>CM051826.1:44232649-45482649 GCA_028451465.1 Erethizon dorsatum
TGATTGAATCGGAGCATCAACTCAGGCCACTCAAGCCCACAGACCCCGCCAGGAGGCTGCATCCCAAGCAGATGTGTGGAACCATTCCACTACCCTAACTCCACCCTGGACCTGTAATCCAATGTGATCCTTCTGATGTGTACGTTGAACAGATGAGGATGATACGTGGGAAGCTGAGGAACACTGCTACATAGTGAGAATACTGCAATAGAACCCAGGGTGGCTAACTAGGGTTCAACAAGTCACTCTGAGGATCTTGAAGTAATTGTTGAAGATAAGGTGCTTTAGCTCAGCCCTGCCAATTTTTTTGAAGATCTAGGAGTCCAGACCCACCTCGCTGGAATTTCTCTACTGAACCCATTTTACCTCAGGGGATGTTTGAGGAAATTTTGGTGTCCATTAATTCATGCATTAGTACATTCATTTAATAAATATCAAACTCCTACTGCATGCAAAGTGCTCTTTGAGGCTCTGTAAAGGCAGGGAATGCAAAAGCACAGAGCCCTTGGTTTTCAAATACTTATGCTGAAATGTGCAAATGTTCACAGCTCAATGCAATGGTTGCTCTGAGAGATTTAGCAACAATATGCTTTGGAAATGACAAAAGGATTTCCTGGAGGAAATCACACCTGATCATTCAGTGACCTAGGTGTGCTCCATAGTTTATGGCCTTGAACAACTCATAACTCAGGTCCTCAGTTTTTCTAGATATGAAATGGAATCATAAGCAGGTTGATTTCTTGTTTTTCTATCCCACTCGCCGCTGGCTCATATTTCAGAGTTCTTTCTGACAAACCCTGGGTGCCAGCAGGGAGTGGGATTAAGATGTGGTGGTGGGAATTAAGATGTAGCCAAGTAGACAGAACTCTGGAGCTTGACCCAGGCATAGTGGAGGGGCCTGGCTTGGACTAGGAGAGCCCCTGCTGTCTGTCCCTTCAGATGAAGTCCATTCTCCTCTTGGCTTCTTTTGCAGGCACCTGGGGTTTGCAGTTGGCAGTGTCATCAAAGGCAGGCTGGTGGCTGCATTATAAAGGGGCTATATTCCCTCTTGTTAGTAAATAAATTCCCTTTCTCCTAAACAGCCAAGCTGGTGGGTTTCATTGTAATTGGTTTGCACTCATTGGAGAGCTGGGCCTGGCAACACTGCATCCTTCATCTCCGAAATATTAATTAGTTTTCCATGATCCTTTATTTTAATCACGAAAAAATGAGATCAGTGGGAACTAGCAAAAGGAAGAGCTGGGGAGAAGGAGGCAAATGAGACACAGAGTTAAGAAAGAAGCACTAATAATGTGGGGGGGAGGCAGTTGGAGATGGGAGGTGGATATGAGAGAGAAAGTGACAGAGGGAACTGGTATTTCATCAACACCTGCTATGTACTAGTAATAGTACTAGGTTGTTTGCTTGCATTATTTCTGTCAACCCAACATCCAATTTGCCTCATTATCCTGATTTTATAGATGAGTAAACTGAAGCTCAGAAAAATTAGATGCCTTTCTCAAGGTCAAATTCTAGTAAATGGAAAATCCAGAATTTATATCTTAGTTTTCCAACTCCACATCTGAATCCCTGTCAACAGCATCCATTCAGCTTTCCACAAATATTTATCCAGCAATTATTGTGCCTGAGGTGCATACCAGTCACAGCAAGTGCAGCCTCTGGGGCTGACAAGTACACTGAGTGATCCTTGGCTCAACCTTGGTGAATCAGGGAAGGCTTCTCATAGAAGGTAACATTTAAGTTTTGCCTTGAAAAATCTTGAGGAGTTACCCCAGCAAAAGAAGTAAAGAATGCAGAAGGAGGGGCTGCACATGTAACTCAGTGGTAGAGCACTGTGTTTAGCAAGCTGGAGGCTGTGGGTTCAATCCTCAGCATCTTCTCCAAAAAGAGAATGTAGGAGGAAAGGGCATCAGATCAACATAAGAAAAGGGTTATAGGTGAGAGTTCAGAACCCATTAAAGTAACTGCAAGAGTATGGCTATTAAGTCCCAAGCTGGAGGTCAGAGAGGATTAAACATAAACCAGGCCAGATAAGAGGCCAGTGCATGCGGAGATTATATGTCATCATCAGTGCTTGGATTTTGCACTGAGAGCAGTGGAAAGCTAGGAGAACAGAACTATTATATTTGCGTTTCGGAAAGATCCCTCCGATTGTAGCGCACAGGATGGATTTAAGAGGAGGTGGGACTTTCACAGCAGTCCAAGTGAGAGATCACTGCAGTCCTGCACAGGTTGGTGGTTGTCAAGATTAAAAAAAAAAAAAAAAAATAGACCACAGACCTCACACAAACTCTCCCAACTCATTTTCTTTTGGCAGCTCACACAGGATGAGGCCAGTTGAAATGAGAATGATAATACCCCTCTAAGTACCCAGAGGAAGGACTTTAGAGAAAAGGACAGTGTGGAAAAAATGTAATCAATATTTTCCACCTTTTTATTTTTAAACAATCTATAAGCACATATTGAAACCTCAGGACATGCCAATAGTCTTTGAGATGCTGTAAGGATATCTTCTGATTTTTTATCTTCAAAAAGCCTCTGACCAGGTTTGGAAGAGAAGGCATACCTTGCGTTGGCATGATGAAGGATAGAAGGTAGAAGAGGAAAGGAAAGAATATTTATTAACACATGCTGTGTCTGTGGGTTGAAACAGGTAAGTAAAAACCCTAACCCCCACATCCTGAGAATAATCTTATCTAGAAATAAGGTCATTGTAGATGCTATTGGTTAAGCTAAGGTCAGAAAACTGGATTAGAATGGGCTCTAATTCAATATGATAGAGAAGATGGCCATGTGAAGGCAAAGGAGAGACTGAAATTATACTGCCACGAGCCAAGGAACACCTGGTGCAACAGGAACCTGGAAGACATAAGGAAGGAGCATTCACTAGAATGCATTAGAGGGAACATGGCCCTGCCCACACCTTGATTTCAGACTCCTAGCATCCAGATCTTTCAGAGCATAAATTTCTGTTGTTTTAAGCCATCCATTTTGTGGTACTTTGTTATGGCAGCCTTAAGAAGCTCATGCTGTGTATCACACTTTGTACTCCCCCAAACAGCACAAAACAGGGAAGTCTAGTTCCCTTTTCCAGGTCTGGAATCTGAAGCCCCAGAATTAACATGCCAAAGCATTCCCCCCCAATAAATGGTGGTCCTGTGCTCAGTCACTTGCTGTGGAGATGGTTCTGAAGGTGAACTTCAAATGATAAGTAGGAAATTGAAGTCAGGGACTCTGATCACATGGAGTGCAGGAGAGCTTTGCTCCATGACATCATGCCTTGCTTTATTCTCCCAGAGAAATGAGTGTTTACTGGGGGCCAGGCACAGACTTGAAGCTGAAACAAAGTGATAGTTGAACCAAATACCATTGCCCTTGAGGAATTCCCATTCCAGTGAGGGGGAAAAAATACGTGAACAGACACAATGAGGGGAGCAGCACATCCACTGTACAATCAAAGCTCCTGGAAATACAGCCTCCAGGCGCTTCCTTACTTCTCTAACCAGGAGACAGCTTGGCAGTAAGGCACCCAGTGACTTAACAACAGCTTGCAAAAGAAGCAAACTTCACTGCATCAAATGTGCACATTGTGCTTCAGACATAAGACTGTTAATTCCCAACTGGGAAAAAAGAAACAAGACGAGTAAAAGTGGGAAAGTGCATTTTGAAATCATAGAAATATTGTAACTTTGCCTGAAATGGATATGAAAGGTTTCTTTAAAGACTATGGCATTTGGCCTGGCTCTGAAGGGTGAGGGAGAAGGTGCAAGGGGAGGACACCAAGAGGCAAATTGCTCACAGGCTAGTGATATTTCTTCCTAGAAAGTCCCCTAACCAGTGCCAGTGCCACAAAAACAGGGACTCAGGCAGCTCTGACCGCTGCTGTACTCTGCATACCCAGAAGGGAGTAGGAGGAGCTCAGTAATGATGGGTACATAGAAGGAACCAGCCCCATTAGGACGAGACTGTACATGAACCACACTAAATGTCCCCGGATGTTTGGCTTCTGTCACCCAAGCACTCACTCCTTTGATGAAACGTCTACCCTGTGCTCCCTTGGGGGCTTTTCTGGGAACGCAGAGGTGTGTGAGGTGAACTGAGGACCAGGGTAGATAGAGAAGGTAGAGAATAAGCACTTTCCCTATTTATCATGTAATATATGCTCCGATGGCAGTAACAGAATGAGGGAGAGCAGGCAGGCTTGGTGGAGGAAGTACATTAAGCTGAGGTTTGGAGGATGTACGGGAGATTAGCCTGACAGAGGAGGAAGGGTGATGTTCTGAAAGCAGTGTATAAGAAAATAGCTTGTCACTTTCTAGGGGGTTGCAAATAGTGTGATATGGAGTGCACAGTGGGAGGCATGATTCACGGTAGGGGTGGTCAGCAGGACACACAGGGACCAAATCACCCAGGTGTGCGGAGGAAAGGACCTGAGTTTTATTAAGAAGTGATGGAAAAACTGCATGGGTCCAAGTACCCAGATATTGCCATCTGCTTTGCAAGGCCAATCAGTGGCCAGACGACCCTCCCTCATCCCCAGAACAGGAAGAATGCTGTCCCCACAGACCTCCAAAGCGTGGAACTGAAAACAAGAGCAAAAAGACAGAAAAGACATGTGCAGCAGTACCTTAATTTAACATTCTTCTTCACTTTTTTATCAATTGGTGATTAATAGATATTACATTTCCCCCCAATTCATCCTCAAGAGAGGTGTTATAATAACATGTCATGAAGGTGTGGATAAGCGGCATTATTGAGCCAGGTCTATAATGCAGTTTGTAACAGATGCTAACGTCACGATTATGCATTCCAGCATCATTTATACCCAGCTCCATGGCACGGGAAGGCTTCTCACATCATAATTCTTCAAGGCAGTTGCTATTAATCACTCATTCATTATTAAAACACATTGTATTCATTCTGCTTGGCAACAGGAGCAGGGCAGGCTCTGTTTATCCAGCTCAGGCATCTCTAGACATTGTTAGCCTCAGCCCAGAGGAACTTCCAGCTCTTTAGGATGGCTGGGAGCTTGGAAGAGGCACCTCAACAGGGAAAAGATCACAGCGCTCACAGAAGAGGTGGCTCTTACCTGCTGGGATACCCATCCCATTCACGAGTGGGCTGAGTGCTTCCTGTCCTCATTTCTCCCTCTAATTAGAAGTCGTCTCTTCTTGATAATGAATTCCGAGGGACCCCTTCTTATCCCCAGTTATCTCCCGAGAGGTTCTGGCTGCCCAGGACTCTGCCTGCAAACTCACTTGGTTATAAGATTCTGTGTGGTCTTAGAGTTGAATATAAAGACCCTCGTGGACCAATACCTTATCTTCTAATACTAGTCGTTTGACCTTGAATAAGTAATCTTTTATATCCCTTGCTTTCATCAGTTGCATAAAGGGGCTGGAAACCATAAATGGAGCTCACAGAGTTGCTGTTAGCATGAAATGAGTTCATTCTGATAAAGTCCTTATAAGATGTCTGAAACACAATTCACATCAGGTCCTGTTATTAGTTATTGAATAACAGCTTCTAGACATCCCCCCTGGCATACCCATCCCACTCACTGAGAAGTACTGTCCATTCATTCCTTCCATAAACAGGTCTTGAGCATCCCAAGTGTGCCAGGTACTGTTTTAAGTACCAGACGCACAGAGTTACATAGGGCACAGTACTTCAATGATCCCACACCTGGGAAGTGCAGCATTTCTAAAACAATGCCGAGAAGTGGAGAGGTCTGAAAGTCCCTCTGTCTTCCCCCAAACTCTTGCATTTGGTGATGTTTTGCAATCTGGTCAGTACTTGTGTGAGTCAGCTTTTGATTACTATGACAGATACATGAGATAATCAACTTAAAAAGACAAAAAGGGTTGTTTGGGACTCACTGGTTTAGAGATTTCAGTCCATGATTACTGGCCTATTGTGGCACATCATGACAGGAGTGTATGGCAGAGCAAAGCCACTCACTTCATGGGCCAAAAGTAAAAGAGAAGAGGAAGGGGCTGAGGTCCCACTTTCTTCTTCAAGGGCACCCCTCCAATGATCCGAAGACTCCCACTAGGTCCCACCTCTTAAAGGTTCCAGCCCCTCCCAATAGCACCAGGCTGGAGCCCAAGCCTTTAACACCTGGGCCCTAAGGAGACATTCTAGACCCAAACTATAACAGTGTTTTTCTACTTAGCATTTTATTGAGTACTCACCTGAAAGGTGAGAAAGACAAGGATCAAAACATCCTTCTGTTGTAGGAAACACACTATGATCCCCATTCAGCATCAAGCTAGTGCCCAAGGCTTTTGATGGCTCCCACGCCCTTAATGAAATATTTCAGCCTAAAAATGCACAGGGGCAAACTTAACAATTAAATAAGATATTTCAAAAGCCCATGAATTCCTTTCTTTTGCACCATACTGTTGTAACCACTAAGCAAACCTGGTGTTTATGATTTGCATGGGTATTTTTGTAAATAGTACACAAATGCATACCTATAAACAATGCATACTGTATTTCTAATATACATGTTTTCAAACATTATATAAATGATTCCATATTGTATATCTGTCACAGATTGCTTTTCTAAGTAAAGTATTTTATTATGGAAAAGTTCAAAAGTAAACAAGTAAACAGAATAGTGTAATAAATTCCTATGAATCTATCATCCAGCCCCTAAAATTATGGGCATTCAGCCATTCTTGATTCACCTATTTCCAACACCATACTTATCTCGCATTGTTCAATAATTATAGTTTACAACTCTATATTTAAATAGAAGTTGCAAACATTTAAATGCACAAATGTCAATGGTAATTAAAAAAAATAGATACTTCATATATTCCTACCCATATGAAGATATAGGACATTTACCACTTCAAAAATTGTCTCCTTTGTCAAATGTCCTCTTCCCTCTTCCACCCTCACAGTCCTCAGGATAACATTGTTTGGGCCTCTTCATCTCAGAGTATGTTTTCCTCTTCTATATCTTTGGATAAATGCAATCATGCAGTACATAGTTATTTGTGTCACTTTTAGGGGACAGGGGTCAGTGTTTTAATTTAGGTCCATCCATGTTGTTCCAGGTATCAATAGATGGTATCACTCTACAGTTAAGTAATATTACATTGTATGAATATAGCAGATCTCACTTATTCATTTGGGCTGGTCCCAGTTCTTGACTACCGTGAATAAACTTGCTATGAACATTTTTATTCAGTACTTATTGTGCCCATTTTTTGAATTGCTCTTAAAGCAGTACAATTTCTGGAACAAATGGTAGAAGTATTTTAACATTATATGAAATTTACTAGGCAGCTTTCAAGGGAGTGGTGCCATTTTGCATATTCTGCAGTGATGGGTGAGCATTTCAGGTGTTCCTCACCAACAATTGCTATAAAGTGGTATTTCATTGTTTAAGACCTTTACCCTTTTGTATTGAGTTCTCATTTTATGATTGAGTTAGAAGGGTTCTTTAAATGTTCTGAATAAAAGCCTCTTGTCAGAAATATGTTTTGGAAATATTTTCTCCAAGTCTGTCTATCTGTTTTTTATAATGGTACTTTTTTTGGCTAGAGATTTTACTTGTTTTAATTTTTATAATATCTAATTTATCATCTTTTAATTTTATTGTCAATGTTTTCTAAATTTTGTCTTAGAAATTTTTACCTGTTTTGTGAAGAAATCTTTCTCCTGTTTTCTTCTACAATCTTTATAATTTTCAGCTTCTACATTTAGATTTAAAATATACATCTAATTAAATATGGTATGGTGTGAGGTCAGGGATTGGTCTCACTTTCCCTCCACAAAAATAAGCATCTACCTGAACACAACTTGTTGAAAGGTCTTTCTCTTTTAAATGATTTTGCTATTTTTATCAAAAATTAATTTGTCATCAACATGTGCAACTATTTATACGCTCTCTGATCTGCTATATTGATTGACATGTGTATCCTTATGCCAATATCAATTTGTCTTCATTACTGCAGCTTTATATTAAGGCTTGAAGTTGAGTAGTTTGAGTTCTTCAAGATTGTTTGGGCTATTCCCGGTCATTTGCATTTTCATGCAAATCTCAGAATTATCTATTTCTATTTTTAAAAAGTCTTTTGCAATTATGATTTGAATTATGCTGAATTATGTATCACCATGTAAAATTTAGCGTTTTTTCAATATTGAATTTTCCAACACAAATATATTATGTCTATTTATTTAGGACTTTAAAATTTTTCTCAGCAATATCTTAGTTTCCCAATATAAAGGATTTGCATATATTTTGTTAAATTTATCACTAAGTACTTTATATTTTTATGATACTGTGAATGAAATTTTACTTTTATTTTTCATCATTTTTTACCAATACATGAAAATACAATTTAATTTCTATAAGATATTGATAAATTACTTAAATGATTCTAGGAGCTTTCTTTGTTCATTACTTAGGATTTTCTTATAAAACATTTTACTGTCTATGAATTTGAATTAACTAAAATATTTTATAATATTAATATTAATATTAATATTAATATTAAAATATTTAGTTAATGTATTATAATTTATAATAGTTATTAATTAATCATGAATTAATTAAATCCATTATTTAAATTTTTATGCTTTTTATTTTTCTTGCCTTATTGAACAGGCTGGAGTCTCATACAATACTAAATATAAGATTTCACATTCTGGCTTTTTTGTGACCTTAGAGGTAAAGCATCAGTGTTTCACAACTAAGTATTAGTTACAGGGGTTTCGTAGGTGCCCTTTTACAGACTGAGGATTTTTATTTGATAGAAGACATCTGTTGTAGTTGACTGAGAATATCTATCATGAATGAGTATTAAATGTTGTAAAATGCCTTTTTTCCATTTTTTAGTGTGATCATATAATTCTACATTTGTATATTAGTTACACAGATTACATTAATCTTTGCTGAAACAAACTTGTATTGCTGGGAAAAACTTTTAATTGGTTATGGTACTGTATACTTTTTTTTTTTATGGGGGTACTGCGAGTCGACCTCAGGACTTTGCGCTTGCCAGGCAGGCACTTGTGCTGCTGAGCTATCTCACCGGCCCCAGATATTGTATACTTTTTATTTATTTCTAAAGGCTTATAAATATTTTATTAGGAGTTCTATCTGTGTTAGTGAGGAATATTTTCTTATAATGTCTTGGTCTTGATTGGATATCAAGTGTCAACTCATACAATGGGTTAAGGCATATTTCTTCTGCTATTCTCTGGGAAAATTTATGTAACATGATCTTATATGTTCCTTAAATGTTTGATAGAATTCACATAGTAAACTATTAAGTCTAGAGTTTTCTTGTCAGAATGTTTTGATTTAAATCTAACTTCATTCATCGATATAGTGTAATTCAGAATTTTCATATCATATAGTGTTAGTATTTGGTTTGGGAGCAGTTGGTCAGTACAGTATTTCAAGGAAGGTACTCATTTTCATCTGAATTATAGAATTTGTGGGCATAATGTTTTTCATAAAGTTTCCTTGTGATCTTTTAAAAGGCTATATGATTCATAGTGATACTTCTTAATTCCTGTTATATTACAAGTAATTTGTGTTCTCTCTGTTTTTGTTGTTGTTTGTTTAGCTAGAAGATTATCACATTTATTAAACCTCTTTTAAAGTGTTTCCTTTCTTATTTTTCTGGTTTTTTTAAAAACAATTTCTACTCTTATGTTTGTTATTTCCTTACATGATCTTAGTTTAGTTTTAATTTGCTTGCTTTTCTTTCTGATCTCTATGATAGAAACTTATATCATTAATTTTACACCTCTTTTCCCAATTTCGGCATTCAAATGTAACATTTTTTCCTCTCTGAGAACTGATTTAGCTTCATCTCTCACCTTTTTACCTAGCTGTTAATTAGAAGTTTAAAAATCAATCATGACAAAGTTACAAGAATAAAATAGCACAAAGAACCCTCAAAATTCTTTGTACTGATACACCTTTGTTGATATTTCTCTCCATTTGCTTGAATTTTCTGTGGGTGTGTGTTTCCTGAAACATCTCAGGGTCATTTACATTTATTATGGACCTTTACCACTAAACACTTGGATGTATGTTGCAGAAGTAGGAATATTTTTATGTGAGAACTGCAATTCTAAACTTCATACATTTATATTTATGCTATACTTTTATCTAATATAATCAAATTTTATTAGTTTACCCAATGATGTCCCCTACTGCATCTTTCTATCCTATAGCACAAGATTCTGTCTAGTTGTCAAGTATCTTCACTCTTCAGTTATCTAAAATGTTACAGCCTTCCCTCATTTGGTATGACAATAGCATTTTGAAGAATACAACCTTTCTGTCACTTCATAGCAGTTATTTATTTTGCATTATCTAATGTTTCTTTGTGACTAGATTCAAGTCACATCCTCTATTAGATTATCAATCGGGAGATACCCAAAATCTACCTGACATCACTGGTGCTAATAATTTGATAATTTGATCAATATTTTCAGCATAAAGTTAGTGATTTTTAAAATTTTTCAACTAATAATTAGTGTGTGAAAGACAGTTAAAACCATGCAAATATCTTCCTCTTATGAAAACCTATCATTCTTGCTTAACCCATATTTACCATGAAGACTGCAAAATTATTTCCAAACTCTAACACTCCTCCATATTGTCTTCACCAGTGTAAGCAAGAAGTCTTCTTTCTGTTCTATCATCTACCCATTTGTCTATCTGATCTATCTAATCTATCTATCTATCAATCAATCATCTATCTATCTAAAATTTATGTATTGAATGCATTATGAGTATTGTTTCATAAGTTTCTGTTTTTCTGTGGTTTATCATTCATTACTGTCCTTAAATATTTTGGTGTTCAAATTGTCTCAAATTTGGTCATTTTGAACTTTTTTTAGCTGGCTCCTGTGGCCTTGTGACACTTTCCCACTATTTTTTTTTTAGCATTTCCTTATTTTCTTGCATAACATATTCCAGTCTCATCTTTTACTTACCCAGCTCCAGTCCTGGAATGAACTATTTTTCTGAAAACTCCTAGTTTCTAAGTGAGGAATGGTAATAAAGACAAAAATATGGGTTCTAATTTTACTTATTAGAGTATATTTGCATACTGGCCCCTTTCAGCAGAGCTAGGAAATGCTTGCATGTATGTATCCATGTATACGCATATGCTCACAGACATGTGTACACACTAACCCACAAATGCATGAATGCATGAACACTTAACTATACATACAAACACACAGATATTACCATAAATATAGTTAAGAATTATCTCAAATTCCAATCCATCCTCCATAGGACACTTGCTTGGCTTACACCATTCCACATTATAGGCTTACTTCTCTTCTTTATAATGAGAATCTTGGCCCTCAATATCAATACATTTACTCCTTTTGTTAAATTTTATAATACATATAAAACAGATTCAGAATTGCTTCTGTCACACCACTATTATAAACACATCTCCTAAAAGGAGTTCAATAATTATTTTTAGTTCTTCACCACAACACCATTCTACCCAAAACTAGAGGTCATCACATATTGTGTTCAAAGACACTTGAAATACTTTTTTCACTTTGGAATAGATACAGTATTAATCTGAAATGAAATTAGGTTCATTCATCAGTTTGCTTTTGGTTTCAGGGTTCTCTCTCTTTTGCATTATTTTGGTTTAATTTCATTTTATTATTAGCAGGTTCCAAGAGTCAAACATCTGAAAAGGCATAATCAGAAAGTGTCACTCCTTCCCATACATTTCCTTTCCATTCCTTCCTCCCTCACAAACATAGCATGTACATGTTCAATTTCACCCCTTTTTAAAAATTTATTCTTCAAATGTTTCTTTATGTAATGATAAAGAAGTAAAAGGATGTTTCCATACTTGCCTTTTTTTCTTTTATTTATGCTTATTCACTTTGTTTTTTTCTTTTATCACTATTTCTTTGAAATTGCTTTACATTCATTCACAAAAATCTTCCTCATTTATTTCCAGCAACTTCATAATACTTCACTGAGTAAATGT
Source organism: Erethizon dorsatum (assembly GCA_028451465.1). Lineage (NCBI taxonomy): Eukaryota > Metazoa > Chordata > Mammalia > Rodentia > Erethizontidae > Erethizon > Erethizon dorsatum. Next base: position 44,244,655 of record CM051826.1, read on the forward strand.
GCCATAGTTTTTCAACCAATGTTCTCTGCTTGAACTTTCAGACAGTTTCAATTCTTTTTTTATAATTTTAATGATGTTACAAGAAATACTCTGATTTTCGAGGTACTCCTAGCAATGCCTTCTATAATTTGTGTATGATAGTTCCATAATTGTCAACTTGACTGAATTAAGAAACCCCTGGAGAGGTGATTGATGTGAAGTCACTAACTTTATCAAAAGTTAATTCATTGATAGGTTCGTAGCTGAAGAGACTATTAAACGGTGGGGTCCAGCTGGATGAAGTGAGTCATGAGAGCATGATTTGAGTGACGGTATTTGGTCCCTGGCCCCTTCTCCTCTGGATCTTTCCAATCAGCACTGCTTCCTGGTCTCCATGAGTTGAGCTTTCCTCTACCACACTCTTCCACCTCCATGTTTTTGCCCTGGAGCCAGCCAATAACCATGGACTGAAACCTCTGAAACCATGAGCCAAAATAAACTTTTCTCCCTTTTAAGTTGTGTACATCAGGTATTTTGTCCCAGCAAGGAGAAAGTTGACTGATTCATTGTGATATGTAAAACTGTCTTTATTATTTAGCTTGAAATATTCTATAATTTTCCTTGTGGTCTTTTATTGGACCTATAGTTTATTTAGAAATACATAGTCTACTTTTCAAATCTGTATTTTTATTGATGTCTAAATTAATTATGTCATTATCAGAAAACATAGTTTATAGGATTTTAAACTTTTGAAATGTGTCCCAACTTGTTTTCTGGCATTTATGTTATATGGTGGATCTTGGTGAACACCCCATGTACACTTGAAAGCATTGTGTTTAGTGTGTGTGTGTGTGTGTGTGTGTGTGTGCACGTGTGTGTGATGAGTGGGATACTATTTTTAAAATTTACATTTTGATTTGAAATTATCATAACTACCCTTGGATAAATGTATCATCCAAAGTAAATCACTTGCAATGTACTCCTTGTTCCCAATCTTTTTTTAAGTAAAATCAAAACAAAGTAAATGAAAATCAAGAGCAATCTTAAAGACACATCCTGAGAAGATAGTCCCCAACTTTGCCCATCTTATGAACAAATGAACATGGATATCAAGTCAACCTCAGCAACTACTTCTTTCTTGCTCTCTAACATCCTCTCTAAGAAAGTCCCCAGATTAGCACAGGACCCAGAGCATTGGCCCAAGTCATACCCAGGATCAACTCTAGAAAAGCTATATTCTCAGGTTTTCCTGGGAAACGTGACTCCTCCCTGCCTGTGCTCTAGTTGCCCACTCTCCACCTCCCGCTCCTCTGGCCTCTCTCTGCTCCCTCTGCCTCGGGATTGCTCATTAGCCTGGGATTAGCAGCTGTGTCAGCAGCGGGCAAGATGAAGCCCTGCAGCCCAGGGCTGTAGCTGCCACGATCTGGCTGGGGAGGGAGGGCTCAGCTGCCCGAGTGCCAGGCATATGTCAAATCCAATTTGGGAGAGGATCTTGTTAAGCCTCATTATCAGATGGCAAGTCAACCTTTTTTAAAAAATTGTGAGTTAAGAAGGTTTTACAATGTCTACCAGGCACCCATGTTCAGATCAGATAATGTTGCCTGTCAAGAAGAGATCTTTTATACGCCATCAGTCACTGGGTTCAAGGGGACTTGATTAGTCAGATAGGGCTTATACATAAGCCTCACTGGCCACTAATCAGTCTCTGCCTTTCAAAAGCTTTGTGACTCATTTTTGTGACCACATAGTCCAGTGTCTTCCTAAGTAAATAACACAGGGCATATTTTTATTCCTATCTTGTAACCCTTTCAAAATGATAGACATGAGAAAAATATAAAACATAGTGCTTGGGAACTTGTGGTGATGCAGTACTTTCACACATTGCCGGTGACAGCCCAAGGTATTCTAACCCTTTTGAAAAGAAATTTTGCAGTAGGTATTGACCTCACAAAAGTATACATACATTGACATTGGACTTAATGGGTTTCCTAAAGAGGAAAGCAGAGTTAACACTTACTACATGTCTATCATATCTACTCTTTGGCCTGTGACCCAAAGAGCTACTAATTCTACCTATTAAGCCTTTGACACATATTCATTCCCTTTTTATAGATGAGAAAATTAAATTATACCAATGGCTAAGTGACTTTTACGATTTGGATCCAAAATGTTCCCCAAAAGAAAAAAATACATAAATAAATAAAATGTTCCCCAAAAGCCTCTTGTATTCAGAAGTGGGGCTTTTGGAATGTGGCTGGATCATGAGGACTCTAATAATCCATTAATAAATCCAAAATTTCATGGCATTATTGGGAGAGAACAGAAGTAGAAGGTGGGGCCTAACTGAAGGAAGTGGGTTCTGGGGACATGACTATGGGTATTATAACTTCCTCTCTGGGTTTTTCTCCCCTCTTTCCTGGGTGCCATGCAGTGAGCAGCTTTCCTCAGCCGTGCCCTTCTGCCATAATATTTCTGCCTTGCCACAAGCCTAAAAGCAATGGAACCAGTGACTGTGGACAGAAACCATGAACCAAAATAAATCTGTCCTTTTCTAAGTTGTTTTTCTCTGCTTTTTGTCTCAGGGACAGAAAGATGACTAACACAGTGACTTATCGGATGTTGCACCATTATTATGAAGGAAAATTTGTGTCTAAATACAGTCTGTCTGATTCCATATTCTTTCTTCCCCTAAAAAATGCTGCCTTGGAGGAAGGGTTTCTATGATGAATACCTTCACTGTGACATTATTCATAATAGCAAAAAGTGGGAAAGAGCAAAGTGGCTCATAATACGAAAATGTTCTAGTAAATTATGAAAATTAACCCAATGGATTATTTTGCCATTTTGTAAATGAATTTTAAAGATTATTTAGCAATATCGGGGAAAGCATATTATACAACATTGTGTTAAGAGAATAGAATACAAAAGTATTTCTATGTAATGACCAAAACTATATTAAAATGCATATCTTCATGGAAAAGTGCTCAAGGAAATTTGAAAAATAAACGACCTTTTAAAACAGATGTTAGTAATTAAAGGTGATTTCCTAAAGTAGTCATTATTGCTATGAAATTGTATTTGAAGAAAGGGCATTATTTTTGCTGGGAAGAATAACATACTCAGAATGAAAAAGATACAAATTTGAATGTTGGCTCTTCCTTATTCTCAACTTGTGTAACTGAACAATTTACGTATAATCTGAGAATCAGACTTTTTCATTTGCAAAATGATGATAAGAAAACTAAGCTCCCAGGGTCAAAGTGCAAGTTAAATAACTTTAAAATGTGTACACATACTGGGCCCTTGTGGCAAATTCATTAATCAAAAACCCCTGATCAATTCATTAAATAACTAACTAAACAACAAATATATAAAAATAATGGTTCATCTCAAACTTTTACCACCTCCAAACTTTTCTGTAGATTTTCAAATGCAAGAAAAATCCAAACGATAAGAGTCCATGTTCACAGGGAGCCAAGGGGGTGGGTAAATTGGGGGGCTTACTCCTGGTCCACATCATTCTTAACTCAAAATGGCTGTAGCTCTGATGTTTCACCAACACTTAGTGCATTCTATATTAATCCCTGTGGTGAAGCCAGCATAGAAAATGAACCCTTTGCTGGTTCTCTGGGCATTTACAAGATAAGATGTTGTTCCAGACTGGGGAGCAAACCTCCCCAAAGCCCTTGAGAATGAATATTTTCACTCTGTAAGATGTTGTGAGCTTGTGTCTGTATGGACAGCGCTTGATGATTCCCCTGGCTTCAGTATTGCTAAGAGTATCCAACATGCTTGACGGGATGGGGCCTGCTAAGATTTCTACACAGTCTATGGCCTGTACTATCAATGTTTGAAGTTACTCTGTCATATGTTATTATTTCCCAAATCAAATGTAGGGTCAAGTAGATTGGGGAAAGAGGGATTATGGACGGCATCAGAAATGAAAACCTTCACCAGGGGATAGATAGGCAAGCACTGGCGAGTTCTGAGTGATCGGCGATGCCCTAACCCCCAGCATCTTGGCTGTTGAATCTTCACTTGAGCTCTACTGAGAACCCCTGAGGCTGGTCATCCCTTGACTGGCATGAACAGTGTGTACCCCCAAGGAGGAGATCTCTCTGCTTCCAGCCTTGCCCCAAACAGAGGGATTGGAAAGAGTGAGGTAGAGAAAACAAGGTATTATCAAGATTTACTAAATAGCAATTGCATAGGAATAAAATGAGCTTGTCGATTTGTTACTCACCACTTGCCAGGAAATTATCATTATCCTCAGCATTTGAGAGGTGAAGAACTTGAGGCTCTAGTCAGATGTAATCATTTATCATTTATTTGTTGAGCACTTACCACAATCAAGGAACTATGACCTCCAAAGAGATATGAAAGCTAATCACAAGATGGACTTCCTCATTTGCCTGCAAAGATTGTTCATGAGACTCCTCAGAACACATGGTTCCCTTGGGCAGATGCTCTCAGATCAAGAAGGAACTGGCAGTGCAGATGTCCAGGCTGTTTTCTCCTTGTCTACACGAAGTTGAATGAAACAAACCTGGTGCCAGGATCAGGAAAAGGGCTTTGAATGGTGGCACTTTATGCTTTAGCTCACCCAGTGTTCAACATTGGGGAAGAGAACAGGTTTTGCTCTGCTCTAAACCAGCCAGGGAAGCCCTGGGAAGGCTAGGAGAGCAGAAGGAGGCCCCGGCAAGGGGTAGCTCTTCTCTTTCAAGATTAAGAAAAGCTTAGAATTTGGAGAAAGGAAAAGACAAGAGAATAGGAGAGCAGAGGAGGGGATGGGAGGGGAGAGAGAGAAGGGAGGGAAGGGAAAAAGAAAAGGAAAGGAAAGAAGCTAATTCTGCCACTTGCTTGCTGTGTATTTTTGGTGACTTCCTTAAATTCCTAAGTCTTCATCTACAGGAAAGATTGGGAAAGGTTGCTGAAAGTGAAGCAGGCATGTACTACAACTTGCCCAGTGCCTGGTAACTCACACCATTCTTTCCCCCCAAAGACAATGTGTCTGTGTTGAGGACAATGAGAGTTAAATGGCATCCTGAATAATGGGTGACAGGATTAGCATAGGATCCAAATAGTGGGAGTACATATACATCATTCCCCAGATCTCATGAGAAAACCTTTGGAAATAGCCAAAATTATGGACAAGAGAAAGAAAAAAATATTAAGAAATCAGTATAATCATTAAGAAAATAAAGCCCAATAGTTCTGGGACAATTTAAAAAAATTTTATCCAACTCCAATTTATAGCCTAGGGCTACATCTAATGAGCACAGTGCACATCCTATGATTATAGTCTTGTAGAACTGGATATTAAGAAATTTCAAGGAACTACTTGTGACAGAGAGACAACTTCCACCCTGTTCTTTATCTCAGTGACCAGTCAGTCTACTTGTGGGTCAGCACATTAATTTGAGCCCAATCCATTCTGCTTTGGTTTTCTTCCTCCTCTCATTTAGTTTTCCTGGGCACACCCCAAAGATGAGGTGAGTGGATAGCACAGTCATATTTTATATAAGTCAGTCTTTCACCAAGTAGAGTGTACCATGTCCTGAATTAAGTGGTTGTACCTATCTGTAAGGAGCTTTGGAAATTTGAATTGCCACACACAGGAACTCATCTTGTCTAATCATACATTTAGTGCTGGAAGCCCCTGAGTACTGCCCATGACAAGTGGCCACTTAACACCTGCTTGAGCTCTTGCTGTGACTAGAAGCTGCCTAACACTCAAAGAAAGAATTTCATATATCCCTACTGCGGAGAATCAACAACTGGATTCTCCATGGATGCAGAATCTAAGAAGATCATTAGTTGATGGCTCAGATCATTTTTCACGTGTTTATTAATCTATTCATGAGCAATATCTCTCTCCTTAACTTGTTCTTGTTTGGCATGGAGCTGCCGGAATATTGCCAGTCTCTCCAGGCTAAACGTTTTCTATTCCTTCAAATATTCTTCACAAGGCTTGCTCCTGGACCCTGTCCTTATTCTGGTCTCCCTCACCTGGGCAATGTTCCTTGCAGAATGTGACAGCTTCAATATAACAATTTGAAAATAACACATTTCAGCTGTAACTTGGCACCAGAACTCCTCTTATTCAGGTATCTATGTTTCAATGTGGCTCAAACTGTACATATAAATGTGGAAATATGTTCCAAACACACAGAGCAACTTTGATGAGTGACAATGAGGAAAAGGCTGATGGAATCAATTCCTTCTGGATTTTGAAGCCCCAGAACTAGAGACACAAATGCAAAGAAGGGCAGGAAGGCAAGAAAAGCATGTGTTTGCAGACAAGGGCAGCATGAGCCCAGCACCAACACAACTTGGGGAGCTGTGTTGAGAGGACAGAGGATCTTGACCACAGAGATGGCCTTTGATTCCGGGGCCCCTGGGCTCCCTCTCTGGGATGCTGTACATCTTCTTGATCCAGCAGATGAAGCAGAAATCTGACCAACATTAGAGGCACATTAGCTTGGGTTTAAAACCTTGTTCTATGAGGCTGTGCAATGTCAGACAAGTGCCTTTCTCTCTCTGAACATCTGTTTTATTGTCTACATAATGGGAACAGTGATGCCTCCCTCCCCATGTGGCTATGATGACTAAGGGAGGCAACAGATGGGATGTCATGCAGTCCTGTAAGCACACTTGGTACTGTGTTTGCACTTCTCAACATGATCTTCCAACCTCATTGGAGAAGCTACTCTGGGAAAAGGCTTTCAGCTGGTGATGGACCCTCAGTGTGGGTCTTTCAGGCAGTGTGATCTCTCCTGGGAGTGAATCTGCCCAGGTTGTTAGGGGCAAACATGGTTCTAGATAGAGACTGCCAGTAATGCTAATGGGGACATCTTTCACCTTCTCTTGGAAGCTCGGCCCTTCTTCTTCTCCCTCCCCTTCCCCCCTCCCCCCAGATGGCCAGCTTTTCTCTTGAGGGTGAGACTTCAGGATGCCATCAGGAGCTACCATTAGCACGACCTACCCACAGGCAAGCATTTTCCATGGCACGAATTTGTTTAAAACATGGGCCTCTCGGCAGTAACAAGAACTGCTCCTTTACCAAGCCAATGTCAGGAGATTGTAACTTGTTTTGCACATGTGTGTATCAAGGGTCATTGTGCACAGGAATAAGCATGTATAGTGAATAGTGTGTACGCATGTGAGGTTTATGCATGTGATAAATCTGGTGGAGAACATGTAACTAGAAATAATGGACCCTGAGTTTGTGTACCTGGAGAATGCGTGCCTACACAAGAGGGTGTCAGACTCCACTGCTTTCTCCAGATTCATCCCAACAAGTTATCAGTTAGTCAGTGTTTTTTATTCATTTATATCACATTCCTTTATTTAACATATATTATGGGCCACAGATCATACTAGGTATACAGGAGAGAAAGATGAATAAGGTCTTGTCCGTGGGGGAAGAAAGACATGTAAACAGATGAATTATAGAACAATCCAGTTTGTGGGAGCCAGGTGCATGAATGAGTGCACCTGCAGCATGGGAGGAGCAGTATTTGGAGAATTCACAAAGGAAGTGGTACATTATCGGGACCTGGAGGGTGAATAGAAATCTTTCCAGTATTAAAATGGAAGAACAGTTGGAGCATAGAGGATGTCATAGGAGAGGCTAAAAGTAATGGACAGACACTACATTTGGGGGAAGAGCCCCTGAAGCATGGGGCTAGTGGGATACAGCAGCACAAGAGGAACCAGGAAAATTGGTGACCAGTTGTTAGGGAGCTTTATCTAAAGAGAAGTGACTGTAGTCACCCAGACAAAAGGTGTCAAAGTCCTGGACTTGGACAGCAGCTGTGGGGGTAGAGGGGAGGAGGTGGGACTCAGGATGGGTTTCTTAAATGGAGTTGGAAGGACTGGTGATGGACCACTTGGGGACAGGGCCTGGGAGGAGGGAGGAGCTGAGAATGACTCTGATGTTTCTGGTCTGGGCTCTCATTGACTGGATAATGTCACCATTAAAAAAGATTGAGAATGCAGGCTGCGGGGGAGGCTAGGCAAATACAAGTAAATGGCAAATCTGTCATCAACCTCAAGGACATTATGTTGCCTGGGCCTCTGAATGAAACTCATCTCTGCAGTGTCCTTGAACAGCTTTGTCATTGGAACCTCTCAGCAAGGACACTGAAAAGTTTTGGAGGAGTTTAGGGCTCTTCTCTTGACTGTGAGCTGAGGCTCCTCTGGGCCACTTTGGGGCATCATGGTGGCTGAGAGATAGTTTCCTGGATCAGACAGACCTGGGTTCAAATTTTCTCCTGCTGCTAAAGAACTGTATATGGGTAGTTTATTTAATCTCTATAGACCTCAGTTTTCCTATTTATAAGAGGTACAGTCAAGGTATCTACCTTATAGGGTTACTAAGGAATTAAATGATTTACTGTATTTGAGGGACTCAGAACTGTGTCACACATAAGACCTCACGAAGGAACCTTGCTATTGTTAGGAGTACACTTTTTCTTTCTTTTCTTTTGTGTGTATGTGGGAAGGGAGATATCTAGCAAAGAAGGAGACAAAGATCAGTCTATAATTCCCTACATCTAGGCTTCTTGCAGAAGATTCCACTAAGGCTGACAGAATGCAGTCATAACCCATTACCCTCTAGACACGAAGACCAGGCTCTTGGTCACTGAGCTCAGGACGTGCATCTGCTCATGTTCCCACAGGACCACATGGATCTGTGATGGTTGCTCGTGGGTCTCTGACCAGGTTCCCTGTCCTGGAGCCAAGCTGGCCAGTGTCAGGAAAGAGCAAGATGGCCTGGCTTTGAGGCTCAGGCCTCGCTGGTGCTGTGCTCCAGCCCATTGATCCAGCTTCTCCCCTGCTGCCGGAGGAGACTGTGCCCTTACTTTTCCGTAGGTCTCCTCTAAGGGGTCTCTTCCACCCAGGGAATAGGTGCTCTGAGGCTGAAATTCTATAGCAGCATAAAGTGACCTTGAATGTGGACAGGAATCTGGCCCACCTGGACTGTGTCCCCTGTACTGACAGCAGGTGGTCTCCCACAGGCTCTGGATTAGAGTGACAATTTTTCTTGTCCACTCCACAGTCTGTGTTATAGCCCAAAGGAGATGTGGCTGGAGAAATGTACTGCTCAGCATCGGAGAAAGGTTCATGCCATAGGTTGCCTCCCTCCTCTCCCAGTCTTGGCCCACAGGAGAACCTGCAGAATTCCTCCTGGCCTCATGTCAGGAAGAAAGCAAGTTTCAATGCAAGCGCTGAAGAAAGGGAGAAGAGTGACAAGGGAGAGTCGGTAGAAAGGTCATGAGCCTCAGAGTCAAAAGACATTTATTTGAATCCCAGGTCTGCCATTTACTAACTGTGTGGGCCTGATATGCTACTCAACTCTCCTGAGCCTATTTCCTCATCTGAGAATAGGAAAAACAAGCTCTCATCTGTGTAGCATTATTCTGGGTAACTAGTGAGATCACACAAGTAAATATGCTGTTTTGTTAGCTTGGCTTTTTATGACAAACTATATGCATTTTAACATCGCTACATACTTATTAAATGTACTATGGTCCCACACTAATTCTTAGATATTATTTGTCCTTATCTTGTCTTCTGGGTGCCTATAAAGTCAGCTTCCATGGCCCCATTCCTGAATGCTCAAATATAACCCATCCTTCAGTGTCCAGCTTCAAGTCAGTTCCTCTGTGAGCTCCTCTTCCTCTCCACATAGACACAGACACACACAGACACACATAGACACATACACACACACACACACACACACCCCACAGAGGAAGAGACGACTCCCTTCCTCTATGAATTTGCACACCAAATTATTAGTTTACTCCTCCTGCTGGTCCATATTTTTCATCTTGTATTACAAATGTTCATGGACTGCAAGCTCCTGTCCAGCCACAAACCCCATCATGATTATGAGCTCTCCAAGGATGGGATTTGTTGATGGTTTATTCAGTCTCCTGTGGAGCCTGACAGAGTGAGCACTAATAAGTCATATCCAGTGAATAGATAAATTAAGGTCTACAGCCACATCATTCTACCTGTCTGTGGTCATTTTCTCCAGACCCACCTCTGAAGAGCAGGCAAACTGCTTTCTGCCTCACACCTGCGCTCAAAGGAGTGACAGTTTTTGTCATGAGATTTCCTAATGCTTCTTTTGATAATTGTGGAAGAAATGGAGACCAAAACTACAAGAATATACAGTGTTCAGCTACCTACTAAGCAGCTGCATTTGGTGTCCCTTGAGAGCTATTAACTCAACACATCCAAACTGAACTCCTCAGCCCATCAGCCTGGAAGAAGTCTTCCCTCTTCTACATTTCAGGTGCCACTTGTTCTTCCTGCTTTGTTCCCAGGTAAGCAGGGATCTGACACAGTATCATGTGTATGTGTGCTATTTGTATGGATAAGAAACTGGACTTAAGAGTTGGTGCTAGGGGGCTGGGGATATAGCTCAGCGGCACAGCACCTGCCTGACAAGCGCAAGGTCCTGAGTTCAATTTCCGGTACCAAAAAAAAAAATTTGGTGCTAGAGTGGATAAGACATTTGAGGATGCTAGGATGGGGAGAATGCATTTTGCATGTAGGAAGAATATGATTGGAGAATGCCAGAGGATGAATTGTCATGGGTTGAATTATATCCCCAAAAAGGTACCTTGAAGTTTTAAAGCCATCTCTGTTACTCCTGTGACCAAAGTCAACATGGTCACAGAATAAGAAGCCAACAAATGATTGTTATTTTTCTTTTTTATTTCTTTTACTTACTGACTTCTAACACTTTTTAAAATCTCGGGGCAGACGCTATACTAAGAATATGCATGGATTATTGTATTTCCTCTTCCTACCCACCCTTATCAGTCAATCAACCTCTTCTTGGTATTATTAAAGGTTCTGAGTCTCAAAGAGATTAAATAAGTGTCCAGCACTCATAGCTAGAAGGTGGCAGAAGAGAGAGTCTCGCCCAAGCAGCCAGAGCCCATCACCCTCCTGCTGTGAATGGAGGGATGGGCCACAGAGCCCTGAAGTCTCACAATTAAAAGCATGTATCCCCCACACAGTTCATCAGCATGCAAATGGAAGCCTCCCTAGCCCAGCTGCCACTTCAATATCGACTGGCTTTTTGTCGAGAGAGAGGGAGAAAGCCTTTCTCCCATGCTTGTGAGAGTTACACTCCTCATCCGTCACACCCAGCTATGTGTGTCTGTGTCAGCGGAGGAGAGGAATGAACACAAATGTTACCGACACTAGCAGAGGCAAATGAGGAGCTATTTTATCTCTTCAGCACAGAGCATAAAGCTGTAGCCTGGGCTGCAGCCCAAGCTTTATTTACAGTGTGTAAGTGGTGAATGGAGTCCTGGCAGGGGACGCGCCCTCCCACACAACCCCACCCCACACCTCGTTGGAGGCAAAGACGAATTAAAAACACAAGCTGCTTGGAAAGCAATAAATCAATTTTCATCAGAACAAGGCTCCTGACACCACCCTGACAAATCAATATCTTTCTCCATAATGGAGTCACTAAAGCTGCAACCAAGTCACCGGGAAACCCAAAGCAGCCCATAAAGAATATTGCAAGTAATAGAACATCCAAATCTGAATTTCAATTATCTGCCTTCAAGGGCACACTGATGCCTTCAGGAGGGGAGTTCATCAAGAATTCATGGAGCCAGGCATCACCATCCCCATCACTCACTCCTCCCCATTCCACAGGCTTCCCAGATTCCGCACCCTGCAAGTGGTCAGATGAGTCCTGCCATCCTATGAGAAGAATCTAGACTCCCCTAGAGCATGGCTATCCCTAAAGTGAGGGAGTTCTGAACAGTCCAGCCAGCCTACTATGATCTTCCTTGTGGCCCACTGGACTGGGGAGAGGTGCACATCTGCTGAGATTCTAGGCAGGTGTGGTGGCCCTGCACTACATGATGCCATTGAGATCAAGCAGACCTAGCACCATCACCCAGAGCCCCAGTGGTAGCCACCCACCATGGCAGGAAGCTGGTACTTCTGCTCTGTTGGCTATGCCATGTTCTGCTTCCACCTCTCCTCTTGGCCTCTCTCCCCAGGCTTCCAGGGAGTGAGTGAAGAGCCTGACTCCTGGGCATGCAGCCAGCTCCCCTTAGACATCCTTTGGTCTGCAGTGGGGGTCCCTTGGATGTCACCTCGGTCCTGAACATACCTCTTGCTCTGATCTCTGACTTACAGTGACAGTGACCAATGACTACATAGTAACTGTATTGGCAAACAGCCGAAAGTCTACAACCATGTAATCCCTGCAGCTGTCAGTTACAAAGCCTGAGGGACCTGCAAGGCTCACTTTTTCTGTCTATGAAACGGAGCAATGTGATACTACCTCAGAGGACTGTTGTAACCATATGCAATTTCTATGGAAGTCTTGACTTTGCAAGGGATCGCCCAAAACTTCTTTTAAAGTATTGCTATTTTAATCTTCCTAACAAGCCAGTGAAGCCAGTGTTCTTTCTCTTACCATTTTACAGATGAGATTAGGCACACAGGTCAAGTTAAAGAAATGACACTTGAATGGTGCTTAGTACTATGCTGGATGCTTTGTAAAAACTCAACAACTACTAGCACCTGGTATTTCTGTAACATTTTATAGACTTAGCAAGGTATTTAAAAGCTGCCTTGTGTACCTTTGCATCGTTGATCAGTACAACAGAAATTTTAAAAATTCAAAATGCTATGACATAACCCCTTCAATCCGTATTCCTTAGTACTGTTAAGGAGATCATTCTAAAACAAAGAGATGTGATACCACTTCCTCATTTATATTATTTCAGTGGGTCCTTCCTGTCTTCTCAATGAAGACCAAACCTCTTAACTTTTTGGCCAAAGATCCCCTTAATCCGATTGGCTTGCCCGTCCAGCCTCAGTTCCTGGTATGGTTGGTTCAGGCCACTATAAAGGAGCACTATGAATTGGGTAGCTCAAATGACATTCATTGCTCACAGTTCTGAAGGTTGGAAGCTCAAGGTCAGAGAGTCATCATCAGGGCCAGGCTCTGGCTGAGGGCTATTTCCTGCTGCATACATGGCTGCCTTCTCAAAGCATCCTTATGTGGCTGAAAGAGGGCGCTCCAGTTCCTTTCTGTGAGGACATTGCCCCCATCCTGGGGTTCCACCCTCATGAGCTCTTCTAAACCTATTACCTCCCAAAGGCCCCACCTCTTAATACCATTGCATCGGGTATTTGGGTTCAATATATGAATCTGGGAGGAGATCAATACGCAGTTCTTGAACATCATTCTCAAGGCTCCCACATCATGACTTGCAGAGATATGTCCTGTCCACCCACAACCGGGATTTTTATGCATGTTATCATCTTTGCTTAGAAAACCTTTGTTTCTCTGTTATGGAAAATGTTTTCCCTTTCCCAGTAAAAGTCACCTCCATCTGAAAGCTTCTCTGCACCTAGGGCAAACTTGTGCCCTTCGTCCTCAGTGTTCCTTCAGCACAACACTAGTGGCACAGCGTGGCATTGCCTACCCACTCTCTGCCTGCCCCTCTGGGTTAGAGTCTGCTGGATGCTCAGGTCTTGGTGCTAGTAGATCCCAAATATCCAGCTCAGGTCTGGTACACAATATGTGCTTGTATGCATGTATTTCTGGGGTGGGGTTTATTTGTCCTAATTTTGAGTTACAGAGGGTGGGAATGATGAGCCATCCTAATCTCGCCCTCAATCAGAAGACAACCAAAGGTCTTAATGCAGTGTTGGGGACAGAGCCAGAACTTACTCTGACTAGTTTAATCAGAAAAGTAATTTTTTTTTTTTTTTGTGGGTACCAGGGGTCGACCTCAGGACCTCGCGCGCCAGCAGGCGCCCGTGCCGCTGAGCGATATCACCGGCCCCTTTTTCGTATGTGGGTTCCGGGAGTCGAACTCGGGCCCTCGCGCTTAAGCCGCTGAGCCATCTCACCGGCCCCAGAAAAGTAATTTATTAAAGGATGTTAGGCAGTTTATGGAATCTCCAGGAGACTGGAAAACAAGTCCCAGAAGACAGCAGCCCTGAAATTATGCTAAAATAACAGTGCCAGGCTGTCCCAACGAGTTCTCCTGCTGCCATCTCTGGGCTGGAGAACTTCAGCTCCTACTTACTGTTTGAATCAATGAGTAACAGTGATGTGCAGAGGTAATGATTCCCATCTTATAAAGAGGGAGATTGAGCATTCTATGATTTGCTCACAGCCTCACAAGTAGAAAGTTGTGAACTTCCGATCTCTGGCTTGGGCCAGTTGGTCTCCACTGTGAACAGCTACCCAGACTGGGGGTGTGAATGGCCTGGGACTTCAGGAGCTGAGGAGCAGGTAGAAGCTCAGATGCATGAAGATTTGGTTTAACGAGCAGCCAGGGAGCAATGAGGAGGTCATGTGCACAGGCAGCTGGGACCCCATCCACATTGCTCCTCTTGGTTGCAGGTCTCCCTCTCCACTGAGGTGATGTGGAACCATTGGACTGAGTTTTTGTGCTCCTCAGTGTGTACATGCAAGAAAAGTGAGCCTTCTCTGGGCTGGTGCATTCCACAGCTGGTTTGTCTCCTCCACAGCTTCTCTCTTCTTCTCTGGGAAGTTGACTAATACACTATTGACTGCCATGATCCACTTGTTGTGTACTAACTAATGACAACTGGTCAGGAATACCATTGTGCTCATTCTCCAGGGCATGGCTGTGGTTTTCTGGCTGAACAAGGATGTATGGCTCAGCCCCCACCTTCTTCATGCACTTTAAAGGGCACACAAATCACCTGGAGATCTTGTTCAGCTGGACGGCCTGTCTCTGTGGACCCGCATAAGGCCTGAGGCTTTGCATCTCTAACAGCTCCAAGGTGATGGCAGTGTGGCTGGTGCATGAACCACATGCAAGTAACCAGGCCACATCTCTGGAAACACATGTCCCTGGCACAGAGCACTTCCCAGATTATTCTACCTGCTGAATCAGGGCAGGCATGTGCCAGGGATTCAGGTGGGTACAGAGCCAGGAGTTGCACTGCCCAGCAAGCCACTGCATAGTCAGAACCCACACCCAACCCAAGCTTGGTTAAGAAAAGCAGAGTTCATTTTCCACCATGACTAAGGTGTCTGTGCTGAAAGACCAACAAGCCAAAGGAAGAGGGATAAATATTGGAGCTTCTGAAACTAGAAACAAGGATTTTCAACCTGGAGTTGTGGGCTTCCCTGCCTCTGTGTCTCCCTTCCCTCACTCCCAGACTCTGCCCTGACTCTCTTGTATGCTGACCTCTCCTTCACATCATTCTGAACTCCATGAAGCAGAAACTGAGATGGTCTTGGGTCCCCTCCAAGAATAACAATCTAGAGTGTATTCAGAACCATCTGAAATGCCAGACCCTGGCCAGCACAGGTCCCCACAGCCATAGCCAGCAGTTTCAGTTTGGTTAAGAATGCAATCCCTTCCCTCCAAACCATTAATCTCTTTCTATTCCCAAACCAACACATAGCAATCTATTTTACCCTAAAACATAAAGCCAAAATCAACAGGGAAGACACAGGGTACAAAGACCCTTCTCCTCAGCCTGGACATACATCTTCCTTTCCATGGAGCCAGCTAGATCCCTCAGCTTCCCCAGCTCTCCCTGCGGTGGGCTTATGCTAACAGCTCCAAGGATCACTCAGATGCCTCCGGAGTCCTCCACAGGGAGACAAGGCGAACGCAGGCACACAAGAGCCTGTGCCATCCAAGGAAAGGAACATGGAGGAGCATGCTGGAAAGATGCTGCCCATAGCATGGGCTGGAAGTATGGCCTGGAGCCCACTTGGCCAGTTTTTTGTTTGTTTGTTTTTGTTTTTGTTTTTGTTTTTGTTTTTTTTGATAAGCATCCCAGGCTTTGGAGAAGGGAAGCCAGCCCTTTATGCTCTACCTTATGCTAGCTGTGTGGCCACAGGGAAGTAAGCCAACCTCTCTGAAACTTGAATTTCTTCATCTGTTAAAAAAATGATTATAATAATTCTAACCTCACAAAGTTATTGCAAGAATTAAACGAGTGAACACAAGATGCATAGAGAACATACCGTCATCCAGGAACTCATATAATGATGATAATGATGAAACCACAACCCCAGTGCTCAGCACAGGGCCTAAGGTCTTGTGCAATCTTAATAAATGTTTGAGGAAGAGAAGACAGAAGGAAAGAAAGGTGGAAGGAGGTAGAAGATGGGAAGAAAGGAAGGAAATGGAGAGTAAGAGATTCAGACTGTGGATGAGAGTAACTAACACATCTAAATCCAGGAGGTCCACTGGAAGGGGGTAGGTGGAGTAACATATTCAATCTAAGTGGACACACGATGCCACTATGCCTATGTCTTCATCCCTAGTGAGAAGCCTCGTCCACTGAATCCTCAGGGAGCCCAGGGACCTGGGGGCCTTTTGAGGCCTGGCACCAGCAAGTGAAGCCCATGAGACAGCCATGAGCCCCAGCTTCCCAGGGCCTCACTGTGTGTACTGAGGGCCACCTGCTGCATGTCACCAGTTTTCCCTGCAAACTGTACTTGTTCAATGTGAAAGTAGTCAAGGGACCCATTTATGTCACAGCATGACTTCAGCAAGTCACTTCTCAGAGCTCAGTTCTTCTTGGAAAATGACAGGAGAAGCAGTCCCTGCCCTGCCTACCTCACACTCACGGGATAGTGCTAGCCCTCAAAGTATGCGTTGGGTAAACTGGGTATTATCAGGGCTTCCAGCACACTCTCTAGGCAAAGCATTTCCTGGTGTCCTATTCCTGAAAGAAAAAAAATTGCAATTGACCTCTGTGGTTGGCTTGTTTCTCTTTTCCATAGAAAGCTGGGGAGGGGAAGTGAGGTTTCATCAATAGAGAGGGTGGTCTGGGCCTAACTCATTCTAACTCCTCAGGACCCAAGAGAAACTATAAAAAATGCCACATACCCTTGGCCCACCACCAGAAATCCTGATTTCATTCTTTGTAGTTGAAGTGTTGCCTAGCTATTTTTATATCCCCAAGTGGTTGTTTATGTTGAGAATTCCTGGACTCTCCAGTGAGGTGACAAACGAATAAATGAAAGGAAGAGAACAACCTAAAGACGAGAGTATACAGTGATGTAGACACTCTTCCCCAAAGCTCAAGGGCCTGTGAATCAAGAGAATAAAAGCTATGAAGCAAGCTTTAACAGCTGACCTTTGTCAAACACACACACTCCTGAGCATGTGGCAGCCTTTATCCACTGAGTCCTCACTGATTTTTGCCCCACTTCAGGTGAGGACAGAAAGAGACCACTGCTGAATGTGTCTTTCTTGGACGGTAACCAGCCTTTTCACCTGCTCTTAAGCGATGTTATGGTAAGATTCTGGCCCATGATGTGAAGCAGGAATCCTCTTCCTGATTTCCCTTTTTTAAAATACAAGAACTCTGGAGAATGGTTGTTAGGCAGAATCAACTTTGGGAATCCTGGCAGGACAGGACTCATTTGACCTCCATGTGTATCATGGGCGAGGAACCTAGTCCAGTGTCTCAGAAGGCCATGTTCTATCTGATGCCTTGGACTGATAATTCTCAAAGTACTCCCTGGAATGTTGAAAGGTTCCTGGCTAAGGATGGACATCATTGCACATTGCAAGGTGTGATCAAAATATATGGAGAATGTTTAAATTTTAAAAATGTTTATTACAATAAAAGACCCGTTGCCATTAAATCTCTTCTGAATGCTCCCCTCACTATGATCACAGTTATTCCCTCATTCTTGCCACTTTCAGAAGCAGTTATGGAAGTCCTTTTTCATGCATGTCTTTATGGCATGTGATCAAAAATAAGGTAAATGCCGCTTCCAACTTCCATCGAACAGAAAGAGAGCTTCATAAAAACATTACACTGTGTCCTCACCCACCTTATTTATTAGATATGGCACCATGTGACTTTTGCTTGTTCTGCAAGTCAATGTGACCATGAGAGATAAATATTTTGAATTGATTCAGGACATCTAGGCAGCCAGGATGGCACAACTAAGGACATTGACGAAAGAGGACTTCCAGAACTGCTTCAGAAAGAGGCAAGAATGATGGGATAAGTGAATTGGAAGCAAGGGGAGTATTTTGAGGAGGATTAATGGCAATGTGTCTTTTACTGTGATACTTTTATTTTTTATTAGTACATGGTTGTAGTACATAATGTTTACATTCCTTGTGTGGAGTTGTTACATGTACATAACAATAATTCTTTTTTTCATCCCCTTTCCCTTTCCTCCTTTCCCCCTCCTTACATCTCTTGATCCTCTTTCCATTTGAGAAAGATCTATCTCCCTATTTCCTATTATCTATCTTTTACTTTTTTCTTTATATATACCTTGGGTATCTCATAAGTGAAACCATGTGATATTTAAGTTTACATGTCTGATTTATTTCACTTAACATTATGGTTTCAAGGTGCATCCATTTTCCTCCAACAATTATTTTTCTTTTTTAATCTCTTCTTTTTATATATTTTTATTAGTACATGTTTGTAGTACATAATGTTTACATTCCTTGCAGATAATCAATATATATATATATATATAAAACACATCTTAATAGCTTTTTTCATCACTTTTCCCTCCCCTCCCTCCATCAGACACACAAGATTAAACATTGCTTGGTTTCTCTTATATGACAAACCCAAATTATAAATAAAGAGCAAAATAAAAGATAATAAGTAGGGAGAAAAATCTTTGTCAAAGGGGAAAGGAATCAGGAGATGAAGGGGGAAGGGAAGGCAGGGAAAGGGAATAAAAAAAGGAATGAAGATGTGTTATGTACATGTACCAATTCCACACAAGAAATGTAAATATTATATACTGAAACATGTACAAATTATTTTTAATTTAAGCATTTGCCTTTTTTTTCAATCATACCTCACACACAACCTCCCAGAGACTCACAGGGCACATCAAGCATAGCTAAGCTGCTGTCAGCCTCACACTACAGAAATCTAGGTAGTTAGTTTTATTTCAACCAGATTTTCTCCAAGCTGTCTTGGCCTCAGAAGCATTAGCTATTTGGATATCTAAAACAGGGCATACTGTTGTCTGCCAAAGCTATATCAAATCTTGGTCTCCCATATAAAAGCTTCCATATGTTTTCCAGATTAATCCATTTTTCTATAAATGTCTCAAATTTATCCTTCTTTATAGCCAAATAGTATTCCATTATATATAGGTAGCACATTTTCTTTATCCACTTGTCTGTTGATGGACATATAGCCTGCTTCTAGGATTTAGCTATTATGAATTGTGAGGCTATAAATATTGGTACACATGTATCACAGTAATATGATGTCTTTAGCTCTTCAGGAAAGATACCTAGAAGGAGAATAGCTGGGTCAAATGGAATTTCTGTTTTTAGTTTTTGAGAAATCTTCATAATGATTTCCATAATGGTTATATTCATTTACATTCCCACCATAATGTTAAATGACAAAAATCAGACACACAAGCTTTAATACTATATGCTCTCTCTTGTTTGAGTGATACAAAGTACAAATAAAAAGTAAAATAAAGGACTGATATAAGGAATCGGAGAGGTAACTCTTTTGTAAATGGGGCAGTGTCCAAGAGATGGAGGGGCAAGGGAGGGGAAAGGAAGTAAAAAGATCTAAGACACACCATGCACATGTACCAAGTACCCACAATGAGTACAATCATATTTTACAGATGAACGAAAACAATAAGAACAATAATAATAATAATAATGAAAATGGGCAAAAGGGATCTGGAGATAGAGAAGGAGGGAAGTAGGTAAGAGGGGAAAGGGAATAAAAAGAATCAAGATATATTAAGTACGTGTACCTACTCCCTAAGACAAATGTAAACTTCACATACTGCAAACATGTACTAATAAAATAAAATTTTAAGAAAAACTTCCTTAAAATCTAGAAGATGGGTATCTTACCATCAGGGAATCAATATGGAGAGAAAGCTCATGTGAGGTGCCTTCCACCCAGGCCCACAATTTCCTTCCTCGTAAGGGGGTCTGATGACATAGGAGGACTGCAATTAACCATGCAAGAAGCTGGCCTAGTGGAGCAGAAAGCGTATCCAACAGCCAGGGGGCCCAGTTGAGTGATAATAAATCCACCATGAGAACCTGCACATTATCCATTTAGGGTGGTTCTGTACCCTTTAGGCTGTCTGTAGGAATGAGAGATTAATTTATTTGCACATTATTTGCACATGTGCACATTTGCATATTAACCCAGTTAGAAACAGAACTATCTCACTGAGCCTTTCACATACTTTCCAAGGTAGGACCATTATGGGACAGTCACTGGCACCCATGACTTCACCCAAACCCCTCACTCTACACAGGCTCTGAAGTTAAATTGGTAATGAATGAGATCCAGCCACTGCCTTCCTGGGGCTCCCAGCTACATGGAGAGGCAAATGATTATGACACTGAGTATTTGTGATGGGAGGGTGGGAAAGGGCTCCAGGAAAGGAGAATCAAGATCTGCCTCTTCGCAAAACCACACACATTTACTGAGCATCTTCCATGTCCTAGACCAGGAGACAAGAAAGTCGTGGTCCCTGTCCAAAGATGCCTTTGGCATCTGAGATGCTTTGATGTGCACAATCCTACTCTAGACTCAGAATTTCCCTGCGTGATGCCTCTCATGCTATAATGGACCTGTTAGAATGCTCATTTCCAATCTGGACTGAAAGCTCCCCAAAGCTAAGCCTCACATTACTGATGTTCCTGTGACCCATGCCTCTCTTAGCAACTGGCTAAAACACAGTAGATGCTCAACAAATGCCTTTGGATGCCAGGGGAAGGGAAGTTTATAAGTGTACATATTATTATAAGGTTACTGTGATAGATGCCCTAAGAGAGGCAAAACATGCCAAGGCACTCAAGGGAGAGACAGCGGATGTCAGAGCTGAGCATAGGGAGCACTGGAACTGGACATTGGAGATGACTTGCAACACATGGAGGCTGAAGGAGAGAAGAGGGGTGTGTGCTGAAAGCGAACAGGATGAGCAAAGCTAGGGGTCAGTGGAAGAGAGCCTTTAGGCAGGAGTAAATTTCATGCTTGCCCTTAGTTAGGGCTGTACCATGAAGAATTGGAAACTGAACCTGGAAACGCAAGTCAGAAAACAAGAGAATCCACAGTTGGTCAGGCAACTGTAATGACATATTGAGGGGTGTGTTTCAGACGAAGCCATTTGACAGTGAGAATAATAGGGACTAGAGAAAGAGAGACAGGCTGGGGAGGAACCAGTTAGAAACACCCATTCCAAGTCAGCAGTCAGATTCTTTAAATAAATCTCCAGCCCCTCTGTGCTGCCCAGGCCCCAGAAGAGTCATCCTGCACCAGTAGCAGCAGACCTCCTGTCCCTTGGACCATCAGGACCTATAAATAGCCACATGAAGGTCATGGTTCTACCTCAGCCACAGAGGCTCCACGGCACAGCCAGCCCTGATTCAGGTCTGTTGGTCACCCCACTGTACCTGGGGGAAGCCATTTTGCAGTCCCCTGATAGCATAGGCAGGGAGCAGCAGGAATGGATGGCTGGTAAGATATTCCTGGCCCAAATCCTGTTCTCAGATCCCCTGAAGATATTTCATTCTACCATGGAAGTGAGGGAGGATACTTAAACTTGGGGCTCTGCCTGCCTTCCCTTTAATCCCACTTACATACAGGGTGTGGGGATTGGGCCATGCTGAGGGCTGCTCCCCAACAGCACCAGGCAAAGGCGAAGCCCTAGAGTGGCTGTATTTCTGGGGCTGAGCATTTGAGAGCCTCAGCATGACCTGCTGGTGAGTGACACTGGGTCTGGCTCTTCCATCCTTCTCTGGGGGGGGGGGGCTTTAAGGAACTCTGGTTCTCTTGGGGGAACATTCCTGATAATGTTTATGACCATGATAGATGCTTTTTTGGAATTTGAAGGGCCCTATGTTACTCCCCAGCAGCCCCATTTTGGGGACCTCTAAGGAAGGAGAATCATACTGCCTTCTACAGGTACAGGCATCATGACCAATAAGAGGGATATAAAGTGTGGCCAATCTCAGCTGGGTTATAACTTTGCCTCTTCCTAGGGCTTGACATTAAGAAAGTCCTGTAACTTCCTTGAGTTTGAATGTCCTTACCTGCAAAGCAGGAGTCATTCCTGCCTTCCTTACCACTGTGGGTTATCAATTCAGGGGGCAGTGTACACATGCATGCTCTCTGTAACCTGCAAAGGCTCAGGAGAAGCAGGCCACACTTGGACCCCCCACCTAGAATTCTGTGCATGGCTGAGATCTAGAGACCCTGTGGGCTCCCAGGAAACAAGGCCTCCTTAGAAACAGTATCCTTGGAGAGGGACCAAGGCCCCATTCTAACCCATCAGAGGCCTGATTTGGGTCACTTCAACTTAATACCTGCCTCCTTCCTTCACTGTAAGAATGAACTAAAATGATCTACGTAAAGAAGGAAAAGAACGAACAAAAAATTTATGACTTATGATATGCCAAGCCCTGTGCGGGATGTCCATTATCTGATTTATGATTTAATTAAATGTTCCTACTAACTCTATGATTGATATATATACATGATATGATATAGATATACATGATTTATTTATTTTCCATTCTAGAGACAATGAAAGAATATGAACTCAGATCTTTCTTCGTACTCTTTCTTGGTTATGTTCTACTTGTCTTTTTATGGTGCAGGGGAAACAGAGTTTCTCTGGGTAAGTGAGGTTGGTGCTGTGGTAACACTCAGTAGATATTGGCCCCTTTCCCTTCCCTTGCCCTTTCCTAAAGAAACCATGTCCTGGGAAATCCCTAGTGCCTGGGAAGCAGGCCCAGGGGCAGCCTGGCTCCAGTGATCTGACAGCAGAACATCAGTGCCTGCCCTCTAAGGGCAGTGCCGGCTCTGGGCTGTGGGACTGAAGCTTAGGAGGACTGATGCTACGTGCATGGCCTCAGGCCAGGACATCCAAAGTGCCAACAAGCCGGGTGCCCACCTGGCTTGGGGAGCCTTGTAAAGCCTGGCACCAGCAGGTGAAGCTGCCCTTGAGAGGCAGCCAAGGGATCCCACAGCTTCCCTGGGCCTCACGGTGCCTTCTGAAGGCCACCCACCATGTGCCAAGTACTTTTTCCTGAAAACCACACTTATTTACATCTGAAGACAAGCCTGTGACATAGGGGATGTCTCCAGTTGCATATAAACCCATGGGTCACAAGCAGGGACAACTGCTCTTCAGGAAATACGGGGCAATGTCTGGAGACGTTTTTGGTCATCACAACTTTGGACAGGAGGCTTACTAGCCAAGAATACTACTAAATATATAGTAATGCACAGGAGAGCCCCATTACAAAGAATTATTCCACTCCCAGTGTCAATAATTCCAAGGTTAAAAAGCCCTGGAATAAGGAAATTGAGTCTCCAATGTTTGAGGCATCTTCCAGGTACTATGATTCTGAAGTTGGTAACCTTTCTTTATATCAGCAGTGGGTCCCTGCCATGGCCAATGAAAAGGAAGGCTGAACAAGAACACATTACTTCCAGCCTCCAGAGATACAGAAAGCAGCCCATCTGCTATTGAAATGCCCTCTTGACTTCTGCAGTGCCTGGACATAGAATGTTGTGAACTTTCCTGGAATGATGTTGTAGGTGGCCTCAGAGGTTTGGGAGGTGCTAACCATAATTCATTTGCACTTGGAATTTGGGGATCTCAGGTCCCTCTGTAACCCCCCTCTCATTCCCAGGTACCACATCCATTCCTCACTACATGAACCCCCAGAGTCCTCAGAAAAGGGCCACCTTTCCTTCTCATCAGAACTAGACAGCCACCTTAAAGAGGTCCATAGGAAAAATTAGATGGCCTGTGCTTGTCCTCAGGGAGAGAGAGCGTAGGTCAAGGACTTGACACATAATACCTGGTAAGGAGGGAAAGAGAAAGACAGGGAGAGAGGAATGTGAGGGCAACCATGCTAAAGGTGAGACTGGAAAAAGCCGGCACAGTCTAGGCCATGAGTGCCATAGAAGCTTAGAAGTGGTACTCTGTCCTGATTCCACTGATGAGACACAGAAAAGCTGCAGGTCAACAAGTGACCTGACTGTTTTCTCAGTGCCAGTTTGCATCATACACCTAAGTCTGTTTATGCTGATCCCAGGATCAATTAGATTTGACCTCCGCAGGTAGGCCTCCTTGCTTACGGCCACTCTGATGGACAGACAGGCAGCCAGTCACTCCTGGGGAACAGCTGAGAGCCAGACTTCACTCCTTACTCTGAAATCTGGACCTTGACTCCACACCTGCACAGTACCTCCTGGGGTCCTTGGTGCCCAGGGTCCTTTTTGCAGTTGGCAAAAAGAGTAACATCCTGAACTTCAAATCCTAATTTACTGGACAGCTATAGCCAAACCCTGAAGAGATTGGCAACAGAGGAGTGAAGTTCAAGCTCCCAAATATTTATTTGACAGAGCTCCAAAACCAAATGGGATGCTTTTCCTGAAATGGAGGCTTTTCCTGCTGGGGAGGTTGGAAACCCCTTGATTCGTAATTCCAAGAACAGAACCTCACAGCTTCTCTGAGTTCTGGCCAGCAAATCTCAGCCAGCTATAACCTGACTGGCCCAAGCCAAGAACCACATTGTCTTCTAATGCCAGCCAAGCAGTCAAAAATGGCCTGCCTGCTGGCAGATGGACCCTTGAAACACAAACATGGCAGACAGAAGATGAGCTAGAGTAAAAGATGAGGACCAGGTCCAGAGCCCACATCTCCGTGGCAGGTGACCAAGCAGCAAACCCAGCCCTAGGTTCTGCTTCCAATTCTCCAGGATGCTGGCTGTCTTGTGGGTAGTTTTCAATCTGGCTGAGAAATAAATTAATCCAGTAAACTTTTATAATTTTAAAATTTAATTAACATATTAATTATAAATATTTTTGGGGTACCTGTGATATTCTGAATCATGCATATAACATGTAATGATCAAATCATGGTTACTACTAAATCCATCACCTCAAATATTGATCATTTGTGTTGGGAACATTCAAAATCCTCTCTTCTAGCTATACCAAAATATATTATAGAGTAAATTATTGGTAGCTACATTCACCCTAATGTGCTAAATAGAACACTAGAACTTATTCCTTCTACCTAACTGCAATTTTGTACCTATTAACCGATCTCTTTCTGTATTCCCTCCACTTTACCTTTCGCAGCTTCTGGTAACCACTATTTTACTCTGTACATCTATGGCAATAACTTTTTTTTAGCTTTCACATGTAAATGAAGTCATGAAGCATTTGTCTTTCTGTGCTTTGCTTATTTCATTTAGCATAATATCTTTCATTCTCATCCATGTTGCTGCACATTACAGCAATGCTTTTCAGAGCTGAGCAATATTCCATTATTTATATATACCATACTTTATCTATATGGCTATTGATGAATACCTGGATGCCCAAACTTCATCCCAGACATCTCTGGAGTGGGACCCAGGCCTCTGTATCTTTCACAGCTCTCCATGTGATCCTAGAGTGCAGACAAAATTGAGGACCATAGACTTCAATCTTTCCTCTAGGCCTTGATTATTCCTCTGAGCACAGGACAGTAAAGATTTTTACCACTTCAACTCTTGTCTAACATTCTTCAGTCAGTAATTCACACCAAGGACTCAAATTCCACAGAGATACAATTAATAGATAGAAGAATCAATAACACAGAACTCTTATTTTTCAAAATAATAATGTTATAGCAAAACATTCAAAGACCATACCTTTGAAACATCTTTCTTATCTAAGCTGTCTTTAACCAGGATGTTACCAATCATTATCCTTAAAGGAGTAAAATATGACCGTCTCATTGCGAACTCTCAATAGCTCCCCATTGCCTACAATACCCAAACATCTTGGGGTCTCTCACAGCCCATCTCTGGCCTAACCTCTCAGCAATGTCTTCTGCTCCTTCCTCTCCCCAGTACAGGTCATGCTCACCCTGCACCCACCTGTCTCAGCCTCATTGGCATCTTTCCTTTGTCGGGGAATGTCCTCACCTGCTCCTTTCATCTATCAAAACTCTGCTTCTCGAAGGTCAAGCTAAAATGTCACCTTTGTCATGAAGTCATTCCTATTCCCCAGTTGGAATGAATCATTTCCATCTGCAATACCTCCCATGCACATACAGATAATTATCCCATGACCATTCTAATTAAAATTATTTGCTTACATATCTGCATCCTGCTAAAAATATGAGATTTCACTGAGGGTCAGAGACATGCCTTGTCCATCCCAGATAAAGCAGGCTTTTCAGAATTGCAAAATGGCTGAATGAATGAACCAACAGCGGTCTGAAATAATTACCCATTGTAAGTATGCTTTAGTCTTCCACAGTTGAAACCTTAGCCCAACATGCTGTTTGGTCATAAGAAGCTTTCCCAGAAAACAGACTAAACCGTATTTTCCCAGGGAAGCAGCTTTAAATCCATCCACTGAAATCATCATTACCCATATTCTATGTTAATTTTCTTGGGTTCATTAGCATGTATGACAGTTAGCGACTCCATGGAGGCCTGTCAGAGGCACGTTGGTGGAAGGAATTCTGTTTGGAACTATCAGGCAAGTGCTGCAGGGAAGGGACAGAACCTGATGCTGAGGGTTTCCGGGGACAGTCACGTTTGTGCCCACTGGGTGCCTCTTCCCTCTGTGATTGCCACCCACTCTACTCCTGTTTTAGTCTGTTTAGGCTGCTATAATAAAACATTATAGGGCCGGTGAGATGGCTCAGCGGCTTAAGCGCCTGCCCGGCAAGCGTGAGGGCCTGAGTTCGACTCCCGGAACCCACATACGAAAAAGGGGCCGGTGATATCGCTCAGCGGCACGGGCGCCTGCTGGCGCGCGAGGTCCTGAGGTCGTTCCCCCGGTACCCACCAAAAAAAAAAATAAATAAATAAAATAAAATAAAATAAAACATTATAAACTGAGTGGCTTGTAAAAAAGCAGACATTTTTTTCCTCACAGTTCTGGAGGCTGGAAGTCCAAGATCAAAATGCCAACAGATTTGGTGTCAAGTGAGGGCCTGATTTCTGCTTTGTACATGGTGCCTTCTGTCTGTGTTCCCATGTGGTCAAAAGGGCGGTCTCTCTCAGGCCTTCTTTATAGAACACTAATCTCAGTCATGAGGGCCTTGGCCCCATGGTCTCAACACCTCCAAAAGACCCAACCTCCTACTACCATCACCTTGGAGTTTAAGACCGCAGCATATGAATTTCTCAGGTATACAAACATTCAGCCCTCCTTTTGTACCCCAAGTCCCTCCCTCCAGACACAAAGCCAGTGAGTTGGTGAATTACCCAATTGTCCAGGAAGACAATTACCCAACCTCCAGGCAGGAGGATGTAAAACTGCCAGGCTCCCCATGGCCCTCTGTTCCCTCCCAGGGTGACGTCTCTCATGCACTGCCTAGAAGGGCAAAATAGGGAGCACAGGAGGCCATAGCTGTGAGCTCTTTGTGATCCTTCCAGGCTCTGCCTCCTTTTCCAGATGAGACAAGTGAAAGCACCTCCCCTGTGGTGTCCCCAGATGAAGCACACTAACACATGTGCAGTGCACATATCAAATGCTCACTAGGTCTTTTCCTCCATCGTTTATCCAGATAGTTTAATTAAATGGCATCCAC
Source organism: Erethizon dorsatum (assembly GCA_028451465.1). NCBI lineage: Eukaryota > Metazoa > Chordata > Mammalia > Rodentia > Erethizontidae > Erethizon > Erethizon dorsatum. Next base: position 44,272,238 of record CM051826.1, read on the forward strand.
ATGTGAGACTTCCCGTCACTGTCCCCGTTGCCTGTCCTCCTGAGGAGTTGGCTGAATGAATTCCCTGGAAACACATACAAGGCCGCACAAGCATTGTGCTCTGCTCAGGGAAGATGCCATGAGTGAGGGAATATGAAGGGGAAAGAAAAACAATAAAGATCTCTGCAGTTGATATTTCAGTATCTGCCTTTTTTTTTTTTTTTTTTTTGGTGGGTACTTGGGGTCGACCTCAGGACCTCGCACGCCAGCAGGTGCCCATGCCACTGAGCGATATCACTGGCCCCTTTTTCGTATGTGGGTTCCAGGAGTCGAACTCGGGCCCTCACGCTTGCCAGGCAGGTGCTTACACCGCTGAGCCATCTCACCGGCCCCCAGGATCTGCCTTATATGGCATATACGACTAGTGTTGTCACAGCCCTGCTCCACCAACCCTAGTGCCTGCCATCTCTGCTCCAGCCCTGCCCAGGCTCCAGACTAGGAAGGACCCTGTGTGAGAGATGAAGATCCCCACACTGCCTAAAACATGGTTGGACCTGGGAGGAGTTGTGGTTGCCCTGACTACAGCTACGTGAAGTCCTAGGGACCTTTTCTCACCCCAGCCACCCACCCTCATTTTCTAGCCATTGTTTGAGTGCCTCTGGTGCATACCTTATCCCATGTCCATCTGGGAACTAATCATCCCTCAAAGCCAAGCCTGGCAATTATTACACCAACTCTATCCTCTGAAAACCAGTAATTAAAGGTGAAGAATAAGCATTTATTCTGCCTTCATAGGAGGAACCATGGTTGATCCAGTTGGTGAGCAAAAGCTCTTCCTTACAAAAGAATGCTGATAAAGAATGTAGGAAAAAATGATAGAATTGGTAAAGTATTATTTTGCAACCTCTCATGAAATAGTTAAGGTGCCAGTATTGGAGAAGGAGAATATTTATAGGGTGCCATAGTATTATCTGGTGATAGAAGATTTTTTTTTTTTGGGGTACCGGGGGGTCGACCTCAGGACCTCGTGTGCCAACAGGCACCCGTGCCGCTGAGCGATATCACCTGCCCTTTTTTCGTATGTGGGTTCCGGGAGTCGAACTAGGGCCGTCGCGCTTGCAAGGCAGGCGCTTACGCCGCTGAGCCATCTCACCGGCCCTATAGAAGATGTTTTGAGGATGGGAGATGATACAATGGAGGGACCTAGAGTTGCAGCCTTAACTAAACTAGCATCAAACTAGCATGTCTGTGAGTGGGACAACCACAGAGTGTGTTCTTTCTGGTATGACACAGTATGAAGGGCTCAGCTTTATCTGTAAACTCCTCTCCCCAAAAATCATTAGCCTAAATCTCATCAAGTTCTTAAACCTAACTCCCATTTCATAAGAAATTCAGGGGAGGGAGAAGCAAGCCAGTTGATACTACAAGGCAAAATCAGACGAATTGGTGCTGTAGTATAATTGAATAGGACAATTGGTCTGGTTTCTTTCAAAAGTCAATACTAAGAGAAGTGTGAATAGCAGCATTATTCATAATTGCCAAAAGATAAAAATAATTCAAGGACCCATCAATCGATGACCAGATAAATAAGATGTAGTATATCTATAGAGTGGAATATTACTAGGTAATAAAAGGCAATAGATACTAGTACATGGTACAACATGGATAAACCCTGAAAACATTACTCTAAATAAGAACAGTCTGTGTAGTACGATTACTTTGGTATGAAATCTCCAGAATGGCCAAATCTACAGATAGAGAAAGTAGATTAATGATGACTTGGGGGCAAAGAGGTGAATTTGCAGGAAATTGGAGGAGAGAGGTAATTGCTAATGGGTACAGTTCTAAAATTCTCAACTCAGTGACTGTACTGCATACCATGGAATCATACTGTTTTATGACTAGATTTATGACATGAGAATTGTATGTCAACACAACTATTTTTAAAAATTGGACCCATGTGTTATGTTTAGAGTGAGCTTTTTGATGAAAAGAGTCACAATAACCAAATGTAACACATAAATCTCGAGTCAGACAATCTATCTTCAGTGGCACCTGAAATTTAGAAGTCAGAAAGCTATACAAATGTTTTAGAAATAATTGAGGTAATTTTAATGTTAAAGGAGGGCAGATTGGTAGCTGGCAGAGCACACATGAGGAAAGACTGGAGTGGACAGGAGGCAGTCCAGTGGGCACTGGGCCCAGGAGAGGAGAGCATCTAAGCAGAGTGCTATCCCAGCAGGACAGACAGTCCATTCTTGGGCTCCATTCAAGAGAATTTAGCAAGTTAATTGTTTGAGGATCATGGGACATGGTTTTCTTATTACTGGAGAGAGGAGTAACCAATATGGAAAAAGGAGAAGCTGGAATGAACCCTGTGGCATTAGATTGGATTTGGTGGTATCCAGGTAAACCATGGTTTGGGGTGCTGATGTAAGTGAATATGTAAATATCTTGGTTCTATTCACTGAGAAGGCCTGGGAGTGGTGGCAGCCTAGTAAGCAATGAGTGCACCTAGAACCCAGATCTAGTTTCTAAATAGTGTTTCCAACTGAAAAGATCCAGTCACTGCTGGAGACATGGCTGATTACGGACTAAATAATGAAGAAGATGAACCTGGATTACCTAGCTGAGCCAGAAAATAAACAGTGTTCACAGAATGAAGGGAAATGTCAAAAGGACACAGAAGTGAGCAGGAAGAGCTGCCCCCATTTGGGCAAATTTGAATTTCAAAATAAATAACGATGTTAACAGAGTATAGCACATTGAATAAAATAGAAATCTGTGAGTCTACACTGATATATGCAAAAGAATAAAAAGGAGGAAGAGAAATCTCTTCTTTGCTTTAGAAAGCTAACTGATAAATACAAAAGAAATGATAGAGTTAGAAAATCACCATTTGGCAAGGATCACTGTAATAATTCAGGCAAGAAAAATCAATGCATGATAAAACTAGAAGGTGAAAAAGAGACCAGAAATAGAATTCCAGAGTCTCAAAGTTTCTCCCTGGTAGACGCATTTTTATCAAGTGACAAAAGTTAGCAATACCCATATTGGGACAAATACAGATTGTCGGCCTTCAGATAGGCACCAGTTCTGTGAAATCCCAGCCCAAAATTCACAATCTGATTCTAAACAAGAGGAAACACTGAACAAACCCACACTGAAGATGTGAAAAATGATTTGCCTTGAAATACAAAACAATGTCAAGGTCATGAAAATCAAGGTGACACTGAAAAAATTTCAGAGCAAAAGGAAACTTGACTTCTAGATGTGAAGGGTGATCCTGGGATGGGACTCTGACCATAAAGGACCATCACAGAAGCTTCTGGGTGAAGGATACACAGGAATTCTTCATATTAGTTTGGCAAATTTTTTTTAAGAAAAAATATAACTATATCTCCTTTTGAAAGATTTTCAGAGTCCAGCCTATGTTGCCTCTGGACCTTGTGCAAATTTTGATTGTTTGGTGTAAATTAATCGACTTGGTCACTACTCTGCCTCCCTAGTAGACTGTGAGCTCCTTGAATCCCTGGGCTGAATATTATTTATTTCAAATATTCTTGAGCACAATGTCCAGGATATAAGAAGCATTTAGAACACGTTTGTTGAGTCAGTGAATCAATGTACTGGGCTTCTGAGAAACCCTGATATTGGCTGGTAGAGCCCTGGACATGCTGAACATTGGTAAATTTTTCCAGATATTAAACTGAAATATGCCTCTCTGCAAACCAGAGAGCATCTGCCTTCCCTGCAGCAACAGCGTCCTGGAACCGTGTCCCGCTCCACATGCTCTGCAGAGTGGGGCTTCTGCCTCATTGCTCCTGGGAGAACAATGGCCCTTGTTTGTTTAATCCCAGCCCATTGTGGCAGCCTTGACTGCACAGAGCTCACTTGTGATTCATGTGAATGTCACTCGACTCCCAGAGGTTTGCAGCCATAATTCAACATTTGTTAATAGCCACTTAAAATGTCCCTGAAATAGCTAACAGGCCCAGGGGATGGAAGGTGTTCTGCTAGAAAATCATTCCATGAAGGCAGCAGTCGCATTGACTCATATTGTAGAAGACTATCGCTTCCACTCCATAAAGACACTTTTATCAGCTACCTTCTCACCCTTCATAAGAGGGACAGGCATCTCTCAGGGCCACCAGGGAGAATGTGAGAATCTGAAATTCCCCTATATAGCCTGGAAGACATGCTGGGTCCTCTTCTAATCACTCCTGCCCCAGAAAAAGGACTCTCCATCACCCTATCCAGGGAAGGAGGAGAAAATGCAAAGGAAAACAGTCCAGAGGATCCCAAGATAAAACCTCTTGTTCACACAACAGAAAGGAGAAGACAGAAAAACACGGTGCTGGACTAGAAGTCAAAAAGTTTGTGTTAGGCGGGAATGGCAAACAAGGAAACCAGGAGAAGAAACTCACACATGTTGTGGCCAGCTGAGCTACACAGTTTAAAAATTATTTATTTCTCCCCAGATCTAATTAAATAACTTTCCCAAGGTCCTCCCAATATTACACAATTGTAACGTATAATAAAAAGGTCAATAAAATAGTCTGTAAATTGATAGTTTCACTCTAGGCCCCCAGGTTTTTCCAAATACCTGCAGATTTGCCCACTAGAGCATGGTTGAGCGGACATTTAAAATCAAGTCACTGATTCAGAAGCAGAAGTTGTAGCACTCGGTGCCAAGTTCTTGCCACCTGGTTTCTTAGACACATCTGTTTCCCATCAAATTATCTTTTCTGCCATCCAGAGTCAGATTTAATACCAAGCAGTGGAGGTGAAAAGAACTAGCAAGGCAGAATCACATGCATATCTGGAAAGCATTGTTCAGTTCCTTAAATGGGACCCATGAGACCCTTAGTTGGCAAATGGGAGAAATAGCAAATGTTAAACCCTGGCAAGAAGAGACTTCTTTAGCTTCTCAGCTTTCCTGTGGAGGGTGCTGTGCAATTGCTGGGCACTCCACCAGTGCATTCCTGAGTAGGGAGTTCAAAGATCAAGTGCAAAGCAGCGAAGGCGGAAGCTCTGAAGTACCAAAGGCATGTGCCCAGCTCCAAAGATGTTGTGTCTGTAATATGCAGAAATCATGGCTGCAGGATCCCATGCCCATATTCCCCTCAAAAGGGAAAGTTTTAAATTGTGAAGCTGACGCACAGTGCCTGGCATTGCTCCCCACGAACCCAGCTGCAACAAATACACATGCCACCAGCCTGTGATGACCTGCATATTCATTAGAAGGGCAGGCTAGACTCAGCTACTTTGAGAACCAGTCTTTTGATGGCATCTGTGCTGTTCATTCTCCTCTAAAGCTGAAATTGTAGCTGGAGGGTCTCATATACTAAAAAGCTGGAACATTGTCATATAGCCCCAAACTCCTCCTTCAGCCTTCAGCCAGAAAGAGCTGAGGCTGCCTTTGCTCCCACTCTGTTAACCTATACAGTGGAAGGGATGCAGGTAAGAGCCAGAAGGCTCTAAGGACACCTGAGCTTTAGGGGTAGGGCCATCCCTCCACTCTGCACATTCTCTTCTTCTGCTTTAGCTCCAGCACCTTCTGAGATCCTGTTCTAAGAGGAGGATGCATAAACTGAGGAATCTTGGGCCTAAATTCCAGCCCTTCTGAACTATGACTTGAAGACATGCTGCTGAATATAGATTGATTTCACCTACCATAACACTTCACAAGAAATACTTTAAAGGGAACCAGAAGACATGAACTCCTATACCCAACTTTCTGGCTGAGCGACCTTAGGCAAGTCAGCTAAATCTCTCAGTCTACTGTGTTCAACTATGAAGCACATACATTGGTACATTTTGCACTATCAGAATTTTGGGAGGATCAAATAAAATCTTATAAAGCATCCAGGATCTGGAACCAGGCTACCTGGTTCAAACCCCAAATTTGCCCATTTCTAGCTAAGTGACTGCAGGCTCGTCATTTAACCTTTCTAAGTTTTTCCATTAAAAAGAAAAAAACAAACTACATATTTCATGAGGCTGTTGTGAAGACTGATTGACATATTCCATGGAAAGGTAAAGCTCCCAGAACAGTCTCTGGGATACTCAGAAAATGTCAGCAATCATTAACAGGTGTTGTGAACTTCATAGTGTTGGACAAATGGAAGGAACTATTCTTGACATAGTCTGGGTATCCACAGCAGCTTATGTTCAACCATAATAACAATAGCTGGGTCTCAGGCTTGATCATAGCCTCATTCCTCATACTCTCCTGGGCCTCCCCGACGCTATACTGTCAATATGGATTTCCAGAAAAGTCATTTTTGCTCTTGGAACTGCTGTCACTGTGTTAATTACCAGCTTATCATGGTAATAATAAAAATAACACCCACCGCCAAATAGCTGACATTCTATTAATATCTGGCCACTGCTAAAATGTTTATTTATGTTAGTTCATTCAGTTACTACCAACAATCCTATGAATCATCAATATTAGAATATTATTATTGAATAGATGAGGAAATTGAAGCCTGGAGGGCTTAAGTAATTTGTACAAGGTCATATAATCCTGGAACCTATCTATACCTGTCTGACACTAAATTCAGTGATTACACTTGGAAGCTAACATATTTCACTATGTTTACCTCAGGTGCCAGAGTCTCTCCATCCTTCCCATACTTGCCATCCTCACCTAGCTTGGATGCTCTTTTGTTGTCTATCACCAGTGCTACTGGGAAGGGCATTCTTGCTAGATTATCTTCCTTCCCAACTCCTGTAAAACAGCCTGTCTCTAGCCCCACCAATTCTAGAGTTAGTGCTAATCCTCATACTTTTTAGTCTCTCCTGCTCTCCACATGGAACCAGGCTACACCCACCACAAACCCAAGATTTTCTCTCTAGAGTTGGAGCTTGCTCCTAGAATTTATCACAGATTGCTTCAGGACCTACTTCTCAAGGAGCAGGGCACACACTCTTCAGGAGACCCATATCATTGAACAATCACTCCAATCCCTGGCTCCCCCCGTCTGTCCACACTTCTCCTGTACACTCTCTGGATGAATGGAAATATCTACTCTTCTGCGTGTAGCGATTCTCCCAGGACACCACTCTGATTCTCAGCTTCCAAAACATTTAGCTTCGAAGCTGCACAGTGTTGGGCAATAGGGTTCTCTGTGGGCTTGATGTGCTCGCTCACATCGATTACCAGTTCTTTTCAATGCCATCTTTCAGTGGCCCTCACCTCTGACCTCAAGTATCTATCCAGGAAGGAAATAAATCAAATACTATCAGAGTGGGAGGCAACATGAGAGGTCATTAAATCCAACCCTTTAACCTTGTATTGATCCTTGTCTACAGCATTGCCGATCAGCAATCCCTCAGCCTCAAGCAATGCTGATGGCAAGGCACAGGGTATTCTAAATTGCCAGGAAAACTCCTTCCAATCAGCTGAGTGCCACCTCTCTGAACTCCCAACCCACCAGCTGGCGCTTGCTCTGTCTTCTGGCCTCACACAGAGAAAACCCCATTCCTCTTTTCTATGATTGCCTTCCAAGTGTTTGGAGACAGCAATCACCCTGTCCCTGAGTCATCCACTTTGTATTTCAGCCTACACAGTCTGAGCTCTTTCATACCCTCCTCATCACTCATGGTTTCTATGACATATGAGGAGCATCACCTCCAGTCAGCATCCATCTCTCACTGCCTCCTTCTTTGAAGATGTGCTCAAGCCACTGCCAACATCAAAGGCAGGAGCCTCATCCCTGGGGCTTGAAGCCAGGCTGATTCACACTTAGGAAGAATGGCAGGAAAAGTGGGGTTGGTGGAGGCTGGGAAAAGGAAATTTTCACAGACAGCAGACTTGGGAAGTGATGAGACCACAGGTGCTGGTAATGGTGTGAACTGGGATGTGAGCAGCTTAGGGTGCATAGCAGCTGGCAATGTAGGGATGGATCAGCTCCTTGGGAAGGGCTGTCTTGGAGCAATGGAAGAAAAAAAATCCAAAGAAGAATAAGTCAACAATACCTAAAGTAGTGAATCCCAGTCAGAGTGATTCTCATTTGAGTTATGAAAAATTGGACTTGGAAAGTGCTGTAAGTCCCAAGTTGAAGACACACATCTAGAAAGTCCAAGGTTTAAAAGATTTTTTTAAACACAGGTATTTCTTTCTTTTGAAGCCAGCTTGAGTTTCCTTTGCTGGGCTTATTCTCCATGTTACCAACCAGATGAAGAAGCAGAACATAATTCAGGTTTCCTAGCAGAAGTGGAGATGATGTGTCTTATACAGGTGATTCATTAAGGGATTGCTCTCAGAAAAAGTCCCAGAGGCAGGGAAGGAATCAGGATTGAGCAGGAGGAAAGGTAAACAGAGGCATGGTTTCAGGAGAAGTCCAGCTCAGCCTGATTCTATGGGAAGCTCTGGAGTGCGACTGCACTGCGCTGTTCCATCCTGAAGCAAGATGACCAGCATTTTGTGCTCCCCTCAGTCACCAGCCACTGGTTGGCCCCAGGTGGTGGGGAGGTGGTAACTTTCCATGTAGCTCTAGGGGAAGCAGCACCAGTCAACTAAGGGCAAGTCCCCTTTAAAGGTCTCTGATATGAGCTGTGAGATATCCTACCTACAGCAGGAATAAAGGGGATCTGTACAGCGCAGCAGCATCTTCCACAGATGCCCTCGCTAATTCATAAATGTAAGACCCAGAGCCAATTCACCTTATACCCCCTAAACCAGTGTGATGGGAACCTAGTTGGATCCATGAGCTCCAGCCAAACACATAACAGCTCACAGCTGGGGTTCTGAGAGTACAGTTTGGTGCCTCCCATATCCTACTGCAGCCACTCAGCACATTTGGGTGTTGCTGCTTCCACTGTACAGATCTGTCTGAATGAAATCAAATAAACAATAAATATACCTGGTTAAAATATAAAATCAGCTCCGTTCTCCCAGCCACAATATAAGTTTCATTCCAAAGAACAAATGTAGGCTCAGAAAATAAATTTTGGTGACATTCTATTGCAATAAAGTTGTAAAGGTTGGCAAGTCCTTGGAAACCACCTAGTTCAGCCTGCTTATTTTACACATAAGGAAACTGAGGCCTGTGGAGGCCAATTATCTCATGTAAGGTTGTGCAAATCAATCAACAATCAATAAATCCAGGCAAATATACTCCGTCTCTGTTATATGCTTAATTTCTTCTGAGCATAAATTTCAATGTCCATGAGTTAATCAATAGAGAATGTAACTAAATCATGAGAAAAATAAGTACTGGCCATGGGAAGATGTTTCAGCGTCCGAGGTATGGTACTTTGGAGAATGTGGTCCCAAAATAAAGCTCAACTTGATAAATATGCTTCTACCAGATGCTTCAGATTTATCAAATAACAAAGGTACATATTTCTGAATGTTTCAGCTTCTATCCAGTAACCACTAAGCCCACTCTGTATGGGTTAGTTTTAAGTCAAATGCGTGGGAGAAATGTGATGTATGGGATTTCAAACCTATAAGAATGAGACAGGCCATTAGTTTCAAGTTATGATAGGTCATGGGTCAAGTGACCTGGCTAGTCAGGTTTGATATTTCAATCTGGCTCCATCAAACATCAACAGGCAAAAAAGAGAAAACATTCAACAAACTTTCATATGTCTCCAGACTCAAGTGGTACTTTTTCAGTCTGATGGGAGGAATTGGATGCTTGATACTCTGAAATATGAACTACTTTAAGAAGTACCACCGGTAACAGCAAACTTAATGGTAAATTCCATCAATTCAGGCTTTGAGGGATTATGTTTAGAGGGGGAATCACATTTTAGTGCTTCCTATAGAAATCAGTAACAAACTAAACTTACTTTATAGAAAATGTTCTAGAATTCATCTCTTCATTAAGGAAAGGACTTTCCATAGGAGAATAAAGAGAACTACTACAGAGAGGGAAAAAAAAGAGCTCCCAAGTCTCTAAGCTCCCAGGTAGCCCTCTCTCGTCAGGAGTTCTAGAGGTCTAAGCATCCCCAAGAAAAGAGGCATGGACATACAGATTCATCCAATAAGCAACTGGGCATTAGCTCAGAACCTCTGCAGTAGCTTCAGATTTTCTTTCTAAGTAGATGGTATTGTTATCAGATTGGGATTCCTATTCAGATTTTTGGTGACCTGAACAAATAATTGTGCAGGACACTCAAAAAGAGCAGCAAGATTAAAGATTTATTTAGAGTGAAAGCATACTCCACTGGACGGGAATGGACCTGTGGGCTCCAGATCTGAGGAGGCTTGCTGTTGAGGGTTTTAAGCATTAGGGTTTGGGGGGTGGAATTGAAGGTTTGATTTAAGGTTTTACTGTTGCCAAGAAGCAGTTTGCTTCTGCCTTATACTCCTTCGCTGTTACATGTATAATTTCTTTTGAGCATAAATTTCAATGGCCATGAGTTAATCAATAAAGAATGTAACTAAATCATGAGAAAACTAAGTACTGGCCATGGAAAGATGTTTCAGCCTCCAAGGTATGATACTTTGGAGTATGTGGTACCAAAATAAAGCTCAACTTGATAAACATGCTTCTCAGATGCTTCAGATTTATCAAATAATAAAGGCACATATCTGAATATCATGGTGGAGTTTTTTACCTTTTATGGCACATGGAGGAACTGCCATGGCTCCCAAAGCCCACAAAGTGAGGAAGGAGGGTAATGACATGGTGATTAGGGCCAAGATCAGCCTAGAGTTGCTAAAGATCAATGGATGCATGCCTAGAAACTCATTATATATGAGCTGGGTTACCTCATTAGTTTTATATTTAGATCAGGATATCCTGGACATGGGTCAAAGTTTAACTCAGAAGGTAGACCTAGTCCAGAAAGTAGGCTCCCAGGCAGGCCCTGCCTTCTCTCTCTGTCTGCTTCTAGCTACCTCCTGCCTCAGCATGAGTCATCAGAATAGTCAGGTTCCAATCACTGTCTAACCTTCTTATTACATCTGAAAGAATTCAATTCGCCTATGAAAGCATTAGTTTCAGAGAGCATATAGCCTAAGGTTCTACAGACAAGAAGATGCCACCAGAAACTGGCATCATGAGAACTTTTTGCTCAGTGTGACAAAGATTGCTTCTCTGAGGGCACATCAAAGGCTCACAAGACTACAGAGCATCCTAGGAATATGAGGAACCACCTAATTTGCATTAGTCGCAACTTACCACTCTGACAGAACCTAGAAACTTCACAAGTGGGTAAAAAATCCTAGCAAGCTGGTGACTTGGGCAACGAGCATGAAAATCTAAAATTTCAATTTCTTTTGAAGGGCAACTCTAACTATTCTGTATCTCCTAGGTTGTAACCTCTATCCTTTAATTCTTTCCTTTAACCTCCACGGAGTCCTGTAAACAAGATAAGTGCTTCTAAATTTTTAATGACTGATAAATTAGTATCCTAGAATGAAAAGTCATGAAAGGGAGAAGAAAAAAGATGGTGGATGAGTAAGAAGCACGCAGCGAAACTCTCTAAAAGTTGCCATTGGACTACGGGAATATAGTGACCGGGAGAGCGCAGGAGGGGGGGAGATGCCTCCCCGGGACCCAGAAAAGTTCTGAAGCGCAGCTTGGGACCCCCGGCACCAGTGAAGGGTGATTTCCAACAAAGAAGGAACAGACCCCGCGTGCGCACTCTCTACCATCCCAGGAATCACGGCGCGACAGAAGCTCAAAGCTGCGGACACACGGTGACAGCTGGCACCCAGGGAGCACCCACAGAGGATCGCGAGACAGCGGCAGGGCAGGGGAGCGGCAGAGAACTGCGCTGGCTGGCGGTGAGTGAGTGTCTCTCAGCCACAGCTGTCCCGCGCCAGAGAGCGACTGGCTGGGCGCCATTGTGGGGGGTGTGGTGAAAATCAGAGCGGCGTGAAAGAAAAACAGCGCTGGGAACTTGTGCTCCGGACAGGGCAGCGCGGTGCCTCTCAGCCCCACAAAAGTGCGCTGAGGGCGGCAGGTGAACGAGACTGGTCTCTCAGCCACACCTGTCCCACGCCAGAGAGCGACTGGCCTGGCGCCATTGTGGGGGGCGTGGTGAAAATCAGAGCAGCGCGAAAGCAGTGCGCTGACAGCAGCGGGCGAAGACTGGTCTCCGCCTGAAAGACCACGCTCTGCTCACCACCAGCCAAAGGGCCGCTCTTGGCTCGCTGGGACGGACCTGCACAGAACAGGACTCTGTCATCACACGGTGCCTGCCTACAGCAGAGTCAACACCTGGAACTGATTCTTTTTATTTTTTATTTTTATTTTATTATTACTTTTTTTCTCTCTCTCATTAGTTTTTTGTTCTGGTGAAGTTTTTTTTTTTTTTTTTTTTTTTCTTTCGTGGGGTTTTATTTCTGTTTTGTCTGTTCGCTGTGTTGTTTTTGTCTCCATTTTTGTTTCTGTTTGTCTATTTGCTCTTTCCTTCATTATTCTCTCTGGTTTTTACATGAGTGTAAACAGCGCCTCTAACCTCTTTGTGATTGTGGTTGTGATCTGTTCTTCCTTTTATCCTTTCCTTCTCTTTTTCCCACCAGTCCTCTGCACCAGTGTCCCAATGTTAGTGGGATCCCTCTTGGTCCTCTAACCTTACATCTAATTCCTTCCTCTTCTCCCAATACTCTATTTCCTCCTTAACTCATTTTAAATTTAAAATCCTGAGGGGAAAAATTGACACACTAAGGACTTGTATACTGCATATAATTTTTCTGGTGTGTTTTAGATTTTGTTATATAACCACAACTCTACTTTATACGGCTAAAAGTGGTAAATAACTGGTTAGCTCAGTCTGTCATTTTCTAGGCTGTTTGATGCTTCAGTTACCATTATAGCCAAATGTAAAATAATTGTTCTAAACAGCTTTCCTTCCTGATATTTCATGATTGATATTGACTAAGGGACACAGAAAATACAGTGGCACAATACCAAAGAATCAAGGACTGGGCCAAACAGGTAGCAATTTCTCACATCCAACGAATTGAAGAGGTAGGATCTGGCAGAAAGCTCAAAACCCAAAAGCAAGCTCCACTTGGAAGATACTGCAGAGAAGTAGTCATCTTCTAAGGATCTTGAACACTAGCAATAAAGTAACCTATCATAGGTAATTTACAAACATCACCCCAGGAATTAAAGAAAGAAAAAATGAGACGACACTTAAACAAGATGCAACCCCACACATCCAATTCACCAAAGGCAAACCTAGGGGGCAACGAGGTGGGACAATCCGAAAGCCACCCACCTGGCATATCTGAAGGGGTAACAACAAAACAACTGAATGAGGCTCTGGAAAAAATTAAAACAGAAATAATTTCACAGATAACTGCAGAGATAATGTCCACAATGAAGACCATGCTTAAGGACACTATAGCTGATACAGACAAAAAAATAGATGAGCTTAAGAAAACTATAGAAACCATGAATGCTCAGCATAGGAAAGAAATGGAATCCATAAGGCAGATTCAAGCAGATATCCAAGAGAACAAAAATTCCATTGAAAGTATTTGTAGCAGATTAAGCCAATGTGAGGACAGGATCTCAGATATAGAAGACAGGCTTACAATTAGTGATCATGAAAAGAAAGAATTCTTAAGAACAGTAAGGGACCATGAAAAATCAATTCAGCAGCTGCTAGATGACTCAAAGATAAACAACTTAAGAATAATTGGAATAAATGAAAAAGCAGGAGATAGCATCAATGACATTAAAACCTTGTTCAAAGACATTATTACAGAGAACTTTCCTGGAAGAGAAAAAGAATTTGACCCCAACATAAAGGAAGCTTTCAGAACACCAACTAGACATGACCAAAAAAAAACTTCAGCCAGACATATCATAGTCAAGATTCCAGAAATTCAACAGAAGGGCAGAATCTTAAAAGCTGTTAGGGAGAAGAGACAAATCACCTATAAAGGAAAACCCATCAGAATCACAGCTGACTTTTCAGCACAAACCCTCAAGTCAAGAAGAGCTTGGAATGACGTATTTCAAGCTCTAAAGGAAAATAATTTTCAACCCAGATTGATGTACCCCACAAAACTATCTTTCAAAATTGATGGAGAAATAAAATACTTCCATGACAAAGAACATCTGAGAAAATTTATGACCACCAAACCAGCACTCCAAAATGTTCTGAAGGACATTCTAGAAAGAGATAGGAACCCCAACAGAAGGGATCCACCAGGCAGGGCAGATAATTAAATAGCAGGAAAGGGGAAAAACAAACAAAGAGTGGGAACCAACAAAAGGAAAATATCATGACAAGTATAAGTCAATACATATCAGTTTTAACGATCAATGTTAATGGTCTCAATTCACCAATCAAAAGGCACAGACTGGCAAAATGGATCAAGAAGCAAGATCCAACAATATGTTGCATACAAGAAACACATTTAATTCAGAAAGAAATTCATAGACTGAAAGTCAAAGGATGGAAAACAATACTCCATGCAACAGGAACCCAGAAAAAAGCAGGGGTAGCTATTCTTTTTGCAGACAAAGTGAATTTCAAGCCAAGAAGGATTCAGAGAGATAAAGACGGTCATTACATCCTTGTAAAGGGAACAATCCAAAAGGAAGAGATAACGATCATAAATATATATGCGTCAAATACCAATGCACCCAACTATATAAAACAAGTACTAAAGGACATGAAAAATCAAATAAGCACTAATACAATTATATTGGGAGATCTCAATACTCCACTGTCACAAAAAGACAGATCAACTGGACAGAAAATCAATAATGAAATAGTAGAACTGAACCAAACTTTTGAACAAATAGACTTAGTAGATGTCTACAGAGTGTTCCACCCCACAACATCAGAATACACATTCTTCTCAGCTGCACATGGGAAGTTCTCCAAAATAGACCACATACTAGCTCATAAAACCTGCTTAAGTAAATGCAAAGGAATTGAAATTATCCCATGCATATTATCAGACCATAGTGCAATGAAATTGGAAATCAATGGCAAAAGAAATCACAAAAACTCCCTAAACACATGGAAATTAAACAGCACCCTCCTGAACAACCAATGGGTCACAGATGAAATTAAAGAAGAAATTAGACAATTTCTACAATTGAATGATAATGACAGTACAACATACCGGAACTTATGGGATACAATGAAAGCAGTCCTAAGAGGGAAATTTATAGCATTAAATACTTATATTAGGAAAATAGAGCAAGCACAAATAAACAACTTAATGGCGAACCTCGAACTTCTAGAAAAAGAAGAGCAGGTTAAGCCAAAAGCCCGCACAAGGGAGGAAATTATAAAGATCAGAGCAGAAATTAATGTATTGGAGACTAAAAAAACAATACAAAGAATCAATGAAGCAAAAAGTTGGTTCTTTGAAAGAATAAATAAGATTGACAAACCCTTATCCAACCTTATTAAAAAAAGAAAAGAAAAGACTCAAATCCATGCAATTGAAAATGAAAAGGGTGATATCACGACAGACCCTGAAGAAATCCAGAAGATCATGTATACCTATTTTAAAAATCTATATTCTACTAAGATGGAAAATGCAGAAGAAATGGACAGATTCCTAGATTCGTATGAATTACCAAAGCTGAATCAAGAAGATTTAAAAATCCTAAATAAACCAATATCAACCAATGAAATTGAAGATGTAATTAAAAACCTTCCAACAAAGAAAAGCCCAGGCCCTGATGGATTCACTGCCGAATTCTACTAGAAATTTAGAGAAGACCTAACGCCACTACTTCTCAAACTTTTTAATGAAATTGAAAGGGAAGCAATACTCCCAAATTCATTCCTGGAAGCAAGCATTACCCTGATACCAAAACCAGAGAAGGACCCAACTAAGAAAGAGAACTACAGGCCAATCGCCCTAATGAACATAGATGCAAAAATCCTTAATAAGATACTGGCAAACAGAATCCAACAAATCATCAAGAAGATTATACACCATGACCAAGTTGGATTTATCCCTGGGATGCAGGGATGGTTCAACATACGTAAATCAATAAATGTAATACACCATATTAACAGAACCAAAGACAAAAATCACATGATCATCTCAATAGATGCAGAAAAAGCTTTTGACAAAGTCCAGCACCTTTTCATGATAAAAACCCTACAGAAAATTGGAATAGAGGGTCTTTATCTCAATCTGGTAAAAGCTATCTATGACAAACCAACAGCCAATATTATACTAAATGGCCAAAAACTGAAAGCCTTCCCTCTAAAATCAGGAACAAGACAAGGATGTCCACTGTCCCCACTCTTATTCAACATAGTTCTGGAAACTTTAGCCAGAGCAATTAGACAAGAGAAAGAAATAAAGGGAATAATGATTGGAAAGGAAGAAGTTAAATTATCATTATTTGCAGATGACATGATACTCTACACAGAAGACCCCAAAAACTCCACTAAAAAACTGCTAGATTTAATAAGCAAATTCAGTAGTGTAGCTGGATACAAAGTCAATACTCAAAAGTCAATAGCCTTCCTGTACACAAATAACAATCTTACTGAAAGAGAAATTAGGGAAACAATACCTTTCACAATAACATCCAAAAAAATGAAATACCTAGGAATCAACCTCACAAAGGATGTAAAAGACCTATACACTGAAAACTACAGTACTCTGAAAAAGGAGATTGAAGAGGACATCAGAAAATGGAAAGATATCCCTTGCTCCTGGATAGGAAGAACCAATATAGTGAAAATGGCCATACTTCCAAAACTGTTATACAGATTTAATGCAATTCCAATCAAAATTCCAACAGCATATCTCACAGAATTAGAGAAAACAATCCTAAAATTCATTTGGAATCAGAAGAGACCTAGAATAGCAAAGGCAATTCTGGGCAACAAAGGCAAGGCAGGGGGCATCACAATCCCCAACTTGAAATTATACTATAAAGCTACTGTGATTAAAACATTGTCGTACTGGCAAAAAAACAGACCTGAAGATCAATGGAACAGATTAGAAGATGCTGAAACAACCCCAGACATACTAAGCCACCTTATCTCTGACAAAGGTGCCAAACACATTCACTGGAAGAAAGATAGCCTCTTTAATAAATGGTGCTGGAAAAACTGGCTCTACACATGCCGAAGATTAAAACTAGACCCATATCTTTCACCATGCGCTAAACTAAATTCAAAATGGATCAGAGATCTAAATATTAAAACAGAAACATTAAATCTGCTGGAAGGTAGGATAGGTAAATCCCTTGAAAACATTGGTGTAGGCAAAGACTTTATGAATAAAAACTCAACCGCATGGGAACTATCCCAAAGAATCAATAACTGGGATCTCATCTTATTAAAAAGCTTTTGCACAGCAAGAGAAACCACCAACAGAGTGAAAACAACCCACAACGTGGGAAAAAATGTTTGCCAGCTGTTCTTCAGACAAAGGATTACTATCGAGAACATATAAAGAACTCAAAAAAATCAGACCTCCCAAATTTAAAGACCCACTCCAAAAATGGGCATCTGAGATGAATACACATTTCTCAGATGAAGAAATACTAATGGCAAATAAATATACAAAAAAAATGTGCAACATCACTAGTCATTTGCGAGATGCAAATTAAAACAACACTGAGATACCATCTCACCCCAGAAAGAATGGCTACTATAAAGAAATCAACTAATAACAAATGCTGGAGGGGCTGTGGGGAAAAAGGAACCATTCTTCACTGTTGGTGGGAGTGTCAACTGGTACAGCCACTGTGGAAGTCAGTGTGGAGATTCCTCAAAAAACTAGGATTGGAGGTCCCATTTGACCCAGCTATTCCCCTTCTGGGCATCTTCCCAGAAGAATTAAAAACATCGTACCACAGCGATATATGTGCACCCATGTTTATAGCAGCACAATTTGTAATAGCCAGATCTTGGAAACAACTCAAATGCCCATCAACTGAGGAATGGATAAGAAAGATGTGGTATTTTTATACAGTGGAGTACTATTCAGCCATAAAGAAGGATAAACTGGAGACTTTTATAGGTAAATGGATGCAACTCGAGAAAATACTCATAAGTGAAATAAACCGGAAGCAAATGTGTAAGCATCGTATTGTCTCTCTAGTATGAGAAACTGAAAGAGTAAATAAGATCCAAAATGTGCAACAGACATGATGAATCAAAAAGAAACTGGTCAAAAGGAAAGAGAGACTGGAATAGGGAAAAGAAAGAAGGGAAAGGGAAAAAAATTGTATATATATATATAAGATGGTTAAGATAGATACACTACCAATTTTACTTAGTTCATTGAAGAGTAAGGTTTGAGCCAATAATGTTTGGACAATTGAATGCTAATGTCTGGTATCCTGAATAACTAACTTAAAGATAATAATACATAATGCATTGACCATTGTTACCCTCATATTATGTTGTTTTGAAACTTCACAAGTGGGGGAGAGTCGGGTTAACATCTGGCCTCTAGCCAGGAGGTCTGATTTTGGGAACGCATCTCTGGTGCATCCTAGCAAACATACAAAGAATGGTGAGACTGAGGTTGCCTCAGATAAAAGCACAGTTGTATTATTCATAAGGTATCATCAAAGGAGAGTAATTGGTGTTCAGTTGTGACTCTAAAATTAGGCAATTTCCTAAGACCCAGAAGCCCACCCAGGGAACCCCAGAAAAAGATTAATTTGACATTGATTAGGTGTACTGTATAGCAGATATGGCACCAGGTATACAGGTATGATCCCAGCCCTAGTAGCACACATTATGTTGCCAAATGAAGATACTCCCAAAATACCAAGATAATGCATGTAATTATATTGAGGTCATAGACAATTTTTCTTCCTTCTTTATTATTTCCTATGCTTCCAAAATTTTCTCCAATGAGCACAGGTTGTTTCTATGATCAGAAAGTGCATTATCAAAAGGATGACAGTAATAGGGCAAAGTATCTTAATTCAGGTGGAATCCCAGGTGCCTATGTTGGAAAGGGAGGCTTACAACAGCCAGTCACTTTATATCCACCAGTCACCTTATCTTAAAAAAAATTCAAGCCCACTTAATTGATACTCTGAAGGTATATATTGAGAGCCACGAGATATACAGTTCTAAGTCCTGAAAATACAAAGATGAGTGAAGACATCATATCTTGCAAGGAAGAGAGAGATAGAAACATACTCTGCAAAAATAAGCAGTGGTTAACAATGAGATACCATTCATACCTGTTAGCACTATCATCCAAGAGACAAAGATAACAAGTGTAGGTGAGGATGTATAGAAAAGGGAAGCCTTTGCACATTGTTGGTAGGAATGTAAATTAGTATAGTCATTACGAAAAACTGGATGGTGATCCCTCAAGGAAACTGAAAATAGAACTACCATATGATCCAACAATCCCACTACTGGTAACATATCCAAAGGAAGTGAAATCAGTAAGAAAGATATCTGCGCTCCCATATCCATTGCAACACTATCCACAATAATCATCAAATTAAGTGTGTAATAACAGAAGAATGGATGAAGAAAATGTGATATCTGTATCTGTATCTAAATCTGTATCTATATATGACAGCCATGGAAAAAGAAAGAAATCTTGTCTTTCATGTCAGTATAGATGAACTTCTCGTTTCTCTTAAGTGAAATAAGCCAGGCCCAGAAGGATAATGTTGCATGACATCATTTGTATGTGAAATCCTTTTAAAAAAAATAAAGTAAAATAAAGCTCAAAGAAACAGAGAGTGAAATGATGATCACCAGAGGCTGAGAGGGTGGGTTGGGGAGATTATTTGAAGGATTGGAGAGATGTTGATCACAAGATACAAAATTTCAAAGGAAATAACTTCAAAAGATCTATTGTACACCATGGTGATTATAGTTAGAAACAGTATATTGTGTATTTGAAAATTGCTAAGAGAATAGATTTCATGTGTTCTCACCATACACACACATATCTGCACACACACACACACACATACACATACACATACACACACTCATACTAAGTATGTATGGTATGCTTCATTTAGGTATTCTATAGTATACATATACTAAGTAGCATGTTGTGCACAGTCATCCATACAATTTTTACTTATGAATTTCATGACAATTTTTAAAATTATCAGTGGTTTAAAAACTCAAGAGTTAGTTTAAATTATCTCTAAGGTCCATTTTAGCTCAAACACTACATAAATCTCACAGGATGAAAACCATAATGACTGCTCTGACAGAGGGATAAACCAAATGCTGTTTAGCAGACAGAAGAGGAAGAGATTAATTTAGATTATGGTAATGGGGAGGGGACAGGTTTCCTGGAGGCTACAATTATCTTAGGCTACAGTTATCATGAGAGATAAGTAGTACTGAAATAAATAGACATGGAGAGAGGGACAAAAGGCAAAGAGACAGAGTAAGCAAGGCTCATGAGCTAGGATCCTGGGTCACTTCAGGGAAGAGCAAGTACTATTTAATCAACAAGCCCTTGCTGTGCATTTGCTGTGGGCAGGCCCTGTACTTGGCTTGATGTACACAGGATCAGTGTTGAATGAGACCAACCACCACCTGGGGACCGGAGATGGCCTTGACTCTGCGATGGCATGGGTTTGGTCTGTGCTGACCACTGCTTCACAGCAGGTGCTCTGTTTGATTAATCTGCCCAGGAAGGGCCATTTGTGAACCAACATAATTCAGGGTGAGAAAAGCTGTTTGTGTGCTGCACATGGTCACCCAAACCCTACCATGGAGGACGCACTTCCTGGAGGCGAGTGTGGGAATGTGAAATACAATGTGGCAGCCAACACACTGGCGAAGGGGACAATGTTGAAGCAATCAAACTGGGACGAAGGAAGCAGTGAGCTTAACGAATGAAGAGAACTGAGACTCCCACATGCACAGCAGGTGCTGGAACTCTGAAGCTATTGTTGAAATCGGAAGATAGAATAATTGTAAGAGCACTGGACTAGGAGTTAAGAGAGTAAAAATCGAGCTCAGGCTCAGTCAGCAGTTCCCGAGTAGTTCCTAAGCACAGCAAGTCCTTGAACCAGTTCTGAGTCATGGGTATTATTGCTCCTATTTTACAGATGGGAAAACCAATCTTAAGAAACTTGACCTGGACTCCACAGCAAACAGGTGCCAAAGCCAGTATTCCAACTCAGATCTCTCCAAAAAGCCCACATTCCTCACACACACACACACACACACACACACACACACACACACACCCCGTACTCCTTATGTAAAAAGAAGGCCAGGTTAGCTATAGACCCATCCAACCTTGCTCAAGAATCTCAAAGACATGATCTTCCTAAATTTCAGTTACTGCATCCAACTGTGACTTCCCAGCTAAGAAGGCCCCTTTCAGGGAGGCTGGGCTGGAACCCAGAGCTCCAGAGAAAGAAGCAGCCATCTGTCCACCTGTCCCTCGATGATTTCATCCTTATTAGCATTACTCATCAAGTCTGACTCCTGCGAACAGGGCAGGTAGGCAGGATAGTAACCCTCCTACTAATACTGGTAATAACCACCTTGCATCTGCATAGCTGGCAATATGTACAAAAGGACTTCCACATATTCTGCCTCATGTTTCATCCTCCCAATAACCCTGTGAATTAGAAAGTCACATATCACTATCACATGATAGATGAGCAAGTAGGGACCTAGAGAGGATGAAAGATAAAACCCATGGAATAATGAAAAAAGGATGGAGTTGATGGAACTGAACTTTGAACTTATGTCTTCCTACTCTTAGTCTTGAACTCAGATTATTCAACATCATGGCCAGAGACACAAGCCCCATCCAAATTTCCAGCTCTTCCTTTCCCTCCAGGTCATGGACTATCTTCTCCAAGAAAACATCCTGGAATCAAAGTCCTCTGCTGCTTTCCCAGGAAAGAAAAGCACATGCCTATTTGAAGTCAGATTGTCCCAGGTGAGGACCGAGTGTGTACCTGCATGTGCACGGAGCACGCCTGTTTATCTGCAGTCAGAATTCCACACCTGGCTTCCCAGGGACTTTTAGTCTCTACAAACAGCCTTTCTTGCTCTGCTAGAATCATAGCCCATTCCCTAATTAAAGGGTATTACGCACTTCATTGCACACCAGCTAAGAACTTGGAATAGGATGCTTATGCTAAATCATTAGCTCTGGAGATGCCACTAGGTATGATTTACTGTATAGAAAAAGAAATACAAAAAAAGTCATCCACCTATGACACCCCTCCCCCCCACTTAACTTCTCTAGTAAGGCAGCCAAATATAGTGCTTAGAAAAAATAGGCACCCAGCATAGTATACCCCAGACAGAGCTTGTAAATAAGGCAACTGGAAAGGAACATGCAGGAGAGAAAATGCATGAGAGAAGGCTGGTGAGCTGGCTTCTCCAACAACTACTGCTCAAGTCCTCAGCTATCTTCTGGCATGGGAGCCCAAGGATGAGCATGCCTCCACCTAGAGCCAATAGGACACAGGGAGGCCAAGGGTGAGCCAGGAGGATCACTCCTCACCACAAGGCCTTAAACAAACCTGGTGTCACGTAGAGGCTCAGCACAGCTGCCCAATGCAACCAGCCTCTGCAGTCTCCTCCAGCTCTCCTGGAGTGGGTGCCTTTTTTGCCATCCCTGAACATAGGAAGACCAGCATTGAGGCTCATCCCCTTTTCAGTAATGGGGAAGGTCATACATAGTGGGTCAGTCCAAAGACAATCACGCAAACACATCAGTCTTGATCTTGGTAAGGATGGCAGATAATGACAATCCCACCAACCAAGTAATAAACCTTATCCACAGGCAACTTTGTTATTTGGGAGATATCCTGGGGAGGTCAAAAGCTCAGGTAAAGATGTAAGTCCTGATCTTTGGCCTTTGGGGACGCTAGCAATTATATGACAGGCCAAGTGCTAAAGAGTAGTCTAAGGTCAAAAAACCCTTACTTTTAAATAGAACCTGGACATGAATACGGAGGAAGCCACAAGTTGGCTGTGCAGTCATGAAGATGCCTAAGGGTTCAGTCCAGACTCTGCTGCCCACTGCAGCATCTCAGTGCACCGTTTTGTCCTCTGTGTATTCTATGTGTGCACAGGCAGACAGAGGAACAGCTGAGTGCATTTCTGAGATGCATGGTACCGTGGTGAAGCTAAGCGTTGCCAGGCACTATGAAGCATGGGGTGGAAAACAGTGATTGTTTCAGCCTCCAAGAATGAGGCATTTTTCCCATCACTCTCAGAGCAGCTAAGACATCATTTGTGCATGACATGTTTTAGGACCCTGTTTGCTCCATCTAGAGGGGCTGGTCCCTTCCTCCAGCTCAGGCTGGTTTCCTCTTCAGCAGATGCTGCTGCTGGTTTTGCTGTGCTCTTGCCCAGAATGTTTAAAAGGGATAATACAAAAGGGCTCCCCCAGGAAACAGAGCTCCAGCACATGGGCTGTGAGAAGCAATGTCCCCAGCACTCTGGGAGCTTCCAGAATCAGAGACAGCCCACAGCAAGCACAGAGGCTGCAAGCAGAGACTGGTTGTAGCATTAAACGAACCTCAGAGCAAGAGGCAGGTGAACCAGAGAGGGGTTGGGGGAAAGATGCACCACAGGGAAGGTAGGGGATGTCTTAATGAGGGAGGACCACAAGTGTTAATGACACAGTTTAGTCTTTTGGCACTGCTGTGCCTGCCACTGAACTTACAACTGCGTTTTAGCTCAAGGCTCTGGGACTTGAACACTCCCATTTCTCCCCAAACCAGCTCTATGGGAAGCAGCTATACTGGATTTCAGGAGGGTCCCACAGCCCATGTCCCAGACTCGCCTGGCAGTGTGGAGGAGTTGGCAGCTGCCACCTGACCTATGATGCCGTTATTCCTAGTAGCCCACTAATTGGACCAAGAACGCTGTCCTCCTATCCTGCCCTCTCGGCCCCTCCAGCAATCCCATCCTTGCTGTGAGCCACATCCCCTTCCGTGTTTCTTTTTACTCAGCTACCCACTCCCTCTCCAGGCTTTTCAAGCCCACAGCTGCCTGCCCCTCCCCACACCATCCCTCCACACTCACATTGTAAAATAATTGTACACAGAGAAAACGAGCCTTTGAGTTTCAAGCTAAGGCTTCTAGACAAGCCAGCCGGGACGCGGGATGCCTCACCCTCACAGGCAACTCGCTGCCCATTTGCACGTGTGCCTCCACCCAGGCCCTTCTCCCCGCCCAACCACCCTGGACAGCTCCCTGCTTCAACCTTCCACTTTGCTTCAGGTGGAGCCCTGGGGATCCCAGCCTCTCCTTGTCCCCGCATGGAACTCAGAATCCACACCAGAAAAGGCAGCAAAGATCCTTCAACACCTTTGCAGCTTCATCTGCTCCAGCAAGCTCCCTAAGCCGCAGGAGCCATCCAGGCTGTGGGGGGCCCCACTCCCCCTTCTCTGACAGTTTTAGCTCCAGCCCAATCCACAGGATGCAGTGTCTGATGCCACTTCCGAACAGAGAGGGAGAGGGAGAGAAAGAGAGAGAGAGAGAGGATGCCACCTCATCAATGACAAGCTGTTCCAATCACACAGTCGGACACTAATGCTCTGGACGACGGACAACTCAGGCCTCCTCCCTCTGGCTGGAAGGAAACCAACTTGGCACATCTGGCAAAGTGACCCCACAGCAATCTCCCACCACCCTCCACATCTGAACAGACCACAACGCTCCATCCTGGCAGGTAACCTTTGCTACAACTCTCAGCAACTACCCTCCTGCTCTGCTCTCTCCTTCAAAACACAAGGAGACTCCAAACCAAGTCGAAGACCTACGGCGCACCACTTCTGCAGAGGATCAAGTGCAAGAGTGTTCTGAAAACAAAGTACTCACTGTGGTGAAGTCTTGGTGGCCGCACTCCTGCCCCTTGAACTTGCAGTACAGCATCATATCCTTCAGGTCGTGGCCCACGCGATGCAGGAACTCCAGCATGCTGAACTGCTTAGGTTTGTAGTGTTTGAAGTTGGCCTTCTGCCGCAGGGCCTCCAGTACTGTGGGGTCAGCCAGATGTGGGTCCGGGATCTGCAGGTTGACGTCCAGCAGGGCCAGCAGCTCCCCAGCGTGGTACAGGTCATTGGTGGTAAGCCTGGAGAACCGGAAGCCATTGAGGTTGCAAAGGGTCACAGCTGGGAAGACCAGGCTCTGGGCCACCACCTCATCCACCTTGGTGACGTGCTGATAGGAGAAGTAGTAGGACACTCTCTCGGAGCTCTCCACCAGCAGCAGGCCCAAAGAGCTCACGAAAGCCACGGCCCAGAGCACACGCCGGATGGTCAGAGGCCCGTACACGAAGATGTGGCGGATGCCATGGAGAGTGGAGGAGTTGGCGAAGATCTGGATGCTAGATGGTTGCAGGCTGCCCTCGCTGGGACTCTCCTTGAGGTCCATCTGGACCCTGTGCAGTTCCGCAACTGGCTTCAGGTTGATCAAATTTCAGGGAAGAGTTACCAGTCTGCTTATACCTTGCCGTTCACGGCAGAGAACGCCAGACAAGCATCAGGCCAGACGCTGTGAGTTTATCCTGAGAGCCCAGCCGCACGCTGACAGGGGTGAGTGTTTATATAAAACCCATTCAAACTCTAGCTCCTGATTTTTTCCAGGCGATAAGGAGGGCTGGTTTTATTTAGGGAGACACCAAGGTGATGTGGAAGGGATGTGGGTGGGAAGGGAGCGCTTAGCCAATGGAAATAAAGTCCTCCCCCCTACACACGCCACTAGAGACAAGATTAAAAGCGAGAGCGAGGGAGAAAATGCTTAAAACAAGTCGCTGAGCAGCTCGGAGCCTGTTAACCAGCGCATAAGCTCCGTGTTAACCATCCCGGGGACGTCAGGACAGTCGCGCCGAGGCACTGCGGTCGGGCGCAGAGCACAGCCTCCCCCGCCGCTGACGCCGACGCCGCCGCCGCGCTCGCTCCTCTCCGAGCTGCTGGCGCTCCCGGTGTCGCGTCTCGCCGCCGGCCGCCGTCCCTTCTCTCCTCCTCCAGGCCCCCTTTTTGGGCAGAATTCCAAATGCTGGCGGCCGCGGCTAGCACCAGCCGGAGGACGCAGCGTGCCGCCCGCGGCCCAGAGGCAGAGAACCCGGAGGCTGAGGACTGATGGATGCGGGGTCTTGGACGCGGGCTGCAGCCTCCCCGCCTCCCTGGAGGAGAGGGAGACCGTGGAGACGCAAAGCGAGGCGTCTGGCTCAGGCCGCCTGGCCTCCCGTTAGCTGTGACAGGGGGAAGGGGAAGGGCAGGGCCGGGCGGGGGAGACAGCGCTGGTGGGGGCTGGGGACCTGGAGAAAGTTTCTTTTTAGCCTTTTACAGAGGGAGCTGCGGAGGACGGGGAAGGGGGGCGTTCTCCAGAAGGTGGGCAACCAGCCCCTAGCGAAGACTTGACATCCCACCCGGTAGATGGCAGAAAAGCAGACGCTAACCGACCCTGAGCCAGTTATGCGGTGGGAGCAGCACTCCTTTGCACCAATGTGAGCTCCCCAGTGAGAGGTGAGACCCAGCCTGTGGGCTCCAGGGGAGAGATGCTGAAAATAAGGACAGAAGAGAGCAATCTAAATCTACAGAGTCTTTGCTGCCTGCAGGAGAGGGGAGACATTCCCGGGACACAGTGAGAAGCTCTCTAGAGACAGAAAAGCCAGAGTGCCCCTAGGAAGCCCAGAGAAGAGCAACAAGTAGCCCCCACCCCTACATCGCTGTCAGGAAAATCTGTGTTTGACAAAGAAAGACAGCTGGAGCTCCAGGTAGAGCTGACTGTATTCCTGCATCCCATACTATAGAAAGGTGCACGTGTGTGTGTGTGTGTGTGTGTGTGTGTGTGTGTGTGTTTTCTGCACCAGGAGCTGCCAGATGGAAGCCCAGCTGGAGCTATAGGTGGGTGCAAAGAATGGGCTTTCAGCTGCCTACCTCCTTTTTCCTGAAAATCCCCTGGAAGTCAGTTCCTGGTAGCAGGTGGGTGTGGCTTGCCGGCTTGCCCCAAGCCAGGGATCAAATGGCTAGAACCTACTGAATCAATGATGCTGAATCCACATCAGGAGGAGAGGAGCAGGAAATGTATGTGAGCAGCCAACCTGAGCTGCACTGCCAATCCAGGACAAACCCACATGAGGCCAGGTGCCTAGGTGGGCCAATCTGGGGTCTCCAGGGCACGCCAGGCTTGGATGACAGCTTGGATGGAAGAAGGTGGAAAAGGCAGCTTAGATCTTGTCCCTCTAGGTTTATATCTATCCTGAAACATTTTTCTATCCTCCTTGGCCGTCTGCTAACGCAGATCCAGTAAGACAGGCATCCGGATGCACTCTAAGGCAACATGTGGCATAACATTGGTGATTTATTGATCCTGGGAGTGTAAATAGTACAAACATCACCAGTGGGCAGGCTGATGGACCTCAGGCATCTGCTAACCTAGAGGTCCAAGACCCCTGCCTCTAAGGCTGGGGACACAGGCTTTTAAAGTAAGAACATCAAAATTAAGTAAGACTGTATCATGTCACAGGACTTATGTGAGGGTGTCATATTATCTCATTTGTCCTTGTCAACTATCTTGACAGGTATATGTTCTTGTTTTAATCCCATTGTACAGAAAAGGAAACTGAAGCCCATGAAAGAAGAGTACTATGTCCAGGTTATGCAATCAGTGGTGCCAGATTTGGGACTTGAACCCTGGGATGATTGCCTCCAAAAATCAGATTTCAAAAAGCAGATCCAAAATATTCCTTTCCAAATTTAGGAAGAAGCAAGTGCTTGTGCTCCCACCACCCACATTGTGCGCACACACACGCACACACACACGCACACATACACACACACACACGCCAGTTTCTCACGTGCATGAAGCAGCCCTAGTCCTTCTGTCCTCTCAGTCACATCCCCATTGCCCATTTTTTTTTCATAGCTCAAGGCGCTCTCATACCGGAAGACTTCCCTGATTAATCTCACCAATCTTTGGCTCATCTGCCTATGCAGTATGTTTACCTTTAACTCTGTACCAGGTACTGCATTGGTTTTGCAGCAATAAAGATGAATGAAACACATGTCTTACTTCTGACAACTCAAGGTTTAGTTGGGGTGGAGACAGAGAGACATAAGCACACAAGTCCCTGCGTAGCAACATGGTCAGCGAGAGAAGCAGTGTGGCTCATGGGCTCCTGATACTCACAGTCTCTACCAGGTCCTTCCACCTCGAGCCCTTGTTCATGCTGCATTCTACCCTCTCCCACCTGCTAGACCTGCTCGCCCCAACGAAGACTCTTCTTAGAACCACATTTTCTCTCAGTTCTCATCCTATACATGCTTCTCATGCATGCAGAGATGACTGTCAGAGTTGCGCTTCTCCCCTATTTAAGCTCATTCCCTGCTCCTTCACCTCCCTGGCACGTGGTTTTGAGGAATACAAACAGTACGGCAGCATAATGGGACAGAGTTACCTGCACCTGGATTTACATATCCAGTCTTCTCTGCCTCCTTTTTCTCTGTGACCTTGGAGGAAGTTAGAAAACTTCTACGAACTTTCATTTTCCCAACCTCCAAAATGGTGGAGCTTGTAATGTCTCCCTCATAGAGCTGTTGTGCAAAGGAAATGACATAAAGATTATAAATTGTCTGGTACAATTTAGATACTTAGCAATTAACACTTTCTCTTGATGACTACTCAGAGAATGTTCTTTGTTGATTTTGGTGTTCTTTTCCAGGTGATTGCGGAGGCATTTAAAGCTCTGCAAGATGTTACCTGCACTGAGCTCTGCATGCCTAAAAGTGTTATCATTCCCATTCAAAGACCAGAGAGAAGTGCAAGTCCTCTGTCTCTGCTTCATCCTGTCCCTGGCAGTAGAGTCTCTGCAAACTTCTGGGCTAAATCTCTCCTAAGTGGGAGATGGTTGAGGTAGAAGAGAAGAGTGCTAAGGTGGCTTTCATTACTGGGAACCAGGCTCTGTGACTGATATTTAATTAAATCCATTAAATGTCAAGAGCAGTGCCACTCCCATTTTAAAGACAATAAAGCTGAGTGCCCCTAGAGAGCTACCTTGCCCAATGTTCTGCAGCAAAAAAGTGTAGAGCTGATAGTCAATCCCAGGAATATGTGAGTCCTGGAGACAGCGTCCACAAGCCCAGTGCAAACACTTTTCAACAAGATCTCAATGCCGCTGGTCATAATGGCTTCAGCTTTGAACACGAAGCATCTGAGTTATGGAATATTCTTCAAGAAATAAGGTGGTCCCCATTTTCTAGCATATATAGCAATTCAACCTGATGGCTAATAAAATGTTTCTACACAGCTCTCTGAAGGACCCTCTTTAATCGATAAGACTCTTTTGCAGTTAGCACTGTGGTTTACACACAAACATCAGCTATTTCATGACCCTTAAAAATGCTTTTGTGCTATTCAGTTGGTTACACATTTCCTGCTTCAGTCAGATCCCAGGACCTATTTGCTTAGCTCTGGGGTATGTGTGGAGGGCACAAGGGTTTAGAGTGGGTCTACTTGGCCCAGATTTTTAGGTACTGCCCTAATTGTATATAATTATGGTCTTTTTTGTGAAGTGTATGATTAAACGTTAAAGAACTTTCCAGATAAATTCATTTGCAAATTAGGCAGTTTAACCCCCTATTAGCCCATGTGCCCAGATTTTGGCTGTGGCAAATTTATTCATTTATGAATAAATAAATATGTGGATGCATTTGCTCTGTGACACTGAGGCTGTTGCTCTGAGATGTGACGAGGGGAACCTTCTTCCAACACTGGGGACCCTGGGTCCTGGCCTGAGCCCAACTTCCGGGGAAGGTCAAGAGCAGAGTGCAGTCTTTGTGAAGAGTGCACACCCAGCAGAGTTAGGAAGCAGAGCCCCACAATCAGCTCCAATGCTAATTTGCTACTTAATATGTGCTAGATACTGGCCTTGCCACCAAAGCCTCCTAATTAGAAAAAAAAAAAAAGACAAACATTCTCTTCTATCTACAGATGACATTATTATTTCAAACTCAGAATGGCCTCAATATACAACTTTTCCTCCTGGCTTGTCATTGCCATAAACAAGGGTTAAAGATCAACGATTATAGATCTAAAGTGTTTCCCTGCTGTTGCTTTGTTTATAAATAAAACACCCCTTATGACTATTCCTATTTAGTTTCTTCATTAAACACTCGGCAAATGATTTGTCCTATAGGGCACATGAGGGAGTGAAGCAAAGATGGACATTTAATGGGTACTTTATGGACATTTTACCAACAGTTATTTTTATTTTTGTTTTTTTCCAGGTGAAAAGTACAGAAGGAAGTCCACACTGAGCGGACCCTTGGGGCTCAGCTTCCAGTTGACCTCAACTCTCAAGTGGACTTAATTTGCTGTGTGATCTTTGGGAAACCATAGAACATCCCTGTGCTATTCTTTTTGCATTTGTGGTAAATCATTCCTGAGGCCTCCTGCTGGTGCTGCTGCAATTCGACACAAACATTGACCAAATCATAAATGCCCAGTTAATGGGATAAAAATGAGTTAGAATCTGGGATTCTGGTCATTAACCCCATGTCACCATCTGCTGTAACAGTAAGAGGGCAGGGCTAGAGATTTACCCAGCACTTGTTAAACATGCAGATTCCTGCTCCAGCCCCCCATCACTATCACCCTCCACCAGCTGAGGCTCTCGAGGGATGGGCCTCACCTCGCAAGGCTGCCTTCCTAGTGACTCTGCTGGAGGGAGGGCAGCTGTGGACTTCACCAGGACCAAGCAGTTCCCAGAGCTCTGCCTGTTCATCTTATCAGGGCTGCCAAGCTGGCTTACAGAGTTTTGTGCTGCATTTCCCTCTACCTGGACAGAGCCCCTGCACCTGGCTTCATCTATGTCACCTCGCTCTCTCCACCTGCACCTTCACCCCACTGACTACTCCACTTTGTGCCTTCTTTCTTCTCAGTACTGATCACTTGTGGCACATTGTCTTTTTTCCTCCTGAAGTATCTGTTCTCTTATTGGACTGTAAGCCTCTCCCCTGTCCATTCCCAGCAAGAGCTGATACAAGAATTCATGAATAAAGTTGCTCCTTTCTGATGCTGAGGTTGCTTCTCTGAGAGGCAAGAATGGGGACCCGGGGGCCTGCCCTGAACCCCATTCCTGAAGAAGGTGAGGGTGTTTCCTCAGCCTTGTCTGTTGTTCCTCCATTACCTGGGGAAGATCTACTTAGAGCTAGGGCCAGTTCATGGGTGACAGGGGTTCATACATTCTGAGCCAATGGGAAAAAACAAAAAAAAAAAACTTTTTTTTTGCAGTACTGAGGATTGAAACTTGGGCCTTTGCACTGAGATATATCCCAGCCCATCCCCCCTTGTTAAACTTTATTTTCAGACAGGATCTCACAAAGTTGACCAGGCTGGGCTTGAATTTGTGATCCTCCTGCCTCAGTCTCCCAGAGTGCTGGGATTACAGGCGTGCACCACCAACTTTAAGGGCTATTGACTAAGAATCCCCTACTTCCTAATCTATATAAACATGGATGGGGGTGAAAGGTGAGGGCCAATAGGAGCTGACTGCTTGCTTATTTGCCCTATTTTATCTTCACCTCACCCCACATTGACTGGACAACTGACACTTCACTTCAGGCTTCTCTCCATTCACCTGAGCTGAGACGATAATGAAGTTGTACAGAAATGACTTCAACAGTGGATATACAATAAATTCTTGCTGATGTGAAATGAGAAATACCGATCACGACTCCAACTCAGAATCCATTTTTAGTAACCAAAAATTAGTTTATTATGGGTCTTTACCTTTTGGTATGGAATTAGTATCTTTCAGCTTGTATTTTGTTTAGTTTAATGGAACCCACTTACCCATAGGCTCTTGGTCATGTAAGGACACACTCCTTGCCTGTTAGACAAAAGGGTGACTTCTAGACCACATCTGACCACAGCCACTTTCATCCCGTCAGCCTTTACTCTAGTACATCTGTTCAAAGACACAAAAGTCATCTCTTCTACAAACAAAGCAGGCCCAGTCAGTTTCCCACATGGGTAAAAGAAAGTCCACAGGACAGGAACCCTGCCTTCTGATTTTACTTCATGTCACCCCCACCCCTTTGCTGTCTACCCTGTACTGAGTGTTTTCTTTTTCTAAATCACCTTCATTTCATATTTTTTGTCTGTATGTTTCCTCCTCTTCTAGTCTGCTTCACCCGTTTCTCCCCTGAGAAGGAACAGAAGAAAGAAACCATCACTGTTTGTTTTCTCTCTGTCACTCAATCCCCGGAGCCAACTGCTTCACAAATAAGAGAAAATGCACAGAGCAGCCTGAAGTCGGCCATCAATGGACAGCTCTCAGCAAAAACTGTTAGTGCCACCTTGGCCTTAGGTGAGCTGATACCCGCAGAACAGGAGAGAGGCAGAGGGAAAGAAGTCTCTGCCTGGCTCTGAGTGGAGCTTCCTCTCCCTCTTGTGTTCTGCACGAGCGTTGCAACTGCTGCTAGCTTGGACATGCTGTCCTCCCTAGGGGTGGCATTGCAGCAGACCTTGGTGGCTTTACGTATTTCACAGTCTTCTTTCCTCAACTGCCCTCTCTCACCCATCCACCCACCTTCTTCCATCAATGCTCCCCCATGGCTGCCCTCTTTATTCATCTCTCTGCTCTTTTGAAATTGCTCAAGTGTACACAGGTCAGAGTGCACTGCCTGTATGGATCTATTTGCATTTGCTGACTTTTCTTGATCTTCTCTACAAATTGTGTATTTGCTTAAATTCAATGTGTTTATTCCCAAGCTCTTTCATAAAACAGAATGATACAAAAGTAATGACATAGGAATAAGAAAATACAAAAATAGGATTGAGGGAAAGGAAGGAGAAATGCATTGATGTTCATTTTTTTCTCTTGTACCAGTATGCCTTCTCTTACAATTTCCTAACACAGGTTTTGGCATGTAGGTGCTACAAGGAGGTACAGTGTTACAGATGTTAACCACCTATATAGTAGTAGGTAATGAATGGGAGGCTATAAAATGCAAGAAGCGTGGTCCCTACTTCCATGGGGCTTTTCATCCCACAGGGGAAACCCTCGTTCCTGTCTTATATCCATGCCACACTAATGTAGAACTCTTGAGCAGACATTATCCTGTCTGATTTCCATGCACGGAAGTGGAGCTAGTGGTTCTATGTTATGCCTAGAAACTGAGGCTCAGAGAGTCTGAGGGCCCTGAGCCGATATGTGGAGTTGGAGCTTGATCCCTGGTTTCCTGACCCCAAATTTCTGGTTGCTTGCACTCTGCCAATATTCTAATGGAGCCTCTCTACAGGCAACCCACAGTGATAGGACACAGGAAGCACTAAGTAAAGCCATAGTGACTGGTCACTACAAGAGGAACTGGCTCTAGGGAAGGCAAGTCAAGGAGGGCTGGAGAGAGCAGAAAGAATATCAGGCAAGGAAAAGGGCAGGAGACAGAGCTACAGCTGGGAAGCTGCAGTCAGCCAGAGGTGATATGGGGAGGGCCTTTCAGCCCAGGTCTTTTTGTCTGTCATCTAAAGGGTCACAGTAAGAGGAACCAGAGGCCAGGTTTTTAAGAGGTATGTTTCAAGGCGTGAGGATGAGATGAACTCTTTTTGCTCTATCTCTGTATATACAAATGTATACCTATCATGTAAATTCTAATTTTCTGTCTAATTACACATACAGTTTAGGATATATAGTCTACTGATCTTTTTCTGGACACTTTGCTGAAGCACTGTAGGAAGACACCAACATGTAAGGGACTTCACATCATTGTCCCTGGAAATGACTGGGTAGGTGGGCAAGATGGATTATCTGTGCCCGCCACAAAGAGTGTGCTGTATTGAGTGCTCTCAGGAGACATGAAGTTGAAACATCCTACCCTGTGTAGTTTGGATTTCTAAGGATGGAAGGGAATCAACATGTCCTGGGGTCCAAATCACATTGAATCCTGTGCAGTTATTCTGCTTATTTCACACACAAGGGGACTGAGGCTTACAAAGTTAAGTTGTCCGTGGGTCCCCTGGTGGTGTGGAATAAAATTCCAGTTAGAGTCCAAGATGGTTGATCACATTGCTGCCTGAGTACTTTGTGGGGCTTGTCGTGCTTCAGTTAAGGGTATGGGGGCTGGCCTCAGATAACTGGTGTTCAAATTCTGGAGCCAACACACCCTGTTGGCATGCTCTGTTACTTGAGGCATGCTATTTAATTTGCTTACTCCTTGTTTTGCCTACCTAGATATGAGATGGAGATCATAAAAGGACCCACCTCAAAGGGCTGATGGTAGAAAATGTATAATGCAGTAATAAGTAATAAAAGTTCAGCTGTCATTATTTATACCATCACTGCAGTTATTACTGTTGTCAAAAGGAGACCTGGGTGATAAGGAGCTTATGAACTTGTACCCTTGTGAACTTCATTTGGTCCCTACCCTATCTGCACAAGAAACTGGGGACTGTACAGTCATGAGTCAGTTGTAAACATGAAAGCAGACAATGAGAGAAATTAAATACTCATAAGTCATTGTATACCTGATGTATCAGTCAGTGCTTACTAGAGAAACAGATTTAATGCAAGATGCACAAATACATAAAGATTTATAAGATAGGCTTACAATGGCCACCCCCAGAGTCAGGCGTAGAAGAATGAAAAAGAGCTGTCTGTGTGCTGGAGATTTGAAGGATCCAGTCAAAGGCCTGGAGCTCACTGCAGCGTCCCACGTGAGTCCATATCAGGAAGTCCAAGGCTCTGTGATGCAAGGCTGAGGAGTCCGTGCTGGAAGCCAGGAAGTGAAGTCCAAGCTGAAGGTGAAGACTGGAGCTCCTCCGAAGAAACAGAAGTGATCCTTCCTTCTTTGTTTCCCTTTTATTCCATTCAGGCAAAAGCCTATTGGTTGGTGCCACTCACATCCAGGGTGGGTCTTCTGTCTTCAGTAAATCCCTTCAGCCACACCCAGAATTATGCTGATACAATTTAGTTGGTCATTTCTTACTCAAGTTGACACAATCAGTTAACTATCACACCTGGTTTCCAGTGAACAAGGAAAGGACTCTCAAAATTGGTTCCGGGATGGGTGGGGAAATTTTGTTAAGCAACTCCGGAGTAAGAAGCTCGCTGCTAGCCTGTGAGGATGCATTGTTCATGAAGACATGTTCTCATGAGTGCTGGTCCAGCTTCTACCAGTCCTTAGCACGACTCGTTTCCTCCTAAGACAAGCACAGGGGCCGGATGCCTCCTGTGGGCCTTCACAGATCTAATCCTCAGCGGTTCTGTGCAGTAGCTCTTCCACTTACAGACCTGAAGAAGAGCCAGCCAACTTCTCAAGGTGGGAGATCAGAAACTCCTGCTCCTTCATTTTAAACGTGTTCTTCTATAAGAGCCTGGAGTGTGGACTGTCTCCAGCTAAGGCCAGGTGTTCTTAGAGGATGGACTTCCCCACTCCAGCCATTCATTCAGTGTCTCCTCCTAGAGCCCCACCCTCTTCCCTGAGCAATGGACTCCTTCCTCTATATAGCTCTCCAACCCTTCTAATCAAACTTCAGAATAAAATTGCCATTTACCACTAAGGCAGCAATTAATCTGACTGACCACAATAAAGTACATTCTTCGTATAGCCGTAGTACTAGACATTAAGAGGAATCAGTCTAAAGCCTTTTACCCAAGGAGCTGGCAGGTGGGTGAGTAAGACTGATGTGTACACACTCAGCACAGAGGAACAGATCTGTGATAGAGCTAAGTGTGTACAAGAGATGATAATTTACTTGCATTATATCTCTTAATGACATTTTTCAGCCTCAGCTGATAAATTCTATGTTATGGAGGGGTGTTCTGTGTACTGTAGGATGCTTAGCAGTATGTCTGGCCTTTGCTCACTAGATGTCAGTAGTACCCTCTACCCGTAATGTGCCAGCCAAAAATGTCTCCAGTCATAGAGGAAAAATCACCTGCAGTTGGAAATTCTGATAGAGACCAGTAATGTGAGAACAATTTCATTTATATTTTGCAGCTGCTCATTCCCTAAATTGAAGTGCTTCTAGGTCCAATCAAATGTCCAAGACCACACTGATGGGAAGGACTGGACAGGGCCAATCTGTTTCCAGTGCCAAGAGCCTGTTGATCTGACTGCATCACCTGCCTCTGTGTGCACAGTGCTGAGGACACACTAATTCTCCACAAATCCACACCAAGAGGGTCCACTGCTATCAGCAATCCCTCCCCACCTCAGTGCCCTTCACAAGCCATGCAGCAATCCTACAGGATAAGCCATGCTGTCATTTGGTAAGTGAGCACACTGAGTCCTGGATTGACAAGAGAGGCCTGTCCCAAGTCATACAGCAGATAAGCCACTAGAGGCTGGGCTTGGTCCCACATCTTGTTACTCTTCTCTTTCCAAGTTTCAGAGTTGAGTAAACACTGATTAAGCCATGCAAGGCAGGAAGCGACTTAATAAAAAAAAATGCAAAACCAGTATGATGGCTATATTTAGGGGATGAGTTATTATGTGATGGTATAAAAATAGATCAAGGGAGAGCACATGAAATTGCATGCCTGACTGTGCGAGAGACAGGGAGGGTGCATGGAGAGCATGAAGCACCATTAATTAACATTTCTAGGAAAACATTATGAGGCTGCCACCAGAAACCAAAACACACATGGGCTTCGCTGAAAGTAAACTCTACCTGGAGTCCTATGAGGAGGAGTTATAATTCCACTGAGCTCAGTTTGTGGTTGTCAATTAAAACAATGCCACTACTCAAATGCTTTGATGGGCAATTCCGATTCTCATGCACACATAGGGTAGCCATTCACATATTTTTGGGGTTTGTGGGTTCTATCCTACTCAATCCTCTGTGCATATTTGATTTTTATGGAGGGAAGGGAATCGATATG
The DNA here is from genome assembly GCA_028451465.1 of Erethizon dorsatum. NCBI lineage: Eukaryota > Metazoa > Chordata > Mammalia > Rodentia > Erethizontidae > Erethizon > Erethizon dorsatum. The sequence continues at coordinate 44,308,956 of CM051826.1, forward strand.
TACTGGGAGCCAAGTCACATTTAGTCCTATGCAGTTAATCTGCCCATTTTATAGACAAGGAAAATGAGGCTTACAGAGGTGAGGTAAATTCCCCATAGTCCCATTGCTGGTGTGGGGTAAACTTTAGATGAAAATCCATAGTAGTTGACCACACTGCTGCCCAAGTACCTTGTGGGGCCCGTTGTGCTACAGTTAAGAGTATAGGAGCTGGTGTCAGACGACTGTGGATTAAATCCTAGGCCCTAACACACCCCACCTCTGTTACTGAAGCATACTATTTAACTTGCTTTCACCTTGATTTGCTCATCTGTGAGATGGGGACAGTAACAGGACTCACCTCAAAGGGCTGATGGGAAATGGGAGAAGTTTAAATGTATAAAGCACTAAAAGTATCCAATAAAAGCTGACTAATATAAGATGCCATTATTAATACAATTATTATAATTCCTACTATTGTCAAAAGGAGACACAGGTGACATTGACTTGCTGTGACCTTTGTTTTAACTCCGTGCCATTCACCTCATTGCCATGAAAGATAGGAAGAGTACAATCACTACTCAGGTATAAAAGCGAAATCAGGAAGGATGAGATTTAAATATGCCTGAGTCTCTTAGGCCCCAGGGGATGAAGCGACAGTCACACAAGTAGTTTTGGGGGCTTCTTCCTGGAGCTGGGTAGAGAAACTCTATGGGCATTGACACTTTATTAAGCATTGCATGGAGGCCCACCCAACCACAGAAGGGCTGCGATTTTGTGCACCCTCTGCTTGGGGGGAAACACTGCAGCACAAGAACCTGTTCTTTAAACCTACATGTATTTTGGTTTAAACTTAAATCTCACTCTGCTTTCAGAAGAAATGGTAGTCCAATGCACACTGCACTTTATTTGTTTCCCAGTTATTTGATCTTGAAGGACATCACTATAGATCTTGTAATTCTCCCCTGGTTGAGGAAGGGGGAAAGGACATCATCAGTGTCCTTTGGTGGAATTTTGAGAATTTGGTGGGTGGGTGTCTCTGGATCTCAGAAATTTGCACATGCCACCACTTCTCCTAAGCTGTTATGTGAGGTCAGGAAGGTGGAGAAGGTATGAAGAGGCCTGTTTGTCTGAATGGGAAAAGGGGGAAACATGGGGAAGAATGACTGTCCTCACTGCCTCAGAGTAAAATTTACAGCCCTCTCAATGTCCTGCACCTGTGGCACTTGTGAGGAAGTGTGACTTCTTCATGCCAGTTTCCTACCACTAAAACCAGGGCCCACCATGTGGGAGAAGTTCAATAAATATTTGTCGAACTAATGAATGAGCCTGAAAACACTCTATAGTACTTCCTGATTTTACAAAAGCGTCCCCAAGTCTTACAGTCTTCTCTGTATAGAAAGGTCCAACCAGGAGAAGAAGAATTTCTTTAAATAGCAAGGAAGTCAAGCCTAGCCTATAATGTTTGCATGTCTCCTTATGAGATTTTTTTCTCTTTCTCTAAACACAAGAGAATGGCCCACTAATGGTAAGCTCTCTGAGAACAGGAAATATGGCTTACTGAGTCTTACATTCTTAAACATTAGCAGATAGTTGATACAGCAGACAGGCCAAAACCAAGGAAAGGAAAAAGATGGCCCAAATAAAACAGAGCTCCAGCATATATTTTCCCTTTTATTCAAATATTCACTGGTTTACTTCCAGGTTCCAGGCCTTGTATACAATGTGCACATGGTCCTCATCCTCCTGGGGCTCAGCGTAGCCAGTGTCTCTGCACAAATGAGCATTCAACATTTGTGTATTTTCTGGTATTCCAAGATGAACCATAGGTCCCTTAAAAGAAAAACCTAACAATTGTATTCTTTGTGTCTCTTGCCAAAATGGACCCGAAACTACTAGCAATTAGGTTGGAGCCATTACTGCAAAGCCAATTTGCTTCTGGAGTTACAGTTGTACACCAGAAATTTGAGTTACACTCCAGAGAGATCATTAGTTGCTGCAGACACATTATTGAGGGCAGTGGTGTCATTGCCAGTCTAGGATGCCCTCAGTCAAGTGTGATAGTAGGAAATAGGGGTCAAAATAATTAACCTCATGTGATTTTGGCAGGACTCCTTGCAAAATTACTCACATGTTCTTAATGTTTCTTTCCGTTGAATAATCTCAATGCATTGACTTTATCACAATGTTTCTTTTTTCCTCTGTTCTTTTATCACTTTGCTACCTGTTTTTTCTGGCTTTTAGTCAATATCTTTGGCTTATTCTCCCTCATTCTTTTCTCCCTTTCCGTCCAAAACAGTAATTGTAACCCATGACACCTACAGGCATTCCTGATGGTGGCTCTCCTGGGACTTCTAGTACCATCATCCTCAAGAGAAAACCAGAACTTGTCCCTTTGTGAAGACCTTCTTGATTTCTGTTCAATTTAAATCACTTTTGCCATCTCAGGATTCCATTGACTATAGTCGGCACGTCCAAACCATTCATTTTACCATGCAGTGCCAGAGGCAGTTTCCCATCTGTCCAAAGTGACAGAGTAGGGGTGACATGGGTTTGGGAATTGGCTCTGGTTTCAAATATTATTTCCACCCATTGTTCCTGTAGATTGGCCTTTGAGCAGCTTGTATGTAGAATGAGGATGACAATATTTACCAAGTTGGGAGGAATAATTTGAACAAGTATGTGACATTTCTATCAGAGTGTGGGGTTTGATGACCCTTCATTCAATTCCTTCATTCAACCACCATCCCCTCCATTCAGCAAGCATGCACTGACATCCAACTGCATGCAGCGTTGGGCATTATATGCAGGTTTTATAACTGGTTGGAGCTATTTCATTAATTGGGTATATAATGATAGCTCCATATATTTGTGGTTATTAAATAACTTAAGACTCTTCTCCTAATCAGTATATATTCTAGAATCTTTCTTTTTAAAAAATTGTTTAATTAATTCATATTAAATGTACAGATTAATGAATCTCTCTGCATCGTTTCCATACATACATGTATTATGCTTTGTTCCAATCTACCCTCCTTAATATGGTATCTTGTTGTTTCCTCTCTCCCACCTCCCTTGGTTCCTTCTTCCTTTCCTATCAGTCCCCCTTCTACTCTCAGATCATCAACATCTTTTTTCTTAGATTACACAAATGAGAGAAAATATTTGATACTTGTCTTTTTGTGTTTGGCTTATTTCATTCAGCATGATAATGTCCAGTTCTATTCATTTTCCTCCAAATGACATGATTTTATTCTTCTTTATAGCTGAATAAAACTTTGTCTATATATACAATATGTTTTCCTTTTTATACCAATTTGTTTCCCCATCCTCATTTTCACCATTTAGACTGTGAGTGCAAAGCTCTCCCAACCACCAGAGGTCGCTGTTCTTCAACCACCAGATGGTCTTACACAGGTGCAGGAGCAGTGGCCCACCATAGCCCAGGACATACTGAGGCTGGCCAAGGTCATTGCAGGGGCCAAGGTCAGAATCCCCCTCTTTCACAAGCACACACACTCAGAGCTTGTCACTTGGGTCAGTGCGGCATGTCAGAGGAACCACATGCTGAGACCCTGTAGACTTATTCACAAGCTGCTCTTCAACCAGACCTCTCTGACCAGTCCACCTGGCTACCCTGTCCCTCCCACGCACCTCAGTGAGTGCTACTGTCCCCCACTCTCTGACTCCTTCATCACATGTCTCTGCATCAGACCTGCCATCTTGTCTCCTTTCTGCCTTGTGTGTTTACGGGATTCCTTTACGGACTGTACACACATTCCCAGGATGCTGCATAAGAAGGAAAGAGATCAGTTCTGCCAAGTCCCCAAAAGACCTCTAATGTATATCGACAAAGTCCTGTCACCACCTTCTTGCAAGAAAAGGATACCACACATGAAAGGAGATCTGGTCTATGGTTGCTGCTAAAATGTTCTTCAGAGAAAGCCTGTACACATTTTTCCATGAACAATTGCAGTTATGGCTGACAACACGCTCAAACTTAGTTATTAAAAATACAATATAAGTTGAACAAAACACTGTCCTTGGGAAGCTTACAATACAGGGAAGAAGCAAAATAGAAACCCCACTCCCCTCTGGACATGATGGAACTGCCCTATTTGATTAACCAAATTTCTCTCCATCAGAAATGCCCAGAGGGAGACACAGAAAACTCTAGATACTGGAGAACCATAGGAAGAAGATGGCCAAGATGAAATATGAAGGGCACAGAAAGCCCGAGCAGCCACACCATTCTAAGTACATTCACTATCACCCCCAGCTCGTACCACAGAGTCCTTCCTAGAGTCTTAGGGAAGGACCAGGCTCCTGAGTTAGCTGGGCTGCATGTAGGCCACCTTCAAAGTCCATCTCCCCTTGCATCCTTCACACTGATTGTGAACAAATACAAAACTTAGGAAGTGTAGGGACTGTAGCCAAGTTCAAATGACCCCACACTTTCTGGTGAGTTCCCTTTGAAAATACAAGGCCTGAGGCCCTTCATCTTTACACTTTGCTCTGTGCTGTGGCTGCCTTTCCAAGCAATGCAAGAGAGAGGCAGCTATGTTATCACACTCCCCAGGAGGGACGGGACAGGGAGGGGCTTGAGGGCTTTGGATAAATAAAGTGGATGCGGTTCAGCAACTGTTGAAATATGAAGAAATTGCTTCTAGCAGTAGAGAGTTCTGGCTTGACTTGTAATTTAACCTTGAATATAGTTTTCAAAAATCATTAAGTTCCCAAAGCCTTCATCTCTAGCAGTGATTAGCCATGATGTAGTAAGCAGGAAGTTAATGTATTTATTTAGAAGGAGGCATGTAAAGCATGGAGAATCTATTCATTCTGCACTCACTTAGCAAGTACTTATTAATAGCTTACTCGGTTACAGGCACCACGCCGAGCTCTGGGCGATGCAGTAGTGAATAGACAAGGCCTCTGTCCCCCTAAGGAGCTTGACATCTAGTAGTAGGGGAGGATGAGGAATCAGCATTTATGAAATATTGCTGCATGTCAAGTGTTGTGATAGGTGTTTCGTACACTTTAACTTTTATCCTCAGATATTTTTGGAATGGAAATAGGGCACTGTTAACAAGTATGCTGGGAAAATAGGCATAAAATGAGACTACCCTTGGCACATGTAGGCACAAGGTCACTCAAGTGATGTAGGACTTTCTACACATCAGGCAGTGTGCTAAAGGCAACACGTATGTCCACCCATGTAATCTTCAGGACAGCGCCAGGAAGGAGGCTCTATCACATCACTCCACTGAAGAAACTGAAGGTCAAAATCAAAGCCAGCAAGTGGACATGGTTCTTAACTTTGTTCTTGTTTTCGACATTGTCCCCATTCCCCCAATAAAAGAAGTATGTATTTCCTGATTCTGACACTAAGCTTGTCCCCTGCCCTTGCCAGTGCCTTGGGAGAAGTTAAAGGAAGAAAAGGAAGGACAAAGAGGAAGGGCAGGAGACATAACGGGAGACAAGGCTATAATAGGAAGCTGAGACAGGATTTTTCTAATGCGGATTGCTACTCACACCATGCATCTTTGTGACTCAGGATTGGCATCTAGGGCCTTGAGGTCATAAAATGAATAATGATCCTTATATTTTCGTATCTGCTTTTGGGGTAGCTCTGTCAAAACCCAAGGTAAGGATAAAACAAGAAGGTTTACCCATCTCAGCCCCTGCACCCACCTACCCCATATCTCCCCAAGCAATAGTTCAGTGAAACTCATGAAGCTTCCCAGTTACCATGGGAATGGCAAGGATACATCTAATAGGAAGCAAGAATGGAAGAAACTGATTCTGTAGCTTCCCCAGGCAACTTCTGAGCAGGTTCTCCAATTACGCTTTGCATCCTGAGCCAAGGCTTCTTCTGGGTGGGAGGAACAGCCTTGAGGCTTCCAGTATCCTCAACCCGGAAAACAGCTCAACTCTGCCATGGGCCCACTGTGCACAGCAAGTTGGTCCCCCTCCCTCAGCTCCATTCTCTTTGTGAGATAGTAATTCTGAAGCACCTGCTAAAATTGGAACAAGAGCAAGAAACTTCATTTCTCCAGTGAGTACACAAAACCATTTGCTGTCTGCAGCAAATTCACATAGGGCTTCAAATTCACATGGGGCTTCAAATCCACCTGGGGCATCATGGCATTGGAGAGAGTCCACAGGGAAGCTCAACACTCTCATGCTTTTGCAATTTTTAAACTGTGTGGTGGGACCAGCACTCAGGTGAATCAGAGTAACCCTCCCCATGTAGGATGGTCTTAATTAGCCAGGTACACATCCCCTCTCTACCCAGATGTGCCAATCCCTGAAGACTAGTTTTATAAGGGGATAAAGGAATGGCTAGAAGGAATATGGGGGGCAGCAGAGGGGAGAAGATGAGCCTAGAGAGAGTAGAAACAAGTTTGAAAAGGGAGCTAATATTGTGTGGAAAGGCAGGAGAAATGGTTGGGGAAAGCTGTGGAATAACTGAGCATCCCAAGACCTGGCCAGCCTTGGGTTTTCCATTTTCTTGGTCCTCGAGCAACTTACTTTCTCGGACCTCAGATCTTGTCTCTATAGAGATTTCTTCCGTCTTCCACATTTATTGTTCTCGTGGACAGAGTGACAAGGCAGAGATCACAAAAAGAGTATCCAAAAAAGCCCACAGAGGCAGGAACTTGGGCTCTGAAAGACAGGCAATAAGGGCACTCCTTATTTTCTAAATGCTGCACACGCCTCTCTCTCTCTATTCTATGTGTTAATCCCAAAATCTCTGATCACACACTTAAACTGTTTGCCTAACTGTCTCACTCTTAATTAAGTGTTTAATTGGGGAGTCCAAGACGATGTAGAAATGAACAAATAATCCCCAAACTTCATTTCTGTTACTGCTTCCAGCTTCCTCCCACAAACATTAAGTAGCCAAACCAGATTTTTTTGCTCTACAATCATTTCCTTTTCCACCTTGTTTTCTTATACAAACATTAGAGGGTCAAGCAGTTGAAGCCTTACTTAAGTCACCAAGTAGAAAACTGTCATCATTCCTTACACCTAAGCCAAATAGAAGCATGAATTTAATACAAGCACCCATGCAGACACCCAAATAATACCTGGGTAAGATTCAACTTTGAATTTAATTTGCTCATTGAACTTGGAGTGCAGCCTTGTTCCTTCATCTCTCATAACTGCAAGAAGCAAAGGGTTTTGACTTCTCAGAATGGTAAGATACACATGCTTGCTACCCCAAAGGTGATTGTAGACGGGTATTCTTTTTGCTGCCATAGAATCTAGCCTGAAGTGCTCAAAGCCAACACTGGACCCTTAGGCTCCTTCTATCTTCTCTAAAAATAATTGTAGGCTCACTGAGAAATGACACCTGCTCTCTGTAGCTTATCTCCTGATGTCCAAGGCCCACAGCTGACCAGGATAAGCTTCCTTTCTACTTTCTGTCTGTTCTCCATTTTGCAGTTATACAGGTTCATTTGCACTCATTTTCATTTATTATTCTCCCAAAGCTTTTGATCTGGAGTGTGCCACGATGGAGATCTTCATTTTAGAGAGGAGTCCAGGGAGGAGAGAGGAAAAAGGACTTGCCTAAGATCACACAATTGATATATCATAGCTATAAGTATTTAAAATTCAAGTTTGATCCCCAAACCTGTACTATCTAGCACTCCACATCCAGGTTTTCAGGTCCTGATTGGTTAGGGGCAGAAGCGGGGGTGGATAGAAATGGGAGTAAGTAGGCTGGAAATAAAAAGATATTAAAGAACAAAATGTTGCTTACTTTATTCTGCAGTCTTTCTTTGGGTCTTCTTTCCTTTCTTGGCTGAGAGCTTTCATTATTTATCCTTCACAGACAGAATTTTTGCAGTCATAATAAAGGTCAGAAGGGGAGGAGAGAGTTATCTAAATCTGCAGCTATATCCAGGCACACTTAGAATGACATATTGAGTCCAGAGGAATCCATTTGGGAATAAAAGAAAGGCATAAGCTTCGATGTTTCTTCATTCCCTCTTCCTTTCTTGTTTGCTCCCTTTATTTTTTTCCTATAAGAATAGAACACACAGGCAAGTCTGTGCCCCTTCTGAACCCATTTCAGTCGCTCCCGCCCCTGACAGTCCCCTGAGACAACCTGAAATGTTCTTTTCATGTGTAAATTAGGAAACCTGGAATGTGTCAATGTCACTGCCATGCTTTCTGGTATGAGCTTGGTCCTCCCTGACTTTGGAACCCCTTTGGATACCTTCAAATTTCTCTTTTAAAATCCTCAAATCTAGCCCCTTTAATTAAAACCATATATATGTGCCTTGTAGCATTTGGAGGACATGACTGGGGATGTTAAGGCATAAAAGCAAACAGATGGGATGTTGCAGTTCCAGAAAAGATGGAACTCCCAGGCTAGTGCCAGCCAGCTCTGTAATGTACCACTATGGGCAAGCAATGGGGATGTTCCCATTATTGGCTATGGACTTTTTAGTCCTTCCCATGTGGCAGTCTCTGAGCTGATTTTCATTCAGGTTCAGCCATAGTGAACCCTCAAGCTGGTCTGACCCACACTGGAGCTGGGAGACCTGCTGCTTTTACAAACAATCCCTGATTAGATAGCTCTTTTGTTTTTTTCCTGGTACCTGAAGGAAACAGGCTTGGCTCCATAGAATAGGCTCAGGTATTTTTGTTCTATTCTCATTCTTAGGACCCCCCACCAAAAAACAAGCAAGAAGGTAAAATATAGTTTTAATTGCTGAAGCAAAGAAACTGTCAAAAGTCTCCACATAACAAGTTATTAATTATAGCTACCAAATATCATCTGAGTGGTGATGAAGGAAACAGACTGACTCAAATATCTGGTATGATGAGGATCTCCTAGAGGTAGTGTGCTTGTCATGAAGTTAATTAACATCATCAGAGTGATGCTCTGAGTTGGGTGTCGGTATCTGGGGTTATCCAATAGCCGCAGGAGAGACAGATCCTGTAGAGAACAAAACTGTGGGAAATTGAGAAGTGGAGGGGCTTCAAGAGCAACAATGGCAGTACCTATTCCAGCTAACAGATAAATGGCAATAAAGGTGAAAAGAAAAATAAGTCTACACAAAATTTAAGGATGAGATTGGAGGACATAACCAAATTTCAAGCAATAAGGAGGCCCATATTCACAGAAAAAAAGCAAACTGTACCATCTTCTTTGTGCCCAACATTGTGCTATGTACTCTAAATACATACACACAAAATTTTATTTCATCTTCGACATATGCAAGACGGGGATTATCATCTCTATTTGCACATAATTAAATTATCAGTAATAGAGATTAGATCATTCTAACAGGGACAAAGTCTAATGATAGACTTTAACCCCACCCGTGCCCCTTCCATTACATTATCATTGTCATACCATCATCATCACCCTCAGCAACACCCTCATCTTCCTCATGTTCACCACTGACGTACACTGAGCTCTCAGATGGGACATCGTTGTGAAGGCGCAACATTTCATTTAATTTTCAGAACAACTCTATTTTGTGGTCAAGTGAACTGGTTGGTGCTCAGAATAAACTAAATCACATTCCCCAGATCACACATCTGGTAAGCAGCAGAGCCCAGACCTGTCTGATTCCTTTCTTTTAATCCTTCTGATGTATAATTCCTCACTATTTCCAGAGAGAGCTCATGATTCCACTAACTGGCTAACAAATGATTTTTCTCCTCTCAGTCTTGGCCTCCTTGTGTACAAAATGAGCAGTTTGTACTAAATGATTTGAAATTCCTTTCCAATCTAATCTGACAAACTGATCTAATTTCAGAGCAGCAGCTTGGAGGGAATGTTTTTGGTTTGGGTTTGTATTTCTGAAATAACCTGTCTTCTCTCTTCCCAGGAGAGCAGCAGTAAATATACAGATGGATAAGGAACAAAAGAACTTACAAATCCTGTAAAATGAAATCACATGGCAAAAATGTGGTTATTCTGAGGAAGAGAATAAAGCAGCATTTCGCTGTGCCTTTTCACACAGCTGCCAATCAAAGATGGGTCCTGCCATACTTGCAGAATAGCTGCTCTATTTAACCCAAAGACCTCACCGTGACATCCCATGACCTATGCACAGCCATCCAGCTTGCTCTCTCCTGACCGCCCCCCACAGGTTATCACTAAGTTACTTAGCTTTCATCTCTGGAATAACTTACACTTCCCATCTCCATTTCCAGTGTTCTTTGTCCAGGCTTTTATTATCTTGAACCTATATGTAATTTCCTAACTGCTGCTACACTCTGCATTATCGTCCACCTTCCTCGGTGCTATTAGAGTGTCTTAGTCTGTTTTCTGCTGTTGTAACCTAATACCACAGACTGGAAAATTTATAAACCATAGCAGTTTTTAACTCTCATAGTTTGAAGGCTAGCAAGTCCAAGAACATGGTGCCAGCATCTGTCGAGGGCTTTCACGTTGAGTCACAACACGGTGGAAGGGGAATTACTCATTCATGAGATGGGAAAAGCTGGACTTACACTTATCAGGAACCCACTCTCTCCATAATCCATTTCTGATGGCAGAGCCCTCATGACCTAATTGTCTATCAAAGGTCCCACACATAATCCCGTAAGATGGCAATTAAATTTCACATTTCATGTTTTGGAGAGACGTTCAAATCACAGAATAAAGTAATGTTTTTCAGTTTCTTTTTTATTAGTATATGTTTGTGACACATAATGATTGCGTGCATCTTGGGAGAATCGGTACCTATATGTATTGCATCAATCACTTTTGCCTTCCCTTCCCTACCTTGCCTTCTTTGTTCCCCCCATCCCTAGGTCCCCTTTCCATCTCAGTTTTTTTCCAAAGTCCCAAAGGTGAGTTTATTAGTACATCAAGTTATATAAGGTACTTTTATCATTTTTTATTAGTACATGTTCGTAGTACATAATGTTAACATTCCTTGTGTGGAGTTGGTACACGTACATAGCACATCTTAATTCCTTTTTAAATCCCCTTTCCCTCCCTCCCTTTTCCCTCCCTCCATCTCTTGATCCCTCTCCCCTCTGAGAAAGCTCTACCTCCCTACTTCCTATTATCTATCTTTTATTTTGCCCTTTATTTATATTTTGGGTTTCTCCCATAAGGTAAACCATGTAATATTTAAGTTTGTGTGTCTAGTTTATTTCAGGTCTGAAGGTGCATCCATTTTCCTACAAATGACTCAAGTTTAACTTTCTTTTTGGCAGAGTAGTACTCCATTGTATGTAACTACCACATTTTATTTATCTATTTATCTGTTGATTGACATATAGGGCACTTCCAAGATTTATCTATTATGAATTGTCCAGCTATAAACATGGGTATGTATGTTCACTGTAAAATGATGTCTTCGGCTCTTTGGGGAAGATACCTAGAAGAGCAATAGCTGGGTCAAACTGAATTTCTGATTTCAGTTTTTTGAGGAATCTCCATACTTTTTTCCATAACGGTTATACTAGTTTACATTTCCATCAATAGTATAGAAGGGTTCCTTTCTCCCCACAGCCTCACCAGCATTTATTATTTGATTTCTTAATGATTGCCATTCTTTCTGGGTAAGACGGAATCTCAGCATTGTTTTTATTTGGATTTCTCTAATGACCAGAGACACTGAACGTATGTTCATGTATTTATTGGGCATTTGTACTACTTCTTCTGTGAAGTGTCTATTCATTTCACTTGCTCATTGTTTGATTGGATCTTTTATTTTGGGGGTCTAATTTTCTTTTTTTTTTTAGTTTTTATATTTTCTAGAACATCTGTCTGAGGAATAGCTAGCAAGTTTTTTGCCCATTCTGTAGGTTGTTGTTTCACTCTATTGGTTGCTTCTTTTGCAATGCAGAAGCTTTTTAATTTGATATGATCTCATCTCACTTTAACACATTAATCCAATCACTGCATATTCTTAGGCTAACCATTTTGAATAATTAAGAAAAAATTCTGGCACATACCTAAAAAGCCATTCATAGTCTAATCCGATCCTACATATCCAGCTTTGCTTCCTTTCAATGAAGCTCTTCATTTTTCAACCTTACTGGACTGACCACTCATGCCTGTCAGACACTGGTGAATTTTCCTGCTTTCGTGTCATTTTTTTTCTCTCTCCCTTCTACAAATTCCTTTGCTCTGTTGCCTAGAGAACTTCTATTTATGTGTTAAAACATAGCTCAGCTGTCTTCTTCGCTCAGATTTATCAACTTCACTGTGGTTTCTCAGCTGGAATTGATACCCCTATAGGTCTAAAGCACTAGCACTAAAGAGCCAACATTTGTATTACTGGCCTTTACTGTACTGAAAGGCCTCTAAGGAACAGGAAGATAAATGCTTAACATATAAAACAACACATAGTGATATCAGTATCTGTATAAGACTAGGCAATGCCAGAGACTTCGGTGGGTGAATTAACAAATGCTTGAAGGGATAAATGAATGAAATCAAGAGTCAAGAGCCCCCACCCCACGATATTTGAGAAAAATTTAAAAAGATGATACTACAAGAGTTTGTGAGAAATATTCATAAGGATATTTTAAGTACTATTTGGCCTCATGTTGCCATAAAATTATACAGACACAAAAGGATTAAATGACAGAGAAATCCTCCAAAAGTTGCCGATGGGCTAATGGGGAAATAAATATTCAAATCCATGAAATAATTTAAAAAGAATTCAATATGTCGCAAACTAAATTATGGGATTAATAAAATCCAAATCAAATCTCCAAGGGGATTTTTTAAAAATCTTGACAGAATGAAGTTAATGTAGAAAAGCAAAAATAGATAAGAGCAACCGCAGTCAAAACCCCAGCAGGTTTCTGTGTGATAATTGATAATCTGAAACTAAAATTGACATGAAAATGTAAAAGGCCAAGAAGAACCAAGGCAATCTTGGAGAAGAACAAAGATAGGGGCTTGTGTGATCTGTTTTATAAGTTTCTATTTTAAAGTTTCAATAATTGAGACACTATCGTATTTACATAAGAATAGGTAAACTGATGAATGTGACAGAATAGAGAAATCACAAGCGGTCTTGCACATATATGTTTGGCTGCTTCATGTCAGGAAAGAATCATATTGCCTGCTCCGTTTCATTCTGGTTTTTCCCATTCAACTTTATGTTTGTGAGAAGTATCTATATTTTTAAATACAGTTTTAAATCATTCATGCTCATTGCTACATAGTATTCCTTTGCATTGTGTATATCTCCAATTGAATGGACAAAGATGGTCATTTCAATATACTGTTCCGGGTCAACTGGGTATCCATATGGAAAAAATATGTTTTATCCTTCTAACTGCACACTATGCAGAAAAATCATTTGCAGGTGGATCATATCTAGGTGTGAAGATTGAAACTACTGATCTTGTATAAGAAAACATGTTTGTAATATTGGGGAAGGCAAAAAGTTCTTAAAATGTTATAAAAATTGCTAAACTAAAAGAAAAAATAATATTAAAGTTGTAGGAGTGTCATCTAAGGTCACAAAAGAATGAAAGGGCAATTTAAAGAGTAAGATATGTAGATACAGATATATAGATATATATAATGAAAACAAATCCCAAATATATGAAGACCTCCTAGCAATTAAGATTTTTAAAAGCCCAGTAAAAAGAAGACGAGACTTGAGGAGAGAGCTTGCTAGAAGAGACGCGTATACAAGTGACCAAGAAAGCTACAAAAATGTGTTCAGCTTCATGAGTTATCATAGAAAAGAAAATTCAAACCTCAACACCACTCATGTAAGAATGGCTAAATGAATAAGACAAATACTAAGTGTTGACAAGAGTGTAGGTAACTGGAACTCCCATGCACTACTGGTGGAACTGTAAATTAACACAACCACTCTGGAAAACTATTTGGTCTTATTTTCTACTAGAGAACATCTGCATACTCTATGAGCCAGTAATTCTGTTCCCAGGAAGAGACTGTAGAGAATGCACACAAATCATCCCATGAATTGTGTACATGTGTTCTCACGTGGTGCTAGAACATTCATACCGGCATTATTTCAGATAGTCCCAAACTTAGAAACTACCCAAATGCAAGGGTTGATCAAAAATTATGGTGGATTTAAATATAAAGTGTTTATCACAATAAAAGACATATTGCCATTAATCCCACTCAAAATATTTCCCCTTGCTTCGCATACACTTATCCAATCATTCTTGTCACTTTCTGAGACAGTTCTAGAAGTACGGTTTTGTGAGTGTCTTTAGTTGTGCTGTGGTAGCTGTCTCAATGTACTGAAACAATTCAAAACGTTTATAGCAATTTCTGTCAAATAAAAATACTGCAGTGTGTCCTCATCCACCTGTTTGACAAATCCCAGCATCCTATGACTTGTGGCTCTTCCGCAAAGTCAAAATGACCATGAAAGGTAAATACTTTGAATGTGTCTTTTATTGTAATAAGTGTTTTTAAATTTATGTATTCACCATATGTTTTGAACACACCTCATACAGATTGACAGTAGCATGAAAGAAGGGTCATGGTATATTCACACAATGGAGGATTAAAAGGCAATGGGCACGAACATTGTAAATGTTTATTCAATGATACAGATGATTCTTGCAAATACCATCCAATGTTGGTGAGAATGAGATGAAATGATGTGATTATTAATTAGTGATTTCTTTCTGAAAGATAATATCACACACACAAGGATAAAATACTATAAAATACCTATTCCTATGGATCTGATCATTCCACTTCTAAGATGTATTACTAAGGAAAGAATCAGAGATACACAGAGTTGTGTAAAAGAAGACTGATTGCAGTGCTGTTTATGATAATAGTAGAGGGGGCTATTTAAACAACACCTGTGGAAAAATAGCAGACAGTTAAAGGTAAAGACGAATAAACATGGACAATCTTTTGCAAGGGTGTAGAAGAGGCCACCAGAACTCCCCAGACTTTTGGGCATTCCGCCTCATATTGTCCTTTGCCATCGGAGACATTTGAGTGGAAAAGTGGAGAAGCCTTTCTTGTCATGACAATCTGCCACTGTAGGACTTTCCCAGAGCTGTTTATGTGCAGAATGTTTCATTTGCAATGTTTACACGCATATTCAGCATGTTGAAGTTACACATTTAAAAAGGAGAACCCATTCTCCTTAAGCTTTAACATTAAGCCTTTTTTTTTGTACTAATAAACTAACGAATAGTAAATCATCAGGAATAATATTTTCAAAAGCCATCAAATTATAAAGGAAAAAAAATAAATATAAGGAAAATATATCCAATGACCCTCCCAAAAAAGAAAGAAATGTAAAACTAGGATGGGAGGGTGGAGTAAGGAGGAAATAGAGGTGAAAATGATCAAAGTATGTTATGCGCTCATGTGAATCCTCAAAAGTGAAACCCATTGATCTGTATAACTAATTTTAGAAAGAGAGGAAGAAGAGAAGAGGAAGAAAAGAAAAGAAAAGAAAAAAGAAAAGAGAAAAGAAAAGAAAAGAAATGAAAAGATATATAGACCAAATATGTCTACAGGTTAGTGAGATTGATGAGTAACTCTGGATTTTTTAATTCTATATTTTTAGATTGTTTGAATTTTTCGTGTGTGGGTACCGGGAGTTGAACTCAGTACCTCACACTTGCCAGGAAGGCACTTATGTCGCTGACCCCCCGGTACCCACACACACACACACACAAAAATATGTGGAACTATGCAGTAGGGCCTCTCCCATGCACCAGGCACCCAGTAAATAATGGCTGCTGTGTGGTTCTTGTATTTTTTCCAAACAAAGACTGAGACTCAAGGCGGTTGCAAACCTTGTTTACAGTTTCCAGGTTTCCAGATGGGCTGAGAAAGCATCTAACTGCAGGATAAAACTGTCCATCCTGGAAAGTTTCAAAGGTACCTTCACCTGAGGGGACAACCCCCATCCCCACCCCAAATGGTGTGAGAATGCTTTGTAGCTATAAAACTGGAAGACTCAGTACCTCTCCAGCTCTCTTTCTCCCTGGCTTCTGATTCTGGCTTCACACTGAGAGATGACAGCCAATCTACCATGTTGCCTCAGGCAAGTTGCCCAACCTAAGCTTCACGTCTATTAAAGGAAGAAATTGCATCATTGATAACCTCTCTGGAGGATACTGTGGCATCACATGAAATAACAGTAAAAATCAAGTGTTAAAGCCCTGAAAAAAGTGACACCATTGTTCAATGATAAGATTTTTGAGAGAAAAGAGTATTGGAATTTTATAGTAAAAAGGACTTTGAGGTTAACATTGTACTATTGGATTTCTAGTCCTGTTAGTGCTGTAATTGTAATCATAATAATTAGCAAAATATATTCCAAATACTCAGGGCCCACTAAGTACATTGATAGGCAGGTATCACTTTATTGATTCTTCACCGCATGCAGGCTAGGCAGATATTATCAACACATATTACAGATAAGAAAACCCAGAGAGTGTAAAATCTTCCCAGTCCAGAGTTTGCCCTTCACAACAGTTTTTCTCAAGTTCTATTTTTCCAGAAAAGAAAGGAAGAGGAAGCATGTCCTAGCTCATTTCATGTGTCTAGCAAGACTTTGCTATTAATACCTGCCAAGAACACTAAAAGCAAGAAAAATTATATACCAATGTTATATATGACATAGTCACAAAGATTCTCAAAAAAATGAAAGCAAAGCAAACCCAGCAATATATAAAAATGATAATGTATCACAACTAAGTAATGTTTATCCTAGAAAAGCAAACAGTCTTTCAGCATTTAAAAATAACTTAATATAATTCCCTACATGAAAACAAAGGCGAATGAGCATATCAGATCATCTCAAATATCCAGAAAGTAATCATTTGATGAATTTGATGAAGTAAATATGAATTCATGATTGAAAAGCAAGTGTATCAGTAAATTAAGAATAAAAGAGAATGTTCTCAATCTGATAAAAGGCAATAATAATTGAAAAATCTACAGGTAAAAAATATATATTATGAAATATAGTAAATATTTTCCATCAAAAGCTGATACTCTGTCTTCTATTTCATTGATATATTTGACTATGTCAAAACTGCACACTCTGTTTCTATAGTTCTATAGTAAATTCTGCATCAGATTCGAAGTATCTAACTTCATTTTTTCAGAAGTATTTTGATGATCATTGTTGTTACAGTTTAGATCTGAAATGTCCTCCAAAAGTCTCATGTGCTCAGAGGTGGGGCTTTAGGAAGGTGAATGGATCATAGGGGCTCAGCAGTGGAGTAATAGCTGAATGTGTCAGGAAGTAGGACCTGGCTGGAGGAGGCCAGTCACTGAGGGCATTACCTAAAAGGATGTTTTCTTGTCCCAGGCTCTTTGCTCCTCCTCCTTCTCCTCCTCCTCCTTCTTTTCTCTCTCTCTCTCTCTCTCTCTAACTACTTTAATAAAATATCTTCTCTAACTACTTCTGTAAAATATTGCTTTGGATTTCCAAGCTAGCATTATAAAGCAAAATAATGAAACAAAATGTGTATAGGTTGTAAGGGAAGAAATTTAGTTGTCTTTACTATCAGCTGATACTTCTCATGTATGAAATCCTAAGGAGGACCGGTGATATAGCTCAGCAGCACAACACCTGCCTGGCAAGCACAAGGTCCTAAGTTTGATTCCCGGTACCTAAATAAATAAATAAATAAATAAAATCCTGAGGAATCTAGGAAAAATACCAAAATTAATAATTGAATTTAGCAAAGATTCAATATATGATATATCTATCTATGTAGATATATAAAAAATGAATAGTAATTCTATTTCTTAGTAACAGATAGAAATGAAATAAAAAGAACATCTTTTACAATAGCATATAAAGGCATAATACACTTAGGAATAAATTTGTAAAACTATTTTTAAGGCATCTTGAGAAATGAAAGTTTTTATTTAGCAACAATTGTGCCTCAGATAAAGCTTATTGGCTATGATATTACTACTGTGCAAAGGCTGAAATATTAAAGAAAAACTAAATAAAATTGAAATAAATGGAGAACTATACCATGTTCATGGAATAGAAATTTAAACATTAATTCTGTCAAAACTTTTCTATAAGTTAAAAAGAATACAGTCAAAATTCTAGGACCAGTGAGATGCCTCAGTAGTGTAAGCGCCTGCACAGCAAGCGCGAGGGCCCGAGTTCAACTCTTGGAACCCACATACGAAAAAAGGGCTGGTGATATCGCTCAGCGGCACGGGTGCCTACTGGCACGCGAGGTCCTGAGGTCGATCCCCGGTACCCACAAAAAAAAAAAAGAAAGAAAATTCTAGCTGCTCTTTGTATAGAAACTGACAAGCCATATAACTTATTTGAAAATGCAAACACCTGTTTTATTAGTCACTTTCCCATACTGGGACAAAACACATGACACAACTTGAAGAGAGGTTTACGTTGCTTTATGGTGTCGGAGGGTTCCGTCCATAATTGATTGGCTCCTGAGGCAGAAACAGCCTGGTGAAAAGGCCTGGCAAAGGAAAGCTACACATCCCATGCCAGCCAGGAAGCAGAGAGATGGGTAGGGGGGAGGAAGAGACAGAGAATGGAGGAAGAAGAAGGAGAAGGAAAAGGAGAAGGAGGAGGAGAAAGGAGCCTGGGACAAGAATACACCCTTTTAGGTATTGCCCTCAGTGACTGACCTCCTCCAGCCAGGTCCTACCTCCTGACACATTCAGCTATTACCCCACTACTGAGCTCCTATGATCCATTCACCTTCTTAAAGCCCCGCCTCTGAGCATATGAGACTTTTGGAGGACATTTCAGATCTAAACTGTAACAACAATGATCATCAAAATACTTCCGAAAAAAAAAAAAAAAACAAAGTTAGATACGTTGAATCTGATGCAGAATTTACTATAGAACTATAGAAACTGTGCAGTTTTGACATAGTCAAATATATCAATGAAATAGAACAGAGAGTCCAGACGTAGACTCATACATTTGTGTTCAGTTGACTTTGCTAAAGGTAATTCAGTGTCAAAAGGTGGTCTTTTCAGGAAATGGTGATGACTTGATGGATATCCATTTGGAGAATAAAAGCTTCCAATTTCATCTTACACCATAAACAAATGGACCATTAAACAAAAATTTAAATCACATTTACATTTTTACTTCTTCCTTTATAATCTGTATACATTTATTCCCATATCTTGCCTTATTATTCTGGCTATGATAGTCAATGTAATATTTCATTGGTGTAGTTAGAGCAAATATCCTTGTTTTGAACCAGTTTTATTTTCCAACATTGAGACTGGGCTTGAAGTTGTGATCCTCCTGCCTCAGCCTCAGCATGCACCACCACACCTGGCTTGATACCATTTTTTTTTATGGAAAGAAAGTATAGGAGAATGTTTTATGACCTTCATATAGACAAAGATTTCTGGAAGAAGACACAAAAAGGTACTGACAAGAAGGGAAGGGAAGGAGGAAGGGACACAGGGAGGAAGACAGAGGGACAAAGAAAAAGAGGGAGGGAGGAAGGGAGAAAGAGAAACAGAAAGAGGGAGGGAAGGAGGAAAGAAGTGAGGGAGGGAGGCAAAGAACAAGTAGGAAAGGAGGGAGGGAGGGAGGGAAGGAGGGAGGAAAGAAAAGGAAATTGCTAAATTTGACTTTGACAAAATTGGAAACCTGTTTTTTAGAAGACACCACTAATAAGCTGAAATGGCTTGCCACATAATGAAGAAAATACTTGTACCTGACAAAGGACCTGCATCCAAAATATAAAAAGAATTCTTACAAATTGATAGTAAAAATAGCCAAAAGACTTTAATGATCACTTCTCAAAAAATACACAAATGGCCAAAAAGCCCCTAAAAAATTCCCAACATTGTTAATCAGCAAAGAATTACAAATTCAAACCACAATATGATATAACACCACACACATCAGGATGGCTAAAAGTTTAAAAAGAATAATATCAGGCTTTGGTGAACAAGTGTACTGGGAGTCTAAAATGGTATGACTACTTTGGGAAAGAGATTATCAGTTTCTTATATAGTTAAATAGATATCTACTCTATAACTCATCAATTTCACTTCTAGAAATCTACCTGAAATAAAATTAAAACCACACAAAGATGCACAAGGTCCACACAGATTTCTGCAGTCTTGTGCCATAGTATAAAACTGGAAACAGTCCAAATATTTATCAAAAGGTTAAAGAACTTGTTATATTCTTATACATTTGAAAAGCACTTAACAATAAACAAGAAAAACTACTGTTATGTCCAAAACCATGGGTGAAGCTCAGAACCACTTTGTTGAGAAGCCAGACACAAGATAGTACATCTGGTACAACTCCAGTTATATACAGTTCTTGAAAAAGCAAAACTGAACTGTGGCAACAGAATCAGATTGGGGTAGCAGGTAGAGTTGACTGCAAAGGATCATGAGAAAACTTTCTGGGGTAATGGAAATGCTCTGTATTTTGTTTGAGGTGGTGGTTACATGTGTATAAACATTTATCAAAACTCATCAGGATGTACAATTTAAATGCATTTATTTTATTGTGTATAAATAAGTCATATGCTAATAAATTTCATTTAAAAATAATAAAGTTCCACACATTATTTTTTAGGTCTGTTAACAGATGTGCACATCTATGCCAGGCTGTCTCCGTCTCTGATTATTTCCCTGCAGTTTGTACCTGGCACATGGTCAATGTTCCATATGAGTTTGAGATAAAGTAGGCTGGGAGAGCTACATCCTCAGAGGAGGGTAGGAAGGAATAGGACAGGAGCAGGAAGACCTGCTCTTTGCATAATCCGTCTCCCACTGTAAGGTGGCATCTCAGAGCACCAAGAGGTGTCATGCCTGATAAATCCAGCAGGTGGAAGCACACCCACACGTCAGCATTAAAACCACTAAATTGAATTTTCTCCTGTGTCCTCCAAATGCCACTGCCTTAGCCCCTGCTGCTCTGCCCAAGGGAGGCTTAAACAGAATAGAAAGGGAACAAACACATGATCCCCATATATGACAAGCACTTTTTTCCATGCCTAGTAAGCAATATCTCATTTCCCACTCAGACTGGTATCATGAATGTGAGTTTCTGTATTTTAAAGGGGAGCAAGCAGAGTGCTCCTAATCACTGTGCTAGAAGTGGTAGAGTTGGGGTTTGAGCCTAATCTGTCTTTCCACATAACAGTGTCAGAACCTGCAGGCCAAATGTCAGTGTAGAGAGTTTTTGTTGGTGTGGGCCAAAGCAGCGTTCTCACTGCTTCCCATGGGTGAACTCAGTTACTCTTCACAGCTAGGTGAGGCAGTGACTGTTATTATCCTCATATTAAAGGTAGGAGTTGTGGGTGCTTGGAGGTTAATGAACTTGCAAAGGGTGTGCATGAATAAAACTGAAGCCACTATTGGGACCCAGGCTCTGCTTCTGAGCCTTGACAATTAATGACACAACTGTTACTAAGTGATCACTTTGACAGCCTTGTAGAAAAGATGAAGTCTAAAGAAGGCTCACCAGTCCATTTCTCCTGGCGCCTCCTAGCTGTGGCAAAAATGTCTTCTCCTTTCTCCTTGTCCCCTAAAAGTTCCAGGAGCCTTCAGGGACTCACTGTAATGCTTCCAGCCCTTAGAAGTCTTCTAAGGCCCTGGCTACCCATCTATCTAGCTGGCCTATTTGAGTACCTACTGAAATCCAAACATTAATTATGGAAGTATGTGCTTGCCCTTAAAGAGCTGTCATACAAGGGGAAAGGTCATCTGGAAAACCAAAACCACAGAGAGATGATCCCACTAGAGACTAATCATCATATGAATGGCACAGAATTTCTGCCTAGTCAGTGAGGACTTCCTATTGGAGGAAGGTCTTCCATTGAGCCTTTGAGGGTGAGTAAGGCTTGAAAGGTGAAGGGAGAGGTCAGGGTGCAGCCTCAGCAAGAGTGGGGAGCTTCAGGGTGGATGGAGAGGTCAGCTAGACTGGATGCAGGATGCCAGGGAGAATGGTAGGAAATCAGTCCACAGGGGTCAGTTGGGGGCATATTAGAGGGGATCTTGAGGGCCTAAATGATGACTTTTACATTTGTTTTATAAACTGATGGCTTAGGATGGCCCCAAGCCACTCAAAGTGTGCAGGAAGAGGATGCAAGATGAAGCCAGTCACTGAAAAATCACTGTGGGCAAGTCTTGCAGAAAAGTATGGAAATGAGCCTGCGGGTATAGGAGGAAGGGAACTGAGTCATGTGGAAGGGCTTCCAATGAGAAGCACTAAGTATTTAGCATGTGTTATAATTTAATCCTCCCAAGGGTCTTAGAATGCCTGTGCTATTATCATCTCTGGTTTATAGATGATGAAAATAAGATATGTGAGATTAAGGAAGATTCCCAAGGTTACCTGGACTCAAACAGCAAAATTTGGGCTTAAACTGCACTCCCACCCCCCTAAAGCCTGACAGCACAGCTTACTTTCTTAACCACCATGCCATATGGCCTTTATATCACTGGTGTAGCAAATTCTAGGCTAGCAAAATCTAGGAAACATTTGGCCTTGTCTATAGTATCTACTGGGTTGCTAAAAATTTGAGGGCTTGTCCCTGAAAGATGCTTCATATGCTCAAAATAGCCAATATATCTAAATAAACAATGTCTCTAAATAAACACATTCCTAGAACTTTAGAACTGTGTAGAGCTAAGTACCATTCATGACTTGTGAATTCAAAGGTGACAAGAATTGAAACTTGATGTTGTCTATTCTTAGAGGCTGATGGGAGTCAACGTGGCCGCCAGGAGAGAAGAGCTATCAGAGGAATGCACCAGCACTGCCAAATCTAGCACCTCCACCATCTGCTCTCAGAAGAAAAGGAGGAGTTGAGTACCTTGCTGCCACCCACATGTGTCTCAGAAGGCCCAGGTGTAGGTTGGAGAGGATGCATCTTCTCCCTCCAGCTCTTTGGTTGTGGTTAGGAATATAGACTGCAGAGTCATCTCATTCATCAGGCACAAGATAATTCCCATCCCCATAGCTCAGTCCAAGCCCCAGAGGGATTTCACCCAACAATGTAGTGGCCTGTCTAAAGCAGCAAGAGCCTCAGGCTTACAGCAGCATGGAGCAAGCACCCTGGGAGTTGGCCAATGCTGATATGCATGTTGGAGCCACTGCAGGTGATGAAAGAGAAGCAGATATATCCGGCCCTGGGCAAAAAGATTAGAAAAAAAGCCAGTGGAAAAGCAGCTCATAAGAATTGAGAGAGGAAATTCATATACATAGTTTTGTGCTCTTTCCCTTTTGGAGTTCTGGAAGGACAGACTCCAGAGTAAAATCTGTTGTTGGGAGAAGAGGCCATGGAAATGGAGGCTGCAGGGTAGGGAGTGATGAGACCATGTAACAGAAATCTTGCCCTAGCGTAAGTGAGGCTCTGACAGATTTTGGCAGTGGTGACAAGCTCCTGCAGAATGTCTCCAAGAAGTCTGGTAGCTGCGGTACTGGATCATCTGCTGGGATCACATTTGAAGTGAAGGGGAAACAGATCAGGTGTCTTAGTCACTTTTTTCCTTGCTGGGACAAAATACCTGACACCTACAATTTAAGAAAAGAAATTGGGCCGGTGAGATGTCTCAGCGGCATAAGTGCCTGCCTGGCAAGCACGAAGGCCCGAGTTCAACTCCCGGAACCCACATACGAAAAAAGGGCCAGTGATATCACTCAATGGCACGGGCGCCTGCTGGCGCGCGAGGTCCTGAGGTTGACCCCCGGTACCCACAAAAAAAAAAAAAAAGAAAGAAAAAGAAAAGAAAGCCTTATTTTAGTGTTCAGTTTGTAGAGATTTCAGTCCATATTTGGCTGGCTCCAAGGCAGGGCAGCATGGCAGATGGGCATCACAGAGGAGAAATAGTTCATGATGTGGCAGGGCAGGCAGAAGGCAGAAGGCAGTGAGCAATGAGCAGTAAACAGCAAAACAGCAGAAGCCACAGCAGCAAGCCTGCCTCTCCCTTTTATCCCATCCAGGCTACCAGGCTTTGGAGTGGGCCTTCCCATTATCCACATCTAGAACTACGCTAAACCAATCAGTAGACTAATTTAGTATTCATGCACCCTTAATCCCAGTGTCACACCCTTAATCCCTTTATCACATACAATTTAGATCCAGCCACCTCCAAAAAGCCCCACCTATGACCACGTGAGGCTTTAGGGGGACATCTAGATACAAGCCATAACATTCTGTCCCTGGCCCTCAAAATACTCATGTGAATCCCTTTATGCAAAAGGCATTTAGTCCATCTCTAAGAGTTGCCAAAGTCCTAACAGTTCCAGTATTGTTTAAAAGTCCAAGTACAAAGTCTCCTCTGAGAGTTAAGGCAAACTCTTAGCTGTGAGCTCTCTGTACAAATGCAAAGAAAGTTAAAAACTTTCAACATACAACAGGACAATATAAATATTCCCATTCTAAAAGGTACAAATAAGGGGATAAGAAAGAATGGGAACAAAGCAAGTTGAAAACCCAGCAGGGCAAACATTAAATCCAGTAGATCCATGTCTAGTATCCAGTGCAATTTGTGGCAAGCTGTGAACTCCAAAGGGCTTGTGTGGCTCCACCCCTATGGCACTGCTGGTGGTTGTAGCTCCCATGGCTTCTCTCTTTGCTCATTCCTTGCAGCTTTTCTTGGACAATCCACATTCCTGGCTTCTCCAACTTTCTGGGGTCTCCACTGCACTTTCGACTTCATATTCACAGCTTCACACACTGCTCTCTCAGGGGCATGCTGCCTGGCCTCCCAGGTTTTCTTCTGAAATATGGGTAGAAGCTTTCCTGACCCCACAACTCTTGTGTTTGTACACAGCTAAGACCAATACCATGTAGATGATGCCAAAGTCTGCTGCCAGCTGGAGCAATATGCAGGCTTCCTTCTCTCTTGGTTGTAGGGGTTCAGTACCTGGATTTCTGAGCACTAGGAACCCAATACCAAGGAACAAATTCTCATTCTGAAACACGATGCTATGAGGCTCTCTTTTCAAAGCAAATTCTCTCACCTTTGCAATTCTGGTTCTTGTAATGTCCTCAAACCATCTTTTCTACTGCCTTGTTCTTTTTCAGCAACCAAGTTCTTCTCTGTTCTATCTTTGCAGTCCTCAAAACTTCCTTTCTGGCCAAACTCAAAACATTTTAGCTCATTCTACTGGGTTCTTTGCTCTTGATTCTCAACATAAGTCTGGCTAAAAGCCCCTAATAGTAGCCGTGCCACTGCACCAACATTAGACTGCCTTGAAATTTCTCTTGCAAGATTAATTGGTCCACCACCCTTAATATCAGTCTCAGGCAAAGTCTCTGGACAAGAGCAAAATGCAGAAAAATTTCTGCCAAACCATAACACACATGGCCTGGAGTCCAACTGCCAGTACATTCCTTGTTCCTAAGTGAAACCTCCTGAGCCTGGTCTTTACCAGCTGCATTTCTATCAGCATTCTGGTCTTTTGAGCATATGCTGGCACTTGAGCCTGACAAGCAGCTTGAAGATGAGGAGAGGCCCTGAAGTGGATGGGGAGGATGCAAGCAAGGAGGAGCAAGGAGGAAAGAGCATGAGGCCAGAGATTGGCAATTCTGAGCCCCTTGTGGAAGGCCATTATAGACCTTCACTGGCCCTGGCCTCTACTGTCTCTGTCACTGAATTCCCTAGGAACTTGGCTTCCAACCTCCCTTTTTGAGACTCACTCATCCTCAAGACTTTGCTCCTCTCTCCAGAGCTTATGTTCCCCTCTCTTGACACTGAGTCCTCACTATTACTGGCCTTCATCATCCCAATGGCAAGCATGAGTCCACCCTTGGGGTTAACCCTGTCCCCACACCTGGCACTGAGCCACATTCACTCACCCCTGATACTTGGCACATCACAAGTCCTGTAGTTAATCTCTTTCTGATATGGTGCTACTTCCTTATCCCTGCCTTCAGTCCACCTACTCAGACTTAGCCAGATTTCACCTACTGAAGTGCTGTGCAGCTGTGGCAATCTCTTCAATGACCTCATCAAACCCAGGCAGCCAGGCTCCTGCACTTTCCCTTCCACTGTATGTCACCCATGTCCTTTTGCAGAGGAACTCTCCCCACATGATCTCTGAAGTTTTAGAAAAGGCAGTTCACAACAGAGCTTGGGGTCCCAACACTCTAGGCCCTAGGACTATTTTCCTCTTACCATCTGCCCTGGCACAGGCCCAGGCCACACTGACAGAGTGGTCCAGCCATCTCTCAGGATGTGCTGGGATTCTGAAAGAGTGACATTGTCCTTGTCCTTTCCCTACTTCCCAGTCTGAACTATTGTTCTGAGCTTCCCCTCTCACTTTGGCCACTTCTGCACCTCATGAACCCAGCATCCACACCACCTTTCTGCTGGCCCTTCCCTACTGCACAGCCACCTGGACCCTGGGTGATGTCACTTTTATGGAGAAGGCCTCAGGAGTCCCCATGCAGTACAGAAAACACCTGAATGCTATCAAATTCCACTCTGAAGTCAATGCCTACATTTGACCCCATCCTGCTCCACATTACGGGTTCATCCTCAGAACTGGGCCCTTCTTCCATCTCCTCTTTCCTTCTTCCTGGAGGCCCCTACTGCAGCTCATTCCTGTTAATGGAACCTGAAAATGCCTTTCAAGCAAAAGCATTTACTAAGTAAATAAGTCTTCTTTCCACTTTCTTACTCAAAAAATGTGCTCTTGATTTCCAACGCTTCCGTTCCTTGTAAAGCCTGGAGATCTGAAACTGCTGAGCAGTAGGCACCTTAGAAATGTTTTCCCAAATGGAGCCAGCTTCCTTCCTCATCCAGTGATCTGGGGAATACCAGCAGCTTAATTTTAGTAATATTTATTTTCCTTTTGGGTCACAACACACGCATTTTCAGACACAAACCTCACTGACGCTCTCACCATCATTTGTCCCCTGGCCATACCTCTGGATGTAGTCATGAAGGATCCTGAAAAAGATGACAGGAAGGCAGAGGAGGAAGGAAATCTAGGAAACGTGGATTTTCACAAGCTCAAGGCAGGCAGGTGCATGGCTGTGGGTCTGGCTGGGTATACCACAACTTGTGTGGGCATAGCTAGGAAAGATGCACAGAACCTATTGGTGATTTCTAGCTCAGAGATTTGCCTCTAGAATCATGAAAGTTACTGTAAAGCCAAAGAGACATCACACCTTTGGGGAATTCTAATTGACTCAAGATTATAAATGTGGCTTCCCAGTTCAATAAGGTGATATCCCTGGCAGAGACTCTTAGAGACAAGCAGTCCAGAATGACCTTGTAAGAAGCACAATGGAGCAAGAAAGGAAAGAAAGAAAATAAACAGTCATGGTATATCATATATGTGCCAAGCAGTATTCAGGAATCTACATCTATTCTATCAGAGTTTTTAAAAATTGAGATATAATTCACACTAAATGTTTTTCCTTTTAAAGTACACAAATATTCAGTGACTTTAAGTATATTTACAAAGTCATACAACTATCACCACTATACATTTCAGAATATTTTCATCACCCCAGAAGAAATTCCATAC
This sequence comes from Erethizon dorsatum, assembly GCA_028451465.1. Lineage (NCBI taxonomy): Eukaryota > Metazoa > Chordata > Mammalia > Rodentia > Erethizontidae > Erethizon > Erethizon dorsatum. The sequence goes on from CM051826.1 coordinate 44,336,378, forward strand.
TCATTAGTGATCACTTTTTGCCCTCTTTCTGGGCAAATTGTTTTTTTCATTTTTAATTAGTTGTCTGAGAAGCATGAAAGTTTTTCTTTTTGAGAAAGTCCAGTGTATCTTTTGTTTTTCTTCTGTTTCTTGTGTTTTGATTTATATTTTTAAAATATTTCCCAAGCCAAGGTTATGAAGATTTATGCCTGTTTTCCTTCAAGAGGTTAATAGTTTTACGTCCTTAATTTGTTTTTAATTAATTTTTGTATATGATGTGAGCTAAATGTCCAATTTTGTTCATTTGTAGGCAACTATTCAGTTGTCCATCACCATTCAGTGAATGTCTATTTTTTCTCCATGAGTTATCTTGACATCTTATCAAAAAATCAATTGGCCATAAATGCACAAGCTCATTTCTGAACTCCCAATTCTATTTCATTGATCTACAAGTCTATCCTTATGTCAGGACCACACAATCTTGATTACCATAGCTTTATAAGTGTTGAAGTTGTGAATTTTAAGTCTTCCAACTTAGTTCCTCTTTCTCACTACTCTTTTGGGTATGCTGGTTACATGAATTTCAGTATAAATTTGTGAATTAGCTTGTCAATGTCTATAAAAATGGCAGTGATGTTTTGATAGAGATGATGTTTAATCTACTGGATATTTTATGGACTATTTACATATTAATAATATTCAGTTTTCCATTCCATGAACATGAGTCCTTTCTAATTTCTTTTAATGTTTTGTAGTTTTCACTGCTTTGATTAAATTTACTTCTAAGTATTTATTCATTTTGCTGCTGTGATAAATGAATTTCTTATTATCATTTTAAATTGCAGTGTATAAACTATAGTTCATTTTTATATATTGAGCTTATAAATCCTGCAACCTTGCTGAATTCATTTATTGGCTCTACTGGAGGTTTTATGAGGACTCCTTAGGATTTTCTACATACAAAATCATATCACCTGCAAATATAGTTTTACTTCTTCCTTTCCTGTCTAGATTTCTGATGTTTATTTTCTTTGCTTAGTTATTCTAGAAAGGTTATCCAGCACAACATTGAGTAGAAGTAGTGAGAACAGATATTCCTATCTTGTTTCTACTGCTCTTATGTGTAAGAGTTCACTCTTCCACCATTACAAATGATGTTAGCTGTGAATGGTCCATACAATCATTCATAGTATTCCCTGTCCTTTTCATTCCTGTCAGATCAGTAGTAAAGTCATTCTTTTATACCTGACATTAGTAATATGAGGGTTCTTTCTGTTTTTCTTGGTTATTCTAGTTAATGTTTGCCAACTTTCTTGATATTTTGAAAGAATACACTTATGTTTCATTTATTTCCTATTTTTTTTTTGTGGGTACTGGCCCCTTTTCTTCGTATGTGGGTACCGGGAGTCGAACTCAGGACCTCACACTTGCCAGGCAGGTGCTTATGCCACTGAGCTATCTCACCGGCCCCTATTTTTCTATTCTTTATTTTTTCTTTAATCTTTATTATATTCTTCTTTCTGCTAACTTTAGATTTAGTTTGCTCTTCTTTTTCTAGTTTGTAGGGAGAAATATTAGATTTTTATATATTTTTTTTGTGGGTACTGGGGGTCGACCTCAGGACCTCATGCACCAGCAGGCGCCCGTGCCGCTGAGAAATATCACCAGGTCTTTTTTTTTGTATGTGGGTTCCGGGAGTCGAACTCGGGCCCTCGCGCTTGCCAGGCAGGCGCGTACCCCACTGAGCCATCTCACCAGCCCCTAGATTTTTAAATTTGAGATGTAGTAAATTCAACATCTGAACTTCCTTAGAGATAGCTTGCCTTAGCATCTTTTGCTGTGTTTTATTTTATTTTCCTTTGTATAGTTTCTTGGTTTTTTTTTTTTATGTCTCATAATTTTGGATGAAAACTGGACATTTTCAATAATATAATGTGGCAACACTGAACATCTGTTTCTCCACCTAGGTTTCACTGTTGTTCTTCTGTTTATTTCTTCAGTGAGCTTTTAGAGGTAACTCTGCAAAATCTGCATTGTTTTATCAATCAAGGCCACTGAAGTCTCTTCTCAGCCTAGTGGGCAGTTAATGATTGGATAGAAACTTTCTCCAGTATCTGGAACCAATAACTCTCCAACTTTTTCCCAAGTTGCTCTGTGTGTGTGTTGGGCCTCACTTTCAACATCAGCTGTACTGTTTACAACTCTGCCTTATCCTTCACTTCCTGCTTGCCTGGTGCCTCAAAATTACCTGAAGGTAATATTTTAAAGCCTTTTCAAGTCTTTGCTGAAAAGTACATACACAGTATATACACAGTCTTTTGTGTGTCCATGGGCTTCCGGATTCTGCATAGCTTCATGGAATGTTGATAATTTCACTCAGTGAACTTCAAACCAAGACTGAAAGATGTTAACATGACTTACCCCAGATCACCATCAAGCAGTGAGACACCCTAGATTCAAATTCAAAGTCATGCTTTTCTATTCCAAGTAACAAGACCTCAACTTCCACAGGTGTTTTTCTTCTATGCTCATTGGTGATCCTGGCTTTATTGTAGCACTTAATTCTTCCCCATAAAGTTTTGTATTAAAGAATGAGTTCTTGGGGGTTGGCCAATGTGTAGGGGTAGAAACAAAGTCAAAACTTGTCCCAAGGAATCTCAAAGATAGAGGAAAGAGGACTTATTCCATGAAGATAAGAAAGGGACAATGGCCTGTGCATTAGGACTGGGTGAACTTTGAGGCCATCACAGATGACTCTGGGTTTTTTTTAAAGAGCTATCATTTGTTGGATACTCATAAGTAGCTGACCTTGTATCAAACACATAGACTGCAACTGGGGAGAGGAGAGGGACTTAGAAATGGGTTACTGAGGTGGCATAGGATTCCAGGGATCTTAACTCTTGAAATCAACTAAACTGCTTTTGAATTCAGTCCATGGAATCTTTAACAGATGATCACCTGCAATGACAAGGAACTCATTACCTTCCAGTACAATTCAGTACTTCTTCAAATTCCTCTGCTTATAGATAGAGTCCATCACAGTGGAGTGAACAGGGTCTTCAGAGTACAGCCTTCATTCTTGGCTCCACCCTTCTGATCTGCGTGATTTTATCAAGTCATTTCCCCTCTCCGAACCTGTTTCCTCAGCTGAAAAAAATGGAGGAAAAAAAAAATGCCTGGTTGACAAGGTTGTTGAAAGATTGATGACACAAAGCAATCCAACATGTTTCGTAGAGGAGTCCAATGTTGACAGCTATTATTGAAGTTCTCCCATATAAGGAACTAAAGTCTGTGTCTCAACATTTTCCACTCGAATTTTGCTCCTTTGTCTCACTTCCCCAATTCATGATTTCAGAACACTGCATATAGCAATTGCACCACCTTGTTTTATTTAGGCTGAGCTCCATGCCCTAAAACTCCTCAACTCTGTGTCTTGACTTTTCGTCTTCTCCACTAAAACTAAGACCAACTCTTTGCCCCACGCCTAGTGTAGGAAGGCCTTCAGGTTGTTCTGACCAGTTTTTCTGTTAGTTGTACAATACTGTGAGGCTGATCTTGGCCTCATGTTTGCACCTCTATTTGTGATATACAAGGTCAGTATCTTTCCAATCCCTGGTAATAAGTGTCTTGTTAGAATCAGCACAATGTCTTGGACTGCTGAGATCCTGTTCTTACGTCTATCTTAAAGTCTATAAATTGTCAAATATAATAAGAATAAATTCTGATTCATTATCCAGTTTTTCCCACCTCTTCATGTCCTTCCACCCACCAAATGCCAATGTCTTACACACGAGGAAGCTTAATCCAGTTTCAACAAAAAACAAGAGTGGTGCCTGGGAAGTGCTGAAAATTTAAGCCCACAAGTACTTATTGAACACCTGATGAGTAGCAGACACTTTTAGACTGGGTCTTAGTGTCACCCTCACTACAACCCTCTGAATAAGGCATTATAAACCCATTTCACAGATAGGTGTCAATAAGATCAAGCGGTTTGCATAAAATCACAGCTCATAAGCTACAAGGATGAGGCATCAGTCTAAGAGATCTGTTGACTCCAGGGCCTGTATTTTTTCCTCCTATCTTTTCCTCAGGCTTTTCATGTTGTGGATGAAACATATGAATGGTTCCCAAACTTCAAATCTATAGAAATCACATAGAAAATTTGTTTAAAATAAAAGTCCACCTTACTCCCCATATTCCAATTGAAAAAGTCCAGTGGGAGGTTTGGACACTTTTGATAGGGATTAGATGATTCTGAGGCTAGTGGCTCACAAATGGCACCAGCTACTAGGCTCAGGAGGGCAACTGTCAAATATTGCCATGGCCAGCAAGGATAATGACACCCGGCTTGTCTTGGAATCAAGAGGGGGACAGGCAGGGCCCTCCTTAGCCATTACCACTAACTGATCCCCAGGGTGTTCTCAGCCTGCAACCTGAACATTGTCTTTTTCTGAACCCCTTCCCTGCTTTTCAGATCTGACTGAAGGAAGTGGGAAACCCCAGACAGGGCTGTCACAATGGCAGATTATGCAATACCTCTGGCGTTCTCACTGCCTCCCAGAAACCCCACAGTGAAAACGAGGCATTCCTGGGCTGTCTGCCAAGGCTCATCCCAAACCAGTGAGTGTGCAGGAGAAATAAATGGTTCCTTTGCCCACCTGCTGTGGCCTGTACACACTGCTTTCTCCCTGTCCCCACCACACTGCAAGGCCGCATCAAATGCTGGTGGTTAAATTTGCTTCCTGCATTGCTCTTGCTGATTTCCTGGCCTTCCCCATCTTTACTCACTGTCATGCAAGCCAGTTCCTTAAAGGCACCACTCGTGGTCATAGGACAAAAAGAGAAAACTGCTTTTTCCTTTCTTTCTGGAAATGAGTAATGATTGACTCTTTCTTGTGGTTAATATGCGGCAGGCAGCAGGGTTTCTGCAGAAAGGATCTCAAATTTAAAGAGAAGTTCCTAGGCTTTGACTGAATTTTGTTTGTCCTGCATGGTATGAAAGATTCAGAAAGACTGAGCTAAAATGTCAATGCAGCTTTACAGAACCACTCTGAAATCCCATTTCTTTATTGGTAAAATGGGGATGACAATTCTAACTGCCTCTTGGCTGCAAAAGGAAAACTGAGTGAAAACGTATACACAGAGGTCTCAGCCAAGTTGCTGGATGGAGTGGATCCCCTGTGCACATCGTCATGGTCCTCTGCATCTTGTACCCACAGAGTGGTTCCCAGGGAAGCATCAGGGGGCTGGTGAGCAATTCAGTACCACAGGCCCATCCAAAACTACAGAATCAGAACCTGCATTCTCACAAGTCCTCCAGGACTGGGATACACATAGTGAGCAACAGTGAGCTCATTATCTGGCAGGGCGGTATGGCTGGGAATGGACATGGTAACAACTTTCTATTCCATTTTGCATTTGTGACACTGCTCACTATTTGCAAACTGTGCAAATTCATGCCCCGTCTTCCTGCTTGAGTGATCTTTTTTAGACCCGTGGCTCTGCATGCTTGCCTGTACATCAGTGAATGGTTCCTTGTTGTCTAAGAGACAAAGACCTAACTCAGTGGAATGGCATTCAAGGTCATCAGCAGCTGGCCCTAATTTACATTTCCATCCCCATTCTACCCCCGCTGGATCCCTGCAGACTCTGCCATAATCACAATAAGCAATGCCTGTCTTTCCCAAAGGCAGCTTACACTTTCCAAAGGCACCTTCCAGTTCCAGAAATGACTTCTTTCCCAATACTCTGTCATCTCATCACCTTCTTCAAACTGCACAAGCTCCACTTCCTGGACCCTTCTTCTCTGACTCCAAAATCCACTCAGCCTTCAAGGCTTGGCTCAAGGGTCATCGTGAGGATGTGTGAAGACCAAGTTCTAGTTATAGAGACTCAAGAGAGATGAGTACCTCAGAGCCCAGGGCCTGGGCTCTTCCCTGCCTACCAGCATCCATCTAAATACCCTTGGGCAAGTCACCTCTTTGGGGTCCTGGGCACCTCTATGAACCTCATCTGGGCAAAAGAGCTCACAGAGGCACCAAGTTAGAGAATTTTAATGAGGATGTCTTGGGGGTTACTGTGTCAAGCACAGTGTCTGGCACATAGTGAGTGCTCAATGAAAATTAACCAAACTCATTACAGTGCAAACCTACTACAGTGTAAAATCCTATAAAGTGTCTCTGTTTCTTCGCTATTGTAATCCTAGTACCTAGCTCAGTTTCTGACATACAATATATACTCAAAAATATGCTCAATAGTATATGAGGTGTGACAAAAAAATATAAGGTGGGTTTAAATAAAAAAAAATTATAGTGAAAGACACATTGGCATTAATCTCTCCAAAATACCTCTCCCCACCCCCTGAACACACTTATACCATCATTCTTGCCACTTTCTGGAGCAGTTCTGGAAGTCTTGTTTTATAACGAAACTGCTGTGACTTCCTTGATGTTCTAAATCAGTTCAAAATATTTACCTTTCATTGTCATTTTGACTTCAAAGAAGAGCCATAAGTCACACCAGTGCCAGGTCCAATGAATAAGATGGATGAGGACACACAGAAATGCTTTTATAAGCCAGCCTTTCCTTGGGTGGTATTTGGCAGCAGCATTTACCATAGTTTTGAGCACACCTCATAAAGATGCTCACAAAAGAGGATTTCCAGAACAGCTTCAGAAAGGGCAAAGATTGATAAATATGTTCAAAGGGAGGAGGAGTGTTTTAAGGGGGATTCATGGCAATGTGTCTTTTCCTGTAATAAACGTAAAAAAAATTAAACATTCATCGTATTTTTCAATCACCTCTTGTGGCTAAATAAACAAATGCTTAAAAACCTAAATATAAGTTGTATATCTCTGTACAAAAAAAAGAGATTGTTTGAGCTTTTTTACTTTTTAATTGGGATTTTACTTTTCAGTCGGGATTTAATCGGGATTTGAGAGAGAAAAAGATTATAACTTTATCATTATTATTACAATTGCTGATTTACGACTACCATCCAGCCCCATAGAAGCAGGCTATGACTACTTCACACACAATTCAAAGAATATCTACTCTGTGCTTTTTTCCACTATTTCAACATCTAGATCAATCTGTTTTCAGTTTCCCCATCACCATAACAACCTGCACCTCCTTAATAACTATTTAGAGTTGCAATCCGTTCTTGACCTCCTGCAGTGATCACTCAGGCTCCTAAATCTCTGTCATTCTGTACACATCTGACTTCCAGGAGCCCATGTCAATCTTTGATCTTCCCTCAACCACAAAAAATGCCAAGGAAAGACAACTTTATTTTCTAGGAAAAGCTAAAGAGAGGTCCCAGCAGGACATGAACCAAACACCTGGAGAAGAGATAGAGAGAGGATTAACTCCTAAAAGGAGATTTAAATAGTAAGACAAGGACAGATAAAAAAGCCTACTAGGAGATGGGAGTGACACTTTTCCCACATGATTGCCATGTGTTCTCTGCCCAAGCAACTGTGCTGGCCTTATAATAGGTAGCTAATTTAGATAGAAGTTAAAGTACAGTCAGAGAGGGACTGAGCTCTCAAGGAAGTCTGTGAAAAATAAGGACATCAGAACTGTGGCTGGAGGTGCATCTGAAGAAGGCCAGGCCACAAGACAGATGCAATGGCCAGGCCTACATGCCTTCTATGACATAAACAGTAACTTGGAATCATTCTGTAATTAGCACCACCTAATCCAGTAAGCCCAGATAGACATCAGTGGCCCAGGTGGGTGACCAGAGCATTTGGACCCATCCCTTCCCCAAACTGCATTCATTCTTTCCATTTACCCTTGCTGCAGGACTCATTTCCCTATTGCATCAATATTAGTTAAGCTATTATACTCGTGATCAGTCAGTGATGGCAAACCTTTCAGAGATGAGTGCCCAAACTGCAACCCAAAACACACTTACCACAAAATGCCAACACTGAAGTTGAAACTTAATACTAAGGTTTTAGTTTAGAAAAAAAAAAAACAACTCATACACTAATTAATTTTGTCTTAAAAGAAAAACAAATGATACCTGTGACATAGGTTTGCCACCACTGACCTATAAGAAAAGTTCTGACTAGTCTATTTATAGGTACAAACCTAAAAAATGTAAAAAATTTATTGTAGTTCAACTTAACCAATACATCTGAGAGTGCACTTTTATTTAAAAATAATTGTTTTGTGTGTTTATATGTGTGTCTCTCTAATGTGTGTTAATAACCCATTAAAGCAACTGCAGCTGCTTTGTTTAAGAAAAATAATTTTTTGAGCTCAACAATTTCTTTTTCTTTTTATTTATTGGTTCTTTTTGAGATTTCCATGGAAAGACCATTTACATAGGTTTTTTTCAGGGTACCCAAATTGATTTGAAATATTACCAGATAAAGACTGACCAGCTCGGCCGGTGAGATAGCTCAGTGGCATAAGCGCCTGCCTGGCAAGCACGAAGTCCTGAGGTCGACCCCTGGTACCCACAAAAAAAAAAAAAAAAGACTGACAGGCTCAAGGCTTACATGGGAATAAAAGCCTTAAAGTTTAATAACATAAAGGTTAAATATGATTTAGGTTAATATATATGTTTTTGTGTGTTAACTTTTAAGTATACATTATCCACCAAAAGCTCTACTTAAGTTGGTTTATAGATAAACACTCAAGACATTATCTCAAATGCTTGTGGTTCGTATAGCTTAACAGTTGGCTAATTTAAATCACTAGGTAAGAGTGAGATGTCTTTAAAGTTGGTAACATATTTCCATCAGATTGTTAGATAACCAAGACAACATCAAATATCAGTGTTATAAATGCAATGTCTATTATTGTCTGTGGTCCATAACTTAAGAATTCTGCTTGATCAAAGATTATATATATATATATATATATGAATGTTACAGAATAGATTCATACAATATGTTATGGTATAAATGAGATGCACTTGTATATTGCATAATGAGTCTATCTGCAGCAAGCAGAGAGGTGCAGCAGAGGCATGCCAGGCCCATAAGTCCATTTGCAGTCATTAACACTATTTCCTAAATTTATCAGAGTTGTAAAAATGCCTTTAATTCTTGTCAGTGCAGTTACACATTGTAAAATCTGTTAAAGGCATCTACATTTTGCCTTATGAGAAAAAGGAAAAATAAATATATACAAAAATTCTATATAGTTATAACATTAATTTGTTGCTAACCTCATGGTATATAAATGTATTTATGTTTCCCAAGTGTGCAGCTCTTCAAAGATGTAAAACTGAAAAAAATCTTATCATACTGGTGACTTCTGAAGTTATTTATGGTGGTAAACTTTTTCGGGCCCAAGCACCTGGCTTTCCCTTACTTGTTTTCCAACTACTTGTGATGAAATGTGCATGCCAATCTAGTATGAGAAAGCCAGCCAGATGATGTGGATAGGTTTTCAGTCTTGGGCTTGTGTTGTGCAATTGTGTTACAACAGTTAGAGGTAGAAACTATGAAGTCCAGACAATATCAGTGTAAAGGTTAGAGAGCAGGCATTAATAATCTGTAAAGTACATCTATAAACAAGTATATTCTACTTAAATGTCACTAGGGTAACAGAAAATGGTTTAAAGATGACAAATTAGGTACAGTTTTCTTTATGTCATTTAATATTTTGGAATTAGATAAAGTTAACTGACTAAAAAGTTTTTAGGTATTAAAATGGAGATTAAAATGTGTTCCAGATATAATGATTTCATCATGACTGTCATGCTAAAATGCTATATCGCTCTTGATGTAGAACCTTCTCAGTAAAACTTTATCTGTTTGCATTCCACAAGAATTTGACCTCTACAATGACCATGATTGGTAAAAAAAATAATGATTCTCTGGTCATATTTTATCTTTTGAGGTGCTTGTTATCTAGATAAGATAGTTAAAACTACTACTCCTACTGCAATTCTGGTGTACCTTATCTCCTATGTGTTAAAAAACTGAGGTATGGGGCCGGTGAGATGGCTCAGCAGTGTAAGTGCCTGCCTTGCAAGCATGAGGGCCCGAGTTCGACTCCTGGATCCCACATACGAAAAAGGGGCCGGTGATATCGCTCAGCGGCACGGGTGCCTGTTGGCGTGTGAGGTCCTGAGGTCAACCCCCGGTACCCACAAAAAAAAAAAAAAAAAAAGAAAAACTGAAGTATGGAGAAAAAAACATAAGAAAGGATGACTGGGCTGAGAAAATAGCCAATATTCTGGCCCTGGCCCTCCAAGGTCAACAAGGACCCAGGACATGAAGAGACCTTTTCTACAGGAGCCTACAACTTTGGTGAGTCACCCAACTTCCTGATCAGGGAGATTATTGTACCCCGGAGTATAGGAGTTAACCAATGTACAGTGTGCTAAAAATGAGTGTCACTAGAGAAAGAAACTTTCCTGATGCTTCCATGGGACGCTGCATGATCAAGCAAGATCATGAACATCTTGGCAGCTGACACTGATAGAGGAGCTGAGAGGCTCTGTAAGTAACCCCTGAAGAGTTTTAACTGACCTAATAGAGTTTTAACTAACCACTGTTATGGTTTAATGAGACTAGAATGTTACAGTGGAAGCTATAAAAGTTCAGCAAGAGTCCTTAAATTCCATAGCTAAAATTGGCCTTCAAAACCAATGAATTCTCCATCTTCTTACAGCTGAAACTGGAGAGACCTGTGCACTAGTAACTGAAATTTGTTCTCTTTAAATTATTTCTATCAGATAAAAAATATTAAAAGAAATATGGGACTTATAGATAAACTCCATCAGTAGTCAGGTCTAGGAGCCAGCTGGTTACAATTGTTGTTCCACTCCCTCAAGAGTAGTTCTGATGTGGCTCCTTACCACAAACTGCCTTTCCATTCTAATGCTCATGGTTTGGTTGTATGAGGTTTAATCTCTTGGTAAAGGTTGTTTGTTCTTGTCTAGAGGCTGCCAAATTCCAAGTGATCATGCAGATGGAACCAATGATGAATGCGCCACACTCCTTTTACTGGGATTCACCAGCTCAACCTTGTAAAGGGAATTCATAACTGCCAAACTGCAGCATGATTTCTATCCATGGCCCCTAAGATTAGGTGTCTGGAAAAGACCCTGAGTCAGTGTATCCCCTACACTGTCCCTTCTCAGCTTGAAGCAGCTAGATTGAAATTTTGCCCATTTTCCCCTGACCACAGTTAAGGATAGCTCTTCAGAGAAGGGAATACTATATGCAGCTAAGTTAGACAGAAATTAATACACAGTCAGAGAGGGACTAGCTTCTCAAGGAAGTCAGGGAAAAATAAAGACATCGGAAGTGTAGGTGGAGGTACATTAGAAGAAGGCCTGGCCTCAACATAAAGATATAGTAGACAGGCTTTCATGCTTCCCTAAAGGATAGACAATAACTTGAAATTCTATTGTAATTAGCAGCACATGGTGCAGTAAGTCAAGATAGGCATCAGTCACCCAGCTGGGTGACTAGAGCATCAGGACCCATAGCTTTCTAAGAATACCTTTGTTTTTTTCCATGTACCCTTGCCTTGTGACTCGTTTCCGAATTGGATCACGATAAGCTAAGTGGCTGTACTTATAATCCTAATAGGTTGATTGTAGGTTGACCCACATTGTATCCACATGGTGACTTTGCTGTATAAATTCCCCCTGACAAAGTGCCCCAGTGGCAATCCACTTTCGGGATTCCCTGTCTCTCAGGAGCTATCCCTCAATAAACTTTTCTTACTTTTAACCTCCATTATCTTTTGGAACTCATTCTTCGATTTCAGGGACAACAAACTCAGCACATCTGATATCTAATAGGTTGGGAGTTACATTTCTCCTATATCATTCATAATCTCAGCTTTGTGGGTTCTTTCAAGCAAACACCAAAGTCAAATTTTGTACAAAAATATACATTTTTATTCAATAGTTATATAATAGTTATTTTCACAACAATATTTTCAGAAATGTTTTGAAATTTAAAACAAATATTTTTGCATTCAAGATGCTTACAAAGACCTTAATGAAATCTTAGGTGTAGAATTGGGCTTCACAGAAAGAAAACGAAGTTCCCAACTCTCTAAAAATACTGTTACTGGGGCCGGTGAGATAGCTCAGCGGCATAAGTGCCTGCCTGGCAAGCGCGAGGTCCTGAGTTCGACCCCTGGTACCCACAAAAAAAAATGCTGTTACTCATAAAGATAAATTAAAACATCAATAAGTTAAATAAGATTAATATTCTTTGAGGCATCATATTTCATATCAAGAAAGTTCATACTACTATTAGAGGTCATTGAGGAAATATGGTGACAGATAAATTAGCTAAGGTTCTTGGGGTGTTGGGTTGTGAGGCTAATGTTCACAGGTGTGGATGTTTCCGGGGCAGTCGAGCTCTGTTTCCGCTGGGTTTTCTGATCCAGTCTGGCAATGTACTCCTGGACCCACTTCTGTGTGGGGTCAGCACAGATTTCCCTGTTCGCTACAGTCTTGAAGCTGTGGGAGAGAGGGGACGGAGTTAAACCTCTGCAGTTTCAGTGCAGGAGCACGACCTACTCTGCTCCAGTGGGCTGCCCTGGGAGGTAAAGGAGGAGGCAGGTAGAAGGAGGTGATGTGGAGAAGCGGCTCCACTAGGTTTCCCAGGTGAAGCCATCCTGACTTCAGGTGAGGAAATTGAGATGGCCTGAATGTACACCCTGTGGAGAAGGATGTTGGGAGTCAACTTTCCCTTGTTGACCTCAGTTTTCCCACTGGGAACCATCGGGTCGAGGGTGTAACTCTCTGCTGTAAGTTTGTGGGGATTATCCCTTGCCCTCCAAGGAGGAACTTTGGATCAGGGAGGGCTGGTGTGTGCCACTCACATCACAGCTACTTGGGGACACCTGCTGCTGGTGATTCTTTCGTAGCTCATCACCCTCTTCAGTGGGATCTTTCTGTTAAATGTATAGCAGCAGACCGGGGCATTAACTCCATCTGGAAAATAAATTGCAAGGAAAGGGCATTTTAGGATGGTTAGATATTTCTGATCTCAGAGCAGAAAAGAGTCATGAGAAGAAGGTAAAAGGATAGCATGGGTAGAGGTAGAACCTATGAAATCCTGGTACTTCATCAAAGCTAGAATAAGATCTTTGATGCATTGACTCATTTTGCCATTCTGTAAAATGGGTAGGTAATATTGGTAATAAACAGGGCAAAGGGGAGCTGTTAAAACTAGATAATTCAGGGGAATGCTATTAGAAGAGGCTAATAATTCAAATTGCTAGGGCCAAAGATCAGCTGGGAGTCCTAGCTATGGGGCGTCCTTTTAAACTCCAAAAATCCATGCCAGGTTGTGAGTGTCCCTGATACCTACCGAATCTGCAGAGCCATTGGCTCTGAAAGCTGGGCTGAATGAAGCACAGACCAGATTCTGGGTGTCCTCCCTCCTCCCTGTATCTGGAAATACTCTGCTACCAGATGCCCCTCTCTTTGGTCACCCAGGCCTCCAAGCACTGCTGAAAGCTGCTGGAGCAGTAGCTTCTTGATGCTGTGTTTCCAGAGCTGGAAGCCTGCAAACAGCTGGATTTGGAATCCACAGCTGGAATTCCAGCTCTATACCCAGGGGCAGCAGTGTGATTAGGCTCTCTCCTTGTCCTTCTATGAGCTGCCTCCTGTTGGAAGAGCAGCTGCTAAAGTAAGATGAGTGTACCCTTGTGCTGTGCTGGCCCATGGTGACCCAGAAGTCGGTGATGTGCTGCTGGAGGAAGGAGGACAAGACCTTACCTGGCTGAGCCAGCAGGAGGGTGCTGAAGGTGGCTGCTGTGAGCAGCAGGCACAGAAAGACTGAGGAGACCTGCATGGTGGAGGGTGGTGTCACCAGCTTCAGTGTGAGAGTAGGAGGTTTCTGAGCTGGTTTCAGCTTCTCTGATCTTCTGGCGGCTCTGTCTTTGCCTTTTATTGAAATCTAAGAGGGTGGAGTCAGGCAAGAGGGCTTGGTTTATGGGAGCATCATGATGAATGAATGACACAGTGGAATCTTGAATCTGCTGAGCAAGTGCAGTGTCCTGCAAGGTTTCCAGGAAGTAGAAGAGGGAGGCTGTGGGCCAGAACTTGCCACTTTTTTGATCCACTACTGTGGCCAAGTAGATAGGTACCCTTCAGAAGGAAGTGGGAGGCCATATGCCCATTCTGCTCACAGATATGAACCCACCAGTTTATTCTTAAGGATTGGGCTTTCTCTTAAGTAAAAAGAAATCAGATTAAAAGCTCAGCAAGAGGCTTTAAATTCCACAGCTAAAATTGTCCTTCAAGACCACCAAACTCTTCTTGTTACAGCAAAACTGGAAGGACTTGTGACAAAGAAATATCAGACTTATAGATAACATCATTCTGTAGGTCGAGGAGCCAGCTGGTTACAGTTACTATTCCAGTCCCTTAACAGCCATGTCTAGACAGAAGTGTCTTTCCATTCTCGTGCTCATGTTTTGGTTGTACTTACTTTCATCTCTTGGTAAAGGTTCTTTATTCTTGTCTAGAGGCTGCCAAACTCCAAGTGATCATGCAGATGGAACCAGTGACAAATGGGTCAGACTCCTTTTACTGGGATCCACTAAACAGACCTAGAAAATGGAGTTCAGAACTGCTAAACTGCAACATTACTTCTATCCTCAGCCCCTTAGATTAGCTCTCTGGAGAAAATCCCTGACTACTGTCTCCTCTACACAGACCCTTCTCAGCTCAAACAAGCTAGATTAAAACTGCCCATTCTCCCCTAACCACAGTTAGGGATAGCTTTTAGAGGGGGAATATTTTAAGCAGCTAAGTTATATAGAAATTAACACACACGGGCCAGTGAGATAGCTCAGTGGCATAAGCGCCTGCCTGGCAAGCACGAGGTCCTGAGTTTGACTCCCGGTACCCACATACAAGAAAAGGGCCAGTGATATCGCTCAGTGACACGGGCACCTGCTGGCGCATGAGGTCCTGAGTTCGACCCCTGGTACCCACAAAAAAAAAAAAAAAAAAGAAATTAATACACAGTCAGAGAGGGACTGTGCTCTCAATGAAGTCAGTTAAAAATAAGGACATCAGACTTGTGGCTGGAGGCAAAAGGCCAGGCCTGAAGGTAGAAGTACAATGGCCAGGCCTAAATGCCTAAAGCATAAATAGCAACTTATTAGCACCACCTGGTCCCATAAGGTCAGACAGGCATCAACGGCCCAGGTGGGTGACCAAATGCATTTGGACCCATCCTTTCCCAAAAATATCCTTGTTCTTTCCATGTACCCTTGTTATATGACTCATTTCCCTACTGGATCAATATTAGCTAAGAGGTTGTACTTGTAATCACATAGGTTGATTATAGTTTTACTCACATTGCATCCACATTATGACTTTGCTGTATAAATTAGCCTTGACAAAGGGCCTGGGAGGCAACCCACTTTCAGGACCCCTCTGGTCTCTTAGAATCTCTCAATAAACCTTGCCTTAACTTTTCCTCCATTGTTCCATGGAATTCATTCTTTAATTTCAGGGGACACAAACTTGGCACCTCTGATGTCTAGCAGTTTGGGAATTATATTTTTCCTAGATCAGCCTCATCCTCACGCTCTGGATTGCTGGGTCTTCCACAAATAGAGAGACTTGGCCTGAACAGATTAGAGATGGCATCTAACATAGGAAATCTCAAATCTTAGTATGCAGATTTCGTTCAGTGATGGAGTCACCTGCAAATCTTGTTAAATGGTGAATTTTGATTCAAAAGATCTGTGATGGGACCTGAGGTTCTGTGTGTCTCCTAAGCTCCTGGTACCACAAATGTTGTTGGCCCACAGACCATATTTTGGGTAGCAAGGACCTACTCTGTCTCTGGACTGTGGCTCCCAACACTCTCCTGGAAACTTAGAAGCCCAGTTCTCTACTAAATACATTTCAGTGTTTATTGTTCAACTACTGCATGCCCGGAAATGTGATAGTCACTTCAACTAGCTTATTTGTAGAAATGTACATACACCCGCATTTTATGAAAAAGGAATCCAAGTCCTAGAAAGATGGATGAGCCTTCTTACTTGCAGGTCCTTCATTCCTTAGGATATGCTCTTGTGAGCTTGAGGAGCAGTTGGGGAATCTGTGCTGCAAAGAAGAACCACCCACCTGAAACCTCTAGGATGATAGTGGTCATTTGCCTTGTAGATTTCCATTTTTGTCCTACAAACCAATCTGCATGATCTGAAAGTGGATGAGCACCCACTTGATATTACTCACACAAGTTCCTGTAGTTGGGAGTTTCTCAAAAAAGTACACTCCAAGCCATCTTTGTTGGAGCTACCAAAGAGACATAATAAGGACATATTTGTAAACTCAAATATACACAATAAAATAAGTGTTTATTTGTGATCCCACCCCAGATCATGACTGAGACTGATTAATTTTTCACAGAATTGTCTTTTCCTCTTGAATGCATAAGTGGAGTATGTCTTCCAGGCCCCTACACAAGATCAGTTTTGCCAAAGGGAGGAGTGGAAGTGACACATCTGTGGATGCAGCAGTTAGAAGTGTGTCTCCATGTCCTACACATTCCACTCCATTCCCTAGTTTGCATATGGTCACAGAGGATCCTGGAAAGAACTTTGAAGGCATAGGGAATGATAGAGCCATTAAATGGAGAAAGTTAGATCCCAGAATAACCAAGTGTGAGAGAGACAACCTCACCTCCACTGACCTGTGCTTACTGGGACATGAAAACCAGTCTTTCTCTTGCTCAGGAATAGACACTGTGACTCATTGGGTACAAACTTTGCCTCCCCTACCTAAGCACAGGTGGAAGGATGCTTGAATTATTTTTCAAAAGACTTTAAGTAATTCTGAAAGACTAGAGTTTCATGAAAGACAGAAGGCCTTGGACACAAGCTAGAAGTATATTTGTGTAGCTCCCAGAGCTCTGTAAAAGACCACAAATAGCAATTACCTTCACATTATGCAATTTCACCATTCCTCCTGTGATAGGGAAAATGGAAAAATTGTGTAGACCCTTTACAGATGCTTGTGGTGACACTCTGCTTTCCTACAGATGGAAAGGTTAATTTCTGGAACAGGAGCTCAATCTCAGGGCACTTCAGTAAGCTGAATGACACAGAAGTCACATAGCCTGATAGCATGCCAAGTGTATCAGCTATCAAAACAACAAAGCTCAAAGAGGACTTATTTTTACTCTCTCATATCTATCATCTTACCTATCTGTGCAGTCAAAGACCAAACCTTGTGATAGTGTTGGGATTGAGGTTAAGTGAAAGTAAATAGCAGCACCCACCTTTTAGGGAGTGGTAAAGTATACGGTGGTCTGTAAATTCCTCTCAACACCCAATACTTGAAAGCAAGTACCTGCCAACACTTCGTGACTTGTTTCTAGCAGCACATAGCATGATCACACTCTCTCTACCCCAACTCACATGTGCATACACATGTGAAAACACACAGGCCATTAAGAAAGAGCATTTACATCTGCTCTTGGATGGCACCATTCCAAGCTGAGCTAGAAACTGGGGATGAAGGGTGAGAATTATAGAGAACAATCAGTTTCCCTCTTCACCTTCCTTGGGCCTAACGGGGCTGAATCTGTTAATGGCTCATTTTTCTCCTAGTCACATGTGAATGGTCACTGAGTGAGTCACCCTTTCTCCAAAACTGCCCAAGGCTTTAGACACCTCTGACCAGGGGAAAACAGAGGGTGGAAGAAGTATGGTCTCCGCCTAGCTTCAAAGTCACAACATCAAATAATCAGAACAAACCATGAGCCACATGGTCCCAAGATAACTTTTGAAGCAGGAAGTTTGTTGTAACTCATTGTGTAGCCTTGGAAAAGTTAACCTCATGCCCATCCAGAAGCCAAAAGAAACTCCATCTATACATAGACCTGTTGCAGCTGATGAAGACAACCTCCCACTCCTGATATACACACCCATCCCATTTCCCTGAGTGTTTCTGGCAAGTAGGGGCATGCTGTTACCCTGAGATCTTCCTGGCTCAAAAGTTAAGAACCAAATCCCAAGGTAAATTCTCTTATGTAGCAAAGAGCAAAGGCAGTATCAACATTCAAATCCAACATTCAGAATTGAAGTTTTCTTCCTTTGGCACGGATTCTGTGTGCTACACACATTCTGCCAGTAGGCAGCAGGTGTCATGTTAGAACGTAGTAGGTTGTTTGGGGGCCCATAGATCCTGAACTCCTGGATGGCAGGGACTTCGCCTTCTTTATCACTGTAATACTAAGAGCATAATAGGCTTTCAGGAAAATCATGGCAAACTGAATAAGTGAAAGCAGAAAGGAAGGAATGTTGAGTGCTCAATTTTCCCTGGTTCATGAGATCCAACTCAATTGTAAAGAATGATCTCCAAGATGTGAGAAGATATGGTAATTAACCATATGGACATAGGAAGGCCCAACCCTCAGCTTTTCACTAAATACAGGAATCAGTATAAAGAAGTTGTGTCTGACAGACCTGATGATCTGGTTTGAGGTTAAATTTACTCGTGTGACCTCATTATTTTAAGCATCCATGGGCATCTGGAACTAAGTAAACTAAACCAGACCTAGCAAGCCAGAAGTGATAAAATGGACAAACAGATGTGTGCAGTGAATTAAAAGCTGCCAAGGCCTTGGAACTTGATTTAAAAATCAGAAGAAAAAACAGGAAAAAACCCAAACATTTAGGATTTCAAATTGAAGTTTAGGCTTTCAAATTGAAGTTGAATTTCTGAGGCTAGTGGCTGACAACTACAGCACAAGTCTATGCACTCTACACCTTCCAGCCCCTATTCGAATGACCTAGTGTAATTCCTTTAGAGTTCAAGTCTCAGTTTCCAATAGTGAATATATGGAAATTATCATTGCTGCTGCTGCTGCTGCTGTTTTGAGGGGCCTACACCAGTAGGGCCATATGCAGATGACACTCTGTTAAAGGATCACAGTTTATAGAATGTTTTGGAAAGAAAGTGCAGTAGCAGAGAGATCTACAGAAGTCGTACCCAGTGGTCTCATGTCAAAGCTCAAGTCTGTCACCTGTAGTATTATTTCCCTGGGCAAGCTATTTAACTTCCTTGAATATTTGGTTCATTGTAAAATGAAAACACTGGTAATACTCACTGAGTATGGGTATTATAAAGATTACACAAACTCTCCTATATAAAATGCTTCACACCTGATAAACTGCATGTCAGTGAACTTGAATTCCACTCTCTTTTTTTCTTTTCATCAAAACTTCTATATCTCATGTGGTTTTCTTCACTTTATTTGGTATCTAATATTTCACTTCCATGCCAGGGTCCAATACAGTTCTGAATATTTTGTAGACATCTAGTAAATGAAAATTCAATTGAGACACATTCAATCAAATACCCTTTTCATCAACCCTCTCCTTTTTGAAGCTTTGGCTCTGATCAGTTGAGTTCATATGCATATAGAAGCCCTACTGTGTGCTAAACACCTTGGGAAGGTTTTGGGAATAGCTACGTAGGTCCTAGGTCCTCTCATAATTGCTTACAAACTGGAGAAAGAATTTAAAGAAAGACAGAAGCCAAGCAGATCTGCTTGGCCCTCTATATGGGACCCGCCATCCTCTTGCAGTAGGCATGTTTTCCTGGCAGTATCCGTCTTTCCTTCTGCACACAAGACATGAAGGTTCTCCTTCAGAACATGCATGGAGTGTATCAGCATGTTCCTCTGTCACTGCTCATTTCCTGTCCCAGATGATAGGTATTGGTAGATATGCCTTATCCTTTCTGTCATTCTTCCTTCTCAGCACATACACACACACACACAAAGGTGACAACAGCCCTACAGCAGTTACATGAGGTCATTTTAACTGGATCTACCCATCTACCCTCAGGAGTTGTGCAAACATGAACAATTAGCAACAACAAAACATATTTCCCAAACATGTTCCAGTCTCCTGGTCTGTGCAATTTTTTGCAGGTTTTGAGAAGAGCAAATAAACAAATAAATAAATGGAGTTCATTGTTGAGGACCATTCTATATAATTGTTGGGGAAAAATCATTTCATAATTAAATTGTGATTAGGGCTTGTCGGAGGCCTAGAGTCTTGCCATGCAGGTCAGCTATGGTATTCTGGAACATAACTCTGTGTGCCTCCAGTTACAGTTGAGACCTTAAAGGTCCCATGATGCTGTGACAACCCAGGGCAAGCTTACATCAGCTGAGGACATCCTGGTTCCTTGAGAACCCAGTAGTAATAAAAATAGAGTTTCACCTTTGGGAAAGGACAAACTTTATAACCTGCCATATTGCCCCACCTCCTCATCAACATAAAGATCCTCATCAGCATAAGGTCACTGCAACTGCTCAGTCATCCCACCACCCTGAGTCTTCTGATAATCCCTCCGATCATTGTATACACCCAATAAATATTGGCTAGCTCGGAATGTCTTTGTCTTTGCCTATCCTGAGGCACTGACCTCCCAGCCCCTCCTTGTCATACACTATTAAATTTGTGTCTGTTTCTTATTTCACCCTTTCACCGTACCCCTCATGCAGGCAGTTGGGGATCTTGGCCAGGTCCCTGATAGTTCATTTCTTTCCTTCCTTATATACCTTTGCATCTCCTAGCCAAGGACCAGGCATGATGGGGAAGAGTCCTCTCTCACTCTGCCTCACCTTGTCTGATGGCCCGGAAGGATGTCTGTGTGTGACTGGTCCTGACAGTCTTTCCCCACACTGTCCAAAAGCTGCATCTTGCCCCCTCTTCTGAGCCGTAGTCTATGTAGTTCCCCAGTACAGGGTCTGCCCTGGCTGGAGAAGTACCTACTCCTTGGCACTTGAAATATGACAGAGACCTTCATGAAACATAGGTTCTCAGGCCTCAATTCATGACCACTAATGGTGAAGATATCTCTTTTTCTCCATCTAACTTTGCTGCCAATCTGTGGAATGCACCCTCTTCTTACCTCCCTCCTCTTATTGCAAGGACCAGGGGCACTACAGCAGTGCAACACAAGAATATCCCCAAGGATGAAAATGACCACTAATCCATATCCTATACTAGGAGGAAGTCCCCTAAAATAAGAGAAAGAAGTCTCAAAAATGGTGTACTAATGACCCAATGGAAAGTTACCAGCCCCTCCCCTACTCTAGTGGTGTCATAAAAACTAGTCCCATTCTTTCATGAGATAGCAGGTCTGATCTTCCCCATCAGACCTGTGCCCCTGCAGCTAGTTTCAAGCTTAAGCCCCTTCCCTATTTTCTCTTTCTTCTCAATTAATGTTGTTCTGGATTTGTGATGTTGTTTCAGTTTTAATTTCCATCATCGGTGAAACAAGTTCCCACGTGTGACCTACATCAGACTTGTAGGGGGACAGCTGGCCTGGCTCCCAGGATCTGTGCTTATGCTCCTCCTTCCCAGGGCCCCTGAATTCCTGCTTCTTGCCTCTGCTTCTGCTTCCCATCTATATGCAGCCACTGCTTGCTTAGAAATACACTCTCGGGCTGGTGATAGAGCTCAGCGGCACAAGCGCCTGGCTGGCAAGCACGAGGTCCTGAGTTTGACTCCCAGTACCCACATAAAGGAAAAAAGGGGCCAGTGATATCGCTCAGTGGTGCGAGCACGAGGTCCTGAGGTTGGCTCCCGGTACCCACATTAAAAAAAAAATAAATAAATAAAAGAAATACACTCCACCTAGTATACTTTCAGACCCACAGTAGCTATAGGTGTGGGGTCTTTTCTGCAGCTTTTTAGATCTCTGTCTCTCTCTGTCTGTCTCTCTCTCTCTCTCTCTCTCTCTCTCTCACACACACACACACACACACACACACACACACACACATACATAGAGTGCGCTGGAACTCTGATTTTGCTTCCTCCATAAAATAAGAGAGCTGGTGCTTACATCCTTATGTCCTGTCATTAACTAGAGAACCATTCTCTGTTTCTACAACCTACCCCATCTGCCCCCAGCTCCTACACACTTGGTACACACAGCACACTGGGCACTGCCAATTGATGAAGGCAAAATATGGGGACAGAGGTTTTTGTGGGAATGTACCCAGGACCAGTACAGCGAAACTTGTCTTCTGAGGTCATTCCATACAAACACACCTTGGCTAGCTTCTGCACAGGGGATGACAGCGGGCCAGGAGACTAAGTAGGGACCTGACAGGGCCGATGTATCCACAGACTCATCACTCCCAGAGGTGGACACACACCCACAGAGTCAGGTGACAGAGAAGACAACAGCAATTACATGTGCGGATCTCTCCAGGCATTATTTTGAAGCCTTGACAAGTACTTACTTAACTTATGGAATCCTCACAGCAACAGTAAGAGGTAGAGACATTGCTACTTTATTTCTGCAGATGTTGAAACAGAGGCTCTACAAGGCTGAGTACCCTGACTGTAGCCATACAACACAATAAGCAACAAAGCCCTCAGGAGTCAGGTTCCAAAGGCTGCTTTTGCACCCTTGGGGCAGACAGAGCTACAGGGCCCACACAGTAGGACTGAGATCAGGATGGGAAGGAGGGCCCATCCCTCACTGGCCTGACTCTATCTTCCCCCAGCACCAACCACCCTGCTCACTGCTCCACAGGGGAGGGGCTGGTGCTGGCACAGGGATGCAGAGCTCCAGGGTCCAGAGCTCCTGCCCTCCCTATCCCAGGCTCTGGGAAATGGAGCCCAGGAAAAGATATCCTCACAAAAGTATTTTACCTCCAGTCAAAAGACCTTTCACACCTGCGGACAACTCTGACTGCAGGATCTGATAGTCCCCTCTAAGAGAGCCCCCGTATTCTCTGAAGGAGCCATCTTAGGCTTTGAAAAATCAGGCAGTAATGTACAATTTGGGAGTGAGTGTGAGGCTAAGATAAGGTGATGCATGTAAGTGCACTTAGCACAAGGCCTGCACACAGTAGACACCAAACAAATGGAGGCATCAGTGGTAATGGTTGTGTGTTGCCGCTGCTGAAATGGACTGGAAGCAGCTTTGGATACAGAGCTGCCCAGATGGGCCTGTACCTGGAGCCTTCCTGAGGATCATGGCTTGTGGGGGAAGATGTTCCAGGAAGAGTTCTGCCCAGTTGCATTAGGGCAGGGCTGGAGTGTCCCAAGCATTTCTGACCTGCTTCTCACTCCTTTCTAAGCACTGAAGAAGCTGGGACAGTCCATCCCTCACCAAATCCTAGAACTCTACACAGTCCCCTCCCACCTGCCCCTCAGTCCCCATTTCCACCTTGCCAGATTCACTTTATGCTCTGAGCCTTCAAGATAGCCTAGAATTCCCTCCAAGACCCTAAAAATGGGGAAGTTCTGATTAGGTTGAGTGTCTCCCAAAGAGAGGGTGCATCCTATTAACAGACATGAACTCTGAGCTTTGGAGGTATGTCATACTCTGGCAGCTTTCTAGTCCAGCTGGAACTGTGTACTGGCCAGGGAGAGTCCACCAGCCACCCCCTGTCTTCCTCCCAGCCTGGGTGCATCCAGCCTCCAAGCATCTGGGAAATCCCAGGGAATTCTCCCCACTCTGCGTCATTGATGGATATACCCACCCAGGGACTTCAGTGGGTCTGGACACTTGCTAGACTAGGAGAGAGGACAAAATGATTCAGCATACAGCATTACCTCTGCAGCCTTTGTTTGCATGCCCTAAAGAGGGAAATTTATGATTTCACAGATTTAAGAGTAAAACAAATAGGAGGTGAGCGCATGGTGGAAGATGGGGACTCAGACAGTGTTAGAGGCAGCTGCCTCACCCTACCCACTCCTTCTGCTCACCAGAGGGAGAGTCGGGCCACATGGACCTTCTGGAGTCAGAGGATTCAGGACACCTACTGGCTTCACCTCTCTCCAGCTGTGCCATCTTCATCAATGCTAAGCCTCTTTGGGCCTCCACTTCCTCATCTGCTAACTCGTAAGGATCCAATCAGGAGATAAGTAGCTAATGCTTATCACATGCTTGTATATGTAGCAGTCAGGGTCCTGTAGTGTGTGCTGGCTGCTCCCCTCTCTACCCCAGACCCAGCCCTTGCTCCATTTGCTGCTGAAAGTGCCCTTTCATTGCCTCCTGCCCACCATTAGCACATCTCATGTGGTTTTTCAGAGAAGTGTCCCTTCTGTTTTATGAAACGGGCTGCAAAGTAGGGGCTCTCTTACCCTAATAAGAGGAAGTCTTCCAGACCCAGGCCTTTCCCCCAGTTCATGTGAGGATCTCTGTTTAGTCATGCAGAAGACCTTCAACAAGGCTTCTCATTCAAGGCTCCAACTCCTCTAGGGGACAGTAATCAATTCCCCCTTCACTGCCACTACATCCCTTCCATCCCAGGTTCTGCCCAGAGGCACAGCCAGACAGAATGAGGAGTAGGCCCAGTCTCTCTTGGGGCTTCCCGAACACTGCTGATGACCACCTTGGCACTTTGAGGACATCCAACCTTCAGCTCACTTTCCTCTGAACTCTTCCTGGACCCCTTACACTGGCAAAGTTCCACCCCAGCTGCCTTCAGCAATATTTGTGTATTCTCTGTAGGTCCGACTGCAGGACATCAGCACCACACTGTGCTCTGTGTGATAGTCACTTTGCTAATTACTCCATGGTGATAAGTGTGTAAGATACGCTGCCTTGCGCCATTGTCATCACAGCTCAGTACCTTAGCACCTTAGCAATGAATCAGTACAGACAGAGGCATTCCTTTTTCAGTTTTCTGACTCCATCAAGAAGAAAATCTCAATGTGTCCTCTCTCTCTCTCTCTCTTTCTCTCTCTCTCTCTCTCTCTCTCTCTCTCTGTAAACTCATGGCTCAATATACCAGGCAGGCAGCTGCCTCAAGTTCACCAAAAAAGTTTGTTTTGATTGTATTTATGGCAAGTAATGTTTGTTTCAAATTTGCAGTAGTTATAAAATATTTCTTTCCAAACTGAATTTATTTTAAAAATGAGTCATTCTAAGAAAACCACTAAGAATATAAGAGAATGGCAAGAAATCCAATGCAAAATTGAGAATGTGCATTAGCTGAAAGACACACTATAGTAGTGAGAATTGAATTCTAGCCCTGCGGCTGCCTGGTAGATGAAATGTTTGAATCATAGCTTTGCATTACCCCTTCAGATCTCAGCTACCAAGGTTATCATGGACCCATGGGGTAAAATCCACTTTTTTTTCCCTCTGTCCAGTCAATCATTCAGCAAGGGATTATGTATAAAAGAAAAAAGACTAAGATACTAAGAAGTGCTGAACAGTTGGAGAAAAGGGAATGAAGTCAGCCCTGCTGTCATGGTTGCCCCCATCAGTCAGGTGAGACCTGGGCCTGCTGGGGAAACTGCATTGGAGAAACACTATACAAATAAAAGTCAGATGACAGACTCTAATTTCAGTATTGATATCACCTGATTGCATGATCTTAGGGAAATCACTTCATGTCCTCAGGCCTCAGTTTTGTCGTTTGCAAAAGAGCAGGGATGAGTAATATCTCTTAGCTTATAGGGTTATTGGGAGAATTAAAATTGAACTTCAGCAATGCAAGAACTATGCTTGTTATGGGCTGTTAATGAAGTTCTAGTGCTTGTCTCATGGTGTGTCCCCAATTATTTTAATGAATCAATGTATAAGAACATCCATCAGAAATATCCTATGTACTTGAGATGTTTGCAAATGGTAGGTCAGATGCTAACCATCCTGCCCTCTACTCTTAGCAGCAGCACTCTTCAGCAATAAGCATGACTCCATGGCAGGGCAACAAGGAAGAAATATGAGTTGGGGAATCTGTTGTTTTCTTGGTGGATCCCAAAATATTCAGAATTTTGCAGGCGAGTGGATTCCAGGCCTGGCTCCACCAAGGCACCTGTGTGGAGGGCCAGCCAGTTTGTCAAGTTCCAGCTTTGCCAGTTGGCCCCTGAGTGGACAGAACAGGAAGATTCTGGAATGGAAACTTGCTGATGGATCAGAGAGAAGGAAATTTGGGTGAATGAGAGAGAAGAGCCAAATGGCTTTTTATGTGTTTATTTTCTTTTTCTGGACCCCCCCCGAGGATGAATGTAAAAGTAGTAGCCACAGGAAGGCGAGTGGACTTTCCCATTTGCAGTGACTAATGCTTGTCCTCCATTCTGCAGCATCTGCAGAACCAATAGGGGCCCTTTTGTTCTCCAGAAAACCAAACACATTCCTTCCTCCTGAGTCTCAGCTGCCTGTTATGTGGGCCAAGTCTGCTGATTTTTGCAAGCTGCTTTCGAACAGAGATAATAAACTGTTTTCTAAATAGAATCTCTCCTTTGCTCATTCAGTAGGACATTATTAAGAACCTTGTTGAGCCAGGCATCATCTAATCTGTAGGGACCCAGGGGCCCACAGATCAATCAGGGAGATAAGCTAGACCAACAATTGCAGTTGGATGGATCAGCACTTGTTTAAAGCAAATATGAATGCCATGGGAATGTAGAAGAAGGGTGTGTTCTCCAGAGAAACAGAATCAATAGGTTACTTATAGATACACATAAAGAGATTTATTGTGAGAGGTTGGCTCATGTGCAGCACAGCTGAGAAGATCCACAGCCGAGAAGTTCCACAGCCTACTGTCTGCAAGCTGGAAGCTTGGGAAAGGTAATGATGTGCTTACAACCCAAACCCAAAGACCTGAGAACTAAAAGAGCCAATGATGTAAGTCTCAGTCTGAATGCAAGGGCCTGAGAACTAGGAGTGCTGATGTCTGAGGATAGGAGAAGATGAATGTTCCAGCTCTAACTGAAAGAAACTAGTCTTCCCTCTTCTTTTGTGTCCTGTTGGGGCACTGGATGGATTGGATGATGTTCATACACATTGGGGAGGGTGATCTTCTTTACTCAATCTATGAACCCAAATGTTTGACTAGCTATATAGGTATCTCTTAGCTCAAATCAAGCTCACACATAAATTTAAGCATCACAAGGGAATCTTTCCATCCTTGGCTTCCAGGAAGAAAAGGCCTCTGCACTAGTTTGTGGGATAAGTAAGCAATGGCCTGGAAGCAGAGAAGGGGAAGATCTGCTAGGAAAAGGAAACAGCTTATGCAAAAGCCCAGAAGTGTGACTTTTGGTGAAAGAGACAAGGATCCCTACAAAATATCTTGACCTCTTTGGAGCCAGGTCCTCAGCAGGAGAGAAGAGAAATGAGGGTGCAGTAGTAGGCAAGGGCCAAGTTGTAACTGAGCTCCTGGTGTGATGGGCATGTTGAGGACAGAGGGGAGAAATGGAAGGATTTTCATGGAGAAGAAAAGCAATGGGTGTGGCTTTTCAGTCTTTTGGCAGCAGGGTGAATGTTGGATTAGAGTTGTGAGACTGTAGTAAAAAAGCCCATCTGGGAGCCTTATGGTATCCAGGAAAAGTTTTAATAACCCAAAGAAGAGTATTGCCAATAGGGACACCAAAAAGGGGCTGAACTTGGAGCATCAGGTAGATAGAAGAATCTAGGATAACTTACCATCATCTACTCAATCTGCTGAACTAAAGTTCAATTCCTTAAAGTCCTAATCTGTTTTATCAAGCCTAGCATCCCAAGAAGTTACCATAATGCTTTGCACAGAGTATATCCTTGATAAAACTTCACTAAAAGATGGATGAATGAATGGGTCTTCTTCTAAGACCTCTCAGGACACAACTGATGTCTGAAACATTGGTTATCATTTCTTATCTTAGCTTCATTCTAGGGAAAGTGGAGGACTTCAAAATGTAAGGGTCACAAAAACCTTTAGTCCACTCAGACCAGAAAACCCCCTTCCCCTCAGAGAGGTCCAGCTGGAGTCATCGAGAGGAGAGAGCTCTGGACAGGAAGCAGGGTCTGGACCATTGTCCTGGCCTTGGCTATCCACCTGCAGGACTTCCTGGGGCACAGTCAGGATTTTTCCACCAGGCCAAGAACATGAGAGGCAAGGAAGGGTAGAGCAAGATGCCCTGAAGCTGTGGCCCAGAACAGCCATGAGTTGCTGCATGACTGGAGCCTTAATTTCCTTTTTTAAAAATTGAGATCAACTTCCCAAGTTGCTGTAAGGAGCTAAAGAGCCAAGGCTATTGAAGGCACTTTGTATAGATAAGTTTCATAGTTGTAAGTTTCTGTGTGAGAACAAGGTAGTAAAAATGGCCCAGATTTGAACACTGGCTTCTATTATTTTCTATCTGTGTGGTCCTAGCCAAGGTTTTGGCTTTTCTGGACCTTAGATTTTCAACTTTAAAATGGGAAAATGAAGTTCTTGTTATGGCAGACTATGGTAAATCCCAGAAAAGAACGAACATATGCAAATGAGCTTGGTGAACTGTAAAAGACAGTATGCCTCTAATGAATTACAATTACTGTTATCATAATTATAATAAGAAAGATAATCTGATGCTCTGTTTAGGAAACAAATTGCATGGTGATCTTAGAGAGTTTTTGAGCATAGCCAGGTGTAACTTGAAGCTTTGGAACAGGCATGTTAACAAAAAGCCCATAAACCCATGCCTCAGTTTCCTTCATCAATGCTTCAGATGCCTGAAATCAGGTCTTAAAATATTTCTGCACAAAACTGGGTGTGGTGGCGCACACATGTAATCCCAGCACTTGGGACGCTGAGACAAGGGGATCACCACAAGTTCGAGGCCAGCCTGGACTACATAGCGAGACCCTGTCTCAAAAAAACAAAACAAGGGCCGGTGAGATGGCTCAGCGGCCTAAGCGCCTGCCTTGCAAGCACGAGGGCCCGAGTTCAACTCCCGGATCCCACATACGAAAAAGGGGCCGGTGATATCGCTCAGCGGCATGGGTGCCTGTTGGCGCGCGAGGTCCTGAGGTCGACCCCCTGGTACCCACAAAAAAAAAAAAAAAAAAAAAAAAACAACTCTGCACCTCCTGTGAGTAGCTTCTGACCAAAATGTATGACATCGATCAGGCAAGATTTTTAAGGGTTAAAGATATGAAATTAGAATGGTTCCAAAAGATTTATCCAGAATCCATACTTGAAGATTTGGCAAATCCCTTCCTGGGGGACCCTGGCACACCAAGACCCCTTCCCGGAAGAGGGATCACTAACCCAAATTCCAGCTCAAGCCCTGGTCACTGATGTAATATATGATCTTGGATTAAGTCAATGATTCTTCTGTGCTTCAGAATTTTCAATCTGCAAAACAAGGCTTGGATGTCAAAGCCGTGCAATGTTAATACCAACCAACCCTCTTCCCAGATGGCAGAAGAGTAGTCACTCTGCTTATAGAATGTTAGTAACCCTCTGTTCTAGTCTGAATGAATGGTGACCATCTAAAGTCACAGTTGCCTCTGACTTTACCTAAGGTCCTAGCTAAAAACTCTGAAGTCCCAACAAGATGAGTGACCTTCTCTTTTTGTAAAATGTAAATAATGGAGTGGGAGGGAAAGGAGGAGGCAGATTTTCTGACTTTATTTTCCCTAGAAGACCTAGAAATAATACTACCCTGGAAAAATCTGTGTCATCTCTCAGAATGGGGTATTTGATGACTAATGACTAATTACAAGGAGATGAAAATAAAATGAGAGAGAAGAAAATGGGGAACAAGAAAAAAAAAATGTAAAGAAAAAGAAACAACAGAAACTGAAGACCGGAAAGGAAACCAGACTCTCGATATTTGGCCCAGGGTAGTAAAGATAAAAAGAATTACATTGCAAAATATATCTGAGAAGTAAGAAAAAGAAGGATGCAGTCTTGGCCAAGAATTAAGATCCTACTGTGGACCAACAGGGTTTCCAATCTGGGTGTCTAGACCTACTTTCTCACAAGATGCCTGACAAAGCAGTACTGGAGAGTCTAAATTGTGCTGATTGCGGATGAGAAGATCAGTTTTCCAGCCCTTGCTCCACCACATTCTTGCACTGTGACCTTGAGCAGGTCATTTGGCCTCTCTGTCTAGTGGCGGGGTAGTCCCTGTCTTGCTTATCCCATAGGGTTTTAGAGGTATGAAGTGAAACTATGCTAAATTCTGTGCCCTGGAGCAAAGCCTCATTCAGTGGGAAAACTCCGGAACTGAGCTATTTCCTTCCTTTGCAGCTGCCATGGAAGTGAAAGAGATGAAACAGGAATTACAGAGAGTTGGAAATTTATTGCTTTCCTTCTGCATATGACAGCCCTAGATGACCACCCACTCAGCCAGCATCGTGCTGAACTATTGAGTCAGGTTGTCTGGGTCAAGGCCCAGGTGGCTCAGGCCCAGACAAAGCACAAAGGCTATTTTCAGATTTTGAGCTTTTTATTTAGCTGAGGTCTAACTATTCCCCACCTTTCAATTCATTCATTCAGCAAACACATGCCTGGTATAGAGCCCATCACTAGCACAGGCTAGGCACTTAATTACTGCTCAATAAATGAATGAATAAAGAAAGAGTAAATGAATGAATGGCCTAACTGCTGGGATAGTTTCAAAGAATAGGTCAGGTCAAGCCTGCCTACCTTAGATATGTGTGGTAGAGAAGATAACCATATAAATAACCTTTAAAAGACAGGATGCAGTCAAGTGAGGTTAAAGAAAGGAATACCTCCTATATTAAGAGAACCCAAAGGTTCCTGTGTCTGCAGATTTCTCAGAAGAGACCTCACTGCCTTTCTAGGTAAGGAACATAATGTGTGGAAGGGCTACATTCTGGGAAAGATGAGAAAGTGGTGTTACTTTGGCATAGGACATTTGAAAGGCATGACTGTTGAGATGTGGCCAGAAAAGTTTCCAAGGACCAGGTCAGACCTTATGATGGCCACACTCAGGAGTTGGGCTCTACCAAGCAGACATGGAGAGCTGCCAAGTTGAGTCAATGGGTCAGATCAGTGTTTTTGTTTAGATAAATTTTACCTTGGTACAAAGGATGGCTTGGCTGATAGAGCTTCTAACTGGCAGGAAATGTTGTTAAACTGTTTTAATAGAACTCAGATTGAGGCGGGGTCTTTTAAGATGAAGAAGGGAAAGTGAATGCTAGACATTTCAAAAGTGGAATGGACAGATCTCAGTAATCAATTAGATGCGAAAGGAAGGGAAGAAAATAGAAAGATGGATACCTGATTTCTATTGTGGTTGTCTGAGTGGATGGAATGAGAATTCAGTGTAGGGAATGAAGATCAAGAGTGGCCGAATGAGACCAGGAAATGTGGAGGAATTTAACTGCTTTCTTTTCATTCAACATGGTATCTGGCAGTCATGGTAACGTTTTGAGGAATTTTAAGACGCCTTCCTCAAAATTCTCCTGAGGCTCTGCTCCCAAAGCCAACGCGAATGAATATCTGAACTAGAAGGGAAAATAATGTACCTCCTTGACATCAATCCTGTAGCACATCTTCCAATCAACATAAGGCCCTCCTAAGTAGAATTTGAAAAAGAAAACAAAAAAGAAAGAGAGGGAGAGAAGAGAGAGATGTTAAAAGAAAGAATGAACTCATTGGAGTTGACTGATATACATCTGTAAACACCGGTGGGCAGATAAAGCACAAGTCCAGATTTCATCTCAAGAGTCATTGGGTGAATTAGGAGAGCTGCAAATACAGGAGTTACAGGGAAAGGCTCTACACTCAGCTACCCCAGCATCCAGGCAGATAAGTGTGTACAGAGGACCAAGCATAGATAACAGAAATTAGAGGGAGTAGGTGGGAGTCTCTGGTGGCCTATAAACATGTGACTTACTAGAGAGACAGCTGTCATTCTAATAACATGGACTTGTGCCACCTAGAACTGTCGGCTCAGTGTTGCCAAATCCAGTTCCATCCAGGAAAACCTGAAATCAGATTTTAAGTGAGAAATCTCCCAATTTTAAGTATTGGCTATTCATTATATTAGTTTCAAGCATTACAGGCCAAACAGAATATATCTACAGGCCAGAACCACTAGTTTTGGCCAGGTTTGGACCACCCGCTTGCAACTCTCATGAAGAGTAAAATGAAAGTATGAATCCTTGGGCACAACCACCACTTAAGAATGATGAAAGAAAAGAAACCCTTAAAGACAACACAGAAAGAAAAAAGACACAGAATAACATTAGAGAATAAAGCCCCAGACACAAATAGAGAGTGAGCAGCATTGGAGTGACTTCAAGTTGGATCGGAGCTATGAAGAATTCCTTATATTAGGCAAGGAGGACATCACGGATGCAATCATAAGAATTTCCGTTGAATAATTCATGTGGAAGATAACCAGCTACAGCTTGAGGAATTATTTGGAAGTTACCCAATAGAAACCCATCATTCAAAGATATTTTCCATAGAAAGAAAGCAAGAGAGAAGAGTAGCTTGAGATCACATACGATTACAGCAATGAAAGAAAATTAGCGTGTTGGTTAAAAGAAGTGAAGAAAAGAGTGGAAAGACAGAAACAGAAAAAGCAGAGAGCTAATGAAGAGTGCCAGTTTGGGGGAGAAGCAGCTGGAAATCAAGGATATAGATGGAGTCATGACCCTAAGCAAGAACAACCAGCTCTTCATGTGAGACAGAAGGGAAGAGATGCAGTAATATGAAGATGGAATTAAGTTTTCATGTGGACATTGAGGTAATTCTTATCTCATAGGCTCTGCTTCCACTGGGGAACATGTTGTCTTCCAGTAAGCCTGAGATGGAATGCCAGGTGTTGGGTGATGGTGGAGGTTAGGGATGCCACTGTGAAGCATGAACAAATGACATGACTAGGAATACAATGCGGCATTACCAACAGCATCACAGAGTTGATAGCAAGGTCTCCCAGCCAGCCCGACAGCTTGGTCAGGAACAGTCAGGAATAGGGGGAATATCAGAGGACACATGACCTGGATTTTGATACCTGCAGGTGGAAAGAGAGAATCCTGGAAAGGAGATGATGAGTGTGCTAGAGAGAGGGTGTCCAGCACCACACTGGGTTGGGGAGCAGAGGAAGTTAGGCAGGGGTTGAAGGGCTTGGGGGAGCTGATGGAATAGACAGAAAGCTGCCAAAGGGGAAGGAAGTGGATGGCAGCAGTAGAAGAAATGAATTACTAAATTGGACTCTACGAAATGGAGAAGTTCAGAAAGATGACAAAGATCAAGGAATAGCCATGGGGCAAGTGCTGAAATCCAGGGGTGGTGAATTCATTTGAAGAGAGAGGAAGTGAGAGAACAACCTTTGCTAAAAGTTTCCTTTGCTTAACCTTTTGCATCTTTACCATGCCCTCCACATGCAGGATCAGTGGAGGAGATCTTGAACCTTGAGCCTTAGGAGGCAGGGCTAGGAGGGTAACCAGGAGAAGAAAAGAAGTGGATTTCGAGGAAGAAATGCTCTAACAGCACTTCTGGTAGACCATAGGGAAGACTGGCCTTTGACTAAGAACTTCTTAAAGTGAACCCCAGCACCTCTGCTCAGTAGCTCTCTGTCCATACTCGAGTCAACCTCTAAACCTCCATTTCTCCATCTATAAAACAGGGAGAGTGAAACCAGCCCGCCTGCATTCCAAGTTCCTGGTTAGACTCACGGGACTTGATGAACCATAAAGTACACGTAAAGGATGATATCTTTCGGTACCTCACAGTCTCTAAATCTTTCCTCATGAGCTGCATAGACATTTTAGAAGGTATTTAGAGAATACATAAAATTAATGTTTATTATTTTCATGAAATCAGAATCAATTCAGACAAGGCTTACGCTAGCATTTTGGGGTATGAATTTTTCCTAACTATGGGAACTGGAAGGGGGAATAAGTGAACTAATGATATCATGGAGTAGTAAATTAGCCGCAATAAATAAGTGTGTGTGTGTGTGTATGTGCGTGCGTGTGTGTGTCACTGGCATTGTCCTTATTGTTACCTCAGGGTACCTGTAGTCCAAATCTCTTTTATTATGTTCACTTAATCTTAGTTGTCCATCTTAGGAGAAAATCTAGTGGTGCATGCTTAAGTTCCCTCTTATAGTGCCCAAGAAACTTGGGGACCTATTCAATCAAGATTTTAAATCCTATTACTAGTTTCAGGAGCTAGGTTACATAGCCTATTTTCCAGTTCCCAGGGCTCTCAGCTGCCATTGCTTCTGTCGCTGCCCCAGAAGTAACTGGGGATCACCGACCTCACACCATCCAAAGTTTTTCTTGTTTCTTGCTCTGACGATGCCTCCTTCAGCCCCGGCCGTGGTGCTACCCTTGGGCTCCCAAAGCTGCAAATCTTCTGTGTCCATTCACAGGCTTAAGCTTCTGTTCTAAGTAGGACTATGGACAGCATCGGCATGAGAGGTTCTGACAGTCTCCACCTACTGACTACTCAGTTCTGGCATTGAAACTCTGGTGACCAATCCAGTTGGAAATTCTGCAGACACCCGGTGTCTAACAATTTTGGCCTCTATTCTTAGGCAGTCTCTTGGTCCTTAAGCAAATGCACCCATTAACTCCACAGCCTCCACCTCAGCAGAACAAGAATATTAAGAGACACATGATCTTTTTTGGTCATGAGAGGTCCTTTCTCTGCTTCCTCCAAATGCCTACTTCTACTTTAGTAAGATTTCTCTAAATAAAATTGTGCTTCTTTGAGGAAAAACGTAGCTACTATTATAGGCAGCTAAGTTAGATAGACATTAATATATAGTCAGAGAGGGTCTGGGCTCTCGAGGAAGTCAGTGAAAAATAAAGACATCAGAATTGTGGTTGGAGGTGAATCTCAAGAAGGCCAGGTCTCAAGATAAGGATGCAATGGCCAGGTCTATGTGACTCCCTAAGGAATAAGAAGTAACTTGATATTATATTGCAATTAGCGCCACGTGGTCCAGTAAGTCAAGATAGACATCAGTGACCCAGATGTGTGACCAGAGCATCTGGATCCATCCCTTCCCCAAAATGCCTTTGTTCTTCCCATGCACCCTTGCTATGTAACTGGTTTCCCTATCAGATCAATATTAGTTAAATACCTATACTTGTAATACTATAGTTTGATTATAGTTTGACTCCACATTGTACCCACATTGTGACTTGGCTGTATAAATGAGTCCTGACAAAGCACCTCAGTGGCACCCCACTTCTGGGACCCTTCCTTTCTCTCAGGAGCTATTCTATTAATAAATCTTCCTACTCTTAACATGCATGTCCTTCGAATTCATTCTTCAATATTCTTGGGACATGAACTCGGCACATTTGACATCTAACAGGCTGGGAGTTATATTTCTCCTATATGACTAGTAGTATTGCTGGAAATTGGCAAGATCCATGTCATCAAGCACCTTGTCCAGGGTGTGGGTGTGCACAACATACACACACACACACACACACACAGAGCTTGTCTGCCCCTCTGCACTAGCACTGACACTGACACTAACTATAATACTGGCCAAATTTATATCCCACTGTTTAAATTAAGCAATGCAGTGATTTTCAATCCTTGGATCTCTGTGATGACTTCCAGATCTGATTTTTCCCTAATTCATTCGTTTGTCACATATTTGTTCAGCACCCATGCCAGGTGCTAATGCTGAGGGTAGGCGTGAACTACAGAGACAAAATTCCCCTCTCCTCCACATACTCAACACCCCTCAGCCTGATGTTCCCGCCCCATGCAGACAGCTCTCTGGGGACCAGTGTACTCTCACGGTTTCTGTCATTATTCTGGCTATTGTTCTGAGCAATCAATGAGTTGCATGACTTATTTGGTTGTGCTTTGCACTGAACTCAGAACAGATGTGTGTGCTCTGCAAAACCATTTCCTCTGACCATCTTCCTCTACTGGACACTTACAATTTGCATTTTCATTCAGATTTTGTCTGTAGACTTTAGTTTCCAGGAAAGGCAGAGGGATCTGCTTTTGAATGAAGCTGGGAGTGGGGAGGGTTTACCACTGCACAGCCTGCTGAAAATACATGTATTAACCAAGAAGTCACTGTCTGGGGGTGCTGAAGCTTCCCCCTTTTCAGCACGCAGTGTTTGGTAACTGAAAGAGAAAGAGATCACCCCCTAAAAGGGATCTCAGTGGCCCCTGAAAAATCACTCTCTCTTCCTGGGTTTCTCACCCCCGACTTTTCCCGCAGCCTTGCCACTGTTTTGTCCCCAAATTGGAGAAGGGGAAAACTCAGAAAACCAGAAGTTTTGCTTCTCTCTTGATTTCCCTGTCTGGTATTAAATCACCCTACTCTTCAGATATCTGAGGGAGATCCAATGAGAGTCTTGTACTGTGCGTAAATTTCAAAACCTATGTACTGAGAACCCTCTCCCTTAAAGGTGCTGCTGTGCCCAGTGAGGAGCCAGCTGGGCTAAGACTCTGAGGTGGGGCGGAGCAAAGTGTTGGAGGAGCAGAGGGGAAGGTGAGGGAGGCAGGAGGTGAGGAGGCCCGTATGGCAGGGCCAGTGGGAAATGCCCATGAGAGTTGACTATTGGGAGAGGTGCTGAGGCCCTGGCCCAATTCTCAGGTTGCCGGCATCTGACCCTCAGCTTTTTGACAGCCCCTGAGGCTTTGTGTCCCCAGTCAAGCAGGAGAACAGTGATAAAGGAACACTTAGGAGATAGGGACCTCACTGTGCCTTATATGACATAGGTGACCAGAGCATCTTTACAGGGAATAGTGAAGGGGGAGACTTAGGCCCCGCTAGGAGTATTCAAATTCACTGTCTGGCCTGGCCACGTGTCCCAAGAGTGCTCACCAGCTTTCATATGGTCACAGCTCTTTGCACATTGCTTACCAAGCACTCTTGCTCTATTTCTTCACACAAGTCTCATGACAACGTTAGAAACAGCTGTTTACTAATCACTCTGTCCAGAAGAGGCCCAGAGAGGTCAGGGAACTTGCTCAAGGCCACACAGCTAGGTAGAGACACAGCCAGGTCTCTACCTAGAGAGGAACTATTTGGAGGGGATGGAGGCCTTTGTTAATGTTATAGAAGATTTGGGCTTTCCCCACAAAAAGGTGCAATCACATTAGTATAGAAGACAACTCCACATGGCTCTCAAAGCCATGGGCAGAAATCCTGGTCCAGGCAAAATGAGCAACTGGCTGTTTCTCTCTCCTGACTAGCATTTCCTTAGGGCAGCTCTCCTCAGGTGCTTCTGAAGGAACTGTGCTGCAGTAGCACTGACATTGTTGCAGAACGGGTACCGAACTGAAAGGAAGACACTCCGCACCAAGGAGTTGGAAAGCAACTTTTTATTACATCGGTGGGCTGGTGGGAATCCGGTTCCAAATCACCAGCCCAGAGTCAGTTTTAAGTACAGTTTATATAGATTTGTGAGCAGGAAGTACAAAGCCTTGACAACGTGGTGGGTTTCTATTGGGTTACATTAATTATAGCTTATTGCCTTGTTGCTGGGCAGAAAGTCCTTGAAATATGTTAGAAAAACAGGATACATATTTTTAAGTGGGAAAGGGAGGTGGTCAGGCTGGCCTAAGTCAAGCTATTGTAAGAAAAGCAGCAGTGTGTAATACGTGGTGGGCTAGAGCTCAAGGCTCTCTGGATTTTGTGGTCCAGCTACATGGTTGGTTACATAAGCATATCTTGTCCTAATATAGTGTCAGGCTGCTAGTTAACTCTAAAATTTCAGTTAGCTTTATAATCCCATCACAACGCCACTTGGAGCTCATTAGAAATGCTGGATCCTAGTCCCCACTACCCCTGAATACAGAGTCAGGATCTGTGCTTCATCCAGAGGCCAAGGGGATGTGCAAGCATGTTAAAATGTGTGGTTGCTATAAGTTTGCTTCAAAATGTTCCCCTTTTCTTCCCAATAATCATTCATGCTCAAAATCTGAACCCTTGACCCCATCCTTAAATGTCCCTAGGCCCCTCAGCTGGGATTCTCACAGCTCTGTATCTCTCTGGATAATGTAATCATTCTATATATCCCTTGAGTTCCCCTTGGATGACCATCACCGATATTAAGGATTCAATGAAAGGCTGTCAAGACAATATTTCTGTCCCTACCCCAGCCGATCATCACAGTGTCTTTCTTCTAAGAACCCCGTCCTCAC
Source organism: Erethizon dorsatum (assembly GCA_028451465.1). Lineage (NCBI taxonomy): Eukaryota > Metazoa > Chordata > Mammalia > Rodentia > Erethizontidae > Erethizon > Erethizon dorsatum. The sequence continues at coordinate 44,374,171 of CM051826.1, forward strand.
ACTACAGCTACCTCGAGTCCAGCATCTTCACAGGGATTCTTCAAATGTGCTTATGTCTCCCTCAACCCTTCAAACACCCCTCAGGGCACCTTATAAAATGCAGGCCTCAGATAAGGGCAGCAGCGCCTCCCCAACTGTGTGGCCCAGAAATACCCCACCATGGCTGACACCACTATTAGCTAAACAGCTCACTTTGCCTCTTCCCCCTCACCATAGCAGCCCTCACCCTTGGACTCAGGTGCTGGTCACCAGCACCAGCCCAGAAGACAGTCTAAATGATGAGTCCCTGATGGGTCAGACAACGTGTCCTCTCCCCAACCAACCCAGGCCACTGCCAGTGAAACTTTCCTTTCTCCTCTCTTCTGCTCAGCTCATCACTGCCACTGCCATCCCCACCAATGTCCCTGGGACCAGGGCAGAGCCGCAGGAGAAGCCCACATGCTAGAAGCTTGGGGCTGGGCACTGCTTGGGGTTATTCCAAAGCTCAGCCCTACTCCCCATGGAGACCTACTTGGGCATCTCTCCTAGAGAGCAAACATCATGTGTGGCTTGCTTCCCTCCCTCCAGGTCCTGTGGCTGGTGCTCAGCACAGGGCAGATGCTGACTGCCCGGATGTTAAGATTGGGAGATGATTCCGTATGTACAAAAAGAAGAGCCTGGAGATGGACAAAGCAGCCCAAATATGCCGTTGGTCTTCCATGTCGCCTCGGGCCTGTCACTGTTTTGTTCTTGCCCTCAGTTTTCCTATCAAAAAAAATGCAGATCTCCTCTAAGACCCATTTCTGTCTGACATTCTGTGAAAGAATAATGAAGGATCTCGGTCCCTGAAAGGAAAAAGATTAAAAAGATTACAGAACAGAGGGTCCACAAATGTGAGCCCAGGGCCACCTGGAGCAAGAGCTCACCTGGGAGAAAGGGGAAGAGAGAAGTGGGAGGGGGTTACCGGGAGGCTGGGCAGGTGCAGAGCCCACTGCATCTCACTTAAAAGACTGAGAGGAGGGGGCAGGGGACCGCATGCCACATTGGGGGCAGCGGGGTGCAAAGGAAGGGATAGAGAGGTGGAGACAAGTTCAAGTGGTGCAGGCAAAGCCTTCGGATCTGGCTTCTGATCTTAATAGAAAGCTCACTTTTACTTCCTTTTCCCTCCACACTTGACACTGAGTGGGAGCCTGCAGAGATGACCAAGGTACATGTGGAGGATCCTGGCTGTGGGGTCAGAGCCCTGACAGGAAGGAAAGAGGATTATTCACCGGGAGGATCTTTTCCATTCCTCACCTATGTGTTAATGGGGAAGCGACCCAGGGGAACTGGGGATTTTAGGCGGCATCAAAACATGGATCTCCTCTCCCCCAACATCCCCTCTCTGGCCTTTCCCTTGGACCCAACTCAGCTCAAGCTTGTGCTGAGATGTTCCCGGCACACTCCCAAGTGAGAGCTGTTGGGCTCCAAGCCCAGCATCTGGAATGTGGGCTCCAGCCAAGTTCATTCTTTTTCTCAAAGTCTCGGAACTTCCAAAGCTGCCTAATAGTGGGGATTTCCATTCTTTTCTCCCACCCTATCATTGACCTAGCAGCTGGGAGGTATGTTACTGTGCACAGCAAAAGTGAGAAGGAGGCAGACAATCACTTTCCATAAAACTTTCTTTCATGATTCACACCCTTTCACCTTCCACGTGTTTGCTGTCTAAAGCTTGTCATGGCCAAGTCACTGATCAAAGATGATAACCCCACCCTTAATGGAGACAGGGAAGTCTGTGTGAGTACTTAGCAAAGCCAGGAGCCTTTCTCTGTGACCCTGGGCCAGTTGGTCTCAGACTCTGGAATACAGCTCCATTATACAGAAAGAAGAGTAGACTCACAATCTCTCTAAGTTCTTTACATCCAGAATTCTAGGAATGACAGTGATAATTTAAAAATCATGGCATCTTTCAACTGGTTGACCCAGGGACAAACCAAGGAATGACTGAATTCCATGGGGAAATGGGATGAGTCCTCCAACTTCATGAAAAAGGACATGTTAATAAATTAGAGAGGGGTTTCCATTCATATGAAGAAAAACTTCTTGGAAGGTGATGTGAGATGGTCTGGGAAGAAATGACTGTAGGAAATTGGACAGTCTCCATACTGGAAATATTTTATTCTTGTGGTAGGAAGAGGGTTAGCCATGGGTAAAGAGCTGAGCCAAGAGCAGAAGGGTTTTAACAGTAGTGAGAGGAAAAGGGTAGCTAGCAGGAGTCAGGCAGAATGAAAATAAGGCTCTGAGAGAGGCGCAAGCAAAGCAGTGTACAAGTGGATTTGTTCTCTCTTCTTTCTTGTGTTTCCCCCAAGAGTAGAATTCCACCCATTCTCTGCTTTCAGATTCTCTAGAAACAGATATCTATGATATCTAGCGTGAGACATGAAGCCTAGAACCCAGGAGCAAGGGCTCTGGACTCAGAATATCCTAGCAGAAATCTTGGTCCCACCAGTTACTGAGGGATGAGTAACCGAACTTCACTTTCCACCTAAGGAAGATTAGGTTGTTCGGAGGACTGGGAAGAACTTCAACACCATCCCCGGCTCCTGGTGAACAGTCAGTAATACCACTGCTGACCATATACTATGGATCAAATGCAGTCATTTGTTGGATACAACCATTTCCTATAGCACTTAGAGGGATTGGCAAGAAGTTCCAAGCACTTGTATGCATTATCTCAATGACTCTTTATAAGAGAAGAGTCCTAAATCCATCCTTTCCCTTTTGGGCAAGGGCACAGCAAGGCTCAGCAGGATGAAGCAATGGATTGGAGGAGTCAAGTGACCTGAGCTGTAGCCACTGATGTACCTCAAGGATCCCTACCATGCTTGTAAAAGAAAAATGTTCACTGAAATGGATGCTAAGATCTTTTCATTTTTATGATACGATCGCACGGTTTCTAAGGAAATTGAATTCTGCAGTGTAACTGCAGAATGAAGCCAGGCATTCTAATTCCCGAAATTTGGTCCCACTCATTCACATTCCCTGGAAATCAAGGAAGAAGTCAGGGGACAGCCACCTGATAAAGAATGTACTTCTTGCCCACTCCTGTCTGCTGGGTTAACCACAGGCTCTAGCTCACAGAAATTTAATCACAAGGAATGCTTCTTGATATTCCTAACCTGTCTGCTGGTTTGGAAGATGCTAAACACAGAACAAGGAGCCAGATACATAGCCAGGCAGCCAGGTGAATGGCCAGTGTCATTGTGACAGCAGAACAGTGTCATTGTGACAGCAGAACAGTGTCACTGCTGTGCCAGTAGAAACCTGGAGGCTGAGCTTCCTGCATTCCATTTCAGAGGATCTTGGGCAGTTGATGCATATAACACTTACTGCCTGATCTATAAAATGGGAATGAACAATATCTGCTGCAGTTTCAAGCCAACATTTGCAAAAGTCTTGGAATATTCCTAGCACAAAGTAAGCACTAAATGAATATTACATGAAAACTTCTTCAGTGGCATGACTTGACTTGCATAGTTTCTTCCAAGTCCAAAATGTCACAACTTAGAAATTAGTTCAATGTTTACAAAATCCTACAGTTCTTCAAGTAATCATTGTGCCTTCACTTAGTCTTTTAAAGAGAAAATTGATCTAATACACTGTCAGGGAGCCCACCAAGGATTCAGAGCCCATGCTTGGCTCAAAGACTCCTTTGGCTGTGGTCCAAAAGTGGGACGGGGCAAGCCTCGACATGCTTGGCAAGCCCCTTGAGATCTCAGTTTATTTGATTTCTTCCTATTCTGCGACTTCAGTTTCCTTCCTTTTAATTAAGAGAATGAAGAATCCTTAAAAATAACCCACCAGTTTCATATCTGTGGACAGACTGGGCATACAGCCACCCCCAACCCCAAAAGGCGGCTGCCTCCTTTGGCCTTCACAGTGAATAACAAAACTGCCAAGTTCTGGCCCACAGCCTCCCTCTTCTACTTCCTGGAAACCTCGCAGGACACTGCACTTGCTCAGCAGATTCAAGATTCCACTGTGTCATTCATTCATCATGATGCTCCCATAAACCAAGCCCTCTTGCCTGACTCCACCCTCTTAGATTTCAATAAAAGGCAAAGACAGAGCCGCCAGAAGATCAGAGAAGCTGAAACCAGCTCAGAAACCTCTGACTCTCACGCTGAAGCTGGTGACCCCACCCTCCACCATGCAGATCTCCTCAGTCCTTTTGTGCCTGCTGCTCACAGTAGCCACCTTCAGCACCCTCCTGCTGGCTCAGCCAGGTAAGGTCTTGCCCTCCTTCCTCCAGCAGCACATCACCCGTCTCTGGGTCACCATGGGCCAGCACAGCACAAAGGTACACTCATCTCACCTTAGCAGCTGCTCTTCCAACAGGAGGCAGCTCATAGAAGGACAAGGAGAGAGCCTAATCACACTGCTGCCCCTGGGTATAGAGCTGGAATTCCAGCTGTGGATTCCAAATCCAGCTGTTTGCAGGCTTCCAGCTCTGGAAACACAGCATCAAGAAGCTACTGCTCCAGCAGCTTTCAGCAGTGCTTGGAGGCCTGGGTGACCAAAGAGAGGGGCATCTGGTAGCAGAGTATTTCCAGATACAGGGAGGAGGGAGGACACCCAGAATCTGGTCTGTGCTTCATTCAGCCCAGCTTTCAGAGCCAATGGCTCTGCAGATTCGGTAGGTATCAGGGACACTCACAACCTGGCATGGATTTTTGGAGTTTAAAAGGACGCCCCATAGCTAGGACTCCCAGCTGATCTTTGGCCCTAGCAATTTGAATTATTAGCCTCTTCTAATAGCATTCCCCTGAATTATCTAGTTTTAACAGCTCCCCTTTCCCCTGTTTATTACCAATATTACCTACCCATTTTACAGAATGGCAAAATGAGTCAATGCATCAAAGATCTTATTCTAGCTTTGATGAAGTACCAGGATTTCATAGGTTCTACCTCTACCCATGCTATCCTTTTACCTTCTTCTCATGACTCTTTTCTGCTCTGAGATCAGAAATATCTAACCATCCTAAAATGCCATTTCCTTGTGATTTGTTTTCCAGATGGAGTTAATGCCCCGGTCTGCTGCTACACATTTAACAGGAAGATCCCACTGAAGAGGGTGATGAGCTACGAAAGAATCACCAGCAGCAGGTGTCCCCAAGTAGCTGTGATGTGAGTGGCACACACCAGCCCTCCCTGATCCAAAGTTCTTCCTTGGGGGCAAGGGATAATCCCCACAAACTTACAGCAGAGAGTTACACCCTCAACCCGATGGTTCCCAGTGGGAAAACTGAGGCCAACAAGGGAAAGTTGACTCCCAACATCCTTCTCCACATGGGTGTACATTCAGGCCATCCCAATTTCCTCACCTGAAGTCAGGATGGCTTCACCTGGGAAACCTAGTGGAGCAGCTTCTCCACATCCCCTCCTTCCACCTGCCTCCTTCTTTACCTCCCAGGGCAGCCCACTGGAGCAGAGTAGTCCGGGCTCCTGCACTGAAACTGCAGAGGTTTAACTCCATCCCCTCTCTCCCACAGCTTCAAGACTGTAGCGAACAGGGAAATCTGTGCTGACCCCACACAGAAGTGGGTCCAGGAGTACATTGCCAGACTGGACCAGAAAACCCAGCAGAAACAGAGCCCTACTGCCCCGGAAACATCCACGCCTGTGAACATTAGCTTCACAACCCAACACCCCAAGAACCTTAGCTAATTTATCTGCCACCATATTTCCTCAATAACCTCTAATAGTAGTATGAACTTTCTTGATATGAAATATGATGCCTCAAAGAATATTAATCTTATTTAACTTATTGATGTTTTAATTTTATCTTTCATGAGTAACAGTATTTTCAGAGAGTGGGGAATTTTGTTTTCTTTCTGTGAAGCCCAATTCTACACCTAGGATGTCCTTAAGGTCTTTGCTAGGATCTTGAATGCAAAAAATTTGTTTTAATTTTCAAAACATTTCTGAAAATACTGTTGTGAAAATAATTATTATATATCTATTGAATAAAAATTATATTTTTGTACAAAATTTGACTTTGGTGTTTGCTTGAAAGTACCAACAAAGCTGAGATTATGAATGATATAGGAGAAATATAACTCCCAATCTATTAGATATCAGATGTGCTGAGTTTGAGTTCCCTAAAATTGAAGAATGAATTCCAAAATATAATGGAGGTTAAAAGTAAGAAAAGTTTATTGAGAGATAGCTCCTGAGAGACAGGGAATCCCGAAAGTGGATTGCTATTGGGGCACTTTGTCAGGGGGAATTTATACAGCAAAGTCACCGTGTGGATACAATGTGGGTCAAACTACAATCAACCTATTAGGATTATAAGTACAGTCACTTAGCTTATAGTGATCCAATCGGGAAACAAGTCACAAGGCAAGGGTACATGGAAAAAACAAAGGTATTCTTGGAAAGTGATGGGTCTTTATGCTCTAGTCACCCAGGTGGGTGACTGATGCCTATCTGGACTTACTGCACCACGTGTTGCTAATTACAATAGAATTTCAAGTTATCCTCTATCTTTTAGGGAGTCATGAAGTCCTGTCTATTGTATCTTTATCTTGAGGCCAGGCCTTCTTCCAATGTACCTCCAGCTGCAATTCTGGTATCTTTATTTTTCCCTTACTTACTTGAGAGCCTAGTCCCTCTCTGACTGTATATTAATTTCTGTCTAACTTAGGTGCCTATAGTATTCCCTTCTCTGAAGAGCTATCCTTAACTGTGGTCAGGGGAGAATGGGAGAAGTTTCAATTTAGCTGCTTCAAGCTGAGAAGGGTCAGTGTAGGGGATACACTGACTCAGGGGTCTTTTCCAGACACTTAATGTTAGGGGCCATGGATAGAAATCATGCTGCAGTTTAGCAGTTATGAATTCCCTTTACAAGGTTGAGCTGGTGAATCCCAGTAAAAGGAGTGTGGCACATTTGTCACTGGTTCCATCTGCATGATCACTTGGAGTTTGGCAGCCTCTAGACAAGAACAAACAACCTTTACCAAGAGATTATACCTCATACAACCAAACCACGGGCATTAGAATGGAAAAGCAGTTTGTGGTAAGGAACCGCATCAGAACTACTCTTAAGGGAGTGGTACAACAATTGTAACCAGCTGGCTCCTAGACCTGTCTACTGACAGAGGTTATCTAAAAGTCCAATATTTCCTTTAAGGTTTTTTATCTAATGGAAATATTTATCTAAAGAGAACAAATTTCATTATTAGTGCACAAATCCCTCCAGTTCTAGCTGTAGGAAAATGGAGAGTCTAGTGGTTTTCTTTAAAGACAAAAATACAATATAAGCGAATGATGCAGAATTTCAAAACAAGACAATAGGAAATTTAACTGTGGTTAATATATTGTGTACTGTTATCTTCAAAGTAGCTGCTCAGTTTACAAGACCAAACAATATAAGCACAAACCACTCTTTTCAATGAACTAAAAGAAATTAGTAGTAAAATTATCTTAGCTATCTTGTGTATGTATATATATTTTTTTTTTCTTTTCCCTTCCTTTTTCTTTCCTTTCCCCCATCCCAGTTATTCTTTCCATTTGAGCAGTCTCTTTCCCTTTCACAATATCTATTGTAGATTTTGGATCTCATTTACTATTTCAGTTTCTTACACTAGGAAGACAATATGATGTTTACACATGTGAGTTTGATTTATTTCACTTATGAGTGTGGTCTCAAGTTGCAACCATTTACCTATAAAATCCTCATGTTTATCCTTCTTTAGAGCTGAGTAGTATGCCATTATATAAAAATACCACATCTTTTTTATCCATTCCTCAGTTGATGGGCATTTGGGTTGTTTCCAAGATTTAGCTATTACAAATTGTGCTGCTATAAACATGGGTGCATATATATCATTGTAGTGTGATGTTTTCAATTCTTCCGGGAAAATACGCAGAAGGGGAATAGCTGGACTGAATGGGACCTCTAATCCTAGTTTTTTGAGCACTCACCAAGCTGATTTACACAGTGGTTGTACCAGTCTACTCTCCCACCAACAGTAGAGAAGGTTTCCTTTTCCCCACAGCCCCTCCAGCATTTGTTATTGGTTGATTTCATAATGATACCCATTCTTTCTGGAGTGATAAGGACTCTCAGTCTTGTTTTAATTTGCATCTCTCAAATGACCAATGATATTGAACATTTTTTCATAGATTTATTTACAATTTGTATTTCTTCATCTAAGAAGTGTGTATTCATCCCAGATGCCCATTTTTGAATTTGGTCTTTGAATTTGGGGGGTCTGATTTTTTTCAATTCTTTACATGTTCCAGATAGAAGTCCTTTGTCTGTGGGACAATTGGCTAAAATTTTTTTCCACTCTGCGGGTTGTCTTTTCACTTTGTTGGTGATTTCTTTTGCTATGCAGAAGGTTTTAATAAGATGAGATCCTCATTGTTGATTCTTTGAAGTACTTCCCAAGCAGTCCAGGTTTTGTTCATGAACTCTCTACCTACCCCTATGTCTTCAAGATTTCTACCTACTTTCACTTCCAGTAGATTTAGTGTTTCTATTTTAATATTTAGATCTTTGATCCATTTTGACTTTAGTTTAGTGCATGGTGATAGACATGGGTCTAGTTTTAGTCTTAGGCATGTAGAGAGCCAGTTATTCCAGCCCCATTTATTAAAAAGGCTATCATTCTTCCAGTGCACATGTTTGGCCACTTTGTTAAAGATGAGATGGCTGAGTGTGTTTGTAGTTGTGTCTGCATCTTCTAATCTGTTCCACTGCTCCTCAGGTCTGTTTTATTGCCAGTACCATGCTGATTTTATTATAGTAGCTTTGTTGTATAATTTCAAGTCAGGGGTTGTGATGCCTCCTGCCTTGCCTTTGTTGCCTAGGATTGCCTTTGCTATTGTAGATCTCTTCTGTTTCCAAATGAATTTTAGGAACGTATTCTGTAGATCTGTGAGGTATGCTAATGGTATTTTGATCGGGTTTGCATTTAATCTGTATAACAGTTTTGGGAGTATGCCATTTTCACAATGTTGGTTCTTCCTATCCATGAGCAAGGGATATCTTTCCATTTTCTGATATCCTCTTCAACCACCTTTTTCAGAGTGCTGTAATTTTCAATGTATAGATCTTTTATTTCCTTTGTTAGATTGATTCCTAAGTATTTCCTTTTTTTGGATGCTATTGTGAAGGATATGATTTCCCTAATTTCTCTCTCAGTGAGTTTGTTATTTGTGTACAGGAATGCTATTGATTTTTGCTTGTTTATATTGTATCCAGCTATGCTACTAAATTTGGTTATGAATTCTAGAGTCTTTTGGTGGAGTTTTTGGTGTATTCTATGTAGCATATCATGTCATCTGCGAATAATGATAATTTAACTTCTTCCTTTATGATCCTAATTCCTTTTATTTCTCTCCCCTGTCCAATTGCCCTGGCTAATGATTCCAGGACTACATTGAATAGGAGTGGTGATAGTGGATATCCTTATCGTGTTCCTGGTTTTAGAGTGAAAGCCTTCAGTTTTTGTCCATTTAGTAAGATGTTGGCTGTTGGTTTGTCATAGATGGCTTTTATCAGAGTGAGGTAAAGACCGTCTATTCCAATTTTTTGTAGAGTTTTTATCATGAATGAGTGTTGGACTTTGTCAAAAGCTTTTTCTGCATCTATTGAGATGATCATGTGATTTTTGTCTTTGCCTCTGTTGATATGGTATATTACGTTTATTGATTTGCATACATTAATCTATCCTTGCATTTTTGGGATGAATCCCACTTGGTCATAGTGTATAATCTTTTTGATGATTTGCTGCATTCTGTTCACTACTATATTACTCAGGATTTTTGCATTTATGTTCATTAGGGAGATTGGCCTGTAGTTCTCTTTTTTGGTTGGGTTTTTCTCTGGTTTTGATATCAGAGTAGTACTTGCCTCCAGGAATGAGTTAAGGAGTTTTGCTTCCCTTTCCACTTCATGAAAGAGTTTGAGGAGTATTGGTATTAAATCTCCTCTAAATTTCTTGTAGAATCCATCAGGACCTGGACTTTTCTTTGTTGGTGCATTTTTAATTACATTTTCAATTCATTGACTGATATTGGGTTATTCAGAATTTTTATATCTTCTTGATTCAGCTTTGGTAATTCATACATTTCTAGGAACCTGTCTATTTCTTCTGTGTCTTCCATCTTATGAGAGAAAAGAATTTTTCAAAGTGGGTACTGATGATGTTCTGAATTTCCACAGGATCTGTAGTGATTTCACCATTTTCATTCTTCATTGCATGAATTTGAGCTTTTTCTGTTTTCTTTTTCTTTTTTTTTTCATATTTTTTTGATAATGTTGGCTAGGGATTTGTCAATTTTATTTATTCTTTCAAAGAACCAACTCTTCAATTCGTTAATTTTTTGCATTATTTTCTTAGTCTCAATTGTGTTAATTTCTGCTCTGATCTTTATAATTTCCTCTCTTCTATTCGCTTTCAGCTTGACTTGCTCTTCTTTTACTAGAAGCTTGAGGTGCAGCATTACGTTGTTTATTAGTGATTGTTCTATTTTCCTGATGTGAGAATTCACCGCTATAAATTTCCCTCTTAGGACTGCTGTCATTGTGTCCTACAGCTTCAAAGTTTGCATTTGCATTTTTGGTTGATTGTAGATATTGTTTAAGTTCTACTTTAATTTTATGTGTGACCCATTTGTTGTTCAGGAGGGTGTTATTTAATTTCCATATGTTTATGGAGTTTCTGTGGTTTCTTTTGCCATTAATTTCAGATTTAATTGCACTGTGGTCAAATAATATGCATGGGATAATTTCAATTCCTTTGCATTTACTTAAGCATGTTCTATGGGCTAGTCTATAGTCTATTTTAGAGAACGTCCCATGTGCACCTGAGAAGAAAGTGTATTCTGATGTTGTTGGGTGGAACACTGTAAACGCCTACTAAATCCATTTGTTCACAGGTTTGATTCAGTTCAGTTATTTCTTTGCTCTTTTTTTGTCTAGTTGATCTAACTCTTTGTGACAATGTGGTATTAATATCTCCCACTACAATTGTGTTATTGCTTGTTTGATTTTTCATGTCTATTAACATTTGTCTTATATAGTTGGGTGCTCCCATATTTAGTGCATACATATTTATGATTATTATATCTTCCTCTCAAAGTTTTCCCTTAACAAATATGTAGTGACCTTCTTTATCTCTTTTGATCATTCTTGGTTTGAAGTTCACATTGTCTGCAAACAGAACAGGTACCCCTGCTTTTTTCTGGGTTCCTGTTGCATGGAAGATTTTTTTCTCTCCTTTGATTTTCAGTCTATGAATTTCTTTTTGAGTTAAATGTGTTTCTTGTACACAGCATATTTTTGGATCTTGTTCCTTGATCCATTTTGCCAGTCTGTTTCTTTTGATTGGTGAATTGAGGCCATTTACATTGATGGTTATAACTAATATGTATTGGCTAATCTTTGTCATGTTATTTTCCTGCTTGGGTTCCCTCCTTTTCCCCTCTGTTTAGTTGCTTGCCTTGCCTGGTGGTTTCTTTCTGTTGTTCTTGAAATTGTGGTCATTTTTGTCTCTGTCTAGAGTATCTTTCAATACCCTTTGTAGTGTTGGTTTGATGGTCATGAATTTCTTCAGTCGTTCTTTGTCATGGAAGTATCTTCTCCATTAATTTTGAAAGATAGTTTTGCAGGGTACATCAATCTCGGTTGGAAGTTGTTTTCTTTCAGGACTCGAAATACTTCATTCCAAGCTCTTCTTGACTTGAGGGTTTGTGTTGAGAAGTTTGCCATGATTCTGAAGGGCTTTCCTTTATAGATGATCTGTTTCTTTTCTCTAACAGCATTTAATATTCTGTTCTTGTGCTGAATTTCTGGGATCTTGATTATTATATGCCTGGGTGTAGATTTATTTTGGTTTAAGCTAACTAGAGTTCTATATACTTCACCTTTTTTTATGTCAAAATCTTTTCCCATGCTTAGGAAATTTTCTGCTATTACTTCTGCAAATAGATTTTTTGTCATTTGTGTTGGCTCCTGCTTTTTTATTGACACCAATTATTCTTATATTATTTTTCTTTGTGTCATCTTGAGGCTGTTGAGTTATTTCCTAATCTTTTGTTATTTTCAAGAGATCTTTCCTTTCATGATCACTAGCCATGATCCTTTATTTAAGATCTGAAAGTCTGTCTTCAGTTTCATTCAAGTGGTTTTGCCAGCTTTCAGTGGAATTTTTAATTTCCTGGATACCTGTTTGAATCCATTTCATGCATTATATTTCTTTCCTATATTGATCATTCACTGTTTTCATCCTCTTCATATCATCATTTAGTTTTTTCTCTATCTCTACTCTAGATTTGCTGAGCAATTCCTTTATAAATGTTGACATTTCTTTTTTTTTTTTACCTGAGAGATTATTTCTGACCTGATTTCCTCTATAGCTTCATGGATTTGTTTACTTCAGTTTCTATCATTTCAGAAATTTCAAGTGTGTGTGTTCCAATTTCTTCTATGTCTATGTATTCTGGACTTGTTCTGATTGGGCTGGAGGTCTGATATTGCATTTTGCTTCTTTGTCTTGTCATTTTCTATTTCATAAAAATTTTTATTTTGTTTTCTATGATGATCCTTGTGAATTTTTGTAGTAGGTAACTATATCACTAGTATCAAGGCCTCTCTAGGAAAAGTCTGTTCTTCAGGGATGTCTTCTGTGTGTAGGAGATTCTTGATTTGTGTCTGTCACAAAATCCTACCTTCCCAATTAATTAAGAGTGGGATGTTGGTATCTGTTTGGTCAGTCCCCAGTCCTTTGGTGTAGGGCTGTGGTGAGGTTATTACCCCAAGCTTCCCAGTATTGTTATAGAAGGGAGAATAACTGATAACAACAGATATGACATCCTAGCTAAAGTAGTAAAATTAACAATAACAATAGCATCAAGCACAATTTAGAAACTGACAAACTGTGGTAGCCACTGATTTTGTACTTTAGACCACAGGAGCAGAGTCTATAGTTATATAACAAAACCAATCATAAATTAGGAGTTTGTAGGCAAAGTGTTTCCCTTTGATAGAGTGGCTTTGCCCTGTGGTGGGGAAATTTAGGGGGGATAATGTATAAAACAAAGATAACTACAAAAGAAGTAGAAATAGGATGGAGGACAAAGGGTGATCATGCAAGTTTGGGAAACTAGAGAAGAGGGTAGAAAAGAAAGCATGAAGGAGTATTTGAGGGACTATCTGAACTTGGTCTCTGGGTTTGGAGCATAGGTTTAGTTTTTTTTTTGGCTCTAGTTCTCCTGAGCCATTTAGAAAAGAGAGAAAAAAAAAGAACAAAAGAAAAAAGAAGGAAAGAAAAGGAAGAAGAAGAAGAAAAAGAAGACGAAAAAAAGTTGAGAGGAAAGGGCTGATTACTGAGTCCTGGATTCTTCACAAGCTGGTGGCCAATCCTGCAGAGGCCTCAGTGACCTGTTAGCGCATATTGTTATTGTTGCTTCAGACTTTTCATGCCACTAGTCTCGCCTGTCCATCCTGTGCACCTTAGTTGGGACCCTACTGTATCACTGGCATTCCCTCTGGTCTCTGAGCCTTCCTGAGCAGTTTACCTCAGCTGCCGTAGTAGTGATGGGAGAGGCCATTCTTTGGGCCTTCCGGGGTGGTTCACCTGGATCGCTGTGGTGGAGAGGCAATGGGAGGGGCAGCCCTCCTGAGTCCGGTGGTTTTGAAGAACAATTTTAGCTGTGTAATGTAAGGACTTTGCTGAGATTTTATAGCTTCCACTGTAACTTTCTAGGCTCATTAAACCATAACAATGGTGGCTACCAGTGTAGCTGGAAACTGCTAGCAGGGGTCAGTGCTTGGAGCCCCATTTTTATATCTAGCTTTATTACTATGGTATTATTATTTTTTTTGTGTGTGTGTGGGTACTGGGGGTCGAACTCAGGACCTCACGTGCCAGCCTGCGCCCGTGCCGCTGAGCTATATCACCGGCCCTTTTTTCGTATGTGGGTACCAGGAGTCGAACTCAGGACCTCACGCTTTCCAGGCAGGCGCTTATGCCGCTGAGCTATCTCACCGGCCCCATGGTATTATTTTTTATACATCTTTTGCTTGCAGTTTTCTGCTGGGTATTTAAGATCAAGTACAACTGGGACCTGTGTTAATCAAGTTAACCTCTTGCTATCTATTAGGTCAGTTAAGGCTCTTCAGGGGTTACTTTTGGAACCATGTGCAGAGCCTCTCAACTCTGTCAGTGTTAGCCACCAGGATGGGTCATGGTCTTACTTCACCATGTGGCTTCCCATGTAAGCATGGGAGATGTTTCTCTTTCTTTGTGACCCATCTTTTTGGTACACTGGACCCCCTAAGGATCAACAGTCTTCCTGCTCAGGAAGGTGGTTGATTCACCAAAGTTGTAGAATCCTATAGAAAACATCCTCTCATGTTCGGGGTCCTCGTTGATCTTGGAGGGCCAGGGCCAAAAAATATTCACTATCCTCTTAGCCCAGTTAGCTCTCTAGCTCTGTTCTCCAAACTTCAGTTGTTGAACACCCAGTTACACCTTAATTTTATGATCTTATCTAGATAGCAAGCACCTTGAAATATATAGTAGGACCAGTGACCTGTTATTTCCTTACCAATCATGGTTGTCTTAGAAGTTGCATCCTTGCAGAATATTTACAGATAACAATTATAATGTTTTACAGAGAACTCTTGAGATCAAGGGCAGCATATCATTTTAACATAACAATCGTGATGACATTATTATATTAGAACAAATTAGGTTTTATTATCTCGGAAACACATTTAATTGTTCATCTTAGTACAGAATAACTTTTTAGTCAGTTATTTTTTATCTAATTACAAGATTTTATCTAATTACAAGATTTTAAATGACATTAACTTCTACCTAAATTTTTTATCTTTCAATAGATTTCCATTTGAGAAGAATGTACTTATCAATAGATATATTTTACAGGTTATTAATGTCTAACTAGAGTGACATTGCCTAGACTGCACAGTGTTTAAGTATCTCTAAGTCATATAACACATACATAATTACGCATAGCAATCACATGAACCTTGAAAAAGTGTCTATATCATCTGGTTGACTGTTTGATATTGGATTGGCATGCACATTTCATCGCAAATATTCAGAACACAAGAAAGGGAAAGCCATGTGCCTGATCCATAAACAACTTTAGCTGGAAGTCACCAGTGTGACAAGATGTTTTTACAGTTTTTTTTTTATTTGAAAGTGGGCATCTGGGAAATGCAAATATAAAATTTAATATACCATGAAGTTAGCAATAATTGGTATCACAGCTACATAGAAAAGTTTACATATTTAGTTTCTACTCTTAAGAGAAGACAAAATTTAGACTCCTTTAATAGGTTTTATGTGGTATAACTATATTGACAGGAATTAAGGACATCTTTGCAACTCTGATAAGTTTAGAAAACAGTGTTAATGACCACAAATAGACTTATTACCCAATATACAAGTGTATCTCACTTATACAATAACAAAATGCTTCTTCAATCAAAGTCAACAGATGTAAATCAAGTTTAAATGTCAAGACCAAATTTAAAGGGTGTCAAACTTTAATCATTTTATGTTTAAGGTCTAAACATACATTGCATAAAAGAGAGCATCTATTAGTTACTTTAAGTATGTAGTTGTAACTATGTAAACTTAATTTTAAAGCTTAGACTCAGCATTGCTTGTTTTTAGATATATGCATACATATATGCCTAAATATATGTTGTCATAAACTAAGATAATAGTTGTTTATTTAACCAATCCTGAACTGATTATTGACAACATTATAGGTTAACATTCAAATACTCTTTAACTTTTTAACACTTCAAAGAATCAACAACTAGGACCTCATCTTATTGAAAAAGCTTTTTCACAGCAAAAGAAATCACCAACAGAGTGAAAAGACAACACACAGAGTGAGAAAAAATTTTAGCCAATTGTCCTTCAGACAAAGGACTTCTATCTAGAATATATAATTGAAAAAATCAGACCCCCCCAAATTCAAAGACCCAATCCAAAAATGGGCATCTGAGATGAATACACACATCTCAGACAAAGAAATACAAATGGCAAATAAATATATGAAAAAATGTTCAACATCATTGGTCATTTGAGAGATGCCAAGTAAAACAACACTGAGATTCCATCTCACTTCTAGAAAGAATGGGTATCATCATGAAATCAACAATAGCAAATGCTGGAGGGGCTGGAGGGAAAAAGGAACACTTTTCCACTGTTGGTGGGAGCGTGGACTGGTGCAACCACTATGTAAATCAGTATGGAGATTCCTCAAAAAACTAGGATTGGAGGTCCCATTCAACCCAGGTATTCCCCTCCTGGGTATCTTCCCAGAAGAACTGAAACCATCATACCACAGCAATATATGTGCACCAATATTTATAGCATCACAACTTTTAATAGCTAAATCTTGGAAACAAACAGAATGCCCATCAACCAAGGAATGGATAAAAAGGATGTGGTATTTTTATACAATGGAGTACTACTCAGCCATGAGGAAGGATAAACTTGTGACTTTTATAGGTAAGTGGCTGCAACTTGAGACCATATTCATAAGTGAAATAAATCAGACTCACATGTATAAACATCATATTGTCTCCCTGGTGTGAGAAATTGAAAGAGTAAATAAGGTCTAAAATGTACAATAGATATTCTGAAATGGGAAGAAATTTTTAAAAAGTAAAAAGGAACTAGGATGGGGGGAAGGGGAAAGGACAGTAAGGAAAAGGGAAAAAATGTAAGTAAGTTATACAACTAGTGTCTCTTAATTTATTGAACAGGAAGGTTTGTGTTAATATCAATTGGAGAAATTTTTATGCCTATATCTTGTACCCTATGCAACTACTTTAAAGATAACAACATGTAATGTATTATCTATTGTTATTTTCTTATCATCTTGTTACGAAATTTTATTTTCCATAAAATAAAATAATAAATTTTAAAAAAGAAAAGAGGCAAATGGAGAGAAGTCATCCCTATCGCTCTGTGCCCAATCTAAGGCATCCCTTAAACCACTGACTGTGAACATTTAGAGCTGTAAAGGGTACAAACAGCATGCTGTAGGCACACGTGCCATGTTTACCACCACTGGCTTAGTTTTAACCCCATCCAGTGCCAGAAGTGGTGAACTGGAGGTGTGAGGAAGTGGCCAGAACCAGGTTAGCCACTCTTACTGTGCACCTACATCTCCTTCCTCATGATCTTGTGACCCTTGGATCGTACTTAGATATAGGCTTTTAGCAGTTACTGGCCTAACAAGATGTTCTGGACAGAAATCAATGCAAGAGAGAGGTAGTCCTCTGGGGACTTGGACTTTGGCTATCCCTCAAAATACCTGTTTCTGTTTAAAACTGTTATTAAACTCATAATTGTCCCTAGGAATGTTTTTTGTTCTATCAGTGAACTCATCTGTGCTATAAAAACCAGTCAGTGTGCCCTGTGGGGCACAGTGTGCCCTGTGTCCCTATCCTCAGACACACCCAATAGCACGAGCTGCATTCTTGAGGGGAGGGGGAAATCAAGGGAGCTAAATTCCAGTTCTGCCTAAGGGCTCAAAGGCTGATAATTTTTTTTTTTGTGGGTACCAGGGGGGACGACCTCAGGACCTCGAGCACCAGCAGGCGCCCATGCCGCTGAGCGATATCACCGGCCCCTTTTTCATATGTGGGATCCGGAAGTCAAACTCGGGCCCTCGCGCTTGCCGGGCAGGTGCTTAAGCCGCTGAGCCATCTCACCGGCCCAAGGCTGATAAATTTGAACTCAAACATTTACGTTTATTCTTTGACAGTTTGAGAGTTAAATACAGACCAGTTTTTAAGAATATAGCCTAGAGATAAGTGAAGGTCTCTGCAATAGTCACAGGGAGGGGGAAACTCACCATTCTTAAAATTTGGTCCTAGAGTCCAGGAGCGACAGAGAAGAAAATTGCCTTGGAGTAATTTAGAACTAGCAAATTAGGACTAAATCCTAATCATCTCAAGGGCAGAAAGACAGTCAAGACCAAAAGCTCTCCCAGGCTGGGTCTCCAGTCCTTAGCAAAATATGCCTCCAAAGACGAAAGCTACAATTGACTCCAACACACTCCCAAGCAGAAAACCAACAATCAAAGAACCTGAATGGCTGCTTTTTTACCTTTGTGAAAAATAACAAGAGAGAGAAAGAAAGAAAATCAAAGGATGGATTGGAGATGCTCCTTTAAGCTTTATTGTTTGGGGCTCATATATTGTGTGACTTTGGAAGTAGCACTCTCTTGTGTCACCCAGAGCTTGGTTTCTTCCATTGTGTCTCAAACTGAGGGTCTCTTGCTGGTTGCACAAGAAACCCCTGCCTAGACACCAGATTGGCCAAAGCCCTCATATGTGCCTTTCTGGATGACTGTGAATTTTGATTCCCTTCCAACCTAGGAATGGGGCTAATGTAGTCTACAAAGGAATGTCTGTCTTTGGTGCCCTTGTACATGAGCACTCATTTTCTATGGCCTCAGGAGCTTCCAATTGGAAAAGAAAAAAGATTTTCAAGATTGCAGAGAGATGCACATTACCATTTCCTGACACATATCCCTGACATAGGTGAACTTCCAAAATCAGTCCCCTAGCCTCAGACACAGCCAAGAGCATGAGCTGCAAAACAACTAGAAATTCAAAAAGCCATTCCAAAGAGCTGTCTAAAATAAGACAATAAGGCATCTCATAACCACCAGGCAAGTTAAGAAAAGAATACAAGTAAATTTAGCAACCAGTGTAGAAGTAAAGCTAAATGAAACATATAGAAAACAGGAATACAAGGCCCTGCCTACAAAAATAAAAATGTCCCATTAAAGAAACCTAAATATGAAGGCATCAAAATCTTCCCATGCTCTCAATTTAAATCTATCATATTTTAACAAAAAAGAAAAAGCATAAGCAACTGACAAAGATGACAATTTTTGATTACCTAAACAAGTCACAGTCCAGAATCCCATTGAAATATTTCGGATGTCATGAAACAAAACCAGACTCTTACCTCCTTCCAAAGATCTTGGCAGGACCTCCAAAATGACAAAGGAGAAATATAACTCCCAACCTGCTACATATCAGATGTGCCAAATTCATGTCCACTGAAATCAAAGAATGAATTCTAAGAGACAATGAGGCTTAAGAATAGGAAAGGTTTATTAGAGATAGCTCCTGAGAGATAGGACAGGTCCCAAAAGTGGGTTGCCCCTGAAGCCTTTTATACAGCAGGGTTCATTTACACAGCAAAGTAACAATGTAGGTAAAACGTAGGTCAAACTACAATCAACCTACAGTATTTTGAGTATAGCCACTTAGTTAATATTGTTCCAGTAGGGAAATGAGTCGTGTAACAAGGTTACATGGAAAGAACACTGGCATTTTTGGGAAGGGAGGGTCTAGATGCTCTGGTCACCCCCATGGGCCTCTGATACCTATCTGGATTTACTGAATCTGCTGATGCTAATAGCAGAAAAATTCCAAGTTATTGTTTATTCCTTAGGGAGGCATGTAGGCCTGGCCATTGCATCTTTATCTTGAGGCCTGGCCTTCAGATGTGCCTCCAGCCATAATTCTGACACGTTTATTTTTCACTGACTTCCTGGAGAGCCCAGACCCTCTCTGACTGTATATTAATTTTTATCTAACTTAGCTGCCTATAATAATGAACTTGGTGATGAAAGAGAAAATGGTTCCAGAGGTGGTGTTGTTCACATTTTGGAGGACTGAGAATGTGGGTCAGCCCTGATCTCCACAGGGTGGTCTCATTTGAATGTCTATAGCAGAATCTTTATGACACAGTCCAACTGGGCAATACAGTACACTGCTCCAGTCCCTAACATCAGCTGCTCAGATCCCTGTGACCTTACTCACAAAATCCTCTGCCCCATTCTTTTTCTCATAGCCCCTAGCCCCTGCCCACAACCCTTTCTGTAATATATTCAAACTACCCCTTAACTAGAGTACCTGAGTCTGATCTGTACCCATCCAGTTAATTCTCTAACCTAGAGTAATACATATACTGCATGCATTAGAAAATTGGGGAAAGATTTCATTACCATCAATAAGAAGGTTAGATTAAAGTTTTACAGAGAGGAGAAGACTTGAACTTATCCTTGATGAGTTTTCTAGAAAAAAAAATCTTAAGATCATTAAGAAAAGAAGAAATGGATACAAATACCCGGAGACAGAAATGATGGTAATGTGTGCATCAAAGAGGGAGTAACCCATCAGATGGCAGTGGGGTCCATGTTTATGTTAAGCATGGGAATTTAAAAAGGAAGGTTGAATAAAGGGTTTTGAATATGAAGAAGTGGAGTTAGTACTGTAGTCAACTTTGTAATTCAAAAAGCAGTGTTGAAAATTGTTGGTCCAATGAGGAGGGATGCGCCCTGTTTAGAGGTTCAGAGGAAAATTTCAGAAGATGTAATTTGTTAGCTTTATTCAGATATGAAGAAGTGGGGACAAGTGAGAGATTACTGTTCTGGTCCAGCAGGAGACAAGAGCCTGAATACAGAGACTAAGAGACAGCACTGGAGAAGAATGAGCTAGGCAAGGTGAAATGTTGAAAGTTGTCAGTGGAGGAGGACTTGCAGCTTAAAATATACACACGTACTCTGCTATCCACATTCTAAAGGAGCAACTTCCCTGAAACCAGTACTTCCCTCCATCACCATCTCCTATCCCAACCCCAGAGCCTGGGATCCTCCATTTAAATGCATGGGCTTTCCTTTCCTAAATGTCCACCTGAGGCCTATATTCCCTTGCACAGCATTTGATCTCACCTCCAGAGTATTTGGTCACCTGGGCACACAGACAGCCCCTTCACTAAGGAAAGCAAGCATCTTGACTCCAGTGAATTACCTCTGCACAAGACTCACCTTCCCAGCCTTGTAGGAAGATGAGCCCTGTCAGGATAGACCAAGAGTGCCTTTGGCATCATGAGGTGCTGGGGGGAGCTCTACTTGGCAAGAAGAACACTGGATTCTAAACCTAGAACTGGCACTGGCTTGCTGTCAGGTATTCTGAGTGTCTGGCAATAAAATGGGACAATCATGCACTACAAATAGGAACCCACAGGCACCTAAATGTTCTTTAAAACAGGGAAGACTTCCTCTTGGAGCTGTATGGGAAGAGTGGGATTCTGCTTCTATATTTCTGAGCCAGACCAGGGTCCCTGCTGAAGTGCCCTGATACATCAGTGGGGGCAGATGATTTATTGGCAGTTTTTTAAGGAACTCACTGACCTTTATTTCAGGTTCAACAACCCTCCTTCTCTATCCTCATTCCTCCACTCCTCAGTCTTGATTACCAATCAGAAATGAAATCTCAAATTGCAAAGATGCTAAGAGGGAAAAGGGGAATGGGGTACGAAAGAAGTGAGACCTCACCATCTAGCTTAGAGAGAACCAGGACCTCTAATTCCAGGCCAATTTGAGTAGAGAGACTGGAAATATGAAAGATATAGGGAAAAAAGACCTATTTGTTCCAGAACAAACTTCTCACACTGCATTTTCAAGACATATCTATTCATTTTCAAGAAGTTTTGAATCTACTTTTTCTTCCCAGCCACACATGAGATTCCTTTTTCCTCCCATGATGCAACTGAGCATAAAGCATTGACAATACTCAGGGTCTTCAAGAATGCCAAGAGCAATACCATCACTTCCCGTTGCTGCCAGTTATCTATTCCAGGAAATCTAGGCTTTTCTGATCAAGCTCAGAATTCTTCCAACTTCTATCCTTTGCCAAATTCCAAAGCCATTTTCACTTTTGTAAGTATTTATTACAACAAGCACCCCACTTCCAAATACCAATATCTATATTAGTTTCTTACTGCTACTCTAACAAAATTACCCTAAGCTTAACAGTTTAAAACAACACAAGTGTGTTGACTTACAGTTCTGGAAGTTGAAAGTGTAATAATGGGTCAGTAGGGCCTCTCTCCCTCTGGAGGATTAAAAGTGAATCATTTTCTTGTCTTTTCCACCTTCTTAAAGCTACCTGCATTCCTCATGCCAGGGTTCTAACCTGTACCTTCAAAACCTTTCTCTCAGTATCTTTCACACCCCCACCTCCCATTTCTGTAGTCATATCTTGTCTCAGACTCTGACTTTTCTGCCTTCACCCTGAAAGTGCTTTTGTGATTATATTGAGCCCGTATGGATAACCCAAGACAATCCCCCTCCACCATCTCAAGATCCTTAAATTACCACATCTACTTAAATTATTGCATCTAAATTCCTTTTGCCATGTCAGGTGACATATGTACAGGTTTCAGGGACTGGATTAGGATGTGGGCATCATGAGGAAAAGCGTATCCTCCAGACTATAACACGTAGGGACAAAACATTTGCAATAGGTAGCTGGGCACTGTGGCCTGGCCTTAGAGACCAGGTCTGGTTTTCTGACATCAGGAGGTAGCCTTGTGCAAGTCCCCTTTCATCTGTGTCTGTTCAGGTTATGGACTCATTTTGTGCATCAAATGGTCTCTAGCTAGCCTGTGCATCAAAGCCACCCCAGTTCCTTTCAAAATATCAGTACATCCACCAAGGTTCTGACTCAAGATGTTGGAATGGGGAAGGCTACCCTTCCCATGGGTCAATTTCACTAGTTCCACAGAAGATCCTGGTACACACAGGAGTGGGGGCTCCACCTCCTCTGTTCTTTCACTTGGTTACTGGAGTTACAGCCAGTTCTGCAGTCTCTGGCTTTGGGCTTCCTAGAGTCTTCTGTCCTGATCTACACTTGGCCAATTTTCAATGAGGAATGAAAGAAAATGCAGATTCCAGAAATAAATTCCGTACTAGAAATGCCAACTGTTTCATCGTCTCAACCAGTGAGGTAAATTTTTAAAAAGTTTTTAGTGGATGTGTAAGAATTGCACATATTTATGGGGCATCATATGATTTTGTTGTTGTTGTTTTTGACACAGGCTTTCACTGTGCAATTCAGGCTGGCCTTGAACTCACTATGTAATCCAGGCTGGCCTCAAGCTTGTGGTCATCCTCTTTTCTCAGACTCTCGAGTGCTGGGACTACAGGCATGTGCCACCATGCCCTGCTCATGTGATATTTTGATACATGTATATATTGTATAATGTTTAAATCAGTGTAAATATATCTATCCACCTCAAACAATTATTAATGTTATGGTGAAAGCATTCAAAGTCATTTCATTTAGCTTTTTTAAAAATATATACATCTACCCAGTATATTATCGTTACCACTATACAATAGAGTGACTGGTTAACGTCACTTTACTATACAGTAGAAAAACAGAATTTCTTTCTCCTTATCTATGTTAGTACCTGTTAGTTAATCATTCCCCATCCCTTTCGTTCCCCTACTTGCCCCAGCCCCTGTTTCCTATCATTCTATTCTTACCATCTATGAGATCATCTGTTTTCTATTCCACATATGAGTGAGATCATACAGAACTTGTCTTTCTGTGCCTGGCTTACTTCACTTAACACAGTGATCTCTACTTCAAGCTATGTTGTAGAAAATAGGAGGGCTTCCTCCTCTTTTGTTGCTGGATAGCATTTCATTGCATGCATGTGCCACATTTTCTTTATCCATTCATCAGTTGATGAATACCTAGGTTGTTTCAGTTTCTTGGCTATAGTGAATAATACTGCAGTGAACACAGAGGTACCAACATCTCCTCAATTGACTTATTTTACTTACCTTGATTGTAAGCCCAGTAGTGAGAGACCTGGCTCCTATGGTAGTTCTATTTTTAATTTTTTAGGAACCTCCATGTTTTTCACAATAGCTGTACTAATTTACATTCCCACTTATAGTGTGCAGTGGTTCCCTTTTCTCCGCTTCATGGCTGGCACTTATTATCTTTTTAATCATAGCCCTTCTAACTGGAGTGAGGTAATATCTCATTGTGGTTTTGAGTTACATTTCCCTATGATTAGTGATGTTGAACACTTTTTAGCATATCTGTGGGCCATTTGCATGTCTTCCTTTGTAAATTTTCTATTTAGATTTATTGTCCATTCTTTAATTGAATTATTTGTTTCATTTGCTATTGAATTGAGTTCCTTATATATTCTTTATATTAGCCCCTGGTAAGATATATAGTTAGCAAATATTTTCTCCCATTCTGTAGGTTGTCTTTTCATTCTTCTATTTCTTTTGCTGTGCAGAAGATTTTTAGTTTGATGAAATTTTATTTGTAATTTGTCATGTTCCCTGAGTTTTTGGGTTCTTATCTGTAAAATCCTTGCCCATTCTAGTGTCCTGAAGTATCTCCCATGTTTTCTTCTAGTAGTTTCATAGTTTTGGATCTCATATTTAGGTCTTTAATCCATTTGAGTATGGTGAACGAGAAGAGTCTAATTTCATTCTTCTGCATGTGGAGATTTCATTTTCCTAGCACTATTTATTGAACACTGTACTTTCTTTAATATACATATTGAGTGAAATAAATAGGACACACATGTGTAAATACTGCATTATTTCTCCAGTGTGAGTAACCAAAAGTTTAAATAAGTACCAATATGTATATTAGGTATTGTGAAATAGGAAGAAAATGTTCAAATGGGGAGGGGAACAAAGGAGAAGGGAGGGAGAAAGGAAAGAAGGGAAAAGTAAAAAAAAAATGAGAAAAGAAGGAAAACCTGGAAATGAAGCTTTTGTAAATGGGGAGGAGAGGAGGGGTTGAAGGGAGGGTAGGGGAATGGGGGGAAACATGTTATATCATGTACAGGTACAAATTCTCTAGAATGACTGTGTTCATTATGTATATCTAAACTGTACCAATAAAATCTGATTGGAAAAAAATATACACACATCTCAGCACTCTTGTTGAAAATCAGTTGACTGTAGATTCTTGGAGATAGACTTTTTAAAGGTTTTGAGTACCAAAGTATTCAACAAACCTTTCAGTTGAATGGAAAGGCTGAAGAAAGAAAATGGGTTAAGGATACTACATTCTCATTCAAGCCTGGGAACCTTAGCCTAAAAGAGAATCAATGGGTTGGGTGTGGAAGAAGCAAAGAAATCAGCCAAGGATACATGTAGGGAGAGATTTCACACATCTTAACTGGTAGATCAGAAACATTAGTAGTTTTTTTTTTTTTGAAGGAATTATTCTTGCCAAGAAATCAGGAGCCAAGACTGAAAAAAGGTTTTGACTATTCAAGCTGTCAAGCAACTTTGAAATCTTCCATGAGTCAAAGACAAACTAAAGGAGGCCATGTCTGCCAAGTTCTGCTGCCAGCATGGCCAAGCAGAAGAAATGGACAAGCAAGGGCCTCACAGAAAGTGGGTCTAGGGGGCCTGCACAAGGAATCTCCTCCTGAGAGCAAGATCAAAGCCCCTGTTCTGGGAACAGTCCTCTCAGTGTGTACCAGAGCTGCTGTGGATTGGTGACTGCTGTGTTTCTCCAGTCTGCCCCTTGCCTTTTCCAGTGGGGGTGTCCACTGCAACAGTCCTAATCCTATCCCACCCAATATACAGGTATGTTTGGAGCAGATAAATTGTTCATGTATTAAAAGTACCGTTGATCTTTTACTGGAGACTATAACATTCACTTCTGTAAGACTTAATTTTCTCATTTTTTAAAATTAAAAATTTTAATTAAAAAATTAAAATTTTTATGAAATTGTGCTAAAATCACATAGCGTAAAATTTACCGTATTTATCATTTTAGGTGTAGTTTAGTAGTGTTAATGTTAATAATTTTTTAATTTTCTTTTTTTAAAATTTCATTTTAGGACCGGTGAGATGGCTCAGCAGCATAAGCGCCTGCCTGGCAAGCGTGAGGTCCTGAGTTCAACTCCCAGTACCCACATATGAAAAAGGGCCAGTGATATGGCTCAGTGGCACGGACACCTGCTGATGAGTGAGGTCCTGAGTTCAACCCCCAGTACCCACAAAAAAATAAAATAAAATTTCATTTTAGTTTTATTAGTACATGTGTGTAGTGCATAATGCTTACATTCCTTGTGGGGAGTTGGTACATGTATATAACGTATCTCTTTTTTTTTTTGTGGGTACCTAGGGTCAACCTCAGGACCTCTCACGCCACAGGTGCCTGTGCCACTGAGCGATATCACCAGCCCTTTTTTCGTATGTGGGTATCGGGAGTCGAACTCAGGACCTCGCGCTTGCCAGGCAGGCGCTTATGCCACTGAGCCATCTCACTGGCCCAATATAACGCATCTTAATTCCTTTTTTCATCCCTTTTCCCTTCCCTCTCTTCACTTTCCACCCATCTCTTGATCCCCTTCTTTTATTTTTTTCTTGTACGTTTCTACAGAGCATAATGTTTTTGTTCTTTGTGTGAAGTTGGAACATGTACATAACATGTCTCAATTGCTTTTTTCATCCCCTATCCCTCCCCTCCTTCTTCCTTCCCTCCAACTCTTGATCCCCTTCTTCTTTGAGTAAGACCTATGCAGCAGATCTCCAGAACCTTTCATCGTGCAAAACCGAAATTCTGTGCTCATTAAACGCTCCTCATTTCCCCCTTTGCTCAGCTTCTGTTAACCATTTTACTCACTGTCTTCATGAATTTAAGAACTTTAGGTACCTTGTATACATGAAATCATAAAGTGTATGTCTTTTTGTGATCAGTTTATTTCATTTGAGATAATATCTTGAAAGTTCATCTATGTCATAGTATGTCACAATTTTCCTTTTTAAAGGCTGAATAATATTCCTTCATGTGAATATTTCACATTTTTTTTGCCCATCCAACCAAAGATGGACATTTGGGTTGTTTCCACCTTTTAGCTATTGTGTGTAATGCTGTTGTAAATATGAGTATATAAAATCTCCTCCAGATCCTATCTTCAGTTCTTTTGGTTATATGCCTAGATGTGGGATTGCTTGATTATTGGTAATCCTATTTTTAACATTTGGAAGAACTGTCATACTCTTTGCCAAAGTAGATGCACCATTTTACATTTATGCACAAACATTCCAGTTTCTCTACATTTTTGTTAGCATTTGTTATTTCTCTATTTTTGATATCTGCATCCTAATGGGATGAGGTGATACCTCCCGGTGTTTTTTATTTTCATGTCTCTGATACTTTGATCATGTTTTCATATACTGGTTGACAATTTGCATGTCATATTTGGAGAAATGTCCATAGGAATGTCTTTGTCCATGTTTAAATTTGGATACTTAATTTTTTGTTGTTGAGTTGCCAGAGTTCTTTATTGATTCTTATCAGCTAAATAATTTGCAGATATCCTTCTTTTTCCATTCCATAGGTTAACTTTTCACTCTGTTGACTGTGTCCTTTGATGCACAGAAATTTTTAAGTTTTATGTTTGATGTACTTCTGTTTGTCTATTTTTGCTTTTGTTGTCTGTGCTTCTGTCATATCCAAGAAATCATTATGAAATACAATTTCATAAAGATCTTCCCATATGTTTTCTTCTATGTGACTTATAGTTTTAGGTCTTGCATTTAGATAGTTGATTTGTTTTAATTTTTTGGTACCAGGAATCAAACTCAAGACCTCACACTTGCCAGGCAGGTGCTGTGCCACTGAGCTAAATCCCCAGCCAGCTGATTTATTTTAAATTAAATTTTATATATGGTATAAGGGTCCCACTTCATTTTTTTGCATGTGGATATCCAGTTTTCTAAACATTATTAATTAAAAAGACTGTCCTTTCTCCTTTGACTGCTATTGGCACCCTTGAAAGACCACAGGCATACAAGTTCATTTCAGGGCTGTCTATTCTATTGCATTGGCCTATACATTTTTCTTTATGCCAATAACACATAATTCTGTTTACTGTAGCTTTGTGGTATGTTTTGAAATAAGAATGAATGAGACCTTCATATTTTTCTTTTATAAGTTTTTTAAATTTTGAGTTCCTTTATATACCACATGAATTTAGAGTAGATTTTTGAATCTCTGAAAAAAATCCATTGAAATTTTGGTAGGGATTGCACTGAATTTGTACATCACTTTGAGTAGTATTGATAGCTAATGCTAAGTTTTTCAATCCATAAGCATGAGAAGTCTTTCCATTTCTTTATGCCTTCTTTAGTTTCTTTCAGAAATGCTTTATAGTTTTTGTTGTTCAAATCTTTCATCTCTTAAGTTAATCCCTAAGTGTTTTATTCTTTTTGATGCTATTTATTTTATTTATTTATTTATTTATTGGTACCCAGAATCGAACTCAGGACCTTACTCTTGCCAGGCAGGTGCTTGTGCCACTGAGCTATGTCCCTGGCCTGATGCTATTTTAAAAGGAATTGTTTTATTAATTTCTTTTTCAAGTTGTTCACTACTAGTATACAGAAATTCAACTGATTTTGTGTATTGATTTTGGTTTAGTTTATTCCTTTTCCAGTTTTTTAAGGTATAAAAGAGATCATTGATTTGAGATCTTCCTTCTTTTCTAATGTAAGAATTTACAGCTATAAATTTCCCTAGGAGTTGTGTCTCTGTACCCCATAAATTTTAACATTGAAAAAATTTTGAACTTATAGAAAAGTTGTAAAAATAATAGATAAAGTTGCAATATGTTCCTCATTCAGCTTTATCTAATTACAGCATCCTATTTTCTTCATATTTTGTAAGCTTTGCTATGTCTGCTCCATATATTTTCTTCCATGTGAGATCCAGGTTGAAGGGTAACCTCCTCTGGGTCATGGGATCCTTATGGTTAAGAGGGGAGGGAGCCATGAAATTGCTATCTGGGCTGGGAGTATAGCTTTCCCATCCCAGACATTAGACACTGAGTGAAGGCCTTGTGGAAACTCCAATCTTAGCCGCCATCTAACTGCCAAGATATGAAAGACCCTAAGCAAGTGCTACCCATCTAAGGCCAAGTCAATCTTCACATTCACGAGCAAAATCATTGACTGTTATCATTTTAAGTCTCTGTTTTCAGTTGGACTTTTTATAGATTATCAGAAAAGATACTATAATTTTAGGCACTATTCTTCAAAGAATACCACACTCTATAGTCTGCTAATGTTCTATTATTGTATTTTTCTCTGAGTTTCGGAGAGGTGCCAGGATTTAAAATGATAAAAAGACTTTAAGTCTGTTTTGGAATTTAGCCAAAGTTTTAGTGCCTGTTTCTGGACTGAGATCCTGGGAATGCTGCCAGATTGTGGGAATGGGGGAATCCCTTGCATCCCCTTGAATTTGGTATTTTTACTTCTTTCTTCTTGCAGTGGAATGCTTTTCATTTCACAGAAGCTGACCTCATAGTAACAGCCATAAATCACATGCCCCAGTTTGCCTGGGCACAGTCCCAAACTCACCTACTACACCTGGTCTCAGATGAAAAATAGGCCATCTTCAACCCCTACACATTTTCCTGTCTCATATCCTAGGATGGTCCCTGAGGGCAGGATGCTGGCCCAACAGATTTATTACAGCACCCTGTGATTCATTCTCAGTGACAAAACCCTCTCACCTCACTTCCACTCTCTACTCCTCAGTCTACTTCCTATAAAAGGCAGAGACAAAGCCACCAGAAGATCACAGAAGCTGAGACAAGCTCAGAAACCTCCAACTCTCACACTGAAGCTGGTCATCCCACCCTCCACCATGCAGGTCTCCTCAGTCATTCTGCGCCTGCTGCTCACAGCAGCCACCTTCAGCACCCTCCTGCTGGCTCAGCCAGGTAAGGCCCTGCCTCCTGCACATCACCCATCTCTGGGTTACCACAGGGCATCACAGCATAAGGGGGTACCCTCAGCTCACCTAAGCAGCTGCTCTTCCAACCTGAGGCAGCTCAGAGAAGGACAAGGAAGCAGCCAAATCACAGTTGCTCCTGTGCACAGCTTGAACCAGATTTCCAGCTGTGGACCCTGAATCCAGCTCCATGCAGGGCTGCAGCCCTGGAAATACACCCTCATGCAGTTACTGCCCCAGCTGCTTTCAGCAGTGTGCTTGAGGGGCCTCTCTTTGCAGGGTATTTCCAGATACAGGGAGGAAGGAAGAGACCCCAAACCTCGTCTGTGCCTCATTCAGCCCAGCTTCCAGAGCCAGTGGTTCTGCAGAGGTGGTGGGTATCAGTGACTCTCACAAACAGGGATGGATTTCTGGAGCCCTAATAAAGGACCTGTAGCAAGAGTCCATTTAACCCAGAGAATTAGATTATTATATTAGGTTTTCTTATCAACACAGAGAGTTGTCATCAATTCCTCTTGCCCCTATCATTTGGGGATGATGCTTTCTCATTTTATAGCCCATGAAAGTGAAAGTTTAAGGAACACCCTAAAGGGCAGAGACATTGAATCTGAGGTGGATAGCTCCTCTCCCCACTTTTCCTATCTCTCTGACTCCTCCTTATCCTAAATGGAAAACTGAGAAGCCCACATAAAGAACATTTTCTTGTTTCATTCCAGATGGGATTAATATCTCCATCTGCTGCTGTAAAAGAAGTCAGAGGATCCGTGTGCAGAGACTGGGGAGCTACACAAGGATCACCAGCAGCCACTGCCCCTGCAAGCTGTGATGTGAGTGGACCACGCCCACCTACCTTCAACCTTCAGTCCTGAGTTCTCCCCTGGGGCAATATAGAGCTATTCTCAAGTAGAGTTGGAGTCAAACACTCAGATGCCTAGACTATCTCTAATTCAATCTCAGAAATTTTCCAGTTGAGAACCGGTAATTGGATAGGAAGCTGGGAGTGGGAATTCATTTTCTTTTATGGGATCCAGTTTTACCATTGGAAGCAAGAGGGCCTCACCTGGGTCACAGATAAGAGCTGCTTTCCTTGAGGCTCTTCCTTTGGTTTGCTTTCTTCCTCCCACCTCTCTGGGGCAGTGTCATCACCCTGGGCTAAGGGCCAGGCAGGTCACCCATGTAGTAGATTATAGATGCACGCTGAGTCCTCAAAGCTCTCCATCTAACTGGGCTCTCTCTCCCCCACAACTTCAACACCAAATTTAACAGGGAAATCTGTGCTTACCCCAAGCAGGAGTATGTACAGGATTCCATGAAGTACTTAGACAACAAATCCCAAACTCCAGAGTCTTGAATATTCACACATGAACTGAAACCAAGCCCCGGCTTGAGAAGCAAACAATCTTATGTCCCCTGTCCTTTGTGAGACTTGATCAGTTTATTACAATCCCAAGGAAGATGAGCTATGTGTAATAATGTGAATTATAGTTTTTCTTAAGTACTAATTTTTAAAGTTATTAATATTTTAATTTAACCTGCTATGAATTTTGGCATGGTTTGGATATAGAACTGTGGATGCCTCAAGTCACTTTAGTCCTATAAAAACTGTGGGATGCTCCTCCCTGACTACTTTGCTGCAATATTATGAAAGGTTTTACAAGAATCAATGCAAAGACTGTTTAAAAAATGTTTTAGGAAGAAACATAATGTTATTATACAATGGGATATTTTGTATGTATGACATCTGTATTTTCAATAAAATGTATTTTTCTATGAGCCTGACTTTGATGGTGTTTAAAGGGATAAAATAAAGCTGGAGGAGCTGACAGGTGGCAAGGAGGGGGGCATGGCTACAGAGCATGGAGTTTGTGTTGTGAAAGGACAAATATATGATAAACACTGGGCTTTCCCCAGGCTGGCCCTCCTGCAGGTCTAGAAGAGTCAGGCAGGCTGGGGTCAGGTTGTACAGCCCCAGAGCTCAAAATATGACATCTGACATTGGCTTTAGTCATTTGTTCAGATATGTTTCTTACCTCCCAAAGTTGTTGCTTTTCTCACCATCACAGAAGTATCTCCCATCCTTTATAGCGTCGGCCTCCTGGATGGCTAGTTTCCCCCATCTACTTCAATCATCCACTTCAGAATATTGCAAATATCATCTGAACTGAGAAATGAGATAGAGGACCAATAGATGATCTCAAAAATTCCTTTCTACATATGGGAACCGTGTGGTGTCTTTTTAAAAGTTTCCATCTCTGCAGGTTAGGGAAGAGTAGGGAAGGTAAGGATGTAGACTCAATACAAGATATTGACAAACCCTTGATATCTTCAAGTGGAACTTCTTGGAGACAAGATTTCCACCAAAGCCCCAGGTAGGACACTCAAGGAAAGGGTCAGGATATATCATACACCTTAGTAGAAGCAGACAATTTATTGGTGACCATTTAATTATATCACAATGCTCAAGCCAAATCCAATAGCACTTTCTACTTCTCCTCTAACATACCAGTGTTTATCTCCAAACACCAATAGGCAATAGAATCTCAAATTCCAGAACAGAACAACCAGGGGGAACACTAGGAGTAAGAGGGGAAATAAATGGACACTGTACCTTAATGAGACGCAGCAAGCCCTATGGTATGAGCAAATATTAAGTGACATCTTAGACAGAAGGAGAGAAGGACTCCTTGTGCCTAAGTTCGAAATAATCTGCTCAAGCTACCTTTGTAAAACCTCGGCTCTTCATCTCCAGGGAAATCTAAACTCATTTGTCTTCATGTGTGGAGTTTTAGACTTAAAGTGATTCCTTCTATATGGCAGGCTAGAATTGGAGAAGAAATTCACCACAGCATCTGCCATACTTGGGAATGATGTACTCAGAAATCATTTCGTGGAGAGGTTTATTATTTAAGGTTGGGCTACTCTGGGGATCAAAAGTCACAGAACAACTACACTTCAGGGTCTTTGGGATCACCCTCTGACTGGTTGGGAGACAGCCACAAGAGACAGTCATGGAGAAGGTACAGGTTAGTGCAAACCCCCTGGGAAGTTTCAGCAGTAATGAGCTCAGGTTGTGAAGGACCCAGTCATCCCACCCTTTCTGGAGAGAAACCAATCCAGTCATGTGTGGTTTTCTGAGGAGGCTGGGTCTGAACGTGTTGACATTAAGTCCAGCAGACTGCTTGGCGCTCTTCACTGCTTACTTCCAGCACAGAGCTCAGTGGTCTGTTTGGATTTTCCCCTCTATCAAAACAATCAGGGATATGTCTTGTCTTGGCCATTTGCCACAGCCTGAGGTGTAGGGACAGAAAGCCCTCTGGAGTAAGGGAAGAACCTCATAACCCCACGGGGCATAAATCTAGTAAGAGATAGCAGTGACTTGGGGTGCACAGAAAAGCACAAACACCAAAAGCCACGTTGTTAATAGACCTCTAGAGCAGACATCACACCATTGATTGACCTCACCCAGCTAAAAAGTGTGACAGGATTCAGCATGCACACAGCAAAATAGTGGCCATAAGAACAAAATAGGCCCTAGTTGTGACTCACTATCCCCCACACTTATCTAGTGGATTTCAATACCACAGGCCCTGGAAAGAAACCACTCACCCAAGCATGCAGAGGAATTATTTTGGAAACATTTCTCTTTGTTTGTTTTGTTTTTTTCCTTATTTTTTTTGCTTTGCTTTTATTCTTTTCTCTTATTTTTCTTGTCTTTTTCTGCTACTTTTACTTAATTCTATTAACTTTATTGTTTAATCAGATACTTTATCTCACTTTTATCTCCTAATCTTCCTTTTCTTTCTTTTTTACGTTTTACTTCTTTCATTTCCTCCTTTCCTTAATTAATTTTTAGTTACTTAAATGACCCTATTCTCTTATTGCTGATATCTTTTCTATTCGTAATAGTGATATAGTTGTAGATATTTACTGTATGTCAATATTTGGTTTGTCTTTGTGCCTGTATTGTTATTGCAGGAATCTTTTCTGTTGTTAAGGATGGTATAGTTGTAATTATGATTAATAGCTATTTTGTCTTTGACTCCATTATTATTGCTGATTTCTTCTCTATTGTTAATGGTGGCATAGTTGTTGCTTTTAATTGGTTTTACTCTAGGCCAATATCTCATTAGTCTTTGTGGCCACAATATTATTTGCTCCTCTCTGAGTGGGGCTGAGGATCAAGCCCCTGGAAGAAAGCTGGACACTTAGAAGACCCTCAAATATACTGAATAGGTTGAAGAGGGTTATAAACAACAAAACATAACCAAACCCAAGGACACATCCCAGGGAGACAGAATCTAATTAAAGTGATCTCCACTGTAGTGACAGAGTTTCTCTACCCTAACTGATCTTCAACTCATAATTCAAAAACATAGAAACATAAGAAAGTAAGGCAACAAAATGCCCCCTCCAAACTCCTAACAACCAAAAAGATGATCTCACTGACACTGAAGTAGAGGAAACTATAGTCAAAAAACTCAAAAACCAAATGGTTTTTGAAGTGTTTAAAGAGACAAAGAAACATATAAGCAAATGCATAAGATAAGTTCAAAGAGGATTTAATTAAACATACAAAGGATTTTAGCCATAAAATATTCAACAGTTTAAAGAAGAAACAAACAAACTTTGAGTTAAGTAAGACAATATAAGACGTGAAGTACCACTTTGGAGAAGAATTAGAAAGTATGAAAAGAAAGCAAGTAGTGGTAGATATGAAAAATTCAATGGAAAGCAGGGTGGCAGACTTAACCAATGTGAGAACAAAGTGTCAGAAATAGAAGATAAGAAAGATCATACACTCAATGATACCATAAAATGACAACTTGGATCTAAAAGCTACAATATGACTTTAAAAACTCAGAATGATGGGACTAAAGAAAGAAATCAGAAGATGATTCATGAGGTATAAAAAATTTATTCACTAATTGTCTTAGTTATTTTTCTCTTGTTGCTGAGACAAAATACCTGGCACCCAAAGTTAAAGGGGGAAAGGTTTATTTAGCTCATAGTTTGTAGAGGTTTTGGTCTATAATTGGCTGGCTCCAAGGAAGGGTGGTACATGGCAGAGGGGCAATAGTTCATGGTAGCAGGAGACTCTTTTTGTCCCTTATATTTTATACAGGCTACCCACCCTGGGGCAAGTGTAACACTCATTAGAACTATGCCAAACCAAACAGTGGACCGATTTACTAATCACAAACCCTTAATCCCAGCATCGCACACTCTAGTTCAGCCACCTCTGAAAAAGCCCTAAGATCATATGAGGCTTTCTTTGAGTGGACATCTAGATGCAAACTATAACATAGCATAGCAGAAAATTTTCCAAATCTAGAAAAATAATTCAATATTCAAGTAAGGGAGTCACATAGAATCCCAAAGAGCCATGGCCAGAAAAGAACCTCTCTACAACACCTCATAATCAAAATTTCAGAAATTTAACAAAAGGAAAGATTATTAAAAGCTGTTACAGAAAATCCTATAAAGACAAGCATCAAAATAACTGCAGATTTCTTAGTACAAACTATAAAGTCCTGGAGAACTTGGAGCAAAGTTTTCAAGTGCTAAAAGAAAATAATTGTCAACACAGACTTTTATATCCTGCAAAATTAGCCTTCAAAAGTAATGGAGAAATAGGGGCCGGTGAGATAGCTCAGTGGCACAAGCACCTGCCTGGCAAAGGCGAGGTCCTGAGTTTGACTCCCAGTACCCACATAAAGGAAAAAAAAGGGCCGGTGATGTCGCTCAGCGGCACAAGCACTTGCTGGCAAGCGCAAGGTCCTGAGGTCAACTCCTGGTACCCATGTAAAAAAAAAAAAAAGTAATGGGCAAATAAAGACTTTTCATGAAAAAATTTTGAAGACATACATGACCACTAAGCCAGGATTATAGAAAATATTTAAGGGAATCATGGACAGAAGACAGGGAAGCCACCAGCATTGAAGGAAAGGAAAGTATACATCTAACTGGAAAAATAGTTAAACAAAAGGAAAAAATAAAGGCATCAACACTGGAAAAAAATACTGCAATGATGGGATTTAGTGAATACCTAATAATAATAACTCCCAATGTTAATGGTCTTAACTCCCCAATCAAAAGACATAGACTGACAGATGAGATCAAAAAACAAAATGCAATCATATATTGCTTCCAGAAGGCACAACTCATACAAGAGAACTTATGTAGACTGAAAGAGAAAGGAGGGAAAATGATATTCCATTGAACCAGAACCTGAAAACAAGCAAGAATAATTATCTTAAGACACAGCAGACTTCAAGCCAAAACTGGTCAGAAGAGACAAAGATGGCCACTACATACTTGTAAAGGGGAAAATCAACAGGAACAGATAACAATTGCAAATATCTATGCACCAAATGTTGGCATATCCAAGTACATTAAACAAAAACTGCTGGATTTAAAGAATACACAAATGCAATCATAGCAGGAGACCTTGCTACCTGACTCTTAAAATTAGACAGATCAGCCAGATGAAAAAAATCAAAAAAAAGAAACATCACCGTTAAACCCCACCATTGAAAAAATGCTCTTAGCAAAGAATTTTGTCCAACAAAAGGATACATATTTTTCTCAAAAATACATGGAACTTTTCACAAAATGGACCATTTCTTAGGCCATAAAGCATACTTAAATAAGTACAAAAAATTGAAATAATCCCCTACGTATTATCAGATCATAGTGGAATGAAGCTAGAAATCAACAGCAAAAGAAGCCACAGAAACTATGCAAACGCACGGAGATTAAATAATATA
The DNA here is from genome assembly GCA_028451465.1 of Erethizon dorsatum. Lineage (NCBI taxonomy): Eukaryota > Metazoa > Chordata > Mammalia > Rodentia > Erethizontidae > Erethizon > Erethizon dorsatum. The sequence goes on from CM051826.1 coordinate 44,410,567, forward strand.
TTGTTGGATAATCAATGGTTAACAGAAGAAACCAAGGTTCTAGAATCAAATAACAATGGATGCACAACACACAAAACCCTAAGGAACATAATGAAAGCAGTTCTAAGAGGGAAGTTTATAACTATAAGTACACACATAAAAAGAATAGAGTGATCCAAAATAAATGACCTAATGAGGCATCTTAAGGTCTTATGTAGACAACAATCCAAATATTAAACTAATAGAAGGAAAGAAATTATAAGGATTAGAGTGAAAATTAATGAAATTGAGACTGGAAAACAGTACAAAAGATCAGTAAATCAAGAATTTGTTCTTGGAAAAGATGGAAAGGGAATCTGAAGACAGGGAAGATGGGAGAATAGGGAAGAGAGGGGAGGTAAAAGAATCAAGAGTCAATATGTATATACACCATTCCCACATGATGAATGCACTTACTGTGTACCACAAACATACACAGTACCAATAAAAAAGATAATACCTATGGAAAAAAATTTAAATGACACACACAGATGGGCAATCACCATCACCAAGATTTTGATCAGGAGTTTTAGGTGGAGAATGTGCCCTCCTACCTTTTTAACTAGTTCTCCATGTCAGGACCAGGGCTGAGATGCACTTTGAGTTTCCATGGTATTCTTTCTTCAGATTAATGTTGTCTCTGGACTTGACCTATGACCTCTGGCTTAGAGATGAAGAGAACAAAACAGATGTATTTCTATTGGACAACCTGATACCGAAGACAGCGTGGTATGATGAATGGATAGTATAAATGACAAATAATTTAAATATACTTTATTTGAAATAAACAAAAATGCTTACACAGTTTCACTTGGAAATAAACTCTTACAGGATGGTATTACTAAACAAAAACAAAGCTGAAGTATAAACACTCTTCTGTTTTGGCATTTATTTATTTATTTTGAGACAGGAAGATACGACTTGTTTTGTTTTTTTTTTTTAACTGACCTCCCTCAGGGCCTATTCATAGAAGTGTAAACACTGTAAATGAGTCCACCAGTATCAGTTGTCCTATCACATCTATGTCACCTGTGTATTCTGAAATCACATACACACCTGACAACTTACCTGGGAGGCATTCCTTATCACAGTTTATTTTTGATTTCTTGGCAGGTGGGACTAAGGAAGGGTAATTTGGAAGAAGTTTTATATACCATTGGAAGAAAACACAAGTATTCCCTTTAATAGTCTGCCACAGAGAAATACTGCCTGGAAGTTTTCCTTTTCACTTTGGTTCATTTTTAGTTTTTGTGATTTACAGAGCTATGTGATTCATTTGCTTATAGTACAGTCCTGCCACAAAACATTAAAGCATGTGATACCCAGTATTCCTTGAACACTTGCATTTTTCAAGTTCTATACTCTACTACATCCATAGTGTGTCAGAAGTTCTTAAATATTAAAAAAAAAAAACCATAAATGAGCAAAATTCTTCCAAAATGCAGTTGTCTATACATACATTGATACTAGATGGGGAAGGAGACCATGAGGGAACCAACAACAAAAAAAGCAAACTTATTTATGTACAAAGAATATAATTCAAGTCGCTGAGTTTAAAAGCACATTCCCCCACAGAAGCCTGCTACAATGGATTTTCCAGAACACTTTCTTTCCCCTCTGCCAAGTGGACCTGAAAAGCCCCAATCCAAAGTTTTGAAAACCAGTTATGACATGCTATAAATGATGATCAAAGCAGTCAGTGGGAGAAGGATAAATGTGTCTTCCATTTAGCTACAATTTGTAGCATATTTGCTTTAGCTGTTGGTGGATCAGTAAAATCACTAAAGTACCAGAAGTGCTTTGAAGCATAGCAGTAGAACAGTACTGAACATACTATCTAAACAGAAAGACCACTTTGTGCCTAGAAAAATTTTCTAAACAGTAAAATGATTCCAAGTCAGATCTCTCTCTCTCTCTCTCCAGCTATAAACATAGCAGAATTAAACACAAAAACATTTACAAATAGATAAAGTGAAAACAGAAAATTACAAGGCAAAGGATACAAACAACTCAAGACAGTACTATAGATTCAACAGCATCCCACGAGCCTAGAAAATCTGTTAAGTTTGAAAGCCCTAGCAAAATAATACTTTGGTTTATAAATCACTTGTTTATCATATGACCACATGTTGAATCATTTTCTTTCCACCTAATGAAGAATACTACACTCATTCTTTAAACATTCTGCATTTCTTTGCCAATCTTGTAGTTAAGTATCTTGTTCCAGCTGATTCTGGTTCTAGTAACTGGAAGCTGCTGGCTTAAAGCCTTGAATGTGATTTCTGACGTCGTGTGATAGTTTTCACTAATTGCTGTGATTCTTCTTGCCCGCATTCTCTTTTATTTTAACTAACTCCTTGGTAGTTTGGACTTCATTTGAAAAATGAATATTGAATCTTGCACATTTTTATGACTAACAAACTGAACATTGCCATTTCATAATACATAGTGAACTTGAATCTGGAGCACTCCAACCACCCGGGCTGTAGGTGGTGTGGTGGTGAACATCTACTCTTATCTCCAACAATCATACCAAAAGTTTTTCGACTGAAATGGGTAGCTTTCAATATATGTAATAATAGTCTATTTCCCATTCTATAGATTTAGCTAAACAGTACAAAAGCTGTTGGAATAATGATGTTTCACATAGGCTCTTAAAGTACTGTCACGGGATTCTCTCCAAAACATCAAACCTTCATTTAGTTCCTCTGGCTGAGGATTATTTGCTCCTTTCCTTAAGTTGGTCAAACTTAAAGGAAATTTTGCATCTTGGATCTAAAAATCTGCTGTTACCCAGGATACCATGCTTTGTAACTAAAATCTGATATTCATGTCCTTCTATCTGCACAGGTGTGAACTGATCCATGTTATACTGGGCAGATGCGTATGCTGCCCTTTCCCTTAGGAGACTGTCATTATTAAGTAGCAGCTGGTAATCACTGAAAGCTTCATTAAATTCCCCTGCTGTCTTAATTACTTTTCTCATTGCTGAGACAAAATAGGTGACACCCAAAGTTAAAGGAAGAAAGGTTTATTTAGCTCACAGTTTGTACAGGTTTCAGTCCATAATCGGCTGGCCCCAAGGCAGGGTGGCATGGCAGACAAGCATTGCAGAAGATAAACAGTTCATGGTGGGCAAAAGGTATCAAAGCAACAAGGGATGAGCACATCTCGTTCTATCCTTTATATTTTATCAAGGCTACTTAGGGTGGGTAGCACTTACACCCTTAATCCTAGCATTTCACCACGAATCAATTCCAGCATCACACACTCTAGATCCATCCACCTCTGAAAAAGCCCCATCTACGACCACGTGAGGCTTTGGGAGGACATCTAGACACAAACCATAACACCTAGGGATGCGTAAATGAGGAATATAGCAGCTTTGTATATCTTCTCCTCATCCCACACTGGATCCTCGGAGTGGCCATCTTATGCTACTCTGGCCCAGCCTGGCAGTGGCTGTGAGGCAGAATGCTGAGTGCATGAAGAGCATCTTTTCCTCAAAATTTTCTACCTTCTAAATCTTGGCTGCTGGGCATATACTAATCCTAAAGAAATAGACTGTGAGTGCCCCACACGCATCCATGGTGCCTTCTACATTCTTCAACATAAACTGTATTTACTTGAGGTCTGTATGTGACTGAATCCTAACCAACTGCTCAGGGACCAAATTATGTTAAGCCACTTCCAGACCTAGTCCCTACAACAACCTGTATTTCCAGCCTCCTCATTAAGGTGACCTGGAAGGCAATGTGTTCCCTAAAGCTCAACTTTAAGGTGGAAGCAGCTCCCATACCCAAGTTAATGGTCACTGATTAGAGGAGATCCACTGGGCCTAGCTTGAATTGTGACAGGAGAGAGAAATGAACATTTGTAATGAACATTTGTGGTGTTAAGGCACAGACAGCTGGAGCTCAGATCAACCCTGAGAAAATAGAGGAATCAGCACCTTGATCTGGAGCTGCCATTAAAAACCTGAAACATGGTTTTCTAGACATTTGGTAGCAGGCAGAAAGGGAAGCTAATATCTCAGGTTGAAAAAATGTAGATTCATGTTACAAATATCAGAGCTCTCAGGGCCTGTCTGCTGAAACTGTAGCACCAAAAAGAAAATTTGAAAAATGCGTATTACTGATGTGATGGTTGTTTTTTGTCCATATTTTTCAAGATATTACTGCAAGAATAGCTCAGGAGAGAATATGCTGTTCTCTAAATAGAAAGTAAGAGAATAAAGTTCACAAATTTAAAAATTTAAACAATTGGAAAAGCAATCTGTTTCCAGGTTCCAAACATTTAGAGAATATATTTAAGAATTTAAAAATTCAGTAATAAATATCTAGGAAAACTTAGTTGGATGAAGTGACATAGGGCAAAAATCAGAATGAAAGCACTGTATAGCCTTGCCCTTTTAAGCTCTCTCATCAGTGAGAGGGGGTGGGAAAAAAGGCAGAAAAATAATTTGAGAAGTATATTGAGAAATTTGGACAGTGGCATACAGAATTGATTGGGTGCAAAGAGATGAGAAGCCTCCTAAATGTATCCAGGGAACTATACAACATTACCAGTGAAACCATGAGTGAGCCTAGATAGATAGATAGATAGACAGAGCCACAGACAATTCAGAATGTAAACAAACTCCAAGCCTCACAGTGCAGCAAGCAGCCCACAAAGGCTGCAGGGGCTCAAGAAAAGCAGGTTGCACCTCACCACACACTTCCGAGGTGGCCAAAGGGGAGGTTGTGTCAGGGCAACCAGGAGCCAGGATCAAAAGGACAGAAGGGCAGAGCAGAACCAAGCCGAATCAAGGATGGGAGACTTTCACAACTGCTTGAGGGGTTGTAGCATTGCTACAAGGCATTGGACATGTGTTTACCACCCTCCCCTCCATGAGTGAGGGTACTAATTGCCAGTATGCTTTCTTTGTAGTGCTTTATAAATGTTCTAGATATAACGTGTCTTTTTAGTCACTGGACAAAGTGGATCCACAGCTTCATGGAACTGAGAGGATCTGTACATACAGGATGATGTACTCTTTCATGGAGAGATCATATACACACAGGATTGTATAATGGCTAATTAGGACTTTGGGTTGTCTGTCTTGGAGATGGACTAATTGTGTTTTCTACAGAGATACAAGCAAAGGACAGGCTGTGACAAACCTTTAGCCCTCAGCAAATACAGGCATGCTTCTCTTCATTTCTCAGTCCCACTGGCAGTCACATTTGAGTCCTATGAGGAGTTAAGGTCCATGGCAGGCAGAGGTAATGTAAGCTGCAGGCATGCCTATTTCTTTAAAATATCTCTGTGCCCAGTGAACTGGGAGGCCATTGTCCAAAGGATCACTGTAGATTACATGCAGCCCGTCTCTGAGTCATTCCTGAGAAGACAGCACTGTGGGCAATCAGTTTCGCCCAGCTGTCATACAAACAGATATGGAAATGTGTTGCAGTAAACTTACTGGAATTGTTGCCGTTGTTGTCAAAGGGTAGGCCAGCGTGCCCATGATCTATGAACCCATGGAAATAGCTTCGGTATTGTGTGCCATGGCTTTCTGCCTTTGTACAAAAAAGGAGAGCTAATTATTCCAAAACAATTCTGAGATAGTCTAACAGTTATCAGTATTTCAAATCAAAAAAATAAAAAACTTACATTTTCTTCAAGGCAACTCTGGGAAGCAGGTCTCTCTTTCATAAAGGATTTCAGAGAAAAAGATATTTAATTTCTCTGTCTATGTTTTCTAGTTTTTCAAATGGATTTAATTAAGCCAGGTGTGGTGGCACATGACTGTAATCCTGCTCTCAGGAGGCTGAAGCAGGAGGATCACCACAGGTAGCCTGGGCTACGTAGTGAATTCAAGACCAGTCTCACCTATGTAGCAAGACCCTGTCTCAAAAACAAAATCAAAAAAGGAACTAAAATGGATTTAATTAAAGGAAACTATTAGAAAAGAAAGAAGGGGATGGGGGAAGAAGGGGATGGAAATAATAAAGGGGTACAATCAAAGTATGTTATACACATGTACAAGCGTGCTAAAATGAAACTCACTAATCTCTGTGACTAAATATGCACTAATAAAAATGTAAAAAATAATAAAATGGAGTTAATTATGATACCTACTTCCTGGATTGGTTGGAAGGATTAATTAAGCCAACCCATAAAATAAAATAAATACAGTGCCTTGCATAGACCGCAGACTGACAACTTGCTGTTTGCTAACCACATTGTTAGAATGTTTATACTAATTTGGGGCATTTTCCTCCAAAAGTGACAAGAAACTGCAGATAGGGTCTCTGTGACCCATGTGAAGGAGAGGAGTTGGAACTTACTTGATCCTCCTTTGCAAAAGGGAAAACAGAAGCAAGATTTACAATGCAGTAAAGGTTTTATAATACAAGGAGTTAAGAGACATAGCCTCCAGGATCAGGTCTGACTAAGTCTCAGAGCAGCTTTTAGGTTTTGGTCATTGACTCGCAAGCTATTACTAAGGAAAAGTTAAATAAACCATCTACCTTCACTTGCTCTCCACTGACTTTTAAAAATGACTAAATTTGGAAGTCACACAGTTGGACAATACATTATTAGTCTCCCTAGCTCTGCTGTAAACATCTCTGACTAAAGCCACCTAAAAGGTTGAAAACTGTTCTCCAGTGAATATTATCTTCCCCCAGTCCTCTAGGGAAAACTAGCCTTTTGTATAATTAAGCACTGCCAGGGAAAGCAACTAAAAGGGGCCTGAGTCATAGGATAGAAACTAGAAGGTCCAGTAATCTAGAGATAATATCAGCCTGTGAATCAGAAAGGAAGACCACGCAAAATTTCTGACTACCCTGGAATTTGGAATTACTCTGAATGCCTGCCTATCTGATATGCCTCCCCTGCAGTGTCCCTATAAGTCTTGCTACTACAAACCCTAAGCAAGATGGCCTTTGTTGGTGGTAGTCTCCCTTGCCTTTGGTTTGCTAGCTTTCCAAATCGATATTTTTCTTCCCCCAACAACTTGTCCTCAAGTCACTGGACTTTTCTAGTGGCAAGCAATGAACATGGGTTTATAGTTACAATAAGCCTCAACCTACTATTCTTTTTTTAAAGAGAAAGTTGTAATAAAATAAACATCTATGTCTCTTCCAAGCCTGTCGATGACTTTGCCATACTAAAGAAAATCTGATGCAAGCAAAGCAAAGCAAAAGGGGAAGCCCCAATTGCTGGGATCCTTCATGCTAATCATTCAGCATTCCTTGGAAACACTGAAACCAATGTTTGTTTTCTCAGTGGTGGACCCACTGCCTACTCACCTCTCAGAGTTTTTCCTGAGCAAGGCACTCCCATTCATCAGGCAACAAGTCACAGGCAAGTGGTGGATCCATTTTTGGTCACTGCTGGATGAGAAGTCTCCGAAGTAGACAGAAGAAAAGAAAGACAGTGTCCTAGCCCCTCCTTGCCAGAGCCAGCCAGGCAGCTGGGTAGAACAGCTACTGAGTTGAATATCTCAAGATTTATTTTATTTAATCCCACTGAGGTTTCTGGAGACCACATAAAAAACCAAAACTCAGGGAGAAAAACAAAAAAATGGAAAGTCACTTGCAAATAAGGCCCCATAGACTCTCAATTAAGCAATGGAATTATTCTTGCTAAGGCACATGATCACTGAACAGCACCATCCAAGTACCTATGAGGTCAGGAACATTCTGAACTTTTTGTATTGACATAATTGCTAAGAGATTCTAATCCTCACATATACAACTTAGGCATAACAGGAAGACAAGAACCATCTTTACTTGGAAGCAGTGGAAAATTTGGAATAATGGATGGAATAAATCATCTGCCTAGACCCTCAGCCTCTTTCTAGCATCCCCTGGTCCACCAACTTTGTCTCATTCTTAATAATAAAAACTATTAACTTCTAATTGCCTAGCACCTAGAGATTCAGTCACTCTTCTGAGATATGTATGCAACATCCCATGTAAGTCACATAACAGTCCCCTAAGGTGAGTATGATTGTCATCCCCATCCTAATAAAGCAGGGTGTGGTTAGGCATGTTGTCAATGGCATCAAACTTGTCAGTGGCAAAGCCATCATCCAAACTCAGGCATCCTGGAATCAATTTCCCCACTCGACTTTTTCACCTGGAACTGAACAGCAACAACTGGGGAAGATCAGGTGTTTTAGCAGGTCAGTTATTCTAGATGGTATATAGACACTTTGTAAAGCAGCAAGGGTATTCTCTAATCCCGCTTTCACGGCAGACATCACCAGTCAACCACAGTAAATTCTTCTACTAACCCAAGGCAAGTCCTCAGAGTCTTTCTTAACATACCTGTCTATGCAACCTTATCAATCAATCAATTTGATATGAGCATGTGCAGTAAAAGCCAAGAAACAGCTCTGAAGTTCCTCCAAGGTAGTATCCAGGGCCATAACACATTAAAGATGTTGCTTCCCCTTGCACCCTTTTCTGCACAAAAGGGGACATGTCACTTGTCTGTTTGATGTTTTTAAGCCATCAGATACCTTGTCCATAATATGTGCTTAAGGGGTGAGGGTAAACTAGAAGGCTGATTTTTCAAATGTGTCCTTGATTTCTTGGCATGTAAGGGCATGGGGATGGGGGCCACCTATTCTGTTGCAAACAGACTCACCCTACTCCAGTATTATTTAATGTCTAGGAGCTCATTTTGTTTACATTTATGAAAGGACCTTAGTAGCTAATCAGATAGTTTTAAAAGGCTCAAGAATTCCAGATCAGTGGGGCTAAAAAGCCACAATCACTAGACTAAGTTACATGGCCAAAGCTCTCCTGTGCTATCCTTTCTAAATCATGGAGACCTATCAGAGTTCAGAGCTGCTGAGCAATCTCTCCATGTGGCTAGGAGCCTAGCAGAAGGTTTAGGGCCTCTTTCTGGCCTCCAAAACTCTGAAAGCCACCAGATGTTCACAAAGATCAAAGGTTCTCCCCCATCCTCTCAGGTTGTTTCTTTGTCCCGCTTCAGAAACTTGATTGCATTTCCTAATCACATATTCCCTTACCCTCTGTTCTGCTCTACGTCCCATGATAGATGAGACAAGTGCCAAGTCCCACCCATGAGTTTTCCTCTCTTCTGTGTTTCCAAGTGCTAGAGTGTGGTCAGAGTTCAAGATTCCCTCTTCACAATGAGTTGATCTTGACCCTGCTTAGACCAAGACTTCCCTGGAAGTTCCCACCCACTCTGCTCCCTATAAAGGCAGGCAAAACAGCCAGAGTAGCAGAGATGCTGAGGACAACTCAGAAACTACCTGCTGTCACGCTGAAACCCATCTGAACACTCCACCATGAAAGTCTCCACTGCGTTTCTGTGCCTGCTGCTCACAGACTCCGCTTTCAGCCCCCAGGTGCTCGCTCAGCCAGGTAAGCCCCACCTTCCCTAAGGGAAACTACCCATCTCCAGAACCATCCTATCAGCATGAATATTCAGAGCAAATTTTACATTTGAAAGATTGGGAAACAAGTCTCTGACCTGATAAGAACCCCCATCCCCAAATCCAGTCAGTAGAAGAGGCAAAGCTGGGTCTGGGCATCCGAGGCTGGTCCCCATGTGCTCTCTCTCTCTCTCTCTCTCTCTGTCTCTCTCTCTCTCTCTGACATGAGGGCTGGGGCAGGCAATGAATACATCCATGACCAGCTACCTTCACAGTTGGGCATGACGCAGTGGGCAGTTTTGACAGTGGCGAAGGGGGAATATCTGTTGATTGGAGACCCCAAAATTTTGCTGAACTCCAAGACAGCTTTCAATGCAGTGATTACAAGAATGGAGGTCCCAGGGCGTTGTCTCCAGGTAACTCATTTTGACTGTATTGGGGAACATATTTGGGTGCTTGTGCTGTAACTCACTTTCCCATCCTGTGATGACTTATATTTACTGAGTATATCAGGCCCGATAAGCTAAAGTGTGCCACAGCAATAATCCTAATTATCAACTGGCTATCACAATTAAATTAATTAAGGGTCATTTTCTTGCTTACATCCAATGTCTATAATGCATGGGCTCAAGCTTCTGCACTTATATACTCAGGACCATACACTCATTACTGCTGAGGGGCATAGGTAACACATACGGGCTCAGAAATGACACTTGCAGGCTGGTGAGATGGCTCAGCGGCACAGACGCCTGCCTGGCAAGTGCAAGGTCCTGAGTTCAACTCCCCGTACCTACATAAAAAAAAAAAAGAAAAACTTAAAAAAAAAAAAGAAATGACACTTGCCACCTCATCTTCTCTCTCATTGGTCAAAACTAGTAAATGGCTCCAACCAATCAAAAGTAGTCAAAAAGTGCCAGCCTACCTTGTATCCAGAAAGCAGAGAAGGGAGAATATTTGGTGAACAGTACCATGACCATCACAGAGCCATGTAGCACCTCATAGTGACAGAGTGGTAATGTATGACAGAGACCAATATTTTTTCTGTACCCTTGTTAGAGGTGATGGATTCCCACTGTATAAACAGATACCATGACGAAGGCAGAAGCACAGGGCTTCATGATGGACATGTTCTACTTCTACCTCCTATAGGAACTCACCTTCTCCTAACTTCCTTCTTCCTTTATGAAGTCACGCTTGGGAATATCTGCATATCATGAGTGGCTCTTTCTAATCGTTTTCTCTCCTAAATTCAGGTGCTATCCCGATCACCTGCTGCTTTGCTGTGACCAATAAGAAGATCCCCATTCAGCGACTGGAGAGCTACAGAACAGTCACCAGCAGCAAATGTCCCCAGACAGCCGTGGTGTGAGTAAACAAAGCTCATCCTCCCTGGGGACCAAAAACTCATTTCTAGAAAGGAGTCAGAGTCACTTAGAGTTATAGGCTCAGACAATTTGACCTCTATAATCCTACCCATGGATTTGCACAACAGAAAATGTTCATACAAGTTTCCTTGAGTGAAGAAAAAATAATGGCTTTACAGGGCCATCAAGAGCAGCAGCCAACCCTAAAGTCCCACCCTTCCTCTGCCCCCTTTTCTTTCCCACAGCAACCCCTTGGCCTCATGGCAAATGATCCAAGAATATTTAGAGTTGAATAGGTAGAATTTTTAAAGAGAATCCTTCTAATTAATTTCTTTCATTCTGCAGCTTCAGGACCAAAATGGACAAAGATATATGTGCAGACCCCAAGAAGAAATGGGTTCAGGACTCCATAAAGTACCTGAACAAAATATCCCAAACTACAAAGCCATAATCACCTTTCTTAAGACTACAAAGCAGAGCCTGAGAAATGCTTGATTTATTTTTCCTCCCTAAAATGCATTCTGAAATAATATCATCATTCCCAAAAAGGATGACTTTGATTTAGTTATTTTTAAAAACAAATTACATTTAAGTCAGTGGAGTCTGTAAATATATCATATATATATATATATATATATATATATATATATATAATAAACATATCATATATGTAAACATATCATATATATGAACATGTAAACATATCATATATGCATATATATCAGTCATTTTTAAAATGTAAATTTTTTTTTTTTTTGTGGGTACCGGGGGGTCGACCTCAGGACCTCGCGCGCCAACAGGCGCCCGTGCCGCTGAGCGATATCACTGGCCCCTTTTCCGTATGTGGGATCCGGGAGTCGAACTCGGGCCCTCGCGCTTGCAAGGCAGGCGCTTACGCCACTGAGCCATCTCACCGGCCCCTAAAATGTAAATTTTTGAGAGGATCCCTTGCTCTCTGTGAGCTTCCATCTGGTCCCCCAGCAAGTGTAGGAAGTGTGACTCCCAGATACCTAGAAACTCTTCCCCCTCTCCCTGGAATCTTGTAAGGGTCCTAGAAAAGATCGTTTGTGTGAAAATGCCTTGTAATTTTAGGAAGACATTGTTCTTGTGAACCCACAGTGTGATTCACAATGATGAATGAAAGTAAATGCTGTTTTTAGAACACACGAAATATATACATATTTTATTACTGTCTTCTGTTGTCATTTTTGTGGAGAATTCACATTGTGCTGGGAGACAGGTAAAGATGGGTGAGAGGTGTGGTATGGGACGAGTTGAGTTCTTGGCAGATGACTCTTTGGCATGGCTGGTCTTCATTGAGATTCAATGTAAAACTAACAAGACCAAAAAATGCATTCCAGCCCTTACATCTTGTTCCCATCTGTGGTTTCCCAGATTGCAAGTTTTCAGCCACATTCTTTGCTGGAGCCTCCCCACCATTCCCTCCTTCACCCACTTCATGCTTTCCTAAGACTCTCAGGTCACCTATTGCAACAGCCTGTGGCATTCTCCCCTCCCCATTTTACTGCTCTGGCTTCCAACACTACAGAGTAGGGCCACATGATAATCAACAAGAAGTTTGGGTGAAGGCTTCAGAGGTGAGATGGGGCTCACGCTCAGTACTGATGGTGAGACATAGGGGTACCCTTTGAAAGGAAATTCAGTCCAGGAAGAGGAGAGGTAAGGCTTAAGCAAACACGTAGAAAGAATGGGTATGGTGATTATCAAATTGGGCGGATGCCTATCTCAGGGTTAGAGCACGTGTAATGTGATGGGGAAACCTGTAAAAAAAGGTTTAGGCCAGGCAGTCCAGATGGGAGTTTGTACTCCATACAGAGAGCAATAACTAAGGGGAACACATGGTTTTCTTCACCTGAATTGGGACGCTTTTCAGAATAACATGTAGCCTTATGAATAGTTACTTTCAGGCTCTAGATATAAACTAATAGTCCTCCAGGAGAACTGGAGCATATAGTCACCCTAGTAGTAACAGGCACTGAAAGTTTTTATTCAGTGGTAGTAGAAGGGCCATGATAAGAACTTCAGGAGGAGTAGGGGCTATGGACTACATTGGGAATGGAGGGAATATGTAGTTGGTGCACTATTGCAATAGGTAGCAAAAAGTAGTGGCAGAGGGAATTTGAGGAATGATACATGGGGAGGTGAAAAGGTAATAGCAAGAAGAATGGGCCAAGCCAGGGTGAAGTGCTGAATGGTCTGGATGGAGAAATAGGACTGGTGACATGGAGACTTCCCAAGCTCTGCCATTAAAGGGTAACTTCTTAGGCTCAGAAAACTAACTTCCCTCTAACACTCCTTCCTTATGCCCTAACTTTACAAGCTTGAGAGTTTCCAATCAAGTGAACAGGACTTCTTTTTCTGTACTAGCAACTCCAAATAAGATTCCCCTTTGGCATATCAAATCAACCAGTCTTTCTGTCAGTCACATGCCTGGACACAGAGACCAAGAATGTCCCCAAAGGTAGAAAAGGGTCATGGATACCCTTCTGGTATAGTCATGTATGGTCTGAGGCTTCCAATTCTGGGGAGGCAGATAGACTGCTGTGTTATGCTATATATTGCATAGTTCCATGGGGCACCATTCACATCAAACTCTACTGGGACAGTGGTGGCCTCAGCACATGGCCATAAAAATGGCAAATGAGGTACCAGGAAAGGCATTGATCTGTGAGGCAAGTAACCTTGGCTTTATCCCCAGAATACATCTGTCTCCCTGTGTTATTTTGAGCCTTGGTTATCCCATCCATGAGACGAGAATGGTAATGTCTTTTAGGGAGGAAAGTAGAAGACTGACAAATGACTCTATAAGATCCTCTTTTCTGAAAGTACTATCTCTTGGAAAACACCACCATATCTGCCCACTGAAGCAAGGAAGGCTATCAGAATGTTCTACACTCACATTCCAAGGTAGACAAGCACACCAACTAGCACACCAACTCTATCTCAGACTGAGCCTTTCTGGAAGGCTTTTCTGACAGCCTCAAATAGAAACAAGGACCCCAGAAAGCTTTTAGTGGCTACCACATAATGGTATACATTCTGAGTATCATTGGCCCTCACCCAGGTAGAACACAACTCTCTGCCTCTTCTACAGCCTAGCAGACTTCGGCCCTAAACACCAACTGGAGATGGGTGTACCTCTAAGTTAAAGAGACACATGGAATGGCCACAGAACAGCTTGCTAGGATCAACAGACTCTCTGGTACCACACAAATCTTGAAGTGGGCATCAAGAAGGGGAAAGGAGGAGAAAGGTGTCCTCCAATTATGAAGGACTAAACAGAATTTGCTCACATCCCCTATGCCAAACTTTCTCTTTTGTCTTTTGAGGAATCCTGGACCCAATTCAACCCTGGCTGAGAATAGCATTATCTGTCCCAGGAAGATAAAATTGTAGGTACAAAGCATTGGAAGTGTTAAGTCTTCTGGCAGTACACAGTCCCCAGCCAGGAGCCAAGGTTGTCGCCAACTGGTCTCTGCTGGATGCACACTCCTGCATGCAAATCTTCGTGCAGAGTATCCTGGAGAGTATGGAAAGTATGACTGGACAGAGAGAATTTATATTGTGATATAGTGACAGCCCAGGTCTCAGCCAATCCCCCATTTCACTTTAGAACTGGGATAACCCAAACGAGTGTAGGGGGCTAGGCTATTATACTCTATCATGACCATTCATGGCTGCAGGCCATTCTTGGGGCAGGACATGACTCTAAGTGAAGCAGATGTCTTTAGACAAGAGGTGCAGTTTCCACGAAGGGCACTCGGCTTAGAAGTGTTGGCAGTGAACACTTCCAGCAGCTGGAGAAAGAGTTCTTAGCCCTGGAAGGGGAAAATCTGGGCAGCACGCCACAAATCCCATAACACCCTCCCCTTGCACTGCTTTAATCATTTTGCTTACAAAATAAATTCCCCCAAACACCATCAAGCCTATTTTCTTCAGAAAACGCACAAGAGTAAGGAGAGTTGGGTGAAATTGAGCCCCTGTCCCAACTGCTGCAGCTGGTCTTGAGGTCATAAATGATGCTTTTCATGTCTCCTTTAATGTACACTCTAGATGTCTCTCACCCTAAACCAACAGATCAGCTGGTCTAGGTGGTCTGTCTTCAGGATTGACTTAAACCCTTCTCACTGACAGTTGAGCCCCTGGTCACCATGCTCTTCTGATGATCAGGCTGCGGCTGCTGCTCTTGTCCATAGTCTTTCAAAAGTGGGAGAGGGACTATCAAGAGACAGGCAAATAGGTCATCTAGGTGTCAAGCATACTCATTGAATAAAAGAAGCCCCACCTCCACTTGATGATCAGGGTCCAGGACTCCTGCCCGGGTTGCGACTTCTTCTTCTTCTCTTTGACAGTGGGCTGCTTGGCCTGCATATCTCAAGAGGTAGAGTGCAGCCACAGCTTGAGGTTGAACAAGACTCTCTGGAAGCCAAGTAGAAGCATTCTTCCTCTAGAAACCAAGATTCCTAAACTCACACATTCTTGCTTTCAGAAAGAGGAAACACAAATTTCCCCAAGTGTGTGACTAGAACTGATAATAACTGGGGACAATATTATTTCTACCTTTGATACTTAGATTCAAGGATTTTATCTATTAGGGATATAGCATCACCTACTAGTTGATTTAGGGTGTATACCTTGAATCCTACAGAATGGTGTTTCATCCCTGAAGGGTATTCTTTCCAAAGGAGTGCCTCAACTGTGCCTTCAGCAGGTCATTCATTATTCCATCAGGCCAGAAGCTTCCAGAAAATGTAGGTACATAATAGAATCAGTGGATCTCATAGGCATATACTCGGTGATGCACCTAATTTTTGGTAGTGTGTTTATTAGTCTGTAGTGATGTTGTGTGGGAAGTCATGCCAATGGACAACCACTCTATAAGCTCTCAGATAGTGGTTTTGACTAAAGTACTGGATACAGAAATGGCAAACTCAGACCTGGAAACAGTGTCTATTCCAGTTAAAATGAAACATTGCCATGTTAGGCTAAAATTGATACAAAGTAATCAAATATATACTTTCCACTAAATAGCTGGTCAGTCTCGTTGAGAGATGAGGCCATAGCAGGGCTCAACGCTGACCTTTTTTACTATCAAACGGGAGAGGAGGCCACATCAATCTTGGTGAGTGGCAACCCTTGCCATAGTACAAACCCCTGTAACCATGACTACTTTGTCCATGTTCCCATTGTCCCAGCACTGTGGTAGCTGACATGGAAGCTGGTCAATGTCAACTGGCCAAATCATTCTGTTTACTTGGTCATTCGGTGCCTCTCTTTGCCAAATTCCCCAGTGGACATCAATACCGTATCTTCATAGCTATGCCCTATCTTCTCATGCCTCTCACTCAGACTCTCTTTCCTGTAAATGTTTTTTCTTTCTTTTCCAAGGCCCCTCAGTAACAATCTAGACACTTCACAGTTATCGGCAGTCCACGTACATAGTGACATGCTCCATAATGACACTTCTTTCAACTACAGACCTCACATATGATGGTGGCCCCATGAGATTATATAGAGCTGACAAATTCTCATGGCCTCAGTATGTCATGGTTTCTTGACATAGAGTCTCCTCCTGGTGAAGACACTATGAACATTGTGGAAATGATAACAACGAATTTGGAATATTACATAAACTTGGTTGATAAAGAAACAGCAGGGTTTGAGAGGACTGAGCCTAATTTTGAAAGAAATTCTGTTGTGGGCAAAATGCTATTAGATGTCATTGCATACTATACAGAAATCTTTCATGAGAGGAATAGTCAATCCATGCTGCAAATTTCACTGAAGTCTCTTTTTAGGAAATTGCTACAACCACCCCAGCCTTTGGCAACAACCAGTCCGCAGCCATCAATCCCCTGGCAAGACCCTCCACCAGTGAAAAGATTAGGACTAGCTAAAGACTAATAATTATTAGCACTTTATAGCAATAAAGTATTGTAATAAAGTCTATACATGATTTTAAACACAATTCTATTGTACCCTTAGTAGGCTACGGTGTAATGTAATCATCATAACGTTCATGTGTTCTAGGAAATTAAAACAATTTATGTGAAATATTCACTTATTGCAGTGGTTTCGAACCAGATCTGTAATACCTGAGATACGGCTGGATATATAGTATCTAATACTTGGTAATAATAATAAACCACAACTTACTAGTTTCTGTATTTATTATCCTATACTTTTTATCATTTTAGAATATGGCTCTGCTTACATAAAAAACATTTACTTTAAAACAGTGACACCAGCAGTAGCCTCATACATCTCATGTTCCCTACATTTCTTGACTGCATCATTTCTGTTGTCTTGTTCATTATGGCCTCTAAGCATACAAAATCTATTGCTAATGGTGCCAATAGGAGGGCACAATAAGGGATTGGCCTGGAAACAAAATCAAAAGTGATTAAGGAATACAAAGGTGGAAAACAAGTGATGGTTATTTCTCACCAGTCAGGCATGTCCCATTCCACCATGGCTATGATCTTGAAGATCAAGAACAAAGTGACAAGAGCTATTGAAGGATCTACTTCATTAAAGACAACAAGACTAACACAAAACTGAAGATGGCCTATATCAGAGGCAGAAAAATTGTAAGGACCTGGAGTGGTGACTAAACTGAAACATATCCTTCTTTGCACCAAGATGACCCCAGCCAAAGCAAAAAGTTTGCAGTATGGAGGACTGGGCATGTAGCTCAGTGGTAGAGCACTTGGCTAGCACACACAAGGTCCTGAGTTTGATCTCTAGCACTGCAAAACATGGCAGAAAAAAAACTTAGCAAAGTTGAAAGAAAAGTCTGGATCCAACCACAGTGTTGAATTTATTCCTAGCTTGAGGTGTTTCAAATGATCCAAGAGTCATTACCCATTACGTAATGTGAGAATGAGTGGTGAGTGTACAAGTGCTGATGGGAAAGCACCTGAAGGATTTTTGGAAATTTTCCATAAGCTGATGGTGGAGAAAAATTACTCAGCAGAGCAAATCTAACCAAAGCAAATGTGGCTCAACTGTAGGCTGTACCATGCAAATTCAGAGCCATCTATGTTTGTGTTCACTATGATTTGTCACAATGACAAAATCTAATGATACATTTCTCAGAACATTATCTCTAGCTACAAACGAGAGACACATAACTGTATTCCAACCTCAGGCTGCCTCTCCTTCTACAAAAGCAGACAACTGGGAAAACTGACCAAACTCTATTCACTGGGACGATTTCCCCTCACTTCCGTCTTTCAAGGCTGCCACTGAGCTTGGCAGTAGACCAACTGCCACCAGTTTGGCTTGTGTTCCCACTGAGCCAAACCATCTGGGAACCAAGCTCAGCTCTGTTCTTCCTCCATCACTTGTCATAGTGAGCCATGGGATATACAGAGCAGGTGACGCTGTGCTGGGACTAACATGAGGGCCTAAAGTACCTGCTTAGACTTATCATGTCTTGCCAGTGCCTGATCCCACTGGCCTGCTTCATCTGTCCATGGATTATTGCTGGGCCCAACTGGTAGTGTGACTTGGTGGGTTTACCAAATCCACTCATGATAGGTAGTTCTGGCTACAGTCTTTTGATTTCCCATGGCCAGGCCCTCTGTCTCAGCAAGAGTTTGGCGTACACTGGGAATGTTTTTGTAAAGGACATCTGTTCTCTTCCAGAGAGACTTCACAGTGCACAGGAGCCTTCCCCTTCCATCATGGCTAATGCTAATACAGTAACATCTACCCAGTGGTGTGGTTCAAGCTGCAAGATCACTTGCACCACAGCTGGCCTTGTCTCAGAGCACATCCTTGCTACCACCCCAGTCACAAGAGGCAGCCTTTTGTGTGTGTAGGTGGAAGAAAGCCTCCCAAGTACAGGTAAGCTGTCTACCGGGCACTGTGCCTCTTATTTAATGTCAAAAAGAGTGAGAGGCAATAGTTAGTCTTTTATTTAGAAGGGAATGTCTCAATATGTCCTGAGACTAATCCTACAGGTGCTCTGGAGCTGAAACAACCATTTGAAATTGTCCAAAATTAGTAGGGGATTAGTCTTTTCCATGCCTGTATCATCAGATGTGGCCTTTCCCCATACAGGGAGTGCGATCTTGAGGAAAGCAGCTTTCTACAGCCAAGGCCAATTCACAAAGAGCTGGCATTGGAAATTATTGCCCACCAATGGCAGCAAAGCTATAAGAATGACTACCTGGATCCTGAGAGGTGGATGGGTTCTAAGTGGAGCAACACGATATCCACAACAAGATCAGAGCCTGGACCTGAGGCTTTGTTCGGCAGCTTCACATTTTCTCACTGGGCTTTAGTTTACTCAACCATAAAATGTGTTCTTAGGCTAGATGGACAGCTTCTGGTCAGCTGTGCATTAAAATTACCAGGGATTTGTCTAAAAGCACAGATTCTAAACTATCTTCCCCAGTGATTCTAGTTCAATGTATGAGCCAGAGTGGGACCAGGGAACTGAATTCTACCTCCTGAACTTGCTCCAGCTCTGATTTGTTCTCCAAATCACTTAATCTCACTGGAAAGGTAGACATAAAGATGCCTGCCACCAGGGGATTATGGTAAATAATAGGCAAAAATAGCAATGTAGACAAAAGCATGAGGGTGAAGTCTCAGCATAAAGGGCACATTCACAGGCTTTGTCTTCTGTGAGGAGGTACTTAGCTTCACTTAGCCTTAGTACATGTTTCATTATAATAAGCACCTTAAAAAGCAGTGTTTCCATCAGCACTTGGTCAGGAGAATTGAATTAGCCAGCACTTATAAACTCTGTAGTCCCAGGCATGGAGAACACATTTGACAAAAGTAGCCATCATTAACTATTGCGTGTCAGTTGCAGTGCTGAACTCTGTATGAAAATGAGCTTGGAGAATGCTTCTTCCAGGGAGTTCCAAGCAACACTGGGAAAGGCTGGTAGCAAACCCCTTTTAGATGAGGGATAATGGGGACTGAAGCATGAGAGCATGGACTTAAAATCTTACAGGACAGGCAAGGGATCTGAGCATGGAGATACAGGCCTCTAGTAATCTGCACAGCCTTAAGCATTTTATTCCTGTCCTTGGCCCTTAGCTTTTCTAACCAAGAAAGAGGACAGTACAAGACAATGAGTCCTCAGGTTCTCTTCAGTTCTTCTCTAATTATGTGATCTTAAAGCAAACTTGAGGAAGAGCTATAGGAACAAAGCTGGGAGTCAGATTTCCAAGTCCACCCTCAGCTAATGGTCTGTACTCTTTGGAGACCATGTAAGAAGCCAAGGGATCTCTTTGTCCAACAGAGGACTCATTTTCAGCCCCCATCAAAGTTATTTCTGACCACAGGCTTTCCATGCTCCAGCAATGGAGAATGTGACTTGAATCCATTTTAAATGACTGCTGCAAGGAATTCATCAAGGAAAAGAAACAGAAAGAAGCCAGAGAACCACCTGCTGCTAGGCAGAGAGCAGGTAAGCTGGGCAGAAGAGCTTCCTAAACTAATGGTCTGAAAAGTTGGCTTCATGTTTCACAGTGAAGTACCATGGGAAGCCAAAGTTTGGGGAAGGAATCTGCAAAATGAAAATAGCAGCCTGACTGCTTGGAATCACCAAACTGTTGTCCAGTTAGACTCTGATATCACTGGGAGCTGTTCCACATCACCTACATTTCCCTGAGGCCCACAGCACTGCAAACATATGATTTTGCCAAGAGACCTGATCTCTTTCCCTCTATCTGGCACTCCACATCATATTTTTCTGCCACTTGAGGCAGTCCTTGGAAAACCAGGCCCACAGAAATATGTCCCAGTGTAGAAGCATGAGTCAGGGTTTGGGAGAAAGTGTGAGAAGGTGGCTTTATGACACTTTCAGGGCCTTTACAGCATCTCATACGTCTTCTAAAGTTCCTAAAAATAGTGACAAATTTATTGAAAACTTACTATGTACTAATTACTGTTCAAAGCAATTTTCATGCATTAATTCATTTAACTCTTATAATGGTATTATCTTACTTGTTCCAGAAATGACATGGTCAGAGACTACCATAGGGACAAAGGACAAAGTCCTAGGCCCTTAATTTGTTAATTGAAACCATGATTTGTGTTTTCTTCTCAGACAGTCGGAGACTTAAGAGCAGTTTTTGCTAAAAAAACATGGCTTTCCATTTGGACCTACAGGTGCTCAATAGGTAACTAAAAGCAAACCAAAGCTTAGCCTCCATTTTGTATGCCTTATTATCTTAAAACTTTAGAGTAAGACATGTTAATCATTTAAGAAAAGTTGGTAAAACAAGGTTTATTAGGCCTAAATTTACTTAGCTTATCTCATCCACTTCAAGACTGATGACACCAAGATCAAAGTAACTAAAATAATTTTCAGGATTTCCTGGGATATTAGGTTACCAACTTTTATAATGCCTATTTCTGGGCCTTCTTCCTGGAACAATGCCTAGAAGTCTCCAGGCATTGTCCTAAACCTGTTGTCATCTCTGGGTTCCAAAAATACAGAGCCTCACAGACTACTCTATGATGAAATTGCCCTCTCAAGCAGAAGCAGTTGTCTCCTGGAAACCAAATTTCCCCATCAAGCCATGTGGATTCCTCTGGAGCTATGGAAACCAGAACTGAGACAATGATGAACTGGGCCTGGCCCACCTCAGCTAATCTTAAAGACTGACCTTTTTTGTGAGGAGGCCAGTCCGATCCTTTTCATCACAGTGCCCCTTCCTGGTACTCAAGCTGAAGTCCTTCCCCTATCTTCTCTCACTTTTGTTAGGGAACCAGCTTGATCTAAAGCTAGAGTCCCTTACAATTTTCACTTATTTTCATTAAAGATTTTGCCTATAAATTCATACTGTTGCTTTAGTATTAATTTCCATCACTACTGAAACAAGGGTCTGTGCTAACTTTTCTTTTTTCTTTTTTTTTTTTTGTGGGTACTGGGGGTCAAACTCAGGACCTCGCACGCCAGCAGGCGCCCATGCTGCTGAGCGATATCACCGGCCCTTTTTTCATATGTGGGTAGCGGGAGTCGAACTCAGGACCTCGCGCTCACCAGGCAGGTGCTTATGCCGCTGAACTATCTCACCAGCCCTGTGCTAACTTTTCTACATTCCATGATAGGTGAGCAAAGGGCCTCTATCTAGCAGCCACAAGTGAAAATTTTCCCTGATCTCAGGACAGAGATACCCTAATACCTGACCTTGAGGAAGTTCATTTGAAGGTCTTGGCCCTTGGCTTATTGATCTGACACCCAAAAGATATATCCAGTCCCCTCTGGAAAGGGTCCCTCTGCTTTCTGTCAATGGCCATATGTCACTCACAAGCTTTCAATGCAGATTATCTGTTGGTCCATAGCAAACCCTCTAATGATTAGAAAAGAAGATATGGGCCTAGGCTGGCAGGTTTACTGTCAAATGAATGAAATGTACAGCTCAGGCAATAGAAGGGTTGTTGTCTAGCATGAAATCTGAGCAGTCTTGGGAATCTGCATGGAGGTGGGAGGATGGAAGTAAAGATGGAAATTGGAATAATGGAGAAAATAAGACAAGCATTCAGGAAGCTCATGGTCAGGACCAGAAATAAAGAAAAAGAAGGCAGAAGCAAGGATGGATGCAGAGTGCAGGGGTAGTTGAAAAAATATCCCTAATATGCTCCCAAGTTGGTATTTGATGCAGTTTTACTTAAATAAATAATACTTCAGAATTTACAAACCTGCACTGACTGTCCACTGCAGGGCACAGGTCCACAGCAAGTAGGAGTCTCACGTACTCTGCGTTCATACCTCTAATACTACATGGGACAGCTGGCCTTGATGCGCATGCAGGAGGGAAAGAGTTTTATTGGGTCAGTGTCTTTCACACTACATTGCACCCTGGAGCTGGGAAAGGGACAGGTATCTCCACTTCCTGCATCCCACAGACCACTTCACTTGCCAGCTGATATCTTAGGACTTCCCCTCTGATTTCACTTGGGAAAAACATTGTGAGCTAAACAGAGGCTTGAAAATCACAGCACACCACCATCTTCCTGTGCCACCCAGCTTTCTTATCCTCTGAGCTAAGACCCCTTAGAGACCTCCACTCAGCCAATTTAATACCATACTGGCTTTGAAAAGAATTAACAAGGTTTAGAAATGTACAGGGTTTTTCAACCTCTGGTTGGAATTCCAGCCACAGTTTGAGCCTGCGATGAAATGCTGCTTGAAATTTTGAATTTACTCATCTCTCTGATGACAACAGTTTCCTCTCTTTCTCCCTTTGCTACAGAAGGCATTTCAGTGTAGGGGAGGAGGATCCAGTACGGTGATCCAACTCAGAGCATTTCCTGTTCTTAGATAGAGCATAGCTGCACCTTCCACCTTCCTCTTCCATACTCATTAATCTTAGCAATGAATAGAAAATGTGACCGGTCCTGGCCCACTGGTTTTCTTTTTCACTTCTTGGAAACCTCTTCAGGACCCAGTGGCCTACTCTGCAAATTTTGGAACTAATTTCATCATTCCTTAACCATGACTTTGCCAAGAAATTCCTTTTCACCTCCCAAATTCTCCCTTCTATAAAACAACAGATCATGATGCTATAAAAATCAGGTAAAGTAGCCATAGTAACAGAGTGGCCAGGAAAAACCCATATACCTTCAACTCTCACCTTCTGCTGTAAAGGTCCCCACAATCTTTCTCTGCTAGCTGCTAACAGTAGCTGCTTCCAGGTGCTCCATCAGCCAGCTGAGGCCCCTCCTGTCCTGAAAATACGTTAGGCACCTGGATAACAGCCCTATCAAAAGGGTCCTCAGAATTGCATACAAACTCTGCATTTTGAAAAATGGGGTATGCTTCAAGATAAATGAGAAGTAGCCGTGCTGTCCATGGCACAAAGCAGAACTGGAAGTCCAGGCCACCTAAGCCAGTCTCTGTTATTTTTTAACTGGACAGCAGCTTTATTAAATAAATAATTTATTATAGTACATAAATTATAGTATAAAATTATTAATAATTTATTATATTATATAAATCTGGACTCTCTTTCACTGAGAGAAGCCTCCAAGCCAACACTGCAATAACCTCCAGAATATTCTATCTCTAGTCATTCCCATTCAATCTCTCCTCAACCTCAGAGAAGTACCCATGTATGTGAATTGAGATCTCAGAGGCAGAGAAGTGGCAATAGATTTCCTGGTCAGGTTGCACTTTTCAGTGCAGCAGATGTGTAAAGGACAGAGTGAGATCAAAGGAGATGCGTCCGTGGAGCTGGTTCAGGATGGACGGGAGAAGAACAGGCAAGAAGCAGAAATCTCATCTGGCTAAATTTTGACCCAAGAATGGAGAAAAGTTTAGGACTTCCAGAATGAAAGCTTGGAGCCATATTTTGGAGGATTTTTAATATCAAGATACACAGTTTGGATTCTATTCTGAAGGTAATAGGAAGTCACTGAGTGTTTGAACTAGCAGGGAAGGGAAATGGCCTAATCAAAAGTATTCTTTTTTTTTTCTTCTGAAGTATTCTTGAAGAAGAGGAAGCTAGTGGCTGTGGCAGGATGCGATGTGTAGATGGGAGCAGACTTTTGCAATGATCTGGATGAGAAGTAATGGGAAGAATGGAGGAGAGGCAGAAGCTCATAGAAAAAAAATAAATAAATAAAAGGGTACACAGGGACTCACTTAAGATATTCAGTCATAAGGACAAAGTAAGAAGGCCAGGGACTCAGGCCCTAGAAGCAGTTCCCTAAATACCACAAGATTTTACCCTCTGTCCCTATAAGCCCCAGTAGAGACTTGGGATCATGCACTCAGAGAGAGGACCTCCTCTTCCTGGACAGCCCTGTACCATTCCACTGCAGTAGGTGAGCTCATCCAGCTCCTTTTTCCAAAATAGGCCACACTAATAAGGAATCTGAACTCCTATCAGGAGTAAACATCAACTAGCAGGGCCCACGCCTGCAAGTCTTAGGGAGAAAGACATGACTTCTGAAGATGGTGATAAATTCAAAAGCACAGAGATTGAAAGAGTCCTTGACTAGGAAGCAGCAGACATTGGCACCAATTCCAGAAGTGGCACCGATTCCTGAACACTGAAGCACACCAAGTTCTCCTTCCATGACTCAGTTTTCCTCTTCGATAAATGGGGATGATGTTGTGCTGCTAGCAGGAAGTAGGGGCATCTGATATTTAAGCTTACAAATTCCCACAGTTCTAACAACTGTTTCTCTTAGCCAACAGTATAATGTGTACTCACTAAGGAAGAGTTGGAAGGAAAAGTACTTAAAATCTGGCCCGTGACCTTGGATTACTAGGAATCTACACCAGCTCAGGCATTGGATCTAAGACAGAGATTTTTTTAACTGAAGTTTCCTAAAATGTAGCCAAAGTCCTGGGAGCAATTAGAAATCAAAGAACTTTATTTATCCTAGTGCTCTATCCAATAGTTCTTTTCTCCTGCCACCAAGATTTCATTTCCAAATACCAATCAAAACATAACCCTAAAACTCCAATCAAGTGTAAGAGCACACAGTAAAGTTGTAATAAAAATGACTGATGTGTCACAATGTATACTGATACTCAGGAGACCCTCTGGCACTAGGCAAGTCTTGGGCAGAAAGTGGGAAATGGTAGTAGGCAGTGAATGGTGAAGTCAAGCTTCAGACAGAACTTGCCTGTGCTCTCTTTGTAATGTTATATCTCTTTATTTTGCAGAAGACCTTGGCCTATGTGTCTGCAATTCCTTAGCACAAACCTTCAAACTCAAAGCATTAGAGGTGCTGGGACCACCTGTGATGGAGGAGAGTTGCCAGCAGGGACCAGAGACCAAATATGGTGAGTTACACATCACTGAGCATACCAACCTCAACTTTTCCTTCAGCCTGTGCCTCTACATTACATAGTTAGGTAAGCATGTGCAAGCTATTTTCCTTCCACATGACTCAGCGCACCTATACAATAATACACTTTTGCGTAGCCTGATAGCTTCCAAATTGGCTATGAACTAAAATAACTAGAACTATTTCTGAAAACAAAGATTTCCAGCTTATTACAAGATTCTGAGTCAGAGCGTTGGGCTCTGGGAAAGTGCCCCATCAGGGATTTAACCGATTTCTTCAGGGATCCTAAAGTATAGCCCAGTCTGAGAGTACAACACTGGATGCTCTCTGAAGTTCCTTTGTACTCTCATGTTTGGGTTCTGCCCCCTATAGTCTTGAACTTGCAGGTCGACTTTGTAAAGACATCCTCAAGACCTACCTTTGCAACTGCTCATATTCCAGTCATCTCACTGTGGACCAGCTGTGTGTCTCTTCCCATTGTTCCTTGTATAATAATTGTGTAATCTTTGAGCATATCTGGACAAAGGTAAAGAATGTAACCAAAACCAGCGATTCCCAAGACATTCTTCTACCTGACCTTGATACATTTCTTTGGAATCACTGAACAGAGAGAATCGAAATGCCATAGCAGAAAACTCATTTCTTTTCCAATGCTAATTTATTTTTATCCACCTTTAACTCGTGGTTCAGATGACAGACTCGTTAGTCACCAGCTCCTAAACTACAAGCAAGTTGTCTGATCTGTTTTAGATAACTGGTAACTCAGAAGCAACCAAGGAAGAAAGAGAAAGAACACAGAATGACCACTTCCCTAGGGAACATAGCCTGCGACTGACCACAACAGTCACAGAGCTTGAGCAGTCTGAAGTTTCATTATAGCTTTGTACCTTAAGGTTCCTCAAATCCAGACTAAAACCAAAACCAAAGGAAGGGAAACTACAAAGTTAAAGGGACTCGCTAACTGCAATCTCTAAACTTCCTGCAAAGACTGGGCATGTGGATCTCATACCTGTGATCTTTCTCCTGGTTCTGCTAGGACCCAGAATATCCTGCATCACTCGTTGGTGTGAGGATGCTGGGATTTCATGATTTCCTACTTCCAGAAGACCTTCTCATTCCCTTAATTAGAGCACAAGCATTCCTGAAGGCCCATGTCTACCACATGTCTTCTTCAGGAAACATAAAGGCAGTTAAGGTAATTCTTCTGTCTGGTGGGTCACATCCTGGGTCTCGTCCTAGCATCCTCTGATCATGACATTCCTCTTATTATCAATCCGTAATAGCTAACCCTTTAAGTACTTACTACATACTAACAACTCACTGTTGAGTGCCCTTTTCTTGTACCAACTCATTTAACTCATACCCATTTTGCTGATAGAAAACTGAGGTTTATAGCTCCAAAATAAGCATCCAGGCACCCCGGTCCTGGCTGTCTGCTCCTGAGTTCATGATCTTAACAACTCTTCTGCCTTTCCTCGTGCTAAGGAGCAAAGAGCTCTTCTTTGCCCTCTTCTCTGTTTTTCTTTGCCCTAAACACCCAGGACTCAGATTAAATAAATATACAAGAAAACAATCAATCGTGGGAGAACAAAATAGAGGGAGCACAAATAGTTCCAGGCTCAGAAACAGCTAACATGTCATAGGGTTGTATTCATCTCTAATCCCGTGCCCATAAAGAATATCAGCAAAAATCATATCATTATTTCCTATAGATCATATAAGGCACCACAGTCTTTTCCAGCAAAGTTCTTGAGTTGATCCTTGGATTGAAATCTGTTTGCCATCCCTGATCATGTGTATCTCTGTATTTCACATATGAAGCAAGTGGACCTAATAGTGTCTACTCAGGCCACATGCCAACTTAACAGGCAAGCAGGAATTCTGCCTGGCTGCTTGGCATAAATTCCCTTCCCTCTTACTAACTCATAAATGAGTTCTAGTACTATTTCTATTACCGGCCTCCAAAAAACATCTTTGCATCAAGACACATCACTGGAGAATAGAAATATCCTGGGCTTATTCTGTGGGACCCTGGCCTTGAATATACATTGGAGGTTTCTATGGACTTACTTCCTAAACCAAACTTAATTATGTAAGTCAGTGTTACATGACGCAATGGGCAGGGGACTGTCCCAAAAACTTTTTCAAAAGGGTTTAAGTTTCTTCTTGCTAGAGGAAATCCTGAGGTCAGGGATATGTTTCAAGTTCTGTCGCTGCTATATTGTTAAAAGGTGACACAGTGTTAACAAAAAGCTGGAATAAGCAAGAAGTACAAGTTCTAAAGTCTTTATAAATAAATAAAAATAATTGAACTCCTGATTTAAGAAGACTACCACAAAATTCACAAGATAAAAACATGCATTTAAAAATGCCAACCAGGGGCCGGTGAGACTGCTCAGCGGCACGGGTGCCTGCTGACACGCAAGGTCCTGAGGTCGACCCCAGGTACCCACAAAAAATAAAAATACCAACCAGTACATAAAAATAAAATTTAAGCTCATACTGGAATGGCTTTTAAAATTTATTTTTTAATTGAGGTAGTACTTGCCTAGAAAAAAGTTTGATGAAGTTAAATCAGTATAACATAAATATATCCCATTAACCACCCAGGTCAACATCTGTGGAACATTTCTAAGGCCCCCAAAGTCTCCCTCATGCCTCATGTTAGTTAATATCCCAAAAATGGACTCTGAGTCTCAGTTCTACAATTATAGATTAGTTGTGCCTATACACAAGATAATACTTTTATTAATAAAGTGTCATACATTTTAAAATAATAATGCATTCATTTTCAACTACTGTCATAATAAATTACAGGGTGAGTATCCCTATCTAAATTGCTGGGGGCCAGAAGTATTTTAGATTTCAGAGTTCATCACATTTTTAATACTTGCATATACTTTACCAGTGAAATCCCAAATCGGAAAACCCAAAGTCAGAAATGCTCCAAAATTCCAAACTTTTGACCACCCACATATCATGTCAAAAGTTTGAGATTTTGGAGCATTTCAGATTTTTAAATTGGGAATGTTTAACATGTATCACAAATCATTTTACAGTTCTAAAGGTCAGACACGGGTCAGACACGGGTCTCTCCAGACTAAAGTCAAAGTGATGACAGGACTGTGATCCTTTCCAGCATAGGAAGGTCAGTTTTCCTGATTCTTCCCAGTGTGGGCAGAGTTCTATTCTTTAGGTTATTAGAGTGAGAGCCTCATTTTCTTGATGACTGTCAGCCAAAGACATTTCCTAGCTTTTAGAAGTCGCTGTATTCCCCAGCTCATCAGTCCTTCCTCCGTTCTCAAACCAACAATAGCAGGCCAAGTCCCTCTCATATTTTGAATCTATTCTTCCTCTATCTCCTCTCTCTGATGCAGTAGAAAAGAGTCTCCACGTTTTAGGACTTGTGTGATTAGATGGGACCCACCTGGCTAATCCAGGACACTCTGCTCATCTCCAGGTCTGGACACTAGGGACACTGCAAAGACCCTCTGGCCATGGAAGGTGACAGACTCTCACAGATCCCAGGAAATAGGAAGTGGACATTTAGCATACCCACCACAAATAAATATTATTCAGGATAAAGCTTTCTAAAAAGCAGTATGGTGACATGTATTAAAACTTTACCTTTTAGACATTGTGATGTATTAATTTCAAAGCTACAGAAATAAAGATATGGTGAAAGTTTTTAAACTTTGTTTTTCAACATGTTAATTAAAATTATTTTTCAAGTGAAAACAAAAATAATATATATGTCCAACTATGGTGAAGTGGTATATTGTATAATGAACCAGTATGAAGCCTTTAAAATTCAAGCAATTAAAGAATAATGACTCGAGAGAGTATTTGATCAAACTTAAGTGAAAAAAGCTGTGAATACAATCATATATGCCTTATACACACATACACACACACAGAGTGGGATGGAGAGAGAAGAAAACACACAAACATCACCCAGGTTCAATCTTGTGTTTAAAACACAGTGTCATGATTCCCCCAAGGTGGAGGTGTTTTCCACACTCTGGATTTGCCATGCTAAAACCAGAAAAGACCAGGCCAACCAAGATGATTCGGTTACCCTAAACACAGACAAATTCTGTCCTTTTTATTTTAGGCATTTCTGTTTGACTGTTACCTACAGGGATCATATAATCATTTAGGAATTATTAAAAATCTTTCAACTGTCTCATTTTGAGTCAGGGCCTCAGAAGCTATTCTTAGAAATACTGCAAGCCCTCAAAATGCTTCAGATAAGTGATGGAAGTTTAGCATTTTCCACACTAAATGAGTAACCACCTCTTGACTTCTGAGGGCAGATGTCTGAAGAAGCACAGTTTTCTCATGGACCACAGCTGCCACGGGTCAGCAAAAGAATCCTGCCTGTTCTTTAATTATGTGCCATTCAAGAAATCTCAGTAATTGGAATGGGAAAAATAATCAAATTAAACACCACAAAGCTGGGCCGGTGCGATAGCTCAGCGGCATAGGCGCCTGCCTGGCAAGCGCAAGGTCCTGAGTTCGCCTCCCGGTACCCACATAAAAATGAAAATAAAAAAATAAAAATACAAACCACAAAGCTAAGGTTGAGTTACTGGAAACTGTCAGTTGCAATAGCAGTGCTTATTAAAGAACCTTCCTGTGGGCATGGCCCTTGAACTGGTGCTGCAGATCACATGGGGAACACACCAGTGCTTGCAGGTGCAAAGTATCTTTCTCGAGAAACCTGCAAAGATAATAAAGTCATTCAAAATATTATGGATTATAATACATGTTTTAAGTCAAGTAGATGATTATGCTTGTTACAATTTTTTTAAAACTTATATAAACAAAACTGTGACTGTTTTGTATGTAACATAGAACTTTTAGTAACACAATGACTCCTTTACAGGGCTTACTTAATCCACAAGCTGTTACCTACATAAACTTAATTGTAATCTTAATAAATAATAAAGTGAAAATATCACCCTAAGTACCAATTACCACTAGTGTCCATTGAAGGGTTTATAATAATTTCCCACTTACTACTGATATGGAGAACTTCATGTGGCAATCATTAGTACTGTTCTCTCACATTTATATAAAAGTTGCGAGTTGGTGGCGTTTTCTCCTTTTTTTTTTTTTTTTTTTTTTTTTTGTGGGTACCGGGGGGTCGACCTCAGGACCTCGCGCGCCAGCAGGCGCCCGTGCCTCTGAGCGATATCACCGGTCCCTTTTTCTTATGTGGGATCCGGGAGTCGAACTCGGGCCCTCGCGCTTGCCGGGCAGGCGCTTAAGCCGCTGAGCCATCTCACCGGCCCGTTTTCTCCTTTTTTGACAATAATAATAAGATATGTTTTATTTAGAAAGTTTGGAGATCTTTAAGTATTAGAAAGCCATTTAGACCCACCACTATGCTTCAAGTTAAAATAAAAATATTTTTAAATGAGTGTGAAGTTTTTGGAATAGTTTCGTCTAGGGATATCACATAGTACACTCATTTATTTGCAATGCTTAGCAGTCGCTAGACCAACATGGAGCACATATGACATGTGGCAGTGATTAGAGATGGCTATTGATATTTTCAGTTCTTGTTCCTAGCTTCCACACCATCTTGAAGAAAAATAAGTGCCATGTGATTCACTTTGGTCAGTAAAGTGTAGGCAAAATTGACATTCCAAGCAGAGGGCTCTTAGAACTAGGACAAGAATTTCTGTGTCCCTTTCTCCTACCATAGTGACCAGGGATATTCCTAATGTTAAAGACTCCAGGAGTCCAACTGAGGGGACAGAAGAACAGATCCCCTACTCTGTCACTGGTGAGGAGACTCAGCATCTGGGCCAGAGGTGCCCTATGGAATGCTGTGCCATGGGCACCACATTTTCCATGCATTGCAGCTGACACCAGAACAGCCTGGCCCGAACAGCCAGCGACACAGTTGCTCTGCTACATGACATCCAGGACACATCAGATCTTCGCCTTCTTCCTTAACTACTCTACCAATAAAGTTACAATAATAACATGTGCATTCAGGAAATGAGGTGATTCAACAGACAAACTTCCATTTCACCTCTGGTTCTTGAATCCACATGTCTCCGATCATATCAACTTGGTGGTCACCAGCAAGGACAGACCAGGGTGCAGCAGTGCCCAGAATCTGCACGACTAAGCCAAGAAGGCAAAATAATGATAAATATCCCCCAAATAACCATCAAAGCATGCCAGGGGACTCATAAATTAACCCTGCCTCACAACCAGCCCTTACCCCAAAACACCATTTAGCAGTATATCAAAATTCCAATCGATTCCATAGAGTTATCAAAGATAAGAATAGACATCACCATATAATTTATTGATCTCAAAAGGCTCCCCATGCTGTGCAAAAGTAGGCATTGAGTGGAGACCAGTGATGCAAAGACTACCTGGGATAAGCTACATGTTCCCAAGTTCAGATAGGATCTGTTCTTTCTCCCTTTTAAAGACATATCAAGCCATTATCCATGAAGTCACATACTCCAACAGGACACAGAATTGCTTGGTCCTATGACATGAACTCATAGACCCAAAACTGAAGATTCTGGGGCCTCCGTAAAAACGAAGACTTTACCAGAGACCAAACAAGAGGCCCAGTGTGTAATTACACATGATGACTGCATCTCTGAGTTCAGGCTTCAGGTTTTTTACTAAATTGTCAAAGTGACTTTGAAGGAATTATTTCCCCATCTTATGCCTCAGCATATCTGAAAACGAAGCATTTGAAGTAGATTAATGGATCCCCGATTGGCACTGGTTAAAAGCCATCTAGTCACTTTGAGCACTTTACAAGGAGAATTTAAGATATCATCTCTAAAGACCCTTACTGTATATTTTGGGCTGGATGAAGGCATCCCTTTCATATTATCACTAATTACCCAGGGCATCCTCATGTTGCAGGCAGGGCTGGGGACCACTGCATTACCTTGTCTTAGAGGTTACTGGGCACTTCAGTGTACCTTTCAGAGTGGTTCTTGGTTCTTGCTCTCTTATCAGAATTGCATAAAGGCTTTCATTCTGAAATGACCAATTGCCAGTTCAAGCTTGTTATGGAGCAGCTGTATACACTGTGACAAATCATTTTATCTCTGTAATTATTTCTTTTATTTGTAAGGGCAAAGGGTTGAACAAATTAGATGCAGATGCCTCTTTCAACTCCTTCTGTAATAATCTGACCATTAAGTCACCTTGGAACAGAGCTGAAAAATGAAAATCTTAATTCATAGGCAAGCACTCCGATCTCATCACAGCCTTGAGAACCAGATAAGAACACAGAAAATCAGTTTCTACTTCCTGCACTCCACTCACAGACAGGTTTTTCTGATCTCAGACTCCCCTTCCTGAACCACTGAGCCACAGGCAAGTTTTTAGATCTGTTTTTTAAAAAATTCTTACTAGAAAGCTGCCAGAAGGAAAGAAAACAGGCAAAATGACCACTTCCCCAAACAACACAGCCACATGTTGGGACAAAACAGCTGTCGAATTACATGGCCTAAAGTTTCATTTCAGCTTGTTAAATTCCTTGAATTCAGTTTTAAAATAAAGTAAGGGAAAGAAATTGCATAATCAAAATGTCTTGCCAACTGTCACCTCCAAACTCCTTGTAAACTAGGGTCCTGGAGCCCTGTGGTGTTTGTCAGCCGTGGGATCAGATCCCCATTCTGTCTGAGGCCCCAAAACTTTCTACTTTTCTGGTTTACGGCAGAATCTGAGGACCTCCTTCTGCCCTGTTTCTGAGAGGCATTTTTTCTTTGTGAATCCACAGCACAGACCTCCCTGAGGCCCACGCATCCATCATATCTGCATCCACTTATCTTCTACACTCTACAACTACTTTATTTCACTATTGATTACAGCTAGCTTATTGATCACTTGCTATATGCTACTCCTTTTCAAAGTAAGCTTTGGGTGTCAGAAAGTTTAATGTTCACCAAAAACCCATCTCCACACAAGAAAATTAGTCCCATTTGTTGATCCTTGCTATTATTTCCTGTGCTATTCAAGCCCTATTTAGGATGTCTTTGCCTGTGCCTACGGCTTCCAGTATTTTCCCTAGGGTTTCTTCTAGCAGTTTCAAAATTTCAGGTATTACATCTAGGTCTTTGATCCATTCTGAATTGATTTTGTATAGAGTGAGAGATAAGGATCTAGTTTCAACCTACAAGTGGATACCCCATTTTCTCAGCACCACTTGTTAAAGAATCTGTCTTTTTCACCAATGTATACTTGTGGCTCCTTTGTCAGGAGTCAGATGGCTGTAATTTCTTGGGTTGTTTTTTTTTTTTTTTCTGCATCCTGTATGCTGTTTCACTGGTCTACGTGTCTGTCTGTCCCTATGCCAGTACCAGGCTGGCATTACTATGGCTCCCTAACATAATTCGAAATTGGGTATTGTGATGCCTCCAGACATGTTCTTGTTGCTTAGGATGGCTTTGGCTATTCTGTGTTTTTCAGGTTTCCATAAAAATTTTAGGATTGTTATCTCTGATTCTGAGAAGGGTGTCACTGGAATTTTGAGGGAGATTGCATTGAATCTGTAGATGTCTTTGTTTCTTGCAGCACAATCCACAATAGCCAAGATATGGAACCAGCCTAGGTTCCCATCAACAGATGGATGGATAAAGAAAATGTGGTATATCTATACAATGGTGAATTATTCAGCCATAAAGAAAAATGAAATTTTGTCATTTGCAGGAAAATGGATGGATCTGGAGATAATCATGTTGAGCAAAAGAAGCCAGACTCAGAAAGACAAATATTCCACGTTCTCCCTAGTGTGTAGAATTCATTAAAAATGACAAGAAAGTAGAAAGGAGACTATTATTAGACAAGAGGAAGGGAATAAGGGGGAGAATACAAAGGAGGCATTGAGAAGATAGATATGATGAAAATGTACTATATGTACTGAAACTCCCCCAAAAATGTGAAACTAGGGGGGAGCATATGGCAAGGAGGAGGTGGAGGGGACAGTGATCAGAATAGGTTATGTGCATATATGAATCCACCAAAATAAAGCCCATTAATCTGTAGCACCATTTTAAAAAAGAGTAGAAGAAAAACATCCTGCAAATACATGAATATAGGAGATTGCTTCATCTTCTAGAGTCTTCTTTGATTTCTTGTTTCAGAGTTCTGTAATTTTTATTTTAGGGCCTTTTCCCTCCTAGGTTAGGTTGATCCTAGGGTTTCTTTTATGCTACTGTGAATTGAATTATTTTCCTGATTTCTTTTTCAACTAGTTAAGTATTGGTATATAGAAAATTGATTAACTTTTAATGTTGCTTTTGTATCCCACTGGTTTGCTGAATCTGTTTATCATCTTGAAAAGCCTTTTTATGGAGTTTTTAGGGTCTTAGGATAGTAAGTCTAAGGATAATTTTATTTTTTCCTTTCCTATTTGTGTACATTTTCTTTCTTTCTCTTCCCTAATTGCTCTGGCTAAAATTTCAAGTACTGTATTAAAGAGGAAGGCTGGGAGTGGACATGTTCTTGATTTTGGAGAAAATGCTTTCAGTTTTTCCCATTTAGAATAATGTTTGCTGTGGATTTGTTGTAAACATCCTTTATTATATTGAGGTATGGTCCTGCAACACCTAATTTCCTCAGGGCTTTTATCATGAAGGGCTGTTGAATTTTGTCCAAGGTTTGAAGCTTCTGCATCAATTGAAATGATTCCGTGAGTTTTATCCTTGAATCTATTTCTGCAGTGTGTTGCATTTGTTGATTTGCATATGTTGAACTGTCTTCGCACGCCTGGGATGAAACAAATTTGATTATGGTGTATGATCTTTTTAATGTGTTGTTGAATTTGGTTTGCAAATATTTTATTAAAGATTTTTGCATCTTTGTATAAACAAATTCAGCGAAGTAAAAGGATATAAAGTCAACATTAAAAAATCAATAGCTTTTCTATGACCAACAATGGACTAGCTAAGAAAGAAATTGGGAAAACAATTCAATTCACAACAGCTTAAAAAAATAAAATATGGATCAATCTAACCAAGGAGGTAAAACACCTCTGCAATGCAAAATTCAGAACTCTAAAGAAAGAAACTGAAGAAGATACTAGTAGATGGAAAAACTTCTCATGTTTATGGATTGGCAGAATTAATATTGTTAATTGTCCATACTGTCATAAGCAATCTACAGATTCAATGCAATCTCCATTAAAGGGCTAATGATATTCTTCAGAGAACTAAAACAAATCCTAAAATTTATATGGAAACCCAAAAGACCCAGGATAGCAAAGCAATCCTAAGCAACAAGAACAAGGTTGGAGGCATCACAATATCCAATTTCAAATTATACTACAGTCATAGTGATCAAATCAGCCTGATACTGGTACAAAAATATACATATAGGCCAATGAAATAGAATAAAGGGACAAAAAAAAAAAAAAACCCCACACAACTATAGCCATTTGACTCTTGACAAAGGAACCAAAAATATACATTGGAGACAAGACAGTCTCTTGAACAAACTGTGCTGGGAAAACTAGCTATCCACTTGTAGGTGATTGAAACCGGATCCCTATCTCTTACTGTATACAAAAAATATCAATTCAAAATGGATCAAAGACCTAGGTATAAGACATGAAACTTTGAAATTGCTGAAAGAAAACATAGGGGAAACACTTGAAGCCATAGGCACAGGCAAAGACTTCTTAAATAGAACTCAAATGGTATAAGAAATAATAGATTCAACAAAGGGGACAACATCAATTTTAAAAGTTTCTGCACAACAGGGAGGGGACAGAATGAAGGGACAGCTTACAGAAAAATCTTTACCAGGTACTCTTCTGACAGAGGAGTAACATCTAGAATATGTAAAGAACTCAAAAAATTTAAAATAAAAAAATCAAGTAGGGGGTCGGTGATATAGCTCAGCAGCATAAGCGCCTCCCTGGCAAGTGTGAGGTCCTGAGTTCAACTCCCGGTACCCCCATAAAGAAAAAAAAGGGCTGGTGATATCACTCAGCAGCACAAGCACCTGCTGGCAAGCGTGAGGTCCTGAGTTTGACTCCCGGTACCCATGTAAAAAAAAATCAAATAGGCCCATCAATAAATGGACAAAAGAACAGATACTTCTCAAAAGAAGATGTGCAAATGTCCAGTAAGTATACAAAAATATCCAACATCTTTAACCATTAAGGAAATATAAATCAAAACTGTGCTAAGATTCCATATTGCCCCAGTTAGAATGGCTATCCAGAGTACAGAAAACATACATGCCTTTGGCCCCTGGGCTGACCGGAACTGACACCCAGGACAGGCTGTGCCCTGAGGTGCATGAACACACACGCCTTTGGCGAGCAGACCTAGGATGCAGGGCCCCGGTGCACAAAGTAATCAGCAAGACCAGCAACTTGTAAGTGTCTGAAGCAGCAGTGAGGAGCCAGCAGTTGGGCTCTGGAGAACTCCACCAACAAAATACCAGTCCCAGCCCCCACATCCGGAGGCCAAGACCAGCTCCATACCCTGCACAATTCCCATGGCAAACGTGGCTGGACTACACGGCACATTTCTGGGATCTGACATGGACACTAACACAGAACTGAAAACACCAGAGGTATTTTATTACTTTTATTCTCCCTTGTTTGTCTGATTGGCTATCCCTTTCCAGTCTGGTTGGAAGTCATCTTGTTTTGTCTTGTGTTTTGTGGTTATTTTTGTTTTTGCACTTTTTTTCCCCTCTCTCCTCTCTCTTTCTTGGGTCTACATTTTTTTTCTTTCTTTTCTTCTTTTCTTCCTTTCTTTTCTGTTCTCCTCTTTCTTCCTTCTCTTTTTTTCACTGTTTCTTACCTATCTTTTCCTTTTCTTCTATTGATCCTCTTCTCTCTTTCCTCAACTACTTTTCCAATTTAAACTTTCAAGCGAGTAAACATTGTTTCTTCCCTTTCTTATTACTCCTGGCCATTCTATTTCATTCTTTCCCTCCTGTGTCCTCCAGTTTCCCTCCTTTGACCTCCAGCCTAGACTCTACTATAGTTGACTTCATTCATCACTTTAGCCTGTCCCCTACCAATCTTAACAACCCCAGTATATGTTTGAGTGTGCTATATAACTTTAGAGTTTGCTCCTGTGGTTGGAGGTAGCAGGTTAATGGTTATCACAATTTGTCAGTAGTTAAGTTGTACTTGAAACTATTGTTATTATTAACTGTACTTGTTTAGCCACAATGTCATACATGTTATAATCAGTTTTTCTCCCCTGTATGATTAATGCTGTGATTGTATGTGGTCATAATCACCACCACAACCCAGTACCAAAGGATTGGGTGCTGAGACAAACAGCAACCTTGCATCCTTTACGAATTGGGAAGATAGGTTCTTGGGTAGCTATAAAGAACCACCTACATCTAGAGAACATCCCCAAAGAACAGATATCTCCTAGGGAAGCCTCAATACTAGTGATAAAGCTATCATAAGAAATCAGCAAGCATCAGCATAGAAACAAAATAAAATAAAAAAGAGAAAATAGAAAATGACAAGATGCAGAAGCAAAATGCAACCCCAGGACCCCAACTCACCCAGCACAAGACTAGAACACAATGAAATAGATGAAATTGGAAGTAGTCAAACACTGGAACTTTCTGATATGATAGCAACAGAAGTGAAAAAACAACTGGAAAAGGGTATAGAGAAAATAGTCTCTCAGGTACAAAAGAAATGATGATTAAAATCAAAGATTTTAGAGAAGACACAGATAAAAAATAGATGAGGTTAGAAAAATGATGGAAAAAAATGCCCAACATAGGAAAGAAATGGAATCCATGAAGCAGATCCAAACAGAAATCCAAGAGATTAAAACATCCATTTGAAAGTATGTGCAACAGATTGAATGAAGGAGAGGATAGAATATCAGATCTTGAAGACAGAATTGCAGCTAGTGGTCATGAAAGGAAAGATATCTTCAAAAATAGCAAGAGACCATGAAAAATCAATCCAACAGCTACAAGATGATGCAAAGAAGAATAACATAAGATGGATTGGGGTCAATGAGAAAGCTAGAGATAACACAAATGCCATTAAAAAAACCAAACTCTTCTCAGAAATAATGGCAGAAAACTTCCCAAGTGTGAATAAAGAATTTGACATAAAAATAAATGAAGTATATAGAACTCCAAACAGCCATGACCAAAATAAAACTACACCAAGATATATAATAATCAAGATTCCTGAAATTCACAAGAACAGAATATTAACAGCTGTTAGAGAAAAGAAAAAGATCACCTATAAAGGAAAGCCCATCAGAATCATGGCAGACTTCTCAACACAAACCCTCAAGTCAAAAAGAGCTTGGAGCAAAGTATTGCAAGTCCTGAAAGAAAACAACTTCCAATCCAGATTGATGTACCCTGCAAAACTATCTTTCAAAATTAATGGAGAAATATTATGCTTCCATGACAAAGAACAACTGAAGAAATTCATGACCACCAAACCAACCCCACAAAGGGTAATGAAAGATATTCTAGACAAAAATAAAAATGACCACAGTTCCAAGAACAACAACAGAAAGAAACCACCAGGCAGGGCAAGCAATTAAACTGAGGGGAAAATCAGGGAACCAACAGCAGGAAAATATCATGACAAAGATAAGTCAATACATATCAGTTACAACAATCAAGTAAATGGCCTCAACTCACCAATCAAAAGAAACAGACTGGCAGAATGGACCAAGAAACAAGATCCAACAATATGGTGTATACAAGAAACACATTTAACTCAAAAATAAATTCATAGGCTGAATATCAAAGGATGGAAGACAATATTCCATGCAACAGGAATCCAGAAAAAAGCAAGTGTAGCTATCCTGTTTGCATACAATGTGAACTTCAAACCAAGAATGATCAAAAGAGATAAAGAAGGTCACTACATACTTGTTAGGGGAAAACTTCAAGAGGAAGACATAACAATCATAAATATGTATGCACTATGTACAGGAGCACCTACTATATAAGACAATTATTAATAGACATGAAAATCAAAAAAGCAAAAACACAGTTGTAATGGGAGACCTTAATACCCCATTGTCACAAAGAGATAGATCAACTAGACAAAAAATTAGCAAATATCAAAACTGAACAAAACCTGTGAACAAATGGACTTAGTAGATGTTTTCAGAGTGTTCCACCCAACAACATCAGAATACACATTCTTCCCAGTTGCACATGGGACATTCTCTAATATAGACCACATACTAGCCCACGGAACATGATTAAGTAAATATGAAGGAATTGAAATTATCCCATGCCTAATATCAGACCATAGTGCAATGATATTAGAAATTAATGGTAAAAGAAACCACAAAAACTCCACAAAAACATGGAAATTAAGTAAAACCCTCCTAAACAACCAATGGGTCACAGATGAAATTAAAGAAGAAATTAAATAGTATCAACAACTAAATAAGAAAGCAGATACAATATACCAGAATGATGGGACACAATGAAAGCAGTCCTAAGAGGAAATTTTATAGTGGTGAATTCTCACATCCAGAAAACAGAATGAGCACAAATAAACAATCTAATGCTGCACCTAAAGCTTCTAGAAAAAGAAGAGCAAGACAAGCCCAAAGTCCATACAAGTGAGGAAATTATAAAGATCAGGGCATAAATTAACATAATTGAGACTAAAGAAACAATACAAAGAATTAATGAATCAAAGAGTTGGTTCTTTGAAAGAATAAATAAAATTGATAAACTCTTAGCCAACCTTATCAAAAAAAGGAAAGAAAAGCCTCAAATTCATGCATTGAGGAATGAAAATGATAAAATCACTACAAATCCTGTGGAAATTCAGAAGATCATCAATAACTACTTCAAAAATCTTTACTCTCATAGGATAGAAAACACAGAAGAAATGGACAGATTCATAGAAATGTATGAATTACTAAAGTTGAATCAAGAAGATATAAAAGTTCTGAATAACACAATATCATTCAATGAAATTGAAAATGTAATTAAAAATTTACCAGAAAGAAAAGCCCAGGTCCTGGTGGATTCACTGCTGAATTCTACAAGAAATTTAGAGAGAATTTAATGACAATACTCCTCAAACTCTTTAATGAAATTGAAAGGAAGGCAATACTCTCTAACTCATTCCTGGAGGCAAGTATTACCCTAATACCAAAACCAGAGAAGGACTCAACCAAAAAAGAGAATTATAAGCCAATGTGCCAAATGAACATAGATGAAAAATCTTCAATAAGATGCTGGCAAACAGAATGCAGCAAATCATCAAGAAGATTATACAAAATGAGCAAGTGGGATTTATCCCAGGAATGCAGGGATGGTTCAACATATGCAAATCAATAAACCTAACACACCATATCAACAGAGCCAAAGACAAAAATCACATGATCATCTCAGTAGATGCAGAAAAAGCTTTTGACAAAGTCCAACACTCATTCAAGATAAAAATCCTACAGAAAATTGTACTAGATAGTTTTTACCTCAACCTGATAAAAGCCATCTATGACAAACCAACAGCCAACATCATACTAAATAGACAAAACTGAAAACTTTCACTCTAAAATCAAGACGAAGTCAAGGATGTGCACTATCACCATTCCTATTCAATATAGTTCTGGAAACATTAGCCAGAGCAATTAGACAAAAGAGAGAAACAAAAGGAGCAAGGATAGGACAGGAAGAAGTTAAATTATCATTATTCACAGATGGCATGATATGCTACATAGAAGACCCCAAAAACTCCACCAAAAGACTTCTAGAATTAATAAGCAAATATTCAGTAGCATAGCTGGATACAAAGTCAACACTCAAAAATCAGTAGCATTCTTGTACATAAACAACAAACTCACTGAGAGAGAAATTAGGGAAACCAAACCCTTCACAATAGCATCCAAAAAAATGAAATACTTAGCAATCAATCTAACAAAGGAAATAAAAGATCTATACATTGAAAATTACAGCACCCTGAAAAAGGAGAATGAAGAGGATATCAGAAAATGGAAAGATATCGCTTGCTCACAGATAGGAAGAACCAACATAGTGAAAATGCCATACTCCCAAAACTATTGTACAGATTTAATGCAATCCTGATCAGAATACCATTAGCATACCTCACAGAACTAGAGAAAACATTCCTAAAATTCATCTGGAAGCAGAAGAGACCTAGAATAGCAAAAGAAATTCTGGACAACAAGGGCTAAGGCAAGGGGCATCACAATCCCTGACTTGAAATTATATTACAAAG
Source organism: Erethizon dorsatum (assembly GCA_028451465.1). Taxonomy (NCBI): domain Eukaryota; kingdom Metazoa; phylum Chordata; class Mammalia; order Rodentia; family Erethizontidae; genus Erethizon; species Erethizon dorsatum. Next base: position 44,452,364 of record CM051826.1, read on the forward strand.
CTACTGTGATAAAATCAGCATGGTACTGGCAAAAAAAAAAAAAAAAAAAAAGACCTGAGGATCATGGAACAGATTAGAAGATTCAGACACAACTACAAACATACTCAGCCACCTTACCTTTGACAAAGTGGCCAAACATGTTCACTGGAAGAAAGATAGCTTCTTTAATAAATGGTGCTGGAAAACTGGTTGTCTATATGCCAAAGACTCAACCTAGAAACATGTCTATCACCATGTACTATATTAAAGTTGAAATGGATCAAAGATGTAAATATTAAAACAGAAACACTGAATCTACTGGAAGAGAAAGTAGATAGAAATCTTGAATACATAGGTGCAAGCAGAGACTTCATGAACAAAACCCAAACTGCATGGGAAATACTCCAAAGAATCAACAACTGGGATCTCGTCTTATTAAGAAGCTTTTGCACATCAAAAGAAATCACCAACAGAGTAAAAAGACAACCCACACAGTGGGAAAAATTTTAACCAATAGTCCTTCAGACAAAAAATTTATATCTAGAACATATAAAAATTGAAAATAATCAGACCTCCCAAATTTAAAGACCCAATCCAAAAATGGGCATCTGAGATGAATATGACCTTCTCAGATGGAGAAATACAGATAAAATAAAAACATGAAAAAATGTTCAACATCATTGACCATTCAAGAAATACAAATTAAAACAACACTGAGATTTCATCTCACCCCAGAAAAAATGGCTGTCATCAAGAAAACAACCAATAACAAATGTTTGAGGGGCTGCAGGGAAAAAGGAACACTTCTGCACTGTTGGTGGGAGTGTAGACTGGTACTACCACTGTGGAAATAAGTGTGGAGATTTCTCAAAAACTAGAATTAGAGGTCCTATTCGACCCAGGTATTTCCCTTCTGGGTATCTTCCCAGAAGAATTAAAAACATCATACGAAAGTGATATATGTGTACCCATATTTATAGCAGCACAATTTGTAATAGCTAAATCTTGGAAACAACCCAAATGCCCATCAACTGAGAAATGATAGAAAAGATGTGGTCTTTTTATACAACGGAGTACTACTCAGCCATAAAGAAGGATAAACTTGAGACTTTTTTAGGTAAATGGATGTAACTTGAGACCATACTCATAAGTGAAATAAATTAGCCTCACATGTGTGAACATCATATTGTCTCTGTAGTGTAAGAAGCTGAAAGAGTAAATAAGATCCAAAACGTACAATAGATATTAGGAAATGGGAAGAAACTGTTCAAAAGTAAAGAGAAACTGGGTTGGGAGAAAGGAGAAAAGGAAGGGAAAAAGAAAAAAATATATGTATATATACTTTTATATATATACTTATATATATACATACTTTTATATATACACTTTTTATATATATGATAATTTAGATAGCTATACTACTAATTTCTGTTAGTTCATTGAAAAGAAAGTTTTTTATTTCAAAGAGAAACAAAACAAAACAAATCAAAAAAGAACAAATTTTCAAAACAACATAATAGGAGGGTAACAATAGTTAATGCATTATGTATTATTATCTTTAAGTTAGTTATTCAGGATACGAGATATTAGCATTCAATTGTCCAAACATTATTGGCACAAACCTTACTCTTCAATGAACTAAGTAAAATTGGTAGTGTATCTATATTAACCATCTTATATATATATACAATTTTTTTCCTTTCCCTTCTTTCTTTTCCCTATTCCCCTATTCCAGTCTCTCTTTCCTTTTGACCAGTTTCTTTTTGATTCACCATGTCTATTGTACATTTTGGATCTTATTTACTCTTTCAGTTTCTCATACTAGAGAGACAATACAATTCTTACACATGTGCATCCGTTTTATTTCACTTATGAGTATTTTCTAGAGTTGCATCCATTTACCTATAAAAGTCTCCAGTTTATCCTTCTTTATGGCTGAGTAGTACTCCATTGTATAAAAATACCACGTCTTTCTTATCCATTCCTCAGTTGATGGGCATTTGGTTTGTTTCCAAGATCTGGCTATTACAAATTGTGCTGCTATAAACATGGGTGCACATATATCACTGTGGTACGATGTTTTTAATTCTTCTGGGAAGATACCCAGAAGGGGAATAGCTGGGTCAAATGGAACCTCCAACCCTAGTTTTTTGAGGAATCTCCACACTGATTTCCACAGTGGCTGTACCAGTTGACACTCCCACCAACAGTGGAGAAGGGTTCCTTTTTCCCCACAGCCCCTCTAGCATTTGTTATTAGTTGATTTCTTGATAATAGCCATTCTTTCTGGGGTGAGATGGTATCTCAGTGTTGTTTTAATTTGCATCTCTCGCATGACTAGTGATGTTGCACATTTTTTTGTATATTTATTTGCCATTTGTATTTCTTCATCTGAGAAGGGCATATTCATCTCAGATGCCCATTTTTGGAGTGGGTCTTTAAATTTGGGAGGTCTGATTTTTTGAGTTCTTTATATGTTCTCAATAGTAATCCTTTGTCTGAGGAACAGCAGGCAAACATCTTTTCCCACGTTGTGGGTTGTCTCTTCACTCTGTTGGTGGTTTCTCTTGCTGTGCAAAAGCTTTTTAATAAGATGAGATCCCAGTTGTTGATTCTTTGTGATAGTTACTGTGCGGTTGAGGCTTTATTCATAAAGTCTTTGCCTACACCAATGTCTTCAAGGGTTTTACCTATCCTACCTTCCAGCAGATTTAATGTTTCTGTTTTAATATTTAGATCTCTGATCCATTTTGAATTTAGTTTAGTGCATAGTGAAAGATAAGGGTCTAGTTTTAATCTTCGGCATGTGCAGAGCCAATTTTTCCAGCACCATTTATTAAAGAGGCTATCTTTCTTCCAGTGAATGTGTTTGGCACCTTTGTCAAAGATAAGGTGGCTTAGTATGTCTGGGGTTGTTTCAGAATCTTCTAATCTGTGCCATTGATCTTCAGGTCTGTTTTATTGCCAGTACCACACTGTTTTTATCACAGTAGCTTTATAGTATAATTTCAAGTCGGGGATTGTGATGCCCCCTGCCTTGCCTTTGTTGCCCAGAATTGCCTTGGCTATTCTAGGTCTCTTCTGATTCCAAATGAATTTTAGGATTGTTTTCTCTAATTCTGTGAGATATGTTGTTGGGATTTTGATTGGAATTGCATTAAATCTGTATAACAGTTTTGGAAGTATGGCCATTTTCACTATATTGGTTCTTCCTATCCAGGAGCAAGGGATATCTTTCCATTTTCTGATATCCTCTTCAATCTCCTTTTTCAGAGTACTGTAGTTTTCAGTGTATAGGTCTTTTACATCCTTTGTGAGGTTGATACCTAGGTATTTCATTTTTTTGGATGTTATTGTGAAAGGTATTGTTTCCCTAATTTCTTTTTCAGTAAGTTTGTTATTTGTGTACAGAAAGGTTATTGATTTTTGAGTATTGACTTTGTATCCAGCTACACTACTGAATTTGCTTATTAAATCTAGCAGTTTTTTAGTGGAGTTTTTGGGGTCTTCTGTGTAGAGTATCATGTCATCTGCAAATAATGATAATTTAACTTCTTCCTTTCCAATCATTATTCCTTTTATTTCTTTCTCTTGTCTAATTGCTCTGGCTAAAGTTTCCAGAACTATGTTGAATAAGAGTGGAGACAGTGGACATCCTTGTCTTGTTCCTGATTTTAGAAGGAAGGCTTTCAGTTTTTGTCCATTTAGTATAATATTGGCTGTTGGTTTGTCATAGATAGCTTTTACCAGATTGAGATAAAGACCATCTATTCCAATTTTCTGTAGGGTTTTTATCATGAAAAGGTGCTGGACTTTGTAAATTACCTATAGTAGGTTACTTTATTGCTAGTGTTCAAGATCCTTAGGAGATGACTGCTTCTCTGCAGTATCTTCCAAGCGAAGCTTGTTTTTGGGTTTCGAGCTTTCTGCCAGATCCTACCTCTTCAATTTGTTGGATATGAGAAGTTGCTACCTGCTTCACCCAGTCCTTGGTTCTTTGGTACTGTGCCACTGTATTTTCTGTGTCCCTTAGTCAATTTCAATCATGAAATATCAGGAAGGAAAGCTGTTTAGAACAATTATTTCACATTTGGCTATAATGGTACCTAAAGCATCAAACACAGCCTAGAAAATGACAGACTGAGCTAACCAGTTATTTGCCACTTTTAACCGTATAAAGTAGAGTTGCAGTTATATAACAAAATCTAAAACACACCAGAAAAATTATATGCAGTATACAAGTCCTTAATATGTCAATTTTTCCCTCAGGAGTTTAAATTTAAAATGAGTTAAGGAGGAAATAGAGTATTGGGAGAAGAGGAAGGAATTAGATGTAAGGCTAGAGGACCAAGAGGGATCCCACCAACATTGGGAAACTGGTGCAGAGGACCGGTGGGAAAAAGAGAAAGAAGGGATAAAAGGAAGAACAGATCACAACCACAATCACAAAGAGGTTAGAGGTGCTGTTTACACTCATATAAAAACCAGAGAGAATAATGAAGGGAAGAGCAAATAGACAAACAGAAAGAAAAATGAAGACAAAAACAACAAAACAAACAGACAAAACAAAAATAAAACCCCACCAAAAAAAAGAAAAAAAACCCTTCACCAGAACAAAAAACAAATGAGAGAGAAAAATAAATAAATTTAAAAAAATAAATATATAAATAAAAAATAAAAATAAATAAAAAGAATCAGTTCCAGGTGTTGACTCTGCTGTAGGCAGGCACCGTGTGATGACAGAGTCCTGTTCCGTGCAGGTCCGTCCCAGTAAGCCAGGAGGCCCTTTGGCGGGGTAGTGAGCAGAAGCGTGTACTTTCAGGTGGAGACCAGTCTCCTTCGCCTGTTGCGGTCAGCACACTTTCCACGGGCCTGAGAACCAGGCGCGGTGCTGCGAGGTCCCGAGCGCAAGTCCCGAGCACTGTGTTTTCACGCTGCTCTGATTTTCGCCACACCCCCCACAATGGCGCCCGGCCAGTCGCCCTCTGGTGCAGGACAGCTGTGGCTGAGAGACACTCACCACTGGCCACCACAGTCCTCCGCTGCTCCCCTGCCCCGCCCCGGTCTCGCGATCCTCCGTGGGGGCTCCCGGGGCACCGGCTGTCACCACGTGTCCGCAGATTTGAGCTTCTGTCGCGCCGCAGTTCCTGGGACAGGGAGAAGGTGTGTGCAGTCTCCTCCTTCTTCTTTGTTGAAAGTACTCTTCACTGGCACCAGGCGTCCCAAACTGTGCTTCAGAACTTTCCTGAGTCCAAGGGAGGCATCTCCCTCCCTCCTGCGCTCTTCCGGTCACTATATTCCCATGGTCCAATGGCAACTTTTGGAGAGTTTCGCTGCCTGCTTCTTACACATCCGCCATCTCTTTCCCTCTTGAAAAGAAAGTTTTGTGCCTATATTGTCTGATCAATTTTTCATGCCTATATCTTGTAATCTGAGCAACTACTTTGAAGATAACAATAAGCAATGTACTAACTATTGTTACTCTCCTACTATCTTGTTTTGAAATTTTGTATCATTGTTTTTATTGTTTTTTTTCCTTTAAAATAAAAAAATACAAAAGAAATAAATACTGGTGGGGATAGTGAAGACCCTTCTACACTGCTGGTGGGAATGCAAATTAGTACAGCCATTATGGAAATCAGTACTTTATATGTGAATATAAAGAAATTAAATAACTTGTGCCTTCCCCAAGACAGATATTAACTAGTTGTTTTTTTTTTATAGTATCCAAATTCAGACTGTTGCCACCACCTTATTCTATCTCTCCTAGGGCTGACAACACCACCAAAAAGTGTGTTTCTTGCTGTTTTAAAATGTTTCAGCCACTCTGCTTTCTGATTTGATCCTTTGCAGATAATCATATATGAGTTAATTTAGAGAGGAGCTTAATTACTATTTAATCCAGGCACAGTAAATGTGTTGCACAGGTAGTTCCATTCCCTATAGCTCTTCCCATGGCAAATCTAACTAGTCAATCACAGCATCATATTCAACTGATCAAGGAAGACCTCACTGTTTTGCTTTTGTTTTCTCAACAAAAATTGCTGGTCTTCCACCACCAGTCTAGAGGGCTGATACATAATTGAAAACTTGCCAGCACTGTACTTGTTAAATGCCCACACTTTGTATCAAAGTCAAGAGAGTTTACCATAGTCACATTGCCTAATGTTATTACCCATAGTTATTGGCTAAATCATGACTAGTTCCAAGTTGCTTAACACTTGATTCCCTTTTTGTTTTTACTACCCATTTTTGTTTCCCAGTAGCTATGGTTTTTGCAGCCATTTCTATTGTTTGCTGATGAATGCATTTTGCATGTAAAGTCAGGGCAGAGGAAAAATTAACAGGTCCTGAGGGTATTATGTAAACCAGTGATTTTATTCCTGAATGAAAAATGTAGACAAATCTGATCTCTAAACCAACACAGTCCCACAGAGGTCAGCACTAGAGACACACCTGGCAGAGGACCATCTCCAAAGAGATTAGGAAGCAGACATCCTACAGTACCCATATTGCTTCATGGCTGGAGGAAACACTGGGGACACTCCTGTGTTCCACATACAGTGGATTCTTTACTATTAAATTTTTAAGTGGAAAATATAGGGCCGGTGAGATGGCTCAGCGGCGTAAGTGCCTGCCTTGCAAGCGCGAGGGCCCGAGTTCGACTCCCGGAACCCACATACGAAAAAGGGGCCGGTGATATCGCTCAGTAGCACGGGTGCCTGTTGGTGCGCGAGCTCCTGAGGTCGACCCCCCGGTACCCACAAAAAAAAAAAAAAGAAAATATATAAGGGATGTGTTTAAGCATCTCTTATGAATCAATAAAATTAAAAGTCACCCGATTAAAGAACAGGAGCATATCAATCACAAGAAAAAATAAGCAATGAACATACACATTTAAAAAGCAAATGAAATATAAACAAAATAATACTGTGCTTTTTTGTTATTTACTTTATGTCAAAGTATCATTTATATGCAATAAGATACAGATATTTTAAGTATACAAGTCCAGGAATTTTACATATGCACACAATCATTTAACTACCACTCTGATCGAAATATAGAATGTTCCTGCCTTCTACAAAAGTCCCCTCAGGATATCAGTACACACAAAGTAAACCACTATTCTGCCCTCTATTACCATAGGCTAGTTTTGTCCTTTAACAAGATAAATATCTTATTAGCAATTATTCAGGTGTTTTTAAGAATAATGGATTCACATTTCTTGGAATGTGCAAATTTTCCAACACTGTAATAATTCAAGCAAGAAGCTTAAAGATGTTCACAGATTTTGACTTATTAATTCCTTAACTATAGAATTATATGAAGACATTAATAACGTTATGTCAATGTTTTCACAAGTATTGTCTATAATTGTAAAAAATTAAAATTATATAATTCCCAACTATACAAAATGCTTAAATGAATTATAGTGCATTCATATATATAGACCTCTATGGAACCTTTACAGTTTAAGATTACTGAAGAATATTAATGAATTATGAGAAGTTTAGATATGTCCATTGAAAAGGCAAAGTGAGTCCTTAGGTTAATGATGAGATTTTAGATACAATGCCAAAAATAAGATCCATGACAGGAAAAATTGATAAGTTGATTTTATCAAAATCAAAATTTCTGCTCTATGAAAAACATGGTAGAAAGCACAAGCCACAGTCAGGGAGAAAATATTTACAATGCACTTTTTCGACAAAGGAATTGTATCCAAAACATACAAACAACACCTAAACTCAGTAGTAAGAAAACCACCAAATTTTGAAATGGGCAAAAAATCTGAAAAGACACCTCACCAATGAACATGGCAAGTAAGCATATAAAAAGTTGCCCAATCACTTCTGTTTCCTTACTCTGACCTGGAAAGAAGGTAGAAGTCATCACTCCTGCCCTCAAAAGAAAAATACACTGAACAAGACTCAACAACTCTTTTTAGATGTATCAAATAATTGAAGTCATAAGGCAAACTACTGACCCCAAATTGGAGAGAGAGGTACTGAGCACCAGAGCTTACCAGAAACATAAGCCAATGAAGCACAGAATTGTTTAAGTAAAACTTAAACTGTAATTAACAAACTACTGGGTCCTGAAAATGGATTTGCCTGAGAGCCAAAACTCCTTGGGGGCTCAGTCTTAGTAGGACCCCACATTTGGGTGTAATTTACTTTCAGAAACTCCACCAGTTCTCATGGTAAAGATCAGAGAATATCAGGAAACTGTCTTGGGTTTCCAGCAGGGAAAAAGGAAAAGGCACTACTCTGAAATCAATACGAAGGAAGTGCAGCCATTTTGAAAAATGCTCAGAGCCTCTGTTTTCTACCTGTCCCAAAGGAAAATTCCTTTACCAGAGCCTAACCCACGTGGGGAAAGGGAAATTCCAAGCTCAGCTCCATGCTGCCTCCCACTCTAGCTTTTTTAATAGTAGAAAGGAGGTTGAAATGCAACTATGAAGTTCACAACCAAGGGACAAAAGTTCACAAAAAGACTGAGACGTCAACATGGGATTATAGGAACCTTCTCTTCCCCCAACACCTTGCCACCACATCAGGGATCTGGTATTACAGCTAAAAGGAACACAGAGGATTACAGCTAGAAAACTGCAGTGCCCACATTCTACTTATAAAATTTTTAGAGAAAACCAGCCTAACTCTTAGCGAGATAAACCCTGACACTAAAGAGCTATTTTTCTGAATTCCTATTACCAGTGCATAATACGCCTAGCTTTCAAAAAACATTAAAAGGCATGTTGTTACGTGATTAGTCAAGCAACAGAACTTGACTAAGATATAGCAAAGATTTTGGACTCATTAGTCTGAAAACTTAACTATAACTAATACTGTAATGGCGCTAATGGAAAAAGGACAAAGTGTAAGTACAGATGAGTAATAGAAGCACAGAAATTGAAACTGTAATGAAGAATGAAAAGGAAAGCCAAGGATCAAAATCACTGTAACAGAAAGAAATAATGTCTTTTATGGGCTCAACCAGCAAAGAGGACATAGCCTAGGATCGGTAAGCTTGAAGATGCATCAGTAGAAGCTTCTCAGATTGAAACAAAAGAGGAAATAAAATGGAAAAAAGATGGAGCAGAATGTTCAAGAATGATATGGGATAAATCAAAATATGTAACATGTGAAGATAGGAATATCAGATGAGGAAAGAAAAAGGACCTGAAAAAAACACTTTAAGCCTTAACAGGTAACAATTTTTAAAAATTAATTATAGATATCGTATCCGTATTATAGTTTAGGACTTCAACGCATCTTTATCCCTAATTGACAGATCCAGCATGAAAATATATAAGAATATAGAAGAATTGAACAGCATCATCAATCTAATGATGGAACTAATTGACATTCATGGAATGTATTATCCAATTAAAACATAGTACTCATTCTTCTTAAGTTCCAGTGTAACATTCACCAAGATGAACCACATGCTTTGTTATAAACAAATTTTTCAAAATAGAAATCACACAAAGTATGCTTTCAGACCCCAGTGGAATTAAACTAGGAATGAATTAATGAAAGATAGCTGGAAAATCCCCAAATGCTTGGAGATTAAACTACATACTTCTAAATAACACATGAGTTAGAAACAAAGTCTCAAGAGAAATTTTAAAATAGCTTGAACTAAATAAAATTTAAATTAAAACACAGTTTACCAAAATTTGTCAGGTGAAGCAAAACCAGGGCTTAGAAAGAAATTTATAACACTGACATAAATATTAGAAAGTAATAAAGATCTAAAATTAGCAATCTAACAAACCACCCTACAAAATTAGAAAAAGAAGAGCAACACAAATCTACACTAGGCAGAAGAAAGAAAAATTGGAGCAGAAAAGAAGAAGGCAAAAGAGAAGATCAAAATGAAGGAAAATATAAATCAATGAAAACACATTCTATGTTCATGGATTTGAAGTCTTAGTTTTGTTAAGATGTAAATACTATCCAAACCAATCAATGGATTCAAATTCCTGTTTAGCAGAAACAGAAAAGCCTATCCTAAAGTTCACATAGATTTTTAAGAGACTCAGAGAAGTCCAAACAATCTTATAAAAGAATACAGCTCGAGGACTCATACTTCTCAACTTCAAAAGTTCCTACAGTTGTATAGCAAATAAAACAGTGTGGTACTGGCATAAAGATAGACATATAGACCAATGGAATAGAACAGAGATCCCAGAAATAAACCCTCAGGTACATGGTCAAATGATTTTTCACAAAGGTAGCAAGAGTATTCAGAGTATTCAGCTGTCTTTTCAACAAATGGTGTTGTGAACACTAAAAACTATTCATATGTAAAGGAACAAACTTAGTCTCTCATCTAACACCATACATAAAAATTAACTAAAAACTGATCAAAGGGGCCAGTGATATAGCTCAGCAGCAAAAGCGCCTGCCTGGCAAGCATGAGGCCCTGAGTTCAACTCCCGGTACCCACATATTAAAAAAAAAAAAAAACACTGATCAAAGACCAAAATTTAAAATATAAAATTACAAAATTCTTAGAAGACAACATAGGACAAAAGCTTCATGACTTTGGATTTGGCAGTTATTTCTTGGATATGGCACAAAAGGCACAAGTGATGAAAGAAAAAGTGGACAAATTAGACTTCATAACAATTTTTTTTAATTGTGCATCAAAGGTCACTATTGACAAAGTAAAAAGACAACACATACAATGGAAGAATACATTTCCAAATTATATATCTAATAAGGAATTGATATTCAGAATAGAAGACTCTAAAACTCAACAGCAAAAGTAAATAATCTGATTCAAAAATGAGCAAAAGTCTTAAGTAAACATTTTTCCAAAGAAGATATACAAACAGGCAATAACACATGAAAAGATGCTCAACATCACTAATAAATAAAAAAATAGAAACTAAAATTATGATAAGATACTACTTCACATCTGTTAAGATGGTTACTATCAGAAAGACAAGAAATACCAAGTGTTGGCAAGGATATGGAGAGGATGGAGCCCTTGTGCACTATTGATGGGAATATAAAATGGTATGACAGTTCCTTTAAAAATTAAATATACTATTATACACTGCAGCAGTTCCATTTCTGGGTATATACTCAAAGGAATTTAAAACAGGTATTGAAGATATATTTATTCAAACATGTTCATTGCATTATCAACAGCAACTAAAATGTTAGTGCTATCCAAGTGTCCATCATCAGATGGATGGATAAGCCAAATATGGTGTATCTATACCATTAAATATAAATCAGCCTTAAAAAGTAAAGAAATTCTGACATATGGTACAGAATGGATGACCCTTGAGGGCATTATGCTAGGTAAATAAACCAGTCACGAAAGGTCAAATACTTTATGATTTCATTTACATGAGGTAGTTACAGAAGTCAAAATCATAGAGATGGTAAGTAAAATGATGGTTAGCGGAAGCTGGGGGTTGGGTATTGAGGGAGTCTGAGTGTAATGTTATAGAGTTTTTGTTTACAAGATGACAAGAGTTATAGAGATCGATTTCACAACAACATGAATGTACCCAAAGCCATGGAACTGCACACTTAATGGCTGAGGGTAGATTTAATGGTATGTGTATTTGACCACAATAAAAAGAATAATAATGTATTTATAGAAGGAAAGAAATGAGCAATGAAAGCATAAAAAGACATGGGGTACCCTAAATGCATACTTAGTGAAAAGAGCCGGGCTGAAAGATTACGTACTATATAATTCCAAATAGGACATTTGGAAAAAGACAAACCTATAGAGAGGAAAATGACCAGTGGTAGCCAGAGATTTGGAGGGAGAGGATAAGGGATAATAGGAGGAATGCAGGGGTTCCTTAGGAAGTGAAGCTTTTGCACAGTATTGTAATCATGACATGTGCGGGGAGGGAGTAGACAAGGTCAGTGGCTTGCCCACGCAGCTTCTCCCTCCTTGCCCACTGCTTGTGAGCCAAGGGAGGTCTTTTGCAAACAGGTCCATTCTATCTGAATCTGGATGAAATACTTGGCTTCTTGAGTGATTTCACTTGAAAAGAAACTATAGTTCCTAAGAAAAGTGTTTGGAACTACCTCTCTACATGATCAGCATGTTCTAGGCCTTCACTAAGAATCCAGGTCATTAAGACTTGCAGATTCCTGGATTCCTTCATTATGTCAGTGTTTTGCGGAGCTGCCTTCCCTGGGTTCTAGGGAGCCTGCTGGGTTTGGGGTTGCAGAGACCTGTGTGATGGGGAGCACAGGCAAAGCCTGAGGGCCCATCCCAGGCTTTCTGGTACCCTGCCAGGGGAAAACTCTTGGCTCTCTTTACTCAACGTGATGTCACTTTCTCTTTCCTACAGATCATTTTTCACTTCAAAGAAATCAGAGCTTCACAGACCCATGAGATCATTTCTTATACATTACTGGGCACAACCACATACCCTTCCACCTCTGTTCCTCAAAGTCCGAGTAGAAGATAGGAACTGTACAGCTTCCTTCTCTTTATCTATAAATCACCACAGACTCTGATGCCTACTCAGCACGTGTAGAGTCTTACTTCATTCTTCCCAGATCATGACCCTACCCAGGCTCTTTTCTCCCTGTACAAGGCAGGCAGAGCCACCAGAGGAACAGAGAGGCTCAGACCAACCTAGAAACCTCCAGCTACCACACTGAAGCCCACCTCCTCACCTTCCACCATGAAGGGCTCTGCAGTGCTTCTGTGCCTGCTGCTCACAGCTCCTGTCATCAGCACCCATGTGCTTGCTCAGCCATATAAGGTATCTTCTCCCCTCAAGGTAACATTTTATCTACCACGGGTACTAACGTCCCACCGGGAGTCATCCCAGCCTTTCTGCATAGTCTGTTCTTTGAAGATGGAGCAAATAAGATTAAAAGCTGAATTAGGAAGAGCCATTATGTCACAGCTAGTCAGAAACAAAACCAGAACTAAATGCCCAAGCCACTTAGGCAAGCCGCCATGATGTCTCCAGGCACCAGCTTTGGGAGGAGACCTTGAGTGCAGCCACTACATCAATATGCTTCACATTATTTGGGGAAATGGCACAGAAAGAAGGACCATTTCTCACAGTGAGTGGGAAGGACATTTCAGACAGTAGAGGAAAGGAAGTAACTGTTGCTTCAAGTTTCAGATTTCATGTCATGGTCTGGTGTAGCTTACAGAACAGTGGCTGTATAAGGATAAGAACCCAGAGGATTCTCAACATAGGACACAGGTTGGCTCAAAAGCCATGGGGACAAGTACCTTGGAAGCAAGGCCTTCGAACTTATGTTCCCTAGATTAGTAGGTGAGATTTCTCCCTGTGAAGTCAACAGTAAGGAGCCCATTATGGTTCTGGGCAAATGAAACTGACTCATCTGTAACATTTTATTGCTGGGATCTGGACTAAAGCACTGAACTTGGGAGAAGTGACTTCAAGGACTTCTCCAGCCTTCCCCTTGCCTTGTGAGTGCACACTACAAAGTCTGCTGTCTCACTCTTTACACAAGTACTTTCAGAGTCAGTGTCCATTCCAGTCAAGTGCTGCTTTTCTATGCTCAAAAAGGATTTCCATCCAGAAGCAGAAGAGCTACACAAGAGTTACCAGCATCCGTTGTCCCCAGGAAGCTGTGATGTAAGTGGATCATGCCTGGCACCCCTAGTCAAGTGCTCTATGTTAGTGACAAGGGAAGGAAGTCAGGATTCCTGACCAAATGGGTCCAGACAAGCATAGCATCTAATCCAAAGGGCCTCTTCACCTCATAGAAAAGCCGAGCGCATGCAAAGGAGTTCATAACCATCCAGCTCCTCTTCTAGGACCTTGGTGAGATTATCCCAGCTCTTTTAGCCATGAAGGAACCTGCAGGACTTCAGCTGGGATAGCAAGAGCAGGGCTCCCTCCTGAGTCCTCTTCCTTCCACTTTTCCCCATTCTCCTCTCCCAGATGCAGATCTTTCACCCTTGTGGATTAGAGCAAGGACTGATCAGGTCTTGGGACCAGTGGATTTTGCTGTTGAGCAGAATCCTCAAGGCGCTCCACCTCATGATGCCCTCTCTGCCCCACAGCTTCATGACCAAATTGGATAAAGAAGTCTGTGCTGACCCAAGGAGAAGTGGCTCAAGGAGCTCATCAAGCACCTGGACCGAAAGTCTCAAACTTTGAAGCCTTGACTTTTCACAGCTGAACTGAAAGATAGAGCCTGAGAAAACCTTATTTATTTTCCCCCAGTGTCTCATAATGTCCAAAAAGAGGAACTGGTTTAATAGTTTAAAACACAACATTTCTTAAATAATGTTTGATTATATTTAAGTTACTGGTGTTTTTACTTTATCTGCCAAATAATGAGAATGTAAAATACAAAATCCTGGTGGTGTGAATTTTTTTCAATGAACTCAAATGAATTCTTGGAAAGATGTCAGTTTTATCCCTCCCACGTTCCAGTAGGATTATGAGATCTACCCATGGATATACAAAGTTTTCTGCATTTGTACAGAACATGTGGTCCTTCAAGTCAAGTGTTTGCTCATACTGTTGTGTCCAAATTAATGTTATTACATAGCTAGGGAATTCTCAGAGAAAAATATATATGTAATTTTAAATTACTTACTCTTATTTTGCATGTGGTAGAATTTAGCTTGGAGAGAGAACATAACAGCCATGGGTAGCAGTTTGAGATGTATGGCACAGTGAGCAGTTTGATATCCCGCGGAAGTGTCTTTGGGCGGGGTTGAACTCAACCGAGGTTCAGAGAGAATTTAGCAGGACCAGACCAGGCCATTCTAGCCCTGACACTGCCTTCCCTTATTTATTAGGATCTCTAAGCCCATTTCTTTTCTCACCACAGATATCTTTATCCAAAATCTCTCTCTTGATCTTTTGCAACAGCCTACAAAATGTTTTTCCATAACCCATACTTTTCTCCAGCTAATTAATTCTCAAAACCAGAGTAATATTCAAGAGCGAAATAGGACCAACAAGGAAAGTAGATGTCTATATCCCACATTTGTTTAGGGCTTTTTATGACTCTGACTCTTCAACACAACTGGTCTGGAAGGATGGTGTGTGTGATCAACTGCAAATGAGTAGAGCTCTTCTGAGCTGGTACAGGAGGGAGAGGAAGCCAGTGAGCCTGAGAGAAGAAGGCTACTAGCTGTCTGAAAAGACAGAGGAATTTGGAGTTTTAGAAGTAGAAGGCTAGGGCTGGTGATTTAGCTCAGCAGCACAAGTGCCTGCCTGGCAAGTGCGAGGTCCTGAGTTCGGTTCCTGGTACCCACATTAAAAAAAGAAAAAAAGAAAGAAATAGAAGGCTAGAGCCTGATTTTAAAGGGTGTTGAACTTCAGACTGGGGAATCAATGGGCCAGAGGGAATCACTAAAACTTCAGAAATAGAGGAGAAGAGCGACACATTCGGAAGCAACATCAGGAAGAACAGCCGAGGGTCTGAGCATAGAATGAAGGATGGCGGGAGAGCCTGTGAGGGGCTACTGGTGTGGTGCAGGAGCGAGCAGGTGACAGTGGAAGTGATGTGAGGGAGAATGTGCCAGACAAAGTGATGGCATGTTAAAGCCAGGACAGAAGCCCATGTCTTAAAATCTCACAAAGCAACTACTTAAAGGACTGGCAGCTCTGAGACTCAAAATTCATGTATCTCCTCTATGATCTACATATCTGAGCTCCTCCAAAATTCATGTTGAAGCCTAATCCCCATTGTCTTAGTCCATTCACGCTGCTATTTAAAAAAATAGCTGGGTTTGGGCACTATGTAAAGAAAAGAGGTTTATTTGGCTCATAAATCTAGTGGCTAGAAAATCGAGACAGCATGGACCCCTCTGTCCATGTCACAACATGGCAGAGAATCGGGAAATGAAACAGCTGTGTGCAGAAGGGGCCAAGTAGGGGGGTGGCCTTGCTTTATACAATCCACGGTAAGGAGAACTCAGCCTGGAATACCGAAGCATTTCCCAGAAAGCAGATCTAATCCACTCATGAAGGTAGAGCCCCCATGACCTAGTTGCCTTCTACTAGACCCCACTTCTTTTTTTTTTTTTTTTTTTTTTAATGTGGGTACCGGGAGTCCACCTCAGGACCTCACACTTGCCAGCAAGCACTTGTGCTGCTGAGCGACATCACCAGCCCTTTTTATCCTTTTATGTGGGTATCGGGAGTCGAACTCAGGACCTCATGCTTGCCAGGCAGGCGCTTATGCCGCTGAGCTATATCACCAGCCCTACAACCCCACTTCTTAAAACTTCTGTTACCTCACCATCACTACACTGTGGAATAAGCTTTTAGCACACAAATCCTAGGGGGATAAGTCATATACGAACCACAGCACTCCCTGCAGTCATATTAAAAGGTGGGAACTTTCAGAGGTGATTAAGTCATTAGCTCTCTTCCCTTATGAGTGAGATTAGTGCTTTTATAAAAGAAGTTTGAGGGAGTTTGTTGCACCCTTTTACCATGTGAGGTCACATAGAAGGGGCAATCTATGAGGAACAGGGGCTCAATAGACACCAAATCTTCTGGCACCTTGATCTTAGACTTCTCAGCCCCCAGAATTGTGAGTAATAAATTTCTGTTGCTTATAAGTTACCCAGTATAAGGTATTTTGTTACAGAAGCTCAAATGGACTAAGGCAATCTCCATCACTATATCTCCAGCCTCAAACCTAAGGGCCAGTGAGCATCCATTTAATGGAATGGGACCTTGTGTTTTGGCAGCTTCTTAAGGTCCAAATTCCTCTGTGCTTTATAAGCTTAGCTGGTTCCCCTTTCAGACATGTGGCTCACCATGTTAAGGCCATAGTTCAGACCCCTAACTAAGAAAAAGATTTATTGTCTTGTTGAACCACTTTCACAGGGCCCATTGTTAATGATCCTGTAGAAAGATACCAGAATTTCAGGACACCTGTGTGCATGGGAAAGCAGGAAACTTAGATTCTGATCCCAAAATTGACCTAATTCTCTTTCGCTAAGGAAGAGTCATTTTCCCTTCCGGCATTAAGATGCCCCACCCAGAAGCGGGGATCATAGGAAGAAAGTGAGGGGACCTGGCTGACAACCTCACCAGTCCCCTCACTTCTAGAGTTATAGCTCTTGGAATCAGCCACATTTGCTGGCTAGGGGAGTGTGGAGAGGTCAGGTCCATGGAACTAAAGCCATAGAGCCAGCCAGAGGCTCAGCATATTGGGAAAACACCTTTAAGTCAGATATTATTTGTCTGCAAACAAACTTTCCATTAAAATGCAAGGTAACCCACCCAAAGCCCTGGAGAAAAAAACAGCTAAGCATCAGCCAGGTAGGAGGCAGAGTGTACAAAATTGCTCCGTCTAATTCTAATCTCTTTTTTCCAGTTTCGAGCCCAAACTGGGGATAGAGATGTGGGTCAAGGAATTGTGCGATCCTGGACCAGACCACAAGTCCCAAATTCCAAAGGCACAAAGATTCATCTTAACCTGACACTAGGCCACAGCAAAAGATGGAACCCAAACTTCACCTAGTTCACTCTGGGATTGTGTCATTAAATGTCAAATCACAATGACTTTTGTGTAAAAACATTAAACATAATAGGATTTGATTCATATGTTACTTTAAGTAATTAATGTAATGTGTTGTGTGCCCTTTCTTAAATATTAGTGTTTAAAAACCCACATCCTTGTGTACACCAGTTCATATCTGTGAGCTCCATTTCACTCTTTATTAGCTGGAAACAAACTGAAAAGGTCACTTGGAGCCGACAAAATTCCTCTTAGGTTCACACCCACTTCACCCTCTGCTCAGGCAGACAGTTTACTGCAGGCAGTGACTCACTTCAGTCCCTCAGCATCTGCTCTCATTTCTTGCTGTCTGCCCACAGGCTCCTCGTGGAACCATATGAGGTCAGGAGTTGGCTCAGCCTGTACCCTTGCCGGTAGCTCAGAAGTGTGGAGAAGTGGGCTTCTGAGCAGCAGCCTTCCACAATGCCAATGGAGGCAGATGTGTAAATGCCTCTGCCACCCTCCTTTCGCTGGCCAACTCTGGGAGTCATTCTGTAGGCTTCTATATTGTCCCAGGATAATCAGTCTCAACCTTGGTAATGTAACTTGTATTGGCTTCTCCATTTCCATCTCACTCTGCCACTCCTCCATCCCGATGCCTGAGGTCCCTTCCCAAATGAAGTAGCTGCACATAGGTCCTACCTCGGTTTCTGATTTTTTGATTCATTGTTTTAGACAGTCAATGTTTATTCTCCTTCACCATGGTCAAAGGTTGGATCTCAACTAGCAAGTTCACCAGGGCCAGGGCCAGGGACTCATCTGGGGTTTTCAGAGCCAGGGCAGGGTCCAGGTGGGCAACCATGCTCAGAACCAACAGGGATGGAACTAAGCTAGGATAATGGTGATGCAGAGATCAATTGAACAAATAAGTAAAAGTATAAAAATAATGGAAGCCACATCACTCTTATTGGCGAAGACTCCATAGAAAAAATATGGAAAGTTGGAAGGCTAGAAAAAACTTATTGTACTGGCCTGGAGTTGGAAGTATCAGTGTGAATTCATGGTTTTAAAGATATAGGAAGGTAAGTGGGTAGGTAGTCACTTTTCCATCACAGGGACAAAATACCTAACACCCCAATTTAAAGAAGGAGGGGTTTATTTTAGCTCACAGTTTCATAGGATTCAGTTCATAGTCAGCTGACTCCAAAGCAGGAATGGCATGGCAGAACAGCATGGAGGAGGAAAGCTTTTCGCCTAATGGTGGCCAGAAAGCAGAGAGAAAAGAGAGAACCCAGGAATAAGAGAATATCCTTCCAACTCATGCCCCTAGTGACTCACCCCTTCTGACCAGGCCCCTCCTCCAAATATGAGAATTTTCAGGGCTATTTTAGATCTAAACCATAGCAGATGATATAAGATAATAGGTAGATAAATAGACAGATAGGTAGCAGTCACTGGGCATAGAACCAGAGAAAATGACAGGGAGAGAGAAAATAAAATATACACACATACGCATATGCATATTGCTTATATTCGCAGGGACAATCTACAAACAATGACACATGAGTAGCAATGTGCGCATCGGTACCTAGTTGATAAACACCATTCTTCACTAAAGAAACAAAAAGTTCCTCGGATAAATAGCTGACTCCAGATCTGGAATATGCTGTTGTGTCTAAAAAGAAAGAAAGGTGAACATGGATTTACGAGACTCAAAGAATGAAGGAAAGTTGTCAAAAAACACACAAGAATCAATTGGAAGACATTCACAAGGGCCAGTATGGGACAATTTGGTCGCCAAGATCAATATAAAAATTTGAAATACAAAATAATTTCTTTAACCCATTGAGTAAAATCAGAGAAAGGAGACTTCTAATTAGAGTAAAATTCTAAGCAATAAATAGAGAAGGAATGGTGAGTCAGCAATTCACCATTTGGCAGCCATCAGAGAAAAACTTGATTCCAGCAAGAATCATTTCTGGATGCTAAAATAGACAGATGAAAATTTGGTAAGAACCGACTATTGGCATAGCCTCAAACTATCTCCCCATATAGAGATAATGATAATCATTAATTAATAAGTACATACTTACTGATTAATAAGTTAAACAAACTTACAGTTAATAAGACAATTGAAGACAGCATTTTGACCAAGTAATAAAAGTTAACATCACTAGTAATGCGACGAATTGACCTGTATGCCTCTTGATAGGATACACGGAGAATACAGCATTATTTCAGTTATTCCCTGCGAGGAATACATGACTTGGATTTAATCATGAGGAAATCACCCAACATATCAAGCCAAGGGAAATTCTACTGAGTAACCAGCCTTTCTACATTCCAAGTAGGAATCTTTTGTGAGATACACGGATTGAAATTTTTTCCTCATAATCTGTGACTTGCCTTTTCACTTCTTTAAAAATGCTTTTTGATCAAAATGGGTTGATAGTTTGAATGTATTCAGTTTATCATCATGTTCTTTTATAGACAGTGCTTTTCTTTTTGTTTAAGAAAACTTTTTCTAACACAAGAGCATGAACATATCCTCTTACTTATACCATCTTCTAGAAACATTATTTTTTGTTTGCATTTAGGACTACAAGTCACCTACAATTGACTTTTGTATATGTTGATCCAGAGCTGTGGGAAGTCATGTCACTAAACAAATATCATTTCTTAATTTAGTTGCTTATAAAAAGTAAAAATAAAATCCACTTTTGCGTTATTAGTGAGCAAGCATGCTAAAGCTATTAATTGTAATAGCTTATCTGTAGACTCAGATTTTTTTCATTAAAAATAACAAATGTTTCAGGTAAAAAAATGACAACTTTATTTTTTTTTTACAGTCACTCTAACTTTATCTCATAGTCCTGCATTGCCCCTGCTAGGCTCTCCAGCACCGAGGTGAAGAGAGCTTTTAAAAGGCAAGCTTCTGTGTTGTTCTGAGAGTTACGCTTGCTGCAGGTATTTTATAGATACTCTTTATCAGTTCAAGGAAATTTCTTTTACTTGCTAGTTTGGTCAGTGTTGTTTTTTGTTTTTTTGGTTTTTTGTTTCTTTTAACATAATGACTTTTGAAATTTAACAAATTATTAATTCAGATAATCACGGTTTTTTCCACTTTAGTCTGCAATTGTGGTGAAATACATTCCTTGGTTTTCAAATTTTTTAGACAAACTGGTATTTTTTTATCTAATTAACCCAGTTACAGTGTATTCTTTAGGCTATCACTCAGTTCCATTTGCTAATATCTCATTGAACACTCTTACCTCTAGGATTACAAAAGATGTTTAACTTTAGTTTTCTTTCTTGAAAATCTCTATAAGGTTTGGCATTAGCATTATATTAATGCTATAAAATGAATTGGTATGTGTTCCTTACTTCACTATTCACTTAAAATGTTTTTATATTTTTACTTCCTTCAATGTCTAGAAATAAAGCACTCTTGGAGTTCTTCACAAAAAGAAGTTTTAATTTGCAGACTCGATTCAATAATAGATCTTGGAATATTCAAATGTTCTATTCAGTTTGGGTTAGTTTAATAAGTTGTGTTTTTCTCAAAATTTATCCACTACCTAAAATATGCAAATATGGTGATATTAATATCTTTTAATTTTATAATATCTGTAGTCTGTGCCAGTATCTCTTTTCTCATCTCTGATATTGGTAAATTGTGACTTCTTACTTTTTATTCTTTAGTCATAAGAATTAAGGGGAGATTAATAATTTATTAATAAAGAGGATTAATATTTTATTAATCTGTCTAAGAACAAACTTGTGGCTTTGACATTTTTCTTCATTAAATGTTTACTTTCTGTTATTAATTTTTCCTTTATCCTTATCAATTATTTTCTTCTACTTTTTGAGTTTAATTTTCTACCCTATTCTTGAGATTAATACTTGTATTATTAATTTTAATCTTTCTTTTTGATACATGCTTTTAAGTATATGAATCTTTTAAACACAGCTTTTGCTGTATCTCAAAATTTTGATATTACAAATTATTGTTATAATTTATTTCAAAATATATTTTACTTCCATTGGAACTTCTTCTTTAATCCATGTGTATTTGAAAAAATAATGTATATTCTGCAGTTGTTAGGTGAAGATATGTCAACTAGTTAATTTTTTTTCAGAATGTTCATTTACCTACTGACCTTAGCATGGTAGTGCACATGTGTAATCCCAGTACTCAGGAGGCTGAGGCAGGAGGAGCACCACAAGTTCTAGGCCAGCCTGGGCTACATAGTGAGTTTAAGGTCAGCTTGAACAACATATTAAGCCCCTGTGTCAACAAAACAAAACAAAACAAAACAAAACAAAACACAGCTTTAATCTAATGACCTTTTTAGGAAAAACAAAAGCTGAGTTACTTCGTTACCAGATAACAGCATTTCACCATGAGAAAATTCTAAAAACTATAGAAAATGATCCAAATGGAAACACAGATTTTGAGAAAGTAAGGAGGAGCATCATCAAGGGCAGGAGCTAGATCAAGACTTTCAGCAACTCCCATTTCATTTCAACATAGTCCTCAAGGCTCCGGTCAGAGCAGTGAAAAAGAAAACACAGAGACATAACAATTAGAAGGAAAGAACTTACAATGCCATTCACAGATGACATGATTATATGCATACAAAACACAAGGAAATCTACAAAAACTACTAGAATAAGTGAATTTTTCAAGATCACAAAATTAAGCTAATGTACAAAAATTAATGGGATTTCAGTACACTCATAATAAACAAATGGAAAATCTAACAATGTAAATGTTATCTATTACATCACAAAAATATTAAATACATAAGAATAGATTTTAAAAGATGTATAAGAACTTTGTACTGACTATTACTGCACATGTCCAAGGGAAAATAAGAACTTAAATAAGTGGAAAGATAGAGATCACATTTATAGGTCAGGAGACTCGGTAATGTTGAAGTGTCAATTTAGTGTTTACTAAGAGTCGATGCAAGATATTTTTCAACTGTTTCTTTGTTCTGCTTCTAATGATTATGGGAACTTGTCCTTCTGGCTACCATCTGTAATGACTCAATACTTTTATCTCAGTATAAACAAAAAAAGGCAATGCAATTAAATCACTTGCAGTCTTTTTATGTAGAAATGTGTGTGGCCACGTAAAAGACCTTAAATAGCAAAAACAATCCTGAAAAAGAACAAAGTTGGAAAATTTGCCTTACCAAGTTTCAAGAAGTACCATAAAGCAACAATAATTAGTATAGTGTAGTATTGGCTTAAGAATAGACACGCAGATCCATGGAACGAGGTACAGCATTCAGAGAGGCACGTGGAGAGATATCTAACTACGTTTATCTAACTATTTATATAGTCCTAACTAGATATGTCCGCATTAGTCAGGGTTCTGCAGAGAAATAGACCCAACAGAAGAGAGATAGAGGATAGATGATAGGTAGATAGATAGACAGACAGACATAGGCACAGACAGAAACAGAGATACAAAGACAGATAAGAGGAAGTGGCTTAGATGACTGTGGAGCCCAGTGTGTTCCAAGATCTCCAGGGTGGGTTAGCAACTTAGGAACCCAGAAGAACCAGTGGCATAGTTTCTGTCCAGGTTCTAAGGCTTGAGAACCGTGAGAGTCAATGATGTACTTCTAGGTCAAAGGCCAGCAAGCTGGAGTCCTAGGAAGAGCCAGTATTTCAGTTCCAGTTCACAAGCAAGAAAAAAGTTAATGTCCCAGTCCAAAGGCAGCCGGGTGGAAAAATTCTCACTTATTCAGGGAAAGTTACCTCTGGTGTTTAATCCAAGCCTTCAAATCCTTAGATGAGGCTCACCAGCATTAGGGAGAAAAATCTGCTTTATTCTACCTACCTACTTAAATGTTAATCTCACCCAAAAACAAATTCATAGGAACACCCAGAATGCTTGATCAAATAACTAAGCACTCCATGGTCCCATCAAGTTCACACACTCACACACACACATTGATTTGATTTTTGAGAAAACTATTAGTGTGATGAAGAAAAAGAAAGCCTTTCAAACAAATACTATTAGAGCTACCATGTATTTACATGGAAAAAAAATAAACATCTCCCTTATATCACACTATAAACAAAAATTAATTTGAGATTAAGCAGGGACCCAAGTATAAAATCTGAAGCTAGAAAACACCTAGAAGAAAACAGAAGAAAATGTATTTACAACTTCAAATAGAGGATGATATTTTAAAGAAAACATAAACAAATAACCACCAAATATAAATATGTATAAACATCCACAAAATTGAAAATAACTATTCACCAGAAGATAATATTAAGAAAGTAAAAGACAAGCTGAACACTGCAATATACTGCGTTTTACATATAAAACACTTTAATCCAGACTATATAAAGAATTCTCAAACATTAATAAGAACAAAATAATTAAAAATGGGCCAAAAATGTGAACATACTTTTCACAAAATGAAATATTTAAACAACTAATGAATACATAAAAAGAAGCTTGATGTCTCAAGTAATCAAGCAAATGTAATTGAATGCAAAAGAAAATACTACTGCAAACCCAGAAAAGGAAAGATGGATAATACTGAGCTCCAGTGGAATAAAAAACAAATAGAGCTCTTGTCCATAGCTACTGGAAAGTTTGGAAAACTGTTCAGCAGTTTCAAATAAAATTAAGAATGTGCTTATTGAATAGCTCAGAAATTTCACTTCTAAGTAAATATTTAAGATTTATTGGTCCATAAATACACAAACACACTTGAAGAAAAATGTTCATAGCCACTTTATTCAGAATAGCTTAGACTAAAAGTGTCCTAAGTGTCTAGGACAAGGGGTAAGCACACTGTGGGGATACTCACAAAATAGAATGTTACTTAGCAATCAAAAGAAAAAACTGTCTTTTAGAAAAAACATTACATTGTGCACAAGACCTTGGACACAAATCATGTCATATGATTCCAGATATATGAATTTCGAAAATAGGCAATTAATGGTGACAGAAGTCACAATAGTGATGGCCTCTAGAAGGTGAAGCATTGCCTGGGGAGGAACTCAGATCTTCCACCACTGATGGAAATGTTAATCTGGATGCGAGTGGTGGTTACATGCTGTACAAGAGATTAAAAACTAACCAAACTGCAAACCATCCAGAAGAAAACACAGGAGAATATCTTTGCAACTTGGGGTAGAAAGTGATTCTCTTGTGAGATTTGTGAATTTTATTATATGTATGCTATGCAAATATATTTAAACAAATCTGATAACTGTTTTACTACTAGTAACTTATCAAGTCATTTCCATGACTATGAAGTAAACCATGATGCTGATGAAGATTTCTTTCATGAATCATACCATCATCTAGAATCCCAGTCAAACTGACTAAATGCCAATGTCACTGCATGGTCCAGATAAGTTGAGTGCTTCTGCTCAATAGATGACTACCCATGCATTAAGAAATTAGGTTAAAGATATAAAGTGGCTTTTGAGAATGTTTTTGACATGCATTAGCTAATAAAGTGATAGTAAATTCCAAAAATTTTTATGTGAAAATAAAAAATACAAGACTAAACAAAACTTTCCCTGTGGTTCTGTCTCAGTCCTGAAAGTATAGATTGTATTTGCCAAGTATTCTAAGCCAGCATATATTATTTTTAAAAATATTTCTAAGTGTGCTACCCCAACAGAAATGCTTCTTTTTTTTTGCTCTTCTCTGAAACACATATGCAAAGTACAGGGTTGTTGCCATCACAGTTTCCCAAAAAGAAAGGGCAGCAGAAACTAGAAACTGTAAAAACCTAAATGATCAACACAAGATGCTAAGTCTCTATTAACTAGCAAGAAGGTACATTTCAGTTTTCCTGGAACAACCCTGGTTTATTCCTATATGACAATGTTCCCATAGAGGAAGGTCCCCAAGGTTTCTTCAACACTGTTCTAGTCCAGAAAATGCCCAAAAAGATACTCACTTTCCTAGAGCAGAAGTAAATAGCAAGGCTTGCCCCTCACCAAATCACCTGTCATTCACTTCTGAGTAAGCTTTGGTCCCCTGTGAAATCTGTACAGCCTGGGAAATCTTCATGAGTGGGACATGGGATAAACCAGGTCTCAAATGATTCTTGTTTAGGTCAGATAGAAAGAATAATAATTTAGGTGGATGGGACATTGGCGGCAAAGGCAGCATTGGGAGGGAAGGTGGTAAGAAGGAAGAAGCAAGCCAAGTGGTCTTGCCATGTTTTCATGGATGGACTTTCTTCTCCAACATCCCAATTCATTTCCTCCACAGGTTTTCCTTTCTCTGGAGAGATCCAGTCTTGGGCACTGAGAATGCTGATTAGGACTGGCTCCCTCCCCTCCACTCCAGAAATCAGCCCTGAGTTGTAGAAAATGGAAAGGCGGCACTCACTCCTTCCTCCTTAGAACCTGAGAGAGAGAGATGAGATGAAAAGGGAGAAGCAGCCTGGCTTCCTTTAGTGGTCTCAGTACTAACCCACCATGAATCAGGACTTCAAATAAATTATTCCTTGGTACTAGACTTAGCAGGTAGGCAAGAAGAAAGATGGTAGAGCAAAAGCCAGTGGCAAATCACTGCCTTTCAGGCATGTGGAATCAAGAAACCTGGAAAACAACAACTTAAGGAAGACAAAGAGAAGAAGAGCTCCAGAAATTAGTAAGAGAGCTGACACAAAAGCTAGAAATCACAGAGAAACGGGAGAAACTGAAGATAACACAGAGAAAAGAATAAAGTAGTCTGAAACATTAGTCCCAGCTCCCAGGGTAGGGGACCTGTCTTTACAAACACAAGGTAAGATGGGTGAGAGTTTGCAGCCCCAACGATAAACAACAGACCAACAGTGCTAGCCCCAAGAAAAGCCCACGGTAAGCTGCAAATACAGTGTGGGTTTTACCCTGAAAGTGGCTCCTTCCACATTGCAGGCTAGATTTGGAAAAGAAACCCAGTACAACACCCACTATATTTGGGAAAATGTGGTATATATACACAATGGAGTACTACTAAGCCGCTAAGAAAAGTAAAAGAATCACTTGTAGAAAAAGGGATGTACCTTGAGACCATAGTGCTAAATGAAATAAATCAGAGGGCCAGAGAGATGGCTCAGCAGCGTAAGTGCCTGCCTGGCAAGCGCGAGGGCCTGAGTTCGACTCCCGGAACCCACATACGAAAAAAGGGCCAGTGATATCGCTCAGCAGCAGGGGAACCAGCTGGCACGCGAGGTCCTGAGGTTGACCCCCCGGTACCCACAAAAAAAAAAAAAAAAAAAGAAAGAAATCAGATACCAAAGGTTAAATGGCATATGGTTTATCTTATATGAGAAATCCAAAGTATAAATAATTTAAATATCAGAATAAAAGATAGATGATAGGAAACAGGGAACTAGAGTTTGTGGAGATGGGACTTGGATCTGGGGATGATGAGAGGAGAGAGGTGAGGGAAAGGGAAGTAAAAAGGATGGAGTTGCAACATGTGCATGTACCAATTGCCCATGAGGAATGTATTTATTAAGTATTGCAAATATACACTAAAAAAATTAAAAGAAATAAAAATGTTATAGTGAAAATTTTTAAAAACAGAGAAAGAGTGGACTTAGCAGGTAAACAATCTCAGAAAGCTACGGTACTACATAAATTCTACAGCCAGTCCTACAATGTTGCTATCTAATGATGGAGGGACATCAAGATTGCCTTGAGGTGGTGTAGGTAGATGGCAGGATGCTTGGATGCTAAGAGTCTAGAGCAATGAAGCAATCACAGGACCCCATAGTTCTAAGAGACTTGTGTTACATGATGATTATTGGGTTGGAAAATAGCCAGGTGACCTTCTGGACAGAGCAACAGAACTGGTCCTGGGCCATCAAACACTTTGATTTATACTCAAGACCTGTGATCTCTTGGATAATTGTGCCCACCTTGGCTTTACATGTTTAGTAAGGACTACCACCTGTCTTTTGCTACCCTATGGCCCCGTTCTTCCCTTGAAAGTAGCAGATTCAGTTCCATTATGGCTGTGGTTCTCCAAGAGTTGTCCTCAGCCCAGCAATATCAGTATCGCTGAGAGCATGTTAGACATGCAAATTATTGACACTTTTCTAAGCACTTTTCCTGCTTTATCTTACTGACTCTTCGACCATCACAATAAGATAGTGATTAGCAAAGGGTCTCCTCTTAGAGGCTCAGAGAGGTAAACAATTGGCTGCACGTCACATAGCCAATAAATGATGGGTACTAGACTTAAATCTGTGTCTGAGTGACTTCAGATCCCCATCTCTAACCACCTTTTCCTATATACTATTAAATTCTGAACCAGAGGGAAGGACAGACATTAATTTTTACACCTGGCAGGATTTCAACATATCCCGGCCCATTCAATTTCTATGAAAGTTGATGGTGTGTGTGTTGGTGTGCATTTTAAGGGTGTTAGACTGAGGAGAATAATATATAAGACTCATTCAGCCAAATTCAGGATTTAATGTGTCCCAAGTACCTGGAAGTGGTGTTAATGGTTAGCTAGACTGGCTAATCGCAGTGTAGACTTAAAAAGAAGCCTGCAGTTAATGAAGTAGGAAGTCAGAACTTCCCTAGGACGTTGAGAAGTGGTGCAAGGGCTCAGGGAAGAGGTTCTGTTGGAATGGATATGTCTGGAGCAAACTGCTCAGCCATCTCCTAACTGTACTCCAGGGGAGCACTTCCTCCATCCAGGCATTAAGAGATGCTTTGATGAGGTCTTGGGAGAAGAACAGCATCCTTAAAACTTTATGGGGGCTGTTCTATGTGGATAAGTGTTGGCAGTGGGGTTACTATAATTTCATGCACATCAGGAGCCCTTGGAGGACTTTGTAAAACTCAGTGTGCCGTGATGCTACCGGTGATAATTTAAACTACTGTGATGCCAACAGACACTGCGACTGTGACCTTTTCCACTGTGCTCCTAAAACATATAAACAACACAGTCCCAGAACCCCATCTGAAAGGTCTATCTCTTGGAACCACTTCTGAGTCCCCAACCCTTTCTTACTCAAACCTCAGCAAGAAATAGATGACCCTTCATTGAGACGAATTTGAGAACAGTTTGATAAAGAAGCTGCATTCTGAGGCTGGAACGCATGGTCACCAGCCCTCTATCAGAAGAAAAATGAACAGGAGGTGATTCCTCACACCTGCGTGGAGGGAGCTACGAGGGGCCACCTTGATAAAAGCTGAAACCATTGGTTCAAGGCTACACTCCAGTGCAGACACAAGGGGAGACAGTGGGGAAAAAGCCCCTCAACTAGTTCTTCTCCTCCAAAGGCCAGAGGGACTCCCCAGTGTCTGCAGGCCTCCAAAAGACAGGCGCCACAAATCCTCTTCACATAATGCACACAGATGGGCTGCCCAGGTAGAGAACAGGATGGAAAAGAACAGAACATCATCTGAAGGGAAAAACTCGTGATCTACTTTTCTCACATGGTCCTTGACAAGTGTTTATTGTCAAAGTTACATAAGATTCATAAAATAATGAGTTGAGTAGCACAAACTCTTGAAATTCTCAGGAAGTGCTTGCGTAAGATTGGAATGATCAGCGCTTGTGGGAATTAACTGTTAGAGCTGTCTGAGCCCTGAGGATGTTTTGTGGGAAGATTTTCAATTACTGATTCAATTTCTTTGGTAGTTTAGAAATACTTCTGTTTTCATTTCCTCCTGCAATCTGGTAAGTTATGTTTTTTGGAAACTCATCCATTTCCTCTAAATTATATTCATTGGCATAGGTTCTTATTCTTTTTTTGGCGTCTGCAGAGTCTATGATGATATCGTTTTTTAATTTTAATTTTTATTTTTTAATTCCTGCTGTTGGCTGTTTGTCTTGTTTTCTCTTTTCTCCTGGTCAGCCTCAGGAGAGTTTCTGCTTCATGACGAGCTTACCAAAGGACCCCTTTTGAGCTCCATCTGTCCTTTTTCATACTTGTTACTTTTTACTTCTCTAAACTTAGCTTTTTATTTCCTTCTCTTTGCTTTCACTGTGCTTGCTTTGCTACCATGGAAAGGCTTATTTTGTAAGGGTGAAAGCACAGGGGAGAGTGTCACAGGAAAGAACAATACATAAGCGACACTTGGAGTTGTGCTCAGGCAGACCGTCTCATCCAGCTGTCCCCTTTATCTGCCAGGCCTCACCGTAGCACCTCCATCCCCAGCTCCAGGCTCAGCTCCACACCCCTTGCAGGAGGGAACCAGGAGCAGGAGCAAAGCATAACTGCACCCCTCCCCTCATCAGGGGCACTGGCCCTCCCACCCCCCAGTGTTCTGGAAACAAGAGGTTTCCACATATCCTTCTGGGCCTGAGTGGTGGACCAGTGTCTGATGTCAGGAGCCCCTGACTCTATCTGTCCAGGTGTTGGACATCTACATTAAACCCGACTTGGAAAAAGACTCCTGAAGCTGAATGAATGTTTGAAATTTCCCTGGTGATTAAGTGTACACAAACCAGCTTTGCTATTTACTTTCCTTGAGGCTGCAGATGGTAATTTCATCTCTCCGCACCTCAGTTTCCTCATCAGTGAAATGGCATGATAGCTATGGTACGTGCCTCCTGCATAACATGTGCATAGCGCTCTGTCTTTACAGGAGTTGTTTTCCATGTTTTCTTCTTCATGCTGGGAAAGGCAAGCACAGAATCGCTCTCTGCTATCAGCGTCTGTAGTGTACTTACACTCTCCTTCCACCTAGGCTTCTTGTGCCCAGGCAGCCAGGAGGAGACAGGCCCAGGCTGCCCAGCCCAGAGCTTCCCCATATTTCCTGGAATGCTGTGCCCTCCAGCTCCAGCTCAGCAGGTTCAGGGCCCCACTTCCTAATGAGTTGGCCATGACAGGGCGTATGAGAAGGTCTTCTGAGAATTCCAACCCCCTCTGCTGCTTATAAAAGGCAGGCAAAAGAACCAGAGAAACAGAGTGCTGAGACCAACCCTGAAGCTGAAGCCACGCCCTCGCCCTCCACCATGCAGGTCTCAGCGTCACTTCTGTGCTTTCTGCTAATAGCTACTGCTGTCAGCATCCAGGTGCCGGCTCAGGCAGGTAAAGCCATTCTCCCTCCCTCTTTCTCTCTCTCTCTGTCTTTCTTTCTCTTTCCCTTGACTTCTAGGAAGCCATAAGCCAAAGTGCTTGACTTCTAAGCCCATCAGAACAGCAAGGTCCCCAAAGTTTCACTTCAGTGTTGAATGTTAAAGTTAGAAAGCTGAAGCCCAAGTTGGAGACAGGAGGGACCTACAGACCTCTGGGCCACCTCAGAGCAAGAGCAAAACCCAAGCTGCTGACTCCAAATCCAGGCTTTTTCTTTAACAGCCCCTGACTGTTAAAAACCATGCAGATCTGGGGCCATAGCTGGGACCTGTCCGCTGGCTATGCCCCTGGTCTCCCCTAGATAGCAGTGACCCATCTCCAACAGGCAACTCAGGAGAACGGAGTTTGAGATCTCAGCCATGAGCCATAGGTCCCACCCTCACCCCAGCCCAGGGCAGGTGATTTGGACTTGGAGTTAGGTCTGATTTGTTTTCACCTTTTTACCCTACTTCCTGCTTTGTCCAAGCCCTGAAGAGTTGGGCGTGCTCCTAAAGGCTTTTTCTTGGTGATTTTGTTCTAGATATGGAACACACTGAAGAGATTCCTCTTACTTGCTGTTGGACATTAATCCGCAGCAGGATCCCCTTGAATTATCTGAGAGACTATCAGCTCACCAATGACAAGTGTCCCCTGAAGGCTGTCATGTGAGTAGCAAAGCCCTGCCCAATGCCTTCTTTTCCC
This sequence comes from Erethizon dorsatum, assembly GCA_028451465.1. NCBI lineage: Eukaryota > Metazoa > Chordata > Mammalia > Rodentia > Erethizontidae > Erethizon > Erethizon dorsatum. The sequence goes on from CM051826.1 coordinate 44,483,562, forward strand.
CTGTGTGCCCCAATGCAAAATTCTTTCCTAGAAGAGAGATGTCAGGCTGACACTCAGAGGATAAGATCAAATCCTCCTGTTATGACAATAGAATTGTGCCCAGAGAGGGCTGCTACCTTCCCACTGTGCCCTGTCCCCTGACAGGTTCCAGCCTTCACCCATGTGGCTGCTTTAGCAGACATGAGGATGGTTTCCCCAGGGCCAGCAAGAGCAGAAGCTGCTGATGGAGACCCCTTGTTCCACACACTTTCTTCCATCTGTCCCAGGAAGGACCTTCGCCACCACAGAAGGGTCCAGTGAATCACCCCCTTGGCAGGGAGCACTCCCAGAGGGTTCCAGCCCATAATAACTTTCTCCTTCCTCTGCAGTTTCAAAACCAGGAAAAACAGACAGGTCTGTGCTGACCCGAAGAAGAAGTGGGTTCAGGATGCTATGGATTACCTGGACTCTCCCTGAAATCGTGAACCCTCCACTCATCCAGACCCAACCTGAGGGTGAGAAGGGATGGCTCAATTCTATCCCCACCTGCCCATCTGTACTCTGGAATAACTTTATCACAATTTTCAAATAGAAACTTTCTGATTCGTGATGCAAAATGTATTGTATCTCCAGGAATGTTCACTATTATTTGAGTTGTGTTACTGTTTTAGATTTCATTTTGAGTGTTGATCTGTTTTTATTGTGTATTTGCAGTGGTGGGGGTCCTCATGCATGCTAGGCAAGAGTTTACCACTGAGCTACACTCCAGCCCAATGATCCTGTGTTAAAGCAAGGCTTTGAGCAAGGTGGTTCTTGACTGTCCCCTAGCCCCTTCCCCTATAACCTGGGCACGTTTCTCTGTGGCTCTCAAGGATGGAAACATGTGCCTGTATGAATTATATGAAAGGACACTGTAATGTAGGGAGCAGGTTTGCCTCGTGAATGTGACATTTGCTAAGTATGTTGTATAGAAAAATGAATGCAGCGGGAGGACCCCTGAATGTTTGCAGGAAATTCATTTTATTTAGAAACTATAACAATGATGTTTTCTTCGGGGAAACTCCCATACAGTAGGGGGCACTCTGAGAACCCTGGTTGCACATGCTAGGGGAATGCAGTGTACAGGGCACTGGCTATGTGGCTAACCTAGACTCCTCTGAGTGTTGGCAGCCAAAGCTATTCCAGAACAATGGCTCTGGTCTCCAACATCTACTTCTTTGACTTGCACTCTATCAGCCTCATATCTGGTTCATGCTCCACTACTGTTTCTTTCCTTAAGACCTCTCATTGCTCCCCAAAGGCTCTACTGCAAATGTTTTTTAACTAGTCTTCCTATCACTGTGCCTGCTCCTCCAAGCCCTCCCCCAGCCTGGGGTGAGTAACACACCCTGCATGTATATCTGCCCCCAGATGGAGACCACTTGGCCATGTCCTAGTTAGCATCAGGCTTGACAGGGAAATGGGATTTAAGCAGAATGGACCCAGGAGGATGGGGTATCATGGTCATGGCAAAGATTCTTCTAAAGGTGGTGGAAGATGTAAAAGAGAAAAAGAGAGCCTGGAGGGACTGTCTCCATAAGGTCAGAGTTTGGATTCCAGAATGTAAGAGTTGCAGACTTCTAGGGGGCCGGTGAGATGGCTCAGAGGCTTAAGCGCCTGCCCGGCAAGCGCGAGGGCCCGAGTTCGACTCCCGGAACCCACATACGAAAAAGGGGCCGGTGATATCGCTCAGTGGCACGGGCGCCTACTGGCGCGCGAGGTCCTGAGGTCGACCCCCCGGTACCCACAAAAAACAAACAAACAAACAAGAGTTGCAGACTTCTAGAAAGGAAGGTTAGGGAGTTAGACTCAATTCTGAAGGCAGGAAGAAGGAATGAAGGCTCTGGGGCCACCAAAAAGGATCAGGGGTTGGTAGATGCCAGGAAAAGTAACCTGTGGCTGTGTGTGAGATGGAGTTAGGAGGGAATGACTGAAGACAGTCTGCTGCAATAAGCCAGGCAAGAGGACAAAGGGGACCAAGGAGGACAGCTGTAGAGGTGGCAGGGAAGAGGCAGATTAAGAAAACTGAGCCAGATGTGTGACTTGTTGAATGCTGGGGAAAAAGAAACGCGGGACAAAAAACCTTCTCCCTGAAGCCACCTAGCTGGCCTGTAAAGGGATGCCGATCCTGAGACCCAGAATTCACTCCCCTTCCTCACTTTTCTCAAATCATACATTACACAAACAGAAGTTTGTGACTGCCTTTTCTAAAGCGACAGGGCCTCTTCTCCCTAGGTGTCCACCTAGGCTCCTCTGCTTTTCCAGAAGCTGCCTCACCCAGGCAAGCTGGGTTGGCGTCTCTGTCAGACATTAGAGTGCCCCCTCCCTGGCCACCCACCTGGACTGCCTCAACAAGAGAAGGGCTCTAAGAACAGCCATGCAGGGCCTGTGCCTGGGATCTCAAGGAGAGAAACTCTATGCCTTGCTGTGTCAGGCAGTGCACATGGCAACTTGGGCACCAGGTAAAGTTCAGGCCTGGGAGGCTGGAGCCCTGGGCTCTATGTGTCCCTCTCTAGCATCCAGACACTTCAGCTATAAAACAAGGTTGGCAGCATCTTACAGGCAGATGACCTGACAAGATCCCCTCCAGCTAGGACACTGGATAACATCATTTCCTGAGTGCTCCAGGCAAGACAGGGAGGGAGGGGATCCAGATCTCCAGCTTAGACACAGCTCAGGTCCCAACTTGCTGCTCCACTGTGTCTCCCTCAGATGCCAAACCCCCAGAGGCAGAGAAGCCAGTCATGGCCTGAGTCAAAGCCTGCCCAAGGACAAGGTAAGGATGGGAGGCAGAGAGCATGCAGCAGCTTCTAAGACAGCAATCGGTTCCCCTGATACCAGGTCAACATTTCTCTCTCGCCCTCCAGCACTCCAGCCCCCCCCACCAGCCCCAGTGCCAATCAAGCCCACACCCTGAAAACCCTGCAGAATCCAAGAAACACAGGGGAGCAGGAGTTGGAGATTCTATATTTAAATATATAAAGTACAGCAACATAGCTTATCAAGACCACACAGTCCTCTGAGACTCCAGGAAGGTGGGCAGAAGAAAAGGTATAGGGCTGGAAGCTGGGGGACAAGTGGAGCTGTGTGGTCTCCAGAGGCCAGGATGGGAAGGAATTCTTCATTTTCCCTTTGGCCAGCAGAGCTTCATCTTTTTCAAGTAATCTTGAACCCATCCATGTTCCTTCAAGGCGCAGACTTCTTTGCCTCCCTTAAGCTTGAATCTGTGAACAGAAAACACAGGACAGGGCTGAGTCACCAGTCACTTATGGGGTACCACACAAAAGTCCTGTCTCCACTTCCATGTTACCTGGTGTCCCTGTATTTCCTCTCTGGGCCTCGTTGTCCCTCTCTGTAAATGATGTCACTACATAAGATCTGTAACTTCCACACTGGGTGGGGTGGGGGGACATCCATTAATGTGAGCATCAGGAGCTTATTAATTGAGCTCCCTGACTGGTACCCTGGAGATTTCAACTCCAAGTATCAGGGTGGGGCAGAAGAATTTGTAGACAGCTTGATGATTATCTAGGATGAAAAAAATTCTGCCTTAAAATATCTCTCTGCTACAACTTTTAATATTTCTGTGTCCATCTGTTACATCTGGTACCTAATTGCTCTGGTTCATTGGATGTGTGTGTGTGTGTGTGTGTGTGTGTGTGTGTGTGTGTTGCTTTTCTGATCTGACCGATTTCTGTCTAACCCATTGTCTAAATGATTATTGTCTAATCCATTGTCTAATTGTCTAATCCTGCCTCTTACAATCTGGGTGATTTTAGACAATTATTCTACTTCCCTGAACCTGAGTTTTCCTGGTAATAAACAAGGCCATCACAGGTGGTACATGTGCGGGTGCGTTAGAATGCTGAGGGCTGCAAGCAAGTGACCTCAGTTAAGTTCGTACTGACCCTGTGATGCCCGCATCACGCTTACTCTTCTTCACAGATAAGGGATACAGAGGGGTGCCGGAGGAGGTTCAGAGGATTTTCCCTGCCAGAGGTCACCTGGACCACAGGATGGCAAATGCAGAGGCAAGGACTAATCATGACAACCTCCCTCTTTCCGCTACACAATAATGTCTGGTGCTTTTGTTAAGTGACTCCTTCCTCGAGGGTATAATACTGGGATACAATCATTGGCACCGTGGGTTTCCCAAAACACAAGACACTGCAGGAGAACAGACCTTCCAGGTCCCTGCTAGGAAGCTCAGCGCCCCCCTAGCGCACAAATGTGGCTCTGCATCCGGGTTTTGGCGGTTTTGCAGGCTGCCTTTAGAAACCCTATTTTAGTGGGACAGCACCATCTAGTGTCTGCCAGTCTCATTTCGGCCGGCGAGTTCCCCCCGAGGGGTGGGGCAGGCGACTACTCACATCACAGCTTTGTAAGAGCAGGTGGAGCTGGCGGTTCTGTAACACCGGATTCTCTGCAGGGAGATCTTTTTCTCCACAGATGAGTAGCAGCAGTGGGAGGAGGACGCGTGCACTAGAAGTACAAAAGAATGTGCGTTTATTGTTCAGCCTCTCACAGGTAGGATGATTTTTTAAAACCCAGCAAAGCCCCACCCAGAACAGGCCTGTGCCCTAGGACCACATCCAGGGGCCTCCAGCATGGCACTCTCTCAGCAGCCACGCAGTTCTGGAGTTAGGGAAAGAGTCAGAAGATGGGGTTCTGATCTGAGTTCCCCACAGACCAGCTGGCATTTGTAATGATAACCCCGTGCTGTGGCCAAGATTCCCCATCCTCAGAACAACACTGTTCATACCGATTCCCAAAGGCCTGACCAGTTGTCACTTCCCAGCACGAGTGCTGGTTTTGTCCCAGCATTCAGGTCTGAGGGCTCTGGACCCCACTCCCTAGGGAACCAGTCGGCCTGCAGCACACAGGACACTGTGGTCCACAGTCCACAGACCTGGGGCCAGATAAGGAACTGTACAAGGAGCTCAGAATGCCAAAGGAAGTGCTCCCAGGTAGTAGTCAGGTCCCCAATCAATCTCTTGAGTGCCCTCCTCCCTGGCTCCAGGCCCTAGCCCCCAGACCCCGCTCTGCTACTTTGCACCTACTCCTCCCACCCCTACCCCAAAGCCTTGCCTTCCAACCTGGCCACCTCCCCCCTAGTTCACTGTTCACTAAACCCTGTCATGTGTGTTGCTAGGTCATTATTCTCCCAACAGCCTTGGCAGGGAGGTGGACAACACCAGCTCCATATACCCATGGAGAAAACATAGTTCAAGAGGTAGAGTGACTTACCCAAGGTCCTCCAACTATCAGAGCCCCCAGTCCTGCCTTTAGATGCTACTGTTATCTTTCACACTGTGCAGGAAAGATCCAGACCCTCCTCCTGACATCAGGGTTTCCAGCTTGACCTAAACAACCTCGCAGTCCCCTCCATCAGCTTGCAGGGTCTGACTAGACAGAGATTCCTCAGGCTGAGCTCCATGTTTGCCCAATTCATGGTTTACCTACTGGTCCTGGGCCCCCAGCCCCTCCAAGCCCCTTGTTCCCCACCTCAGGTGGAAGGAGGGGAGGTAGAATAAGTGAGTTCAAAGTGAGTCCTCCTGGGCTCCAGAGCACCTGCACGTCTGCCCCCCTCAGGGAGAAGCAATAGGGCTCAGGGGCACTTACACATCATGCTGTCCACAAGTTGTGGCCACACTGCAACCAGCAGTAGGCACACCAGGACCACAGTAGCGAGCTTCATCCTAGGTGTCTGATTTAGGCCTCTCTGAAGCAGCCTTGATGTGTCTGGTGAAGCAAGGGCTCTCCCTTGTGCCATCCTGCAGCACTCAGAGCTTTTATCAGAAGGCCTGATGGGAGGGATTCCCCAGGGGAAGAGGTGGGAGTCCCTGGGAGAAGGGACAATTACTCACACACAGTGACCACATGGAAAACTCCTCTCCTCACCTCTCGCATGGTGTTCAAGGTGTATTTGGGTGTAAGTGGCCTCCGGAACTTCCCCAAGTTCAGGAGCAGATAAAGATCATGCAGAAAGACGTGGGAGCTATTCCGGCTGGGTGGGAAGTCGAGATAGGTGAATGGGAGGAAGTAGCCTGTGTGTGGCTCATGTAACCCACCTCATTCCATACAAGCAAGCAGCTACTGTCCCTAGAGCATCACAGACAAGAGTTCTGGACTTACACTAAGACACACCTGCATTTGAAGCCTAGTTCTGCAAACTCAATTGCATAAGCTTGCCCGAGTTGCATATCCATGCAAAATGGAAATAGGAATCCATATCTCAAGGGTGGGTGAAAATAATTAAATAAAATCCTCTATGTCGAGTGCTTGGCCCAGATAATTGCTATTTCTATTTTATTCTATTTGAAGTCCTCAACACTTCAACAGCTTACTGTGTTCCAGGTCTTTTGTTAGCCTCAGGGAAGACAGTTACCAATGAGATGCAGAGCCTAGCCTGGACCATTTCATTTCAGCTCACAGAAAAACAGAAGTGTAAGGACAGCAATAGATGTGTCGTGTCCAGAACACAGAGGAGGGATAGGAGCCACCCACTGGCACTGGCCTGTGAACCCTCGCAGGGGAATGCTCTTGAAGAGGGTCTCCTGCAGGTTCATGTGAAAAGGGATGTGTTAAGTAGAGAAAAGGACTCGAGTAAGGACACAAGGCATAAAGGAGGACACTTCATTCTGAGTCGTCAGATGAGGCTGGAGTGCACAGTGTAAAAAGAGTGACAAGACTGGGGAGTGGCCAGAGGCTAATGTGGCTATACATCTTCAGAGGGGCCTGGTGGCCAGGACCTTCTGTGCAGTGCTTGCAATAAGCACCTCACATTAGGTAGGGAAAACGACTCTCAGAAGAGGAAGTCATTTGCTCAAAGCTGAATTGAGCATGGATTGCAGAGATGAGGTGAAAAACTTGAGACCTGATCCTCTGAGCTCCGAGTGCCACTGCCTCTGAGAATACACCCAGCTCACCACCTCTCCTCCGATGGACCAGACACCAGTCAGCCCCAAAAGTGCTTCACCACCAGAAAGTAGTTCAAGCAGTTGAAGTCAGTAGCTCACTGTTGTCTCCTCTTCCTTTGGTCCTTGGAGACTGATGGGTGCTTATTCCCTTCCCCGGGGACTTGTGAGAGAGAAGAGGTGTGGGTGTATGGTCACTAGATCAAATATAACCGCGGGTTCTTTAGGGAAATGGAGAGCAGACAAGGTGGCCACTTAGGAAATTCTTCGTCTGTCCCCTCCTCCTGGGGCTGTCCCTCCAATAGTTCATTTCCCCTCCTCCCCCTCGCTGTGGCCACAGCCAGCCCCACACAGGAAAAGAGGGACCAGCAAGTCTTAGTCATGTCATCACTTCCCAGGCTCCTCAGCACCTTGAAGGAACTGGTTGTGGGCTCTTATCACACAGTGGCTAATGTTCCAAGGGGGCATCTCCCCCACTCCCACATGGCTGTCAGAGCACGATTTCTTCCCCAGCCCTAGCACGAAAGCCAGGACAAGTATTAACTCAGGAAGATAGTTGTGGAGTTGAATGAGCTGGGCAGAGTGGCCTAGGATGGGTTGTTGTACAATAAATGCTTTTAGGAGAAACAATGTCACTCACACAAACAAACCTCTTTTTGGTTAGATGTTTGAAAACCAGGAAGTGCCTGTAGATAGGTTTTCTTTTTCATGATCTTTTAGGAAATAGGTACCGATTTACTGAGGATAGAGAGAGAACAGATAGAGTTCAGCCTGCGTGGATTCATCCGTACCATGTCCCTGGTGTTCCTGCCCCTTGCCTGCGCCCTGCTGGTGGAGTGGGCTGGAGCCTGGCCTCCCTGCTTGCTTTTCAGTTCCTGTTCATCTGGTCCTTAAGGACCAGGACACAGAAACCCATGGGGGAAAAGACATGTGCCCAAAGTCACAGAGCTTTAGAAAGACAGCCCGGCTTTGTCCATATCTGGGGTAAGTTTCCTGAGTTTGCAACTTAAGAAGGATGCATGCTAAGGGGAAGGGCTCGGCCTCTGGAGTCAGATCTCAGTGCCAACACTTGCCCTTGGGCAAGCGACTTAAGCCTTGGGAGCAGAGGTCCCTCTTATAAGCTCTGCGCTAACTGGACTTATTATTATCCTCAAGATAAACCCCCAGACCTTCACCTAATGTGGGGTGATTTGAAGGGTTAAGTGAGACACAAAAGGGAAGGAGGGGAGAAGAAAAGCAAACAATGGATCATTGGAAATGGTAATGAAGCCCCTTACATGGATGGGGCACTGAGGGTAGATGAGGGAGAGCGGCACAGGCCCTGCCCTTAGGGGGATTCCCAGATTACTCAGGAGGTGAGTCCTGGGGATGGCAAGGGTGAGACAGAGCAGACAGAGTGTCCTGGAAGCTGCACAGAGAACTCACTCCTAAAGCTGGATCCCCTTGACCCCTCCGTCCTGAACCGTACGTGAATCCAGACCATGCCACCACCTCCCTCACTGCAGGGCATCTCCCCAGTCTCTTTTTCCTCTGCTTTGGTGCCTCTGACACCCAGCCAAACTGTGTGTCATTGCTAACATGAGCACGGTGCCCTCTTGAGGTCTGGTGATCGCCCCAGGCCCTTTGCCCCTGCAAGCACAAATCCAGGTCCTTGCAAGGATGCCCAGCACCGATGCACCCAGAATGCAAAGCCCTGTCCCATGTTTTGTTCAGCACTTTTGTCTTTTCAGGAGGCCTTTCCTGTCTACTGCTCAGCCACAACAAGAAAGCAGCATTGTGCATCTCTGATAGCAAAAGGCCTTCTGAGGGGTGCCCAAGGATATCACAGCAGTGGCCATGCCAGTTTCTTTATGAGCTCCTGAGCCTGACAGTGGGGCCCACTGTGCTCAGGGTGAAGCACAGGTGTCTTGGCTCTGCTCACAACATCCTGCACAGCAGGGCCCCAGTTCACCACTGTGCTGCATATGGCCCAAGGCTCTACTGGCCCTTCTGCCCAGAGCTAGTTTCCGGCTTGATGTGGCTAACTCCAAGCAAGTCATAACACCTGGAGCTCCGAGAGGAAGTCCATCACTCCTCGCTGCAGGCACCTCACGCTGCTGCTCCTCGTGTCTCCCTGTTTGTCAGGCAGCTCCCAGAGGACAGGAGTCCCTTTGTGGTGGTCAGCAGTTTATGCTGCAGTACCTGGGATGGTGTGGGTGTGCAGGGAGAAGAGAGAAGAGGTCCAGCCCCAGCTCCTCTCCACACTATTTGTGACTTCTTTGAGTCTCTGAGCCTCATCTCTAACTAGGAATAATAACGGTCGCACAGATTTTGCTCCAAGTGACACATCCACCTTCACTCACACCCTCCCCCAACTCCCTTCCCCTGGCAGAGTCAAAGGCCAAAGCTCCTGCCACCCAGCCAGACCTAAGAGGACAGAGAAGGGATGTGGAGAACAATGGCAGTTAGGATCAGCATAGCACTGTTCATTCTGCTGATCGGGGCTCCATCCTTGAGGTCCCTCAGCCCTTATGGAGTAACAGCCACCAACAGCTACCCTCCGCAGAATGCTTCTGTGTCCTTGGCACTTCTCTGAGCATTTAACACATGCAAATCTGCCTGATCATCCCAAAAGCCCTGAAAGTAGGTGTAACTCTTAGGCCCCATCTTGCAGATGAGAAAATTGAGGCACAGAAAGGTTGGCCAAGGCTATGGAGCCAGCCACCAGGGAGGTGAATTCAAATGCAAGCTGCCTTCAGACTCCAAGTCCTGAATCAGTTCTCTGCATGGTCTGTCAGGAAAGACTCGTGACTGCTGCCCGAGTATCCTAGGTTATGTGGCAATGATCCTCCCAACCAGGTCACATCCTACACTTCCTGGGACACTACGTATACACCTTATGTCCCCAGATTGAATGTTGCACCCTTCCACAGACACACTTTGGATTTACCATACAGTTTTCTAGCAAAGAGATATAATCTTCGCCTTGGTGAGCTGCCAGATCCGTATCAAAATCACCTCCTCCCCAGGCCTTCTCCACTTCCTGTCAACCTTCTCTCCTCTCCAGATGACAGGCACTTCTATTTAAAGGTCCATTCTGTTGCCCACCTTTTTGACTCGACTCTGACTGGACAATGCATGGACATAACTGGTCCTAGCTAGGGCTGAATCAGTGTGTAAATGAGCAACCATGCTGCCATGTGCAAACAGAGCCTGAGCTCTCAACTTGTCTACCTTGCGTGTTAAAAAACAGAGCTAAACCACCAGAGCCTTCCTACTCATGCACACACCCGTGCACACACGCTTGCTTCACCACAGAGTTATGTCCCATGTCAGACAAAGCTGACGCCAAGCAAGAAGCAGTGACTGCCAGTTGTAAAAGTAGTTCTTTATATGCTCACAGTAGTTTGTGGTTTCCTCAATCCCTTATGGTCATTTATAGATTTAAGCCTTTACAAATAAGGAAATTAAGGCTCCTTGAAATTAATAATGCACACACTTATGCACACGCACACAGTGACAAGCATCCACCCAAATGCCCTGAGCAAAATGTTAGGGCCCAGCTGAGTATTTAATAAGCAGTTGGTGATGACTCTCTGTGTCTTCTTTCCCCAGCAGGCCAAAAATCTCCTGGCAGAAAACCCATCAGATCAGACACTACTTGGTTAACACACAGACTTCTCCCCCTCCATGCTGGAGCAGGTACATGAACATGGGGTGAGACACGGCCACATCGTAAATTGAGTTTTAAACTCCACTTTGGTATTTTTCTAGGTCAACCCTGCGAACATCTCATCTGTGTAAATATGTAAGCAGGTAAACACAGGCTGGCTTTTCTAATTCAGGCAAGTCAACAAAAAGGCAAGTTGAATTTAAGAATGTTATTAAATAAATGTGTTTCCCTTACTTTAAACCATATATAATTCGTTTTAACAGTATTATCAGTTGAAGGTACTTAGAAGATACGCTTTAATGGAGAGTTTATCGGAATTTGTAATTAGCAGAGCAATTGTAAGCACTTTAAAGTACTTGGAAGCAGATTAAACCCACTAAAGGGAATCAGCCACTCAAAAACACAACAGCAGCCTCCATTTACACACCAGCAATTGCTGTGTGATTAGAAATGCATAGACTCAAAAAGAAGAAAAAGAAAGAAATGCATAGACTTGCACAACCACTATGAATCTTACTCCTCATGTGGTATTTGGCATCCCTCCCAGCAAGAAACACTCATTAATGAAGTCAGCAGCTACTTAAAGGACACCTACTATGTGCTGGGAACCAAGACACACCTGGCACTTATCAGGGTAGAGCCAACAGCTGTGGGAGAGATATAATTTTCAAGCAAGCTAGTAGATAAACAAGATAATTTTAAATTAGATCAGTCAATGAAGGAAACATAACAAAAGCATATGACCAGAGGGAGAAGTAAAGAGTTTGCATTTGAGCTGAGACCTGCAAGACAAGAAGCTCTGGAAATGGAGGACATCATTTATTTCCATTCCAGGCGGCAAGGACAGCAAACACAAAATCCTGGTGCACCTTAGCTCACATTTCACCTGAATAAAACATGAAGACAAAGATTTAAGTAAAAGTAGTTTGTTTAGGAGTGTAAGAGGGCCGGTGATATAGCTCAGTGGCATAAGCGCCTGCCTGGCCATCGCGAGGTCCTGAGTTTGACTCCCGGTACCGCATATTAAAAAAAAAAAAAAGAGTGTAAGAAACAGGAGTAAGGGAGCAAGACAGGGAAGGGAAGCACTCAGTAAAGGACCTGTTACCAAGCCAGCCCCACTGCAGGCCATGCAGCAGGAAACAGTGCAGACCACGCACCTGATTTATTCCACCTAGCAGAGAAGGGTCTAGGTAACTTATATCCCAGTTTCTGTCACCCATCAGTGAGGCCTCCCTGGCTCTTCTGGCCAGCCCTGCTCCTGGGCAGAGCAGTCATTCATGGTTCTGATCAGTGGTTGCGCACTGAAATGAAAGGCATGGCTAGGATGTGAGCTGGAGACTGGCAGCATCCGCTACCCACAGAGAGCAGCCTGGGAGTTTCCTGTATGTAAAACTGAGGAGAAAATGGCAGGGAATGAAATCTGAGGGAAGAGCAGGGACCAGCTCACGAGAAGATCAGTCATAGGCCATGGCGAGGGGTCTGAATTTTATTCTGTGTGTGTTGGAAAGCTGGTTGTGAAATTTAATCAGGAATATAAAATGACTTCACTTTTTAATATGATTACTCTCTCAGTGGTGTGGAGAAGAATTTTGTTTGTTTGTTTTAATAGCAAGAGAGAACATAGGAGAAGCAGATAGGAGACAATAGCGGGAGTCCAGGCAAGAGATGCCTGTGGCTTTGGCTGGCATGGGGACAGGACAGAGGGTGGGTACAAGTGTGTTGCAGCCGGCGGGCTGCATGCAGGGCTGGAATCTAGGCTTGCATGTGGCAGTGCTGGGCTAGGAGGACTGCAAGAGGAACAAGCTTCATAATGCTGGTCTGCTGGATGCACTGTGCAGGACGCACCCTACCGGGTGACTCGGTCACTCACTCAGTCTGGCCTCTGTTTTCTCCTATGGAAAATTAGGGAGTAGAACAAACTGGCTTCTAATGATCCTTTTATATATAACATTCTATGACATCAAAAAACAACATCTCTTTTTAAAGTTTTAGCTACTTTTAATAATGCCAAAAAAAAAAACTATGTGAACCACTACTTAAAAAAAAAAAAAAAGCTAAGACGTTGACAAGAACCAATAACCAACTATGTTTTCCCTAACTCCCCCAACTCCAGGTAACTAACACCTCAAATTCCTTTGCTTTCTCTTTAAATTTCACTAACATATGTCTCTAAAATGTACAGATGTCCCACGGGAGCAGCTCCAGGACCCCTTGTGGATACCGAAATGTGAGGCTGCTCAAGGCCCTTGTATAAAATGGCATAGTTTTTGCTTGTGACCTACACATATCCTCTTACATACTTTAATTCATCTCTAGATGATTTATAATACATAATACCATATCAGTGATGCAAGTAGTTGTTATACTGTATTGTTTAGGGAATCATGACCAGAAAAAATGTTTGTACATGTTCAATACAGATGCAGCTTTTTCCATATATTTTCTTTTCTTTTCTTTTTTTAATGTGGATGCTGGCAGTAGACCTCAGGGCCTCGCGCTTGCTGGGAAAGCGCTTGTGCCGCTGAGCAATATCACCGGCCCCTTTTTTTCCTTTATGTGGGTTCCGGGAGTCGAACTCAAGACCTCGCACTTGCCAGGCAGGTGCTTATGCCGCTGAGCTATCTCACCAGCCCATCCATATATTTTCAATCCATGGTTGTTTGATCCACTGTAGATATGGAAGACCAACTGTATATATTTTTACTTTATAAAAGGGTATCCCGCTGTTTATAATCATAGGGAACTTCTTTTTGTTGAAACACATTCATATTTTTGAGTATCACTGAAATTCATTCATTTTAAATGCTATTTAATATTTCACTAACTATATGGCTGCTTAATCTCTCTTTCTTCTTGGGTATATGAGCCTTTTCCAGATTTTTGCCATTGGAGACAGTACTAAACATTCTTATATGTGATATTCTTATATACACAAGACTTTAGTTAGGTATCTATGGAAAGGGGGGCACAGTGGTGCACACCTGTAATCCCAGCACCTTGGGAGGCTGAGGCAGGAGGAGCACAAGTTTGAGTCCTGCTTGGACAATTTAGCAAATTGTCTCAAAATAATAATAAAAAAAAAAAATTGAAAAGGAGCTGGGGATGTGACTCAGTGTAAAGGTCCTGGGCTCAATCTCTAGTAACAAGAAAGATAAAGAAAAAAAAGGGGGGATTGTGGGGTGAGGACGTTTGCTGTTAGATGTTAGTTGTGTCTGTCAACCATAAGGGTCTCCTCTTCTGTGGATGTCCACCCTTGTTTCTTGTCCCTTTTCTCTTGAGTATTTCTGTTTTCCTTATCGACATCAGCCTGCTTCCTGCCTATTGAATGCAGGGCTCAAGGTCATTTTACACACTAGAAAATTAGTCTTACTCAGTTTAGACAGGCCACACTTTCTTTTTTTTAATTTTAAGGAGGAAAAAAAATTTTCAAAACAAAACAAGATAATAAGAGGGTAACAGTGGTTAATATATTGCATATTGTTATCTTTAAATTAGTTACTCAGAGTACAAGATATCAGCATTTAATTGTCCAAACAATATTAGCACAAAACTTTATTTTCAATGAACTAAGAGAAATTAGTTGTATAACTATATTAACTATCATATATATATATATATATATATATATATATATATTTCCTTTCCTTTTTTTCTCCATTCCCTCATCCTGGTTTCTCTTTCCTTTTGAAGTTTCTTCCCATTTTACAGTATCTATTATACATTTTGGATCTTATTTACTCTTTCAGCTTCTCATACTAGGGAGACGATATTATGTTTACACTTGTGCATCTGGTTTATTTCACTTATAAGTATGGTCTCAAGTTGCATCCAATTACTTATAAAAGTCTCGAGTTTGTCCTTCTTTATGGCTGAATAGTACTCCATTGTATAAAAAGACTACATCGTTTTCATCCATTCCTCATTTGTATTGTTTCCAAGATCTGGCTATTACAAATTGTGCTGCTATAAACATGGGTATGCATATACCACTGTGGTATGATGTTTTTAATTCTTCTGGGAGGATACCCAGAAGGGCAATAGCTGGGTTGAATGGGATCTCTAATCCTAGTTTTTTGAGGAATCTCCACACTGACTTCCACAGTGGTTGCATCAGTCTACACTCCCACCAACAGTAGAGAAGTGTTCTGTTTTCCCCACAGCTTCTCCAGCATTTGTTATTGGTTGATTTCTTGATGACAGCCATTCTTTCTGGGGTGAGATGGAATCTCAGTGTTGTTTCAATTTGTATCTCTCGAATGGCCAATGATGTTGAACATTTTTTCGTGTATTTATTTTATCTGTATTTCTCCATGTGAGAAGTGCGTATTCATCTCAGATGCCCATTTTTGGATTGGGTCTTTAAATTTGGGAGGTCTGATTTTTTTTAGTTCTTGATAGTAATCCTCTGTCTGAGGAATAGCTGGCAAACATTTTTTACCACATTGTGGGTTGTCTTTTCATTCTGTTGGTGGTTTCACTTGCTGTACAAAAGCTTTTTAATAAGATGAGATCCCTGTTGTTGATTCTTTGTGATAGTTCCTGTGCGATAGGGGTTTTATTCATAAAGTCTTTGCCTACACCAATGTCTTCAAAAGTTTTACCTATTCTATCTTCCAGCAGATGTAATGTTTCTGTTTTAATATCTAGATCTTTGATCCATTTCAAATTTAGTTTAATGCATGGTGAAAGATATGTGTCCAATTTTAATCTTCGGCATGTGCAGAGCCAGTTTTTCCAGCACCATTTATTAAAGAGGCTATCTTTCTTCCAGTGAATGTGTTTGATACCTTTGTCAAAGATAAGGTGGCTTAGTATGTCTGGAGTTGTTTCTGCATCTTCTAATCTGTTTCATTGATCTTTGGGTCTGTTTTTTTGCCAGTACCATGCTGTTCTTTCACAGCAGTGTTAGAGTATAATTTAAAGTCAAGGATTGTGATGCCCCCTGCCTTGCCTTTGTTGCCCCACAGAATTGCCTTTGGTAGTCTAGGTCTCTTCTGGTTCCCAATGAATTTTAAGATTGTTTCTAATTCTGTGAGATATACTATTGGAATTTTGATTGGAATTGCATTAAATCTGTATAACAGTTTGGAAGTATGGCCATTTTTACTATATTGGTTCTTCCCACTCAAGATCAAGGGATGTCTTTCCATTTTCTGATATCCTCTTCAATCTCCTTTTTCAGAGTACTGTAGTTTTCAATGTAGAGGTCTTTTATATCCTTCATTAGATTGATTCCTATGTATTTCATTTTTTTGGATGCTATTGTGGAAGGTGTTGTTTCCCTAATTTCTCTCTCAGTGAGTTTGTTATTCATGTACAGGAAGGCTATTGATTTTTGAATGTTGACTTTGTATCCAGCCAAACTACTGAATTTGCTTATTAAATCTAACAGTTTTCTAGTGGAGTTTTGGGGGTCTTCTATGTAGAGTATCATGTCATCTGCAAATAATGATAACTTAACTTCTTCCTTTCCTATCATTATTCCTTTTATTTCTTTGTCTTGTCTAATTGCTCTGGCTAAAGTTTCCAAGACTATGTTGAATAAGAGTGGAGACAGTGGGTGTCCTTGTCTTGTTCCTGATTTTAGAGAGAAAGCTTTCAGTTTTGTCCATTTAGTATGATGTTGGCTGTTGGTTTGTCATAGATGGCTTTTATCAGATTGAGATAAAGACCATCTATTCCAACTTTCTGTAGGGTTTTTTTAATCATGAAAAGGTGCTGGACTGTGTCAAAAGTTTTTTCTGCATCTATTGAGATGATCATATGATTTTTTTCTTGGCTCTGTTAATATGGTGTATTACATTTATTGATATATGTTTGTTGAACCATCCCTGGGATGAATCCCACTTGGTCATGGTGTATAATCTTCTTGATGACTTGCTGCATTCTGTTTGCCAGTATCTTATTGAGGATTTTTGCATCTATGTTCATTAGGGATATTGGTCTGTAATTCTCTTTCTTAGCTGGGTCCTTCTCTGGTTTTGGTATCAGGGTAATGCTTGCTTCCAGGAATGAAATTGGGAGTATTGCTTCCCTTTCAATTTCATTAAAGAGTTTGAAAAGTAGTGGTGTTAGGTCTTCTCTAAATTTCTTGTAGAATTCAGCAGTGAATCCATCAGGGCCTAGGCTTTTCTTTGTTGGTAGGTTTTTAATTACATCTTTGATTTCATTGATTGATACTGGCCTTAGGAAATAACTGCTTCTCTGAGGTATCTTCCAGGTGTAGCTGGTTTTTGAGTTTTGAGTTTGTTGCAAGATCCTACCTCTTCAATTTGTTGGGGATGAGAAGTTGCTGCCTGTTTGATGCAGCCCCTGGTTCTTTGGCACTGTGCCACAGTATTTTCTGTGACCCTTAGTCAGTCTCAGTCTTGAAATACCAGGAAGAACAGCTGTTTAGAACAATTATGTCACTTTTGGTTATAGTGGTACCATCAGCAATGACAAAAACATCAAACATGACCTAGAAAATGACAAACTGAGCCAACCATTAATTTGCCACCTTTAATCATGTGAACTAGATTTGTGGTTATATAACAAAATCTAAAACAAACCAGAAAATTATATGCAATATACAAGACCTTAATATGTCAATTTTGCCCTCAGGGGTTTAAATTTAAAATGGGTTAAGGAGAAAATAGAGAAGTGGAAGAAGAGGAAGAGATTAGAAGTAAGGCTGGAGGACAGAGGGGAATCACACTAACTTTGGGAAACTGGTGCAGAAGACTGGAGGGAAAGAGAGAAGGAAAAGATAAAAAGAAGAACAGAACAGAACCACAACCATAAAGAGGCTAGAAACCACATTCACACTCATAAAAACAAGATCAAACAATGAAGGAGAAAAAAACAAAACCAAAAAGCAAAAAACAAAAACAAAACTACAACAACAACAAAAAACAAACAAGAGAGAGAGAAAAAGAAAAAAGAAAAAAGTCCACTTCTAGGTTTGTTTCTGCTGTCACTGGTAGACAACATGTGGAGACAGAGTCCCGATCCGTGTTGATTTATCCCAGCAAGCCAGCAGTAGCTTTTGGGTGGGGTAGTGGATAATCTCAGTGAGCCTGCACCTTCCATGGGCCTAAGCCCAGCTGGAAGCCACTAGATGGAGCCCACAGCCATTCTGACTTCTGAGCTCAGCAGGCCCCTCTCCAAGATGACTCCCAGCCAATCGCTCTCTCTCATGGGGCAACTGCTGGTAGCAGTATAAGTGTGCCCAAATTACAAAACCAGGTCTCCGGCACTGAATATCATTACTCCTCTTCCTTACCTTGCTTTTACAACTTAATGAGAATGCAATTGTATACTATTATTAGTTTAATTTTTCTTTCTGTAAATCTCAGATCCATTCTTTTTTTGTCCGAACATAGAGCTGGTCAAAATGGTCCACAAAGGTCTTATTTTAATTAGTTTGTCCCCTAAAGACTCATGTATTGGTTCCCAGAGAAGTGCTACTGGGAGGTGGTGGAACCTTTAGAATGTGGTGCCTCACAGGAGGTCTTTAGGTCATTGGGGTGTGTCCTTGGTTTCTCTCATTCCTCTCTCCTCTCTCCTTCCTTTTCTTCTTCTTCTTCTTCTTCTTCTTCTTCTTCTTCTTCCTCTTCCTCTTCCTCCTCCTCCTCCTTCTTCCTCTCTCTCTCTTTTGGTTCCTCACCTTGAGTTCTGTGATTTTACACATGCACCTGCCATGATATGATGCCTCACCCAAAGCAAACGAGCCAGCCAATCATAGACTGGAGACTCTAAAACTTTAAACCCAAATAAATCTTTCCTCTTTATAAGTTGCTATCTCAGGTATTTATTACAGTTCAGAAAGCTGACTGACACAATTAATATGTAATCATGTGCATCTGTATATGTGCATATGTGTTTGTATCTATGACTGCATGTGTCTAGGTACATATGTGTCTGTGTATGTGACTCTCTATAGGCACCTGCTTTCATGTGCATGCCTCAAAGTACACACAGGATGCAGAATCTATTTTCCTAAGGCTCTGCTGAACACGCTCTTTCTGAGTATGTACTGTTTTGAATTAATTTATGTGTATGTGTGAGTATATACAACTGGGCAATATTATGGAGGCAAAACAACAAACTAAATCAAACAGACTACTTACCAGTTGTTGAAAAGTAAACTGAGGCACAACAAAATTTAAAAGAGTTATTAGGCTAAAAAGTAATTCATGATGTGGGAAATACCAAACCAAAATGGATTTAGTGTTTCAGTGAAAAACATCAGAGGCAAACATTGGTGGCAAAAATGCAGAGGCAAAATTAAAAAAATATTTAATCATCTGCAGTTACAAAATTGCCTTTTTCAGTTTATATTATTGGAAGTCCTGAGTCACATAATGTTATGTTCATTGGCCGCCTGTGATTGACTGAGGTTAAGTTTTGTTTCTGTCTAGCATAAGTATTTACCAGAAATGACTCAAGTTAAATTTTGCTTTATTTGCAAATCAAGCAAGGTCAAGGTCAGTTAGAAGCCTAACTGGTTTCGCTTGTTCAGTGATTCTTCAGGCCTGGTCTTCATTTTAATGTACTTCAACAATTCCTCTTTTTTGTTCATCCTCTCTGCAAACAACACTTAATTACTGCTATGGACAGACAAAATTCTTGCAACAAGAAGTCACATAGATATTGGCTTCGTTAACCCTTACATTGTTTGAAAAGAGTTCAAGATATCATCCCATGAAAACAAAGAGAAAAACAAAAGTTAACATTTGGAACAAATTGTGATCTTGACCTTTGAGCCTGGAGGGCATCTAGTCAATATTTCTACATATGAATTTGAAGCATCTTTAGATAGAGGACAAGGATGGCAGACGAGTGTCACTGGTTGTCAGGAGGTGATCTGACGAGCTCTTCAGTGACCTGAGTAGCGGCAGGCATGAAGACTGTCCTTACGTGATCTGTTGTACTGACTTTTCTGAAGATTAAAGTCATCTGGCTACAGCTTGCAGGGCTTGGAAAGGAACCATTTAGGGTTTTAGTGAAACCAGAAAAAATCAGGATTCAATCCAGGTTTCTGGGTAGATTGCAAAATCCTCAAATAAAATGTACAAGACTAGAATTTGATAGTAGCACACTATGCTTCTCTATTAAAACACAGTCTTTTATAATTTTTCCTATTTTTACCAAAAAAATAGGTCTTTTTGACCAGTTAATTTTTTTATAAAGTAAATTTAGTTTCATTAAACATGACCTGATTACTTATATAAGTGTAATAAGAATAGTAATTCTGGAGCCAGTGAGGTAGCTCAGCAGCATAAGCGCCTGCCTGGCAAGTGTGAGGTCCTGAGTTCGACTCCCAGTACCCACATAAAAAAAAAAAAGAATAGTAATTCTATGTATATTTTTAATATATTTTAGTCAGTGCATTGGTAATATCCAAAGGGCTTTATTGACTTTGTGTCAGACAACCTTAGTTTTTGTAAAAGTATCTGGTAATGAGAAATCTCAGATTAGACCTTTAAAAATTTCTCTGGGTAAGAAATGAAGCTAAGGACTTGCCCCATTATGTCCTATTATAAGGAGAACAGCTTCTTGTTGAATATACACAAATATTCATATTGCAAATAAGAATATTTAAGAAGCATTTTTAAATTCTAGAGCAGTCAAGTGGGGAGAAAGAGATGAATGTCCCGTTTTTGTTTACAAAAGTTTATTTTACCAAATTGCTGTAAGTTATAGATAGCTTAATAGAAAAGAGGAAAAAAAAGATTGTTTTAATCTAGAAAGCAAGAGGTGTGATTGAAAACCTTGGTGAATATTTAAATATTTTAATAATTGTTACAGTAAAAGATATACTGCCATTAATCCTCTTCAAAATACACCCCCACACACACACCTTGCTTCTAACACATTCATCCCACACTGCTTGCTGAGGCAGTTCTAGAAGTCCTCTCTGTGAGTGTCTTCAGTTGCATTGCTGTGGCTGCCTCAATGTAATGAATCAGTTCATAACATTTACCTTTCATAGTCATTTTGACTTAGGGGAAGAGCCAGGAAACATGCAGTGCCAGATCTGGTGAATCAGGTGCTAAGGACACACGCTCGTGTTTTTGCCAACTTGCTTTTTCCTTGGATGGCACTCAGCAACAGTATTCACAGTAGTTTTTGATCACACCTTGTAAAGATGCTCACAAGAGAGAACTTTTGGAACTGTCAGAATTGCCTCAGGAAGTGGCAAGAAGCAAGAGGGAATATTTTGAGGGGAAATAATGGCAATGCGTCTTTTACTGTAATAATTTTTAAAGTTTAAACACAAACTATACTTTTATCATTCCTTCTATTATCTGATAATACCTCCCATGAAATGCAATAAATCAAATATGTCTAATTAGTTTAAACATCTCTCTTTTGTAGGAAGAGAAAATTAATTCTTTTGAGATATTTAAGGAAACTCTGAAAGTTAATTTGAGGTTAAAAATACTTGATTTGGAATTTGATGTTGGAAAACTATCAAAATGTCAAAAGGTTTTACGTACTTGATTAATAGGAGCACAGGTCAGTGTGAAACAATATCAAAATGATTAAAGATTTTAAAGGTAAATACAGAAAATTACATTATTGTAAAAGAAAAAAGAACTTGGCTCTTTTAATAGCAGAAAGGTTCACTCTTCTTGAATAACAATCAAAGACCTAGTAAAAGACAACCTGAAGCATATGAAATTATCTTGATAAAACACAAAATCTTTGTTTTCTAGGCCAATTTTTTAAAAGGCCAAGGAAAAAAAAATTTCATCATCAAGAACAGATCAATACTCCAAGAAAATTTTGTATTTTCAATAGAGGAAAAGCCAAATTCTAACTTTTAATCAGTTATTATTTAACTCATAAAAATAAATAAAATTTATAGCTGAGATAGCTCAGCGGCATAAGCACCTGCCTGGCAAGTGCGAGGTCTTGAGTTCTACTCCCGGTACCCACATAAAGGAAAAAAGGGCCGGTGATATCGCTCAGCGGCACAAGCGCTTGCTGGCAAGCGCGAGGTCCTGAGTTTGACTCCTTGTACCCACATAAAATAAAATAAAATAAAATTTATCTAAGCCTAGTAGTTTGACCACACCTGAGATGTGTGTTTATTTAGTTTCACATCTGAACACAATTCTTCCATCTGTCTCCACGCTGATCTTAGCTTTCTTGCATAGCTCCAAGAACATGAGGAACAAATCAATGAATTCTAAATAACAGTGAAAGATTCAGAGGAGTTGGGGCCATTTTACCAGAAAAAGCAGACAAATCTTTATAAGAAGGAGCCTGGCTATTCTTTCCATGCTGAATAGAGATAAGTCCTCAATGAGCTGAGACTCTGAAAAATATTATCAGGTGAGATACTAGGAAAGCCACATTATCCTCCCTCCTTCCCTGTCCCATCCCCCACCCCACAGTGACCCCACAATGTGCCTATGTTTTCCCAGTCTAAAATGGGGATCAGAAGGAAGAATGCTTGTGAAAGGTAGATAAGACAAGGCCACAGTTCCTGGCCCACAGAAGGTGCTGAGGAAAGATGGTGTCTTATGGGAAAGGAAGCCTCCCTTAACACCTTGGAATAGGCGGTGGAGGCCCATAATCTCAAGGACTCCAAAAGTCTTTCCAGAATTCTGCCCCAGGCAGCACTTCACGCACAAGGTCTCTGGGGAGAAAATAGTCAAAAGGTCCTCGTGGGGAACAACAGAGAGTTAGGAATCACTGGGACAAATCTGTAGATTTCAGCCTTTTTAAAAACCACAGAACTGAGCTGGTGAGATGGCTCAGCGGCATAAGCGCCTGCCTGGCAAGCATGAGGTCCTGAGTTTGACTCCTGGTACCCACGTAAAAAAGAAAAAAAAAAAAAAAAAGAAAAAAGAAAACCACAGAACTGCCCACCTTCCCATATTTTTATCCCAGCATCTCTTTAAGGAAACCCCACACTATGAAACAGACAAGGCTCCGTCCACTCCTTTCCTGGATTCCTACAAGGAGCTCCTCACCTCAAGCTCCTCCTTTGCACAGCAGGGATCTAGAAGGCCCCAAGGCCCTTTCAGCCCTGCCTGCCGCTTCAAGTCACAATGTCTGAGCAGTAGTCTCCCCAGTAGTAACGGCACAGCTGACATTTACTGAGGGCTTTGTACATGCCCGGTTCCGTCAGCTCTGTAGATACTTTATCACCTTTTACCCTTCTGTGTCCCCAGGAGGCAGATACTGAAAATCCTATTCGGATCTCCTTTTTACAGCTGAGGAATACAAGTCCCAATAAAAGAACAGTGAAAAAAAGAATACTGGCAATAGAAGACACAGGCCCAGGTTCATTTGACTTCTAAGTTATGGAGTTAAGAAGCAAATCTAAGGAGTCTGGTTCTAGAATCCGTGTTTTTAGCCTAACTCTATAAAATCTCTCAGTTCTGAGAATTAAAGGACATCTTTTGGACCTAAAGTCTCTGCTATTCCATCAATAAGCCTTGTGACACTCATCTTTGGATTCAATTTTGTTTGTTTTGTTTTGTTTTCAAGTAAGGTGAGGGTATCATCATAAATTATCCTCTTCAATCAGCACGAAGGTGGACCCCAGAGGAAAGCTCTAACCTAAGTGAGCCTCGAGCTGCCATTAGCTTTGACAACATCCACAGCTGCTGGTGAAGATTACTGTTGGAGATTTGAGACCGGAAATGCAGGGATCCTCCCAAGGGTGAAGCATCTACGCCTCTAAGTGCTGTACAACATTTCCTTATTTTGTAGTCACTCCACTCCAGGGAGAAAGATATTATTTCCATTTCACAGATGATAAAACTGAGCATCAGGGAAATTTTCTGGCAATGCCCCTCTCAGAAGTGGCAGAGCCTACATTTGAACGCAGAACTTTCTGACCTTTCATCACACTACTGTAGACCCAATGGCCTTCAGGGATAGCAGGGCTCTGCTCTTCTTCAGAACCTTCCTCCAAGCTCCTGGATCCCCTCCTTACCTGTGTTACTCTACCCTGCCAAGGCTGTTCTCCCGCACTGTCTCCCCACTAGCTGGGAGGCCTGGAAGGCAGAGCAGCAGGACACAGTAAAGAGAATGAGCATCCCAGGCCAGGTGTGCAACCCAGATTCTGAGGTGCTGCGAGAAAGGAGAAATCCCAGCGTCTGGACTGCAGGCATTGAGAGCCCTCTCTTCTGGGAACCCTTCAGGCCCCTGGAGATTCACTACTCTTCCCTCCTACATGTGGAGGCACTCTTCCATCTCTGGGAAACCACAGGGTGACTTCTGGATTCAGAGCGGTTGCCCAGGGTCCAAATTTACCTCCAAAATTGAATGGGTTATGGGACATTCAAGTTGTCCTAGCTGCAAGGACTTTTGTCTATCCATCCCTCTGCTTCAGAACCTAACAGCATAGGAGAGTTGTGTAAGAGCCTGAGATCTGGGGTCAACCAGAAATGGCTTTGAGTCCTGGCTCTACCACTTGCTGCTGAGGGCAAATTCCTTAGCTTCTCTGACCCCTTAAGAGGAAACAGTTGCTGAGAATGATGGTGCATGCCTGTAATTCCAGCACTTTGAGAGGCTGAGGTAGGAGGATCACCAAGTTTGAAACCAGCCTGGGCAACCTAGTGACTTAGCATGACCCTGTCTCAAAATAAAAAATAAAAAAAAAAAGATTGGGAATCTAGCTCAATGCAAAGGCCCTGGGTTCAATCCCCAGCACCATTGCACTGGCTATTAGTGATGTGAGATAATGCACAGAAGTAATGTAAGTGCGTGGAAAGTACTTAGAACAGCACCTGCCTCACAGTAAATGCTCTGAGGGAGCTTGGAATTGAAACCTGGCCTGCCACAGAGGCTCAGAACAGCTGGCAAAGGAGGAGCCATGTGATCTGAGTAGAAAAGGGAGCAGCTCACCTTGGAAGGGGTGGGAAGGCAAGCATGAGAACCACCTAAGTCAGGGGGAACAAGGGAGAGAACAGTGACTCAGACAGATGCACTCAATTTGCCCTACTTGATCACAGGAAGCAGATAAGCGTTTAGCAGGAGGGTCTTTCCAAGGTGGAAACCCACTAGAAAGTGTGTTAAGGAGGGAGTCACAGAGGTCCAGTGGGCAGGGAGCGGGGGGGAGATTAAAGAAAAGGAGCCAGGCATAACAGCCTCTCCAGCCCACAGTGAGTGGAGCAGGTAAAGGATACCCCCAAAAGCTGGCTGCCAAGGACCCAGGAAGGTACCTGCTCAACCCCAACATGATATCCTCTTGGCTTCCATCCTGAGTCTGGGGTCTGAGAGAAGAGGGAAACTCAAGTTGCCTGAGCCCTACTCTGAGTCCAGAGCCAGCTGTATTACACTTTACCTCTGGATGTTTCTCTTGCCTCAGTACAACCTGAGAGTGGTGGGTTACTGAAAGTCCTGTAAGTGGAAAAGATTCACCAGGTAGACTGCCAGAGCAAGACTTGAACCCAGGCCCTGCGCATCTCTACTCTAGACAGGTGGAGCATCAGGTGTGGGCACTGGGCTGTCAGTAGCTACTTCCACCAGCTACATGATCCTGGATAATTCACCTCTCTGGGCCTCAGTTTTGTGACTTTATAGACAAATAGCTTCTGTGAGGGGATTGAAGGAATTAGGTCTGATCCAGGCACAGAGGTAGCATTCAGTGTGTATCACCTGCGGAGCTTGGAATCTTCTCAAGCAAAGCTATCCCTCAAGAGAGTCCCAGCTCTAAGCTCAGAGTCTGAGGCCTGGGGTTAGGAGCCTGGCTCTATACCTTCTTCCCAAGGCCACGGCTTTGGATGATTTCCTAGACCCCTCTAAACCCATGTCCTCTACTCTAAAATGAAAGCTCTACAGCTGTACAGGGCCATGGTAGGAGGGACACTGTGAAGATGATGGCACCTAGCTGGTTCAGAGTGGAGCAGAGACCAAAAGGTGGGACTGGAATTTCCCTGTGTGGGAGTGGGTCGCCCAGATAGTGAGGAGTGATGGGGATGTGGGGAAGATGCAAATGGCCAGAAAGACCCAAACCACAACTGCAAAGAGACTGAGTAGCAGCCAAGATGGACATTCCCAGCCACAGGGAGAAGGCCTGATATGCACAGAGCACAAGTGAATTGGAAGGTTTGAAGGCTGGCGTCTTTCCCCTTTTCTCTGTCACTCAAGGCAACCACCAAGATTTGACCACCCACAGTGACCTTCTTGCTCTGTAGCCTGGGGGAAGTCACTCACCCACTCCGTTTCTTCTCTTTTTTGGTATCCCTGCTAGGAGAAAGTGATGCTTGCAAAGTTCCTGGGTAAGAGGGTCCACATTGGAGGGGAATAAACTACTCAGAGGAAAAGAGATAGAAGACCTCAGCAAAAAAACCACCATTTGGCCATGATTCATTCTCCCCTCCAAAAAGCCCATCGTGGTCTTGGCTCTATTCCCAGTGGCTGCTTCGCTGCAGAACCCTCTCTTTGACCTCTGCCTAGGACCATGGTTCCCTGGTGCAGACTCTGCCCCACAAGCTACCAGCAAAGAAGGCTGGACCTTTGATCCACTTGCTCACAGCACCACCTTTTCCTGCTCAGGGCTCCTCACTCTACCTCACACACATATGAAAGGTATTCAGGGAAGTGATCTAGCAGAGGAAGCGTCAGTGACTCAGAACGCACTCATGTCTGTTATCTGAAGCTGAGTTGGTTTTCACTGTGTCTTCCCCTGCGTGCTGGTCTGTTGAGGTGGGTGATCACAGGGAGGAAAGGCAGGAAGGAGAGAGCTGAAGATGCTGAGTCCAGGGGCAGGTCAAGAAAGCTCATTCCAGGGGTCACTTGTAACCCTAACCCTCCCCTGGAGAAATCACCTGGAATCCTCATATTTCCCCCAATAGGAATATTGCAAGAGTGCATTGGGATGTGGGGACAAAAGGAATAGGTTTTCACCAAGCCATCATTGTGTCCTAGGGACTACAGTGAAAGCTTGACATGAGTAACTCCATCCAGCCGCTTCCACAGACCTGAAGAGCAGGCACTGAAGGGCCACTGACCACCCAGCTAGCAAGAGAATGGCCTATCTGACTTCAATGCTCACACATTTACCCAGGACCTTTACCCAGGACCCCAATGTACACTAACCCTAACCCCCATGTACCCCCTTGTCTCCATGGGAGGACAGTGCTGCCAAATCTGCTTCCTAAGGGAAGCAGAGTCCCACATCTAGATTTTCTTCATGTCAGACCTTACTCTAGAACCGCTCTGTCCTAAGTCCAATATGACTATACTCATAAGTCATCTATTTAACAAATGTTTACAGAACCCAGGTCCTGTTCTAGAAGATGGGCATGAAGAAGACCAGAGCCTGGCTCCAGAGGACTTAGTGAAGAAGACAGATGTAAGGCAAAATATAACCATTGTCCCAAGGGAGACAACCATGAAATGTGTGAGGGCACAGGTTGATCACCAGGTTGTAAGGGAACAGCCAGAGAAAGCCAGGTCAACTGTACAATTCAGAATTTAGTCATCAGAGTCTTAAGGAATCTGAGATTTTGGGCACTAACTTCTCAGATTCAAAATGAGAAAACTGAAACCAGGGTGGGGACATTATTTGCAAATACCCATAACACATTAAGCTGTGCCGCATCAGAGCCCCGGGAGGACCCAGGATCTCTAACACCTCTGGTCCTTTCCCAGCTCAGCCATGCTTCCATTTGTACCTCTGACCAAGGCCAACAGATGATCAAGCACCTGGAGCCATGGTTCAAGATAAATCCATTGTCACAACCATCACAACTCAACATCCTCAACATACTGGCCTTCTACATCAAGTAAAATTTGACTCAGTTGCCCAGAGAAAGCTAAAACATTCCTAGCTTAGGCATGATGGGAGTTTTTAATCTCAGATAAAAGTCCAGAGGCCTGAGGTCCAGGCTCTGCTCCACAGAGTTGCAGGGACACAGGTACCTTTCAGAAGCCTCTCCTCCCTTCCCAGCTTATGGCTCTCATCCAATAGCCCAAGCTGAGGTCACCTGCCCTGTACCCCCTCAGGCAGTAAGATAGGATGGAGAAGAAATAGCCAGGCTATATTATTACAATGAAAGAGGAGAATGTTGGTATGACAATTCAGCTTGATTGCCAACTTGATCGACTTGAGAGCCACCTAGGGGATTAGTAAAACACACTTCTGGGTATGTCTGGATGGATCCTTCTACCCTAATACTACCCCCTATACTCCGCCTCCTAGCTGCCAAGAAGTGAGTAACTTAGTTCTACTACATCCTTCCACCATGATGCATCTTACTTGGAACAGCCGACCATGGACTGAAACCTCTGACACCATGAGCCAAATAAATCATTTCTTCCTTCAAATTGTGAGTGTCAAGTATTTTGTTCCAGCAATGGGAAATACTGTTGGATATTTACCTTTGGTGTTCATTTCTGAATTCACTTTTTGGATCCTTCTTCTTTCTTGGATCTTTTCTGGATCTCTCCTTCTCAAAGTCCAGACACACTTGTAGCCCCCTTTCTTGATACCTATCACCTTACTACAGACTAGGGTGTGATCACCCTGCCTTCCCCCTTCATCCCCCCTCTTGCACAATTCCCAGCTCAGCAGCAGCTTTCTGCTTCTCTGGTCAGCCAGGGTGGCCATGTGGATGTGGGGAGGGCTATTCCTGGGCAGGGCCAGGAGTCTGAGTCCCAATTCTTACTTAGCCCATCCCACTCTGTGACCTTCACCCAGTTACATCCCTTTTCTAAGTCAGGAGAAAATGTGTTATTTCAGATACAAAGAAAGGCAAAATGAAAATTAAAAGGAAAACATCCCAAAATGTATCCTATGGACAGGCCTGCACATAGACTCTCAGATAGATCCCCTTTAGAACACTCGAGAAAGTTTCAAGAATGGCAAAATATTGAAAACAACCTAAGAATCTACTAATTGGGAACTGTTTAACCACATGTTACCTTTATGCAATATTCTGCAACTGTTAAGAAAAGTAAGACCACTTTATGTGTAGTTAATGGAATATCATCCAAAACAAACTACTAAGAGCAAGGAATAGGAAACAGTATGTGGTATATAACCTTTGGGAAAACCACATTTACTCATCTGTGTATATTCCCTTATATATGTGTAAACTACCACTAGAAGACTACACAAGTAACTGTCCCTAAGGAGAGGCACTGTTATGGGGACCAAAGTGAAACTTACTTTTCAGTATACAAGCTTTATGAATTGTATGCCAGGAAGTGTCTCCATAAAAGATAAGAATGGGAAGGAAAACATTTAGTGATGATTATTTAATCTTGGACCCAGAGTTTTCGTTTTCTCCAGACCTTAATTATCCCTTTGGAGAAGGGAACACAGTGAATAAACCAGCTGAGGCCCCACCTGGTTCAGCTCTATCCATGGTCTTTGCCCTCAGTCCAAGGCCTGGCTTTCCACCACAGGCCATGAGCATCTCATCCTGGATGTGGACATGGTGGGAAAAGACTTCACTGCTGAGGAAGAGGAAAGAAATTGAGAAGGAGGGTTCAGGCCTTGTGACACTGCCTCCTTTTCTTGAGACTGCCTGTTCCCCCACTTGCCTCCCAGGAGTGGAGGGGATTGGTATAGATGTTTGTGTTGCAAGAAACAGAAATCCCTAAGCTGAAATGATTCTAAACCACTGAACTAGTGGATTGGCTTATATAACCCAGTGTATCGGCTCAATCAACAGAAAGCTCAATAACAGGGAGACAATGGTAGGGGACACTGGAGCAGGGACCTTGCAGCCTGTCAGAACTGCTTACCCATCATAGCTAACTCCCTTTTAACATGGCCTGATTCCTTTCCTCCAGCAGGATCCTGCTCACTTGCTGATCTCATCTCATAGCCCAAAGCTCAGCTACCCAAGAAGAGCCACATTTTTCCATCTCCATTTAGAGAACCCCAGGGAAAAGACTGCAATTAGCCTGGCTGGGGTCAGTACCTACTTCTACACCCACCAGTACAGCTAGAGAAGTGAGGTCCTAGTTTGGATCCAGCAAGAATGTATTTCCTATAAATCCAGCTCAAGCATCACTCTTTCTGAGTAGCCTTCCCAAATACACCTAACTCTGCACTCATACTGAGATATTGAGAATCTCTCTTCCCTAAGTACAAACTCTGTGAGAATGAGTACCAGCCTGGCCTAGTTTTGCCCTCCTTGTATCCACAGTAGTAGAAGTGATGGGTTCAAAAACATAGTGACAAATATAATGGTGTGGCTACTTTGAGTCCTGGCTACATTTCCCAGGTGACTGTGGCAGTCCTCATCTGCTCCTGAGAAAACATGAAAGCCTTTTGGCAATATTCATCCTCCCTAAAACAAACTTGGTCCTAGTACTTAGTCATTTAACAAGTACAGACTGAATACCACTCTGTTCCAGATACTGTTCTGGGTATTGGGATAAAGCAAGAAGCATACTAGAGAGAAATCACACTGCAGCCCAAGGAGACTGAAAAGGAAGAAAAAAAAAAGGAATACAAGAAGGTTGAAGAGAGGGCTGCAATTTTGAAAGGGGTGGCCTCAGGAGAAAGTGATATTGAAGCAAAGCATTGAAGGAAATGAGGGACTGAACCATTGGGAAAAGTGTTCCAGGCAGAAAAATTAACCAGTGCAAAGGCCCTGAGATAGAAGCAGATCTGGAAGAACAAGGAGACCAGTGTGCCTGGAGAGGGTCAGAGGGAGAAGTCCAGGTTTAAGGTTGAGGAGGAAACTGACCAGATCTATACTGGGAGACCATTATAAGGACTTTGAGTAAGTCAGTAAGCCCCTAGAAGGGTTTCTGAGCAAAGGATTGACATAATCAGAATTAAGTTTAACAGGAGTCCTCTGGCTGCTTTAAGAGCAAGGACAGAAGCAAGGAGATCAGTTGACAGGCTATTGCATAAGCCAAGTGTGAAATAATGCCTTGACCTGACATGTGGCAAAGCAAACATAGGGTAGGCTATATTATGAAGTTAGAGTCTAAAGGATTTGCAGATAGATTGGATGTTGGTACCAGAAGATTCAATGATAACTAAGGAATATTTTTGCTGAACAACTCAAATAATAGAATTACCATTAACTGACAAAAGCAAACATACAGGAGGGACAGGTTTGATTGGCTGGGAGGGGTGGGCATGATGGGAGCGGTAGGAGGTTATCAGAGTTTGACATCCAAGAAAAAGCATTAAGTTCAATATATATGCAGGTAGATGGTGGGATGTAGAATGTATGGGCAATAGCATTTTGGAGTCATTAGTTTTAAACAAATAAAAATATGAATATCCAACCATTTTGACCTACAAAATGGGATTTCTCATGGTACCACTTATAGATGGTTGTCAAAGCCATAGCATTGAATCAGATCACCAAGGATTGAATAAAGGTGAATAAGATGTAAAGTCCATTGTATAAATCCTAGAACAATCCATTGTTCAAATATCAGGAAAATGAAGAGAAACCAGGAAAGAACACTAAGAAAGGATGGGGTGGGGTGGGATAATAGGGAAATATGATATACTGGAATCCAAGAGAAGAAAGTATTTCAGGAAAAGAGGAGTAATCATGTAAATCAAGTGCTTCTGAGAGTTCAAGTAAAATGATAATTGAGAATTGACCCTTGGATTTAGCATTAGTCACTGGGCACCTTGACTAGAATTATTAGTATGGATTCAAGAGAGAATAGGAAAGGAATTGGAGATAGCAAGTATAGACAACCATTTCCAATTTCACTTTTTCTTAATGCCAGAAAAGGATGCTATATTAAACATGAAATTGTTTTTGAAAATAGTCAAAAAATTAAAATGGAATACAGAATACTGTATGTATTTACTATATAGAGTGAAATTCTGATAATTAACTTCTTATCCCTCTTCATCAGCAATTATGGTCCCATAACTGTGAAAATTATGTCTTTGTGTTGAGCCCATCCAGGACCCACTGAAACTTGACCTACACTTCCCTGACACCACACTGTTCTGGCTAGGAAGGTCATTTCCATGTAGCAGTATGTTTAATATGAATTACAAAGATTATCAGTCTTTCAATTATTCAAAGCGTAATTGTTCAAAATTATGATTTTAAGCAAAGTTCTTGCTAACTGTGTGTCTCAAGAGGGTTGTTGGCTTTTCCCATAAGCCTGCTAAACACTTGCCTTTGTTTGCTATTATCTGGAAAGACTTATCTCTCTCTGGCTCTACATCTCCCTCTGGGAGCTTATTATTGACCAGCAGATATGAACTCATGTCTTCAGACTTCAAGTTCCATGCCCTTTCCCCTGTGCAGTACTGGCTTCTGATGCCTTATTTGCAATCTTTGGGAAGATAGCACCTGCAATTTAATTGATATGTCCATAGATTACTCTGCATGGCATCCCTGCCTCCCCTCCAAAGCCTACAAATAAATCATGGCAGCTTGAAGGTCAAAATGGAATTTTTACAACCACAGGAAATGACAATTACTTAAACCATCTCATCCTGGAAGAACCCTGGACTAAATCACCCCACACATACATGTGATCCACAGAATCAGTGAGATTCCTAGACCTATTATCAAAAACCCTGACCATTTGGCCAATAAGTCTAGGCTGTTGTCAGTGTAATGTCCATGCCAATAAAGGACATATGTTATTAGTATCAGAGCTGTTTGTTTGCTTGAATTTTTTAAAGGTCACTGTTTAAAGGGTAGCCCCCTGTGGGAAAGAATGCATGAGAATTCTGTTGAATTTTTTAGGCCTGTGACATTTAGCCATTAAATGATATTTGAAAGTTTTCTCTGCTTCTATCTCTATTTTTGCCCCTTCTCTCTTTCTGCTTCCCCCAGATACTTTATAGGGGAAAAAAAAGAATATTTAAATAATATATGATTTTTTATTGTACAAGATATTAAACTTTTTAAATTATACAATAACCTTGAGATTTAAAAATACACTTGGTAACTGTCCTTGAGGGCTTGTGGCTTTGTGATGTGGGCTGACAGACGGTTCCAACTCAGCCCATTTACAGACTTTGAGTGATCTGTCTCCCCGCACACCTGACACATGTCTCCCTCCAGGCATGAGCTCTGCTCCATTCTGTGGGTTCTGACTCCCTCCCCAGCTCCAGCACCATGCTGGAACCAGTGAAGAAGCTAGAGACAGCTTTCACCCGTGGCAGAGATAGTGACAGCAACTACATGGCAGGTAAGTTCCACTGTGTCTTCCAGAAGGAATCTATGGGGCTAGGAGTCTCTGCTGTTGGTGATAAGACCGGTGACCTCTAGCACAGATGCCATTGCTTTGGTGAGACTCTAAAGGTCTGGGTGGAGGTCTCTGTCTCATCTCGGACACCAAGCTGATTCTGCCTCTGCAAGGCAGCTCAGGTCAAGCCCACGCTCTTCTAAAATGTCACCTGGCACAGCGTCATTCTTGATTAGTAGTCCTCAGAGGACTGCAGCAAGAATAGCAAAGATGACCTTACCAAGGACAATGTGAATACACCCAGGAGTGGACCACTCACCCCACAACACAAACCAGTATTATCCCCCTTGCAGCTATAAAGTACAACCTCTGGGAAACCAAACAGGCTAACTTGCAGAATAGAATTGTTTAGTATTAACCATGTGCTGGCTGTAGTACTTCTGCCAGTGTGAACAACTTTGAATTTGTCACTATTGTCATCACCATCCTCCCACACATCACTGAGCACTATCCTTATGCTAAGCATGATGGTTAATCTTGATTGTCAACTTGATTGTCTTGAGAGATGCCTAGAAGATTAGTAAAGCACACTTCCAGGTATGTCTGGGTGGGTCAAGGGGCTGTGACCTTGGGGCTAAATATGGTCCCTGGACCCTCGTCTCTTGCTCTTCTGCTCTCTGCTTCTCAATTTCCATGAGTTGAGTAACCTTTCATCCATCATTCCTTTCTGTTGTGATATTTCTGCCTTGGCACCAACAGACCATGGACTGAAACCTCTGAAACCATAGGTTAAAATAAACCCTACTTCCTTTAAAATTATATATAATCTTATATATAATACTATATATATTTTTTATCTATCTATCTAGATAGATAGATAGATAGATAGATAGATAGATAGATATCAGGTATTTTGTCCCAACAATAGAAAGGTGACAATTACACTAGGTATGTAAAGTTCAGTGTTTACATGCAGTGTATCACTGAATCCTATGACAAACACAAATGTTAGCTATAATTATAATTATCCTCCCTTTATGGAGAAGTAGCACAGATCAAATATTGGGGCTGAGGAGCCCATTTCCCTCCACCCACTTGACCTCAGATGGCACCCTGGGATCATTCTTATAGAACCCCAGACCAAAACACATGTGGCCCTTTTCTTTTTTGCCTATTTGGGGCCATTTGTCCTCTCTGTGGTCATGGCACCATTTGTTTGTTCATGATCTTTAATAAATGTAGCTGCTTTACTTTCACCACTAGGTATATGCTATACAGTTCTTTAGTTGCCAGACACAAGAGCTTGGGCTCTGTGGGATCCACCACACAGTTACAGAAGGACACGAAGGCTTAGAAATTAAGTTAATTAGAACATGGCAAAGTGAGGATTTAAGCTTAGATTCCATGGCCCCCAAGTCCATTTTTATAATTCCATATAATAGTGCTTTAAAAGTTAAGAATATTATCAAATTTCACAGTCTTCATCAGGAAATTTTTAATGCCCCTTCCTTGGGTGCTTAGCAGAATGTAGAGAAGGGCAGACAATTACTGCTTTGAGGTGTGTGGTACCATGCAAAGAGCTCAAACAGGTTATGTTTCACAGCTCCAACCTTCCTTGCTAAAGTATCATAGTTCAAGCTTAGTTTTATTTCTTTGTCTCCACATTCTTATCTGTAAAATAAAAATGACACCTGGCATCTGAGCTAAGACACTTCCAGTTATGAAAGAAACGAGTTTTTGTTCAGCAAGATTGTTTAGTAAAGAGCTATTGTCTATAAATATGTGGTAAGTGAATGAAAGAATATTCGAAGAAAGGAGGAAGAGAACCAGAAGGATCCTGAGGTATCGATATCTAAGGGAAACATGACCATCAAAGCCTCAAGAAGAGCAAGAATTGTGGTCAGCTCTGGTGACCCCAGAAAGAAGAGGTCAAGACAAACAAGGGCAGTGACTTGGTCTAACAGGCCCAACTTTACCACACTTCTCCTGAAAGGCGATCCTGACAATGCCGGGGGAGTAGCCAGTCTGCACGCCCATATGTGTGCAAGTGTGCACAGCAGAGAAGTTGAGGCCCCATGCAATAAGTTATGTGAGGTGTCAAAAGCCAAAGGAATAGAAAATAGATGTTGCTTTTCAAGTTCCATTTCTACTCATGATTCAAAACAAATATGACTACTTAATACTCTTCTTAAAATCAACTCCAGAGAAGAAGCTAAAGGAGTGAGAAAGGGGAAACTAACAACCAGAAGAACCTGCAGGGGGTAAGTACTGTTTTGAAATGGTGGAAAAGGTGGAAGGAGATGCTGGCTTTGGCTCTGGCTGGAGGCAGCCCCCCACAACAGTAGAATACAAAAGGCAGGGCAGATCCCAGGAATGCAGCTCTTGCTCCTTCCCACTTGCAACCTGGGGAAAACCTATGGTGACACAAACCCCCCTTCCTGGTGTCCTAAGAAGTGAAACCAGAGCGAGGCAGACGTCCCCTGCTTGTGAGGCCCTGAGCAGCAGGTGGAGTAACTGGCTCTGGCTGGCACTGCCTCGCCCATCCTGTCCGAGCTTCTGCGCTGTGAAGCCACAATCTATAGAGTGTGACCTCCTGACATTGCCTCTCCCTGACCTGAGAGTTGTCTTATTACCTCTTTTTTTTTTTTTTTTAATATGCGGGTACCGGGATACCTCTTTTCTGATACCTCTTAGCTCACCTCTTTCTACTCACTGAGCTCACTGGAATTGAACCAGATGGCATCTGGCATCCCACAGCAGCACTTCCTGAAAGGCAAAGCTAATATTTCCAAGGAAAATGAGCTCACAAGCCAAAATAGCATGACAGTTGTGGAACAGACATTTCAATAGAAAAATGTCATCTTTCTGGGTCCAGAGGCCAAGTTGTATGGAAAGCAGGATCTGAACTTTGTGAAAACAGGGAGAAAGGGGACTGACCCCGTTACCCAGCACACAGCTGATGTCAGGCAAGTGTGAGTTCCTACTCACTTAAGATAATTTGCTTGATTCTCAGCTCCATCCTTCAAAATCAGACTTGTCACTACCATTTCACAAGTGAGAAGCTGAGGCTCAGGCAGTCATATGATTTGTTGCAGAACATCCAATTTACACACACAGATTTAAACTTAGACCTGGGCTCTAGTGTCAGACCACCCCAGTTCAAGTCACCTCCTGATTGTGTGAACTTGGCCAAGTCACTTAATTCTCTGAACTCAATTTATTCTTCTGCAAAACACTGATGAATTGTCCCTAACTCATCAGGTTGTTGTGAGGACATGTGTTTAGAATAGTTTCTGACACACACATAATATGCAATAAACATTAGTTGTCATTTTAATTCATTTTTGAGTGGATGCTCCTTTCATCTATTCTGTTCTTTTGGCAAAATGTAATAATTCTCCTCTCCACTTGTTTAAGAAGCAAGCAGTTGGAATTATTACTTTTGCTTCTTAAATAGGAGAAGGCCGCCCACATGATCTAGAAGGGAAGACATGACTGAGTTCTGAAATCAAACTCTAATCTTCAGCAGAAGACGCAAAAGGACAAAACAGGCACTTAATGGAAAAAGGATTCCCGTAAGTCCCCAGAAAGAACACAGGCATTATCACAGAAAGGATCCTATCCCAAGACCTTATCTTACCCAGAAAGAATCACAAGCAAATACTGCAATATTAAATACTGGGGTGTGCTTTCTTAACTAAACGAATATCAATGCAATGGAATATTATAAAACTCTCAAAACTTAGCTATACAAAGTCATTAAACATACACACACAAAGGAGCATTTGTAAAATGCTTAAATGCAAAATTCACAGTACAAAACTGAGTAAACAATGATGCAATTATAGGAAAATATGACTGCCCGTGAGTACATGTAGACAAAGATAAGAAGAGACAGTGAAGTTTGCTGCTGTTCAGGAAATGTGGGTAATTTTTTGAAACTTTCTTTGAAGTTATAGTTCTTTCAGTAGAAATGTAAAGTATTGAGGAATAGAAGTATGTTGTACATTTATGTAAAAAAAAATCACACCAATGCAAATCTAGTATTTTTCTTTTGAAGGAAATTAAAACAAATATAATCTTACAGAGATGTTCACCCCAGAAAGAATGGCTATTATCAAGAAATCAACCAATAACAAATGCTGGAGGGGCTGTGGGGAAAAAGGAACGCTTCTCCACTGTTGGTGGGAGTGTAGACTGGTGCAACCACCATGGAAATCAGTGTGGAGATTCCTCAAAAAACTAGGATTAGAGATCCCATTCAACCCAGCTATTGCCCTTCTGGGTATCCTCCCAGAAGAATTAAAAACATCATACCACAGTGGTATGTGCACACCCATGTTTATAGCAGCACAATTTGTAATAGCTAGATCTTGGAAACAACCCAAATGCCCATCAACCGAGGAATGGATAAAAAAGATGTGGTCTTTTTATACAATGGAGTACTACTCAGCCATAAAGAAGGATCAACTTGAGACTTTCATAGGTAAATGGATGCAACTCGAGACCAGATGCACATGTGTAAACGTTGTGCTATCTCCCTAGTGTGAGAAGCCAAAAGAGTAAACAAGATCCAAAATGTACAACAGATATTGAGAAACGGAAAGACACTGTTCAAAAGGAAAGAGAAACTGGGATGGGGGAATGGAGAAAAGAAGGGAGGGAAAAAAATATATATATATACACATATTATATATATAAGATAGTTAAGATAGATCTACTACTAATTTCTCTTTGTTCATTGAAAAGAAAGGTTCGTGCTAACATTGTTTGGACAATTGAATGCCTATATCTTGTACTCTGGTAACTAATTTAAAGATAACAGTATGCAATGTATTAACCATTGTTACCCTCCTATTATGTTGATTTGAAATTTTGTTCCATTTTTTCTCTTTAAAATAAAAATAAAAAAAATTCTTACAGAGATGTATCATTCCTATATAAAAACACAAAAGCCACCTACACACACATACATGGCCACAGAAGGACAAGTGGGTTCCTTAACGTCATTGGAACGAGAAGCCCTTGCCAATCAAAAACCCCGGAATGACCGACGAAGCATTTTGCGACCAGTTTCATGCAGGAATCCTCATGTTGTACCCAACTAGGCAGCATCATTGCCATTTGCAGATGAGGATGTAAGGCTCAGAGATACGAAGTGACTCCCAGGTATCACACAGCTGGTGGATGTGGCTTCCGCCTCACCACAATCTGATAGGCGCAATCAGACAGAAGATCAGTGGCTTTGGAGGTTTTTCTCCATCAACCTCATCCCCCAGATATAACCATCCTTGGGCAAGGCACCCGCCTCCTCCCCATCCCTGGGGGCATGGCCTTCCGCCCTCCCCTGGCTGGGGCCTGCACTGTCCCATCTCTGTACCTCGGAAGCTTCAGTAGGCAGCCATGCTTAGCAAAAGAGGGCAAAGAGTCCAGAATTTCCAGGTCTCTCCTGAATACTCCTCTGTGACACAGAGACCCTGAGATAGCACAGCAGTGTCTTATCACATGCAGGCAGGTACACATCTGTGTCATGAGTGGTGGAAATGTCACTCTAGCCGCAGGCTGCTATCTGTGATTGATAACTGACTAAAGATGTAAGTGGAAATTTTGAAGGAAGAAGCATGATAGTAGCTGAGAAGATACAGAAATAAACCTAGCAGAGGGGGTATCTTCCTTGGGAGAAATCTCTGGCCTGTCCCAGGACCCGGCACATAGTATTGTCAAATGAAGATTTGAATAAATATTTGTTAAATGAACAGGTGGGTGATGATTAGCCTGTGAATCCACACGACTTTGGTTTGGTAGTAACACAGGCATTTCAAAATCAGCGTGCACCACATTGAATGCATGATCTCCCTTCCCTTCCCTTCCCTCAGCACTTCCTCCTCCTCTGTTCCCTTTCATAGGTGAGGAAAGCTGGTCCACTGGTTCCCCAACAAGTACTCACTGTCACCCCTGACTTCTTCCTGTCCCCCTGGCCCATCTCATCAATCACCAAGCCCCAGAGATTCTTGAAATTAAATATCATTAAATCCCTCTGCCTCTTAACCAAGGTGGAATGACTGGGGTCATAGACTCAGCAGCCGAACTTCCTGAACTGTTTTGTGCCAGTTTTATGCCCTTTGGTAAATCACTCAGCCTCCGGGGTCCTCAGTTTCCTCAACTGTAAAATGCGGAAGTTAATGGTACAGATTGAATATCCCTTATGGGAAAGGCCTGGGACCAGAAGCATTTCATATTTGGGGGAGGAGTTTGGAAATATTTAGATAGTTGGATAGATAGATAGATAGATAGATAGATAGATAGATAGATAGATGATAGATAGATAGATATCTTAGGGATGGCATCCAACTCCAAACACAAAATTCATTTATGTTTCACATTCACCTTATTGAAATATTGGTTATGCACAATACTTTTAGTGTGCCTGCGTCTTGACTGAAACCCATCACATGTGGAATTTTCCACTTGGGTTGTCATTTGAGTGCTCAAAAAGTTTTGGTTCTGGATTTTTAACTGAAGGATGCACAACCTATCCCTACCTCAGAGGATAATTATGGGAACATAGCGGGGAAACAAATCATCTTCCCTCTGACTTAATACAAAATGCCATTTACCAGCCTCCCGGCTCCATGTCCTGACAGCTTCTTCCTGGAGCAGTCAGAGGCCCTATCTGGAATTCAAGTCGGGTCTGTCACCCATGATGTCTGGTGACAAAAGCCAGATGTTTGTAGTCATAAAACCCTAAAATTAGATGCAAATGTGCCCATTAAACCAGTTGTTATCTAGATTTTCTCCCGCCCTCATTTTCTCATTTTAAAACACTTAGACAGGGTTGTATGTTGAGGATTAAATCTGATCACATGTGTGAGATTCCCAAGCCAAGGACCTGGCATGTCTTGGGCAGAAGCAATCTAAGCTCTTTGCTACACATGGTAAAGGGGCGGAAAGATGCAGGATTAAGTTGGGGTCAAGCCCTGGACGTGGGGTCCAACTTAGTGGAGAAAGAATGTGGGTGCAGAAGAGTGCTATGAAAGTTAGGCCAGCAGTCCACCTTGGGAGCCCATCTCGTTTCATCAGGAGACCCCCAGGAGCACTGCCTGCTGTACATATTGCAGGGTCCCCGGCAGCCATCACCAGAAGCACTGCAGTGCTGGCTCCTCACACCACTCCTAACCCCTACACACACAGTAGGCCTGAGCATGACCCACAAGCAGCATCTCAACAGGTGTCCTAGCAGACCCTACTGTGTAGCTGGATTGGGAGCCCCTGTCAGAGAATTTGCCTTTGCTTAATCGGTGCCCCAGGAGCCTCCTCGGACTGCAGCTATTCCCTGGTCATCTTCTTGGTAGAGGAAAAAGTGGCAGAAATTGGTTTCAAATGGGCAGATTTACACTAATTACAAAAAACAAAGTGTAGAAGTTTTAAAAATCCAAGGGAAGGGGCCAGTGGGACAGCTCAATGGCATAAGTGCCTGCCTGGCAAACGCGAGGTCCTGAGTTTGACTTCCGGAACCCACATACAAAAAAAGGGCTGGTGATGTCGCTCAGTGGCACAGGCGCCTCCTGGCGTGCGAGGTCCTGAGGTTGACCCCCGGTACCCACACACACACACAAAAAAAAAAAATCCAAGGGGAGAAAATATCCAAGAATGCAGGCTTTGTGCCTCTAGCTTTTGAGCGCTCAGTACATGATTAGAAAACAAGACAGGCATAGTCAGGTTTGGCCTGGGGCTGGGATGGTTCCAGGGTCACTTTGAATAGCAGGTGACCTTTTCAGTGGCCCAGAACAAC
The DNA here is from genome assembly GCA_028451465.1 of Erethizon dorsatum. Taxonomy (NCBI): domain Eukaryota; kingdom Metazoa; phylum Chordata; class Mammalia; order Rodentia; family Erethizontidae; genus Erethizon; species Erethizon dorsatum. Next base: position 44,524,039 of record CM051826.1, read on the forward strand.
AACTTTTGTCAGGTGTCCGATGTCACTCCTCCTTTAGTTTCAGGCAAAATGGTATTTGGGGAGAGAATTGATGCCTGGAGTGGAATCATGGTGCTTAGCAACTGTGAAAGGGTTTTTCTTGGTGGGGAGGATTGTCTGGAGGCCCTACGGTCACTATTCTTCAGTAACAATGAAGCCTTAGAGGGCACCTAAAGTCAAAGCAAAGGAGGACCTCACATTACAGAAAAGTGCTAAGGCCTCCCAGGTACCGACAGGTATAGGCACTGTACAAAGTGCAATTGAAACAGGGAGACAGACTTTGTAAAGATAAGAAGGGGACGAGGAATGGGGAGAGACAGAAAGTAAAAAGAATCAAGATGCAATATATATATGTACCAATACCCCACACTGAATACCCCACATATGGATAGAATTATGTATGGATACTTAAGTATCACAAACATATAAAAATTATATGTAAACTAATAAAAATTATATGTAAATTTTAAAAATAAAATAGGCAATATAAATAATTTAAAAATTACTGCAGTAAAACACACACTGCCATTAGTCTCCCTCAAAATATTCCTCCTCACTTCAAACACACTTCTCCCATGGTTCTTGCCACCTTCTGAAGCAGTTCAGGAAGTCCTCTTCCATGAGTGTTTTTAGTTGCACTGTTATGACACTGTTTGATTCAAAATATTAGCCTTTTTGTGGTCATTTTTACTTTGGGGAAGAGCCAGAAGTCACATGGTGCCAGATCCAGTGAATAAGGTGGACGAGGACACACCATAATGTTTTTACAAGCCTGCCTTTCTGTGGGATGGCACTGAGCAGCAGCATTATTTTTTAATGAGAATTTGTAAAGACACTTATGAAAGAAGGCTTCCATAACTGCTTCAGAAAGTGGGAAAAATGATGGGATAAGTGTATTGAAAGCAAGGGGGAATGTTTTGGGTATTTTGAGGTTATTAATGGCAATGTGTCTTTTACTATAATACATTTTAGAATATTCAAACATTCACCATATTTTTAATCACACTTTGTATGTCCACATACAAATACATAAATACATATACACATGCATATATACATAAATATATATAATTGTATTCATATATGTACTTTGTAGATATGAATGTGAAGATATATATATATATAATACATACACATGTTCATGTTCCTATACGTATTTATGTGCACATGCATGCATCTATAATCTACTTATGTATGTATATGTGTAACAGATGACAGATAGATAGATAGATAGATAGATAGATAGATAGATAAGTTTCCTAACATTAGGTTTCATTATCAGTCTCATTTTAGAGCTAGGGAAACCAAAGCTCAGGGAGGTTAAGTAATATGCCAAGGTCACAACACTGGTTTTGGCTCCAAATGTGTCTTGGCATGCTCTAGGCAGAGCCAGATGCTCCAGATGTGCAAGGGCACAAGACCAGAAAGCCAGCTCGCAAGTAAGCTGCCTGATGAGCCCAACACACCCTTTCCTAACCTTCCTCTGTCACCCCCTCCTATGAGGATCATATAACCCCTAACAGACCATTTAGATTCCTGAGCACGGGCTTAGGAGGAAGGGTTCTGGACCCAGGTGTATGGAGCAATAATTTCCTCTTAGTTTCCATTGTAATGTTGAACACTACAAATTGCCTCTTCATAGACTAAGTAGCGCATGTCTCTCCAAAGATTACTGAGCAGAAAATCTGTTTTTACAATATCCTGTGGTCTATTACCAGGTGTAATAATCTTAATCACACCCAGTTAGCATCTCTGTGCTGCTGTACACCCAGCAAGGTGACTCATATGTGAACTTGACCTTCAAAACAACCATGCCAGATAGGTGTGTGCCCCTTCAGGAGTGTAAGCTCCACTGAGACAGAGCTGGAGTCAGAATGGCTCAGAGGCATGGGGCCCTGGTAGGTAGCACAGTGGTTGGCGTGCGGCAAGCAGTCAGTAGTTACTGAGGGAAATGATAGATAAATGGAAGGATGAGTGTTGGGAGGTTGTATTGTAAATATCACAAGCAGGATTTGAGGGACCGTCTGGCTCTACGGGCTCTGTTTCTTTTGCTATATTTTTCTGCCTTGTCATTATATTTTGTTCTCTCGGAGCTTTTTTCTTCAGTCACACTTTGCAAAATTTGTGTGTGCCATTTCTTGGACTGGTTCTATTTATCTACCTGGAAGGGGATTTGCATTTTCAAAGTTCATGTGTCTGCCTGCAAGTCAAGGTTGTTTTTATGTGTGTCATTTCTCTGAGCCTTCACTTTTTACTTTTTATGGCCCAATTCAGATTTTGTCACTTCTCAGGGAGAAGTGTGGATGGGGCTTGGGTGGCAGTCAAGGGTCCTGGCCAGATGGGCAATGAGATGTGGGTGGGATTGGGGCCCAGTCTCTGGATTGCTGAAGGTCTGCAGGCTTCCAGCTGTCCCCTACCTCCTTCAGCAGACAGCAGGCCTAGTGCTGAGCCCTCTTCTGTCCCCAGTTGGGGGATGAATGAAAAGGGCAAGCTGGCATGTGTGTTGGTACCAAGTAATCTCAGACCAAGCAAGCCCCAGTAGCCTAAAAAAAAATGGTCCATTGTTGTTCATACTCCATGTCCAGGAGGAGGCTTCTGAGGATTCTGCTCTGCTCCTAGCTCCAGGCTCCAGGCTGGAGGAACAGTCACCATCTGGAATGCTGACAGCTATCCCAGTACAGGAGAGTGCACTCCGTGGCGTCTTACACCAGCAATTACATGCTTGACCCAGAAACAATATATGTCGCTTCTACTCGCATCTCCTGGCCAGAGCTAGCCATGTGATCCCATCTAACCACAAAGAGGCCAGGAAATGCAGTCCTACCCTGGGCCCAGAAAGAAAGGCAGAAATAACTGATGAACAACGCTAATAGCTGCACGTCTGCCAAGACTGTTCCCCATCTTAAAACCCACCCTGGCTTTCTCTCACCATCAAGATCAAGTATAAGCCTCAGAGCAGAGCACATGAGGCTCTCATAGGGTGTCCTCTGCCTGCTTCCCCCAGCCTCACATCCACGGCTCTTCCACAGCCCCTGCAGTCTCCATGACCCAGATGATTGAGGTCTTCCATCAGGTCATGCGCGTGCCTTTCCACACGTGCTTCCCATGCCTGATCTGCCTATGCACTCATCCGTGCAGACCCAGGTCAAGTGGCTCCTCTTCCAAGGCAGTCTCCACCGACTCCTCAGTCAAGTCCCTTTCCCCACAGTCCTTAGCACCTGCCCACTGTACTTCGCGTTTTGCCCCTTCTGCTTACTCATGAATATGTATCCTCCATCAATCTAACCTCATGGGACAGTAACTATGTTCTATTCATCTCACAATGCCCAGGCCTCTAACATCACCTCCAATCTGAATGAGACATTCAGCTTATACTGAAAATATACGAAATCTACTATTTAGATGTGTCTTAACAGGTTTTTTTAGAAATGTTATAATAGAGGCTCTATGGTTTATGATTCATTTCATAATTTCCCAAAAGATGGCCCACTTGGTTATGCATTTGCACCCCTCCCCATAGCTTTTGGGTCACACAATCAGATTCGACCTTAAGATTCAAGAGGTATGTTTCAGAGAGGAAAGTAGAGTCTGATTTGTGACAGACTTTGATTACACAAGGACCCAGAGAGCAGCACTGTCACCAAGGCATAGGTGTATGACGGCTGTCTCTGTGTTCTCACCACTCACCTAGAAGGATGAGCAAGTGGATGGTGACACTGTGCCCCTGAACCTGGAGAGGAAAAAAACCCATAAAGTTAGCTAGGCCTCCTTTGGTGCATGGAACAATAGCCCTGCTCAAGCCAGCTTACAATAAGGGGAAAATAATACAAGTGCATGGGAGCATCTTTTGGAAACCAAGAGCATGCAAGCAGCTGGGTCTTGGAAACAAAAAGAAGTAGATAGTATTGGAATGATGCTGGGTTTTCCTCTTTTTCTCTGACCACTGTACTGTTCTCTATGTGGTACCTTCAATCTTCTCTCTCTGTAAAGACCTGTTTCCTCCCCTTTTCCACTCCGCAGGGTAGGAAATATGGTCTCAGGAAGCACATTGCCTCACAGGGAACAATCTAGACCTTCAGAGGGATGCTGCACAACTGTCTAGGTTCCAAATCTAAAAGAATCCACTGGTCAAGTCAGGGTCAACTGTCCACTCTTGGACCAATCCTCTGAGCCCAGAGACCAGAGTCCCACTGTGCTCTAGCTGCTCTTTCCACATGACCAGAGGAGAGTATGAAAATCAACAAGAACCTTTAAGTCTCACTGGGGAGAATCAGCATAAAGAGTAGCTCTTGACCCAATGGGATGAAGGGGATAGTGTGAGTACATGACACTCAGGAGGAGCATATGTCCAAAATACAGATTCTGGGGCCAGTCCCCAGCGAGTCTGAGTCAGTAGGTTCAGCCTCAACCCTAGAATCTATGGTTCAAGCAAGCATCCCAGGTAATTCTGATGTATTGTCAGATTCAAGAGGCACTGTGTTAGCCTGTACTTCAAATTCTATTTTATGTTCCTGCTTTATTCGTTTCTGCTTTTAGGTTTATTACTCTTCCCACTTCCTTCCACTTGATAATTTGTACCCATTCTAGGTTATTTACATAGAGACTTAATTCCTGGTTTTTCTTCTTTCTCACTAATAGAAGGCATCAGGAGCCATACTTTTTCCTCTAAGTACCAGTGTGGCAGCATTCCATAAATTTATATGATATGCTCTGTTTATATCTTTGTTCTTTAAACACTCTGTTCTGAATTTCTTCCCTTTCCGTGGCTTTATTTAGGAGTGTTTCCAAATTCTATGTGACTAGATAACCCCTTATTGTTTGTGAAATTTATTCCTAACTTCCCTAAACTATAAAGCCAAATGTTTCTGTCTTTTCTTGCTGAATAAGTGTCTCTGTATCCCAGTAATTGATGCATTTCATGGGAAATCTATCCAAGAAGGTTAACTGGAAAGTTCAAGATTTGGGTGTTGTTACACTATACTCCACCCCACCCCCTGAAAGACACCCTTAGTGTGTAGAAGGCACCAGTTAATGATAAAAAGGGCAGGTCCTTGGAGTTGAATCTTGTCATTCTTCTAATTAGCTCTGTGTGACCTTAGATAAATGATTCACCTCCTCGGAGTCCATTCTCTTGCCTGGGGAAATCATGAGTGAAGACAGGCATGTGCTTGACACTTGATCTTCATAGCATCAGTTATGCAGAATTCGCCCTGGAGGAACAGTGGGATTATTTAGATGAGTGAAGACATCGAAGAGGTTCTAGAGGAGTGCAGTACTCAGTATCCCTGGTGTGTCCCGTGGTCTTTCAATGAAAGGAACTGATGGAAGATGAAAATTGTCAGTGAAAGCAAGCACAGGGTTGTGCCTACTTGGATGCTATTTGGCACATGGAAGAATCCGAGCCTCCTTCCTGTCCTTCTTCCCCTGTCCAACTCTTCTTTGTTTTTCTAGAAAGTCAGCTCAGAGTCACTGCCTCCAGGAAGTATCTGCCCGTCTCCTCTCCTGTCCCCATCCTACACCATGGATTCCTGGACACAGAGGTCCCTACATGTTACCCCATTAGCATTATCCACTGCCTTGTACATCTCCTGAACTACACTCTGATCTTCTCAGTGGGAGGACTGGGATAGTGCAGAAGAGAGGTTGACACTGATACCCAGCACCAGATCACTGAAGAGCATGGCAGAGCACACATATTGTCACACAGACAGGAAATGAGATGTTTTATTTATGGAGCACCTACTGCTTGCCAGGCACTGGACATACAGGTGTGAATAAGAGGTCATGGTTGGGAGTATGGACTTCTAAACAGGCAGTTACACAGGGTAGGAACAAGGAGAGGGAGCCCTGGTGTTAAGAAGAATAAAGGGCTGGGGCCACAAAAGACCAGGCATTTCTTCCAACATTGGCTGGCAGAGATGCTACTAGGAAGATCTGGCTACTAATGCGAGGCTGCAAAGATAAGGAGCTGGCAATGTAAAGAACAGGGAAAGACTGTTCTACACAGAGGGAGCAACAGGTTAAATGGCAGAAAACACAAGGAAAGGAGTAATGTGACAGCGTGTCTGAGGGCAAGGAAAAGAGTCATGTGGCTGGGTATCTGAAGGGGAGGATGGCATGGGGAGAGAAATGAGTGACACCATCCAGGCCCATGAGCCATGCTAAGGGGTGCAGGCTTTAGAGCAAGAGGGGCCTGCTGGGGAGTTTATGCCATCAGCCTAAGTGGGGGATGTTGGTGGCCAGAGCCAGGGCTGGGGCAGGGGATGATGAGAGATGTGGAAGAGGGACATGGAGAGAGATTGGCCATGGGACTGAAGAAAGAAGGGAGGCCATGATGTTTGGGGATTTCAATAGTATGTTGGCTAGGGTTCTCTAAGATGGACAGATTTGCTATAAAAATACATATACATATATATATATATATATATATATATATATATATATATATATATGATTATACAAGGGATGTATGAGGTAGGCTTATGGAATCAGAATCAGAAGATCCCAATGACCATTGCTGGATCAGAAACCAAATAATCCAAAATGGCCACCTATGCACTGGACAGCCAGGGGCAGTAGCAGTTAGAGGTATAAGGCCTGGAAGCTCACTGCAGAGGCACCTGTGTGAGTTTGTGTCTGAAAGCCAACAAGTCTGTGCTGGAAGCCTGAAGAAATTGGAGACCAACATCCAAAGGCAATAGTAAAGACTAGAGTTTCTCCAGAGAAAAAGGAAAGACTTCCTTCTTCTTTCTCTTATTATTCCATCCAGGTTAAGCCTATTGGTTGGTGCTACCTATATTAGGGTGCGTCCTTCCTCCTCTGTGTATAGCCTACATGTCAATTATCCATATCCAGAGCTTTACTAATCTGCTAGGCAGTTCTTACTTAAATCAAGTTGACATATCACAATTAAACACCACAAGTGGCATCACCCACTAAAGGGAAGAATACATGGGAAGAGGAAGTTTTGAGGGACGAGTGGAAAGGATAGTGATTTGGGCAGATCATATTTTACATGTCTTTGGGACACATGATGGAGATAATATACAACAAGCTTTGACTGTGTGATACCGATCATAATAATAATAATAATAATAATAACAGCAAATCAAAGGAGCTTTCACAATAACTTCACTAACCTGAAGAAGAAGGAAACTGAGACTCAGAGATGTCAAGTAATTGCTCAAGGTTACACAGACACCAAGTGGCAGAGGCAGTTTCATACACAGACATCCCGATTCCAGAGCTCACATTAGAGACCTGAAACTCAGAAGAGAGTTGTCCTGAACTTGGAAATATAGCTGGAAAGAATCCACACATGGGTACCCTGCCATTGAAGGCACTCCAGAGAAGTGCCTTGTGGGGACTGAGCATTAGTTTGGGAGAACCAAGATCATGAGAGTGTCCAGGAGGAGAGGGGGAGATGATGGCATCACCAGTGCAGCCTGAAATTCAGAAAGTCAGAGCTCAGAGGGAGGACTGTTGGATTTAGAAGTCAGGAAGCCATTAGTTCTCTTAGCAACTAGTTACACCAATAAGAACAGTTTGTGAAGTAGAAAGGGCAATCTTTATAGCAGTGGGTTGAAAAGTTAGTTGGAATCAAAGGAATGAGATGGAGAGTATAGATGAGCATTAGTGAAGGGAAATGAAAGAGGCTGGAAGTGTTATAGAGTTAAAGGAGAGTTTTTAAGATAACGAAGTCAGTAGGGGATAGTTAAGTACTGGGGGGAAGGAGCCAGGAGAGAGGAGGGCAGGGAGTGTGTGAGTGGGAGAGTGAGATTTGAAGGGCATGGGCTCAGAAGGAATGGAGCCATGCATGGGCAGGGATCCTGGCAGATGGGAGGGAGGCAGGAAAGAGTCTGGGGAGGGAACATGAACCATGGGTGCACACAGGACCCCAAGAAGCACTGGTGGGGAACTGGATTTTTCTACAGCCCCAGTGTACATAGCCATGAGGTCCTCCTCCAGGAGCACCCAGCCACCCAGGTGTGACTGAGATGTCATACTCAAATTTAGGGCTTTGCAGGAGAACACTACCAAAAGACATGGGGCAGAATTAAAAATATTGACACCAAACTGGTGGGGTGGGGATGGAGGAAGGCTAGAGAAAAGTGATGTACTCAGAATGATCAGCCTTAGGACTGCTTGACGCTTGGAGACCCTGCCCAGGCCAGGCCTGGTGGAAGAAAATGTGAGTCTTCCCTCTGCTGAATCTTTGAGGTCTTTGGGGAGTATTGCAACTCTGGCCTAATTGTAATCCCTAAGTACATATGCCATGTCCCAGAGTCAATACCTAGCGTTAATGCAATCCCAATGTAAATCCTCCTAAGTCCTTTAATAGAATTTGACAGTTCCAAGTGTGGGACACTTATTCTTTCAGGTAAAGAACCGTCAAAGGATTTGTCTTTTAATGGCAATGATAGCCGACCCCTTCTGAGTGATTAAGATGTGAATTGTCAATCACTGAAACACCCTGTACTGAATTAAAAAACAGCAAAGGTCATTAGCAGAGAGAGATTCCTGAGATGTATTTGAACTCTGGCAAAACCAATGTTAGGCCAGCAAAGGAGCACATTGGAAAAAGAGATCAGTATTTAATAAGCATCACTGGGACAGTTGGCTAACAGGCCAGATAATTCATTTAAATTCATACAGCATGCCCCTCAAGTTCAGCTGTATCTTACTGTTAATCTGTGACAAACCTGGAGACAAAGAACCAGCATTGTCACCCCTGCTGCTGATGAGGAGATAAATTTCCAGCTATTGAAGATACAGATACCATCACTGTGCTGATGGACGGGTTTGAATATATAAGAATGAAATTATTTGCAGCACAATGTAATAAAAATAAATATCAAAAGGAAAGCTGTGCCATTTGTTATGCCGGCCGCATTCTCCTTCCCAGGCCTGCTTACTGCCCAAAGCAGATAATGCATGGGACACTGTGTGGTTCCCCCAGTAAGTGGTCAAAGGAGATGAGCAAAGTCACATGAGGAAATGGAGATAGTAAATCATCACATGGAAACAGGTATGGTCTCACCAGCTGGGAAATAAAATTTAGATTCAAGCAACTTTCAGGCCCTGTTATGTGCCTATTAAAGTCACAAAAATAAATATGATAAAATTGGCAGCCAGTATAAGCAGGTCCTTCAGCATTGCTTTCCAGAAAGACTAGAACGATTTCCATAAGCAATCAGGCAACGTGAGCAAGAGCTGCTGCTGTGACTCTGATCTAGTAATTCTGTCTTTGGTTAATAAAAAAACAAAAACAGGGCCAGTGATATAGCTCAGTGGCATAGGCACCTGCCTGGCAAGCATGAGGTCCTGAGTTCAACTTCTGCTACCTGCTTATAAAAAAAAAAAAAAAAGGTACTATCCCAAGAGAAAGAAAAACGTAGCAATAGCAGCACAATACCTATAATAACTGGAAATTGCCAATAACCCCAGAGCCAAATGAGAGGGGCCAAGTGAGCAAAATGAAATGTGTTAATGTGGTAAAATAACACAGCACTGTTGTACATGGATGGCAGGGCACAGTGGGTCCTGGAAGCCTTTGTATGAAATATGTGTGGTGATCATTAGTGTGAAAATCAAAGGTCTTCCTGGATATTGATAAGCAAGAGACTTAGGAGGGGAGATAACTTACTTAGATTTTAACATTCATTAAGATTTTATGATGAGTTAGACACTAATTTTGGTCATTCATTCAGCATTCATTGAGAATTGCCCACATGCCACACACTAGGGATTGTAAGACGAGGAAGAAGTGCTTTCTACCCCCCAAAAGCCTTGCAGTCAAAAAGGAATATTGATGTACACACACACACACACACACACACACACACACACACACACACACTGCAGTCAAGTGTGGCAACTGGTACGAGAGGTTTTGACAGGGTGTTGTGTTGACAGAGGAGGCGATCTGGATGGCATCACAGGTCTTTATCTGCAGGATTAGGACAAGTCACAGCTTTGGGTGGACAATGTTCCAGACAGGGGAGCAGCAGTGCAGAGGTCTACAGATTGGGTTTGTGGGGCGGGGGGAGTCCCAACATATCTACAGGATGTAAAAATTATGTGTACTTCTTTCATGGGACCCAGGATCCAGCGTCCCTTCCCAAAGGTCGACATATCCCTATCATTCCCCGCCACTGTCATACACACTCCAGCCAAACCCTCCCCACGGGTCCGGAGAACACGCCCTCTTTGAATCATCCCGAGCTGTTTGCCCTGGCAAATTATGCTGGTGTTGTATTGTATGCCACGTGAATAGAATTATTCTGAAGGTCACTTTAAGTAGGAAAGGATTCTTGTTACTATATATGGTTTGCTTCCCATTCACTGTGGAGTGTTCTTTCTTAAAAGGATGCTTGGATAAGATCCAACCATATCAAGAGGAGGCATGGAAGCTTGGGTGAAAGTACTCTCACTTAGTCCCTGTAATTGCTGGATATAGAAACTGTTGTTCATAAACTGAGTAAACTAGGGAAAGCAAATGTAAGAACACGAACCCCTCTGCTCCAATCAGCATTAATGGATATATGCTATGCCAAGTGTTGAAGGCAAGAAGTCATGAGGGCAGGCAGCTACAGGTCTCCATTTGAAATGCTGATGTTTTGAAAGCTATGAGTGTTGTTATAACTCCACAAATGGTTGGATTTGACAATGTAAGGCTTAGTATTTCGAACCTAGTATGTGTGCAAGAGGAAAAGCTGGAAGGTTTGGAAAGGAAATGAGGATATGAATCAAGAGGTGCTTGAGAATAATAAAAAGAAGGGGCTTAGTGGAATGTGTGCTTACCAACACACCAGCAGGAGTACACAGTCTTTGCAAACAGTTCCTCTCTCTGCTGGGATGGTCTCTGCCACTAAGGCATCATCTTGCATATATCTAGGAAGTAAAGAAAGGGTACAAATAAATGCAGTTCTTCACTCCTGTTACCCTCAGAGGATCAGGCTCCTTGAAGGGGAGACCAGTCCAGATACAGACTCGGGGAAGAAAGCTAGGAGCAGCACCTTGCAGCTGGAGAGCGGTAACATTTCCAAGAGCAATGATGCTTTGGGAGCCATGTGTGTCAGCGGTGGGGATGAGTGGCAGCCAGCCTAAGACAAGGACCCCTCTTGTGGAAGCTCACTCGGCAGTAGTACGGAGTCACCTGGAGCAACAAGGCACTAATTATAGCCAACTGAACCAGCTGAGAGTCTGTACAAGACACTCAAGTTGGAGATGATCCTTCGGAAAGGGACATTAATGTGAAGAGAGCTGACAAGATGGTGTAATGACGGTTGAGTGTTGTTAACACAAGTCAGAAGATGCTATGCCGCCTGAATCACACTGTGTTATCAGAAATCCACCCTCAAGCTTCTGTTTCTGAGTTACTAATCAGTTTCTCTTGCTCTACAAACCTCCCAAGCAATTTGATTAAAGTTTCATATTTACCCACCTAATTCTATCATGAGGCTTTGAGGATATGTGCCATGTTCACATGGGGGAAGCAAAGAGTGGAACATGGAGATCCAAGGATTGTTCTCTAGGGTTTATGCACACATAAGACCCCTGCCTCAGCCCTGTGCTGGGCTTCAGGGAGGGCAGGGAGGAGTCCCAACAAGAGATGACCCACAGGACCACCCAGCCACTGTCCACCATGATGCCACCCCAACACTTACAACATTTCCTCTGCTTCCCCTTAGAATAGTTCCACCCCACTAGCTTGTACTTTGAACTGGGTTTGTGCAACAAAGACTGCTTTCTGCTAGCTAAAGTCTGTGCCCTCCTCTCCATGCTAGGCATATGGCTGGATTTATTTCTCAGTTCCTCTTACAGTCACATGTGGCCTTGTCATTAAGTTCTGCCCTGGCCTGTAGGAGATGAACACAAACATGTGCGCTTCTATCATCCTTCCATTCACCACTCACGTTTGTACTCCTCTTCACTCGGGCTCCCCTCCAGTGGCCTAAAGTGGAGACAAACTGTCCAAGGTCATGGTGGAAGCTCCTAGGTAAAGATGGCAAAGCATCCAGTAGCCTCCCCAGACATCCTCAGCATCAAAGCTGGCTCCTTGCTGACCTGATCACACAACTTATCCTACAACAGAGATAACAAATAGAGTTCCACAGTATCTAACCCACAACGCTGGGCTTACATGTTACAGCAGCAAGCACTACACCTACTCACTCAGACGGCAGAGTTGAAAGTGTAGCCAGCCAGCTGTGACTCTGATCACCTGCAGCCTGCAGATGATTGTGTTTACCCTTTCCTTGCCTGTGGCCATCAGAGGGATGGTGGTCTCGTATGCTGCTCAAGGCTGGCCAAATGAGAGGTTGGTGACTATCTTAAATGGTGGCCTCCTTCAACTACACAAAGGAAAACAAGGTTGCACAAAATCCTGGGGTGGGGGAAAGGGGCATCGGAAAAGGGAGAACCATATATGCAATACCTAAGCTATGATCTTCTAGGCCCATGATGAGTTAGATGCTATCCCAAGACCAGCTCTGAGTGACAGGCAGCATGACAGAAGTTAGCCTGGAGAAGGTCCCCACAGCCACTTGAGTAGCGGGTACGTTTCTACCTGTAGCTGGCACATACAGTTTCTTCTTGGAAGGGATCCCTTCAGCCACATGTAATAACTATCCTTTTCAGTAACACATGGCTGAGCTTGTGATTTTGCTTTCAGGGCCTGAAATTGGTTAAAAGAGCAATTGACATGAGCCACAGGGGAGGGAACAATTCAGATACCTGAACCAGAAACAAATGGCCCTGCTGCAGGACAGCTTTTTGGAGCAAGAAGCCTAGGTAACTTACCAAACCTTCTTGAAAAGCCGTGAACTGATCTACTTGCATCAGAGCCCAGTCTTTTGGTCAGTTCTTGATTTTATCCTGCACCACAAGAGCGTGTCTGAGGACAACTAATGCAAAGAGCTGGGTAACCAAGTCGCACCCAGTGAAATCCAGCCCCTTTCCAGTCCAGAGAGGCCAAGACTCCAGCAGGGCTGTGGTTCTGCCATCACACACTGGAGGCCTCCCAGGTGGGCCCAGCAGGGCCACTGTGTAGGGGCAGTGGAGGGAGGACACATGTGGATGATTGCCACTGAGGAAAATTAATTCTCTACAGTTACAACTGTCCCAAGGGTGGGGGGACTTGTCCTGAATGGTGGTGAGCACCCTGTCCTCAGACAGATGCAAGCAAATCAGAATGGCTGTCCCTCAGAAAAGTTGTTAGAGGGCTACTCTTTGAGATAGCAAGAGGATGTGTTTGTAGCACATGTGGGGTCCAAAATGCTGTGCTTCTGAGACAAGATGCTTTCCCCAGACAGAGCAGCATCTGCCGTTTGGTTGCCCCCACCTTCCGATCACTCCCTTTCTTGTGACAAATGTCCCCCACACACACTTTGCAGGAGCTGGGTCTCCTAACCTATGAGCTTGGGGACAAGCAGAGCCCAGCCCAGCCCCAGGCACCAAGAGGTTGTGCATGTTCTCTAAGCTTAAGTTCAGGCCACATCTCTGGTGACAGTGATTATTTCAGGAGTAAGTGAGCGACTTAAGTTAATCCAATCAAAGTGAAGTCTGGGCTTTATCTACAAGCTGCCAGGAAGAAAATCTTTCTCTCTCCTGCAGGCCTGCAAACAGGAAGGCTGAAATTGTTCTCCTATAGCCTTCTTGCCAGCCTGTGGGGCTTGAAGATGGAGTCACCAGCAGAAACTGGGCTGCGAAGCTGTGAAAAACCCAAGTCCAGAGCACATTGTTTAAGCACCTAGGTCCAGCTCTACCTGAAGCCAGGGAGCTTTTCAGGCTATTGAATAAGTTCCGTTTTTTATCAACATAGTTTAGGGTTTGATTCCCCCCACCCTTATTTTCAAAAAACAGAATGTACTGCATAATGTGACAGGTTTTAGTGGAAGAATCTTGGAAAAGAGCACATACACATACGTCCTGAGAGAGTAGGGAAAATAAGGGATCAACATAGTCTTCAGGAAAGGGTGTGGAAAGAGGAGAGGAGGCCGATTAGCCCTCAGCCTGGGACCCTACGGCCGGAGCAGCCACGGGTGGGCAAACCATGAGAGAGCCTGGGTGCGTGTTATCAGCTTTCTCCCTACTTGCCCAGCCCAAGAAAGCCATCCTTGACATTCAAAGCACCTCACATGCTTTTTGAAACATTGTATGAACAGTGAAAAATCGGAAACAGTCTGAACACACAACAGTCAGGGGCTGGTTCAGTGAGCTCGTTGCCCGCAGCACAGCCTTTATGAAGTGTGTGTATTAACATGGAAAATACTTATGATAGTGTGAGTGAAACTGGGGTGTGAAATTGTATAGTCACTCGGAACTCAGCTATGTGAAAAGGAAGAAATGAAAAGACTTACAGGAAAAACTAAGGAAATAAATGTACCCCAAAACAAATGCTTGGGCAGTAGGATAGTTTTTGTCTCTGCTTTCTTTTCTGTTTGCTTTCAGTGTCATTTTGGTAACAGATGACTGTTTTGTGTGATGTTAGCTGGTGATGCTCTACATGGTGAGAGGGCGACACACCTAAGCCTTCTCTGACAAAGGGACTGACAAATGAGGGATGTGACCGTCCATTTGCCCAACAAAAGACAAGAGACCTTGACCAGTGGCCAAATCTGGTCCCAGATGTTTCACTCGGCAGGTGGATGACTTGTGGCAGATCCCCCTGTGTCAGTGAGAAGGTGTCAGAATAGATGCCCAGAAACAGAGTCAGCAAGCAGCCCTCACTGCCAAATTCAGGCTTGTGCTGGCCAGACAAATTCACCTCTGCCCTCAATTCCACCGATGGGCATCATCCACACACTGCCCTGCCAGTGGGGACACTTTTTAAGCTGTGAATGGCTACACACAGCTGGGAGGTTGTCTTGTTAGAAGCCCTCTCCCACTCAGACCTGCTTCAGCTGCATCTGTTGTCATTCCTGCCTACTCAAGTTAAGCCATCTGTAAATATCAAGACAGTGTTCGCTCTGACAGCTCTCTGGGCTGTGCCCTTTCTGCTTGTTGTGTGACAGAGCCTTTTTCCCAGCACCCCAGAAACACAGCCTGGAAGTCAGAAGCCTCACATGGCTCCATCATACCCTGGTCTTCTTGGGGGTACAAAGCCACAGATTCTGGTACTGACACTCAGGGGGTCCCAAGTCCTGGTGAGACACATCCCAAAGTGCTGTCTTTGCCAAGGGCATAGGATTCTCCTCAATCTTTTAAAGACCCTGATCCTGGAAAGCAGGAACAGCTCCCATGGGCTGGCCACTGAGGCTCCAATCAGCGCTGTCCGGTGGTGGAATCTTCTTCTCAGAGTTGGGTAGGAAGAGACTGTAAGAATATGGGAAGTGAGAGCCAGAAAGGCCCTTATACACGTTCTGGTCCCCCTGCTGTTCAGAGAGATGAAGAAACCAAAGATAGAAAGAGCTAAAATCCACCCTAGGGCTAGCAGCTGGTCAGCAGCAGGGTTCAGGTTGAAGCCCAGCTTCACTGCCCCCTGCCTGGGTGTGAGGCCCAAACATTACCTGCAGGCTGAGGGCCTCTCCAAGGCCCTGTCCCTGCCTGGGAGGTGCCCAGCTCTCCCCATCCCTGCCCTCGGCCTTCTGCCCTCTCATCTCCCTCCCTGGCCCACGACTGGGATCCTCAGGACCCCACACAGGGAGGGACACACTCACTCAGCTGTCACTGCTGTCCCCTGGCTGCTCGGTCTCTCTGGCAGCCTCTACCCTGAATACTGAAGAGAAGATTCCTGCTGGCCTCTGCAGCTCCGCTGTTAGCTCCTGACTCTTCCTCATTCCAACCACACTGAGCTGCAGAACCTAGGGCCACCTGGGCTCCCCACCCAAACCCAGACATGCTCAGAGTTCAGAGGTCTCAGTGAAAAATAGTTACCTGGATCACCTCGGGTAAACTGGAGCCGCCCAGCACACCTGGGCCTGTGTTCACACCAGCCAAGTGGAGTCCTCTGTGACACGATCGGGGCCTGCTCCTGCACCCTGTTCTCCTAGCCCTCCTCTCTCTACTTGGCAAATTCCACCCCATCCGTCAAGACAAGTTGAAACCACAGCCTCGGAGAAGGGAAGTCTTCCCTGCCTCCCAAAGACAGACTTAATTTCTCTCGCCGCTGGGTCCAAACGCTTTGGTCAATACTTTTATTGTAGCACCTGACGCCATGTCTTGGCTCAGGGTTTCTCAACCTCAACACTTATTGACGTGCGGCCAGATCGTTCTTTGTATAGGAGGATGTTCTGCGCATTGTAGAATCTTCTGCAGCAACCCTGCCTTCTATGAGCTGGATGCTGGTAACAATTCCCTGACCCCCACCGAGCGATAACAAAGGGAAGATAAAGATAGATAGGAAGGAGACAAGGAAAATTATACTGCAGCAGAAGACTGCAACTTCAGAACACAATCAAAGTTACCCAAGGTTATCCACATCTGTACTCCCTAGGTTCATTTATGCTTCCTTTTTTTTCCAGACCCATCACACCCCAAATCTCTTAAAGATAATATAAATCCATAAATTACCTTAATTGATTAGTTAAAGGGCGGACACCTAATCTTAAGGTAAAGCAACAGATTCAGAGAGTTCAAAGAGTGCCTGGGGAAAACAGATCATTCATTTAAAAAAAAAACACACACACACACACACAATGGACCAGACAGTGCCTTTCTCCTGTAAAATGGGCCATCCTGTCACCTGTAAAATGAGCCACTATCTTTCTACCTGTGGGTGGACCATCGATTTTCTCCTGGAAGCCAGACCCAAACATTTTATAGATTCAAAATTCCACAAATTTCCACTGCCAGAAACACATAAATATTCCCAGCTCCAGACTATAACGTGCCTCTCTCTTGAGGGCCCAAACTCTATTTCTTTGAGTGTGTACTTTAAATTCTGACTAATAAATTCTTTCTGCCCGCCCCCCTCCCCCCAAAAAACGGATAATATGTCTCCTGCCATCACCCAAGTTACCCCCATCTGAGATCCACCGTCTTGGTGTGGTGCTTGCGTCTTTCCTTCCACTGAGCCGTGAATTCTGAGGGAGGCATTTTATTCACTCCTGCAAGGGTCAGTGCCCAGCACGTGATACTGGAAACTATAGCCGCCAGAAAGCCAGTCTCCGCTTGGCTCTGTTAGGTGCGTTTCCAGTGAGAACCACTAGAGGGCAGAAAAGGCCTGCCAAAAGTGTAGAGATGGCTCCGGAAAGGCACACGTCCTGGGAGGACCTGGAGCCTGAGCCAAGTCCCTGCCAGGCTCTGGGGGCTGCGGTGACAGGGCTAGTCTCTCTTACTAGCTCCTGTCACCCGCCTCACCTATAAACATTGGTCCTCAGACAACTCTGATTTATTCTTCTTCCCCAGGACAGTCTCACATAGCCTCAAGATTTCAAATACAATGAGTATCCTGATAACGGCCAAATTTACATCTCTAGCCTGACATAGTCTTGGATTCCGGATGTGTGTCTCAGTCGCTGGCTTGACTCCCCAGGTGGAGATCTAACTCACAGGCATCTCAGCCTGAGTACTGCAGCCACATAAGAGTCCCTGACATCCCCCGTCTGCACCAACCCCACTTTGTCATCCTCCCAGCAAAACCTCGACCTACAGCCTTGCCCCCCACCCCGCTTCTCACCACTCCTTCCAGTCTACACCACACACTATGTGCTCTGCCTCTTGGGGTGTATGTCATCCCCAAGCACTTTCACCGGCCCTAACACCAGCCCAGGCCACTGTCACGTGTCACCTGCACTAGCCATCACCGTGGCCCCTAGCTGGTCCCTTGCTTCTCCCTTTTCCCCAGTGTAGTCCTCCAAATGCACCTGCTCAGTGGGATTCCCTGAGGCTCCTGGCTTCCTGCCTGCCTGCTAGCTTTGTCTTTCTCCATGATGGTGGTGGCAACCTGGATGGATAGGTGGGTGGGTGGATGGATGAATGGAGGGATAGATGGACACACATTGTATTATTCTTAGTTTCTGTTTGTTGCTTTTCTTTGTTCCCAGTGGTGGTCTCACTGGAGAAAGGGATTTTTAATCTAGTCCGTCCGCTGCTGTGTCCCAGGGCATGGGATGTGGCGCGTACTCGATGAACAGCTGCAGAGTGCGGGAGGCGGGAATGGAGTGAGCAAGGGACTGGGAATCCAGAGTCCACGCAGGAGGAATCTGGTTAGGCTGACTTTTCTGAAAGGAGGTTCATCCAAGGAACAGCTTCCTTTGTGCAATTCACCAGAATTTCGCAGAATCTGAGAAAAGAGGCATGACTGGAGACTAATATTTAGCAAACATCTATTGTAAGTCAGAAGAGGAACTCTGGAGCCCTCAGATGAGAGGCTTAAATCCCAGCCCTGCCATTTAGCTTTTTCTGACTCTGTTCATGTCAGAAGGGCCTGGGTGAACCCTGAGTCCCTAAGGGGGAGCACAAACTCTCTCCCACTCTACTGGCACCCCTACATCAGACCAGCATCTTTTAAAAAGCCCCCCCCCAAAAGAGCACCAAGAGGTGCCCAGACATGGGATTCTGATCCAAAGGCAGCTCGCTGAGCCCCTACCCCAGGAGAGAGGACAGTGGCCCGGGGCTGGCAGCCCCTGCCCAGGTGCAGGAGGAGCCGATCTCCTACCACCACCACCTAGGACCTAAGTCAGTGAGTCCAAGACGAGCCTGGAATCTATACTTGAACAAGCTCTCAGCTGACTTTTGTCATGGGAAAATATTTGAAAAACAGGCCATGGTCTCTTGGAGTCACATGCCTGGGATTCACATGCCAGTCTTGCTCCGTGCTATGTGACTCTGAACTTCCATTTCCTTATGCGTGAAACATGGGTACTAAGACTATCTTGAAAGGTTGAGTAAAGGTTAAGTGAAGTAAGGCATGGGAAGCACTAACCCTGGCAGCCAGCACTCCATACACAAGTGATGGCTCTTGTCATCAGTATTGAGTTCTTTAGTCTTATCCAGATGGAAGGAAGCAGCCAGGTTCTCAGAGTCCCTTGAGTCCAGAGCTCAATGCACGAGGGAGAGCTGACACATGCTGTCATTCAGGTGGTGCCTCCCTGGGCCCCACAGACCCCATGTGACCAGAACCACAGAGCCGAGAGGGCATCGCCACCTCAGAAGCCCCAGCCCCGCACCAAGGAGGGAAGCCAGGTTCCAGAGTGATAGGCCCAGCTCCTGGGGAACCAGTGGGGACCCCAGAAGGGCCTGGCTCCTCCTCTTGCTCTGGGGGAGCTGTCACTAGATCTGCTGCCTGGCTGGGATGTTGGCCTTCCCTACCTGGTGACAAGCTGCTCTGCCTAAGGCCTGGGTGACACCAGAAGGAAATGGCGAGAAGCTGACTTCCTGACCACATGCAGGAGGCACCCTGTCCCTGCCACCAGCCTCCCAGGAAGGCTTCCCTGGCCCTGTCCCTGCCAGCCCCACAGAACGTAGAATGGAGGTAACCAGGCTCCTGAGTAAGCAAGGGCTGAGTGGGGAAGGACACGGGAGGGAGAGGAGAAGGAGGAGAAGGGAAGGAAGTAAACAGAAGCCCAAGCCCAAGCTCCCACCACTGCTGCCTGGCTGCAACTTCCCCCTGCCCTCCTGCCACCTCTCTCTTCCGTGCTCTTCAGAACACCTGCCATCCGCTGCTGAGCCACCTTCCCCTCTAGTCCAGGTCTTCATTATGCTGTTCCTTCACAGAGGCCTTCCTCCCAAACAAGCACTGTCCTGCCTTGGCGAATCCTTGCTCCTCTCGGGATCCTGCCTGAAGTTTACTGACTACCCCACCTTCCCAGACTGGTGGGGACCAGCCTGCACAGGAGACCCCTGCCCAAACATGAGTTTCCCTCCCTTGAGACCCTGACTCCCTGCCACCCTAGACCAGACCATCGTGGCTGCATCTGGCACCTGCCACCCAGCCCAGCACTCCAGCCATGAGGGGATCTGGAAAGGGAACTCTCAGGGGAGACTCTGCCAGGTTTCCAGCAGCCCAGAGTAGCCCAGGCTACCAGGTTACACTGAACATCTGGTTACATTGGCGACCCATCCCTGCCAAGTCCCCCAACCAAAGCTGCAGCCCTCCCCCACCCCTCTGAATTGCACACAAGGAAACTGAGTGGGTGTTCCGGGGCCAGTGAGGGTGACCTGAGAGGCAGGGAGAGGGGAGCCTAGCACCCAGGGGCTGGGAGACACCTGACAAGGGAGGTCCAGGCAGCAGCAGGGTGATGGCCAGGAGGACGAGGAGCCAGCCAAAATAGCCCATTGGCACAGCAGCAGCCAGCAGGGCCTGGAGACAGCCGAGCTGCCAGCTAAAACGCCCCATGAATATTTAACAGCCGTCAATATTTAATTAGTGCAGACAGATTAACTCTGAAATCACACACACTGGGGCTGGGCTCCCCCACCCCTGGAGGGAGAGCATTAGAAAGAGAGGGGTGGCCCCCAGGAACCGATGATGCTTCCCACCTCCCAGCCCTGACTCTGCCCACCTTCCCGTCTCACCACCCCCAGCCACCTCCCTCTGCAGAAAGGAGCAGCCCTCAGAAAATTTGAGGGCCAGGTACACCGGGGGAGTCCCCAGGGGATGGTGGGGAGGAGGCACGGCGGCCCTGTCCACCCTGCACGCCACCATCTTGGCTGTGGGCGCTCTCCACACCATGCCTGGCTGAGCTCTGAACCCCAGCCACCTCCCCGGAGCAGGTGCAGGTGTGTAATTACCTCTGCGCCTTTGGTTTTCCTGGATTACAGTGTTGATTGCATCAGCGGAAGCACCGGGAGTCTTTCATTCCCTTTGAGTTTCTTCAAGTTTTATCACATCTTGTGCTGCTTTTTCATTTAATGGAGTATACCTGGACTTCATCATCTCGTAATAAATTGCCATTGTTCGTGCCTTTTTTTTTTTTTTAATTAAAACGTCTGGTCAGGGACTAATAAAATGTCACAGCTGGGCCTGGGCTCTGTCTGTGACTCCAAAGATTTGGGTTCCAAAATATACCCACCTGCTTTTTTTTTATTTTTTCCTGTGGGCACCGGGGGTTGACCTCAGGACCTCACACGCCAGCAGGCGCCCGTGCTGCTGAGCGACATCACCGGCCCTTTTTTCATATGTGGGATCTGGGAGTTGAACTCAGGACCTCGCGCTTGCCAGGCAGGCACTTATGCCGCTGAGCCATCTCACCAGCCCTAGCCACCTGCTTCGCATCCTCGTGTCCACTCATGCTGTGCTTTCTGTCTGGAACACCCTTAGCCCCTTCTACCTCCTCCAAGACTCAGCTTAGGGGATCTTCTCCTCCAGGGTGCCTTGATTTCCTGTTCTGTAATCACCTGTTTACCTCCCTGTCTTCCCCAGGCTGAGCTCCTCAAAGACAGAAATTGAAGCTTCTGAACACATTCTGACGAACTTGGGGAGGGACACCTACTGGGCGCTGAATGATTTTTTTTTTTTAATTTTAATAAACTGGAGTAAAAAGAGATTTTTATTTAGGAACTGGAGAGCTCTCAAAGCCAACTATGTAGATGAGAATAAATCAGTTAGCTATTGCTGTGTAATGAACAATCACAAATCTTCAGTCATGTCAATGAGCATCTGTTCTCAAGGATTCTCAAATCAGCTGAGTTTGGCCTGATCGCAGTTATACTTCACATCACAGCAGCTGAGGCAGCTCTGCTTCTCACCAAGATCGGAGGTTTGTGGCGGCATCTCTGCTCCGAGTATCTGTTATCCTCTCTGGATGACATGCTAGCTGGGCTCACATCACGACAGGCACAGGCACAGATGTAAGAGGAGATGCCCAGCCACAAGAGCACATCCTGTCTTCTGGCTTCTGTAGCGCTGCCAACATGTTATTGACTAAAGCAAGTCACGTGGGCAAGCCCATGGTGAAATCATGGCAAGGGTTAGGGGTGTCGATGGGGTACAAAGAATTGAGGCAGAATTTTAATGGATCACAAGTGAGATCCCATCACACCATGTACAGAACCCCAGAAGACAAGACCGAAGTGGGACAGGAGCATAATGTGTCCTCCATGTTCCCCCTCCCACCTCATTCTGGGGAACTTTGGGTTAACGAACCAGCAGCTGAGATAAGAAATGAGGTTATAGAAACCACTGATGTGAACCACAGTTATAGCACCAGAGGAAGAGAGAATGGGACAAAGTCTAAGCTGAGAATCAAAGCTGAAGTCAGACTTGGGACACCAGAGGACAGAAGCCAGTGGCCAGGGCAAATAACAGGCTTCAGCCAAGCAGCAGAGAAAACAAAGCCTTGGAAGGCAAATCGGCAGGCCTGGCCATGGCTCTCACTTCTGGTGTCACCTTCGGCAAATCCCTCCCTGTCTCAGTTCTCAGTTCCCCAAAGGTGTGATAAGGACTTGGGACTAAGAAACCACACACACCCGAGGACTCTAATGTTGTCATTCCACAACCTCTGCCCCATTTCCTTCTCAACATGTAACTTCTGAAATCTTCTTGAAACACCTCAGAGTCAAAGAGAGACAGCCTTGGGTGGATGTCATTAGAATCCCAAGGCCTCAGGACAATGGAGTATTGCTCCAAGTCAGTTGCTGGCAGACAGGTGGGTGGGTGGCTCTCTGACATGTGGAATCAAATGTTAAGAGTTAGAAAATGCAGCTGAAGACACCAGTGAACCTTCCTTGGAATCAGAAGAACATGGGTTCAAATCCTGGCACCACCCTTTGCTAGCCGAGTTATCTTGGAAGGGCGCCTCAGCTCTCGTGAACCTCTGGATCCGTGGCTGGAGAATGGGCTGGTCACAGCTCCCGCACCATGTTGCTGGGGTGAAATGATGGGACCACGTGTGATACACCATCATGGGCCAGGCCTGACACAGGAACCCAAACATATGCCGCTTTCTTCCCCTTTGTTAATCTCCACCTCTTGAATTCTCATTGATTCTACCCTCCTCACCCCCCATAAATACATACAATTAAAATACCTGCCAAGGATTTAATAATTTCATCAGCTAATTCCCTTCAGATACCAAAGCCTATATCTGGACATGGTGATTTGGATGGGATAGGCATTATCCAATTTTTCTAAGTATTCTCTTTGCTACCTTTCATCAACTATATTGACAAGGCGTCTGTCCCTTTCTAATTGCCCATCCCTGGGATTCTTTTTTCCTTTTCCTTGTTAAAGACCAATTTTACAAAGCACTTCAGTGGCTCAGCCATTTTTATCATCATCATTAATTTTATTTCCTTCTCATTTATTAATGGGCCAGGCGGCTTTCAAGTATCTCTTGTCCCCTGATATATTTGTAAAATGCCCTTCTTATTCCCTTTGGCGGCCTCAAGGCTCTCCACAGCTTTTATTTCCTCCCTTGGCTGCCCTTCTGTTTCTCTGAAGCCTGTGCTGACTCTAGCTCTTCCTCCCCAGGCGCCCCATCTGCCTTCTACTGACCCCACCCCAGCCCCTGTTGGCTCTCTGGGCTCCATCCCAGGCCTGGTCCCCAGCCCGTCTCCATGCTGAGCACCACAGGGCCCTATTAACAGCAACGTCCAGCAGGTTGCCCATGCTGGGCCCACTCTGGGAGCAGAGGAATTCCTTTGTCCACGCCGGCTGTGGAAAGGAGGGGACAGAGGGGCCCAGATCCTCCTCTGCACCCCCCAGGACACCTGAACAAGGGATCGATGCACAAGGAGCATCCTTTCTTTCATTTTTTTAAGAAAACAATATTGAGGTATAACTGACACACAATATAACTTATCCATTTTAAGTATTTAATCATTAAATTCAATGATTTTTAGTAAATCTACCAAGTGGTACAATCATCACCAGCTTTAGAATGTTTTAAGCACACTTGTAAATTCTTTCATTTATGGTTAATCCCAGTTCCTACCCTCAACCCAGGGCAACTGCTAACCTACTTCCTAGACTGACATTCTCTGAACACTTCATATAAGTAGAAGCAGATGGTGTATGGTCTTCTGTGTAACTACCCTCACTTGGCATGCATTTTAGGTTTATGTGTGTTGTAGTACGGGTCAATTGTTTTTTATCCTTTTGATTGCTGAATAGTATTCCATCATATAGATATACACATTTTGTGGAACTATTCACCTGGTGAGGGACATTTGATTAACTTCCATTTTAGACAACTATGAATAATTCTGTTGTAAATATTTACATATGTATGCAAATACATATGTCCATTTATGTAGACATGTTGCATTTTTCTGCATAGATAACTAGAAGTGGAATTGCTAAATTGAATACTAAATTTATGTTTAACTTTTTAAGAAACTGCTGAACTGTAGAATATCTTTGTACTGGTCAGCTTTCTCATCACTGAGACACAATACCCAAAAACCTCAACTTAAAGGGAAGGTTCAATTTATCTCACAGTTTTGGGGGATTTAGTCCATGGTTAGCTGGCTCCAAGGCAGGAACATCATGGTGGGTGGGTGTGGCAGAGCAAAGCTGCTTAGTTCATGGAGACCAGGAAGCAGAACAGTGGAAGAATACCAGAAAGGATGGGGCAAGGGACCTGACATAAATCCCCAGGGCCACATCTCCATGACCCACCCAGACCCACCCAAACCCACCCACAAGTGTGCTGCACCAATCACTGAGGGCAGATCCCAAAGCCAGTCAAGGTGAACCTCCACTCTGACCACCACGATCTGTCAACCCTACCAGCCAAGATTGAGGGTTCCTGCTTCTTCCCATCTTTGCCAACACTTGTTATTGTAATCTTTTTGGCAACAACCATTCTAGTAGCATGAAGGGGCATCTTGCTGTGGTTTTAATTTTTATTCCATAATCACTGATGGTGCTGAGCAGCATTTCATGTGCTTAATTTATTCATTGCATGAACAGATATTTATATTTATGAGGGACCTACCATGTGCCAGAACTCTTCTAGGGACCAATGAACAAAACAGATACAATTCTTCAAGGCACTTATATTCTTGTTGCGGGGACAGACAACACAGAAGACCACACATACATCAAACATGAAATAGCGCTGCTGCCGGCCAGTCAAAAAAAAAGAAAGCAGGGGAGGGGGACATAAAATGTTTAGGGGTTGAAATTTCAGGTAAGATGACCATAAAGACTCACTGAGCAAAGACCCGGAGGGAATGAAGATCTTATTTTGGGAGAATCTGGGAGGAGAGAGGCCAAGGAAAAGGGAATAGATGTTACAAAGGCCCTGAAGTGGGAAAACGGTGGACGCTCTCGAGGACTGGCAAGGAGACCGTGTGAGAGCACTTGAAGAATGGAGTCGTAAAGTCGGAGAAGTAAAGGGAGCCAGATCTTGTCAGGTCTTATGATAGTAAGGTGTGGGTTTGTGTGTGTGTGTGTGTGTGTGTAAGTAAAAGGGAAGTCACTGAAGGACCGTTGAAAACAGTCCTGGTATGGAGGATGGGGGGACAAACAGAAAAGCAAAAGGAGTTGTGGAGAGACCCATTAGGAGGCCCCTTGGTGACCCATGACACAAGATATGATGGTGCTTAGACCAGAGTGGGATCATAGAAATGGAGGGAAGTGCTTGTATTCTAGATCCATTTTCCATGCAGAGCTGCAGAATTTGCCAGCTGATTGCCTATAGTCTGGGAGTAAAGGAGAAAAGTCCTGAATGACCTCTGGGTTTTAGCCTGAGCACCTGGAAGAATGGACCTGCCATTCAGTGAGATGGGAACCCTGTAGGACATACCCACCTGGAAGGAGAGGAGCATAGCTTGGTCTGTGCCATGAGGGTAGGAGATGAGTAAAGGAGTAGATGTGGGAAAGGCAGCTGCAGAGCTCAGGTGGGGATACAAGAAGCAGCACCACAGATGTGGTCTCAAAAGCCCTAAGGCTTAAGCAGCCTGGAGGCTGAAAGAGGATTTGCTGAACATCTGAGGCCGCTCCTACGATCCCAGCGAGATGTTTCCCAGACAGCTGAGCTGGAGAATATGGCTGAGGCCTGAATCACTAAGAAGGCTCTTTCGTTCCTGCCTGAGTCTGAAAGCAGCCTCACTTGTCCACCCAACTTTAGGAACTGCCTTGTCTACTTGCCAACTCCATACAGAACCAAGAAAAAGGGATCTGCCTGCTGTGTGTCCCCAGGACTGCTGTGTGCTGAACCACGTCCCCTGCCTAGAATCAGTGTTGAAGCCCTAACCCCCAATACAAATGATCGTATTTGAAGAAGGGACTGTAAGGAGGTAATTAAGGCTAAATGAGGTCATAAGGATGAAACCCCAATAACATAGCAACTCTTGTCCATATGAAATACCAGAAGCCCCTCCCCCATATGAATACAAGTCAGGAACCAAAGCTTTACCAGAGCTGAAATCAACCAGCATCTTATCTTGGGTTTCCCAGTCTCCAGAAGTGGGAGAAATAAATTTCTGTTGGTGAAGTCACACAGTTTATGATATGATATTTTGTTATGGCAGCCTGAGAAGACTAAGATAAGGACACCCAAAGGACTAGAGGGGATGTGCACCTGGGTGCAGAATCTCTGTGTACTTCAATGTTCCCACCAAAGTCCAGAATTTGTCCTATACATTAGGACTCTGCCCTTTATCTGCTACATCTGGAGGGGGAAAGGACAAGGCTCAAGAAGAGAGGCTCAAGTTTGCTCCCCAGCAAAATTCTCTACACAAGAAGGTAATAGACCCCTTTCTTTTACATAAACATTAGTGCTACAACAATGCAAGGATCACCAATTTTGTGCCATCGCCCGGTCCGTCTGCTGCAGCAGTTACTGATGCAGAGGCTACACCTGCTGCCCCAGGAACCTGTGTGGTCTCTGCAGAAAGCTTCTTATCCTGCTTCATGCACCAAGCAGTGCACAGAGCTCAGTCCTAACTAGTGGCCATCATGTCTGGGAACTCTCCACTCCCACCGTTCTGTCCTCTTCTGTATTGCTTTAGTGCCCAGCATTATTCACCTTCCTAATGTGTCCTCTTCACCTTGCCCTTTGAACTTGCTGCTTTTTTTTTTTTTTATCTGTGCCAGGGACTGAACTGAAGGCCTTGCACATGGTAGGTGAGCTCTCTACCACGGAGCTACACCCCAATCTCGAACTTGGTTCTCAGCATTCATCATCCCAGGCCTAGGAACTGGCAACATCTTACCTATGTTTTTGCTTTTGCTCTATCTGAACTGTCTTGGATATCTTGGGAGTTCATCATCTGTCCCTACACCCATCTGCCCTTCCACCCTTTCACCTGCCATGGGCTAAATATTTGTGTCTCTCCAACTACATGTGTTGAAACCCTAATCCCCATATGATGGTATTTGGACATGGGGCCTTTGGGGGGGTTGTGATTAAGCCATGTGCATGGAGCCCTCATGAATAGGACCAGTGCCATTATATGAAGAGGTCAGAGAAGTAGCTAGCTCTTCCTGCCATGTGAGAACACAGCAAGATGGCTGTTTTTAAACAAAGAAAAGAGTCCTCCCAGGAGTATGACCATGCTGGAATCTGGTCTAGGACTTCCAACCTGTGAGAAGAATGGTGAGAAATGAACATTTAGTGTGTCAGCTCTCCACTAACTTGTTAGAGCAGCCTAAACTGACCAAGACCTATCCTTCTTTCTGCTCATCTCCTCATTTTAGCCTATGGGATCATATATGGGGTCTTTATGGCACTGAAAATGCTTCATCCCAACTCCCACCAATGCAAAAAGAGAAAGATACATGGTCTTGTAAAAGAAATGTCTCCTTCCCCCAAATTATGGGTATGTGGTGTATACCAACTGTTACCCTGTAGACATAAAGCAAGGTTATTAGATTTAAGCACAAGGTTGAGATATTTGAATTTCAAAGACTGCACTAAGCAGAAAAAAGTTGTCCCAAGATTGAGAAGGGAGTTGATAGAGATGTTAACTGACAAAATACAGCCCAGTCTCCCTCCGACTTGAGGATCTTGTAGTTCAGCAAAAATTTTAAAGAGAGAACTGGAGGATTCAGAGTCGTCAGCTTTATAGACTGGCAAGTGTAGATACTCAAGAAATCAACTCAAGTTTATGACCACCATGTTTTCAGAGGCGAAAGAACATGTTCACACCAAAGAAATAGGAAAGATATAGTCCTAGAGGAGGGAAAAAAAAAGGGCAATCTTATTGAAAATGAATAAATTTAGCTTTAAACTTACTCATGTTTTTCTCATTTCTTCACAAGCTGATGAAAACTTTGGCATAGAGTACTGGAGTGCCTAAAATAAATACACATTAATTCCTACAAAACATACATAGTCCCCTAAGAATTCCACCCTCACCCAGATGCTGTGCTGCCTTTGAGAATCCACACACAAGGAGGAAAGTTCTGTGTTGGGAGGGTGAAGGAGGAGAGCCCTATCTCGCCCCACCATCTTCTTTCCTTTTTGAACTGCCTCCCCTTGTCCTTTCTAATGGGTCCTTGTCATTCCTGGCCTCTCCAAGTTACCAGCAAGCTCGCTCCTCTATTTTCCCAGCACGATTTTCCTCCAGAGGTTTCTCTAAGATCCAACATCCCATTCTAAGTAACTGGTTGCTAGGTTTCCAAGAACAGCTACTACTTGCTAAACATTAGTTAGGTCTGGGATCAAGGTTAAGCCTGCTTTTTGTTGGCTTCTGCAGCCTTCTCGTGGTCACACACATGGAGACAAACCCACAGTCCTCCGTTCCAACCGCATTTCTTACTATTCTAGTCTGTTTTTCACCATGATCTGGGTTGCTTACTCCTAAGTGTGCTCAGTGTAACTTCCCAGAGAACAGAACAGAATGGGAGCAAACAGCTCGAGAAAGGAAGCTTTAGAGTCTACTGAAGGTCAGGGGTCACAGCACAGCTTGGTTGCTGAGTCTGGAGGGACAGGACTATAGGTGCTGCCGAAGCGGTGGCAGGGAAACTCACAGGCCGGGAGAGAGAAACAGTGTATGGCAGAAGCCAGGCGCCCATCTATGTGTTCCATCCCAGTGCCACCAGCCACGTGCATGACTTTGGGCAAGTCACCTAACTTCAGTAACCCTAGTTTTTAAACCTGTAACAAAACACAGTACCACAGGCCTCAAGGGCTACATGAGGAGTAAAGGAAATATGTACACAGGCCCACCATGACTGAGCCTGACCCAAACGGGGCTCTTCGCCTCTCTTTTCTGTTTCCTGGACAATAGGAGTGAGGGTCCAGACAGAGCAAATGTGGTCAGGACAGACTTGTTAAAGACACAAGAACAAAATCTGCAGGAACATGGGAAAGGTTCCATGAGACCACCAAGGGTTTGTCCCAGACTGGCTGGCTATGGAGCCAGGCTCTGCAGCTCTGAGTTGGTTGTACACACCTGTCCCCCACACAGACACTCGCTGGCCATGTGGGGAGATAACACCAACTGCTTGAGCCCAGTTAGATGTGTGGCCAAGCTACCAATGCACTCCCCAAGTGAAACCTGGAGGTGGGGCAAGAGTATGACTTAGGGAGGTTGCTATTAAGATGTGGAATCCAATAGAGAAGAGAAGGTGAGATGTAATGGAATAGGGAGAGGTAGAAAGCCAGAATCTGCATTACCCCTCCCTTCTGCCCCCACCCCAGGCAGCAAGCACCCTGTCTACCCACCTCTCTGTGGCCTCCACTGCCACCGCCTCCTTCTCCTCACCTGGCCCCTGAGATTGCTCTACCAACTTGCATTCCTTCCTTCTCTTATCTCTTCTAACAATTGCACATTTCCCTGAGACAAATTCAAAGGCCAAGAAGAGATAAAATGACTTCCCCATTAATAACCCCCTGAGCAAGTTTCCTTAAAGGATGCTTACTTGACAAACTTGCAGGCCTTATTTTCTCCAGGATTTCAACTGGAAGCACTGTCCTTCCTCTTGGAATGACATGGAGTTAATCCATCTGTCATTACTGGGGGCTGGTTACATGCTTGACACTGAGCAGGGCCTTTCCCTCTGCTGTGGCATGTTATCCTCACAATAGCCCCTCACTGTACAGATGAGGAAACTGAGGCTCAGAGAGGCGTAATGATTTGCCCAAGGTCACAAAACAAGCAAGTAAAGGAGACCAGAAGAAAGCTAAAGAGAGTCCTCACCAGCTGTCACTGAACTGTCTGCAAGGCATGAAGAGAGGGGTGGCAGCCAGATCCTTGCATATAAGCAGCAGAAGTGTTCCAGCTTACCTGAGCACCAGGCTCTTTCTTGGTAATAGGTTTGAGTCTCAGAGACCCAAAGAGTCCGACTACTGGAAAACCAGGCTGTGAGAGGCATCAGGACCACCTGGTGCCAGGTATGACATGAAGACATACCAGGTATGACATGAGGACCCCTGTGTCACAGGCCCTGTCCTGTGAGTACCTGTGCACCCTCTCTGTCAGAGGCTTGGTGCCTCTTTTCAACTCCAGAAGATAGCACACTTGCTCGTGTACCATCTTCCTGTGGCAGGATCATGGGCCCCAGCTTAGCAGCTCCCATATGGCTGATGGGGAAGAAATCACCCCCCCAGGCAATTGCCACCATGAGGGTGACACAATGGACAGAGCAATCAGCCAGGGTGGAACACATATCACAGCAGGCTTTATAGGAGGTTTTTTTTGGTGGGGAAAGGGGGAGAGTGAGGTTGCAGTGCTGAGGATCAAACCCAGGGCCCCTGCATGCTAAGTGAGCACAGAGCAGGTGGTTCGGAGTTGAGGCTGGAAAGCACAGTGGTGCACCCTAACCCTGCTCCTAGGACCTGAGCACACACCTAGGACTGTGGCACCAATGGGCCCCAGGTTCTACTGCAGTCACTCCACCTAGTCATCCCTAGGTAGGTAGAGTTAGCATCCGCTGTGGAAGGGAGGAAATCTAGACTTACAAAACAAGTTTCTTACCTGATGCCCCACGGTTCTGAGTGACAAAGTCAAAATTCAGTCCAGG
Source organism: Erethizon dorsatum (assembly GCA_028451465.1). Taxonomy (NCBI): domain Eukaryota; kingdom Metazoa; phylum Chordata; class Mammalia; order Rodentia; family Erethizontidae; genus Erethizon; species Erethizon dorsatum. Next base: position 44,554,862 of record CM051826.1, read on the forward strand.
CCTGGCTGACTCCAGAATGCAAACTCTTACTAGGTCTGTTAGCAAATAACGCCTCACTATTACAGAGCATTACACATGTCAAGATGCTCTCAGATCCATGATCCAGCTCACACTCCTAGCAACCTGCAAAGGAGATGGAATAGATAGGATGATGCAAATTTCCCAGCCAAGCAAATGGGGTTCAGAGATGCTGAGTGACCCACCCATGGGAGAGCTGGCCCTGCAGCCTCCTGGCCCAGTACCTACCTTGTGGCTCAAATGCTCCATAGTGTCGTGAGTGACCAGCTAGGGAGAGAACCAGAGTCAGAACGATAGAGTCATTCACTGCCAGATTCTGGTATTCAATTCCTAGGCAGGCCATCTGACCAGGCCCCACCACACAGACTCACACACACACTCACACACACTCACACAGACGTGTGCACCTGCACGTGCATGCACAGGCACACGTGCCACAGAGGGGCAGCACCCTGCTGCCTTGGGGTCTGGGTACAATTGAACACAAATGAGGAGTTGTTGCCTAACAAATTAGCAACAGGTAACAGCAATCAAGCCATCTGTCACCTCCCACCCACTGCCACCGCTTAATCCTCTTTCTCTGCAGTGTCCCGGCTCTGTGCTCAAACACAAATTAATATACTGGCCTTTGCATATGTATTTGTGGCTTCAGGTGGGGAGAGAGCCACATGAGCAGGTGGCGAGAAGGCAGTCACTGGAGACACTTTCCTCATGCAAATGTCCTTAGTTGGTGAGGGGAGTCACTGAAGGGCAAATGGGACAGGCAGGCTGCATGGGAAGCTTGGGCCCTAAGCCTGAGCCTATAGGGCCGGCCCTCTGTCTCTTGGGGAAGTGTCCCTATCCTGCCTGTCTCCTCTGGGCTTTTGGGCCACATTAAAGGAAGGAAAGGCCATGTGAGCATCCAGGGTCAGCAAAAGGCATTGGGGGGTAGGGGACAGCAGCAAGCCCCAGGCACCCAGATGGCCAGGTTACATAGCAACAATCGCCGGCCACTTCTCAGAGCCTCAGTTTTTTCGATGCAAGTTTCTGAGATGTGTGAGTGCACTGCAATGCTCAGCTGAGTTTGGCCAGAATGAATATCAATAGTGGCTGGTATTTATTAGGCACTTACTGCACGCCAAGCCCTTTTCTCCATTTCACCCTCTGCATGTCCTCATGAGGTTGATGTTATAGGTCCTAGCTGTGGTCTAGGCTGGACCCAAGCTCCATATGGGCACTAGGAATGCAAAAACAAAACTGCACAGGGTAGACCTAATGCTGATCATCACGGCACTGAGAGTCAGCTCAGTGCTGCAAATAATGGGAAGGTGATGGACCCACGGGCCGCTCGAGGCCCTGAGGATGAAGAGGAACCACTAGAAGTAAGGAAAAGCATTCCTGGAAGAGGGAACACCATATACAAAGACCCTGTGGAGGGCAAGAGCCTGGTGTCTGGGGGCACTGTGGCTGGCACCAGTGTAAGAAGAGAGGGCGAGCCACAGGTGAGGCTGGACAGAGCCAGGTACAGATCAGGCACAGCCTGGCCAGTCCTAGAGGAAGTACCAGATTTTCTCCTAAGTGTGGTGAGAGGGTGCTGCTAAAGGTCATTTAAAGATGGGCTTCTCCACCATCTCCTGTTGTCCCCTCTTGTCACATGACAAGAAGTGTGGTCACCTCTTGGAAAGCCTCCTGGGGAGCCCTAGACTGAGCCAGTGTGAGTACCACAGGGGTTCCCAGTCTGCAGCTTTCTTCTCATCAGACAGACATGAGCTGGGGAAGGCAGAGCTCCATTGCTTGTGATTTTTTAGTGGGACAGGGCCTGGGAAGGGGTCCCAGGGATATCAGGCATCCCAGCCCACATAGTGACAATAGAGCTCTGGAATCTCATAGACCATCCCTGTACAGCAGTGTGACCTGGAGCAAGCTTTCAAACCTCTCTCTGCCCTTGTTTCTGCACTTGTAAAATGAACAGTCTCCTTCACAGAGCAGTGATGAAGAAAAACTGCTACCTAGCACCTCACTTATGCCCACACTTAGTAGGTGCTCAGTAGGTACTAAGCAGTGCTGTTACTCTCTCCTTCCAGCCCCGCCGCTGCCAGCCAGTCAGCACCAGCCCTCCATGCACTATGGCCCCAGAGCTTTGCAGCGTCTGAAGTTTCAAATCCCTTGTTAAAAATAAGCTTCAAAACAAGCCAGAAGAGAAGGCGGGAAAGGAAAATGGAGAGGGAGAGAGGAAGAAGATTTTTCACCTGGAGCCAGACCTCTGATTCTGCCGGTGGCCAGGGACAGGCTGGCCGCCAGCTTCTCTTGCAAATCAAAGGGCTGCCGAGTAATCAGCTCCAAACAAAGTGCTGAGTTCTTGGAAGCGGGAAGCAGAAAGACAGCTCCCTCAGTATTGCAAGTATCTCTCTCCCTGGGCTCCCACTTTGGGCTGGAAGGGGCTGGGAGTGAGTGGGGAGAGAGGAACAGGTGGATGATGCCTCAGGCTAGAAGAGGAGAGGAGAGCCGAGACTGGCTTTGATTGTGTCATTGAAACCTGATCCGATGTCCTTGGATTAAGGTCAATCACTTATGTCTCTAAGCCTCCACTGACTCATCTGTGAAATGGCACCATAGCAGCCATTCCCCACCCTACGAGCTATTCTACCATGGCTCCTCCAGCTCTCCCAGGCCCTCAGGGCACACAGCTGCAGATTCATTTTCCTACAGCCAGGTCTGGCTTTCCATTCTGGGCACTGCACTCAGCCACACTTTCCATGGCCAACTGCTGCACTGGGCAGCCAAAGCCAGCCACACCTGGGATGCTCCAGGCATTCTGGAGTGGCTATCACGATACCTGATACAAAGCTACCCCTGACTGACAATGGCTAAGAGCCCTAGTTCCATCCTCGTCTCACCAGGCCACCAGTCCCCAGGCTCCCCTATCCCAACCTGCCTCATGTTTCTGCTGAGACAAAACCCACCATCTTTCCATGTACAGCTGAAATGCTCTCACCTTCCAGAATCCACCCCCCCCAAATCTTCTCTCCCTCACCCAATGCAGAATCCAGAGCCCTTATCTGAGCAATTATCAAAGTCTACTTAGAATGGAGTTATTTGCATGGATGGGTAATTTTCTAAATCTCCCTTTAAGTTTGTACAGTTGTAAGCCAACATGCAACAGGATGTGAGCTGTGACTAAGGGGACAATAGCACAAGTACTGAGGGCTGAGTGAACGTAAGCCACGGATACTTTGGGGTACACAAAGAGGGGGTGAATTGCTGAGGGTGTGGGAACCTGAGAGGCAGAAGGAAATGTGTGGCTGTGTGTAACATCTGCAGATGTGCATGTGGGGCGCTCCGGGCACAGGACCTCATTCCTCCTCCCCTTCCCCCCTCCCTTCCCTTCCTTTCCTTTCCCTTCCCCTCCCCTCCCCTCTCCTCCCCTTCTCTCTCTCTCTCTCTCTCTCTCTCTCTCTCTCTCCCTCTTTTTACAGCACATAGACATCGTGTGCACCTTCACATTCTTAAGCCTTGTGACCGGTACAAATTAACTGGTGAGCACAGAAGGGAAACTCCAGCTGTGTCCTCCAGCCTTGGCCCTGCTACTGTACCAAACACCTCTAGGAGCCAAATAACTACATGGTCAGTCCTCACAGCGTGCTTTTCCCTTTCTGCATGTTGTTCGGTGTTGTTCAAGAGTCCTCACACTCTTGCCCCGCCTTCCAGGGGATGAGGCCCATTGCCACAATCCCCTGGAGGCTGAGCTGGAGTCCAAGCCCTGCCTTGGGGTTCTGACTCCTGAGAGCAGAGGTGTGGAAGGTTCTCATCTTCAGGGGATTTAGCTGGAAGAGGAGCTTTTCCAAGCCTCATAGATCTGAGCTTCCTTCCTCTGTGAAATGAGGAACTAGAATGTTCCTCTAGGTTAGGCAACAGGGGTGTAAACGTGCATATTGTCTGTCCAGCCTTGTTCAGATATAACTTCCTCCAGGAAATCTTTTCTGAAAATCTCCCAGCTCCAGTGTGTTCCCATGGCTCCAAATCTTGTCAAGTAGCACATGGCCTGTCCGCGGCTCTGTCATCTGTCTCCATGGCAGCATCAGAGCCTTAACAGGGACAGGGTGTTATTCACCTACATGTGCAGTGCCCAGCCTAGTGCCCGGCACATCTTAGCTGTTTCACAAATATTTACTGAATGAATGAATGAATGAATGAATGAATTGCCCAGGACCCAAACCAACTTGTGCATAGGAACATTTGCAACCAGTCCCACATCTGTGGAGTGCAGTAGGAGAGGGGAGGAGGATGGTGCTGGAGAGAGCTCAAGCACTTGCCTCAGTCCTCACCCCTCCAGCCTGGCAGTTCTACTGGCCTTAGTCCTCTGAGGATGGGCTGGGGAAGGGAGGGGCAGGAAGCCCTCTGCCCAGTATCTCTTAAGCCCAGACACAGATCAGCCTTGGAAAGCCAGCACCTCTGTCACTGCTCCTGCCAGGGAGGTCCCTCCCAGCCTGCGCAGTGCCCACTGCCCACATGGCCAGCTCCCCTGGCTGAAAAGCCCCTGGGGCTTCCTCTCCAGTACTTGCATCTACAGGAATTTGGGGAAAACTCTGCAAAGCCTACAAAGGCCTGTACCACTTCTTCCCAGACTCCGATTTTCCCTTTTCTCTGTGGCCAGTGGCCAACTGCAAGTGGGTTCATTAATATTAATGTTAATAATCTGCATTTGCTTCCCGCTTTCCCGCTTACAAAGCACTTTCAGATCCATCATCTCAGCCGATCCTCGGCACCAGCCTGGGGGTCAGCAGGGCAGTGATTACCGGCCGGTTTTATGGAGGAGGGAGCTAAGATCCTAGGAGAGAAGGGGTCAGCTCAAGGTCACACAGCAGCTGGGCCTGAAGAGAGCTTGAAGCAGAGTTGGGGTGTTCTGACCCCCCAGGCCAGCATTTGGTCACTCTGTCTTGCTCCTACTGACTCTTTTCCTCCTCCACCTCATCACTGTCATCGTTAGCATCATCTCCTCCTTCAGGTTATCTGTTCTCAGTCATTAGAAAGACAAGCCGAAAATAAATAAGAAAGGCACACTTCAGCCATCTGTTAAAATGGGTAAATGGACCTGCCAAGCAATTTGCTGGGTGACCTTGGGGGAGACATGTCCCTCTCTGAGCCTCCATTTCCTATGTGGTGTTTCAGAGGGCTGCCTTCTCCCCTCCTCCTGCCCTGCCCTCTCTGCAGAAGGCTGCTGACATGTGAGGTGCAGCCTTGGGTCCTGGTTGAGACTGGCAGCAGTCAGCCCTGGGATCCCCTCCTCAGTGGTCAGGAGTGGGAGGAACAGATGTGTATCATGAGAGGACTCCAGGAACCCTCCTGAGGATGGGAATGGAGCTCATCAAAACCGCTGCCACGTAGCTACACCATGACAAGTACTTTACATGCATTATCAACATGCCTTAAAATAGTCTGACCAGATGGCAATTATTTTCATTTTGAAGATGGGGAGCTCAGAGGGGTTACCTGACTTGCCCAAAATCACACAGCAAACAGCAGATGCAAGTTTCAAACTCAGATCTGGTGTGATTTCTCAGTCTCAAACGTGTAATGATCCAGGTGGACTGGAAGGGGTGCATGCTGAACCCCCTAAAAATTCACCCTTTCTCCAACTCCACTCACCTCCTTTCTCCTCACTTCCTCTCACACTTGCCCCTGGAGTCTGCTGAGTCTCCTTTGCTGCACTAGCTTGCCCTGTCATCTCAGCCCAGGCAGAGATTTATGGATCTCACTTCAAGGATTTTTCTTTAATAATAACATTTATAATCATTTTAGAAATTAAGAGCTGAGGATGCAAAGCATTTTAATTAAAATAATCCACAGTTGATAATTATAGGACTCTCTTAGCTGGAACCATCTTCTCTCAATCTGTCACCATTCCTAAGGAAGACAAGAGACAACTGCGAGCCAGTGAGCAAGTCCTGGTCCCCAAGTGTGACCCAAGGAGGCCCAGGGTTCACTCCCAGAGGCAGCCTGCTGGGGAGGCGGGCTGGGGGTGAGCTGGGCTGGCACGGCTTTGGGGTGGGTCACCTGTGAGCCACATAGGGCTGCATCCCCTGGGAGCCCTTCCAGAGCCCTCCCCCCACACACTGTCCTCTGCTGTGACCCCCGTGGGCTCAGCGCCTACAGGCCCAAGACACAGCAGAGTGTCCAGATCTTTCCACCAATGCTCCCATCCTGCCTCAGTGCCCAGCCCCACCAGCACCCCCACCTGGGCACTTTCCTGCTCTCCTTGGTCAGGAGAGGGCAGTGAAGGCCACCAGATGCACATAGTCCCTGGAGCATGGACTCCATGTTGGAACTTAGAGAAGAACAGCAAAGGAGCCCAGCCAGGAGGCCTCAACAACTGCCATGTGCCTTCCACTGGGTGTTGTCTGCTCCACTCTGACCCCAGCACAGCCGACTTTTGCACACTCTTCCCTCAGGATCCCACTTCCAGCAGGGATGGTGACCATGTCAACCGAGGTAAACAGAATGCAATTATACCCCAAACAAAGCCACAACAGTCAGGACCCACAAGTCATCAGGTCTGCGTGTGGGGTCAGCAAAGAAGGCTTCACAGGAAAGGTGATGCCTCAGCAGGGCTATGAAGGATGAATAGGAGCCTACCCACTCGATGACAATCATAACTGCTAGGATTTCTTGACTGTTCACTCTGTGTCAGGTATGGAGCTGGTGAGTTGCATTGTCTCAGGCAAGCTTCACAACAAGCCTGGAAGATCTACTCGTTGTCAGTGCCCCGACTTTCCAGACAGAGAGACAGGCTTGCACCACAAGCTTGGGCTCCAGGTCGCACAGTAGAGGAGGATCTAGAGTTTGAACCCACTGATGCCAAAACCTGGCCATAGCCATTTGGACATGGGGTCCTGGGGTAACAGGGTTCTGGAAGGGCAGCCCCTGCGGTGGGGACTGCACAGAGTGGGTCACGGCAGCTGGTAACACTAGTGGCAAGTGTGACCGGTGGGCGTCATCTTACCAGATAAGTTTTAGAAAACTAAATGTCCCTCTCTGGGGCCTTAGTTGGCCCTCAGGGAGTGTAGGGTGGGGCTCAGAGGGTCTTAGCTTCCTGGGTCTACTGAGCAGAGCACCTTTCTGTCCCCCAGTGAATACCCCAGGATGGGCCCAGGGAAGATGCCACAGCCAAGGATCCATCCTAAACCCATCTAGAGCCAAAATGAGATGGGAAAGAGTATTCAGACAGTGGCCTCCCTTGGGTCCATTGATGCCTCTGTTTCCTCGCAGGAAAAACGAGGGACCCAGGCGAGTCAGCCAGGGCAGGGCCCTGGATGTCACCAGCAGGAGGAGACGGCTACCCTGGCTGCAGAGGATCAGCCTGTCCCTTCCAAAGCTTCCCCAGCCTCTGCAGCCCAGGGCCTTCCCCTCCCCACTCCCAGGCAGCCTCCCCGACGGAGGGCAAGGACCTGAGGAGGATTGGGCAGACTCACTCATGGGGAAAATTGGTTCTTGGCCCGAGGAGCTGCAGGGGGGATTTGCGATGAGCACTGAGGGGACCCTGGTGCTGCCACACTGGGGTCAGGTGGGGCAGGCTCGGGGCTTGCTGTGGCAGGTCAGGGCCATCCTCCCACCCCATTAATTATATCTAAGGTGGCATGCCCAGTCCCCTGCCTGGCACCTGCTCTGTCCCTTCCAGAGGGCTGACATGGGCTGGAATCACTGAGAATGAATTGGCACCAAGCCCTGGGGCTTCTGGGGACCTGCTCACAGGATTGGGCAGCCTACAGAGGACGTGCTGGTTCTACAAGGCTCAGGCTGCGACAGGATGGATTAAAGGAGATTTGGAGGAGGGCGATCACCCAGAAAGCCCACTCTTCTCAGTGTTGCCGGCAAAGCTCATCCTGCGCACCACTTCCTTAAGTAGTGGCCTCTCCAGATGCCACTTTCCTGCTCCAGGAGGGGAATTTCCCTCCCATCTGTCCCCTCCCTCTTAGAGAACACTAGAGGCTGAAGTGGTTTCAGTAACAGAATTTTATTGCTGCTAAAAATAATGGAGCAACCCAAATCTCATTTCCAGTATTCTATAAAAATAGGGTGGGGAGTAGCAAAACTTCAAGGTAGCTGGAAAACACTAAGATAGAATTTTAAAAATATATAAAAGAAAGCAAATAAATGGTTCATACAGGATTCAGAATGATGGCTACCGTGAGTAGGGGATGATATTGGCAGGAAGAAGCTACACAATTAAGTAGCCTCATTTCAAGGTTTTTGCTTTTATGTTAGGAGGCAGGTTTGAGAGTATATATTATATTAACATAAAAAAGAATGAATAAAAAGTAGGACCAAAAATGGGCCAATAAGGTGGGTGTAATGAAGACTATAAGCATCCAAATTCTGTGCATCTGAGCTTTAAAAAAATTGGGGAAAATATCAAAAGGAAACAAATTCTAAAATCAGATCATACTGTGCCTGCCCCTCAGCCTCCTGTGTACGCTGAGGCTTTCTGGCTTTCCAGGCAGTCTTGAAGCCTGGGTCATCCAGAAAACTTTCTGAAAGGGTAAATCCTAGCCTGCTACTTTGTTGTCCTGGGTATCATAAAAGAAAAATAATTTTAAATTAAAAATTATCCTAAGATGTTGTAGGCCAAGTGGTGTCTGCTCCTGTGGGGCTCCAGGGGGTCTCCCTCCTAGAGTGACAACCATGCCAAGGCCTTAGAAGATGATAAGAGAAAGAACAAGGAGCACAGGCCAGAAGCCTGGCACACCTCTTCCTTCCCAATTTTAGGGGCCTGGCCTGGCCTCCTGTGGGTGGAGCTCTGGACTACTTCTCTCCCCTCCAGGACCAGGCAGATTGGCCCCAGCTACCAGGCTTTGCTTCCATCTCTACCCTTCTTCTGCTCCCCATCCCTCTTCTGTCCTCGGTATGTCCCTAAGGAAGGGTTCCTGCTTTCCTGCCTTGGGGTGTTCAGCTTTCCTTGGGCAGTAGGCTGGGCACTCTGAAGGGGCTTTTCTATCCCTCAAAGTAGCCATTGCTGTCAGACAGTGGCCCCAGCCAGCCCCTTGCCTTGAAGCCCTCAGGGAAAACAAAATGGGGGCTTCCTCCCTCCCCAGGCTTTGTTTAAGTCAATCCATCTCCATCTCTCACTTCGCAGCTTTCAAACCTAGGTGACTCACCACAGAGCGTACCATCAAGTCCTCCCCAACAGCAGACGGGCCGCTTGGTTAGTCTATGTGTGGAAGGCTGAGGAGGCAGCTGATGTGTAGAAAGCAGAAGGGTGACAGCAAACTGCCTAAGGTCCAGGTGACCATTTGGGCCACCCTCCTCTCCCAGTCGGCACACCTGGGCACAGCCCTGGAGGTTGCAGCTCTTCACTGGACGCCGTCTCCATGGTCACTGCTTGTCATTACTGGCCCTATTTTCCCAATGGGGCCAGGAATTGGAGGTCTTTGCTTTCTAGGTGTGGCTCTAGGAGACAGGTCACAGGCCCAGGTTACTCTGGGAGACAGAGATGGGCCTAGAGCCCAGGTCTGCTGACGCCCAGGCTGGCAGGCTCTCAGGCCATTATGCCAGTTGCCATGCTTCTCCCCTGTGAAAAAGTTTCCAGGCCCACCCCACCCCTCCACTGTGGGAAGGCTGCCCCAGGGCCTTGTTTCCTCCTACAGTCTAGCAGAGGCAGGGTGGAAGAGCTCAGCCCAGGCTGTGTGTCCCCTCCAAGACAATAAGATTCCACAAACATTCACTGAGTCTTTACTGTGTGCCCAGCACTGTGCTTGGCATAAGGCAGAGTGAGCTTGATTGATCAACATGGGCTCTGAAGTTTTGGAGGTCAGACTCTAACCTAGTAATTCGATATCCCAAATCTCCTGGAGGGAAGAGGTAGGAACAGCCAGGCCCAATCCCCCCAGGCCAATCGAATCAGAAAATCAGAACCTGTAGCTTTTTTTAAAGCCTCCAGACAATTCTAATATGCAGTCAGGATGAGACAAGAAAATAAGCAATTATGGTGCATTCTTATCCTTGGTATGCTCAAGAAAGTACAGGGAGAACCTTGGAAAGCTGCCTAAGTCCAGTGGTGATGGTTGTGGTGGTGGTGGGAGGATGTTTGGAGAAAGCTTCCTGGAAGAAATGATAGGTGACCCTGCAGGTTCAATGGCAAGGTGGAGGAGATTAAGGCCACACTGGGGACTGATCTTGGGGCAGGGGAGGGCAGCATGAGATGAGCTGGAAGAGGCAGCCAGGCCTCTGATGGCAGAGGGCACTTTGCTCTTTGAGGGAGTTTGCCCGGACCTCAAAGGGAATGGGGCACAGGGACAAGGTTGAAGCCTGGGAGTAACATGATCAGATGTCTGCTGACCACCTGGGAAATTTGTGTTGCTCATCTAGGTAGCAAAAGGCTCCCAACTGGGTGGGTTCAGGACCGCTCTGCCAGTCCCCGGGGGAATCAGGAATCAGGGGCAGGAGGATCCTGGGGGTGGGCCATGATGGTCTCACCCCAAGGCCACTAGGTGCTTCCAGTTTAATCTGAGCTCTGCAAGGGCTCCCTGGGCTGGAGGGGTTGATGGCAGCTGCACTGATCTTGCTTCTCTTTGGCTCCTTAAAGAGCTTATTGACTGGAGAGCCTGAGGGGGCTGGGACATGCACAACAGAAACCTGAGTCTCATCCAATCCTGGGAGGAAGGAAGACAGGCAAGGAATGAATAGGCAGGGAGGGCCCTTGCAGGCCCGCCTCCCACACCCACTGCAAGCTGGCAGTGGTGGCTGCCAGGCTCCAGCCTCAACTCTTGCCACTCACTCCCCTTTTCCACATTCTAGCCACACAGAGATGCCCTTTCTCCCCACTTCTCTGCCTCTGGATATGTTGTTCACTCAGAGAAGGATGCAAATCCTACCCTGATTTACCCAGCCTGACCTCTCCGTCCAGGCCCAGCACAGACTTCTCTGAGGGCCTGTGCTCACCCCAAGGCTCAAATTTACTATGCTCCTGCATGGAGGGGACCCTGGAAAAGTGTCCAGATGTACAAAACTTGTCACACTTTTTGAAACCATCTGCAGCATCTCCCTCCCCAGAACATAAGCTCTTCAAAGAACTTATCTTTGACTTTGTGTCCCCAGGACAGTACCTGGCATAGAACAGATACTCAGCAAAGCTCTCTAAACCTAGTGAATGAATGATGCATGCCTTAAAAATTTCTAAACCCTTCCTTCTTTAACCCTGATCCAGCCCAGCCTCCTGGGGGTATAGAGTGGTAAAGACTCTGCCTCATCTACCATGGACAGGCCCACTTCAATTCTGGAACTGGGAATATTAGACTTGGAAGGAAACATGGGCCTTATGGTCACTCAGCTCAATCCCTGGTTTTATAGTTGGATCACAGGTCCTCCAAAAGGTCCGACCCATCCAAATCTCATAAAAGCGGATGGTAGTCTGTATTAGTGCTTACAAGAGCTTGCAGGGCTGGGGCAAGGCTCCTCAAAAGACTACAAGCTCTCAATCAGTTAATGCAGGACACAGAAATTTACAAGATTAGCTTAAAACAGCCACTCACAGAGTCAAAGGTAGAAGAGTACAAAAGACTGTTCCAAGCACTAGAGATCCAAAAGATACAGCCAAAGGCCTGGAGCCCATGGCAATATTCCCTACAAGTCCGAATCAGAAGGCCAAAGGGGTCGTGGTGAAAGACCACCAAGAGGTCTGCACTGGGAGGTCGAAGGGTCAGCTCTAGAAGCTAAAGAGTCTACACCAGCAGGCCAAAAGGCTGATGCTGGAAGCTGAAGAATCTGCACCAAAAGCCAGATGATACCCAAGGCGAAGGTGAAAACTGGAACTGCTCCAAAGAGAATAGCCAAAGCTCCGCTAAGGAAAATCAGGTGCAATCCTTCCCTCCAGTTCTCCTTTTTATATCTTCAGGCAACAATCTGCCTTAAAGTGGGTCTTCCATGCTCAGAACCATGCTGACTCAATTCAGATGGTCGTTCCCACTCATGTTGACAATTAATCAAGCACATAGATGGAGGACCCTCCACATAATACTTTATATGGTCCTGGTGGGGGCTGGGTTGTACAAAGCCCACTGAATCCTTTCAGCCTTTCAGGGCCTCTCACCCATCACTCTTGTGACTGCCTCTTTCTCTTCAGGTTGTTGCATCAGGGGCGGAGGGGTTTGTCCTAGAGGCTAGAGGTCCTCTTGTGAAGAGACGCTCCATCCCCCTGGTTCATCTTCCCACTCCAGCAAAGAATGCAAGGGGTGAGGTGAGGCTGACTCAAAACCAAAGATCCCTCCAGCGCAGAATGAAGACCTCAGAAATCAAAACTACTTCAGTGTGAGGTAGAGGCTTCACTTATAATATCGCAAAGGCAGGGGCTGGGGGGACACTGCCAGACATCGAACTGTACAGCAAGGAGAAGCTTGGGATGGGCCTCTCAGCCTTATGTCTTTGCCTTGTCTATACTTTTAGGGGCCCTCTGACCCCTAAAATAACCATTTCACTGATAGGTATAATTTAGGCCAATCAGGATCTTAGCCTTTGTTCCTGGGTGAGCTAGGCTCAAGGGATCTAGGGGCACATAGCAAATGCATGTAGAGGTCGCACAAAGGGCAATTTCCCTAAGTACACCATGCAAAATAAGTATGTGGTCACCCTTATCGCTGCCACCATGTTAGCGACCCAGGTCAGGCCCTGTGCTTTTGTCTACAAACCTCAGTTTCCCAATCATTAAAATGGGGGAAATTTCTCTGCCTTATCACTTCCTGGGTTAGGATAGACTTCTTTAGCAACATCTGCCACTCTTTGAAAACCATCTTCACAAACTCATGACACCTGGTATGAAGGAGCAAAGGCAAGAGAAAGTGAGATCAGGGAGGTCAGGCCGGGGGGTACAGACTGTTTGTGTCTTGTTTTCTCACTTTTTGTTAAAATTCAGTATGCTTGCAGAAAAATGCACTTAGCATTAAGTGTGCAGCCCAAGAAAAAATTTAAAAACCAAACCATCTGTGTAACCAATATCTAGATCAAGGAACCAAACCTTCCCAGATCCTCTGAAGCTTCCCTTGGGCTCCTTTCCAGTCACTGCCACCCAAATCCACTATGTAGACTTCAAACTCCATAGATTAACTTTGCCTCTTTTTGCACTTAATATAAGTGGAAGCTTACAAGGGCACTTCTTTTGTGTCTGCCTTCTTTTGTATGTTGTGCTTCTGTGATTCACTCATAATATTGAGTGTCATTGCAGAGGGGCCCTTCTCATTGTTATGTAGCATTCCATTGTGTGAATACACCATAATTTATTTATCCATTCAACTATTGATGGGCATCTGGGTAGCTTCCAGTTTGGAGCTATTACAAATACTGTTAAAATAGCCTGTTTTTAAGATTTTAAACAGCCACTTTAGAAAACATATGCTTAAAAATGGCCAGGAAGAAAATAATTATGCATTTAATCCCTCATTTAATAAACTTCTATTAAGCACCCAGTGTATCCTGGAATGATCTTCTCCCCTTTTTTCCTAAGTTTGGCTTTTATAGTCCTGGTGACATCCCATTTCTTCTAGAAAGTATTTTATCATTGCTTGCAACCCACAGTGATGTCCCCTCTCCTCTGAGGCCCCAGGCCAGGTCTTGCCAAGGACAGTAGACAGACACCGAGCCCACACTGCTGGCTTTGCCCTGCTCCTTCTCTGCGCTCATTTTCAGGCAGATGCTCCTGGAGAGTGGGTGATGGGTCTCATGCTTCTCTCCCTTCCACAATGGCATGCACAGCATTAGGCACATCATAAAATGCAGAAAATAGACACTGGATTTAACTAGGTCTCAGCTGTGGAAGGGCAGTGCAAATGTAGGTTTAGATCTAGAATGGTTTAGATCTAGAATGTCCCCCCAAAGCCCCCTACGTTTAAAGGTATGGCTGTGGAAGGTGACTGGATCATGGGAGCAATATACTCAACAGTGGAATAATCCACTCATGTGTTCCTAGCTGAATGTGCATTTAGGAGTTAGGACCTGGTCAGAAGAGATAGGTCACTGGCGGTGTGACCTGGAAGAACATATCTCCCACCCTGACTTCTCTCTGCTTCCTGGCCCACACAACAGGCCCTTCCCTTATGCCCTTTTTGCATTTAAACCTGATAATCTTGGACTGAAACTTCGGAAACTGAGCCAAAATTAACCTCTCCCCTTTAAGTTATGAGTGTCAATATTGTGTTTCAAGGATGAGAAAGTGACCAAGACAGCAGGAAGATTCTCTCCACACACACTCCAAAGATACTGTCTATGCAAAACATGGAAAAGACTTATGCCAAACATGAGGAAAGCTTATGAACAGCAGTGGATGGGGAAATGAATTGCATTAGCCTTGAAAGCCAAAATAGCATGAGCTTCTATGGTTTATCTTCACCTCAGTCTCTGTTCATTAATGCAAATAATCATAAACAGTTTGGTAGATACTGAAGTTTTAGAAAGTGTAGATTTCAGCTCCATGGGTTGATAATCCTATTAGCTCCTCTCAAGAAGCTACAGAAATGTCTTACAATAAGGTCTAACAGTGAGACAAACTCCAGTAACACCAGAATTTAAGACATGTTCATATTCCATTTTCATTTCCTCATAAGCTCCCACTAATCTCCAAATACCACCTAGTGTGATTGGAAAATATAATCTTTAAAGCCAGATAGACTTGAGGTTGAAATTCCAACTCCTACTTATAAATATGGCTTTGGGGAAATTACTCAGTCTCTCTAAACCTGAGTTTCTTTAATTAGTAAATAGTGATTATAGTATTTCTTTATTCACATATAATATTTTCAGTTCTAAAATATTCATTTAATTATCTTTTATGACTCCTTTCTTTCACTGGAGTTAATTCTATCTTTATGTTCATTGTGAATATACTTTTCTTTACATTCTTAAGCATAGATATAAGACTAGTTAATTCTACTATCAGAGTTGCTTTAGAACAGTCTCAATTGATTATTTCCTGTGGGTCAAGTTTTTCCATTTCTCCCTATGTCTAGTAATTTTGGATTGTATTTTGGACATTGTAAATGATATGTCAGAGAGACTTTGGATTCTGTATGCCACAATAAAGAATAATAGTGTTTGTTCCAATAGTTAACTTGATTGAACTCTCCCTGCAAACTGTCACCCTTTCAATGGATGGCACCTGAAATTCAGTTCCTTTAGTCTCAGCTGGGCAACTTCCTTAGACAGTTACTTAGCAGAGTTTGCCCACAGAATCTAAGGCTCTTCTTCCTTTTGCACTTTCTAGATTTCCTTTTGCACTTTCCAAATGCCATAACTTCCTTGAAATTTATTCTCTGATTGATCAGAGCTGCTTATCTGGGATCAGAAACAAAAAGTGCTAGACTGCCTCTCTGAAGAGCTGTGTGGAGGGTCGTAACAGATAAGTCTGTACAGAACTAGTAGGAGATACTCAATAAGGTTGTGTATACATGCTCTCCTTCTAGGCCTCAGTTCCTAGGGCTGAAATCATCCTTCCATAAACTTGGAGTGATTTGTTGTTCTTGAAGCCCTTCAAATTGCATCATATTATTCCACCCTTACAAAAATTCCTGAGAGATTTTCAGGGTAGATATCATTTCCCCTCTCTATACATGAGAACACTAATGTTCCCAGGAGTGATTGGACTTGCCCAAGGCCACATAGTTAATACACAGCAAAGGCAAGACCAGACCCTGTGCTTCCTGATATCTCTCTTCTCCAACATCTGTTGGCATCAAGCATGAACAAAGCCAATGTATTAGAAGCCCAGGCAGGCAGCAGGGAGGGCTTCCACCCCGTACTCTCTGTCTTTACCTGCAGAGGAGCATGGCTAGAATATCCTTTTCTGAGCCTGTCCCTGCCCTAGATATGAAAGTCCTGCAGCCTGCAGAGTCGAGCCCTGAGAGATCAGCACACATTGGTGAGTTTGTGCCAGCTGCCCCTGAGGGCCCCTACACTTATCACGAGCCCAGGCAGGAGCAGTGTGTTGTCATGACATTACCACTGCCTCCCAGGATTCAACAACTTATGTGCTTTGGGACATGAAAACTGGTTTCCCAATCTGGTAAATGGGAAAAAATACCTGCTCAGCCAGCTTTATAAGATAATGAGATGATGTGCAGGATATATAAGAGCACTTTGTAAATCCAACAGTGTGTGCCTGTAGGACAGAGCCACCATGACCTCAAGCCTTCAGCCTCTCAGAGCAACACAAGACTTCTCACTGACTGCAGTACAATGAGAGGCATCCTATGCAAGGGCAAGTTCAACAACAGAGCTGGGGGTTTGACCACATTGCCTTCCAATCTCCGATGCTCCAGTTCCTAACAGTGCACCTCAGGGTAAATTCCACTTCTCTGAACCTCAGTTTCCTTAACTGAAAAAATGAGAATAATAATTATAATTGTAGGAAGAGTAAATAAATCATAAGGTTATTATGAGGATTAAATGTGATTACGTATGTTAAGTGCTTTGCACAGTATCTGGCATATGGTTAGTATTCAATAAATAATAGCTAGTAATAAAGATGGCAAATGTTACCTGTGGGTGCTCTTCTCAACACAGGCTCTGAGCAGACTGCCTGTCACCACGGAAAGACTGGACTGTCATGCCCACTGTTGCCAGTGACCTGTTGTGCAACCTCTGACCCCAGGGAACTTGCTCGCAGCTCTGGACCTCAGCTCTTCCTCTCAAACACCCATAAGTTAGATTAAAGCAGACCCTTCAGGTTGCACATGTGACCACCAAGATGATCGAGGTCCCCTTAGGCAAGGAGGAGGTTCAGGGAGGAAGGAGGGATTGGTAAACTCAGCTCCAGGCAGATGCCTGCAGGGACAGGAAGGCAGCCAGACTGTGCTAAGCCCAGGAAATGTGGGCTGCAGGAAAGCCCAAGGGGGGATAGATTTTCTACACAGAAGAGGGAAAGGGCATAACTTAAGGAACACGGAGCCAACACCAGCCAGGCTAAGGAACCAAAAGCTCCCAGAGCGGAAGCTGAGATTTCAGCCACAAATCAAACCTGCTCAGGCCTCCACCCAAAGTTTCCTTCCCCCTCCTCTTCTGATGGGAACAGGTTTCAGTTCCATCCTGAAGTGAGCTCATTCCTGGGCCTGGCCCAGCAAGGCCTTGCCTAGCGCTTCCCGTTTCTCCTCATTCTCCACATGCTCCAGCTAGTGGTGGTCAGAGGGGAGCTGCAACCTGGCTTTGCCCTTCCCTGCTCTGCAACCCTGGATACATCACTCTAACACTTCCCAGCCACTCACAGTGTTGCCACAGATGGAGGCCTGAGAGTGTCATGTCACTCACTCATGCAGTTCTTCCTTTTGTCCAAGGACAGTGAATGGCATCTACTTTGGGCCAAGCCCTGGCTAGAGCAGAACTTTTCAAAGTTAATGGGGGATCTTCTTCAAATGCAGACATTGACTTGCTAGGTTTGGGTGAGGCCTGAAAATCTGCAATTTTAACAAGGTCTCAAGGGCTGCTGAAGCTGGTGGACTATTGACCACACAGAGGCTAGGATGACCATTCTGAGCCAGGTATGGCCTGGCCCTCTTGGAGTTCAGAGTCTAGTGGGCAATGTGGAAGGATAAAATTGCACACTCAGTCGATGTTAGTGTCACACTCATAAGAATGGTGGACTTGGGGGTTATGGAAGGAAAAGAGAGGCACCTAAACCCACCTTCCCAGAAAAGATGAGCTGTAGAGGAAGTAGTTGTGTCAAGGGGGAAGGGTAGTAGGAAGGAAGATGGTGGGCCACAGACAGCATTGGGAGGGCCCTCAGGCCAGTGCTGGACAGGCTGGAAGAGTTTGTCCAGCCAAACTGAGGAGCTACAGAGGATCAGGGGGACAGAAGAGTGCAAAGGCAAGCAGAAGCCGATTGTGATGGACTCAGCCACACCTCTGAGCTTGGTTGGGTAGGTGGCAGGGGGACTTTGAAGGATTGGAGCAAAGAAGTGATGTGCTCAGATTTGGGAGTCTGAAAAGCTCCCTCAAGCTACTGTGAAGAGAGTGGCCCTCCAGGCTCACCCCAGCTGGACTTCTGCAAACAGAAACAAACCATCATACACATTCCCCCTTTTCTGCTTCCTGCTGTGCCCCAACATCATCACCACTGCTACAGCCACAATATGTGCACCAGCCTAGGAGCTGTAAGCTAGCAGCCAAGCACAATCCAGGGGCCTCAAGTGCTGCCCTCGCCCTATCCAAGATTGCAGGGCCCCAGAAGTCAGCCTAGGCCTTAGAAAGAAACAAAAGAAGATGGACCAGTCATTTCAGTAGCACACTCCTATCCTAGGCCTTCAAAGCTCAGAAGTAAAAAAAAAAATTCCTTACCTGGAGCTTCAAAGGATCCCATGAGCCTTCCACTCACTGAATGGAGGCAACTGAGCTACGCTGCAAAATGGAAGAAGGAACAGAGTTGAGCGCAAGGGGGCAAGGCTCTACCCATCCTAGTGAGACATCCAGAACTTGGACCATCAGGGAGATTTGAGACCCTTCTGGAAGGCTAAGCTGCTGCATGTTCACCCCCCTTGGGTACGTGGATCATCTGAGCTAGGAGGGGAGAAGCAGCTGCCCTTGGGATAGGATCCACTTCCGGAGTCCCACTTCCTGGGTTGCCCTTGCCATGTGGGTTGAGACTCAAGGGGTCTGTTGAGCCATGTGTGTGATTTGTTGTGTCTCCTGCATGATGAGGGGATTGAGCTAAATGATGCCAACATGGATGCATCCAACTCTGGAATTCTGTAAAACTCTCAGACCCTGCATGCTCTGTGCCATGGGGAAAACATATCTTTTATCCTTTGGCATAACTGTCTTGGTCTTGACCTGTGGCCAGTGTCTATGAGTCTTGCATTCTACCTCTGGGTCTGTGGTCCCTTGTCTGGCACAAGAGGTGGTCCACGCAATGAGGGAAGTAGCAAGAACATTGTGTGTGAAGTTAGATGACTGCTTGATTCCTGGATGTGCCATTTACCGGTCTCACCATGTTGAGTGATGTCTCAGATTCTCCGAACCTCATTTTCTGCATCTGTGACATGCAGATAAGATTTCTATCTCCTTCACTGGGGGTGGTGGGCATGCAGAGCACCAGCTGAGAACATGGGACACTCTAAACAGACCTGTAAAAGAATCACATTATTTTCCAGGTCCTCTGGTCTGGACGCCTGGCAGTCCCACTATGGGCATGTTGATGCATCTAGGCCAAGGCTGCCCCGTGCCAAACCCTAAATTCCCAATTTCTTTCCAATGTATTCCATTAAGTAGAGGGGAGAACACTGACTTTAAAGCCAAGAGCCTTCTTTTCAAATCCCAGCTGTCATGCTGACTAGGTGACCTTGACAATTCACCCTTCCTTCCCAAACCTGTTCAGACTGGAAGTATTTACTTGTGGGATGCATGTGAGTATTAAACGAGGCATCATCTGCAAAGTACTTGGCACATGGCAGACATGCAGCAAACTTCTGTTCCTTCCCCAGGACAATGTATGGAATGTATACAAAGCTGTATCCTTCAGAAAGCATCACCCTGGCAGGAACTAAACCCGACCCAGAAGCAAGGATGTGCTCTCCCACTCCAACCTTGCTCACCCTTGGGTAAGTATCCTTCTGCCTCACACCTACCCTTGTCCTCCTCCCACCCTCATCCCCCTGGTTATCTAGTTGATCACCAGGTGTTGAGTGACCACCCCCCAGTGTGAGCAAGGGAGAAGATGGGGGTGTGGGAGAGCAGATGTGGGAGACATATACTCAAGGCTGACAATCTATGTGGGCTGTGATTCAGATACACAGAAACTCAAGCCATGAGATGAAAGTCATCTGAGGGCCTGGCATCCCTGTCAGGTACCAGGCCGGTTGCAGAGGCAGGGGTCTCTCTGAGGACCACAAGACATCACCAAGGGTGTAAAATACACCTGGTAACATCAGTCCTGGGGTGAGAAGCCTCCTCATAGTCAGTGTCAGTGAGGCTGGAAGAGACCTCATCCTGGCACTGGGGGACATGACTTCAAGCAGAGCTGCTTTAGTTTATTGGGAGCCCCTGGTTAGTTGTCCTTGCCTGCAGGTCTGAATGACAAATGGGTATCATGTTATTTCAGAGTTGTTTGGGTAAAAGCCACCAGATATGGGTTCAAGTCTCACTTCTGGGACATTGCTGTGAGCCCTTGGGCAAACCGAGCCACCTCTCTGATCTCTTTTTTTCCTCCTAGGCCTAATGGGTGAGGAATGCCCTGCCCTACCCCCAGGACTGCTGGGAGTGTCAAACAAAGGGATGTGGGGACTCACACTGAACCTGGGAACCTTTGTAACTGGAGTGGAGAAACTGGTTAGATATTCTCAGCATGGCTGCAGGGCAGGCACCCTCTTCCCCCAGGAGACCAGAGGAAGGTAGGACCCCACTGCTGGGGAGCTGGTGGAGGTCAAGGGGCAACAGGGCCTGGTTCACAGCCACAGTTCAGGACTGGAGCCACAGTTTCCTGCAGGCTGGTGCCACAGACCTGAGCCCTGCTCTGGAGGCACCCATTCTCTCAGGGGATACAAGGTGACCTTCAAAACTCTACCCAGAATGAGCTAGCTCTGTTTTCACCCACTTGCTAGTCCCCAAATACTTCCCTTGCCGCCTTAACCCTGCTGTCCTGAACGTGCCCTCACTTCCAGTCCCTGGGGTACCCAGGCAGGGTGGCCTGACTCAACCCCTTGGGGACCCCATCGGGGTGTTGGAGCTGATATGTGAGTGGGCCTGGCCTGCAGCCCCTGTCTCCTCCCCTCGGCATTTTCCCTAAGATGTCACAGGATACTTAGTGTTTCCTTCCTCATCTGCTGGATAATTAAGCATCCTTGCCCTCAGTCCCCTTCCTAACTATTCATTGTGAGTCATTAGTGGATAATTAGAATTAAAGAATCTTGACAGCTCCAAGCTGGCCTCTGAGGCCCTTCCCAGGGGCTTAGCAGCCTCCTATCCTGTTGCTCCTAGCCAAGATGTCTGCCAGGTTTCCTATTCCTCACGGTCACAGTTGACAGCTGCGTCTCTCCCTACACTCTTCCTGCAGGATGGAGCAGGGATCATGTGTTAGCCAGCTCCGGCCCTTCATGCTTTGCCCTTTCCCTGGCAAACACTAAGTTCTCAGTAAACATTTGCTCAGTGAATGAATGAATGATGGCATTTTACAGATAAATGCATCCTATTTCACCCCACAGCTTTCAATTATGATGTTTTCTGGCATTTATGATGGGGGTGGTAATCAAAATATTTCACAACCAATGCTCAAGACCCCTGAGGCAGGAGCTGAAGGGAGGAATCCTTGGCAGCAGGTACTGTTCCTGGAACTCTGGGAAGTTACACTTCATCGGCAGAGGTGAAAGACCTTCAGTATTTCAACCCCACTCTGGTGCATCAAGCTGAAAAGAAGGCGTGAGTCAATCTGTTACTGTATCTCCAGGTCACTCTGGATCTAGCCTCCATCTGCCCTGCCCCCTCCTCCCATTCTGCCCTCCACTCTTCTGTAACATGGTTGGGAGGGTTATTTCCTGAGGAACACACTGGGGAGCAGCCCAGGGGCCGGTAGGAAGAGGATAGTCCTACCTATGCAAGTTGCAGTCAGGACCTGGCCAGCTGCCCCAGGAGGAAGAGGCAGGATGTTCCACTATGAGTGACACAGGCCATTCCATGTGGGTCCCAGGTGGCTCAGCCACTGGACATCCTGGGCCCCACATCAGAATTCACAGGGGCGGCTCGTGGAAGCAACATGATAACCCTTTAGCCCTTTCCCCGGGGAGTCAGGACTCTGGAAGATAGTCCCACCCTGACCCTGAGCTACTGTGTATCCTTGAACTAGTTGTTTGCTCTTTAGGCTTTGGTTTTACCAAGTGGAAGATGGGCTCTCTACTCTGTCTCTGAAAAAAATCTATCAAGATCAATATGCCTGAAGCCAGGTAGACTGATCTTCTGACTTGGTCGCCCAGAGCAGGTACAAGTTCAGTGCCCTGTCAGAAGGGACAATCCGGCATTGACTCTTAGCCCAGACTGCTGCCAATGTTAATCTAGCTTTTTTGATGAGAGCAGGTCACACACAGGGAAAAGTGTCTCTTCAGGCAATACGCTATTGACACTAGTCTTAACACGGATGATACACCTTTCATCTTCCCCACTTTAAGGGTAGAGAAACAAAAGGGGCCTGTCTGTGAGAACACCCAGGATTTCACACTAGTCACTGAGCCCTGGTCTGCCTGTTCCTTCCCTGATACAGAAGCCAGTACCAAAGAGAAAGGGCTTTGCCGCTTCCTTGTCCTTTCTCCCTCCATCCAGCCCTGCTTCACCCCCACATGCTTCAATGGCTATCTCTCATGGGTGCCTCCGCTGGGCCCTAGGAAACAAGGCACTTGTGGTGCAAGCTTTCTGGCGGCAGAAGTGATGTGAAAGTGGCCCTCCAACCTGGGGTTCCAGCTGGGGCCCATCCAGCTTATTTAGGGGATGGACCAATTGGTGGAGCTTGGAACCAGAGGCATGAGGTTCAGGAGGTGAGCAGAGGTGACAGCAAGTGTGCAACTTCAGAAACACAAATGGACATGCATGCTGGACCTTCTGGGGGTCTTCATTACATTCCTTGGGCCCTGAATGAGCACATATGGGACCAAGTGACAAGTACTTGAAGAGATCTGGACAAGCAGCAAGGGGCTGATCCCACCTTAGGCAGAATAGCCCTCCCTGAGAAGGCTGGCAGAGCCCAGCAGGGCTGCTGATGCAGGTAAGCTACACCTCTCCCTGACACTGGGCCACAAGGCAAGAGCAGGGCTCAGAAGTATGAGCAAGGGGGACCAAACCCTTCAAAGGTCTTTGAGTCCCCTGACATGGGATAAGACTGCTCTGGAATCTGAGGCTGAGTGGAACTCCCAGGTAGATGAGTTAGGGAAAGTGAGGGTGTCACTTCAAGGACATAATTGTCAAGATACATTCTGATTTTAAAAAATTAACATGCCAGGTGAGGTAGTACATGCCTGTAATCCTAGCTACTGGACAGGCTGAGGCAGGAGGATTGTGAGAGTTTGAGGCCAGTCTGGGCAATTTAGCAAGAACTTGTCTCAAAAATTAAAAGTATAAAGGGCTGGGGATATAGCTCAGTGGTAGAAGGCCTCCAAAAAAATACCACTAAAAAAATAAAAGGAAGATGAAAAAGGAGGGGGGTGGAGAAGAAGGAAGAAGAGGAGGAGGAAGAAAGAGAGAGAAGGACGGTGGGAGTGGGGAAAGAACAAAAGAAAGAAAGAAGATAGATCACATCCTGACCACCTAGGGCCGCTCATAGGCGTTGTAACTTGAAGAATGCCAAGGAGCTCCTCCAATGTATACTGTCACCTGCTGCTTTGTCACACTGCCAGAATCTCATTCCACTCCTTGAAAAGGCTCTTCCCCTTTGAAGGCGTCCCTTTTCCGGAGGGCTGGTGCCTCAAACCCTGATCACAATCAGAGTAGCCCAGCTGCACGCCTGTGGGCAAAGCCCCAGGGACACTGAGCTGAGGGTGTAGCTGTGGCAGGAAGGGGAGAGAGGGCTTGTCGTGAAAGGAATGGAGAGGAACAGGGCTTCATTCAAGGCTTCATTCACTCCTCACAGCAACTCTGCATGCTAGGAATTATTTTGTTTACTTTACAGTCAAGAAAAATGAAGTGCAGAAAGGTGAACAGGTTTCCTAAGATCGCATTAACAAAGATCGCGTTGTCTTTTTCATGTGAGCTATCACCTAAGAGATTTCTGGTTTTGATTCCTCACAAGGCAATCAATGTACACAGACCCACTATAGAGCGTTTATTTTTCTTTAGATCTTTTCTGGTCTTGCCCACATCTAATTCTACAAGAAGTTTTTAGCAGTCTTTCCAAAGCATAAATTAATTACCATAGAAACATAACTTTTCTGCACTCATTTAATTGGCGTATGTTATATTCAATTAAATTACCTATTTACAGTGACAAATGCATCGGACACGAACAAACATGTATGTTTGGAAACATACATGCTGTGAGCACACAACATGGGCAAAGGAGAAAGGACCATCTGGCAGCCCAGCGTTCCAAGGCTAAGGGTATAGCGGGGCGTTTGACAGAGGGAGGACAAAGGTCAGCTGATCTGGTCCATCAGATAAGAAGGTGAGTAAAGAGAGTCTCTTGGTGGACAGGGTTGAATCCTGGCCTGACTCCAAAGTCCTGTACTTCCCACCATACTACACAACCCCACATTGCTGGCTACATACTTCAGCCAGCCCTCTGGGGATCTGAACAAGTCTTAGGAGCAGCTTTTCAGTTCTAGGTAAGTGGTTTTCTTCAGCCCTTGGCTTCCCCTGTCTTTACCCTATCATCTCTCCAAATTCCTATCCCAAGGAAGAGGTGACCCTCAGTGGGGACAATGGAGACTAGAGAGAGTTTTGGACTGCTGGGAAGAGCTGCAGCTCCCCGGCCAGCCCTTTTGAGCAGGGCTTCCCCTTCTGCCTACACAGGCTGAGAACAAACAGCCCCTGTCCCCTGAGCCACTCCAGAGCTCACTATCCTCATCTGCCAGTGAGAGAATCGAGCCTACACCACAATGCATCTATGAGGTCAGAGAGATGGCACAGAGCTGGGAACAAAGAAAGCACTTCAAGATGACGATTCTCTCCTCCTCCCCTGCCTCTCCATCTTCTTTAGAGAAAAAGACATCTAGATTCTTAGGGTGGGAGGGAATCTTGGAGAAGAGCATTTAGTACAATATTTCCAAACAATGTTGGCTCCTTCTCTGGGATGGAAATGAGTGGTTTGAGAAAAGGGGGTCATCAGGAAAATTTGAGAAACACCTGATCAGACAAAACTCACAAAGTGTCTGGTGTAGAAGGGTTCAGAGCCATAGGTACACTGAAGAGAGGAGAGTATGTTCTCTCAAACTTCTGTTCCCGGCACAGCTTGCTGGCACGGCCTTCTTGGCAACCTTCTTCATAAAGCCCCAATCTGGCCTATTGCTGTCATCTTACTGAAGAGTGGATGAGTCTCTCAAAATGGAAGGAAAGGGTGCTCATTCCACCCTGCCCCCATCCTGCATCCTCTCCAACCTAAAGCCTCATCTGCCCCTGACTGCAGAGAGCAGGACCAGGAGGACCAGGCAGGGTGAGGTCTATGCAAAGACTGCCCAGTCCCAAAGACTGAGGGTCTCCAGGAACCAAGTTGGTGTCCTCCCATGACAAGACCCCAGGCCCCAAAGCAGAGCCCTTTGGGCCCCTGAGTGACCATTGTCCATTTTGCTCAGATTTGTTGATTCCCAGTCCTCTGGGATCTTCTCTCTGGCTGGAGCTTAGCAAAGAGCTGGAGCCAGATCCCAGTGCCTCTCCACCTTGGAGAAACTGCCTGCATCCCTACTCATGGTGGCAGAGAGAGCTGCGGCTGGTTGGTTTCTATCAGCGTTCTTGGCAGCCAGCTGGTTGGCAGAGGGGGAGCATGAAAAGGAGAAGGAATAGGAAGAGAGGGAGAAAGAGAAGAAGGAGGAGGAAGAAGAGAAGCAGGGAGAGAAGTAGGAGGGCTGAGCTCCAGCTTCCTGACAAAGCAGCTTCAGCTCCTGTCTGACTTCCTGAACTGTGGCTTCCCATGGTGGAGACAAGCAATGACCTCCAGTTGGCACTGGGCAGGGATGCCAAATTGGCCAAGCCAGCCTCAGCTCACCCTGTTGCTCATTCATCTCTGAATTCAGAGCTGCTCCCACTTCAGCCCTGCCCTCTCCATGCCAGTCTCAAGCCTGAGCATGTCAAGTAGTCCCTTGGGCCTCCTTGCTTTCAGCGCCCTCACCCCTCCCCTCCAGAGCCTTTTCCCCTGGGACCACATCCAGCCCACATCAGTGCTCCCTGATGGGCCACACAGCCACAGCAGGTCACAGGCTGTCATGCTGGGGGCCCCCAACCACTCAACCCACACCTACCTGCCCACCTCCCTCAGGCCAAACCCGCCCTTTGCAAAGGATCTGACTGTTGCCAACACTGTGGGGCCAACAGCTGCTGTAGCGTAAGGAAAGGAGATGCCTAGTCTGCTGATATTCTAGCCACCTCTGACCCAGGGAGGAAACTGGGTGGCCTGGAATCCAAAGAAACTTGAGGAGTTCCTCCCATTCTGCCTCTTCAAGAAAGCTGCCCTGCCCCACCCCAGCTCAGGGCTGTCTTCTGTGCTCCCAGAGACCCCTGCCTTCACCATCAAATCACTTGCCACTTCATTAGAATTGTTGACCCTTGCCTGTCTCCTCCACTGGCCTGGGATCTCTAGGGCAGGGGCTAAGCCTCCTCCATCCTTACATCCCCAGGGCATCCCATGGACAGCCACTGAGCTGGTGGCTGGCGTCCCACATGCTGTTGTTGTTTGAACATCTTGATCAAAGGAGAAAGTGCATCTTTTTCAAATAACCTTACGGGCAGCCAGGGAGGGTAAAAAATAAATCTCCCCAAAGACCACAGAGGATGAGAGATGTGTGGTCAGAAGGGCCTGGCAGGCCACAGGGGGACAGCACTGGCTAGACAAGCCGGTCTGAGACTCCGAAACTTGATGTTCCTATTCACTTTGGCAACCCCTGGCTGCTTGTCGTGCCAGGGAAGTTATTGACATTGAAATTGAAATTGAAATTGAGTTAGGAGAGGGGAGGGAAGCCTGCAGGAGCCATGCAAATCAGGGTGAAAGAGAATGGAGACATTCCTATTCTGGGAAGCCCTTTATTACTCCATGTTCCCTGCTCCTGATTATTCATAACCTGTTGCCATAAATTGGCCTTCCTCTTTCCCCAGCACAAAGGCCACGGGATGGGGCCATGAGATCTCCGATTCCAACCTCCCTCCTAAGGATGGCTCTGTTCTGGGGCATCTACTATGTGCTGAGCAGTGTGCAAAGAGCTTTATATGGATTATCCACAGAGGACATCACATAAATGTTGGCTCCACTCGAACTCTCCGGTCTGACTCTTCACGGCAACCCTGACAGGTGGGTGGCCAGCCCACAATTGAACAACTTCAGTGACAGGGAGATCACTACTTTACTAACAGCCCATTTTGTTTGTTGGACAGCTCCATTGTTACAAAGGTTCTTCCTGAATCAAAATGCGCCTCTCCATCGGTTGCCATGGGTACTGTCCCTCCTCCTCCCCTCCCCCAAAGCCTCTGTGGGGACACTTCTGTCTGCGGTCAGGAATGCAGACAGGGAGGACTTTGTTGTGGCAGGGGTGGTGTCCAGGCACTACCCTGAGGTCCAGGAGACCTGGAGTGACCCTGTCTCAAAGGGGACAACCCAGCTGTCAACCCTCTGTGTGCACACGTGTTTCATCCCCCATATGTGTGCCCCTGCCTGTCACTATCTCACCCTCATTTGCCACCTCTCTGTCACTCACACATCATAAAATGGAGCCCAGGTGCAAAAGAATCAGCTGCAGTCAGAGCGATGGAAAGGCAGATCACAGCAGACTGACAGACAGACAGACACTACAGCAGGCTGGCTTCAGCAAAAATGCAGGCAGCAGGCAGGGATCAAGCCTCACTGTGTGTCCCCTTAGGACAGATGGGCAGACAACTGGGGCAGACAGACAGAGCCAGGCACTGAGCAAGAAAGAAGTCAGGCAGATAGGCAGACAGGTGACAGATAGGTCCACCTACTGGAGAAGGGGCCCCTCATCTTGTGCCTCTGAGGACCCAGGCTGCCTGCTGGCCTCTGAGCCCTGCATGGGGGACAAGTTCTTAAGGAGACTTTGAGCCCTGGTCACACCCACATGCCAGCTTCCCCACACCACTGAACAGCCTGCATATCTCCCACCCTCTCCATATTCCCCTCAAGTGGCCCCTGTACCCCCAGCTTTGTGAGCCACTCACTACAGCTCCAGGGAAGGGTCTAGAAAGCGGGTCTAGAAAGCCAGGGAAGGGTCTAGAAATCTCCTCCTGGAAACTACCACAGATTGGCCACGGGGGGCATATTCTTTAAGAGTAGGGGGAGGGGGAGGCCACGAGAAAGATAAGTATGTATTATTTGCCCATTTGAGGGAATGGAATGTCAGAGAAGTAAAACGACATCCCAAAGCCCTTCAACTAATAATGGGCAGAGGTGAGATTTGAACCCTGACTCAAGTGGGACTTCAAGGTTCACACTCTTACCTCTAGTTCCAGTACCGTCACCAGAGGACATACAGACCTCATCTGGCTCCACGAACTAAGAATCCCTCTGTTTTTTCAGGAGGATGAGGTAGCTGTGAGAAGACTGAATGATTTATGTCCTGAAGGAAGTTCCCACTGGAGGAGGCTGTGAATTGGCCCAGAAATAGCAGATGATGTCAGCCAGGGCATCCCCCTCCCCAGGCCCTTGGCATCATCCTCAGGGAACCATCACTAGGATTGATGCACTAACAATTACAGAGATTGGATTTGCCCTTCCCTGGCTGGACCTGCTCACACGTCATCCCTGGTATGCAGGGAACACCTGTCTGTCTGACCAGCAGCCTCGTCATCACATACACCTCCTCCCCTTCAGAAGCTTGGACCACAGGAGGCAATATCTTATTCCAGACACTCTAGGCACACCACCTGGCACCACGTGGTTCTATCCTGAGCCGCTGGCCTACCCTGGGACTCCTCACACAACACACTTCCAAGCCTGCTTTTCATCTCCCCAGTGCCCCACACCCTAATTTATTTCTGTCACGTATGGCCTCACCTCTGGCTCAGACCCAATACTGGCCACTCAAGCCCCATGCCTCCTGCCTGACCTTGACTTAGATTCTTCCTCTGGCTGGGCTTCCTCTCATTGTGTTTGAGATAAAGACAGCTATGTGCTTGAGCCAGCTCCTACTGGCTCACAAGAGTCCATTCTGCACATCTCTTTCAGCTCTGTGTTCATTGGTTTGAATCAGTCATGGCAGGAGTGTTTACACCAGAGAAATTGGCAAACACTGTGAGTCAGGGCTTTGGGCTTGCAGAGAGCAGTTGTTAGGCATCCCACCTCTAGATAGAGGGCTTGCCCATCTGACTCTGGCCATGGGACTCTACACTGCAGCAGAAAGGATGATGGCCTCCCTATTCTCCCAACCCCACCATCAGAGTCCAGACCAAACAGCCTCGCCCCATACTACATGGGGAGGAATTGAAGCTAGAGAGGATCTGTCCCAAGGTCCTTTAGTGGGTAAAGAGCAGGCCCAGGACTGGGCTCTGAGGCCTGAGACTGTCACTCTAATGACAAAGTGTCCTTGCCCCCTCTAGGCTACCTTCAGAGCAGGTGGGGCATGCGCCGTGGTTCAGGTCTCAGAAATGGCTGGTTCAATGTGGCTTAGACTCAGGGGAGAACACTTGGCAATCTGGGCTGGCACAGCACAAGGCAAGACTTGGCATGGTGGGGAGGGGTCCCCTTCTGTGCGGCAGCCAGGAACAGGGGTTCCAGCCCGCATCTTCACATCCCTCTGCTGAGGGAGCACTAGAAAGGATGGCATTGCCCCTCCCAGTCCAAGCAGTGTGTGATTCAGAATGAAAGGACAGAAGAGGGAGATGGCTATGGGCTCTAATGAGATGCATGCAGCCGCCCACAGTGTCCTATGTGCAGTGTCCAGCTCATTAGAAGGGGTGCTGGCAGGAGAGGGAATTAAGGCAGATAGAAGGCCAGACTTCAGGGCTTTGGAAAGGTCTGCCTGTGTGACTTCTCTCTGCAGCCTGGGAGCAGGATTACACACACACACACACACACACACATGTGCAGAACTAGAGCTGCAGAACTCCTGACCAGGTATGCACACCCTTCACAGCAAGACAAACACAACACACCCTGAGGCACAGTCACAGATACCACACCAACATGTCAACATGTTCACCCAAATGCCAAATGTGTGCACCGGGAGAAAGAAGAGCTTCCTCGGGGGTGTGCACATGCATGCACACTTAAAGAACCTTCTGCTCTTCACCACTCCATGGAGCAACCAAACCGATGCTGCCATTACTTCTGGGCTTCAGCCACAAGCCCCTCCTTGGCCTCCTGGCTTCCCATCGCCTCCCTGGCAGTCCAGTCTTCACACTCAGGCACCTGAAAATTGATTCTGAGCTTGCTCCTCCCCCACATGGAGCTCGCACTTTCCCACGAGGAAAGATGCCCTTCAGTAGCACCAGCTTCCAGCACTAAGTGCCCGCCTGGCATAAGAAGCCCTGCGACATGTAGTCCCTCACCACTCATCATACCTGCAGTGCCCTTCCTCCCCTTCCTCCAGCCCTAAAAGGCAAGCTCTGCAGAGTCGTAAAGCTGGCTCCTCAAGGATGCCTCAGATCACCCTGGACACAGGTAGTCTCTCATGGCTTCAGGCAAGCCCATCATCTGCTCTGCCAATTTTGAAGGACCTTGGCTGTGGCTACCTTGTCTGGGAAAGATAGGTGATGGTGCCTCCCCTTGTCTGGTGTATGACAAGCCTCCCACAGCTCATTTCCTGTCTGTCTTGGATGCAGGCACACAGTAGGACCAAAAGGAAGGCTGGTAGCTGGGTTGGACCATTGTCATTTCTCATTCACTTCCTCCCTTGCCTTCCCTCTGGTTTCCTAGTTTTGATGGGTGCAGATCCCACTGCTAGAGAAGTTTCTCTGGGGGCAATTCCTCCAGCCCACCCTGTGCTGGGAGGACTTGGGAGAGTTCGTCAGTTCCATCAACCCTGCTTCCTGGGAGTAATCCTCAGGGGACAGCACCTGGGTGATCTGGGCTAGCGCAGCACAAGACAGGCCTTGGCATGGAGGGGAGGGGTCCTTTTCTGTGCTGCAGCCAGGCTCCAGCCTGCATCCTCACACCTCTCTGCTGAGGGAGCACTAGCAAGGACATTGTCCCCCAGGGTCACTGAGTCTGGCCCTTCTGTGTTCAAGCACATGCTGGGCACTAGCAAATCTGAGATAAATACAGGCTCCCAGCCAGGCCCAAAAGCCTGGGGACCTTTGCTGTTGGAACACTCTTCCTCATGCCTGCTTCCCAAAGAGAGTGTGACAGGGGCTTTCGCTGATCTCTTGCCTCATCGAGTCTCAGACTCCGATGCCCACTCCTGGAATGTCTTCAGGAATAAGGCACTTTCTCCCCCTGCACGGCTGGGTGTCCCCAGTGCTAAAAAGCTCTCTGTCTCCTCGTTAGGATCCTAGTGGCTGATCCAACACAGAGCTCTGAGGCCACGACAGCCTCCAGCATTCTCTGGAACAGGCCTCTGAAATTGGAATAAGTCTAGCCCTGTTTGTTCACTCAGCCGTCCCCTACATGGCATGGACTCTACTCACTGCCCCTTCTCTGAGCACATGCCCATTTGTCACATATTCCTTAAACACAACAAT
The DNA here is from genome assembly GCA_028451465.1 of Erethizon dorsatum. Classification (NCBI taxonomy): domain Eukaryota; kingdom Metazoa; phylum Chordata; class Mammalia; order Rodentia; family Erethizontidae; genus Erethizon; species Erethizon dorsatum. Next base: position 44,586,131 of record CM051826.1, read on the forward strand.
TAAAGGCAGCCGGGCTACTCTCCTGCTGTCCCTCCTAACCCTTGACCAAGCCCTTCCTGAAGCCCCCAGCCCACCCTGCCTGGCCCAACTCTTGCCCACCTCTCTCTTTTTGCTCCATTTGTAAGTCATCCCCTTGAGCTCTGGGGTCTCTTTTCCCCCAGGGAAAGTGCCCTAGGTTTGGGACAAGACCTGAGTTTCCCCATGACCCCTGCTGCCCACTCTGTGCCACTGAGGCAAGGTGCTTTGCCCCCTGAGCACATCTTCCTTTCTGAGTTAGAGGCAATAAACTCTTTCTTAGTGAGGGCTGCAGAACTGATTAAAGCCCCAAGACAGGGCCTGGCCCTGATGTTTACCAAGCCTCATCCCACCCCGTGTCCCTCCCAGGACTGCTAGCCCTCTGTTGGGGATCCCAGTGATGCCTGCTTCCCCCCAACTCCGAACAAGATGAATTTAGCCAGTATCTCTGCAGCCCTCTGTCAAGGGCTCTGCTAAAAGCAAAATTCATAACGTCTAATGTCTTTCTTTCATCTGCTAATTTAATAATTCTGCTAAAAAATGAGCTCGTTTGGCCCACAATTTGCTTCCCAGAGGCGTAACACCTCCTATTGCTCATGACTTCATTAGTTCTGAGACACTCGCATTCTCTGCCTGCCTCTTGTTTTTAAGAAAGCAAAGCTGGGTGTGATCGATGATTATGGTCGTGGCTCCTCTTCCCTTCCCCCACTCCTCATGCCTCTCTTTCTGGAAGATCAGGGCAGGCAGGCTCTCCCCTGCCATCTGCTTTTCCTTGCTCTCCACAGCAGCTGAGAAAATGGACTTATGCTCATTGGGCCACAGCCTCCATATACAGGAGAATGAGTGTGTTCAAGTTACACGTTCAGGTGGTTGTGTGAGGATCGCTTCCCTGCAGAGAGCAATGTGATGTGCAGAAGTGAGTTCCCTGGGACCAGAGATGCACAGACAGTGCCTTAGTCCATTCCTGCTGCTGCGAGAGGATACCTGAGCCAAGCCAATTCATAAAGAACAGAAACGTATTTCTCTCAGTTCAGGAGGCTGGGGAGTCCAAGATCAAGGTGCTGCCAGGTTCCATGTCTGGTGAGGACCAGTTCTCTCTGCTTCCAAGATGCAGCCTCATTATATCAGTCCTCCATGTTCTCACACAGCAGAAGGGATGAAAGGGCAGGACAAGGTCTTGCTGGTATCTCCAACCCTTTTATAAGGTCACTAATCCCTTTCATGACAACTCCACCTTCTGTGACTTAATCACCTCCTAAAGGCCCCACCTTTTAACACTATCACAGTGGGGTTGAGTTCTAAATGCATTTTGGAGGAACACGTGCATTCAAACACATGCATAGCATGAAAGATGGTCAGGTGTATCAGGGGGGTTTTCAGACATTGCATTCTTTTTTAAGTTTTGATTTTAAGAGCTCTTCTGCCACCCCAGTCTGCTCCCCCAGTCACCTTCATGCCACACTTCATCCCTTGTTTAGCTTCACCTTCACTAGCCTTGGGCCACAGAAATTTTAATCTGGTGTCCATGGATCTTTAGAGGATTGATGAATAGGCTTCAAGGAGTCATTGATCCTCACGAAAATGAAATCAAAATGTTCCATATATGTGCATATATTCGATATCAAAGCATTTATCAAATTCTCAAAGGGATCTCTGGACCAAAAAGATTAAAAGACAATGCCATAAAGCAATGGTAGGCAAGTTTTTCTGTAAAGAGCCAAAAATGGCTTTACATGGGTCATGACTACTCAGTTCTGCTGCTGCTGTGCAAAAACCTGTGAACAAATGGATTTGGCTGGGATCTGATCAAAAAACTTTCTTTACCCAACAGGCAATGGCCAAGTTTGGCCTTCAGGCCATAATTTATTAACCCCAGTGAGGGAGGAAATTCTTGTTCTGAATGGGAGGTTACACTATGAAACCTTCATTCATTCATCTGCTCATTCATTCACCCAGTTTATTATAGAAACACATATAGAGCCTTGCTGTGTGCTAGGTCTTATGCTAAGTACAACAGATAGAAAGAAAAAAGATACAAACACAGTTCTCAAGGACTCTACAGTTTAGTTAGAGAGACACCTGTCAGCTGGGGTATGAGCATTAGGAGATAAGTTTCAACAAGGGAGAGTAGCAGCTTAAAAAAGTCCACCAATGGTAGGGAAGGAACCAGGATGGATACTGCTAGTGTAGGAGATGCTGCACCTGAGTCACAAGGAAGAGGAGGAATTTGCCAAGTGTGTGACTGGGATGGCACACCAGAAAGCAGCACATGCAAAGGGACTGCACATGACCATGTTTGGATAAATGTAAGAAAGGCCACCTAGAGATTGCAGAGTGCAGGTGGAAGGCAGAGAAATATCAACAAGGTCTTTTAACCCAAGCTGAGAAGCTTAGATTCTATTTTGAGGGTGAATAGAGTCATAAAAGGGTTTGACCACTAATGGTGACAGTTCTTGATGAAGTTGTAGCCCGTATGTGAATATGCATGTGCAATTTCTCCCTTGCTTTCCTTCTTCTGACACTTAATTTGGTATTAATTCAACTTTTAGTACTCCAAGCCCTTTGATTTTCCTAATTCAGGCCAAATTGCACAAGGCCAAAATTTCCTCTAAACATTTCAAAAATAAAACCTTCTTGCCCAAACAAAGTTCCAATTTTCCTCTCCTTCCCAATATCTCTTCTCCTTTCCTTCTCCTCCCCCCTTCCTCCTCCTTCTCCTTCTCTCTCTCTCCCTCTCCCTCTCTCTCATTTTGATCTTTTATTGGATTGGGGAGCTCAGAACATGACTGGCACAATGTCACCAGGAAAATATCTGTAAAAATATAAACAGAATGAAGCGGTCTCTTTAATAAGAGCATGTAACTTACTGAGACAACATCAATGCACTTTTAAGATTCTGGGTTGAGTTTTTGGTTCTCTCCCAGGAATGGCAGGAACCAGAAACCACATTAATTGTCCTGGCCTGTGCCTACGTATAAGCAACCTGAACTTTGAAACAGCAAGAGAAAATATAGCAACCCCCCGATGCAGTTACAGATCCTACTGTCTCCTCTTTCCTCAGCTGGTTAATTTCCAATTTGGATCTAGGATATCAGATCTTCATGCTGTTTCATACTTGAGTTGTTCTTATCTAATTGTTGACTCCTTCAGGGCAGAAGCTGTATCTATTTTATATTCCTGGTTATCAGAGTACCCGGGCACACAACTGATGCTCAATTTACATGCCACCAGCCTCTCCCCCATTAGCTCCCAGGGCCTTTGCACTGAATTACATCCCCAGTCCTTCCTTCCCTCCTTCCTTCCTTTTTCTTTCTTCTTTCTTCCTTTCTTTCTTTCTTTCTTTCTTTCTTTCTTTCTTTCTTTCTTTCTTTCTTTCTTTCCTTCCTTCCTTCCCCCCTTCCTTCCTTCCTTCCTTCCTTCCTTCCTTCCTTCCTTCCTTTCTTTCTTTCTTTCTTTCACAGGGCCTTACTAAATCACTAACTTGGCCAGCTCAAACTTGCAGTCTTCCTGTCCTGGCTTCCCAGAATGCTGGCATTACAGGTGTGTGCCACTGTGCCCAGGGATGTAGGATCTTAAAGGAATACAATCCACAGGCTTAGAGCTCTGGGTTGGTGAAGATCTGAAATGTCAGCTGCCTCTTCCCCTTCTAGTTCTCCACAGGCAATTCTTAAATCACTCTTGCTGGTGCTATATCAAGTATGACCACCACTCTGTCTTCTAGGCACAGGGTAGGATGGCATTTCCTGTTGTTGTTGGAGGTACCATGTGATTACTTCTCACCAATGGATCATGAGAAAAAGTAACTATGTACCTAGTCATGGACTGTAAATGAAAGCGTCACTTCCTGACTACTTAACTATTAGTGTGAGACCCTCAAAATTCTCTTCTTTTCCACAGGGACTGGCAATGTTCAAGACAGAGGATGCTCCACCCACCTATCTCTTGAGCCTGCAATAAGCAGTTCCCCTGCCTACCCTCATGAACACATAGCATGAACAAGAAATAATTCTTTGTTGCTTCCGTCCTCTGTGGTCCTGGACTTGTTTTTCGCCATGGCATAACCCAGGCTTATTCTAACTTGTCAGTTACCTCTAATTCTTCTCCTTCCTTCCCCTTGACCTGTGAACCTAAGATCCCTTCTTTGTTCAGTTTTCTGTCTAATTAGCTTGATTCTCTCTCCTCCACTCAGTTATTCACTTCTTGAACAAATATTCCCTGAGCATCAGCAGGAGACATAATGTGAAAAACTGGAGGAGGAACTAGACATGCCCTCAGGAACTCACAGTCTGGTGGACTCTGGCGGTCTCTCCGCTCCTGGTAAGTCCTATCTCAGTCATCCTGAAGATTGCATCACTGGCCATCTGGTTTGTCCTTGGACAGTGAGATTAGGAAGCTGCCTCTTCCCATAATCATGGCCCCCTGTCACCACCAGTGACTCTGATGTTCCCTGAGCCTTTTTTGGAAGAGGTGAAAATCATTGGTTCCAGGGCTTGGGTCCATGCACAGGGGAACCCTGAAAGTCCGCTGTGATGCTCTTCTGTGGAGCACCTGGGCACCTGCAAAGTCTTTGGTTATTTTGTCAATGAAGAAAGCAAAACAGAGAGGGCACGGCATCAGAGTCACAGGGTCAAGACTAGAATCTAAGACTCTTGTGCTCATAAAAGAAAGAATTCCTGCCATAGGCCTCAGTTCATCTTCAGCATCGTAGAAGAACTGTCAAAGATGCTGTAAGAATCCATTAGATCCACTGATAAGAGGCCTAATAAGGCAAGCTGCAAGTGGATGTGAGTAGTAGGGAAGAAGAATTGGAGACTGGAGGACAGATTCACTAAAAAGAGGGGACAGAGAGCTGTAGTCACTAACGGGAGCAAAACGAGGAAAGAATTTGTCTACCTAAACCACTCTACTGCCTTGAAACAGGTAAGTCTCAGCCCTCTGGGCCACCAGCCCTCACCTCCTACTGTCCTCTGGAGAAGACTTCCGTCAGACCCGAAACATTCATGCCACATCGCCTCCAGGTCTCTGGACAACCAGGTACATCATCTCTTTTCAAGGACCTCCAACCTTGAGTTTTCCATTGCTTTAACAAATACTAGAGGTACTCACCTTAAAAAAAATATTTATTTTGGCTCAGAGTTCTGAGGGTTTCAGTCTATGACTGGGTGGACTCATTGCTTTTAGATCCCTGGTGGGGATGCAGCACATCATGGCAGGGAGTGCATGGTGGACCAGAACCATTCACTTTATGGCCAGGATAAGAAAAAGAAAGAGAGGAAGAGAATGGTGTCCCATAATCCCTGTCAAGAGCACACCCCCAATCACCTAAAGACCTCCAACAAGGCCCCACCTCTTAAAGGTTCCATCACCTCCCAGTAGCACCAAGCTGAGGACCAAGCCTTTAACACGTGGGCCTCGGGGGACGCTTAAGATCCAAACCATAGCAAATCCTCTGAACATTTAGATGCAGGGATGGAGGAAGGGAGGGGAGCAGTGAGGGCCAAATCTGGATATCTCAGCCCTTCCTACAGCTCCCTGCCCTAGGTTCCTTCTTAGTCTACTCCCTTGACTCCTAGCTGCCTCTCTTTTCTCCTACTACTTGGACTGGCGTAAAGTTTGTGGCAAGGTGACCCTGTCCCTCAGTTCCAAGGTGGATTGGGAGGCTGGAGACTAAGCAATTAACACACAGTCGGGAGTTAAGGTGCCCAGGGAAATTTCCCACAGGAGCGAGCCTGGCAGACAGGAAGGCTTAGCAGGCAAAAGGCAGTGAGGGGAGCAGCCTCCTGCACACACTGTCTGCTTCTTTTTCTCTGGCAAGCAGCCACTGTGGTGGGAGCAGCAGGCCAGGCCAGGAGGAGGAAAGTCACAAGGTGCCGGGCAGAGAAGAGGAAAGCCCAGGCATGGGGAGAAGGCATCCTCCTTCATGCCCCTTCCTGAGGAGGGACAGCAACTGATCCTTGGACCACCAGCTGTGGTGGGCTTCCTGATGGCTAGAAGAGCAGGCTTTGAGGTTCCAAGAGGCCTCCAAAGTCACAGCATGTGCACAGTACACACACTCAACATGAAAACAACAACACAGCACCCCCAGGCACATGTGCATAGACACACATGTCACATACACAGCAAGTACACAACGTGATCATCCATGTGACAGCACACTATAGTGCATGCACACATGTGAGCATGTCTACACACACACACACACACACACACACACAAAGGAATTCCATCCCAGGTCTCCTTCCACACTTCCACAAAAGGAATGGGAGATTTAAAGCCAATGAATTCCACTTCTCTGCCTCCCCTCTGCACAACTTCACTCTCAGAAGCCAGCGTGGGTGGCTCCAGGCCTTACTCCAAACAGACTGACTGAACACGATGTCAGGTATTTGGAGACACAGGCCCATGGCCTGACCCTGCAGCCTTCTGGCTGTGACACTTCAGAGCATCCCGATGTCTCTGGGCCAGTTTCCTCATCCACCCACTGAGCTACCAGTATGACTAAGAATAATCAGTCTCCATTGGTGGGACTGTGATGAGGTCTAATAAAAGCACTTTGTAAACTTCAGGCTATATGTACATAAATGTGACACCTCAGTCCTGGGGAAGGCCCCCACCCCCAAGCATACACAGGCCTCCCAGAACCCTCTGATGGGCCCCCTATAATACTCCAGCCAAGTTTGCTCTTAATGAACATGTGAAAGATCCATACTTAGAAAGATCCTTTCATTCCAGTGGGACACTTTGTGTCCAACACTCACTCATTTAGCCATTCACTCAACAGCTAGGGGATACCAGGTACTATACATGATATTAAAATGCACAATGTCTGACCCTTGCTCTCAGCAGCTCATATTCTAGTTCAGCATTCTCTGTTAGTTCTTAAAACCCCAATAACTGGGCCCCAGCCACTGAGATTCATAGTCTGTTGAACTGGAGTGAGACTCAGGCATCTGCGGCTGTAAAAAGCCTCTGAGGTGATTCTAATGTGCAATCAGAGCTGAGACCCTCCGACCTAGTGGAGAAATTAGACATACACCAAAAGACAGAATGGGACATTTTTACAATAGATGCACACACAGTAATAACACCTAACATTTATTGAGTCATTTTGTATGTGTGCACCCAGCAGTTTGCCAATTCCTACATTAGCATATTTGTTCTTCCCTAAAGCCCAGTAAGGCAGGTCCCACACTGCCCATTTTACAGATGAATACATGAGGCTCAAGAGATCAAGTAACTTAGTCAAAGTAAGACTTCTCCAAAAAGATGGCATTTGTGCTGAACCTGGAAAGATGACAGAATTTTGCTCTGGAGGGAGAAAATGGAAGGATGGGGGTGTTCTCCACCTGGTTGGTTGTTAGAACTCATGACCTGGGAGGCTTTTAAAATTGTGAGATGAGGGTGAGGGGAGCAGTTAGCAGCTCTACCACCTGGGACACTGGCATCTAGATGGGGGCTGCTGGGAACTTAGGTCACAGAGGCTGGCGGGGGCCAAATGATGGGAAGAGAACATTTTAGGACAAATAAAAGGTAGAGATACTTTACCCAGTGGATAGCAATTATGGGACCCTTGTTATTATCCCCAGAGATGGTGGGATGAAAATAGAATATCAAGATAGAATCAGAGAAAATAGACCCAGAAGGAGTTTGGGGGAGGAAATTCGGACTTCATCTTTGACTTTTTGAGAACAGTGAAGTGGAGATCACCTACCACGGCCTCTACTTAGAAGCCTCAAAGTGTGGAAGGAAGGGCTTTGAGCCAGGGATCAGAGGCCAAATTCCAGATGCTTTTCTCTCTGGGCCTGAATGTCTGTGAGGCAAGGGCAGGAATGGTTGCCTCTCAGAGTGCAAACCACTGAAGTTCCAGCAGCCCGTGTCTCAGGGCAGGGTTGCTGGGAACAGTGGGGTCCCCAGGCTTCACTCACCCAGTCCCACAGCTCTGCTTTCCTTTGCCTTGCACACTGGCTGTCAAGAAGTATCTTTGACTAAGAGTTTCTGAAGCCAGAACAGTTTGAAAGTGTGGCTCTGACTTTTAGATAAAGATGGCTTTGTCTCCTCTCTCTCCTAGAACCTGCAAAATGGCAACAAATCCTTCAGGGGCTCAGGCCTGGAAGGCTCCAGGTGCTGGAGGTGAGAGTGATCTAGTGCTAGAAATAGGGGTGTGATAATTAATTGTGATGTGTCAACTTGAATGGATTAAGAAACACCTAGCAGATTAGTGGAGCACAGTTCTGGGTGTATCTGTGGATGATTGACATGTATGTGACAAACTGAGGAAGGAAGACCCACCCTAGGTGTGGGTGACATCAACCAATAGGCTTGTGGCCTGGATGGAATAAAAAGGGAAAGAAGAAGAAAGTGTTCCCTATTTTTCAGAGGAGGAGGAGCTCCAGTCTTTGACTTTGCCTTTGGATATTGGTCTCCAGTTCCTTCAGGTTTCCAGATTCTTTGCCCTGGTTTTCCAACATAGACTCACATCAGACTCTTCAGCGAGCTCCAGGCCTTCAAACTTCAACTAGATCTTCTGGCACTCCTTTGCACAGACAGCCATTTTGAATTCTTCTACCCCTGATCCCACTGACAGCCATTGTAAGCCTGTCTTGTAAACCCTTCATATAATCATATATATTATATTATATCATATTGTATGTGTTTCAGTAGTGAACCCTAACTGATACAATGGGCTAAGTGGAGTCTGAATTGAAGTCCATGGAAGCCCCAGGCTCTCAGAAGTCAGAATTTCTCACTGCCAACTGTACTAGGAGGCCATCTCTATGAGTAGGGGGAAAGGCTTGAAATGCCAATACAATTTTCAGTTGCAGGAGTTGCCTCCCCACCCAACATTACACACCGAAGTTCAGCTTTCCTCAAGCTTCACCACAGAACAGGAAACTTCCAATCAGCTTTTCAGTACCGCATGTTCATTTGGAAAGAGAATTTTGAGGTGGAAAGCTGATACCTAAGTCTTCACATTGTGCTCTAGGGATGTTTCCAGGTGCTATCCATGCAATAAGTTTCCTAATCATCCCAACGATCTATGGGGTAGATTGCTGTTCTGCCCCCATTTTATAGATGAAAATCTTGAGGGAGAAAGAAGCCAAGCCCAAGTACAGTAACACTGTTAGTTAGCCATAGGACAAACTGTGGATCTAAGCAGTCTGCCTCCAAGTCCACCCTCTAGACAATCCATGCTACATAGAATACCACCAACGCAGAGACCAAGTACATCAGGGGGAGGACCAAAGAAATAATGCTAAAAAATTGCTTTTAAAGTCTTTCAGAAAAACGCTAATAAGTATTTTTAAAGAGGTAGAGTATATATTACATTTATATGATAGGAATAGGATACTATGCAAAAGGGAAAATAGAGAACAAGAAAGGGCTGTAGAAAATTGAAAATAAAAATATGAGAGAAAATATACAACAAGTACTGGAAAGTGGTGTCAAAGAAATCTTTTGGAAACTAAACCAAAGTGGCAAAGACATGGAAAATGAAAAATACATGATTTAAAGAATAGCGCTAGATTTTATCATTTGGCCTAATTATTTACTCATCCCAATATCCAAACTTTTGCCACATGACCTTGCAGCTTCTCCTACTAAAGCAGTCTGTTGACTCTGGGTTTCGCCATCTGATTTGCTTTGGATCAAAGACAGAAAGTGACCAAAGGCTTGGAAAGCTCTTATGTGATTGGGCCCTCCATGCCATCTTCATGAGAAAAGCATCGATCCCATGAGGAGGGAGAGAGACATATGGAGCAGAGATGACTCCCTAGCAAAGCCCATCCTTGATCAACCAACACCTCACCTATTCACAGATGTGTGGGTTCGCCCAGGTAGCATTAATAGCCCACCCAGCCAAGATCAGCCTAGAGAATAAGCAATCGTGTTTTAAGCCATCAAGTTTTGAGTTGGGTTATTACACAACTTTATTATACCCATGGTTAACTCATGCAAGGATTAATCAGGGAGCTAGTACTCAACTAACAAAGAAGATAGAAGAGAATTATCAAAGAAAGAATTCAAATAAATTTAAATTTTCCAGCAATAAAACATAGGAACTTTCAGGTCAAAGGGCCTACCAAGTGCTCAGAACAATAGATAGATCCACTGAAAGACATATTTTTGTGACATTTCAGGATATATAGACAAAAAGTTGATGCTGCAAGCTTCCAGTAAGAAAAGGCAGGTTACATACAAAGAAATATAGTTGTAAAATTTCTCAAAGTGCAATAGTGGATACTAAATAATGATGAAGCAGTGCCTTTTAAACTTGTGGGGAAATTATTTTCAATATAGAATTCTAGACCTTAATATACAACTGAGGCATATTTTGACAACATAAAATTGTTTTAGACATGTAAGGATTCAGAAAATTTATTTTTCAAATGCCTTTACTTAGTAAGCTACCAGAAGATATGCTCCAGCAAACCTGAGAAATAAAGAAAGTAGAATCCAGAAAACAGGATTCAGCATGGGAGACTGGCAGGGGAAATGCCCAGAACAAAAGCTTTGCAGCAGGTATGGAGAGTAATAGGCTAGACTGAAAGAAGAAATTCAAAGCTCAGGGAGGTAAAGAATCTAGGAAAAGAGAAGTGATTGACTGATGATCAGTGACTTAAAACAATGCTTAAAATCTAGGTGGTGGGGATGTAGCTCAATGGTAGAATGCTTGCCTACATGTGCAGAGCCCTACATTCAATCCCCGGCACTGAAAAAAGTGTTGATTCCTTTTCTAAAACTCCTAATAATTATGGTGTGACAGATCTGATGCAACATTCAGAAAAGTTCAAGAAAATGATGCCATTGAAATGTGACTATTGCTTCTGAATGTATTTATCAGAGTGATTAATGCTCGATGCCACAATACATCATGTTTATTTCTCTCTTATACTACATTCTAATAAAGAGGCAGACCTTTCTTTTGTATTTGCACCACATGGAACCCATGACCTGCATAAACTTCTCACTAGGGAAGAGAGATAGGAGAGTGACATGGGCTCTTACCCGCTTTAATCCAAAGAGATCATTCGGATCACATATCCCCGCCTAACTTGGGGAATGGAGGGGAACAGGTGGAAAGTTGATGAGCACTAACTGTCTCTGCCACACCAAAGGGAGAAAAATGTATGAGGAAGAAAATAACTTAGCCTATTGCTTGAGTGTAAGTGAGCTACATTTGCACATTCATGATAATGCTCTGGATTTGACTAAAAATTGCAATACGACTATATAAAAAGAGGATAGACAACAGAGAAAAATCTTCATCTATCATAGCAAAAAGTTGATAAATAAGTTTTAACACTGATAAAGCAAAAATAGCAGCATATGCATATTATTAAAAATAGAAAGGCAAACATCAAAAAAAGCAGCTGAAAGAGTCACAGATGTGTTGTCCTGAAAGCAAGAGTGCAGGTAGAAAGGGTGGGGAAAGAGTGCTTTTTTTATTATAAGCCTTTTGACATTTTTAGAAGCTTTATACATATCTTATTTGGATAATTATTAAGGCAAACAAAAAATTAAGGATTTAAAAAAAAAAAAAAGCCCTCTGCATTTGCTGGTCATAAAGAACCCTTCTGACCTGACCTTCTAAGGTTCTTGAATTCCGAGCATGCAGGGGAGAAAGCTTGTGTCACCACTGAGATGCATCTGAATATCGCAGGTTGGAGAAATCAAAACAAATGTGGCCACATTGTTCTGAGCATGAGCAGGAGGGGTCCTTGTGAGATCGTGCACCCCAAGCTATGGCCAAGGGCATCCAGAATGGGTAAGGCCAGATCCTGGAACATCCAGAGCCTCACAAGTCCCCCGCGACTCTGCCAGACCAGCCACCACCAGCCTCCCTGGGGTCTCTGGAAAAGAACATGACTGGTTCTGCCCCGGGCCCCTGGCAGGTGCTGTGGGCATCAACTGTAATGAGAAGCGACAGGCACAATTGCTGGAGGAACATCCTGGCTTAGAGCTCATGCTTCCTAGAGTGGCTGGAGGGTTTCTCAAGCTGTCAAGAGGATCCCCAAACGCTCAGATGCTGCAGCCAATCTGGTCTTCTACATTAGCTTCTCATTAGCATGGACTAAGGCCAACCTGGGGCCTGGTCAGCAGCCCAGCTTTGGGTGGAAGAAGAGGCCGGGTGAGCAGAGGGGAGGAGCCCAGCAGCCTCCTCCTGCTCCCTAGCTCTGCCCAGCAATCAGACGAGTCCGAGCAGAGCCTTCCATGCAGCCCAGACACAGACCCAGCCACTGACACCCTGCCCGTGCTCTTCTAGTATGGAAAGAGCAAACTGAAGCCCCTACAGGCAAAAGGTCTCACCTAAGTGGTTAAGCCCAACCTGGCTTCAACTCTTTCAGAGGCTGGAAACGACAGCGAGACAGCTCTCTGTAACCTGGTCTGGCCTCCCCCCTCCTGTCCCACTGTGTCCTCAAGTGTTCCATGGTTTAAGGCTTGAGCCTTCCTCTTTTTATTCTGTCTGGAATGCTCTCCCATCTCCTCAGCTAAATCACACTTTTGCCTCTGGTTCTAGTTCTTTTGCCTTTTCCAAGTCAGCTGATAAATCACGCCCACTTCTGGACAAAAGGGACACTGATGCCAGTGCCTATTAAAGACAATCTCACTCCATTAAAGGGGTTCTCATGCATTCAGGATGACCCCCAACATCCCACCTATTCTTGCTGGGCTTACAGGCCTTGAGCTGCCAGATTCAAAGGCAGTTTGGGAATTGTTCAGAGCTCCCAGCTCTTGTTTCCTACATCACTTCCCACTACATGCCCAGTCCCTTCATAGTTGGTGGGCTGGGGCCGAGAAATGTACATTGGAAAGCAGGATGTAGGTGGGGTACAGGCAAAGATCTGTACCCCAGAATGAGCTCTATGACTGGCTGCTGCAGAACTCTATGTCAGTCCCTCCTTGTCCTTAGCCCCATTTCCCTGACTGTGAAGGAGGGGATTGGACCAGCTGTGACATTATCTTGGAGCTCGTCCCACTGTGACAGTCTGTGATGCCAGCCTTCCCCCTGATACCCATTTCTAGAGCCACCAAGATGATCAAAGCTGAGAGGTCACTGGCTCCATTCTCCTGTTCCCAGACCAAATAGCTCTTGAGAGATTCCAGGAAGCTGTCCAACCTCACAGACCAAGACCCACGGAGGAAATGTGTTTGAGAGACCATCCATGCCCACATCGCTCCCTGGGCCTCTCCCCTGTGGGGAAATTTTCCCAGCAGCATGTGCAGCAGACAGACCGCAGGAGACACTCCAAGCTGAGTACCCAGCACCGGATGGATGAGATAATCATAAATCCACAAACTGCAACAAGATAAAATTATCATTATATGAAGTTAAATTATTAATTAGCACCTCCAAAAAAAGACCAGCACCACCTGGTCTTGAATCTTGGAAGCTGTGTTTCTGAAAGCAACAGAAATATCAAAATAGCTTAGCAGCGCTTTACAGTGTGGGCACGGTATCCCGTGACTATGGAGCCCAGAGGCTTGAGGGCAGCTTCCAGCCAGGCAGCCTGCCCCACCTGCCCTCTTCCAGGGACAGCCCAGTTCAGATAAGGTTCCAGGGGAAGGAAAACAACCCATGTGACCCATTTTTGTGACCAGAGAAACTGAGGCAAAGCACGAGGTAGAAATCCCACAGAAGATGGTTCAGTTAGAGGAGGTGTTTGTGTGCTTGGTTAGGAAGAGGGTAGGGTCTGAGACTGCCTGATTGTCCAAGGACTAATGACACTCATTCTATTGCACACCTACTATGTGCCAGGCACCAGGAATATAGACATAAACCGCATAATTCCCTGCCTTGAGGGGCACAACATCTGATAGGCAGGACCAATATATTGCCCATTTCTACTCTCTGCCTTACCCCACCTTAAGTCAAGGGACTTGGCCCCTTTGTCATTACCACTATTTCCATTGTCATCATCATGTCATCATCATCCACTCTCCCCACCAACTCCTACAGGCCGCATTTACTCACTGAATCTGAGAACAGCAGCAGCTTAATGAGGGGGGAGGAGGCTTTTGAGAGCATCTTTCAAGCCGGGCATCAATCCTTGCTGTGGATGCCCGGTGAATTGTGACCCAGTGGAACACTCTCAGCAATAAGGGGCTGACTCACTGCCTCATCAATCAGCCCATTGCATCTCTGGGGAGCAATTCTTCACATGCTCATTTATTCATTCATTCCACGAGCATTTACCAAGCATCTACTAGAAGCTACTAGTTCTTGAGATACAGAGGAAAATATAACCCAGTGCCTTTCTATAGAAAGTTCTCACGAGGATAAAAGAGGCCAAAAAATAACCAGGCACACAGTGATGTGGGTAGGCAGAGCACGTGGTACCTCCCATCAGCTGCAGTGTGGGCTCTGGGAGGTAGCCACCATCACGATCCCATCTCACAGACGAGGAGACTGCAGCACGGGAGATTAAGGGACCTGTCCACAATGACTCAGCTGGAAAGGAGGACCAGGACTTACCCCTGATCTGTCTGACTCCAGCTGGGTCTTAGTCCCTGGATTAGACTGTGTCATCCTTTGCTTTTTGGCAAAGGCCTGGCAGGTGACATGCAACCTAAGCCCCAATGGTGCACTGTGTTCTGTTTCTCCATTTGAGTACTGGGAGTCCTTGCCTCGGCACAATCTGCCCCCTGAGGCTCACAACGGGCAGAGGACCCTGAATCCAACAGAGCGTGGGCTTCAACTTGGATGGAGGTGGAGACAGAGACCACTTTGTCTCAGGTCTTCTTCCTCCATGTGCCTCCCAAATGGGACAAATCCCATGGCCCAGATCCGCCCTGGCTCCAGCCAAATGAGGCCTGAATAATTCACGGCCAATGAACAGCCCAGCCCTGGAGCTACCTTCTGGTGGCCAAATTGGAGAGAGGATGGAAGACAGGGCAGCTGGACCTTGGAGGGGGGTGGGACGGGTTTCCAGAGCCACTAACAGCCAGGAAGGGAAGGGTAAACAAGGTTCCATGAATTATTCAGGCAAGCAGCCACTGATGTGGCCTGGGGGTGGTGATGGCATGACAGTGAGACAAGTCTGACATCACCTCACCCAGAGTGCCCAGTGTGGCAAGGCTCTGACCAGGGCCACAGGGCAAAGGGTATATCAGATAAGGTACAAAGCCCCTGCCTGCAAGAGAGGCCAGAGCCGGGCAGAGCCTGAAACCTGGTCCTGGGTCTGCTGAATGTGTGCACAGGTCACGTGGTACCCAGAGAAGGCTGGACTCTGGCTGAGTCAAAGCATCGAAGCAGCTTGTCCTGGAACAACCACTGAACCTTGCTTCCTCAGCTTTCTCCACTAGGAAACAGAAGCCAAAGCTGGGTTATGATAAGGCCCCAAATGCTCCTGATGGCTGAGATAATATCTTCCCCACCACCTGAATCGGTCAATCCTGGCACAATTGAGAGCCCAGTCCTGGGCACAAGGTGAATGATAGGGTCTTTCCTGGGAGAATGCACACTGTTTGTGACCCCTGCTGCAAGTGTGCCATGAGGGACAAAGCTGAGTTATCTGCAGGTCCCGAGCTGAGCCATCCACCCAGGCCAGAGGCACAGAACTGGCCAGCAAAGGCCGGCCTGCACTCCTCTACTGATTGCTGTGTGAGCCTCAGCCAGCCTGTTTCCTTCTCTGGGCCTCAGGCTTTTCTAGCTCTGACCTCAATGACACTAAGACTAGGTGGGAAAGAGGGGCTGGCTGATTGTTTCTTCAGATAGGGCTACTTAGGTGGGAGGAGGAAGTTTTTCTGGAACCCACAGAGTACGAGGCAGGCCTTGCTGGCAGGAAGTTCCAGTCCTCGAGTTTCTGTCTTCTCCCAAGAGTGACAGTGCTGTGCCGAAGATGACGAAACAGCGACCTGCAACTGCTCAGGCCCACTCCATCATCATATGGGTCTCCCACCTTGTGAGGCAGGATTTTTAGCATGGTTATGACTCCACTAGTCATAGGTGCTCCACTAGGAGCACCCACTAGTCACTGGCCCTGCTGGACCACAGTCCTCCAGTCTGCTCCTAGCATAGCTCCCAGAGACCAGGATGCTACACAGGCACTTGGCTGGTCATTTGATGAACGTGACGAGGATCTAGTCCCGCTCTGCCACTTCCCAGCTCTGAACAAGACTCTTGCCCTGAGAGGCAGCTTCCTTAAATGATTTCGGGGATAATAATGCCAATCCCAGCCCCGTGTGTTGCTCTGTGACTATGATGGGCCTACCTCCAAGCTCTAGCTCTTGGTGGAGCAGGAAGTTCAGGACAGGACTGGCTGAAGCAGGGAGGAGCATCCTGGAAAGGAGAAGGGCCTGAGCATGAAGACAGGGCAGCGGGGGAGGAGGTCACCTGGGCAGAAGCCCAGAGCAGCTGCCTAAGTGCTCTGTAATAAATAAGTGATACAGTATCAGCTACCACCTAATGTGTCCATGGTGCCGGTCACTGGGGCTGGGCCCGGTAGGGGGTGGCTAAATGGGGAGGTTTATTATAGACTTGGCCACCTTCGAGCTTACTCACATATTGAACCTCTTATAGCTTTAATGGGCTCAGGGGTGGCAGGCTGACCCTCAGGGCACAGAACCTCTTCAGAACCAGAGGGCAAAGATATGTGGGACAGCTGTTCCCTTAGGTCCCCAGCAATCCTGATGCTGCAAGAGTTTCCTGGGAGCTCATGGCATCAAATCTGCAGGGGCTGGAGGTTCTCTTTTTCATCCACCCTCTTAGCACTGTGCCTTGTTCTCATCCTCGGTTTACCTGCCTGTAAATCAAAAAGAATCCTGGAGTTTGGGAAGCCAAGATCCAAATTAAGGCTATTGGTTTCTCCAGCATAAGGGACTAGAAAAGATGCCCCGGGGATTCCTGTAACCAGAAGAGCAAACTGCAGGGGTCCTAGAAGCATTGGCTCCTCCAGGAGAAGGGGAAAAAAGAGGGAAGATATCTCCATGCAGTGCTCTTTCTACAGCACCCCTTGCACCCTTGTCAGTGATGAGGGCTCTCTCCTCAGGCCGAAGGGTAGGGCTTTGCCTCTTGAACTAAAGCTCAACACAAGAAGGGTCCCTGAACCCTGAGGACCTGGAGTACACAAGGCTGTGTGTGACTGCCCACCCCCTCTGCCTCTCTGGGGTCCTGTGTCACCATCTATTATAAGGAGGGAGAGTCAGAATCACCACACCTCAATGTGTGCCAGACACACACAGAGAACCCTAAACACCCAGCTCCAGCCTGGCTGGGACCACCAACTCGCGTAAGAAACAGAAGAGCCTGTCACTGGGCCTCCAACTCCCTGTCCTTAAGCAGAAGTGTGTGGTTTCTGAAACTTCTCCAGCCTGTGAATATGTGGCCAGAAATAGTACGGTAGTTCCTTAAAAATATTAAAGATAGAAATTACCATGTGATCTAGCAATTCCAGTTCTGGGTATAGAGGAAAGAACTGAAAGCGAGAACTCAAATAGATATTCATACAACCACGCTCACAGCAGCAGCAGCAGCATTTGCAGTTGCCAAAAGGTAGAGGCGACCCAAGTGTCCATGGATGGGTGGATGAGAAAACCAAACGAGGTAGGTACATACAGCAGAGTATTCAGCCTTAAAGATGAAGGAAGGAAATGCTTACAGCTCATACACAGACAAATCTTGGAAACACCATGGAGAGTTAAATAGGTATGATTCCATTTCTGCAGGGCACTTAGAGTCATCAAAATCGTAGAGACAGAAAGTAGAATGGAGATTGCCGGGGTCTGGAGAGAGTGGGAAATTGGGAGATGTTAAGTGGGAACAGAGGGTCAGTTTTCAAGATGAATAAGTTCAGATCAGTTACACAACAATGTGAAAATATGTAACACTACTAAACTGCACATTTAAAAGTTATTAAAGTAGTAAATTTTATTTCACATATATCTTTCCACATTTTGTTTTTAGAACGTAAGTGTCTACTGTCGGGGGCTCAGTGCCACAGTTTGGATATAAAGTAACCTTAAGGCAAAAAAAAAAAAAAAAAAAGACACCAAGGAAATTTGTTAATTAAAAGAAACTGTTGCACGGCCTTTGTAGCATGGAGAATGGAGGGAGGGTCAGAAAGCTCCTTTCTGATAGTCCCTCAGGTTTGGTAAAAACCAAGCACATTTCTCTACCCATATTATTGGCAGTGAGCCAGCACCCAGCCTGCTGGTGGAGGCCCAGGTCCATCAGAAGCCCCTGTGGAGGTGTCGGTCCAAGTCTGGCTCAGGTTCAAGGCCCTCTGCAGTCTGGCACCAGGAAAACTGTGCGGACTTCGCTTTCTCCCTGTGACCGACCACCCCCCACCTGCATGGAGTTCACTGTTTGAAGCTCCCTAAGGCCACAGCAGAGCCAGCGTCTTGTTCCCCCTACCTCTCCAAGTGCCAGCTCCTTTGGTATCTGGTGGGTCCTCACGGCTGCCCATGCTTGGCTCACCAGCCACACTGTGAGTTCTGAGGGAAAGGATGGGTACTGTTCAAGTCCTTTTCCTCCCACACCTCTCCTGAGAGTCTCAATGTGGTACTCAGTAGGTCCTCAAAACATTCGTGAAGCTGGGCATGATACAATCCCAGCACTTTGGGGGGCTGAGGCAGAAGGATTGCAAATTCAAGCCAAGTCTGGGCAATATAATGACTCAGTGAGATGCTATCTAAGAATGAATGAATGAATGAATGAACGAATGAAGAATGAATAAAGAATGAATGAATGGACTTAGGACACAACTTGGTGCAAAGGCCCTAGGCTCAATTCCCAGCGCTGCCAAAAGGAAGGAAAGAAGGAAGGAAGGAAGGAAGGAAAGAAAAAAGGAAGGAAGGCATAAAAGAAAACTAAGTAAGAGTAACCCCATAATAAGTCTCTGTATTATCTTTTCAGATAGAAAAATTAAGTCCCAAGGATCTGAAATGCCCAAGCTGGACCACTTTGGACAGGGTAATCTTATCTCTTCTCTCTCCCTCCCCATCCCCTCCCATTTCCCTCTCCCCAGGACTGGGGATTGAACCCAGGGCATTTGCACTGAGCTACATCTCTAGCCCCCACCCCCCTTTTATTTTTCATTCTGAGCCAGGGTCTTGCTAAATTGTTAAATTGTCCCAGATGGGGCTTGAACTTGCAATCCTCCTGGCTCAGCCTCCCAAAGTGCTGGGATTTCAGGCATGCATCACCACACCTGACTTCTATATCACTTAATCAGAGCCACAGGCCCCAGGAGTTTCACTGGGACCCAAACATTGACTAGGTGTTTTCCATGCTAATCTTTTTGAATCCTCCCCAGAGCCTTGTAAAGTAGATGGTGTGACTGTGCCTATTTTATAGATGAGGAAGTCGAGGCTCAGACCGCTCACAGAACTTTTTTCCAAGGTCTCCCAGCTGGGTCTTGATTGCAGCTGAGCCCATTTCCCCAGCAGGTGCTGAGCTGTGAGCAAGGGAGCCAGGTGGCCTCCTGCGCAGCTTCCTGCAGCTCTTGAGAGAAGCTATGCCACCTCCCCACCCTGCCCTTTTCAGCGCAAACCCAGCATTGCCACTCAGTCCCATGAGAAGCCACAGCCCCCACCGCTCTGGTTAGCACGCTGATGCCTGACGGACTCTGGCGCTGAGCGCGCTGCTGCCTCGCCAATTCTGTGCACTAGCTCCGCAGGCAAAATAAATGCAAACTGCAGCAAGGGAGAAAAACCCCTTCTCTCCTGCACTGCCACTCCTGCAGCCCCAGCATAACGCCGCTGCTGCCACTGCTGAGGTGCCCCCCAGCCAAGTCCCCGGCTGGAGAGTGGGGTGAGGGTGATTGGAGGTTCTGGTACCCCAGAAAGTACTGAGAGTCTTTCATCCGCTTCCCTGGCTCCAAGTGAGCCTGGCTTCTGCAGGAGGTCCTCCTGGCTTCCCTGAAGATACTGACAGGGCGGATGCCAAAGCCCGTGCAATGGGGTGCAGGACATCACCGGGTCTTGATTCCTGCGCCTTGACAGGGGACACAGATGGCTGACATTCAAGGCAGAAGGAGAATGATCCATACCTCGTGTTGCACCAGGGCTTAAAAATTTAGAAAGTACTTCCATGATTTCAATTAATCCCTAAACAATCCTGAGCTATAGCAGCCAGTATTCCTTATCCTCTTACTGAGCACAGGGCACTGTTCTAAGAGTTCTGCCTGTATTACCTCATTTAACCCCCTCAACCACACTGTGGGCTAGGAATTACTACCAGCACCTCTGTAAGCCAGGTGGAAAAACTGAGGCGCAGAAAGGTTAAAGAATTTTCCCAAGGTCGCATGGATCCTGGCTGGCCAGCCAGGATTTGAGCCCAGTCACTGTGACTCTGAATCCAGGTACACTCTCACTTTGTCCTGCTGTTTAACAATTTTGGTGCTGGGCCTTTGGCAAGTATTTTATTCCTATCAGTAAGGAAACAGAGCCTCTCTTCCATAAGCTACTCACAGCCACATAGCCAGTGAAAGGCCGAGGCAGGAGTCGAACCTGGTACTACCTGACCTCAAGGTGTGCCCACCTTAAAACATAACGTGACTCTGCCTGTGCTTCAGTTGAGGAAGCAGAGGTCCTATGTGATTGCGATTCACCAACAGTCACACCCTGCAGCTGGACAGCAAAGCTTGGATTGAAGCCCAAAGCCTTGGATTCCAAATCCAAGAAAGATGAGAGTCCAGAAGAGGGAGAGAGGCCATCCTGCTGAGAAACTGGGCAAGAGTTTCTGAAAAGGACAGCATTAAAGACAGACCTACAAGTAGTACCAGATGGAAGGGACCAGGAACCAGGAGACCACGGTACAGATGCTGGGAAATGGGAGGAGCTGGCAGTCAAGGTTGGATGAGGGTAGGGACTAGATAGAGGGATGGCCACAAGAAAGAGATAAGTGACTCTAATGCCATTGCCATTTGCTAACCATGTGACCTTAGGCAAGTCATTCCCAGCCCATGCCTCTGGTCCCTTTCCCTAAAAATGAGGATGATAACACTGCATGCCTTATAGGGGTCCAGGGAGGATAATATACAAAGTAAAGAATGAACTTAGGTACCTACTGGGTGCTGGCCTCAAGCTAGACAACTAAGGGAATATCATGTACAACACACAATTCTGAGGGTGAGTATTATAAAGCCTGTTTTAAAT
The DNA here is from genome assembly GCA_028451465.1 of Erethizon dorsatum. Classification (NCBI taxonomy): domain Eukaryota; kingdom Metazoa; phylum Chordata; class Mammalia; order Rodentia; family Erethizontidae; genus Erethizon; species Erethizon dorsatum. The sequence goes on from CM051826.1 coordinate 44,607,245, forward strand.
AGATGAGGAAACTGAGGCTCTAAAATATAAGTATTTAGCTAAGGAAAGTCTCAGATGAGTAGTGGAGGTGGGATTTGAACTTGGTCTGCAATCAATCTGGGAATATGGGCCTTGGAGGAGAGGGAGCGCTCGCTGGTCTGAGGGTTCGGGGTGTGACTTTCAGTGGCCACTGCTCTCTCCACTGAAAACTCAAGGCTTTTCAAGTGCCTAACCCTACCTCTTCACCTGCTGTTCCTCATTTGCACACAGGGGACACTTCTTCCCATCCTGGTGCTAAGTAAATAACAACAAAAATGCAGCTTAATTAAGACAGCGGGAAGCAGGTGCAGCTCCCACCTGTAGAGAGATGAGGGGCATGATCGGATCAAAGTGGAGGCAGATGTTCAGAACTGGGCACAGATGCCCACACCCTGAAATCTGGCTCCTGGCCGCCATCCTCCCTTGTCTGCTTGAGACAGTGGGTAAGAGGTGAGGGAAGAGGGCCTAGGCTGGTGCAATACCCCAGGCCTGGAGCAACTGGTACCACTGGGGGCTGCATCCCAGCCTTTCATGGCTTGGAGCACAGGCCCTGGACCAGACTACCTGCATGCAAATTCTTGTCATTTGCCAGCCAGGAAAACATTATTAGGCAAATAGCTCCTCTGTGCCTCAGTTTCCTCACCAAGAAAATAAAGTGTTAATGTTATAGACCTCATAGAGGCTAGAGAGGGCAAAGTGGGCAGGCACCGGATGCCTAGAACAGGCTTTGAGTAGAGAGGGCACTAGTGTGCTAACCATCATTATCGCCACGACTGATAGATACACAGACAGTCCCTGCAGAACCACTGAAGCCCATGGTTCTCCCTGACCTCTGCCAGGTCCTCTTTTCTGGCTCCTTTGTAGCCTGACATCCATTGGCTCGCACTGCCTGCCCTCCCACACCACTTGCCTTTGCACATGCAAGTGCTAATCACAGGACGCCCTCCCCTCCCTCATTAATGAGGGGCTTTATGGCTCTTCCTGCAGGACCCAGCTCTTGCATTCTGTTCCGTCCCCTGCTCCATCCTCCTTCAAGCATCCTCACTTCCTACATGGCCTCCAATACCCAGCTCACACCCCACCTCCCAGCTGTGCTATGGCTGTACATGCAGATGCCTCCACCAGAGTAAGCACCTTGGAGGGTAGAAATTATGTCATCTTTATGTCCCTTCCAAACACCCAGGGTCTGGCTCAGTGCTTTACCCAGAGGAAGCTCAGTGAACAGGAGCTTGGGAAGGGAGAAGGAGGGGAGGACACAGGGCAGAGGAAGAGGAGGCAGTCCTGTGCCCTTCCCAGTGAGGGAGAATTGGCCTCCGTGTCTGCAGAAATGGCCATAGAGTTCAGGAGGAAGGAGAGGGCTGCGATATGCAGGGAGCTGGGCATCCCTACTATGACCACTACTGAGGTCTCTGACAAGTCCGAAGACATACATAGACACAAATGCATTAGAAGACATCAGATCTTGGAAAGGGGCAGTGACTCATCTCAGCCATCCAGGGAACTTATGTCAGAGCTGGAACCAGCCTGAGCGCAGACCTCTCTGGAACAATTGCCACTGTGCAACATAGTCGCTTTTGCTCTCCTGGTCCTGTGCCTTGTGTCCCACCCCCGACACCCACAGGCTTTGCCAGGGTGCTAGGTGAATGTGCATCAACAGTGGGTTTTGCAAGGAATTCCAAATTACAAGGCTGGGCCCTTGGAGGCAAGATTTACAGTGAGGCAGGAAGAGGGGATGTGGGGAGCATCGGAAATTCTCAGCCTCCCTGCTCTAGGACCCAGGAATGCTTGTTCCAGAAAAGATCTTTAACATCCCCAGCCCTGCCTGTACCCCTGCCAGAACAGGGAACTGGAAACAATTCTCCTACCTTCTTGGTCTTGGGCTTCAGAACAGCAGCACAGCTCGCCAGCCCAGCCTCATTTCTCCTCTCCTTTGCCAGCACCTGCCCCAGGACCCTTCCTGGGCTGGAGAATGGCTTCTCCTTAGCCATTCCCACTCCTCTCCCCAAGATCTCAGAGATGGACAGTGCCGTTCCTGCCCCTGGGAGTCGAGCTGGCTGAAACCACCCCCAAATGACAGTGGAATTAAAAGTGCATGAAACGGCACCAGGGGGTGGAGAAAGAATGAACAGCACAGGACCAGAGGGGACTGTTCCTCCAAGGGAGCAGGGTGGCATCTGGTGACTGGCTCATTGGCCCTCCACTGGGCTTGCTCTGTTGAGGGCCAGGGGGTCCCTGTCCTGCTCCCAGATGAAAGTGATGGAAAGGAGGGGAAGGGAGGGAGAAGAGAAGAGGATCAGCTGAGTCTCTTCTGGGACTCATCCTACCCTGGGTGCTGGGCTGAGCACTTCACCTGATTGCACACATTATCTCATTTAATCCTCACAACGCCCCACAAGGTGGACATTACTGAGTGGATGGGGAAATTGAGGCTCCAGGAGGTTAATAGCTTGCCCAGCATCACAGAACCAGAAAGTGGTGGAGCCAGAAATCACAAATCCCATGCAACAAACTGTGCATCAGAGGAGGTAGAAAACAGACCAGACCAGACATCCAGGAAGAAGCTGAGAAGTCACTGACTTCTTCCTGAACCCCTCCTTTTCTGGATTCAGAATCCAAGTTCCAGCCGGGGCCTGGCTTGCCTGAGGTTACACAGTAAAACAGCATCCACGCCTAAGCACACCTTTCTGTGTCAGGGCCGTGTCCCCTCTCAGTGCTGTGAAGCTGGGCAGAACAGAGGCCCAGGAGTAGAGTGACATGTCTGTGCCTGGCTGCTGGTCACTGATTCCTCCGGGAGCAAGGGAAACACTCACTGCACGATACAAAAGCGGAAGGAGGGCTGCGGCGTGGGGCCTGCAGATGGGGTGGGCAGAATGGATGCCCTGAGGGTCCCCAGGAGGATGGGGAAATGATGGAGCTCATGCTCCGCACGCACTGAGAACTTCCTCTGAGGCATCCTGTGTTGCTTCCCCACGTCCTGCTTTGAAGAACAGCCCAACTCACTGAGCTGGCACGTGGGAAGGACTACCAGGGCACCTGATGTACAGAGAATGCTCCCAAGATGCTCATTTGTTTTCTCCTTACGGGAGGAGTCCCAAGTTGGTGGAATAAATCCCCTGGAGAGAGCCCATGGGTTTTTATCTGCTGTTTACTGGGCACCTACTACAGGGTGTCACACCCAGGAAGGGCTTCCTGCAGCCACCCTGAACCAACCCCAAGCCCTGGCTTTCCACAGGGTGATACAGCCATGCCCTCCAGCTGGCTGTGAAATTCCCACAGTCCACCCCAAGACCTTTCCAGCCTCACCACAGCCCACCCATTAAACATAGTGTATCTTCCCAGAATTGAATCTCTTGAGCCCAGTCCAAAGGATCAACTCGCCCAAGGTTAGATACAGATGCACAATTTGTATAGCATGGCTATAAGAAAAAGTCATGAAGAGCTTGAAAAAAACACTCAAAAGGTATGAAGTACACTCCTGATATCCTAGATCACACTGGGGAGCCCCTCCATCAAGATTCCAATCATTTCTCCCAATCTGGAGTCTCAAGCAGCCTCGGGAAAACCTTCCCACTGGAATTAGGACCTTGTTGACAGGCAGTCCTCTTGGCCTTTTTCCTTGCCTGTCCAAGGCAGAACCAAGTGTGACAGCACATTTGCCCCTCTTGGAATCCTTCTACAGCACCAGGAAAGAATGTGGGAATCAGGCAGTCCTACCTCAGAGCCCAGCTCTGTCCTCTCACTAGCTGTGTGACCATGAGCAGGTTGCTCAACCTCTCTGAGCTTTAGTCCCCACAAAGGAAGATGATAGCAATCCTGACTTGCCCCTTGGCCAGGTGCAAAGATTAATTGAGATAATGCAACCAGAGCAGCTTGCACACTGACTCACAGGAGGCGCTCAATAAATGGAAGCTGCGATTAAGCTGAGCCCCAACCTTCGAATCAATGGCTGTGTTTCTCTGCGCTGCCTGCATGAAGTCAGCTTTGTGCCCTATGAGAACCAGCAAAGTCCTTTCCCCTGGCTACTCCCCACCCCCAGTCTCAGAGGGTCAGGACAGCCACACATGGCTGAGGATGACTGCTGGTTCCATTAGCAGCCAGGGAAGGAGCAGAGACACGCACTCCCCTAAGAGGCAGGTGATTTTCCACTTCACCCACCGATAATGGAAGCAGAGTGAACGGGGCCAGAGGGGAGGGTGGCTGGGAAGAGGCAGTGCTCACGGGGCCAGGAATGCCTGCCCCCACCCCCGGCTCTCTGCCCGTGGCCCAGAGAAGCAGTTCCGAGATCCCAGCCTGACTCTGGCCCTTGGACGGATGATCTGCCATTTCCCCCTTGGGCCAGAGAGAGCAACCCACCAGAGTGACCACTCACCAGGATACTGTTGCCTGGGCATAGCTTTGGTGACAGGTATTTCTCAAGCTTCTAATAAGCCTCAGCCCCTTTCTCCTTACCTGTTTCTCCCTGTTTGTCAGAATTGCAAACATGCCTAAAGATTCCCGGAGACCTGGCTTTGCCCCACTGGCTCTTGATCAGAGACATGTGGGCCAAACAATGGTCAGCTGCAGCCAGAGAGCAGGTGGCATTGAAGCCTGCATGGGAGGAGGCCCGGAGACCAGCAGGAGCAGAGGCAGGTGCTGGTGGGGATGGGGCAATATGATAGCAAAAAGCAGAGAGACCACTGTGGAGACAGGACCCCCTTATCCCCAGGAAGTGGCTCCTCAAACCAGCAAGCCCTTGACACAGCATTGGCAAGAGCCAAGGTCAACATTCAGAGCCTGGCCAGCAGCTCAGCTGAGTTCTTCATTTCCTCCCTCCCTGGGACAGCATGGGTCCTGTTCCAGGCATGGCTAAGGCCACAGAAAGAAGTATAGGGGCTCAGATATCCAGGGACAAGATAGACAACCCAGCAAGAGCACACCGTGGGCATCACTGGGTGGGTGGAGTCACAATACTGTGCCCCTGGTGTATGCTTAGTGTGGGACAAAGGGTCTGAGCTCCAGCTGTGCAGCAGGCCAGGTAAGAAATGCTGACCACGCTTCCCAGAGTGGGTCTCTTGGGAACTGAGAGAAGCAGAAACATAATCCAGGGGACTGATGGGATGCTCGAGGAGCAAGGGCAATGAGCCAGGGCTTGGGGGAGAAGCAGCAGTGGCCACCATGGAGACAGTAAGACTGTCAGCTCTTTCCTGTGAAGACTCAGTCTAGTTTGCTTCCTGTGCTTGCTCAGGAAATCTTCACTGGATGGAAAGATGGATGAATGGATGGATGGATGGATGGATGGATGGATGGATGGACAAATGAAGGGGCAGCAAGTCATTAAAGATTAAAGGCTGCAGATGTGGGTGTGTGGCTTCTTTTTCTGAGTCCTTCTAACACTCCCTGTCACGTCCCAGGACCCAAGTATGCTTGACACATCTTAGTACCAGGACGATGCTTCTGGCATCCTGCCTTTACTCTCCAGCTATAGCAAGCTGCCATTATTGAGGGAGCACTGTACCTGCAGTCATCCCCCCATCAGAGTTTGCTTCCTAACTTGGTCCCAGCCTGAGGTAAGACCATGGGCGAGTCATCCCCAGGGTTTTGAGTAGCTCGGTTGTCAGTGGTGGGGTCAGGCAGGGTGGTTCTCCAAGTACCTTTAGAGGGTGGATATGCTGAGAGTCTGGAGACACAGGGCAGGTGCTGCTCTGTGCAAACTGCCCCTTTGTGCTCACTTCAGATTTCAGCTCCTTCTCCATTTAGTCTCATGAGCCCCTGAGATGGAACCTCTATTTCAGGCATCCCTCTGTTCCCCAGCACCACCCCAAACCCTGTAGCCACACAATAGCACATGGTCAGGTTCATAGCGCTAGGACTAAAATGGGCTTCAGGTGATCAGGCCCAGCCCGATACCATCAGCTGAAAATTCATTTCGGAACCACAAACATTAAGTGCCTAGCATGTGTCAAGCACCATGCCAGGCACAGTGGTACACAGATTTGGTTTAGGAAGGACTCACAAAGAAAGCATCAGTCCCTTCACTCCCCCTCTAATGTGCTGGGCTGACCTGACACACACACAAACCAGGTCCCAAGGATTGAGAACAGGATGGCTTTAGAACCCTCCATGGCAGAGGGAGCTGGGTGTTCTCTGGGCAAGAGAGAGGAGACTGTACCGGCTTTGATGGGCAGACAGGCTCAGAGGGATGGCAACAGATTCCTCACAGCAAGGATCAGGGAAGAGGATATTAGAGGCACCCTGTTGGGCTCCTTATTCCTGGGCATTGCCAGGTGCCCGCCAGCCACCAGCATCCTCCTCCTCTGATTATACTTCTCCATGCATTCTGTTGCCCCTCAGTCTGAAGTTGGTCCTTGACCAACAGCACTGCGCTGGGATGTCATGTGGGACTAACGACAGCAGAGTGGGGATGACAAAAATGCCCTTTCTAGAGGGAAGCAGTGGGAGGGGGAGGCCCTGCCCACCCCCAAGAAGCATTCTCTCCCAATGTCAAGTGCACTTGCGAAACAACAGGAAGAGGAGAGCAAGGGCTGCCTCTGGCTTTGAGATGAAATCCTCCTTTCTCTGTCTCCAGACTCCATTAAGCATTCTGGAAGAGATGGAGGTGATGATTATGGGGAGAGAGAGAATGAGAGAGAGAGCTCAAGGGAGGGAGAGAGAGGGAGAGGGAAAGAAGAGGGAAGGGGAAGCAAACCAGTGAACCCAGGCACTAGTGTAGACACACACACACATTTATCTGATTAAAGACCAAGGAAAGTCAAAAGCTTCTGGAAAATTAAAATGACCCACTGGGTTACCCAGCCAAGACCTGCCTGCAGATTATGAAAACCAAATCGAGTGGGGATTTCCTTTGCTCCGGGTGAGTCCCTCGGCTGTGTTCCTCAAGCCAAAGGGCAGCAAGCCTGACAGAGAGGGGAGCTCAGCGTGGCATTTTTCCCCACTGGTGGCAACCACCATTACAACCGAGCTACTCAAAACCCCAGGGATGACTCGCCCAGGGTCTTACATCAGTCTGGGACCAACTTAGGAAGAAAAATCTGGATGGGGGGATAACCACAGGTACAGTGCTCCCTCAATAATAGCAGCTTGCTATAGCTGGGCAGTGCTATAGCTTCCACCCCTCACTGCAGCAGCACCCTGGCTGGTGGCTGGCACCTGTGCCCATGTCTCTGCACACATTGTGCCCAGAGGAGACTGGAGACAAGGGAGCCTGTGAGATGGCTGCTGTCTCCTCCTGCCTTCTCTGATTGCTGGTTCTGGCCTCTGCTCAGAATGAATTAGGGTGGGGGGTTGCAGCCTCTTCCTATGCTCTGACCACTGAGCAGCATGCCCAGGAATGCTGTACTATGACCGGCCTGGATCAAGCCTTGCTTCTGCCATTCCCTTACACTACTGGCTTAGACAAGTATCTTTCCTCTCTGGACCTCAACTTTCCCTGCTGTAAAATGGGCAACAAGGCTCAATGCTCCATATAGGCCCCTTTGGCCCTGGTATTCCAGGACTTTAAGGCAGACTGAGAATGGACTTTCCCCTCCACAGGGAACTGGCCCGTCGAGCTGGCACATCCACCCATTAACTCTCTGTCCCACTGAGATCAAAAAGACAAGGATGAGATGAGTTGCTCTAAGAGCCACCCACCCAGGCCATTGTTAACAGGGGGAGGAGAAAGTTTAAATGCCAGGAAAACATCAGCTTCAAATGGGAGCATCCTCTCCAGCATGCCTGTGGAGCTGTTTGCCGAGTGTTGTAACATATTTGCAAACATCCCAGAATATACATATTAGGAAGCTAACAAGTTGCCTGCATTGAAAATACATTACACAGTGTCAGATATACTTAATATGCACCCACAATGGAAATTTTTTCCTGCTTGTGATGGAATATTTTGCTTGGATTTTTGTTTTGTTCTGTTTTTTTAAGAGTTCGTTCCCCTAATGTTACAACCAGCCAGGGGTAATAACTTAACAATTTGGCCAGACCTAGAATAAGTGCTGTGTACACCACTGGCATTCAATGGATATTTGTGGGGGCAAGTAAACCACCCCTTCCCTGGCAGAATCCATTTGGGGCTCTCTGGTCCCCTGAAGTCAATGAGGCCAGCAGCTACACCGGCTCTTAATTCCTCTCCCTCAGAGGATCCTCTAAGAACCTTGGTTTTATCGGCTCTGGAAACATCAATTCATACACTCAGGGACCTGCTAGTTTCTCAGCAAGTTGCTCCTGAAACATTCCAACCCAACCCTGAAGCCCTAAGCACCAGATTTCTCAAATCCAACAAAACAGGGAGGCTGCACTTCTGGCTTTTTCCCTGTTAGTTGAGGGACTTTCTTCATGCTTCTCTGCCTCCAATGCCTGGGCTGTGGAAAGGAGGTGGGGAGGGGCATTTTTGGGTTGCTGTGAGACTTCCACAGGGACAGGGGTGGACAGAGAAGCCCATGTATCTCCTTATGTTCATGTGCATGCCTTCTCTCAGCAGAAGCTGGGTGGGTTCCTGTTATGCCAAGCACAGCACCAGGCGGGGGATGGAGTTTTCTCTAGGGCCCTTGTTCTTGAGGAACATAGTGGAGGAAGAAGCACAAGAATAAAAGTCAGGGATGCATTAACATCGGTACCAGGGGCGGTTATCTGGAAAGGAGATTCACATTCTCAGGACCTGGTCCAACTTTACCTCCACCTCATGGGCACTCTAAGGTCTTGGGCAAATTGCTTGGCCCTCTAGGCCTCAGTTGTCTCACCAGCAAAATGAGGAGAGGATTAGCTATCTTCAAAGGCTGTTTTAAGGACTGAATTGCAGGACTACGTTACAACAGCTATGTCTGGTGCAAATTGAGGCTTGCTAAGCAAAGATAGGAGCAGGGGGTTACAGACACATGAAAGAGAGGGCTAACAACTTTACCTGAATGTTTGGGGAAGACCTGTTAAAAGATGTGGTCTTTAAACTGTATCCTATAGAGAAAGAAGATGTTTATCTGGAAGAGACAGAAAAGGAGGGGGCCACATAAACAAAGCCATGGAGGCCTGGAAATACTGAAGAACTGGGAGAATCATGAGAAGCTGGGATTGCTGGATCCTGAAGTGCTAGGAAGAGGACATAAGGATGAAGCTGGAAATATGAGTAAATACATGAAAGTAACTTGGAGCTGTTGGAGAATTTTGGCAGGAGATTCTCATAACCAGACATATGTTACAGAACAAGCCCTGGAAGCTGAGTTGGGAGGGTGAGTTTGGGATGTGGGGAGATTGCATACATTGGCAATCTACATAAGAAAGAATACATTTAAATGAGGTAATGGTGGTAGAAGGCAGAGGGAGGGAGTAGTTTAGGAGATATTCATATGAAGAAAAGGGGAAGCCAGGTGTTGTAGTCAGGGTTAGCAAGGGAAAAGGTATAATACAGGGCAAATAGTTTATAGGACTATTTTATAGTAGTCATGCAAGAATCAAATACAAGAGTGCAAGAAATCTGTCCACACACTAAAGACCCAAAGAATCCAGCTTAGGGCCTGGTTCCACAGCAATGTCCTGCATGAGTCCAGCTGAAGACCTAGAGCCCATGGAAATGCCCTCACAAGTCCAGCTGGAGGCCTAGAGCCCACGACAATGTCTCATGCAAGCCTGTCTCACGGATCTGTGCTGAGAAGGCCCAAAGGTCAGTGGTGGAAGCTAGAAAGTCTGTGCCAGTAGGATGAAGGATCTGTGCCAGCAGGGTGAAGGTTCTGTGCCAGCAGGCTGAGGGATCTGCACTGGAGCCAGGAAGTGATGCTCAAAGTAAGGACCAGAGCTCCCCCCAAAAGTACCACAAAAAGCCATCCTCAGTGACAACAAGGTCCTGAGCTCCTCTGATGATAAGAACAGCCAAGTTCCTATCAGAAAAGCCAGCATAACAAGCTCCTCGAGGAGAACCAACAGCACCACCTCTTCCTCTCCAGTTCTCCTTTTTATGTTGTTGGCAACAATCCTTAGGTGGGCCTTCTACACTGATTCAGTTCAGCTGGGTGTTACAAGTTGACCATCAGTTGTCAATCCACTGCAGCAGGGATATATAAGGTAATGACCAGGAGTCCAACAAGCATGGTGGGAAATTCAGTGGATCATGAAAAGCTTGGTAATGCAAGGAATGGAGAGGATTGGGTGCTGAGGAAGAATATCCAGCCATGGATATAGTAGTTCCCCCTGGTCCATATGGAATACATCTCAAGACCCCCCGGGCACACCTGGAACTATGGAACCTGACCCTATGTATACTGTGTGTTTACTTTATCCAGTCAAGAACTTCCACCTTTTCACTTGAAAGAGGAATTTTATGGCTTCCATTTGGCATATCTGAATTGCCAGCATCAATATTTTGGTGTTTTGGAGCCACCATTAAGCAAAATAAGGGCTACTTTAACACAAGAACTGTGATGCATATGGTTGATCTGGTAACTAAGAGACTAACAAATACAGTAGGGACAAAGGGATGAGTCATCCCTTGGGTGGGATGGAGCGGGAAATGGTGAAATTTCATCACATATTCAGAAAGGCATGGACTTAAAACTTATAAATCATTTAGTTTTGGGATTTCCCATTTAATATTTCCAGACCTGGTTGACCAAGGATTCCTAAAGCCCCAGAAAGTGAAATGACAGATAAGGGAATGTTACTGTGTACTGTGGCCAAGGGGTGCTTCACATGAGGAACGCATGTGGATGGGTCAAGAAGACAACCGGATAAGATAAACACATCTGAACCACAGAAACAACACCTGCACTGGGAGTCAGTTGGGTGCCTGGAGTGCATAATTTGCTACTAGAGTGAACAAGGAATGTCAGGACCAAGAACAGAGGTAAGAGATGCTCCAGCATCCATAGGAGGGAAAATAAAGGGGACAGCTATCACCCAAGACCAAGAAGAACTGGTCAGAGAGGCAGGCAATCAGGTGAGAGGGGTAGAGGTACAACAGAGAGAAGATGGCCTGATCACCCTGCCTCTTCTATGTTTTCCCTTTAATCTGGCCCATGGCAAGAAAGATGCTTTCAAACCTAAGAAAGACCACTCATTTCTTTGTTCCTACCTTCCTTCTGGTTCCTTCCTTCTGATTCGGAGTAATAGCCAAAGTTCTCATCCCAGCCTCCAAGACTATGGGCCAGGCCCCTGTTAACTGGGACCCCATCTCCTTCTATAGTTCCCTGGTCCCTTCCCTCCAGGAGCTCTGGCCTCACTGCTGCTCCTTGAACACACCAAGGTACACTGCTGCTTCAGAGCCTTTGCACCTGCTTCTCCCTTGCCTGGAACCCTCCACCCCAGTATCCACATCACCTGAACTTCCATCCCACTTCAATTCTCAGTTCAGATCCTGCCCTGTCAGAAAGGTCTCTCATGACCCCTAAACAGCATGGCTCTCCCACCACTCCTGTCTCCTTGCACTTCTCTGTTTCTCTGTTGCGGTTACTGCCACTGACACTACGTGCTTCTTTATTGTCTTATCACCCCATGACAGCAGAGGGGTTTTTATCCTTTTGTCCGTGGCTTTATCTCTAGTACTTAGAACCCCACCTGGCACATAGTAGGGACTCAATTATATTTGTGGAATGAGAGAGTAAGGTGAAGAAGAGGAACACTGCATGACTCCTATTGCAACTTGCAAGCAAGACATCCCTGGCAGCCTTTGTGGGGGTGCTCGATGGGGACAGAAGCCTGGCAGCAGCAGGCAGGAGAAGCAGAGAAGGGAAGGAGCTAATCAAAGTGGTGCAAGAGAAACAAAGAGTGGTAACTGGGAGAGGGAGTGAGCAAATGTTTCAAGGATGCAAGAGACTTAAATACCCTCTTGTGTTGAGAAAAGCGAGAAAGAGAACAGGGTTGATGCAGGAGAAAAGGAAAGTATAACTGACAGGCCAAAGTCCCAGAAGGGCTATAAATTGCTGAGCAAATAAACTAGGTTATTATTTCCCTCTGGTTCTCCAAGTGTTGCAGGAAGGCTGAAGCGTTTTCAGGCTACAGAGCTCTCACTGACCCACCCTAGCTGTTGTGAACTTGGATGAGTTTTGTAATCTTTCTTGTCTCCATCTCCTTACCCGAGACGTGGGATGGAAAGTCCCTCTTCATGTACTGCTGGGACAGTCAGTGACAGAACTCATTTGTAAAGTGCCTGGCACTCAAAGATCACTCCACAAACAGTGGCCCCCTTCTTTTTACGTTACCATCTGCTCTGTCAAAAGGGAAATTTAACAACAACTTCCTTGACAATGTCAGCCAACACTAGGCCATGCTTTTCTTGAATACAGCTACTGAGTGGCCTCCACAGCTCAGCCTCCCTAACAGGCTCTCCATTAGGACAGTCTCCCGCCACAGCCCCATGGGCCCACACCTGAGTGTTGAGTGTGAAATCTTGGTGCCAGCTGGGCCATGAGAGTCCCAAGAGGACTCAGAGGGCCTTGGCCTCTGTTGTCATTGATTCCAAGATGCTCAGAGCCACCATTCCAGGGCCCCAGATCCTAGCGAATACTGAGAAGGGTGGTTTGGGCTTAAATGGCTCTGGTTTTACCTCCCAGTTCTGCTGTTAAGCAGCTGTGTAAACTTGGTTGGGTCACTGCTCCTGTCTAAGCCACCTAGCCATCCTGCAAAGGAGATTCTACACTCCCATTCTACCCCGCAAGAAATTAAGACTCAAAGAGATGAGATCATGGACTCAGGATCACAGGGTATCAGTTACGGTTCCTGCAAGAAACCAGCACCATGTGGAAATGGAAATAACCTGAGGAAAGTTGAGCAAAAGGTTTACTTGCAAAGGCATGGCAAGAGCCAAGAAAGCCTTGGGACATGAATGTACCTGAGGGCAGGTAACTAACTGCAGGTGCCTTTCCTTGAAGGGAAGATGCCCAGAACCCAAGACATACAGGGCTGTGCAAAGAGGGCTATCTGTCAGCAACCCTGACCTTGAGCTGAGGCACCCCAAAGGGAGACAGATACCCTACCTCACTCTCCTCCCTCTCTCTCATCTCCGATGGAGCTACCAAGCAATGAACCCAGCCAGGAGTCAATGGCAAGGGAGCCCATGAGCACAGTGCATCCAGGCAACCTGGTGTTGGCAGGGGCTTGGGAGCTAGGAGGGCAAATGGGAGAAATCCTGAACACCTGGCTAGGTCAGAGACGGCAGAGTGATAATCTCATCAGGATGATCGGTCCCTTTCCACAGCAATGCCATTTCCTGTAGAGCCTCAGAAATGCTCCCTGAGGCTGTGGGTGGGTGGGTGGGTGGGCAGAAGGATGGATGGATGGACGGATGGGTAACTCCTGCAGACTTCATTCATGTGGCTTTAGTTAATCTCATCACCTGACTAAAATTACAAGTCTTGTTAGAAGGTTTATTTCTAAGCCATAAGTGGGTTCTAAGAATAAGAGCCTCCTTCCCAATTTCTAAGTCCCTGTAGGAGTTACCTGGCTCTCTCTGGCCTCTGGCTCATTTTTCATGTGGTGGCTGCTAGAGAAGCTGCTCCTCCCTCCAAGACTTGAGCCCTGAGCCAGGCTGAGCTGCACACAGAGTGAAGAAAAGGCAGAGGTCAGAGGGGGCCACTGCCTTGCTCCCTCCTTCTGGGGCTGGGGAGCGAGGCCGAGGTAGCCAGGCTCTCTGTGAGTCCCGAGGAGCTGTGGGGGTGGGAGGAGGAGGGAAGTGGGAAGGCAGGATGTTCACTATAATTATTTTCATTGATTTGTCTACTCTGATCCCAAGTGCTGCAAAGCTGTTGTGATATTTCATAAAAATAATTCGAGGTAAAAATACCTCTTCCTTCCTACTCCTTCTCCCTCTTCATCAACACCACCTCAGCTTTCTCCTCCCAGCTACTGGGTGCCCTGGGCCAAGTGCAGAAAGAGGTCAGCAAAGATGGGGATCAACTGTGGGAGCAAAGGCTGGCAGCCTGGAATCTGTAGCCAGGAGTTTCAGCTGTGCTGTTACAGCTGGCTGGTGACTACAGGCAAGCAGCTGTCCCTCTCTGAGTGTTGGCTGTCCCCAGGCGTAAAGTCCTGATTTGAAGCCCATAGCCCAAGATTCTAATGCACAGTTCAGAGAGAGAGTGACATGAGCATCCTGTCACTTCCTGCATATCTTGTTCCTACCTGCTCAGTTCATTTCTAATCTTTAGCATTTGACCATAGAAGGGCCTCCCATACCAGTTTTTCTTGCTGGTTTCCAAGCCTTGAGTAGGTTCTTCCTTTCCCTTCTCTGTTCTCTTTCTGTTTTTAGAAAAATGATATTTGACCCATTATAGAGAAGGATAAACTGAAATACAAAAATGGTAATTACTGTCATCTTGTCTTGCCCACCAGCTATATCTCTGATACTTTATATGAATTTGAATCCTGATAGCAGCTCTGGCATACAGGAGATTCCCGAGGAAACTGAGGTTCAGAGAGGTTAAATCAGCTTCCTATACACACATAGATAGGAAATGCTGGTCTGCCCCAGCTCACTTTAAGTCTGGAGCCCTCTGCACTCCCCAGTGGTTCTCTTTGCAGTTCCAAGGCTGGGCCCAAAACCAGGCCTCCTGCCTTTCAGGTAGAAAAACTCCAAGACACAACCTGACTCAGCAGAGAGCAGGCAGGAGGAGAGGGAACCGAATCCGGCAAACCTCCAGCTCAGAGAGTCCTCGGAAGGCCGGAGCCATCCTGGGCTGTCAGGCAGAGATGTAATCAGGGTGACCTCATATGTTTCACAGATTCATTAAAGTCTCTGTTCTGGGGTAAATGATTGCTTTCCCCTAGTCCTGCTGAGAAGGAAATCGATCGCCTCCTTGTAGATTTAGAACGGGACAGTTGGCAATTAGAAAACACTTCCCCAGGCGGGCACTGAGGAAGGGGTCTCATTCCACATCTCATTCATTCCATCAGCAGGTAGCAGGGCCTCCTGCGACACGGTAGCAGGTCCTCCTGGCTTGAAGCAGGCCAGAGAAGTCCTGGGTTGGGTGCAGGGATGTGTGGCGAACTCACTTGCGTCCCCCCAGGCTCTAAGTTCCATCTCTGCTGCAGAGGCCTCACTCCGGCTTTTCCTCCCTTTCCCCGCCCCCACCCCACCCCTGCCCCTGACGGCTAATGGATTTTTCTCTGTACAGAGAGATTTACTAAACAACTGAACTAGGACGCATTAAGTCTGTGGGTTTGGAGGTTTGTTTTAGAGCAATTCTCGCCCGGAGAACTGGCCTCTGAAATTAAGATGCATTCTTCTCAGCAAATATTGATTTCAACAAGAAGCAAATCCGAGAAGCTGCTCACTGGATTTAAGCTCTGGCAGCTACGGTTTGGACTAAGGGAGGGGTCACCGAGGTGCTCCCCACCAGAGGCCCAGAAATAGGACAGTGAAGAAAATGCGGGGTTAGGCAAAAGCTGGAGACACACCACAAGAATACACCACACAAAAACTCGCTTTGAGCCTTATAGATCAGGAAAATAGCAGTGTCCCATACACCATCAACACGATCCCTAGTGAGGTGGAATTTATGTAACACAGTCGCCAGCTCGGACTTAATGCTTCTCTTCCAAGTTGGATCCGAGTGCTCTAGCTCCAGGTACCTTTACTTAACTATCTTTCCTCTCCAGTTCTGCCATCATTTTCTCCAGCCAAGAGATGCATGGCCATATGTATCTATTCCTCCCCAAATTTGCTTGCTTTGCTTCTGTTTCTCCCCCAGATTTTCCGGGAATCAGGGCCATATCTTGCACCTAAGTTCCTTGAGTGGCAAGAGCTTAAGACCTTTAGAAATGAAATTAGTTTATCTGGGTTCTTTATCTAATTCAGCAACCCTGTAATCACAGGATCTTGGGCAAAAGGGTTTCTTTCTAAGCATCTTTATCCTATATCTAAGAAGCAGAGAACTCTCTGCTACAAAGTAGAGAACTGGACCACTAAAGAGACGTGAAGAATTTTCTCAGGTACTAAAATTAGAATGCAGCAACTGAGGTTCTCAGTTCTAGATAACACTCACCCCAGCCACCTTCTCCACAGTCGGTAAAGGTTCTTGGTGGAACAACCTTCAGACAATGCTCTCCCCTACACTCCTTAGGGCAAGGGAGGAAAATTCTTCGGAGTCATGAAAATCTAACACAAAAGAGGCAGCACTTTTGACAGAGACATTTGGACACATCACCAAAAAAGATACACAAGCAAAATAACCACCTAAAAAGGTGCTGCACATCATTTGTCATGGGCCACCCACTAAAATGTCAGAAAAATGGTTTATTTTCTAAAAAGTAACACTGTGAAGTGTTGGTGAGGGTTACTAGTGGGGAAGAAAAATCTCTAGACACTCTGAAAAATGATTTGGCAGTTTCTTATGAAGTTAAACATATACTTTTCTCATGACCTAGTAATTTTGCAGCTATGAATTTATGCAAGATAAACAAAACCTGGGTTTACCTAAAAATCTCCATGAGAATGTTCATAGCAATTTTATTCATAACTGATAAAAATTTAAAATAATTCAAGCACACTTCCATGGAGGCGTGGATAAACCAACTGCAGTACGTCCATATAATGGAAAAGCACCCAACAATAAACAGCAATGAACTATTAATACATGGAAAGATATCGCCAATGAATCTCAAATGCATTTTGCTAAATGGAAGAAGCCTGGCCCAAAAGGCTATATATGATATGCTTCTACTTACATGACTTAATGGGCAAAGAAATGCTGGAGGGGGGCCGGTGAGATGGCTCAGCGGCTTAAGCGCCTGCCCGGCAAGCGCGAGAGCCCGAGTTCGACTCCCGGATCCCACATACGAAAAAGGGGCCGGTGATATCGCTTAGCGGCACGGGCGCTTCCTGGCGCGCGAGGTCCTGAGGTCGACCCCCCGGTACCCACAAAAAAAAAAAAAAAAAGAAAGGCTGGAGGGGTGGGTAAGATTCCTGGGGGAGGCTTCAGAGAAGAGGCAAATGACAAAAGAAGAACACAAGAGAATTCTGGGGAGTGGAGGAAGTGTTCTGTGCCATCATTGTGGTGATGGACACGCGACACTATGCGGTTGTCAAAACCCATAGAACCGTGCACTACAAAGAAGAAACTTTTCTGGGTACAACCCTGAATATAAATTTTTAAATGAAAACAAAAGCCAAAAATATTAATATGGCCATTTCAACGTAGCGCTGTTAAGATGGTGCTGTTAAGATGGTGCCGTCAAGTGAAAATGGCGGCCCAGACAAACTGTCGTGCTCAGAGCCCCTTCCCTCCATGCCTGTGCATCTCACATGTCTGGGATAGAGATGCAAAACTTTTCAGGAGGAACAAAGAAATGCTCTCTGCTGCCTCCTCTCCCCTTCAACATCTTTCATCTTCCATTCTGTGTCCCTGGAAGCAGGTTAGTCTAGAAGGCGGGAAGCCCCTGCGCTGGGACAGCTGGTGAAGACTGGAGGTGCGGGGAGGCTGGTACTCACAGTGGAGCAGGCTGTTCACCACGGAGGCTCTGGGGACCTCCAGCTGCCTCACACCGTGTGAAATTTGAATTCCAGGGTAGAGAGGCAGACCCGGGGTCAGGGCAGAGTCCCAGGTGGGCATGGATCCTACTAGTAGAGGAGGAAGAAATCCCTTATAAAATGCCGCAGCACAGAAAAGAGAAAAGAGTGAGCCTGGTACCTGGATTCAAGGTTTGGTGTCAATTTGGCAGCTCAGTTGGCCAATCCGTCTTTCCACTTGATCCTCTGTGATCTTGAACAAATTGACAGTGAAGGCCTTAGGTTACAGCTTTGCTTTGGCTTTATCATGTGTGAAACTGGGGAAATAATCTTACCTACCCCATAGGGTTATTATGTGAGTTACTATTCATTCATTTAACACATAAGCACATGTATTGGTCATCTTTTTTGTGCCTGTCACTGTATTACACACATGAGATTTGCATAAACCTTGTTATTGTCATGGAATTCACGGTACAGGGAACAGAGACAGACAACAGCAAAGAAGCAGCGATGAGATGTGGCCAATGGAAATTCTAGGAAGAGGGGATTAGAAATTGACAGCATGATGGGGGTGATATTTCATACAGAATGTCAGGAAAGGCTTCTCCGAGGAGGTGAGACTGGAGCAGAGATGGAAGGAAGGGAGAGACGGACTGGAGGAGAGCAATCAAGGCAGAAGGAGCACTGTGGGTAGATATCCTGAGGCCAAGGTGGTCTCAACAGAGCTGACAACCAGCCAAGAGAGAGGCTGGTGTGGCTGCCTTGAAGGGAGAAGTGTAAAAACAAGGTCAGAGAAATAGCAAGCGGCCAGATGACGAGAAGTTTGCTGACCATCGTCTGTGCTTTATTTATTGTTCAGAGGAAGGTCAGAAGTCTGAAGCCTTTGAGGAGTGGCACGCTCAGACTTGCACTTTTAAAGGATCCCTTTGGATACTTCGTGAGGAATAAACAGAGGGCAGCAGGGATGAAGTCAGCCAGCCTCGTTAGGAAGCAACTGGGAAATCTCAGAGAGATGATAACAGAGCAGGCACTTTGGCAGTGCTCATTCGATGTTATCTATGATCACTGTTGCCAGCATCATCAAGTTCATCACCATTGAGGGTGGAAGGTCAGAGAAAGCCTAGACCATCCTGTGTTCCCACAGGGAACAAATGCAGATTCTGCTGAACCTCCCATGGGGCTGCGTGAGCCTGCGGATCCACCTTTGGGCACCAGAAGAACTGGGCAAGATTTTGTGCTACCTGCACCTCCCTGATCCCCTGAGAAAAGTGACAGGCCCTTGGACACACACATTAGTTTCAAGAACCAAATGAAACATCTGAATACCAAAGAGCACCCAGCTAGAATGAGGAAAAGAAAAGAGCCTATGCTGAGCATCATGAGGTGACTCTGTCTCCGTATGTTCACCTCATTTCATCCTCAAAATGCATCTGAAGAAGCTCAGTATCTCCCTTCCTCAGATGGGAAACACTAACCAGCCAGGTATTAGCAATAGAAGCAGGATTCTGACCTGGGTTCAGAGGGCCTCCAGCATCTCTGCCCCACAGTGTGCAGCTGGGCCTTCCCAGGTGGAGCATGCGCAGTCCATGACTCAGCACAAGGGCCCCCAAAAGCCCTTATTCAGCAAATCCTGCTTTGAGTATCTGGGCATCTTGGAATCTCCAGGATCACCCAGCTCTGAGATCACACTTTCTCTTGCTCCTTTGTTTACAAAGGTAAGATTCCTTCTTCCATATGGAAAACAGTGGTTCACCAAGAAGTGTCATCTCTCTTGCCCATTGCTTTTTGCAAATGCAGTAATAGTATACTCTAACTTGGAAGAATTTTACTGATTGATTTCAGGGGAAAATACTTATCTATGCCAAGCAACTTGACCTCCTGGAAATTTTCTGGTCTTTCTGTTCTAACAAAAAGGCCCATCAGAGCTGCTTCTCTCAAAGTTAACCTATGAAACATCATGTATAATTGTGTCAAAAGTAACGAGGTATTCTTGGAGAAAAGGCTCATTCTAAAACCAGGAAATAAAAAAAGTACAAGATAAGCCAGAATATCTAAGCCAGAAACAAGGAAACCCAAGCTTCTGCAAGATTTCTGGGTTAGTGTCAAAATGACAAGAAAGCCAACTTATTCAAGGCTCCCACTGGTCAAAGATGGTATTATTTAAGCATCTAAGAGGACAGTAACTATACTGTATTAAACCACACCAAACTGTTTAAACCTGTGAATTTATTATGATACTCAAAAAATAAAATACACCTCATTGGTGGTCTCTGGAGGATACTAGGTAGCCAACTCATTATTTTGAAAACAGGCAAATAAATAGAAAGAATCGAACATTTATCTTTCTTTCCTGTGCAAATGATACCACTGGTAGCCAAATACAGTATGAGAAGAAATTTATATAGAAGTATTTCAGTACTGATAAATGATAAATCATAATAATAAATAATAGATGATAATGAAGGATGAATAACTGCTGTATCATTTTGTGACAATGAATGGGTTAGTAGACCTAAGAAAGACAAATAGACATTGATACCTCCTGAAAGAAGAACACACCTCCACCCATATAGTGGCTTTGGCAACAATAAGTCAACCCTTAATCTAATATTAGTCCAGATTTATCTAACTGCCCCTTTACAGAAAATTTAGGAACAAAGGAACCCATTAAGTGGCAATATAGCATTCAGCAAAATCAGATTATAGAAAAATCAACAAGACAGAGGACTCAGAGGGGATAAACAAAAGATTGGAAGAAGAAAGTATAGATAGAAAGAAATTTAAGAGTCATATCAATCAATCAGAACATATAGACCTTGTTGGTTTTGATAATAATAAGCAAAGTGCAAAAGGAAAGTCTGAGACAGTCATGGAAATTTCAACACTAAGTAAGTATTTGATGAAATTAAGTTATTACTGTTCCTTTTTTTGGTGTGTGCATCAGCTAGCTACTGCTTTGTAACAAATCATTCCAAAATTCTATAGCTTAAATCAACAGCTGTTTAGTTTGATCATGATTCTGTGAGTCAAAAATTGGGCAGAGATAAGCCTAGGCTTCCTTACATCTTGTAGGGTAGCAGAAGCATTCACAGTAATCAGCAAAAGAAGGAAGGCCACAGCAGGCAAGTGTTTTCTAAACTCCTTCCTTGCAGTATGTTTGTTTTTGTCCCATTGTTCAAAGAAAGTCGCCTTGTCAAGCATGGAATGAATGTAGGAAGATTTTGAAAGGGTGGAGAAACTGCATCATGGTTCCTTGGTTGTTACTTTAGTGATGACCTACCACAGTGTGATGGTGGTGTAACGGTTACGGCTTTGGAAGAGTTTTAATCATCTAGAAATGTGTAGTAACATATTTCCATGTAAAATGATGTGCTTGAAAGTAGTCAGGAGTGAGTGATACAGAGACTAAATACAATCAGCCATGAATTTATGGAGGCTGATTGATGACTGTGTTGTGGGTCATATTCTTGTCCATACTTTTATATGTATTAGAAATTTTTGATGATAAAAAGTTTTCTGTTAAATGGCCAGTTGGTGTCCAGCACTAGGAGAACACAAAGGAGACAGGAGCACACTCCTCATAGTTGCTGTCTCTGGAACATCATGTCCTGCTTCCCAAGGTCCTGAGCAATGAGACAGTGATGGGGGAGCTTTCCTAGGCACTCTGCTTCCTTCCCCTCTCTGGCTTGTGGCCTGAACCTGAACAGTCTGGGTATGCACGGCAGCAGTGAGTGCAAGAGCCCTCGAATCCTGACACCTGCACTCCTGAGTTGTTGGCACTCACTTTCTCTCCAAGTTACCTTGAGACTTAGGACACAGGCCTATTCTGGATGATAAATTGCAAAACACTCCCATTATTAAATGAAAGAATGACAGGGTGAGAATCAGGAGCCATGAAGGGGTAAGGGTGAGAGGCAGTGGCCTGTTAACAAAGAGTTAATAAAGGAGGAAGAAAAGAAGAGGAAGTAAACCCCACCCCACCCCAGAGATCAACCAGTTCTCATTGCTTGCATATTGAACACTTACATGGCTAGAAGAAGGGCAAAAATTTGGCACTCTGGGAGGCTGAGGCAGGAGGATTGCAGGTTCTAGCCCAGCCTGGGCAAGTTAGCAACTTTGTGAGACCCTGTCTTAAAATTAAAAAATATGAAAAGGGCTGGGGATGTAGCTCAGTGCAAAAGCCCTGGGTTCAATCCCCAATACTACAAGAAAAGGAGAAAATTTTAAAGTGAATTAGACACCATACTCTTCTTACAGTCATTTATTCCTTCAAAGCATGTATTGAGTACCTACTGTGTGCCAGACCATGTAAGATGCCAGATAAGAATAAAAAGATGGTTTAAAACACTTTTCCAATCTATATTAATGAGGACTATCCCTGTTGCAATAAGAAATTAACTCAAACTGGCTTAAGTAGAAAAGACAATTTACTGACTTGTGTCACTGGAAATTCTAGGGGTAGCTTCAGGCACATCTGTATCCAGTTCCCCAATAATGTTGTCAGGAACCTGTCTCTCTCCATCTCTTAATTGGCTTCCCTCTGTGTGGCCATCATTCCTGCATACAGTACTGGCAGCAACAAGCTTACATCCTACCACCTTGGCAGCCAGTGGCCCAGGTTTGTGTCTCAGTGGAACAGCTTGGCCCCGTGCCCATTCCCATAAGGGAGAAGGATGCTCTGAGGAGCTAGGCCTAGGTTGTGGGCCTGGCTCTGTGCCTGGGACGTATCAGACCCACCCAGAAATGGAGATAGAGAGGAAAGGGGTGGTTCCTAGAACAGCCACACTGGGAGATGCATGCATACTGACTTGGCAAGGTAATAGGATGTCCATTCACTCATTCATTCAACGAATCTTTGTGTGCAGACTGTTTGCAGGTGCTCGATAAGCAGCACGGAGCAAGACAAAATCACTGGAGCTTGTATTCCAGAGGTGCAGATGGAAAACACAGATGTCAATGATAAATTCATATTTAGAGTACAGATCATGATTTTCCATGAAGCAGATAATCAAGGTGCTGCAAGCAAGAACAAAGACCCCCCCTGAAATGTGTAGGGAGGGAAGGCTCACCAAGTGGAGCAGGCTTAAGAACCTACGTGTGCACGAGGCTGAAGGTGTGGAGATGGATGTGGCATTGTCCAGTCCTGGAGGAGCCCGCAGCTGAGTGGAGTGGTGGTGACACAGACCGGATACCCCCCGCAGGATACCAAGGAAGAAGCAACTGAATGGGGTGCTGGGGCTTGATGAGTATGGGGAGGAATTAGATTTTATGAAGACATTGGATCTGAATCTTAAAGGATGAGTGGATACAAGTTAGGCTTCAAATGAGGAAAATGGAATTACAGGCCAGGGTAAGGACCTAGGGGATGATCTGCATACATGGGGTAGCAGGAGCTCAGTGTGGTGGCATGTGGGGTGACAGCAGTGGGGAAGCTGAGCTCATCTGTTGGAGGCCATGATTAAGGTCATTATTGTCCCACAACCATGTGACAAGCTTGAGGTCAGATCAACATAGATCAGATCAAGGCTTGAGTTCATTGTGCACCAAAACAGGAAAGGACTCAGCCCCTTGAGAACAACCTGGAAGGCTTTATGGAAGAGAGGACTTTTGAGCTGTGCCTTGAATAAATGCATCTCCCTCTTCTTTATGCCCTCCAAACCAACGTGTCTTTATTAAGCAAGACAGAAAGCTAGGGAAAGTACAAAGCAGAATGAGGCATACATAACCTCTGACCTCAATTTGTACATGATGGAGTCAACTAACAGAGCACAAGTTAGACTCGCGTAGGCTCTTCATTGGAAAGGAATTTAAATACAATCTAGTAGGGCCATGAGGCTCAGAAAGGGTAAGCCACTTACACAAAGTGACACAGAAGAACTGACACCAGACTTATGGCTGCTCCCCCCCATTTCAAGCAAATGAGAGCCCATGGCTTTGCCCCAGTACCTTTCACCCATCAGTCCCGTGTCTGCTCCATGGGGCCTCCAGAGCACACCCAGCTTCTTTGGAGTATGTGAAGACAGTGCAGACACTCCCCAGCCACCTCTTCCCCAAGCTCTGTTTCTTGGACTCTACCCCAGATGTCTCAGGGTTCATACTCTGCACATTCCACCTGCAGTGTGGCAAAGCCCGTTTCCACATGCAGTGCCCACGCCTGGATGCTGGTTCTGCACAGGGTGGTTTCCCCTTCGTTGGCTGTGAGCACTGCACAATCTCCAGGCTCATCGGCGGAGGCCGGAGGCAGGAGGGAAGGTGCTTTTCAGCCCCAGAGTCATTTGCATGAGCTCTCACCTGCAGCCTCCAGACCTGTGCACTCTCAGCTTGAAATTAATTTAGTGACAGCTAAAGGTTCCACCAGGCTGCACTCTAAAGAGGATGCTCCTCAACTGTGTGAGGCTGCGGCAGGCAGTGGAGTTAGCAGCCAGCAGAGAGAGGAAACCACAAGGGCAGAAGCATCAGCCTGGGTGCCTCCTGGGCAGGTTCTCCACCACCCTCAGCCTTGACCTCTGAGCTCACCCCCACCCTTTCCAGCTGAAATGCAGCAGCTAAGCCAGCGGCTTCCAGAAGCACTTTGCTGGGCAGAGCACTGCATAGGCGTCAGGAGGATCAGCCAAGCACTGGGGAGTTCAGGCAGGCAGGCAGGCTGCATCTCTGGACCCCACCTCCATCATCTCCCTAAGGGGCACCTATGTGCTTTCTTAGGCAGTGGATGGCAACAATTGCTGATGCCTAGCAACCACTCTGAGGCTTCCTAAAGGCCAGTTATCACAGTGTGTCCACGCCTGGGAGGTGGGACCCTTGTTCTTATTTATAAGTGGTTGAGAATAGGATTTGGTACTATGCCTTTGAGCTAGGGAGACATTCTGAGGCCCTTCCAGGAGCAGGAAGAAGGAGCAGTCCAGGCTAGGATTGCCAGAGAGAATACAGGACACCAGTTAATCTGAATGTCAGATAAACAGCACTCTTGCATGGTATATACCACACTAAAAGCATACTTGTTGTTTACCTGAAAATCAAATTAAGTGCCTGTCCCTTATTTACTTGCTAAGTCTAAGCCAGAGCCACCTGAGGAGAGGAGAGGTGGGAACAGCAGTCCTGAGCCCCTCCCGAACTCCCTGCTCCCACCCCTGCTCCATTGGCCTTGCTCGGGCCTCTGTGTGGCCTCTGCCACAGGGCTGGTTGTGCAGGAGGAGAACCAAGGAGCCCAGAGCAATGGCAGCGTAGGAAGGTGAGGAAAAATGAGGGACAGAGATGGAGAAAAGTCAGAACCAGGTGGAGAGACCCAGCCTTTCTGAAGGTTACTTGTTCCTGAGGAATTTGGGTGGTTGGAATGGACAGTGGAGCCACGGAGCATCGAGCTGAAGCCCTGGGCACCTGTGTTCCAGCCCCATGGATGGTGGCCACAGTGGGAGCCGTAAAGCCTCTTAGAAGCAAATTATCTCCCTGAGAGGCAGCCAGGACCCCAGTAGAGAGAGAGCCAGGCAGGAGCCGATTACCACTGACAAGCTGCGTCTGTTTTTAAGCCTCTCTCTTTCTCACTCTCTTAAAGATCCATGGCTGCTCCCAGCCTGCGTGGCCTCCCAGGAGGCGCTCAAGATTCCCCAGCACCCCAGATAATTGCCTGACTTTTACTGCAGCTGGGGGTGAGTGCCCTGGCAGGGAACAGCAGCCTCCAACTTGAGCCCCAAGCTGGAGAGACGGCACCAGGGCACAGGCCTCCTTGCTTCCCCTGAACCTGACATCCTGTTCCCTCCCTTTCCAGAATTCCAGCACCCCACCTGACCCCACCCAAGACCCTCGCCCACCATTGGCCCAGCCTTCAGTGACCTGGGTCTTTTCAACAATTGTACCAGATCTGGGGAGGGTTTTAATTCTGCACTCTCAGGAGCTGTCTTCAAAAACAAACCCTGGGCTGGGGTGTAGCTCAGTGGTAAAGTGCTTGCCTCGCATGCATGAGGTCTGGGTTCCATCCTGAGTACTGAAAAAAAAAAAAAAAAAAAAAAAAACAAGCCCCCCTCGTATCCAGGGGCCTTCTCTGAACAGAGCTCTGCAATGCTTCAGAGCTGAAAAGACCTCCACAGTCATCCTGTAGGTGTTTCTGCCCAGGCCTCAAGATGTCACTACCCAGCAAAAGGGACAAGGGTGTGGGCCCAACTGACTCCTGCAGCCCAGAAAAGGGCTCCCAGGGTGAGAGAACAGCCAAAGGAACTATACCCCAGTGTGCGTGGGGCAAGGGACAGTGAAGTTTACAGACTATTACACATCAGAACTAACCAGTCCTCCCTCTACTGAGATAAAATCTTTCAGCTAGTACTTTCTGCCCATCAGCCCTGTGTCTGTCCCTGGTGCCTCTGGAGCCTGCCCAGCCCCAAGTGTCTCAGGGTTCAGATGCTGCAGTGCCCACCTCGAGCGTAGCAAAGCCCACCTCCGAATGCAGTGCCTAAGACCAGATAACCAGTTTCCAGCAGATTGCATTATCCCCTCCTTCCCTCTGAGCACTGTTCTCCTGTACATGCTGCCTGAGAGCCTGCTCATTTCTAGCCACAGGCTAGACTGAGCCCCAGCCCAGTAGCAGAAAGAAAACTCCCCAGAAGTCAGATATCGGAGGAACCCTGGAGCAGGAGGAGAAATGCCAAAGCTCTAAGGCTTGATAAATGCCTCCTTTCTCCCTCTATTTGTGGTTCTGCTCTATCACTGTTTTTTTCAGTTTATCTTTTCCACCTCCTCTGGTATGAATCAAACGACAACATGAGCTTGGGTGTGTCACTGAGCTCGTGCTGCGATGAAGAACCACTTTGACAACTACTAGAGGCAGCACAAACCAAAGTATTCCTTCACTCATAGCTGATTAATCCTGCATGTAACCTGTACTGAGTATTCCACAGAGGAAAAAACATAAACAGAGCTCAGACCACCCAGAGCTCAAATCCTGGGCTGTCAGAGCCAGAGAGGTCCTGGCTGCAAGACACAGATGGGGAAACTGAGGCCAGGAAAGCAGTAATAGCCAGTATTTGTTGAGTTATCGCTAAGCACTTCAGGGTATTAACCCCAAATTTTAAGAAGAGTTAAAAGAAAACGAAACTGAGGATCAAATAAATGGAGTATTTTGTCCCAGGGCACACAGCTGGCTGGAAGCAAAAGCAGACTGGAGTATTGCACGGGCTTACTGCAGGGCACACACCCCACCCCTGGGCCTGGTCACCCATGTGAGGAGCAAAGGCTGAGTCAGGGCACCTTCTATTCATGGTGCCTCACGCTGAAGGATAGACTGACCACAGAACAGTGGTGAGGCTGGAGGACAGCCCAGAGTGGCCCCATCTTGGGAGCCGGCACTACCCTGCACAGCCCGAAGCACAGGACTTCCAGCTCTGGGGGGGAAGGAGAGACTGGGGCAAGGGTGGCCAGGGTGTGGGAGGAGTATCAGGCACAACCAGAGGATGAGAGGCTGCTGGAAACAGGGAGGGGAAGAGGAGAGAAGAGAAGGAAAGGGAAGGGAAGGGAAGGAAGGGAAGGGAAGGGGAGGGTGCAGTGGGTCTGTGTGACGCACCAGTGCCTTCGACCCCAACAGACCCCCAGGGATGCGGTGCCACTGGGGACTTGGAGGAACAAGCTTTTGGCTCCTCACCTGCTGCTTAGCAAACAGCACCAGCCTGCAGGCTGTGCAGTGAGAGGGACATCGTGCAGCCTGAGGCTTCTCTCTTCTACCAGCCTGACAGGTACCTTATTAGGAGGTACATTCCTACAATCTGAACTTTTTATACAAATCAGGTTACCAAGAACTGTAAAGATAGCCTCAAAGGGACTTTCTGCCTGACCACTGTTTGCTCTGAGAATATAGGACAGTGGATCCCAAAGGACAGCTGAGGGCCAGGTAGCTTTGCTTTGGCATAAAGGCAGGTGATTGGAGCCCTAGCAGATCTGATGTTGAGCTCTGGGAGCCGCCCTCAGCCTCGGCCCACTCTTTGAGACTGGGAGCCCCCAAACTTGGGCTGAGCCTCCTGCCCACCTGCATGTGTTGGTAGCCTCAGTGGGAGCCATGAGAGGGATACTAGAATCTCACCAGCCTCTAGATGCCAGCCATAACTGCACCCAAGTCCATTAGATGACAAGATCCCAGGTGATGTCAGGCACAGGGAGGGGGATGGGATAAGCCAAGGTGACAATGCTGGAAAGTGTGACCCAGGCCCAGGGCCTCCCCTTGAGGACTTGGGGGAATCTCATGGTTCCCAACCTCCCTCTCTGAGGCTGTAATCAAATCATAGGCTGGAAGCAGGAAGGAGGTAGTTGCAAAGGGACGAGGGGAGGCATAGGGCTGGAGAACTATACACCCCACGAGAAATACTCCACTTGTAAACTAAATAGAGTTACTTTGTCAGGGAACAGGGCACAGGTCACCATAAAAATTAAAGTAATTTACTATGAAATGCCATCCTGTTTTATTTTGTATTATTCCCAAGCCAAAACCCCTGAGCTAACCTAAGTCAAGAACATAAGCTGAGCAGGCAGGAACAGAGGAAGAAGGAAGGGAGGCCTCCCCCCTGCACCAACTCGGGCACAGAAACACTGGTTGTCTCCATGGAAACAGACAGGACTCAGTGGACCACCAGGGTGGCCAGAGAACCAGGGTACTGGCTCCCTCTATTGGGTGAGGCTGGATGTATTTATTGCAGCCCAGGAGAGAGCCCCTAAGATGGGACTCATTCAGACCAGGCTGGGGTCTGGCCTCGCCCATCCCTCCCCTGCAAATACAGGTGCCCTCAGGAAGTCAGGTTGGTTTCAGAAGCCACTGGACAAGTAGGAAGAACCAAGCTGGCAGGGTTCAAATCCTGCCCCATTTCTCACCAAACAGGAAGTAGAGGTAAGTTGCTTCAATTTTTTAAACGTTAGGAGGTTTGTTTGTTTGTTTGTTTCATCTGTAAAATGGGACTAATTTCACTCAATCCCTAGGGTTGCTAGGAGGATTACACGAGATCATCTGTGACCAGTCTCTAGCCCTCCTAGGAGCTAACCACCACCAAAACGTCCACGTCCTTAACCCAGAGCCATGGGAAAAGCTGCCTGCCCCTTCCATACTCTGCCCCTGCACCTCTCCCTTCACTCAGTGCTGCCTTCCCCTCACCCCTGTCTGCTCTGCTTGGAGTACGAGGCCCCAACAATGACAGCAGTAATGACAACAGTGAACCTTACCAAACTCTTCACGGGTACACTGCCACATGTAGCCCTCACGACGGTCATAATCCATACGGTACCAGAGGTTGTGCTCACATGTGAGTCTAGGCCTGTGTAAATCCACAGCTTGTGTTCTTAGCCACTTTCCCTGCACTTCCTCTGCTGTCATAGAAAGAACCCTGCCTGGAAAGCCAGGGCTCTGAATCCTAATCTCAGCACTGCTACTGGCAAATCATGTGACTTGAGCAAGTTACTCCCATCCCGGACCTCAGTTTCCCCATTTATACCATGGTGGGTAGATGAGATGATCTGCCGAGGCCCTTCTGGTTTTGAGAGTCTCTGGTTCTAGTGAGTGGATGGGAAGAAGCAAGGACCAGGTGACTAGGGACCTATGCAGCAGGCTGATGACGCCCCTCCCATAACCACTGTGGAACAGAATCTCCAGCTTGGCTCTCAAGCCCCAGCTCCCCAGGGCTCCTTTGCTCTAAGTGCCTGTCCCTAACTCTCGCCCCAGGGGCTGGCACAGCCTTGCAAAGTGGGAAGAGAGTCTGACAGACTGCAACTAGGGGAGAGAAATCACAGGAGGCCTCCAAGACGTCGCCAGAGACTACATCTCCCCTCCCACTGACCCAGGAAGATGGGGAGACAGAGGCTTGGCAGGAAGGAGGAGGCAGCTGGATGTAACAGTGGCAGGCAGGGAAATGGTCTGGGTCCCTGACCTTGAAAAAGGTCTTCCACCAGCTGAAGCAGAAAAGCAGGAAAAGGTTCCAGCATGGACCTGAAGAAGCATCCAGCCCAGGCTGGCTGTGAGATGCAGAGAGGAGGAATAAATTGAATGAATGAATGAATGAATGAATGAATGAATGAATGAATGAATGAATTAGTACACAGGGCCACATTGTACAGATGGGAACATCTAGGCAGAAGCTCAGGAATTCTATGTCTGGTCCATCAGGAAGCCAGCTGTCCTCTCAGCTCTGCTGGAGAGAGATGGGACTATTGTCTTTCTTAGTCATCAAATTATTGCTATACAGGGACAAGGCAGGTTGAGGCTTTCTTCTTCCCATTAAGTGACTGTTGGCCAGTTAGGCATGAGAGTTGAGGAATTCTGACCAGAGAAGAGCCATAGATCTTGGCCCCCCCTCATGATGCCACCACAGTGGCAACACACAGGCTCCTGGCAGATAAGTAGGCCCATAGATCTTTGCCAGAGACTCCACTCAAGGGCAGCTCCATAAATCCCAGAGTGGAAGAGAGGGAGTGATGGAGCCAGCCACTCCTTGGCAAGCAGCATTCCTCCAGAGGCCAGTGGCTTAGCACTGGGTAGCTGGGAGCTGCATGGGGCATGATCTGCAGTTCTGCGTCTGATCCATCAATAACCCTGGGGAAGAGCTCCCTCCCACAGAGAAATGACTGTCTGCTTCCCACCTCCTCTTGATTCTGGGAGCTGTATTCTCCCTCCAGATCAAGATCTTTTCTGCTTCTTGGAACAATTTTATGTCTTACTACCTGCATGCACCAGCTCAGTCAACCCTGCCCATCCAGGACCGTGGAGGAGAGGAGTAGTGCTTGGCATGGCACAATAGTAGGAGAGGGAGGAGGAGAAGCCCAGCCAGGAAGGGGTGTGCAGCTGGGACCCCAGAGCCATAGTCTTCTGCACCAGCAGACTGCTTGTGCCTAGATTTTTCCATCTGTACAATGGGTCCCTGTGCATTCACTGAATCATTCAACAAATATTTGCAAGTCAGGTCTTACTCGGATTGCTCATCTAGCAATGAACAGACAAGATCCTGGCTAAGCAAGCTTGCATTCTGGAGAAGGAAACCAGCAATGTCAAGGTAAATACATAAAGAAACTAGATTATTTCAGACAACAACAGCTGTGGAGAAAACTGAAAGCATACTGAAAGAGAATGGCTGAGGTGAGGGTACAGTATAAGCTAGGGGTTCCAGGAAAGTGGCATTGAGCTGAAGTGTCAGTGGTACAGAGAAGCAGCCAACCAAGAAGGTGAAGAAAGAGTGTTCCAGGCAAAGGGAACAGCAAAAGGCCAAGACCTGAAGCAGGAAGCTGCTTAGTGTGTATGAGCAGAAAGGAAGCTGGTGTTGCTAGAATGAAGAAAAGGGTGTCTAGGACATGAGGTTAGCAAAGGAGGCCAGGGGCAGATCATGCAGGGCCTGGCAGACCATAGACCATGACGATTTTACTTGTAATGCAAAGCAATTGGAAGGTTCTGGGTTTGAGACATGGTCTGGTTTAACCTAGCTCAAGTCTCTCTAGTTGCCTGGTAGGGAATAATCTGAAGGGGAGAGGGGTAGAAGCCCTCAACAGGAAGGAGTCCACATAATTGGTGTGAATATTTGACCTAAATGAGCTCAGGAAGGAGACAGGTAAAATGTAGCATTGAAAAGTCAGATTCATCAAAGACAAGAGCCAGAGCCAGAAAGTGGCCAGACTAAATTTCCCTGATAGTTTAGAATTTAGCAAATCTTCATCAAGTACCTTCTGCATATCAGGCAGTGGGGAATTAGACCTCCCATCCTGAAGGAGGTCCTGGGATAGTGGATGTGACAGCCAAGGGGACAAATGACTCTGGGTGAAGGATGGTCAGCCCTACCCAGAGAGATCAGGGAGGGCTTCGTAGGGGAGGTGACTATCAGCCAGCTCTTACAAGAAGAAAGGGAGTTTGGACAGACAGGAAAACACAGTAGGGCAGTCCCAAAGCCTGTGAGACCCAAGGCGATGCTGAAGGACAAAGGCCTGGGGCCTGGACAAAGTCCACCCTGCCAGGTACTTTGGGTCACCAGCCTGTATGGAGAGGAACTGAGGCCCACCTGATGGCAGCCTCGTGCAGGCTGATTCCAGCCCCAGTATGCCAGCTTAGCATAACTAATGATCCTTACACCACTCCACTTTGGAATGACTTGTGACATAATCAGGCAGAGTAATTAGCAGAGCTCCCTATTGTCCAAGGCCCCTTTTCTTCAAACTGACCTTCCAAGCCTTGCCTGTCTTCCAGGTTCACGTCTTCCCTTCTCCCCTCACAGCCTTGGCATCTGCCAGGCTAAAGCGCCTTGGTTGTGGACCATGACAATGCAAATGTGCCCAGCACACTCAGCCTCTTTGCTGGCTCTGGCTGACATCACCTCCCAGTGGCACTCAGATCAACCCGTGCCCTTCCTGTGTGCTCTCAGGACACACATTAACACACTGACCTACAATTGCAAAACCTCCCACCTCAGAACCTGGTCCCATGCACTGGGAAGCAAGGCCCTTGGGCAGCTTGTGGGCTCCCCAATTCCAGGGTCAGTAGAATCAGGTGGGGTAAGTGGTCTGGCAACTGCAGGGAGGCCTGAAGGTGCATGGGGCTGGGCAAGCAGAGGAAGGGAACCCACAGGAAGTCACCTGAAGTCAGATCCCAAGCCATGAGGGGCAGGAAGCCTGGAGGGAGGAGGACTTGAGAATCTGGGGGCTGAGGACTGAAGCAGTGGGAAAGGCTGTCACTGGTAGGGCTGCAGCAAGCCCAGGGGAAGGAAGTGAGTCTAGAGCAAGAGGAGCTCTAGGGAGAGCTCTGGGCATCCTGCAGAAGAGACCCTGACGGCCTCTGCCATAATTTCCCTGCTTTCGAAATGGGAGATGTTCCTCTCACCCGTGCAGCCTTACCAGTGGGCCCCAGCAAAGAGGGCTAAGATAAAGTTTACGGGGCACCCAGGTCCTCGGAGAGGAGCCCTGGATTAAGGTGAGGATTATGATCATTATACAGAGTCACAAGTACAACCCCAGAAAGACTGAGGCACTTGCAGCATCCAGCCTTCTAGGGACAGAGATAACAGTGGCGGGGCGATAGCACAGTGAAGCTAGAGAGCATCCCAGGGGGCCTGAGATAGGAGGGGAGGAATCAGCCAGAAATACAGAGCATGGGTGAACAGGCAGTGCCTGATCTCTGATAGGACCTTTGAGCTTGGAATCTGGCCTTGCTGGGGAGAGGCCTGTAGGGTGAAGAGTTCTGGTTCCTGCCCTCTGATGACCTGGGGGCAGGGGGCAGGAGACAGCCCACCCCACCTGCCTCCTGCCTCTTAGCCTTTCCCGCTTTAGAGGAAAAGGGCGTTCAGAGGTGGCACCTCTCACCCCAGTTCCCAGTGAAAATGGTTCTCCTGACCTGAAGACTGGAAGCACAGACCTAAGGCCTGCATGCCGTTCTGCCCATTTTATGGATGAAAAAACTGAGCCACGGGGAAATCAAAGTCCATCTGCAGAGCTCAGCTCTCAGCCATGGTGGTATTCTAGGATTCTTGCTAAAAGAGACTAACTGAAATGTTCTGTTCTAAGAGAAGGTCCCTCCTCACCTAGAGGTGGTTGGGGGCTCCTGCCAGAAGCAGGTCCTGCAGACAAGGACAGTTGTGGGGCACAGAAGGCCGTGCAGGCAGCAGACAGTGGACCCAAGCTAGGCTGAGAGCTGACAAGGGTCCATTAACCATGTACAACAGCTGCAGCTCCCTGAGAGGCTCCCAGGGACCAGGCATTTGACTTACAGAAATTGTCCCAGTGAATCTGTACAACCATCCTGGGGAAAGGACTCATTATTACTCTTGGACATGCCCTCAGAGATGTTAAGTGATTTGCCTCTGGTCACACAGCTAGGAAGTCAAGAGCCAGGATTTGAACAAAGGTGTCTATCTCCAGGCAGGGGCTGAGAGCTGGTAAGCCCACTGCCTTAGCCTGGAGTACTTCCTGCCGGGTTGGTCAGTCAATCATCAAGCATCGCCAGGTCTCTGTCCTCCCCTGCCCCGGAATGCCTGGCAGCACCAGTTTGGGTTCACATATTAATTTTTTGATCTGATAAAAGCTGTTTGTTTCCCAGCTGCTTTTCTTCCATGCTGGAGAGAGAGATAACCTGAGCCCTGACCCTCAGGACAAATGCTGTTAAAAAGCATTGCCTTAGAATGAGGCTTGGGGGTATGAGCAGGAGCTTGTCACCTGGCTCTGAGCCCTGGGCCGTGTGTCAGGTTCCTGAGCAGATGCCCCAGCTCCCCTACCTGCTCTCACCGGGTTCCCTGTGCTTCTGTGAACCTTGGCATCTCTGAATTGCAAATGGCCTTGCCCCCATCATCCTCCCTAGCACACCAGCCACACGCATTCATACATCTGTCCTGGGTTCATTCAACACCACTGCATGCCAGGACCCACAGTGCTCCAGGCTTCAGGTGTGAGTTCAGTTCTAAAGGATAAGGGTGAGCTGTGCAGGCTTTCTCTGGTCATGCCTGCTGGTTCTGAGGCCATAGGTGGTTTGTGTGAGAGCATCAACCATACCAGCTTTTCCACAGCAGAACATCAGATCCATCCTCACCTCTCACCTTTCCACTGCCCACCCACCACTGTGTTCAGTCTCCCTGGCCTAATAGACCCTTCTGCTTTTTTGATGCCTTACTGAAACTTCCAATGGATTCTGCTGACACAACTAATCATATTTAAATTGGTGACTGATGCAGCTCTGCCCCATCTATCTTCTCCATGATTGAAGAAATATATTGATTCATGAAATTAGGGTGCATTGGGATGTGTGTGTGTGTGTGTGTGTGTGTGTGTGCTGTAGATGGAGAAGGAAGTCCCACTGATCACCTGCTGTGGCAGCCTCCATGCCAACTGCTTCACACATGCCAGGCCAGATAATTGTAGGGGAAAAGGGAAGTCACTCCAGCTAAGTGTTCTGGATGGAATGGATGGAGAGAGCAAGACTGGAGGTGTCTGTCGAATGCACGCAGTGGGTACCTGCACATCAGACAGGTGCATGCTCCATTGTCTTCCTCCCTAAAACCCCTCTTCATATCCAAGGTCCTTTGAAATGTAATGACAGTGGACAGGAGTGTGCACTGAGACACTCAGGAGGTCTGTACAGTACTTGTCTCCTGAAGGTGGGGCTCCAGCCAGGCTTCTCACCTCCTGAGGCCCCAGCACCTTCATCAGTGCTGTAGGGGCAACACCAAGAGCAGCTGGATGGCTTGCAAGGACTTTCTGATCTACCTGTGCCAAGCATTGAACATGGAACCCAACACAGATTAAGCAGTGCCTGTTATAGGTGCCATTGCCGTGTAGATGCCCGCTTCCTTCCTCAGTGGAGTTTGTGCATCAACATGATGGGCACTTGGGTGGTGAGGGTGAGAGTGGAAAGCATTGCACCAGCTCCATGCCTGTGCCCTTCTCCTGCATCCCTGTGACCTGGCCAATGGGACTCAGAGGCAGCCCTGTACCAGCAATCCTGGAAGGCATGAGCTGGAACACTGGTTCTGCCAAGTTCATCTTCCACAGAGCCATGGTCTGAGCACCAGGGGAGGAGAAAGAAACCCAGAGTGTTCACTGAGCTCCCACAAGGGTGCTGGGAGGCTGAACAAACTGATATTTCCCCAGCCTTTCAAGAGCATCAGGTAAAATTCCCTGTGTAAATACGATCCCTGATGGATTCACTGCAGCAAGGGAGATGCCATTCGGCTGACTGTTTAACAAAGCTGTTTAAAAAGGGAGACGATGGGGACCATGTTTTATGCATTAGCCGTGAAAACTTCTCTTTAAAATTTGTCTCAGTCATCTGAACATGGAGTTCTGAGAACTCACCCCCTTTATGATGTGTGTTTTACAAAGATACCTACACACATGGCCCTTTCTGGATTGGCCCCACCTTCACCCATTGGTCATCAAGTCCTTGAGAGATACAGTTAACCCTAGCACATCCCCAGAATGTCCCAAGACAAACAGGCAATATCATTTTTCATCTGTGAGTTAATGATTCCAGCTTCACACCAAATTTTCAAACTGGATTGGCTTCCTAGGCTAAAGTGGGAATGTCTGGGTCAAACATAATTTAAAGAATTATTCCTCTAATTAGTTTCTTTTGAACATGGCACAAAGGCCTGGCTTGATAGCAAGGCAATTTCTTACCATCTTGACATTGCTTTCATGTTTATCACTGAAATGATTCCGTCACATTGGAGGTAGGACACATGTGGCCCCCAAAGACCCTGCAGGCTTGCCTTATGTGATTGCTGCTCTTCTCCTGGGAGTGTCCTAGGAGGGTTTGTGCTGCATTCTGTCTGGTGGGAAGGTGGGAGGTAGCCTGGCCTGGAGATCAAAGTGATTTGGCCAAGGTCATGGAACAAAGGGAAGCCAGGGTTGGAGCCACAACACACATCCTTTAGTGAGGTCCTGGCAAGTTGCTTCAACATGGTAGCCTGAGTAGCCCAAGTTTCCTCATCTCTGAGATGAGAATAATGATGCTAAATCCTTGACAGGGTTGTTGTGAGGATTAAACGAGACACTGAATGTCAAGTGTTCACCACATAGTCAAAGCTCAGTTAACTTGAAAGACGGTAATATAGTAATTACTATGACACAGGGTGACCGTTTGTGCCTAGGAAATGTACGTGGAAGGTTGGGGGCAGTTCCTGGTCTTTGTCTCTTCTTCCCTTCCATTCTCCCTTCTTTTCATTCTTTCATCCCTTCCTCTCTCCTTCCTTCTTGCCTTCTTTCCCTTTTTGTCTGTCTGTCTTTCTTTCTTTCTTCCTTCCTTCCTTCTTTTCTTTTCCCTGCTTTGCTTTGTTTTGCTTTCTTTTCTTTTCTTTTCTTTTTTCCTTTTCTTTTCCTTCTTCTTGCCTTTAGAGTTGCTTTGCTTTGTCAGGTTGGGTCTTCACTGTCCAAAGAATTAGGGGCTGAGAAATGAACCGAGTGAAGGCAAGTCCATTCTTCAATCCAGCCCTCCTCTCTTCATCTTTCAACAAGCGGGAGCTGAATACACACACTGTATGTGGCAAATGCTGCCCCTGGAAAGAAGGCTGAAGGAGCACAGTTCCTCCTGTAACCGAAGGCCAGTGGAGACAGCTGCAGGACATTGGGTCAGATCTTTACAATGCATCTTTAATAAACTTGGAACCAATAAAGCAATCAAAGCCAAAGCAGGGGTCACAGTGGACACTGTTTCCATAGCCACTGTTCTAACCTGTGGTCAAGGGGTGCTGCCTGTTTCCAAGGAGGACAAAACATTGACCCAGACAGCATTGTTTGGGAGGGAGAGGGTGCACTTGGGACAAGCCCCGGAGGGCCAGTCCTAGCTCTCCTTGTCCTCCTCTCCCTGACCAGACAGGAAGAGCCCCTCCCTGCTGGAATGCATTCCTGTGTGCCCTGGGCAGTGCTTGGCACCCCCTCCCTGGACTGTGAGCTCCTTCCCTATCCATCTGAGGGAGCTGGGGATTTAATCTGCAAGTGACAGGTTGAGCAGCTTTGAATCATAGGGGGTTGGTTCTTTTGTTTGTTTATTTCCCATTGCAAGCCTGCCTACTCAATAATTCAATTCATTGAGCCCTGCTTAAGCCCTACCTCATTCCAAGGGCTGTGCGGGGCACGGGAGGCAATGGAAAAATAAAGATAAAATAAGACTCCATGCCTGTTCTCAAGGAACTTCTTGTCTTGCCAGGGTGGAAGCTAGATACTCATGCAAAGGCCTCTCTCCAGAGGAGGAGGCCAGTGGTGGCAATCAGAAACACAAAATAACTGTCACAGGTGCCTGGCCTCAGTTGTGGGTATATAAAGACTAAAACTCAATTCTGTCTGCCATGCAATAGGATTGCAATTTCCCAAGTTTTTATTAACAAAGAAAACAAAAACAAAGATTCTGTGTGGAGACTGATGAAAACATCATCGCATCAAAGACCCCTGCATGTGCCCCTGAAAGACACCTACTGAGTCCTTCCACGCCATCTATGCACACATTGAACTCCAGAGTCAGCAAACCGAGGTCAGTGCTGTAAGTCAGACATCCAAATAGCACAGATTTTTGGTGACCATCATAATTTCGAATATTCTGTTCTGTTGTCTCCTTAGTGCATGAGTGCTTGCCAGAGCTCATGGCCCAGTTTGGGGCTAGGAAAATGCTTTCATTATTCAGATGATGGGGCTGCCTTATTTTGGAGAGCAGCCAGCACAGTACAACATAAATGACTACTTTCCTAACTTTCTCAAGCTCTGGGCTCGATTCTCTCAGAAAGTAGGGCCTGTGCCTCTTATCAGGAGAAATTACGTTTCCAGAGGTAGCATAAAGATTTTTCTCAAAGTTAAACAACCATGGAATAGAAGGCCCCTACACCTTGCTTTGGTGACTGGCCAAAGAGATGTACAGAAAAGAAAGGAAGGGAAGGAGGAAGGAATGGAAGAGCATGGCAGAGGAACAGATCCCTTCCATCTCTGGAGATTGCTCTGCTCAGGTGCTGGGAGTTGTGCCCACTGTTATGATGATGGAGCCTGACTTACTGGCAAGTGGCAGACCTCAGCCTCTCTCCTCCTATCCAGTGCTCCCCCAAGTCAAAGATGAATGTGACTGTGATGGTGACTCTGATGCTGTTTTACAGGAATCCAGGGCAGTTGATGCTGTTGGAAAGAAGAAGCCATTCCAAGACAACTGGGCTCTCAACTGTTCTCGAGCCCTGGGAAGCATGGAGATATGTGAGCCTTGGGGCACTAGGGTCCTTGGGGTAAACCCAGGACTTGCCCCTCTGAGGCTCCAAGCAAATCACAACCTGCGACTCCTCTCCAAGCCTTAGTTTTCCCATCTGCAAGATGAGCAGCTGAGATGTGATCACTGAGTTCCAAACTCTGCTCCCACAATTGTTGGTGGGGGGTGGTCCTTGAGGCCAAGTAGGGATAGTCCTGGCTCATCCCCCACCATCACCACAGCTCAATTTTTATCTAAATGCAGACCAGGCCTCTGCATAACAGTCCTCTTTGAAGAAAGGGTTTTGAGGTTAAAAATAAATTGAGAGTGACTGGATTGGACATTCTCTGAGGTTTCTTTCAGCTTTGACTTTCTGCTTCCTGTCCTTGAATTCCTTTCTTGCTTCAAGGCAGGCCCAGTGCTGGTTGATAGGGATGGACTGGTGGGTAAGCCCCATCCCTGCTCTCAGGGTTCCCAGCCTCAGGGTGGGGAACACGTGGCCATTCCTGGGTGCACCCAGTAAAAGTAGCTGCTGGCAAGTACCCAGAAGCAGGAGCCAGCTTCTGAGGGCCCACCTTCAACTCCAAGGGAGATGGTACTCAAACTACGACACACAGAAGCTATTCCTCCAAAGGTGGTGTCAGACACTTAAAGAGAACACACTTAAGAATGAAAGTGCAGAAATGCCCTGACCACCATATCTCATGCCCCAGAATCCAGCCCCACAAGGACACAAGGACATCAGGCCCCACCACCATGTTCGCTCTTTGGTGAGCCTTCCTGATGCTGATGCTGTAATCGGGGCAGTCTTCTCCCCTTGCACAGAAGAGAAAATAAGGCTCAGAACAGTGATGAGACTTACTCAAGTTCAAGCAGCTGAGCCCATGTCCTCTTTGCCCCTGCTTCCTATGTCTCTATTCAATGCCCGTTACAGCATTTACTAAAGATCATCTGGTCTCTCCTTGGAGCAAAAAGGGAAGGACCATTTGTCCAGGGTAAGTACTGAATGTCCTCCTGAGGACAAGTGTCCCCCTGAGGCCAGCGAGATGACAGCAGCAGGAACCAGAAAGAAAACTTTAAGAAGAGGTAAAACAGAGGTCCCCATCAGCCCTGCTCCCCTACTCCTCCTACTTATTATACCAACTTTGGAAGGATGGGTCTCACATCCAGATGCATGGTGATTCCTACAGCACATGGGCTGATGAGGAGACATCTGTCACTCCACAGATCACCAGCAATAACTGGCTGGTCTGTCTGGCTGACCAGAGTCAACGGCATTTCTCCACAGCTCTTGCGGAATCCCCCAAAGAGGATGATTTCCCAGAGGAGCCTGTGGATTCTCCTTGCATCAGCCCTTAAAAATGATGAAACATTAGGAATTAAACCAAAATAAGTTCCATTCTGATTCCTCCACTTATTGGTAATTTGACCTTGAGTAAATTATTTCTCTCTTTCTGAGTCTCAGCTTCTTCCTCTGTAAAATGGAAACAATAATACTTGCAAGTTTTTTGTTCTTTTTTTAGGATTAGTGTATGGTTCCAATCTAAACTTTGTTTCACTCTGTGTTATACATGTTCAGAAGAAGAACTGTCCCATTTCTACTTCCCATTTCTTACTTCTCAGGGACAAATACTTTCAGTGTTAACAGCTTCACTGGGCTATAGTACACATACCAATTCACCCACTGAAAGTGTACAATTCAATGGCTTCTAGTGTATTTACAGAGTTGTACATTCATCACCACCATTAATTTTAGAACATTTTCCTTATTCCTATGAAAACCTCCTGCCCCTTAGCTGTCAATTCCCTGTCTCCCCATCTGTCCCCCAACTCCTAGTCCCTAGCAACCACTAATCTACTTTCTGTCTCTATAGATTTGCCTATTCTGGACTTTCATATAAATGGTAATATACACTATGTAGTCTTTTATAACTGGCTTCTTTAATTTAGAATATTTTTAAGGTTCACGCATTTTGTAGCATGTATCAATACTCCATGTCTTTTGCCATTGAATGACTATATCACATTTTATTTATTTCCTCACTAGTTGATAGACATTTGGGTTATTTCCACTTGTGCCTCTCATGAATAATGGTGCATGAACATTTGTACAAAAGTTTTTGCATGGACATATGTCTTCATCCTTCTCACACATATACCTAGGAAAGGAATTGTTGGGTCATATGGTGTTTGACCACTTCAGGAACTGCCAGGCTATTTACCAAAAAAGCTGCACCATTTTGTATTCCTACCAGTGATGCTAAAGTCCAGAGTTTTTCTTATGAAGTTTCACTGAATGATATTTACAAAGTACCTGGTGTGGTTTCTGACAAGTAGTCAAATAGGGAATAGTATCACTTCATCCTTTCTTTTGTTCATGTAGCAGTGTCCTTAATACCTCTAACTTTTCCTAATGCTTAACCCAAATCCACCTGCATAGCATACTCTGAATCCAGGGCAGAGTTTGTCTCCCTATTTTATTACCATGTATGCATAGAGATTTCTCCAACCACATTAGCCCCATGCACCAAGGGGGAATCCTAGGAGCCCCAAACAGCGACCCACTGACTAGTCCTCCTAACATCATTGGGAGGCCCAATTCTTGACTTAGCTACATCTCATGACTCCTGTTCACGTTCCTGGCATGTTTACACCACACTGTTCAGAAGCACTTGGAAGCTCATATCCCCATCAAGAATATGCTGATGTCTTGGTACTAGGGCTACCACCCAGGCTATATGCATTCTGCCCAGCATCCAGGATCTATAGGCAAGGTGCACTGAACAAAGTGAGAACAAAACTCATGGTCTACATTTCCTGCCCTGGGTATCTAAGCCTCTTTCAAACACAACAGGATGATGTAAAATGCTCTGGGGTTAAAGGACATGCAAGATGCAAGAAATCAATAGAAGCAAGAGAAGCATGGATTGGGAAGTTCAGTCTAAGCTGGACTTTGTCTACCTCTGGACCCCTGCGCCTTCAGCTGTACGCCCTCTGTACCTTACTCAAGTCTCTCAGAAGACCTCCTATGTAGAAGCCAGGTTTCTGATGGGGTAGAAGCTATAAAAACCTGCTTCAAGAGAGCTGAAGCTAAAGGGGGGCTTTACTGGCTCACTTAAGAGAGAAGCCCAGGTGGAGGGAAGGAGAAGCATGTCGGGTGAGGTCACCATTCAAGCACCCTCTCTCTGGTATAAATGTATGTCTCTCACTCTGTGGTCTCTTTCTTCTGGAGACAGGCTGTCCACGGCGTCACGTAGATGGGACAGAAGAGTAGGGAGTTAGCCACCTCACAGGAAAGGGATAGTTTTCTGCCCAAGTGTCTGTATACAAAATCCCAGAGATGGATACTGAGAGGCTAAAATGGGGCCATATACTCACCCTGAGCTTCAAATAGGGTCATAATCCTGGGATTGACAGTCCCACCAGTACTACACAGAGCAAGAGAGAAGCTCCCCGAAAGTGGGAAGCCTTTTCCGTAAGAAGAGGATCCTATTGAACAGACACTACAACAGGGCTCCATTGTGTGAGTTGTTAACCTTTCTAACAAGCACCAGTCTCCCAGGGCCCAGTTTAAGTTGTTTTACAACCTCCATCTTCTTTTAGTGTCACCTTCTGCTTATTGAATGCCCAAGACCACCCACACATGGGCTTTCCCTATACGTGCTCCCAAAGCCTCGTGCCCTCATAGGTGGGGATTTGAGGAGGTGACTAGATCATGGGTGTGTGGTACTAGATCAAGGGTATGTGATACTGGATCATGGGTGTGTGACACTCGATTAGTCTGCTGATGGGTTTACAGCTGTGTGTGATATTGGGAGGGGAGGCCTGATGTGGAGAGGCAGGTTGCTGTGGGCACGGCCTGGGAGGATATATAACATATTCTTATTCCTCCCTTCATGGTTCAGCTTCCTTTCTGCCATGCCATGAGCTCTTTCTCCTTTGCCATGCCACTCTGCATTGGACCCAGCCGACAATGGACTGAGACCTCTACAAATTGTGAGCCAAAATATTCTTCTGCTCCTTTAACTTGTGGATATCAAGAATTTTGTTCTAGCAATAAGCAAGTAACTAAGACATCCTCACAGATAGGTGGAGGTAAGCATGGGATTTTGCAAAGTATCTGGACTCAGAGAGGTCTAGTGGGTTGCCCAAAGTCACTAAGCTAGAAAGTGGATGAGCTGAGATTCAAACTCTAAACCTGAATCATGTGTCATGTCTCCTCCTTTCATCTCCTTGGTGGGAACCCACAGCCAGCTGGCATCCACACTCTCACTGCCTGCACAAGTGTGTTCCCTCAGCTTCCTGACAGTGACTGAAGGCTGTGAAAGAGGCTCCTCTGCTCTCTTCGTTCCCTGTCATCCTTGGGCAGGCTAGCTCCCACCAGAGGAGGCTGGGACATCCATTACAGGGCTAACAAGCTCGAGCGTCTGTCATTCAGTCCTCACACTTCTGAGATGGCTCTGAAGACTCACTTGGAGGGACTGTCTCCCACCAACCAGAGTGGCAGGAAATGTTAGGCATTGCCTGGGTGCAGCAGCAGCCACCACTGCCACCAGCACAGCAGAGTCATACTGGGAACTTGAGACAGGTCCTCAGGCTCCAAGCTGACAGAATGACAGCCTGGGGGCAAGGGCTTTGCTTCCATGTCCCAGTAGGCAACATAGCACTCAGATCCTGGGGCCAGCCTGCTTGGGGTTGAATCCTAATTCTCCTTCCTCCCAGCTCTATAACCTCACACAACTTACTGAACCCTCTCTGTGCCTTAGTTTCTTCATCTGTACTGTTACCATCAGGCAATGTCAAGAGGGACTAGTAGAATAATACTTATAAAATGTTTTACACAGTGTCACATAAATGCCAGCTGTCACTATTTCAGGGTCTCTGGGTACTCTTGACTCAAGGGATGAAGAGGAAAGAGGAGGGATGGCAGCCCCTTGTACTCTCAGAGAGAATGATAAATCCTCCTCTCCCTAGGGACAATTGTGACATAGTAGCTGTCACCCAGCTCTGGTTCCAAATTGTCCTGAAACTCTGGACACTTCACGCTGAAAAGCTTCAGTGTTCTTATCTGCAAAACAAAGTTAAAGACACTTGCCCTTCCCCATAGGCTATAGCACAGAGGGCAACATGCAAACTCTAAATGATAATTCCCATTCACTCCAGTGCCCTGGGATGCTATTGGATGGGCTGGATGCAGGGAGAACACTCTAGGGGTTACATGTGTTCCCAAAAGTTCATGCCTTGGACATATGACACCCACCCCGGCAATTTATATATTCACTGTATTTGGAGGTGGGACCATTGAGGTAATTAGGATTAGATGAGGCCATGAGGGTGGAATACCATATTATTTAGTGGCTTTATAAGAGGAAGGGAGAGAAAAGCTAGCACTTGTGCTCCATCTCACCGTGTGATACCCTTTGCTGTGTGATGCTACAGCAAGAAGACTCTCTCCAGATGCCAAGCAGATGCCAGGGCCTTGTTCTTGGACTTCCCAGACTCAAGAACTATGAGTCAAATAAACTTCTCTGTCAATTACCTGGTCTCAGGTATTTTTATAGCAACAGAAAATGGATTAAAACAGAAGGCAAGTTGGACCTTTGGGGCCCTACAGAGATGGGAAAGTTAAGATCAGGCTAGATCAGGCTGAAGGCGTAGGGTGGGGTGGAAGCTGTCATCATAGTCATTCTCACTCCATCCTCATCATCAGAACCTCAAAACATTGAAACTAAGTGCTCAATTGCGTATGGCAATTGACGAGCTTTCAGTCACATGT
The DNA here is from genome assembly GCA_028451465.1 of Erethizon dorsatum. Lineage (NCBI taxonomy): Eukaryota > Metazoa > Chordata > Mammalia > Rodentia > Erethizontidae > Erethizon > Erethizon dorsatum. Next base: position 44,651,093 of record CM051826.1, read on the forward strand.
CACTTAACAACAGGGATTGGAGAAACGCACTGTTAGTTGATTTTCTTGTGCAAATATCACAGAGTATACTTGCACGAACTATGATGTCCCTAGGCAATAGAATTTTATGGGACCACCATTGTATATGTCATGCCATATATGTGGTCCTTCATAAACAGAATTGTTATTTCCCCCTGCATGATTCTACCTGAAAATAATTATGTGATCCCAGCCATTGTCTGTGGAAAAATTATTCTCTATATCAATGGTTCTCAATTGGGGGTAACTTTTGTCTCCCGGGTGAGACCTGGCAATGTCTAGAGGCACTGTAGGTAGTCACACCTGAGAGACTGTCACAACTAGTGAGTAGAGGTGAAGGTTAAACACTGTCTCATGTACCTGAAGCCTTGTAGCAAAGAATGATCCCACTCAAAATGTCACCAGTGCAAGGGCTGAGAAAGCTGCTCCACACACTTGATGTTTGAAGTGTGACCAAGGCTACATGTCACTTGAAAGCTTGTTTCTCAGGCCCACTAAATAAGAATCTGAACTCATACTATCATTTGAAAAGTATGCCTTAAAACAATGCTGACATGGCATTAAATTTACTATGAGCCATAAAAGCGAAATGTGAGGTATTTGAGGATGGAGAAAACAGAAGACAACTAACACTAGATGGTGGGAGAATGAATAGATGAGTGGATTTAAGATTTATTGAACACACACTATATGCCAAGCACCATGCTCAGAACTTCACATAATTTATTTCAATTAAGCCCTAGGCAGTAGGTATTCCTTCCCAGTGTAACTGATGCTTACATGGACAAAGTATGGAAAGATCCCACCAACCATTCCCCATCTCGATAGATGTGAAACTTGCCACAATCCACCTATTACTATCTAACCTGAATCATATCATGAATATAGTTGCATAATACACCTTCCTATAAAGCCTGATTTATGGCAGGCATCTGATGTTAACTTCCAGCCTCTCCCTCACAAAGAGGCGTAACATTTTTATATGTGCAAGAAATGTACTTTTTTCCTTTGTTTTCTCTTAAGGGATCAATAAACATTTTGTTTTGCCTTTAATAAAAGTTATGTGAATTCTCCATAATCAGCATCTATTTCCTTTTATTCAGAGGATTTTTCTAAGGTTAATTACAAAGAGTAACACTGAGTCTTTACGATCCAAAAACTCAATGAATATAGCCTAGGGACTATGGTAAAAATAATATGTACCATTTATTAAGTACCAGGTGTGCGTGACATGCTTTATACCAGCACTTCTAATTCACTCCACAAGCACTATTTATCATACTGTATTCTCATATTTCAGAGGGAGAAACTGAGGCAGAGATTGGTCATGATTGATGTGAGACCTGCCTGGCTCCAAAACCAAGCTGTCTGCCAGCCATCATGTTGCTCCCTAGTTGGAGTGTCCTTGGCACTCTCTGTAGTCCCAGCAGGCTCCCGTGCAGGGGCTCAAGGGTCATATGCTACCCAACTAATCTCCATCCACTCCTGAGATCTGCTTTTCATGTCTCCATCCCTCCATCAGCAAACCAACACCACCCCACCCTCCAACTCCAGGTAATCAGTGGGCTTGAAACTTGTGGCACAGGATTTTTGTGCCAGTGATGGACAGTTGTTGACCTCTACCTGGGGCCAGCAGACTTCCTCTGTAAAGGGTAAGATAGTAATTATTTTAGGCTTTGCAGGATATAAGGTCTGCGTCACACTTACTTAACTCTGCTATTGTAATACCAAAGCAACCACAGATAATATGGTAATAAATAAAACACACATGACTGTGTTCCAATAAAACTTCATTGACAAAAACAGGCTGTAAGGGCCGGTGAGACGGCTCAGCGGCTTAAGCGCCTGCCTTGCAAGCGCGAAGGCCCGAGTTCGACTCCCGGAACCCACATACGAAAAAGGGGCCGGTGATATCGCTCAGTGGCACGGGCGCCTGCTGGCGCGCGAGGTCCTGAGGTCGTCCCCCCGGTACCCACAAAAAAAAAAAAAAAAAAAAAAAAAAAACAGGCTGTAAGCCAGACAAAGCCCCCAGGCTGCAGTTTGCTAACTCCTAACCTATATGGGATCTCCAGGGTTTCCTTGTACCCCAATGCTGTGTGGCTTATGTGTGACTAGAGGCTGAAAAGTGGTGGTCTAAGCCCCCATTCACCCAACTGACAGGTTTTGTGCAGCTCAAACAGAGCACTTACTTTTTTAGTGAGATTTTTAAACATATCCAAAAGCAGATACTAGCATAATGAACCCACAGGTACCCATCACTCAGCTCCAACAACCATCACCATTTGTCAACCCTATGTCATCTATCCCCAACACACTTTTTGTTTATGAAATATTTTAAAGCAAATCCAGACAATGCATTATTTCACCCATAAATACTTCATTGTGTCTCTCTGCGGATAAGGACGTGTTTAAAAAAAAAAAAAACAGAGCCACAAAATCATTATCACCCTAAAAGAACAAAGAATAATTCCTTATTAGTGTCTAGTACCTTCTATGCATTTAGACTTCCTCAATTGTCTCAAGATGTCTTTTTACAGGTGGTTTGTTTAAATCAAGATTCAAATAAGATCTACACATTGTATTCACAAGAACTTTTAAATTTTTGAATTAGTTGTCAACATGTGAATATCTGGATTTCATATAAACATTGGGTTTTCAGCTTCTCTGGAAATAAAGCCTGGAAGAGCTGGCAACTTTGCAGTCTCAGTCCCCAGCAGCCATGGCACTGAGCAGCCAGCACACATTCCACACGATGGCCTGCATTCTCCTGCCCACTGCAGCCCCACATCGTCACCCCTGCATCAGGACTACTGAAGACAAAGCCATTAGAGTTTGCCATTCCCATTCCTGACATTCTGTTCCCTCCAGTCCACCTGGCACATGAAGTCATTCCCTAGCTCACCTTCCCCTCCCCCTACCCTCAAGCTTCCCTTTATGATTCTTTTCCCTCCTGAAAGTAAATTTTCAGAGTCTACCAGGCTGTAGGAGGACAAAATTATCTAAGTGGGGAAAGGGAAACAATGGAAAGAGGACAAGATGAAACTCAGTGGGAGTGGGCAGGAGAAGTGTATCTAATGTCTTAGTGACTTTCTCATTGCTGGGGCAAAACACCTGACATCCACAAATTAAAGGAAAAGAGGGTTATTTTGGCTTACAGTTTGTAGAAGTTTCAACTCATAGTTGGCTGGTTCCAAGGCAGGGAGAAACAGCTCATGGCATGGCAGGTAGAAAACAGAGAGAGAGGGACCAAGGGAAGAGGAAGGCCATGGCCACAGGGACCCACCTTTCCCCACAAGGCTTCATTTCCCAACATCACACCTAGATATAAACTCATCAGTGCACTAACACACCAATGAGTATCATGCCCCCATGATCCAATCACTTCCCCCAAACCCCCATCTTTGAGCACATGAGGCTTTGAGGGGACACCTAAGTATAACCCATAACACCTAGAATGATCAGCAAGCACTCCAGCCCTTTGGGGTGGCTGCTTACAAGGAACGAGGAAAGCACTCCAGACTCCAAAACCCTCCAAAACCAGCTGAGTTTTTATCTGATGCTCCCAGAGCCTAGAGCCTTTGCTCTTCAGGCAGAAAGAGAACCAGCCTGCCTCAAATTCCCTGTGTGTCTTTGAAGAAATATCTTTCCCTTCCTGGGCTTCCATTGCTCATTCTATACAATGAGAGAGCAGTATGGGGAAAGATTGGGGAAGAGAACAGTCCAAATGGAGTTCCTGGTGAGACATGAGCAATCTGGGGATGACTCTTTTGTGATTGTGGGTAGAGAGTATCTTTATCATCATCAGAGTGGCCATGTTGGGGAGAGTCCTAGAAAGAACAGACAGCAAAAGCAGGAGAGGTGAGAAGCAGAGGAGCAGAGTACACCCTACCTTCCCTCTCCAGCTGCTCAGGTGTCCTCTTCTGAATGTGGGTGTAGCTGGCTGCTGCTTGGTTCTCTTTCCCTCTGGATGCCGACTGGTCCTGTCTGCCCACGCCCAACGTGGCACATATAGGATATTCACCAGGGAAGATGAGATGCTGAGCAATGCTAAGGCTCTGAGCCTGGGGGTAGGGGGCAGGGAGTGGGAAGGCAGCGCTAGGCTCAAGGTCTGAGAAATACCATAAGGGTGGCAGCCAATCTTGGGGTGTTCAGTCATGCAGAGGAGTCCAGCTGCAGGGAAACCAGGTGGCCCAGTGGGGGAGTCAAACACATAAACAAGCAATTAAAATAAAATGTGACACATGCAAGAATAGAAGCATGCATCAGGCACTTTGGGAACACAGAGGAAAGGATCTATTTGTTTATCCAGTTATACGTGCCCCACCTTGTTCCAAAAATAATTTGAAGAGGCCAGCAGAGCTCAAGACAGAAACACAATGTGAAGATCACATAAATGGAGAAAGGGAAACAATGGAGGAAGGACAAGATGAAACTCAGAAGAAAATTAATATCTGTCAACGGCTCCTATACTTTTGCTAGACTTGCGACTCCAAATCTACCTCTGAACTTCCTAGCAGGTGATGCAAAAGGAGAAAGTCTCAGACTTATAAAATTTACAGCATTGCTAAAAATAAAGCATGGGAGATACACCAGCAATCCTGAGGCTGGACCCGAGAGAGAGCCCTGCACAGACAATTCTGAGGAAGAGCCTCTAAAACTAGGAGAGGAGTATATGGGAACTCACTGCCCTGGGTCTGAAAACTTCCTGTATTCTTACAGTAGTCCAAAGTTAATTTTTCCTAAGTCTCCATTTAAAGTTCAACTGTTGATCCAGGTATTCTGACCACATTACCTGAGGACATGGATTGTGATATTCCCATTTGTAACTCTAGGGGGTGCTATTGCAATAGACAGTACCCAACACACAGTAGGTTCTCAATAAACATCAGCTGCTAGAACTCTTGAGTGGTCAAAATGGAAAATGGACATTTGGAGAGCGTCTAAAAAGGTCTGTCCACAGCATATAAAGGATATGGACCAAAAACTGAGGGAGTAACAGCAGATAACCCCAGATATTTAGATATTTTTAAGCTGGACCAATAGGCAGAAATAATTTGACATTTTTGTCTGTGTCTATTGGTTTCTGTCAATGTCATGTCCCTGGGCAGTGATAAAGTCACAGAGTAGAATTTAGAGTAGGATTTGCAGGATCAGGACAAGGTTTTCGAGAACCATTTTGAATAAGCAATTGGATTTTAGCTGGCACTTTTTCTTCTTTTCCTTTTCAAAACTATTAACTTTAAAGTGACACGAAAATTTTTTCAATAAAAATATAATTGCTCATCATCAGAACATTATCCAGGACATAGGACTTTAAGGCTACAAGGAAAACCAGACAATGTGAAGGAAATTATAGAAGGCATTACAAAGATGAATTCTGAATTTGGTCACATACAGATGTCCTTATTTCAGTCACATTCAAAATCCCTAGTTGGTCTCGAGATCAATACAAAAAACCCTAACCTAAATCTGGAAAGGACCTCACAATATATGATAGAATTCTTCATCGAAACACAATTCTCAGGATGAAAATACAAGTATTTTTTAAAAATGCTGTGGGACACTGTTTGGCTATACCTCTGTATATGAAGAAATACACGTGACATTTCCAGCTGCCTCCCCCTCCCCTGCAAAAAGACCACGAGTAATGATCTGGGTGAGCGATGGTCTTTCCTAGCACGGGAGTGTCCAGTTCTGCCTACAAAGATCAACCTGGGAAGATTCCCCAGAGGAGATGACTTTGAGCTATTTCCTCAAGGGTAGGTAGATGCAAGTGGAAGAATTTCCAGGCAGATGGAAAGGTGGAGATACCTTCCTCCCACCCCTTATCCACTTTTCTAAACTCCCCTGGGGCCCCCTGCTTCCCAACCAGTTTGTCCAAAAGGATGCTGAGAAGGCTGGTGCACTCCCTGCATCTACCAGCACTGACTTCCTGCCTGAATCAAGGGAATGCAGCTAAGGCAGAACTAAGATGGACTTTAATTGGGAAAGGTGGACACGAGGGTTCCAGGGCACACACACACACACACACACTCTGCTCTGTGAGGAAGATGATGCTGGGACCTTCTCTAGGTGAGTTATAACCAAAGACCCCCATGCACCTGTGCACCAAACCTCCTCATTATGCTGGCCTTGTGCCCAAATCCCATCCTGATCCCCTGAGAGGGTAGCAGTCAGGGGGACACAGCTGTCCACCTGATTTCTAATTGCAGGTCCCAAGAGGTCATTCCTTCTACAAGGCACTTTGGCAGAAAAGGCTGGTATGCTTGTCCAACACAGAAGGGGTCAGAGAAAGGCCAGTCACAAAGCCGGAGCCTGTGGTCTTGGAGAAGCTGTCCAGACATTCCTGGGCTTCCGCTCCTCTTCTTCCCCCTCACCTCGGGCTTGTGGCATCTTGCCAAGAGCTGGCAGAGACAGCAGGTCACAAGAAAATACAAAGACTGGGAGACAGGTACTTAGACTTCTGTGTAGGTCAGGATTCAGGGAGCTGGCTGAAGGTGTGAATAGTGGGATGATATAGGGCGTCTGTGTGGTTCCCAAGCTGCCCAGGTGGCTTGGAGACATGTAGGGTCTGAAATCCTGAGCAGGAATCAAAGAAAAGGTGTCTCTGTTTGGTACACAGTTTTTATCATCATTGCTAGTACTAATAATGCTGAAGAATTGGATTCCATAACAAGTGTTTAAAAGAGTCACATAGTTGATTAACAAGTAGCAACAATGACAACAACAAATGACTTTAACCTGCTGTGTGCCACATCTATTATGTGCATTACAACATATCCTTACGTGAGCACAATGGGGTCTGTACAAAGATAGACTCAGCCTTTAAAATGCAGGACATTCAGACACATGGTTTAACATGAATGAACCTTAAGGACATTATGCAAAGTGAAATAAGCCAGTCACAAAAGGACACACACTGGTTCTGCCATGGCCAACTCAGAGAAAGAAAGTAGGATTGTGTTGTTTAGGCTGGGGAAGGGAGGAGTGGGGCATTCACGTTTAATAGGTACAGAGTCCCAGCTGGGAAGACGGAAAAGTTCTGGAGATGGATGGTGGTGATGGGTGTGCAACGATGTAAGTGTCCTGGATGCCACTGAACTGTGCACTTAAAGTGATTAGGGTGGTATATTTTATGTTATGTATATTTTACCATGATAAAAAATCTTTACAGTAAAGCTAGGCTAGGAAATGAACCATGAACTCGAGAATCAGGCAAGTCTGGGCATGGATCCCAGCAGAGTTCTTTGGCAAGTATGACTTGACCTTTCTGAATTTCCATTTTCTCTTCTGTGATATGAGGAGAGGGCAAGAACTAATATCTTGGGGCACGTTAAACAGCAGTCATTTTACAGATATTTTAAATAACTGTCCCGCTACCCTGTGAGATGGGTGGGTAATTTTCAGCCTCATTTTTCTAAAGGGAAAGTTGAGCCTCAGAGAGGCTGTGTGATGTGCCTAAGCTCACACAGCCAGGAAGTGGAAGTGCCAGGGCTCAGATAGAAATGTAAAATGAGAATACAGCTGGACTCTGCATTCCATGCTCTGAGATCCTCCAGATACCACTGCAGCACATGCAGAGTCTCACCTTGAGCTTGAGGATGTGGAGGACACACACCCAGATCCTCAATTTAGAGACTATTCTTTGGGTTCTGATATAAAATGTATTGGTTTTGAGGCTATTACCCAGCATTGCTCAGTTTATGGGCCTCTTTTGTATTGTATTTACAAGTCCTATGAATGTGCAAAGGAAATAGACCCAAAAAATATGACTCTAGAATCTTACATGCTTGGAAATCAAAGCAGAACACCTTGGGGAAGGGAGACGCTGTTCCAAAAGCTGAAGTCTAAATTATGGGAATCAAGTTAAAATCTCAGTTCTCAGAGTAAAGTTCAAATACATGGAGAACCAGACAAGATAACAGGTATTACTGCCAAGAGAAAGGAATGGAACTTCAGCAGGAGAAAAACAGACCCAACAGAGTCTTCAGACATCAAGGATCAGAGTTTCCATGCCTGGTTCCCTGCCAGGGGCACCACGCAAGGGACCCCCAAGCTGCCATTCAATATGTACAGCACATGAGTGGCATCAAGCCACGCAGTGGGCCAGCCCTCCCTCCCTCTATGTTATGAGGCTTTTTTTTCTTTTTAAAAAATTTTAGTAAATGTTTGTGGTACGTAATGATTATACATTCATCATGGGGAGTTGGTATATGTACATAACACAACTTAATTCTTTTTTTTTCATCTCCTTCCCCTCCTCTCCCTTCCACCTCCCTCCATCTCTTGGTCTCCTTCCCATTTGCAAAAAGATCTATCTCCCTGTTTCCCATTGTCTGTCTCTTATTTTCTAAGGAGATCAAACATGTTGGAGAGTCAAGGAAGATGATGAAGGAAAATGTGGGAATTCTCCTAACTTTCTTGAAACTAGGAGGCCAGATTATATATGGAGAAAGGCATACAGTCAATATGTGTGGGGCACCCACCCTGTGCCTCCACCGTGATAGGCCTTTGCCCCTCTTGTCCTGTTGAATCCTTAGCATCTCACACGTCAATGATAAGAAAGAAGCTCAGAAAGGCTCAAGAACTTGCTCATGGTTATACAGCTAATGTTGATAGAGCCAGAATTGCAACACAGAAGAGTGGCTGAACACCAGCTATTCACCATCCAGCTGTCAACTAAGAGGGGAAAAAACAGTTAAGCCACAGAAAGGCAACCTAAAGAATTTCGGGGGTGGGCCGGTGAGATGGCTCAGTGGCATAAGCGCCTGCCTGGCAAGTGCGAGGTCCTGACTTCAACTCCCGGTACCCACATAAAGGAAAAAATGGGGCTGGTGATATCGCTCAGCAGCACAAGCACCTGCTGGCAAGAGTGAGTTCCTGAGTTCCACTCCTGGTACCCACATTAAAAAAAATAAAAGAATTCGGGGGATGAACAGAGTGTAGAGGAGACCCAGTTCTGGTAAATCTTAAGGACTGGGGGGACAAGATCTGGGGTAGGGGTAGTCTGTTGATTAGCATCAGTGAAACCCAGCAGCAGCAAAACTGCTCTGAGTCTCTCTCTGTCCTTCCAGGTCCCACTGGTGGATGACCAGGCTGTTCCCTGGGTCCTGTGCATCCTGGAAATGGCTCCTGTGGGGCTTTGAGGGGACAGCAAGAGGGAAACGCTGAAATGAAACTTCGGCCTGTAAGTCAGCACCAGACAGGGAGGGAGAGCGCTGAATCCTAGTCCCTCCTTGGCCATTATGGGTCTGACTTTGGGCACATCACCCTCTGAGACTCAGCCTTCTCCCACGCTGCAGTACGAGGAAGCTGACTGAGATGCTATATCTAAGCTTTTCCTTCTCTAACAGGCTTCCGTAACAATGGCTGGATTGGCTCAACCTGCAGGCTCGTGGTCTAGGGGCTCAGGTGCATCCTTTCTTTTCTGCTCCCCACATTCCTGGGCTCAGGCCTCATTAGCGGACTGATGAGGGGAGATGGACAGAATGGGGGCAGGATTGCCTTGCCTTCACCCTTGACACCTCCCTTCCTTTCTGAATTTTTCAAACAGCCTTTACTCAGACTCCATCAAAGATTCATCAGGCTTGGGACTGGCCCAAGTGTCTGCCTGAGAAGCCCAGGAGAGGAGGGCTGAGAGAGGTGGCCAGGAGCCTGGCAGGCTGTGTGGGCATCTCAAGCAGCACTAGGGTTCTGCCCTGGCTGCCTCTGTACGCCACTGAAGCCAAGGGAGGTAACCTGCCCTGGGTGGGCATTGGAGCCACTTGCCTTCCTTCTCATGAGGCTCAGGGGATTAACGAGGTGGGGGGGTGTCTTGCAAAGTGAGGGATTCGAACTCTGGAAAGAGGATTGGGTGGCTGAGAGCTGTTGGAAAGCCTAATGTTTCCAGATTGGGCTAGTGCAGGGGCAAGAAGGGAGGTTGGCAGCCCAGCTCCCTTGCCTGGCTCCAAGCAGCATATTCTGTTTAGACAAATAGTGCTTAAGTTGGTAAGGCACTGGAAAGTCTACCCCTCCATTTTACAGAAGATGAAACGGGGGTCCTGGCTGGGGAGAAGTTCCTTGTCCAAGACCCTTCAGCCAGTCAGTAACAGAGCAGGTATAACCCAAGGCTCCCAGGCCCAAGCCTTCCATCATTTCCACCTGATCCCTGGGCCAGCATCTTTTTCGAGGGTGTTCCTGATCTCCCAAACCAGAGGTGAGCTTGCCAACCAAGAACCTTCGCCAAGTCAGCATGAGGAGGTTGGGTGGGTGGGCAGACCTTCATCAGACACCCATGATGCCACGTTCTGTTTTGCATATGCCTTGTGGGTGCCCCTGGCTGGAGTCTTTCTGGGGAACACATTGAAGTCTCAGTTCACAGAGCACTGTACCATTCTGGCCTAGCTCTGGTTTTCAGATGAGGAAATGGAAGCCCAGATGACATGAGGCCTCCAGGTACCAGGTTGGTGCTCTTTCTGCCATGTCACTGCAGCTCCCTTGGCCACTGTCCTGCTTCAGAAGTGCCCTTGGTCCACACTGCCACTTTGTGCTTCCTGGGAGCTCTGACAAGAAGGGTGAGGTGGGGACCCTCTCTGGGGTCTCTGCCCCCTCACTGTATCACAAAGACCTGGCCAGTTCTCAGCACCAGAACACCCACCGAGGACCAAGTGAGACAATAAACCCAGATAATCATGTTTTTAATAAACGCCTGGAGTTTGTTTAACATACAATCACGGCTGGCAATAAATCCAAATTAAAAGCCCAACTGGGAGGCCTAAGTTAAGCTGCCTGGTTGGAAATGGAGCAGCTGAGGGAGAGGAGGGGGAGAGGAGAGAGGTGGGGCCAGGAGCAGGGGGCAACTTCCCATGGAGGCCAGAGCCCCACAGGAGGGTCAGACAGGTGACCAAGTCTGGCCTCATCTCCAACCCTGACCCTAGCACAGCTCTTACTTTCTTAACCCAAAGGGATTTCTCAATGGTGCAGGCAGAAAAAATATTGAAGCTCCAAAACCCCTGAGCTGCAAAGGAGGCAACGCTCACAGTCTGTCTTTGGGCAGGGCCTCCTTGGCATGCTATGCTCAATTCTGCACCCGAAGCTCCTGCCCACTAGCGGAAGATCGGCAAATGTCTGTTGAATAAATGAATGAATGAATGCATGAATGAATGCTTCTATGTCCATTTATTCATTAAGTACGGTTTCCCTCCTTCTCAAATATTTATTGAGCATCTACAGTACCTGCGGACATAGTCATGAATGAAATCCCTGCCATCTAGGAGTGTACTGCCCAGGAGCAGGTGAAAAGATGATTCTAGTCTCTGTGATATGTGTTCAAAAAGATCCAAAGAAGCCCTGCCAGTACAAGGATTCACAAAGTGCTCCAGGAGGCGCTTTCTTAAATCTGGATCCTAAAGGCCTATTAAGTGACAGCCAGACTGGCAGAAGTCTGGTCCCCAGGGTTTGGTGGGTGACAGTAACCAGAGAATGGTTGCTGAAAAAAAGACAGCATGTACAAAGCTGGGCAGGTGTGGGATGTTCAAGGAATGAAGGAGAGTTCAGTGGGATTGGAGAACAAAACTAGGGCTGGAAGACAAGGAAGGAAAAGGAAGAAGAGAGGAAGGATGGAGAAGGAAGGGAAAAGGAATGGAAAGACAGAGAGGAGACAGGAGGAGAGAAGAGAAAGGGAGAAAGGATGGAGGTAGGCTGTTGGCAGGACCAGATCACACAGAACTTTGTGGGCCATGCTGAAGAGTTGAGACTGTGCTGAGGCAAAGGGACCTTGTTGAGGATTTAGCTAGAGGATGACATGCCCGGAATGGCAGTCAGGCAGATGGCTCTGGCCACAGCATGGGGCATGGATTAGAGGTGATAACACTGGGAGACAGGCAGGACAGTGGAGGCTGCTGCAGCCTCTCTCTGGGTAAAGTGAGGGCCTGGCCCAGGGAGGAACCATGATTGGACATGTCTGCACCCATGGGCCCCCCAGGAAGGGTAACGGGCCGTGGGGTCTAAACATGGGAGTGGAGGGGACATTGAGGGTGTCCTGAATCTCCTAGATTTCTTGGGTTAGCGGGCAGATGGCAATGTCACTAAGGACACAGCCACCTGTCCCACTGCCTGCCCTGTGTAAAGGAGCACAGACTTGCACAGATCTTCAACCCATGGGCCTCTCCTGCAAGGCACTGTCCTGGATCCTAGAGGCCAAGCTGGAAGGGGCCTAGAGAAGCATCTAGATCTACCCACTTGTTTGACAGGCTTGGAGACTGGGGCCTGGGGGGGGGTTCATACTCATCCAGGGACACCCAGCAAGTCAGCAGTAGAGCTGAGAGCAGAAACAGTGCAGCCTTTGCGTGGTCTAGGTGACCTGGGACAGCACAAAGTCCATACAAACCTGTGCCATTCCCTTTACCACATTTGGGTTTGTGGAGCCTTTGTTCCTACTGTGGGGTCCGAAAGTGCCACCTCTGTCCCTCACTGAAGTACAGGCTCAGAGGCTGAGCTACCCTTCAGATTCTAACTGTGGGCAGGTGAGAAAGGAAGACAGACCAGGTATCAGGAGATCTGGCTTGAGTCCTGCGTCTTCTGCTAGCATATGCTGTGCAATGTCCCCCTCTCTGAGCCTCAGTTTTCTCATCTATAAAAAGAAAATTGAATGGGCTCAAGGAGTGGATTAAATAAGAACACATGTAAGAAAGGCTTTTTCTGTAAAGCACCAGGATAGTCTGCAGGATTCTTTTTTTTTTTTTTTTTTGTGGGTACCGGGGGGGGTCGACCTCAGGACCTCGCGCGCCAGCAGGCGCCCGTGCCGCTGAGTGATATCACCGGCCCCTTTTTCGTATGTGGGATCCGGGAGTCGAACTCGGGCCCTTGTGCTTGCCGGGCAGGCGCTTAAGCCGCTGAGCCATCTCACCGGCCCCCAGTCTGCAGGATTCTTATTTGCACTGTTACTCCTTTAACAAGTATCTGGCTTGTGCCTGCTCCATTCCAGTCTAAATACCCTGGGGTAAATGAATTGACTAGGGCAGTGTTCCAGTGAGAACTGCCCCTCTCCTATGGCTCTGGCTCTGGGCAAACCAGGCAACAGCTAGAACTGGCACACTCAACAGCTTGTCCTTCTTGCTGGGGGCCCCACAGCCTAAAGCCTTATTCACACTTTCTCCCCACACTGGGTTCCCTGCCTGACCTATCATACTAGGGAGGGGACCACACTCAGGCCATCCAATATTCACTCAGCAAACTCATAAACTCTGGAGTCCCTGACCTCAGAGTTACAACCTGATAGGCCCTCGACGCATACAGGCCTCATCTGCGAACAGCTACTGGGAGGCCCCTGCTCAGAACCTCCCACAGAACTCGAGACACAAATCCCACATTTACCCTGGCCTCAGGACCCTGCCTGCCACACTGACTTCATGTTCCAGTTCTGCTCCTCCCCCAGGCCACTCCACTGACACATTCTTCAAACATGCCCGAAGTGGTCCCAGCATCAGACCGTTGCATTACCTCTGCCTGGCACGTTCCTTCCCAGATGCCTCAGCTCATTCCAGTCTGCACAAATGTGGCCTCCACAGAGAGGCTTCTCTGGCCATCCTAGCTAAAATGACAACCTGGTCCATCTCCACCCTCCTATGCTACCATGCATTTCTTCCAAGCGCTCACCATGACTTTTCTTTTGTATTATGTAAATTCCATTACATTTTATTAACTGTTTTCCCCAATGCAATGTAAGCTTCATGAGATCAGAGGCTTGGTTTTGTCCACTGCTCCCCCTCAGTGCCTACAACAGAGCTCAGTGAAATTGATTGATTGACTGAATGAATGAATGAAATTAGTACTTGTGGCCTTTGTGCCATGAAAGAAGCACAAATTGCATCTTTCTAATCCTAAAATGCACTTTCAAAAACATCTGCCTATTCCTGAATATAGACATGCACACTGAAAGCAGAGTTTCTTTTCCACCAAAGCCATTATGAAATCAATGGGTCATCTCCCAATTGATGGCATCTCATGAGCGAGGAAACACACAAGAACTCAGAGAGGGCAGGGACTCATCCTCCCCAAGAAGACTTGGCGGAAACTTCCCCAGGAAGAGAGGATTTTGCAGAGCTTTAAGGAATGAATGAGCATGTTGTGCAGTGAAATTGTGGAAGGCGCTTTCCAAGAAGGGAACCAGCATGTGCAAAGGCGCTGAGGTCAGGAACAGATGCTGTCTGTTGTGAGAAGATTCCCACATCTGCAGGGAAGATATTGGGGGCAGCAGCTAAAGCTGAGGCAGGAGAAGGCTGCTTAAAAAATGATACAGCTGCTCTTCAGGATACAGGCTTTGCTCCAGGAGCAACTGGTAGCTGTGGAAGGCTTTGAGTCCCATTTCCCCCCATCTCACATCAACTCCATATCAGACCACACAGAAAAGCATCCTGATGGATTTAGTAAATGAGGCTAAGTCCTGAATACAAGCATCAGAATCCCAGATGGATTTTTTTCTCTTTCCTCTCAATTATCCAGGTCATTTGGTACTAGGCCCTGCTTCCATTTGGCTTCAAAACCTGAGCCTATAGGGTATGGTACTCTCTCTGGCATCCCCTAGGAGGCCTGGGGGAAGGTAGGAAAAATGGATACCCTGCCCACCTTGGACTGCCTTCCTGCTTTGGATGGGTTGATCTCCCTCCTGCTCAGGAAGGGAGCGGCAGGAAAAAGTAGAGGCCCAGGCTCCATTCTAACAGTCCTATGCGTCAGAGACCTCCACTGTCTTCTCTTCTTGTAATGTGGGTCATATTATCGTCTCTGTTTCCCAGATGAGAAGACTGAGGCCATCATTCTAGCACCTGGAAGTGCTTGACCTATAACAGATACTTTTTATGTATTTCATTTTCCCATAAATGTGAACTGAGTGCCTACTATGTCCCTCTGCAAAGAATCCTCTCTGCCCTGGAAAACCACCAATTCTTGAGATGCTGCTCAGATGAGCATTTCTGTAAAGCTCCGCCTGGCCTCCCTGAGCAGGATCTCTTTCTCTCTGCTCTGCTTCTCTCCCACTCTGTGTGACATGAGAGGTTCACCCCTCAACCTCCTCTTCTTCTAAGGCAGAGACTGGTCCTAGCACACACGCTGTGGTACATGGGAGGTCTTCACTGCACACTGGATAAAGGTGTGAATGAGTGGGTAAACAACCAAGTGATCAACACAAAGCTGCTGCTCTGCTGGACAGCAGAGTCAAGGGGAAGACACACAGCTGTAACAGGCACTGGGGATGCCAGCCTCCCTCCCACCAGGCTCTCATGGCTCAGAGCAAGAGGAAGGGGTTCTGCGCTGCCTCCACCAGGGGCCAAGGAAAGAGGAGAGAGACTTCCCCCAAGGTAGCTTAGAGCAGAGCTTTGAAAAAGGGCACAAAGGCCTTCCTAAGCTGCGTGGGGGTGGCCAGCCAGCTGTCCTGGCAGCAGTCACGCCTTGGAAGCACGGGGTGGGGGTGGGGCTCGTTTAACAAATGGAGCCCAACATTCAACAGCCCTTCACCAAGCACCCACAGAACAGAAAGTAATCTTTGAGTTTGCAGTTAATTTGTTCTTTTAATGGACCCATCTTGTTATCAGCTACTAAAATGGGCTTTCCCATTAGCCACTGGAGTGCAGGGAGGCAGCTGTTTTTCCAGCCTCTCTGCCTTCACAAGGGTAGGCACATACGTGCTCAGGTGCTGGAGGGAGCAGAGTGTGCCCACTCCCTGACACACACAGTCTTTGTCCCCCTCTGGAAACACCCAGGGAAACCTATACACAGGACATCACGAGCACGGAGAGTCAGGCCCAAGATGTTTAAATGTAAATTTTGCTAAGGTCCACACGGTGCATGGAAGACTCGGTGAGTCCTACATTCACTTTTTAAAAAGCAGAACTGAAAACAGCCTTAGAGAGCATTGCATCCAAGCCTGTCTCATGACAGAGAGAAGGAAAACCCCAGAAAAGAAAATCAGCTGTTCTGAGGCTACGCAGGCACCTCAATTCGAGAGCCAGACCCAGGTCTCCTTATGCCCAGTCTCAGGAACCTCCTAAAATGTAAGCAGCAAAGGCAGACACAGGTGCCTCAGAGCTGGGTCCCCCCCAAGCCTCTTTTGTTCATCTTCAATTCCACCACCACTCTCCTAACATGAACTTACTTATAGCAGCACAGCACAGCTCACAACAGTTATGCCCTCGACATGTGTTGAACACTTTACAACTGCTGTTCCTCATTAACTCTCAGTCTCAAAGGTAGGCAGAGCTGGCCTTATTTTAATCCCCATTTTCCAGATAAGGAAGCCCAGGTTTAGAGAAGGTAAGGGATTTGCCCAAGCTCATAGCTTGGAAAGATAAGACCAAAATTCAAAGCCAGGCCTCCCGAATCCAAATCGCAGTTCTCCCTAGAGCCACTGTGTGGCTGCTGGGGCAGAAATTAAGGTTCATTCTCCTCAAATTGCACTCAGAGAGCTGAGCAGGAAGAGGCACACACATATGCCCATCAGCCCAACACATGTGGCTGAGCAAATGAACAAGACTGGAATGTATCCACCGCAGACTGCCTCCCCCTACTCACTGCTCCCTCCGCTCACTGGCCAAGGCTGGCCCAAAGCTGCCAGCACTCCGGGCACTTAATAAGCAAAAACATCAAGTCACTCAATCAATAAGCTCAGCTGTCAACAACAAGCGAGGGCTGAGCACTCCTAAGAGCTAATAATGCTTTGAGCTATAAACATGGCCATTAGCTGGGCTCCCACCCTGCCAGGCGGGTTCTGCCACTATGGGCAGGGGCACTTGCAGCCAGAGGCTATGGCATTTCATGGCTGGCTGAGCCCACTCTGCCTGCCCAGGCTGGACTGTTGCTACGACTTCCCATTCCTGACATTTCCCAGTACCCTTGCTCATAACCCAAGATGGGGCTGCCAGGCTGAGTCCCCCACTGGATCCTTCCAGAACATGTGGAAACTTTGAGGGTCACACCTACAGGACTCCTGACAGTGAAATTCATGAGGCCTCCATAACCACACAGTGCAACCCTTGGGGAGCTGCCAGTGGGTGAGTTGGCACAACCAGCCCTTGAAGAGACCCTTTCCAGAGAGGTCAGACTATGTGCATTGGAGTTGGCTATGTACTAGCTGTGGGACCTTGGGCAAGTTACTTGCCTTCTCTGTGCCTCAGCTGCTTTATCTGTAAAACATAAATAACAATGACCTCCCAAGGTGATGACAAGGCTAGAACATGACTTCTGTGCCTAGTAGAGTGCACAGCATACACAACATGCCTGAGAATGGAGGCAGGACAGTGATCCATGGAGCCATCTGTGTGAGGGGAGAAGCCAGCATGGTTAAAAGGGGGAAGAGGTGTGAACCAAGTGGACCATGTTTTCACAATCCTGCCTCCCAGGCCTTGACATCAAGCATGGTCAGTGGCAAGTAGAGGGCCTGCATGTTTCCAGCTTCCTCCTCCAGGTGACTGCTGACCTTCAAGCCCTGCTCAGCCAGGGCAGGTGGGGGGGTGAGGGATTAGCAGACCAAGATGGTACAGGAAGACAGTGCTACCTGCCAGGATGCCAGACCTGGATCAAGGCAGATTTGAGCACTGTCATGATCCCAAGTGCTAGATCACACTCTTAGCCTCTCCTTTGAATGAATCTTGGCCCCGGCAGGAAGTTGTAACATCTGAGGATTGGCATTCATTAGTGTTGTTCCAGAACAGAGGATCAGAGGCACGTACTCTCCCAGCCTCCCAGGGGAAAACAGTATGTCTTCTTAGCAACTACAGTTATTTGAAAGTGATGTCAAAACAAGTCATTTTTTTCCTCTCTGAAATCTCAGAGCATTTTTGTCTCTCCAATGACTTCACCTCTCTGTCTGCCTGTCTATCTGCCTGTCTGTCTCCATCTCTGTGTCTACATCTATGTCTCTTTTTATCTCTCTGTCTTCAGGATCTTTTCTGTGTGTTTCTGTTCCTTTTTCCCTGTTTATCTTTTATCTCTCTTTTATGTCGCAGACATAGTCTATATGTATACAAATGTGTTCAACCTTATTTCTCCTGTACTGACTCCTGCCACTTAGTGCAGAATTCCTAAACACTGTGGAGAAGAGCTACTGCCAATGCCCAGGGTTGAGGGAGAAAGTGTCTGCTAGGTGTGTGCTCAGGACCATGGACAGAGTTTCATATCCCTGTGCCGGGAGATCCTGCCCTAAAGCAAGAAAGGCAACTGGCTGGCTGGGGCCTGGGCTGGGGACCAGAGAGGTGTATGGAGGAAAAGTATGGAACCAGTTCCTGGGACCAGTGAAAGCGGAGGAGAAGGGGTCAGGATGGGTGTAAAAGGACAAAGTCGAGAGCAGAGGGTAAAAGGACCATGAGGGTAATGGGCTTCACAGAAAGAAGGTGAGAGCAATTGAAGGCCTAGGGCTAGGCTTCAGGTGTGCCAGAGGACAAAAGTGAAGGGAACAAAATGTGAATGTGCCTGCAATTTGAGTGATGTGAAGGCAGCTGTGAAGGGAGGCAAATGGTGCAACCCGGAAGGTGTATTGGGTTGGCCTCAGGCTTTCCAGTGTCTCCTGACTCACAGGGGTAAGTGGAGGTCATTGAGCTAAGCCCCAGGGAGTGGCAGGGGAGCTGAGTGCTCACACCCAGACTCCTCTTGGAGGGTAGAGGGGAAGGAAAGCAGGCCATTCTACCAGACTGGCGGGTAAATATTTAGAGGGCTGTTTCCACGTGTGTAAAAACCTAGCGTATCTGCTAGGCAGTATTTGCGGAGCTGGACCCAGGCCAGCAGGAAGCCTATTTAAGCCTTCTAACGCACACGTCCCCGGCCCCCACTATGCCAGCCTTCTGGTTCTCCAAGATGCTTGGGGCACTCAGCCCACTGGCACATGTGCTGGCACATACTAGTACTCTGGGTATAGAGACATAATTAGACACATGCACAGAGGCACATCCAGACACACAGGGATAGCACCTTGCATACCAACTCACACCTATGCTCACACACAGTCACACTGTATCCCATACAAGGAGACCCCATGGCTCACATGTCAGTGCAAATACATCCACAGTGGCCCACACACTCAGTCTCATGGCATGGGGTATGTACACACCCCATGTGTACATACGATTGATACTGAAGTACAGAGAAATCAGTAATCGCAGATTAAGCAACATTACAGGTAGAGCGGCACATACACAGAAAGTATGCAAGATCTCACGTAGAGAGCAAATATAAACTTTAAACAGCATGTCACTTACACAGTCTCACAAACACACGTGGATACACACAGACATTTAACACCTGTGGACTCACATAGCTCACACATCATCATTGTTTATTTGTCAAAGGCTCCAGATGCATCCTGCAGTATCACAGCCTGCCCTGCACAAACAGCTTGTCACCACCACGAGGCTCCAGACTTTGAGTAGACAGTTAATAGAGAAGCGGTTAAGAGACGCACTCTGGAGTCAGATGGCCTCAGTAAGAATCCCAGTGATGCCATTTATGAGCTGATCTTGGAGGGGTTTGTAGAATTAAATGAAACAATGCACTCAGAATGATACCAAGCACATGGAAAGTACTTAGTAAACTCTATAATTATCGCACAGCTTACAAGTATTCACTGTTCTCGTTTTACAGGCAAAGAAATTGAAGCCCAGAGTGTGGGGATGACTTGTCCAGGGTCTTAAGATTAATAAGCCAGACTCTGAAAGACAAATATCACATGTTGTCCCTAATAATGGAATCTAAAAGAGATGACAAGAGAGTAGAAGGGAGGTTATTATTAGACAAGAGGAAGGGAGTAAGAGGGAAGGGAAGAGGGTACGACGGGAGGTAATAGGGAGGTAGGGATATAAGCAAAATATACACATCGAACCCCCCCCAAAGAAATGTGAAACTAGGGGGAGGGCGGAGCTAAGAGGGTGATGGTGAGGTGAAAATGATCAAAGTATGTTGCATTCATGTATGGATCTGCCAAAATGAAACCCATTCATCCGTATAATTAATAAAAAAAAGAGTGAAAAAGATTAATGGATGATGATGATGATGATCTCTGACAGCAGATACTTCTCACTAATGAGTCTGGCACTGTTCTAAGTGTTTTTGTCATATACTATCTCATATCACCACCATAGCAACCACATAAGATAGGCATTACAACTACATTCATTTTAGAGTTGAGGAAAATGAGGCACATAAATGTTAAGTCGTTTGCTCTAAGTTGCACAGGGGATAAGGGAAAATCAGAAGTTGGCTCCAGAGTCCTGCAGAGTTGCATGGGCATTGCCCTGGCCATCCTACCCGCTCCAACTTCCCTCCATCCACCACCCTATGAATTCCAGGAACCTGAAGTTACATTGCTGCTTGTCCATGGGACTCTTACTCTACCTGTCTGCAGGGGCCCTTCTCACTGGCTCTGTCAAGACCTCTTCTGAGGTCTGTATTTGTTTCTAGGAATCCAGGCCTTCCCCTTGAGCCAAGGTATGGGGAACCCAAGGACACAAGCGCCGTGAACCCTGGATTCCGTTCCCAGGCTGTAATTCCATAAATCACATGGTCTTGCCAAGTCCCAGAACTTATTGGCTTCCACTCTGCCCATCTGTGAAATGAGAATGACTGTTCTCCCTCAGAGAAGTTGTTTGTGAACAAGGATGGTTTGTGTGCACTATGAAACCATCTATGGATACTGACAGCAACATCAGAGTTGGGAAGCTTTGGTTCCCAGATTCTGTGCTCAGAGCAGCACTTGGATCTCTGTTTGGCTTTGCTGGTAACATCCATAAGCCACAGGGTCCTTCTGAAGAAAGTGCTCAGAGAGAAAGAGTCCCAGGGCCAGCAGTCGCAGAACTTTGGAAGCAATCTGGCCTGTGACTTTTTCTAGCAATAAGCAAGAAGTACATCCTGTCATAATAGGCTATGTTATGCTGCATTAACAACCCCCCCCCAATTTTGGTGGCTGAAAACCACATGATTTCTTGCTCACATCACATTTCCATCACCAGTAAGTAGTGCCTCTGCTCACATCATTCCTGGGCCCCAGACTGATGGAAAGACTATCTTGCACACTGCCAGGCCTGCTACCAGAAGGAAAAGAGAGCTTTAGGGGCTCTCACTCCATCAATGAACTGCTTGGCCTGGAAGTGACGTGTACTAATTCTGCTCACATTAGGAGTCAGAACTAACAGACAATCCCTCTCAAGGAGACAGGCAAAGCAATGCAGCCATGCAGGTAGCAATGGGTAAGGCTACTAGAAATAAGTGATCAGTACCAATGAAGACCACAGGAGTAAAGTAGTAGCAGCTATGGCCCAACACCAAGTGAACACTGAGCCCTGTGGCCAGGGCTCTTGGGGTAAGGCCAACCTACTGTGATAGGCAAGTGTGCCCAGTCCCATGAAATATTCCCTTCCAGGGCAATAGTCAGTGAAGGACAAGGACCAGGGGGTCTTATATGTCTAGATTTGCATGCTGGCTTTGTAACTGAATGATATGTACTGTGGGACAATTATATCTTCTCTGAGCCTCAGTTTCCTCATTTGTAAAACAGGGTGAACTCCCTGCCAAAAAGGCTCTTGAGGAGAGAGCATCTATATGGTACCTATGGTTATCCCTGGCACAAAGAGAGGAGCAATTGTTTCTCAAGGGAAAAGACATGGAAGAGACCACCCTGCTTCCTGGCCCCGATCTCTGAGCCTGGCCTTGTCCATCTCCATGATCTATTGACCCCTGTGTGCATCTTGCTGCCATGGGGTTTCTGCTGTCCAGTCAAGCCTCATGGGAGACTGGCACACCCCATGCTGTTTTCCCAACCCTGTGGAAGGAGAGGGGGCAGGAAAGGTGCTGGCTACCTGGTGGATGGGTGATCCAAAGAAAATGTTCTAGGTGTAATGTATGCTCATTAATGAGGATCACAGGCAACTGCTGAGACCTTGGCACTGAGGGTGAGCAAACTGGCCAAAAAAGCACAGGGTGTATTGCTCATCCTGACATCTCCCTCTCCTGGAACTACAGCTACCTCTGGCCTTAGAGTAACTGGTGAGTAGAGATGAACAGGGGACTGACTAGAGATGAACAGGGGTCTGTCCTCCTCAAGCCTATCCTTCCTTCAGCCTCCTCATCTCTTCTATTTGTTCTCCTGAGCACAGGAACACAGCCCCTTAGCTCCAACTATCACCCAAAACTGTGCAGCTTGCAATTCTCTCTCTGGTCCAGACCTGATCTCTCGGCTCACATGTCCCTTTCCCCCGAACACCTCCATGCCCAAGTGCACAAACACCCCAAGTTCAGCCTGTTCCAACCTAATTCACCCTCTCTCCCAGCCCACCCCAACCTGGTAATCCTCCACACTCTCAGTGGTGGTCCATGAGCATTTGAAGTCAACACAGCTTCAGTGCCCTCTCTGGGACAGGCACTGTGCTCAGAACTGGAGATGGTAAGATGTGAGAAAGAAGTGATCTCCATCCTTGGCAAGTTCTTAGTCTCAAGGGGAAGACAGATGAGGACCAAGCTCTGCAGATAGGAAGACTGAGGCCTAATTGGCCTCCCCTGGGAGCACTAGGGAGAAAGGCAGCATGCAAGCATACTGATACATTGCAGGTTCTAGGGGAAAAGTTAATACACCTGAGATCCTGTTGTATGCCCAGACATGTACCATGGATGGTGGGAGGCAGATGAACCTCATGACACTCTGATTGGTTGTTCCCGTGTCTGAGTGATTAAAGGCAGGGTGAGCCAGTCATTCAGAGCTCTTTGTTGAAGGGAAACAAGAGCCCTCGGTCCCCACATTTTAACCTAACCGTGTGTCTCTTTGTTTTTCATCTTCATTCTTCCTCCAGTCAGGTACAAAACTTGTAGGGGGGCTCCTATAAGTTGTGCCCAAACAGGGATACAGGCCGGGGAAGTCCACCCAGTGGAAAAGTGTAGTGAATCAGTGACAGGGACTTCTGCAGCAGAGAGAAGCCAGTTGGCAAAAGAGAAAGGAAAAAGAAAAAGGAATGTGAGTGCACATAGAAAAGTTTCAGCCAAGGTAATGGTGAAGAGTTCATCAATTGAAGTACAGCATTATATTCCTTTGTTGGAAATTCCATTGTGCCAGTCTGGTACCCAGTTGATTTCTCATATGTTGCAAGATGTTATCAAACATAATCCTTGGTTTCCTCAGAGGGGTATGTTTGATGTAGAGAGGTGGGATCAAGTGAGAGAGGGTTTGGAGCGTGCTTGTGCCCAGGGCTCTGTTATATCCCCTGAAGCTTTCCCCATATGGAGCTTGGTCAGTGCAATTCTTTGTCCCTTAACTGCAGGAGGACATCCCACACCTAGTACACCTGTGAGAGACAATAAAAATGAGGGTGAAGAGCCCTGGTCCCCTTTTCCTCCTCTTTCTCCTTCCCTTCCTTCTGTGGTTGAGACAGAAGTAGTGTCTCCTCATCAAAGATTAGTTAGACAGGCTGGCTCCTACACTGCAAGGCAATGGCACAGATAGAGGAGGGAACAGGGGACCCTGCAGGTGAGAAAGGGGCTGATCAAGAAAACACCCCAAGGAGGGAACTTGAGGGAGGAGAGTCCTGGGAATAGTGGGAGGCGGCAGTGCAATAAAGGGAACATGAAGGACCAAGCAGTTGATGGTACTGTCACCGTGCACTCAGATAACACAATCCTCTGGGGTTGAATCCTTGAGTGCAAAGCTGGAGGGGAAGAGAGAGTGGGTGAAACTGGATGTGTAAGCAAGCAGGAGACAAGGGTTTCAGTGTCACCAGGCTGGATTCCAAAAACAGGCTACCTCTGCTAATGGGGGCATCATTGGTTGTTTCATTAGGGATAGCAGCATCTCTGGAGACTCCTCTATCAAAGCCAGATCCTACCAAGCTTCCCAGCTATGGCAGTCCCTTACCTTGGCACTTCTGCTCTCTCTCAGCTTCTGCCAGCATTAGACCCTAAAGCCTGACTCTTCCTCATTTTTTTTGGACTCTTCCGTGAACTCTAGTCCTTCTAGAGCCTTGGCCTGCCTGCTGTTCAGTCAAGCGCACCCAGGTGAGGCCAGCTGGAACCCACAGAAGTCTGTGGCTGCCCCTTCAGGAGGGGATTGGCACAGAGGGGACTGATGAGCAGAAAGAGTTTGAGAAGCCTGGCCACCCTCATATCTTGGGCTGCAGCAGGTCCATAAGGCCTTGGAAGAGGCAGCTATATTTTCTCCCAAGGGCCATGGGAAGCCGTAGATGGTTCTTTTTTTTTTTTTTTTTTTTTTTTTTTTTTTTTGGTGGGTACCAGGGGTCAAACTCAGGACCTCACACGCCAGCAGGCACCCGTGCCGCTGAGCGATAACACCAGCCCTTTTTTCGTATGTGGGTTCCAGGAGTCGAACTTGGGCCCTCGCGCTTGCCAGGCAGGCGCTTATGCTGCTGAGCCATCTCAACAGCCCAGCCATAGATGATTCTAAAGAGGGGAGTCATACCGATGAATTGATGAAGCAAACAGATGATGAGAAGATCCACTGAGCGCTTGGTGGTACAGAGCCTGCCAGAATAAGCAGAGAGGAGGCAGCCACAAAGTCACTAATAGGGTACAGAGTACACTAATAGCAGCTAGTCCCTGAAGAAAGTCCATTTCTAAGACACAGAGGGCAGAGCTCAACCATCTCTGCCTCTTCCCGGAGACAAGAAGCGAGCATCTTGCCCAAGGTCATTGTTGAGTGCCGAGCTGAGCTTGGACCGAGTCTCTGCTTCAATGTTGTAGAGTCTCTGGGCTGATAGTAGACAAGGAACCCTCACAGAAGGAAAGAAGCCACCTCTAAGTCTGCCTTGTGAATGCAGCTAAAACCTGCAACCCCACTTCCTCCACATCTCATTTTTCTGGATTTTCTGCAGCAAGGACAGAAGCAGCCAAATCAGGAACCATGCTGCCACGAGGGCCAGACAGGAATCCTGAGAGGGGTCCTAATGTCCCACCTGGTATCTGAACAGAAGCCCACAGTTCAAACACACAGGTATACACAGAAGCTGCTGCTGCAGCCAGACCCCTTCAGAAATGCTTCGAGGCTTCTCAGTAGTCTGTTTTCAGCTGGTCCTCTCTCCCTCTGGAAACCAGGGTGGGGCCTGCACAGAGGCCACTGTGCAGTGCAGTAGCCCCTTGCCCCTGCTCAAAGACTTATTTTTCTTCTTTTGCCTCTTAAATCTCTTCTCTGATATGTACTCTGTCACTTTGCTGCTCTCTGTCACCAGCTCTGTCTCTATTTCTCTCTGTATCTTCCTGGATCTTAATGAGTCTTTCATCTGGGTCTTCCCAGGTCTCTCTGGGTCTCTGCCTTGGTCTCCGTGTCTATGTCTGTGTCTTTCTTTCTCCATTTCTACGGCTCTTTTTGATGGCACCATCACAGACTGTCAGAGTAGAGAGGGTCTTTAGACTTCATCAAGCCCAAACCTACCCTGTAGAAATGAGGACACTGGGACTCAACAAGGGAAGGGACTTGCCCACAAGCTTACATCTAGTCTTCTACTACTATGGCGGAAGCTTTTCTCATTTTATCAAACTGGACTCTTCCTTGCCAGCTGTGATGATACCAAGCAGATGGAGGAAGAGGAGCAGGATAAGGAGGGCACTGGTGACTCTACTGCAGTGAGGTACAGGAGGGAGAGCTCTGAGCCAGCAGGTAAGAACTCACTTTTGGGGACAGGCTGTCTGCACACATGCTTTTTAACCTTGGGCTTATTTTACCGTCTCTGAACTCCATTCCTCTTCAGTGAATGGAGATACCTGGAGCAAGCCTGCCTGCTTGACAAGCTTCTAATTAATGTCTAACTTGAGAAAGGATGTGGAGGTGCTTTGGGATAAATTGTAAAGCATCGTGCAGCAATGGAGGGCAGGACAAGGACTGATGACTGGTAACCATGATGACCCCAAGGATGATCATGATAGCAGTGATGGTGAGGATGGTAATAATGGTGATGTTGGGGACGATGGTGAGGAGGATAATGGTGATGGTGATGATGGTGGTGAAGGTACAGGTAATTGTGACAGTGGTAATGATGGTGACATTGGTGATGATGACAATAGTGATGTTGCTGACAATGGTGATCATGTTCATGACGACAAAAATATAATGCCCTGGATCCAACCTTCTGGCACTGAGATGTGAAACAGAGTGGGCTTTGGAGGCAGCAAGTCCTCTCCACTTCCCACCTAGGAATTGTCATGACCATACTCAGACCTCTGTCCCCTTTATGTCATTCAAAGCCTCAGATCCAGGCTCCAGACTCCGTAGCCTCCCCATGTTCCCCTCCCTGAAGGTGCCCTTCTATGCTGAGCCCATACACATCACCTTCCTCCTGCAGCCTCAGCACCTCTTCCCCGGTCATCTCCCCAGCTGTCTTTTCCCCTGACTTAGCCCCATGCCCAGTCAAGGAGAGTACACGCCCTCCCCACAGCTGCTTATACCAAGGGATACCTCACTTCTCCATGCCGTGGCCTCCCCTGTCCAGAGCCAACCTATGGTCAACTTTGGAGGATGAGGGGCAGGATGGACAGAGTCCTGCCTGCTGCCACACTCAGTTCTTCCTCAGCTCCAGGGGCAGGACCACTGTGACACATAAGAGGGTTACTCATCGATGACAGGAAGTCCAGCTCTCTGCCTTGGTTTTCCCCATACAGGTATGACCTGTAAGTCTCTGGAGCCTATGAGAAGAGTTTTCCCCGTGCAAAGACAGGGGTCAGTGGCTCCTAAATTTTGCCACCACCCTGCCAGTCCTCAATGGGCAGGAGCCAGGACTGTGAAGCTGCAAATGGCAGTGTTCTCTCTGTGCCACAGGAGCACAGCCCCCTGCTTAGCACAGGGAGGAGACCAGGACTAGCCTGGGAATCAGAAGGGATGAGGAGCAGGAAATAGCACAGTTAGAGAGAACTGAACACAGACATATAGAGCTCCGGTATCCTCATCCCAATAATACTCTGTTGTGCCTCAGTTTCCCTCTGCAGGAGGCATATAGCCTGGCAGATATGGAAGCCTGTTGGGTGTTCTCACTGTGAAATTTGGCAGGGCCTGGAAATCTCTGACCACCCTGACCCCCGACCCCCAAGGTCACTCACAGACTCCCCCATGCCTCCTCCCCTGTTGTGGCTGTGACTTTGACTGGCACCTCTTGGGAATCAATCACTCCCACCAAAGCCAGGCCTGGCCCCTGACATTCCAATTAAACATTTCATTCTGACCTTGGTTGCATCATCTCGGCTTGGAATAACGTCATCTATCTTCCCTGGATGGACTCAGCCTGCAGGCCAGGCTGGGGGACTAGCAGCCACACATCCCTGGAGCTGGCCTTAGTGCCGCGGGGACACATTTCAATCACAGGGGGCTGCAGCACTCTCCAGAAGCAGAGCCGTCAGTTTTCCCTGGGGCAAGCATCCATCTCTGCAGGAGGAGACAAGTGGCCTTGGTCCCTGCCAAGGGGAGCCCTGTGTTTACCCCACTGCCTTCCCATTTATCAGCTGTCACCTGCCAGCCAGAAACTCGAGAACTCAGGTGGCAAATGAAGGGAAGGGAGACAAGGGCAAGAGCTGGTGGCACTTGGTCAGATGAGGGTGACAGTCCCTGGTGGGGTGAAGGGGACCCTGCCTGGTAGGGGAAGATTCAGCCTTCCATGAGGCAGCCCTGAGACTGATGGGAGACAGCTTTGACTGGGGCATGTCCCAGACTGAGTGGCGAGTCCCATCCTTGGGGACCGCCTGTCTGATGGGGAGACAGCCCTGTCTTGTGGAGCACCAGATCCTCCTTGACCACGGAGACATCGGAAAAGGAGACACGGCTTCCGCCTCCTGTACCCACACCATGCAGGGCCTGGGGAAGCTGAGCCCCTCCACACAGTGCTTCCTAGAGAAACCCTAGAAACTAACCTCTCCTAAGTTCAAGTCCAACTGTGTGCTTTTATTCCTGTGTATCCTCAAACCAGTGACTCAGCCTCTCTGAGCTTCTTTCTGTACCTGGAAAATGGGACTTACCTTGAGCAGAAAGAGAGGCCAAGGAGAGAATCTGGTACAGGGAGACCCTCGGGAAGGGTGATGGACTCTGAGTCAGGCCCGTTCATAGGACCAGGAAGAAAGGTAGCCTCTCTGGTCCTCAAGAAGAAAAGGGATAGTAACCAAACCAGCCACTGGGGCCAGGAGAGGGGCCCAACCTGCCAAACCCCTCTTTAAGCCACCAGAAAATGGCACAGGGGCCAGATGTCCAGGAAGAGCACTGAAGATGACCCAGAGCCCAGACCGTGGTGGTGGAGAGCACGACACTCCCACAGACACTGCAAATTTTTAAATTGGCCTCAGTTACCCCAGGGGCAAGAACAATGCTGCCTTGGTCGCCCCCACCTCCCAGGAGCTGCTTCTGAGCTGGCGCTGCTTCCCTTGGGTTATTTTTAGTTTGTTTTCCCAGTAATGATTCTTTTGGGTGGATTTCAGGGTTGTAGATGCACGCTCTCTGGGAGATGGGAGCGATAGCCACACACACACACAAAAAGGAAATAAAGAGGATTGTTATTCATAGTAATTCAACTGGATTTGTAAAGTTATTATTAAGCATTTGTTGCCAAAAAAGTCACTTTGATTTGGCTTGCCTTGGAGCTGTTTTCCCCACCCAATTTTGCTTCCTGCCTTACACGGGAGGTCCAGAGTGTTTCAGGACCTGTCCAGAACACAGAAAGACACTGAGGTGACGCTGCAGGAAAAGAAATCAGAGGCTTTGGAGTCTGTGTCTGAGAAGAGAATAAGCAAGCATGAGCAAAGCACTTACCACCCACCAGCCACTGCTCCAAAGACCTGTGGTACTATCAATAGCCCCATTTCACAGATGAGGAACTGGGCACTGAGAGGTTAAGGCAGTTGTCCAAGGTCACACAGCAAGGAGGTAGCAGAGCTGGATTTGAACTCAGGCAGTCTGGATCCAGGACTTGAATTCAGAAGCACTTCCTAGCCAGCCCCTAGTAACCACATAAGAGACAAGGGCTAAGGTGGAAACTAGTCTCCCATGAGACCGGGTTGGTCCATCTTATCTCTTCTGGCAGCCAGGACAGTGATTGCATCTCTTGGCCTGAGGAGAGGTGAGGCCTTGAATGAGGAAACCTACAATAGGTGACCATCTTCCTTTGCATGTCTCCTGCCGATGGAGTTTGAGTGTGCATGAGAAGCCGCAGGATGATCAGCCACAGAAGGTGAAATGGGATGCACTCTGAGCAGGTGAATGAATATAGGATTTTGGAGCAGACAGACACGGATAGAACTTCAGCTCTGCCACTTTCTAGCTGTGTAACTTTAAGTTACTTTGCCTCTCTGAACCTCACCTTCCTCATCTCTAGATGGAGACAATATTTGCAAGCCACTTAGAATTATAGTGAAGTTTCAAAGGAGTAATGGAGTGCTCGCTTCAGCAGCACATATACAAAGGAGTAATGGATAGAAAGTACCTGAGACCACGTAGGACAGAGGCATCCAAATTCCAGCCTCTTTGCTATTCATTCATTCAATTAATTCATTCATTTACTGGTGCAGTAAACATTTAGGGAACTACTCATGTATGGAGCTGTGTTCAACACTGTGGAAGATTTAAAGATGAACAAAATGCAGTCTTCATCCTGAAGGATTTTATAAGACAGTAGAGGAAACAAAGACAGAGGTGGGATGAATTCTAACCATGAGGCAGACAGTGATGAATCCCATTTCGGATAGTGAACCAGGCTTTGCAGGAAAACCTCCAAGAGATGGAGAGGGAGGAACAGGTCTTCCCGCATAGCAAAAGGACACCCTGGCAGAGCAAGCTGCAGCTCACAGGGGGACAGTGGCTAAAGGGTAGATAGGCTGGAAGAGAGTGTGTCAAGCTCTAAAAGCAAATTTCGGCATCTGGAATCAGTCCTGTAGGCAGTGGGGGACCTCAGATGGTTTTACAGCAAGAATAAGACATAAGAATCTGCAAATTACATTTGGGTGTCGGGTGGGAACCTGAAGCCAGAATTCCATCCTAGGGGAGCAGGAAGGAGAACCTGAGTTTTTCTTCTAGTTCCAAAATGAGCCCTTGTGTGAAATTGAGCAAAGTGTCCATTGTTCGTGCATTACCCAGATGGCCTTTAATGGCTGTCTAGACATACAGTCTACAGCAAGAGGGCTTCTCTTCAGCGAGCCCGGCCTCCTCCCAGTCCCCAGCAGGGCTAGCTCTTCCCTCACCTTTCCCAGAAGCCCAGACTGGCCCTGTCCACTGAATGCCAGAATTCTGGGTGAAGCCAATCCCAAGATCCAGCAGAGCTGACACCTCAGCTCTGAGGGGTCGCAGGCATTATCTCAGGAGGCTCTGGGGAGCAGGAAGGATCCTAGCCCCTCTTCCTCCTATCCCTGCACCTGGTGGCCAAGTCAAGCAAGTTATTGTAATATCAATATTACTGCCATTTAGCTACCACTGGGCTGTGGCAGAAAGTCTTCCACCCCAC
Organism: Erethizon dorsatum; assembly: GCA_028451465.1. Classification (NCBI taxonomy): domain Eukaryota; kingdom Metazoa; phylum Chordata; class Mammalia; order Rodentia; family Erethizontidae; genus Erethizon; species Erethizon dorsatum. Next base: position 44,681,530 of record CM051826.1, read on the forward strand.
CCCCACCCTGCCTTGGACAATGCTTTGTCCTGGAATTAAGGGAGGCTGCATGGGGGTGGGGAGAATAAGGGGAAAGTGGCATTCAGCCTGTATGGCCAGAGTCCAAATCCTCTGTTGGCTGGGAGCCCAGGGTGGTCCCAGCTTACTGTCCATGTGTGCCAGAGGGAGGAGGGGAAAGGAGATAGCTTGAGTCAGCAGGCATGGTTGCAGGGCAGGAAGGACCAGGAGTGTGCCCTCTGAAGAGGAACCAAAGGTGGAGATTCTAGAGAAAGTTAAAAGGTGCTCCAGAGGGAACTCATTTTGCAGTCAGTGTGTGTGTGTGTGTGTGTGTGTGTGTGTGTTGTATATGCATGCACTGCCAAGATGCTTTATAAGCTTCCTAGTGCCTTTAGCCCTTGCGTGTGAAGCTCTGCATGATTAAGTGCAGTAACCTCAGCGTGCATGTCATCACAGGCATAGACCTCTCTGTGTGGGGACCTCTGTTCAGGGGACAGTGGCCTGCTGGCCTCTCTAGCCTCCTTCTCTAGCTCCACCCCAGTTCTTAGGGTCCCTGACACACCCATCCCTCTTATGAAAACAGCTCTGCTTCCTCTCCACTCCCTCTTCTTGCCACTTCCCAGGCCCACACTAAATTGTCCCTCCTTCAGTGTAGCCCAGAAGTCACCTCCAAGAAGCCTTCCCTGTCCTGCCACACCCATGACCTAGGCTGATCAGAAGCCCCTGTCCTCATGTTTTCCTCTGCACAGCACTCATGGTTATCATGCAATGCAGCCCCATGGGTCTGCCCTCTTGCCTCTCCCACCTCTGAGTACATGGTGGGGATTGGGGCAGGGGATGAACTGTGCAGTGATGACTGGGTGCTCAGGATGCAGAGAGAAACTGAGCAGCAGAAAGTAATGTGCTCAGGACTTGAGACAGACAAGGCGGTTTAAAGTAAGACTGCAGAGTGAGTGACGGGTGTGAATGTCAGGTGGACATGCAGCTGTTCCAAGGTAATTATGAACAGCAGCCTTTTCTACTCAACAAAATCCGTTTTGGATGGTAAGTTATAGCCACTCTTATGAGCTAGATTGTGTCCCCCTAAAATTGATATGTTGAAGCCCCAACACTCAGTAACTCAGTAACTCAGAATGTAAGCATATTTAAAATAACATCTTTAAAGTGGTCATTATGTTTAAATGGGGCCATTAGCATGGGGCCCTAATCCACTACAACTGGTGTCCTTATGAAAAGAGGAAGAGATGCCAGGAATTCATGAGCAAAAACACTGTGAACACACAATAGGAGGGCAACCATCTGCCAGCAAAGGAAAGTGGCCTTGGGGAAACCAGCCCTGCTTGCACCTTGATTGTGGACTTCCGGCCTCCAGAAGTGGGAACTGGAACGGAACTCTCGTTGTTTAAGTCAACCGGTCTGTGGTGGGTTGTTATGGCAGCCTGAGCAGACTAGTCCAGTCACCTTGCTTTATAAGAACTAGAGCCAGGTTTCTACCTGGGAAACTCACAAGCTGACCTTCCACTGACATTCTCCTTATTTGTGGATCCACCAGGGTCCTGGAATCTGAGCTGGGAGCTCAACATGCAGAGGGAGACACAGAGATCCAGCTGCAGGGCAGAGGCTGGTAATGGTTATGACAGCCATGGGTATACATAGCTGTGTCAAACTAGACGTAGATCTAACCACATATAGGTATGCATCTAGGTGCTGGGTGAGAGGCTGAGCCCCTCAAGACAGCACTGCAGGGGAGAGTACTACCCTGTGGTCAGAGGCTCCTTGCTCCTGGAGACCTGCACTGGCCTCCTGCCCTGCACTACCTTCCCTGAGTTGAATGGCCCATTTATGCCCAGAGCCCCACTGTCCAGAAGCACGTCCAGCAAGAGAGGGTAGTGTTGTCATCTACGAAATCCTGAGCCCTTATACATCATGGTAGAAGTGGTTACATGCGTTACATAGCTGAGCTTTGGAATCACATACATGTTATTCTGAATTATGGTGCTGCTACTTTCTAGGTAACCCCAGGCAAGGAACTTACCTTCTCTGAGTCTCAGTTTTCTCACCCAGAAATGGCAATAATTACAGTATCTATGAACAGGGTTGTAGTGAGGACACAAATAATGTATGCAAAATGCTTAGCACAGTGCCTGGCACATAAAAATACTCATTAATGACAGCTATTAGTATTATTAAGTTCTCAATATGGCTTTGTGGAAGCTCTTGAGCTTCTGCCATCTGGGTCTTGTCTCATTCAGCCTGTGCATTCTAGTACCTCGCACTACACTTCACACATAATTAGAGCTCAATAAAAACTCAAAGTATTTAATAAAATGACTGAATTAACAGGCCTCAAATTTTTTGTGGCTGTAAAGTGAGAAGGATAGCTTAGAAAATCCAGAGCCTTCCTGGATTTCCTGAACAGACTAGGAATCCAGGGCAATCCCAGGAACATCCTTTTCATGACGCCTCAAAGGGTCCTGTCCTGTCTTCTGCTGCTAGCAGGCATCCTAAAAGCCAGGGACATACTAAAGGGCAGGTGTCACCTAGGCTAGTTAGGAAGAAAGGAGACGCTTGTTTCTATGTGGGTCCTCAGTGTGCATCCATGTGTCACTGGGCCCTGATAGAGTGCTCACTCACTGCCATTCTACTTGGCAGGAGGCAAAGGCTGCTCCAAGCATCACCTAGGAGCTGGAAAACGAGACAGCTCCATTGCCAACCCTTTGAGAGTCTTACCCAGAAAGACTCACAGCCCCAACCCCAAAAGGAGATAATACCACCTTGAGTTGGTAATGTGCTCACTGGGACAGAAGCATGCACACATGCCAGCCTTTCTCTCCAGCCTTGGCTCCACTTGGCATTGCTCCACTGTCCTCTACTATGTAGGTTCTGGTGGCATTGCCAGTGGGGAATCCATGACTAGGAGGACTCAGGGGTGAGGTCAAGGGCAGCCCACTGGGTGGTAGGAAAGGCAGAGGGAATATATGATCCCTTTCCAGGTAAATAACATGTCGGACCAGAACACTGAGCAACTGGCTGTGTCTTCCTTATGCCAATTGCTTCTCCCTGAGCCGTAAGACGTGGACTGCCAAGAGTAACAGGTCACAGGGCACTGGAGTTGAGGTTGTTCAGGTATTTGCTCCCCGGGTAGGCTGTTGGCAGCCCTTCGCTTCTCTGCATTAGGGAAGTGGAAAATCTGGCATTTGGAGGATCAGAGGGTGATCAGACACTGACCCAGCAGGGACCCTCAGTCCATCAAAGGCAGCTACAAAGGCAGGAACAGGAAGAGCAGGGCAGATACCATGGTTCCCTCACCCTTCCTAACACAGGTCTTCTTAAGATGAGCAAAAAGCATGTAACCCAGGTGTCACAACTGTCTCTGGGTGTAAGCTTTGTGTCTGCCTTTTCCTCTAGAATGGGAGTTCATGGGGCAAGGGCTAGATCTCTCTCATTCGCTATTGGGCACATAATGCCTGTGATGCTGGAGATACAGTGCTGGTGTGAAAGAAGGGGAGGAAGGAGGAGAAATAGAGTCAGGGCAGAGAGAAGCCTATGTTTGCGTCATTGGATAACCCGAACTGAGAAGACTCTGCCAGTTTCCAGAGATGGCCAGGGGAATGGGCCGCAGCTGAGGACCTTCAGTCTCTGGGCAGCTGCGAAAACTGCAAAAATGAGCATCTTTGGTCCACACCGAGGAAGCAACCTTGCTCCCTTCCTTCTCAGGTTTTGTGTTCCTTCCAGTGAGGCAGGCAGACAAGAATGGAAGGACCATCCCCCCAATTCCTTCCCCCCTTCCTGGAGTCCTCTCTGCATCAGGATGCTGCTCCTTTCCCCTTCTCCCACACACAGTCCGATTTCTGGCTTGCCTCTCAGTGGGATGGTTAATAAGCCCTTGGGTGACATGAATTGCCACCAGGCATTACGGGCCTAATGAGAATCATCTTCTTTGACTACTCCAGCACCTCCTATCCCCAGGATCTGCAAGATCCCGGCCAGCCCTCTCCGGGCTGCACCTCCAGTTCCAGGCAGATGTGGGAGTAGGGGAGGGGTGAAAGCAGCTCCCCTGGGTACCAGTGCCAAGCTGAAGCAGGAACACAGCCAGCAGCCAGGGTGGAGGGAGGATTTCCAGAGCTATCCAAGTCCATTTTCCATAAACAAAATGTCACTTTTCTGGATGAAAGGGAAGCTCACAGGGTCAAGAAGGGTAAGAGGGAATCAGGCTGACAGGGCCTGAGGATTGAGCACAGGGTCCAGCATCACTCATGGCTACCTTGTCCCACTCTTAATCTGACTGCATGGATAAGTGTGGAGGGGTGAGCCTAAAGACCCATGTCCTGTCCCAAGAAGTGTTATGTTGGTAGGATTGAAGACCAGTGCTGCCAAGGGCTGGATGGAAACTAGGCCTTTGGGGAGTGGGGCATGACACCCCATGCTATAAAACCATCGCCACTGATCCAAAGATTGATAGACGGTTGACTTGTCGGGTCTGATCTAGGTTGCATTCTAAAGGAAGGGGCCTGGTGATGCTGCCCCTCTCCCTTGTCAGCAAGTGCCTCGGTGAGTGCGCAAGAAGGGGCCGTTCACCCCCACCCCAAGCAAAGCCTTGCAAAACAACCTGTAGGCAGACATCCCGGCCTCTGGGCCCCTTCTTCAGCCGGCCACCGGCCGGCTGGGTCTGCCCCAGGCTGCGCCTCCCGCTCCTCCGCTCCTCCGCGCACCGCTGGAAGGCGCAGAACACGAGAGCTCCCGCGCGGCCAGACCGGAGAGGAGCTGGGCGCGGCAGCTAGGCTGATTCCCACCCTGGGCCCCTGGAAAGCCCCAAGCAGGCTCTAGGGATGGGGCTAGGATGCCCCCTACCCGCGCCTCTGGCAGAACGGCCGCAGAACACCTCCAGCGCCCGGCGGGGAGCTTGCATCCTTCCGAAAGGGACATCGGCGACTGCGGTGGCATCTACCCGGGAGAAACGAAGCCGCCGCAATCGGTGGGCCCTCTCGGTTCCAGCGCTACTTGCGTTAGGGAGGAAAAATAAACGTAAAACAGAGAACGGAAGCTCGAGGTCTGCCCCTACCCCAGTCTCACTAAGGATCCGCGCGCGCCCCCAGGCTGGGAATGCGGAATGGACACGTGCACGGACTAGGAGGAGCTGGGGGCTGGGGGGAGTCTCCGTGGCGCGCCAGCCGTGGGCTGCGCGTTCTGGGACCACGTGACCACGGGGAATCTGGGAGGGGAGGGGGGAGGAGGGGAGGGGAGGGGAAGGGAGGAGGGAGCGAGCGCGCCAAGCTCGGCGCCCGCTCCTGCCCGGGTGGGCGCTGAATCCCGGACCAGAGAGGAAGGTGGTGAACGCGAGTGTCTCTCTCGAGTCATTTACGGCGGAGCAGCCGGCGCGAGCGCCGAGGAGGCGGCGGCAGTGGCGGCGACTGCTTCGTGCAACTGTGCCACCCCCCCACGCGCCCCCGCCTCCTCTTCCTTTTTGCTCCTTGATTTTTCTACCCCCACACACGTCCATGGGGAGCCGGCCCCCCTACCGGCATCTCCTCTCCATTTGGCCCCGTAGATACCAGCTGCCGCCTCCCCAGCCGGGGACTGAGCAGGTGCTGGGTGCCCTGGCCCCGGGCTCCGCGCCCGCCTCTCTCTACCCGCAGCCCGGACTGGCGCGGCTATTCGCTCGCCCAAACTGACTCGGAGGGAGCTAGAGCCCATGCCCTGCCGCACCCACCAAGACGGTGGAGGAGCCAGCGTCCACGGGCAGGGCGGGGGCGCGGGGAGGAGGAGGCGTCGGAGACTCTGAACCCCGGAAAAGTTCAAGGTTTGTGCAGGTCCCTCCAGGGAAGGCGAGGAGCGAGGCGGGGCAGCACGCCCCTCTCCTGAGACCGCGAGACCTGAGAGAAGAGAGGGGTGGCCGGAGCTGTCGCGGGCTGGCTGAGTCCCTCTTCATCCTGCAGCGTTGATGGGCTGGAGGCTGGAGTCGACGCTCGGAGCAGGAAGGGCCCGGGTCCGGGCGCATTAGCTGGTTTTCCCGCTCCCTCGTTTCTCCAAGCCCCGTGTCCATGGGGCAGCAGGTTCCAGCCACGCACCCTCGCGCCAGTCGCGGAGCCGCTGCCGGGCCAGGCGGCGCGAAGCCGGCCTGTGCTGAGCGCGGGCCTTGGTAGAGACGAGAGTGCGCGCTGGAGTCCAAGAGCGAGCTCTGCCAGGGGACAGACATCTGGACGCCCACCTCGAGCTTTGCAACTGGGCGTCGCCTAGGGTGGTGGGGACCCGCGTCGCCCTTCTCGGCACTGCACGGAAACTTTTCCTTCTCCAGATGGATTAAAGTTGCCTGGATTTTCTCTTTCTTTGCGAAAGAAATCATTCATTTGCACCTGGGATTTTTATGTCGGGGCTGCTGCAGGGCTCTTGGAAGAGGAAAGCCGCGCTCTCCATGTGGGGTTACCGCCGAAACCAAGGAAATTGGGGCTTGCGTTGGAAACCTGCACCATCGAGCGAGTTCGGATTCGAGCTGGGCCGGGGAGCCAGACGATCCCGCACTTCGCTCTAAGCAGCCCCCTCGCTCTAGACAGCCCCGGGGACGCCAGCGGCCACCCGGCCCCGGGACCGCACGTGCGGCTCCCCCCTCGCCTCACAGATCCTGCAGGGGGCACCAGCCCAGGGAGGTGGAGGCTCCTCCTGCCCGGAGCTGCGCCCTCACCAGCTCTGAGGGTGTAGCCCGTGGAGCCTGGGACGCCCCCTCCCCGCAAAGTGTCCCCGAATTGCGCTCCCTGGACCCCGAAGCCTCGGCCGAGACAGCTGGGCGCCACGGCCACGCTGAGCTAGATGTAATCAAGCCCAACTGGGGCCAAGCCGTCGTCCACTGTTGCACCCTCGGACCCCTCCCGCCCCCACCTCGCCATGGCCCCAGAGATGTCGGGCCGCGGTGGCGCCGCCCTGCTCTGCCTCTCGGCGCTGCTCGCCCACGGTAAGTGTCGCGGCGCAGACTCCGGCGTGAAGATCCGGCGGGCGCCCCTGGAGGGGGCACAGGGAGGACCGCAGAAAGAAGAAACCCCATCCCCACCCCTTCTGGACTCTCCCGCGGGCTCTCAGCTCGCTCTGCAGCTCCAGTTACCCCGGCCCTTGAGCCCTCCAGCGGGAGCTGACGCTGAAGCCCGCTAGGGGACCAAGCCGAGCCCCAGAACTGGGTGGGGGGAGGGGTCGTTCCGATCTTCTCCGGTTGGAAAGAAGGGTCCAAACCCCACAACGTGGGGGCGTGTCCGCCTACAGAAATCTAGAGAGATCTGCTAGATCGCGCCGGGGCGCCCCACCCGCGGTGTCCCTTGCAGCCAGCCGGGTCCGGGACTATTGGGATAGCGTCTTCCCGGGCCTGGCCCGCAGGCCGGTGCGGGGCCGCGTCGCCCGCTGCCTGGCTTCCTGCGGCGATGTTCGGGAAGGGAAGTGGAATGACAGTGGCCAGGAGCCGTGGCTGCCCGCCCGCCCGCCGCCCGCGGTCCTGTGAGCTGCATCTAAATGGCCGGCTTAGCGAGCCCGAGGGCGGGGGTCTGGGCAGCGGGCGCGGGCCTGGCCGCGGGCTGGCGGCGCGCAGAGGGAGCGGGCTCCGCGCTCTCGCGGTCTGCAATCTGTTGCGTCTGCTCCCCAGGCTCGCCCGGGGCTCCGCGGTACAGGGGTGGGACAGGGAGGGGCGCGGGTTGGCACGCGTTGGCAGTGGGACACCAGGGGTACGGGTGGGGGACAGAGGGTCTCTGAGCAGCGCCCCCTCCCGCAGTGGGAACTCAGACCAGACGGGAGGAGGCTGCAGCGGGCCTTCCGCAAGCTGGAGACGCTCCAAGAGGCGAGGGGCGCTGACCGAGGGGGAGGGCCAGAGCTGCTGGGAGGAGGAGGAAGAAGCGCAGACCTTGTTCCCTCCCAACGTGTAAGCAGCAGACCCGGGACACATTTCTCCAACCAACATGGGGTGAGGGGGTGCTTCGATGCCCCACGCTGAGGGGTAAGCCGCGGACAGGATGGAGAGGGCCTCCGTGGAGGGGGCGGTGAGCGCTTTGCCGTGGCGGAGGACCCTCGAAGAGTCGTGCTCAGCTTTTCCCTAGATATGCTGGTCCCAGGAGTCTGTCCAGGCATGCCTTGAACGCTGGAGGTCTCTAACCGGGACCCAACTGGGCCAACCGGGGAGCATTCTCAAGGTTGAAAGAATAAGACAAAGAATGGACTCTAGAATAGTAAGGACCTGGGGCTAGGAGGGAGGTGGAAGCAAGCTGACCTCCTTCTGTGGGTGGGTTGATCTTCCCTGCTGGAGGCTGGAGTGACCCACTCCAGGGGAGCTGTTGTGCTCAGTTTACCTGAGACAGCCAACCTCAGTTCTTTAGGGAGCAGTGGGCAGGACAGAACCCCAGCAGGGAGTAATGTTGGGGTGCTGGGAATGCAGCAAGAACCAGAAATCTCCAGCTGGGTGCAAGACTGAGAATGGGGAGGGGTTGGGTGGGCTGCCTGTCTGCACAATGGAGCTGAAGGGCAGGTTTGTGACTTGGCCTGAGGGGCAAAGACTGAAGTCTTCAGCAGGAGGAAGCCCAGAGTCAGACCTGGGTCTAGGCATGGTTCTCACCCTTCTTGCATTTTGCTGTCAGAGTTCTTGGTCCCCAAACCCAGCCATGGCCTCTGGGCTGCTCAAACGCTGTAATGTCACTAGGTCCCCACTGCCCCATCCCTCAGTCTGACATTAAGGGTTCTTCATCCCCTTCAGTACCCTGTCTGCTTCCTAAGCCCTAGTTCCAGTGGCCTTTGTGTCCTGCCTGCAGGTCCTTGTGAGTGTGAGCTCTGGCTCTTTTTTCCTAAGGCACCAGTGCTTTCCGTGCCAAGTAGTCTTGGGGCAGTAGGGCAGAGCCATGGGCTTACACTTCTGTCTGTCCACACAGCCAGTGCCAGCATGATGCCAGCATGCATGGGGCTCAGGACCCCACTGCGGGAAGAGGGTCCTCAAGGAAGTAGGGCTGGGACCTCACTGAGCAGGCAGGCATTCCCCGTCCTGGCTCTCTGACTCCCTTTCCAGGCTCCTTCACAGATACCTGAAGTCTTTTTCATCCCATGCCTCAGTCTCCCCTTCCTTAGGGAAGGATGCCAGCAGGTGCTTAAAACTTGGGGACCCCCCCCAAATGAGTCAGGCCTGAAAAATGAAAATCGACTCCCTCAAGAAGCAACGCAAAACAAAACTCATGTCCCCTGGACCATCCTCCTCCAGGGCTTCCTGCCACTCCTTCCTCTGTTAGGAAAAGGTTCACGGCCTTAATCTCAAGTCAAGCCAACTCTTGATGGGTATTCTGGGCTAGTCCAAGATGCTGGAGGTGGGGGCAACTGCAGTTTTCCATGCCCAGGAGGCTGCTAAGACCACAGGATTCTGACCACACAGCCAGCCAGGAGACCAAGTAGCCTGGTTTCTGTCTAACTCTGGCGCCATTGGGCAGGGTGACCTTGGGCTGCCTGCCTCATCCCCCAGCTTCCACAGGGAGTGTGGTCTCTGGCCCATTCTTTCTCCCTTTCTGCCAGGACTGCTGGGTAGAAACCACATGTGAAGAGAGTCCCTCTCCCTTTCAGGGCCTGCTCAGCCTGTGGGCCTGCAGTATGGCATGTCTGTGTGTCCCCTATATTGTTCCCAGAGAACATCTACGGTGGCCATTTCCTTGTATCTGTTTTTCGGGAGACTCTCCTTCACTTTCATTTTGAATCACAGTTTAAGGGAGCAAGGTGGTGGTTACATCTGTTGAAGAGCTGATTAGGTTGGCTCCCTTACTCAGTAACTTTTGCTGGCTCCCTACTGCTTATAGGATCAAGGACACAGTCTTTGCCCAGGCGTCTGAGGTCCTTTGTGATTTTGTCCTAATCTGCATCTTCCACCCATAGTACAGCCCTTGTACATCCTCTGTGTGCCTCATGAGTCACCCCTCTTCTCACTCTCCTGCCTGTTTGCTTCAGCACCTGACAGCCCCTCCATCTGGAACACGCTTCCTCCAGAAATCCTTGCTTAGCCTTCAAAGCCCAGCTGAAACCTCACCACCTCCATGGAGCCTCCCTAGATTCCACCCGGCTCTTTAGCGTTCCTTCTACCTGCACACAAGGGCTTGAACACTCTCTGGTGCTACCTTGGCACTTCATGCTGCCTTTCAGACACAGCTGCCAGGCTGGCATGCTCACCTGGGCAGGGTGTGGGCAGGTGTGCCACCCTCCAGATCTGCTCATACTTGCTTTTAGGGCAAGAGCCGTGTCTGCTATGTTTTTGCCTCATTCTCCAGTGCTTCACTCATGTAGGTGCTCAGAAAGAATGGATGGAGCCCCAGGGTGTAAGGCAGAGAGGGATGGGAGCTGGGAGGAGACAGACAGAGACACCAGAAGAGGGCAAGAGGGAGGAGCAGGCCTGTACCACGCCCCTTGAGTGGCTCATGTAAGATACATGGTCTCAGTTGGCATGTTAAGACGTGGTCTCCCAGGATATGAATGTAGTGTCCCATGATGCTCTGAGTTCATGATCTCCAGCCTGTCCCCCAGAAGTTCTCCTTCAGATTATGTCCATCCTTCCCACCCCCTGATGACCCCAGCCTGGGCCCCTTTGAAAACCCAGGGGAACCAGTTATGCACCAGGCCTTGGTGCCTCTGCTGCTGAGATTGTGCCCATCTTCCTTCTCCTGCATCATCTTCTGTCTGGCCACATGCAGCCCTATGCCACCACACAGCTTCGTTAATGTTTAAGACCAGTAGGTGGGGATGTGTTATAAACTTGGTGGCAGAAAATGAGTTTTATTGGAATCCATTCTGAGGATGGCTAGGTGCTGGGCAGCGGGAGGTGCGGCACTGTGACTACCAGGGCTGGGCCCAGGATCTCGTCGGCCCTGCTGGGGCCCATCTGGAACCTGTAGGGTGTGAGTACAAGGCTGCCACAGAAACTGAGACCCTGCCAGGCACCACCTCCCACCACCAAGGCCTGGCCTCTTTCCTTGGAAAGTCTCACTTTGTTCCCCTATATGTCCCAATGTCCACAACACTAAAAAAAAATCACAGAACCACCCAATGCAAGCTTTGTGTGGATGAGGAAGTGGACACACAGAGGAAGGGGCTGGCCAAGGTCACTCCACGAGTTAGTTCTGGAGTAAGGGATAGCCCCAGACTTGGAACTTGTTCCTGGAGTGGCAGCCTGCCCTGGACCACTAGGCAGGTTCTACCTCCACCACCACTCTGTCTGCAGCCTCCTGCAGAGAGATCCTTTTAACCTTGGATTAGCTTCTGGTCCTAGCAGTCTAGATATTCAAATAGTAGTAGGCTTGTTAATATACCCGAGAAAGCACTACAAAGGAAATACGGGACAGACAGCTTAAGGCCTTATCCACAGCTTCCTGTCAGGAGCTCCAAGCCCACTTGCTAGGAGAGGCAAGGCCCCAGATTTGTGACATACAAAGCAGTTTGAAATCACAGTCTTCAGAATGCAGGACAGCTGGGTTCAAATTCTGACTGTCATCAATTTGCTGCATAGCCCCAGGAATTTCACCTCCTCCCTGGATCTTATGTTCCTCCTCTGCCAGAGGAAAAAGGATGTGCTGTCCCAGCCCCATCCACCTCTCCATGATGGTGGTGGGTGGAGAAGTCCCTTCCTACCTTCACATCTTCCTCGGCCCCCTCCCTCAGGGCCTCAGTAGATGCTAACAAGTGAATCTGTTCTCCTCGCCATCCCTCCCCAGGGTCTTCCTTAGCCCTTCCCTGCCCGTGCTCACACAGAATTTTAATAAGAAATTAATGAACCAGTGTGTGCATGTATTTTTTTTTTAAGAAAATAAATGTCTTTTCCTATTTTCCTTTTCTGTCTTTTTAAACGCGAAGAAAAGTGGGCCTCTTTATTATCAATTCAGCTGGCTCTGCCATCTCCAGCAGTCCCCAAGCGGGGGGTACAAGGATCATGGGACACCCCAGTGCAGTGACACGGACAAGTCCCTGAGAGCTGTCCCGGCACCCCAAGGCTGAGACTCTAGAAGTCATTACCTCTTTTCCACTATCTTGTTGGCCCTTTCCGCTCCTCCTACCTCCCTGCCACCCCTCACCCCACACCTTCACCCCAGGCCCTGCTGGCTCGAAGACAACCCAGGAGGATGAAGTGGAAAATGGAGCAATTACCTAGATAATTCAGTGCTGGTTGCACAAATGAATGCAAGAATGAATAATCCAGTGCAAAAAAGGGATAGGAAGGATAATTGAAGAAAATTTCTTTTTGCCTAAATTATCAAGATAATTATTTGCCTTTGGAAAGTTCTCCTCTTTATCACATTTGCGTCCTTCATGCTGCATTCTCATCCACACCTTTTTTAGCCTATGAAAACGGGCATCTGGTTACTCTCTTCACTTGAATGACTTTTCATATTCCGTTCAAACTGGGCCAGAAGGGAGGATGTGTGCTTGCTGGTGGACTTTTTCAGCTTGCCTCTTTCCCTGGGCCCATCTCTCGTGAACCTACGTAGGGCTGAGAGAGATGACCAGGGTCATCAGGATGGATGGCTGCATCTTAAAATGATCTCGGTTCTCAGAGGCATCTCTAAGAATCCCATGCTTGAAGGACATTGTCCACATAGGGCAGCCCCTGGCCTGGAGAGAGAACAGGTATCCAGAATACCCCTGCCCTTAACTTTAAGCCCTCGCCAAGGACACAGCCCTGGAGGTGTCCTTTAAACAGTCTTACTGAATGGCAGCCTCTCTTTTGCTAAGGGGAAACGGGGAGGAAGAGGCATTTTTCCTGCCCTCACAAGCACCCAGTATGACTGAGTTGCATCTTCAGAGAGGCTGAGAGCTGATAAGAGAGGCACAGCTCTACCCTCACTGACAGCCTGTGTCCCCTTGCATGGGAGGGTTTGACTGTGATGGAGATGACCTCCCTAATGTAGGACCCACCTGGCAGCCCTCCTGCCCTCAAGCCTGTTGGGCCTGGCTCCAGCCCAGAAGCGAATGTGTTTTTGGCAGCGCGGCTCCATGAAGCAGCAGACTTGTGGTGGTGGGGAGAAAGGTGTTGCAGAGAGCTGGGAGTGCAGGCGCTCTGTGCACACCCACTTGGTCACGGTCACGCACTGCCACGCTCCAGAGTCCTAGCAGCAATCTGCAGTTAGACCCATGATCCCATTTGGTGCTCACAGTGGTGGCTACGTGAAGGCAGCATTGTGATCCCCTGTCACAGAGGGCAAAGCTGAGGCCCAGCAGAGTCATGGCCACGCTGGTTCTTGAAGTTAGTGGCTCTGACTGCACACGGAGATCTTCTTATGATACCTCTCCGTCCCTGTGAACAGGGACTAAGTGGAGATGCAGGCAGACAGACACGAAGGGGCTCCATATACCTAAGCCAGGCTCACCCCATCTGGGACCCTCCAGTCTCACCTTGAACCCCCTGTTTTTTGCTCTCCTGGCTTCTTCCAGGCTCTTTTCCACTTCAGAACCTTCATGCATGCTATTCCCTCTGCCCACAACACTCTCCCACCTCATCAACTAAGCTGCCATCAAGCTGGAGTGCGTCCACCACTGCTTCTATCCTCCGATAAACAAGGACCTGCTACCCCCTGCAAATCATTCAGATTTCCCATGTTTTGAATTGTGCATGGCCTCGCTTCTCTGCTGGCCATGCACTCAAAGGGACTGGGGTCGTGTGTGACCCTGTCCCTACTGCTGCACTCCCAGACCTGTCTGCTGTAATTTAATGATTGGCCAAATGAATCCATCCACGAACCCTTGTGCATAGACACCCTGTCACTCCTTGAGTATTCAGGGGTGCTTACCGATGGGGCCAGGCGCCATTCTAGGCATTGGATCACAATCGGTGGACATAACACAACATCCCTGTGCTCTCAGAGTCTCTGTTTTGGCAGAGGGCAGTTAATAATATATTTATTAAGTAAATTATGTATGTTAGAGAGCAAAAAGAAGGCTGAGGGGAAACGGGAATTCTAAGGGGCCTGGGTGTGTTGGGGAGGGACTGCAGCACTAAAACAAAGGATCATTTGACAAAATGTCACCGAGCACAGGTTGGAGGAGGTGAGAAACAAACTGAGCAAATGTCCCCATATCTGCACATGAGAGCAGCAGCCTTGGGGCGGGCTGAGGGTGCAGCCCCGTCAGAGTTCAGGGGCACAGGCTTGGCCATTCAAGGAGCAGAAAGGAGGGCAAGGCGTCTGGGGCACTGTGAAGGGTGGGGTGGGCGCTGTGAGCTGGGGTGAGACCATGGACTTTAGGCCGAGTGAGATGGGAGCCAACGCAATGGAGGCCAAAGGCCGGCTGCCATCTCTGCAGGGCATTCGGGATGCTAAGCAACTTTGAGTTTCTTTCATCATGTCTAATTCTTTTAGCTAATTATCTACATTTATTAACAACAACAACAACAACAACAAAACATCTCCCAAGGGGCAGTGGGGATCACATGCACGTCTGGCCTGATTTTATACCATCCCGATTGGGGGGGGTGACAATTAGGAGATCTGGTACTTGATGTTCAGGGACTGCAAAGCCCCATTTGCTTTGAGTCCCCAAGCACCCCGCAGCAACTCCAGGTTCCCTGCTGCTTTGACCTCTCTACCTGTCCCTGTTTTATGCCTGCAAGTGTCTTAGTTGGTGGCTTCTTCTGCCACCACCGGCCACTCCCCATTGCATGACCACTACAGGCCACATCTCTTGGCTGAGGAGATGCCCTGCCAAGGGGTGACCCATGTCCTTCTCTGTCCTGGCACTCCTGGGGACACACAGGCTCACAGGGCCATTGTCCAGTAGGAAGGAACTCTTGAATTGGAAATAGGAAAAATTGCCATTTTCTCAGCTGCCAACACAGCAGAGAAATGATCTCAATTTTCTGTGGCTGTTCTCAGCAGGAGAAAAACTGCCAGCAGCCAGCCCATGCATGAGAAGTCTGAAATGCTGGGGACAGAAGACTGGGCTGGGGTTGGGGGTGGGCTGAGAGGTAGTGGGGCTGACCCAGCTGGGAGGTCTGAGTACCCATGGGGGTCACTGCCAGGTCATTTTCCTCCACCTTCAGCCCCACTAGCCACACACCTGTGTCTGAGCACCCAATATATTATCTAATTATCTTCATAGTCACATATTACTGAGCACCTACTATGTGCCACACCATGCTGACCACTGGGATCAATCCCTTGAAGCCAGCAGTTGACCCTGTTCTGTTTCAACATGGTCTTGATGTTCATAGCTTTCCTTGTCTACCCTCACCTTTTTTCCTGCACTCACTTCTAAAATCAAGCTACCAAGCTTTATCACTTCCCATGTGATTTTTGGCAAGTTGCTTAACCGCTCTGTTTTACTTTCTTCGTTTTCAAGTGATTACCAAAATACTCCACTTACAGGGCTATTGTGATGATTCAGTGACTTATTACAGGTCAAATATTTAGAGTCACACGTAGCCCATAGTAAATGTGTAAAAACGACAGCTGTCAATATTGTTGCTGTTAATTTTATTAGCATGTGCCAGGCACTGTGTTCAGTGTAAAGGTGAAGGAACACAATGTCTGTCCCACGAGGGGTTTTTGATGCGGTGTCCTAGGGAGATGAGCCATGTCTGCACAGACTGTGATCAAATGCAGAGTCACAGGTACTTAGGAAGACAGAGTGTTACGGAGGGACAGGGAGAAATCCAGTAACTGCTAGAGGGATCCCGGAGGCTTCCTGGAGGAGTGGCACATCAGCAGACCTTGACCAGGTTCTAGATTCTGCTTCTGAAGATGAGTCACTCAGCATTTCCTGTGTGCCTGATACCCTGGGAAAGACAGAAACACAGGGCAAAATTGGTTGCAGGGCTTCTAGGGCTCAGAGTCTGGGGTGAGCGGAAGAAGGACAGGCTGCCTGTGAAGAGTACAGGAGCTGAGGCTGAATTCTGGGTACATTTTTTACCTGAATGATCTCTTAAGACCTCCCAGAATTGTGACCCTATGCTCCCTGGAGTGCTAGAGAGCCATTGAGAGTTATGGAGGAAAAGCATGACCTGTTCAGAGCAAGATTCTTACTTACTCAGTTGGGAGCAATTTGCAGATTGTTGCTGCAGCTGATTAGGGAGCAGGGTCTTGGAACAGGAGATGACCACCAGTAGTCATTCAAGGTACTACCACCTGGCAAAGAACCCACTTTTAGAACCAGAGGGAGGGACCCCAGTGTGAGCGCCAGCTCTGCCACTTTCCTGGGTCCTGGTTTCCACCTCTGTAAGGGTGGATGGCAGGTGGAAGGGAGGCTTAGTATTTGAAACTGCCAGTATGATCTTAGCAGCCCGGGCCTGGAAAGTAGAAGGAACTTGCCTGTCACTCACAGCTGTTTCTGACCCCCTGGCAGTGCAGAAATGTATTTACCATCCTGTCAGGGGGCATGGAGAAAATAGTCCAGGAAGAGGGTCCAGAGAGACAGGATCCCCTCGCTCTTTTGAATGGAGGCGCAGCCTCCCTCCTCATTCCACACCCAGCTGTCAATCAGGACGCCAAGGGGACAGATCTGCCCAGGGGTCTTGTTATCATGAGTCTAGGAAGGCCTCAGGAATCAGAGAATAGGGCTGGGTTCTGAATCACACTGGCAAGTTTCAGTTTCTGCCTGCCCTAGCACAGCTGTGTGGCCAGGGGCAGAGGACCTGCCTGACCGTCTCTCTGAGCCTCAGTGTCCCCATCTGCAGCATGGGAGGGGCAGCATCACCTGTCAGGCTGGCCACTGCAAGGATGAGAGCCCACCGTGGAAGCTCCCAGAACAAATGCTGCGCCTGCCACAGGGGCTCAGTAAACACGGGTTTGTTTCCTCCCTTTCTTCCCTACAGCCGGCCGCTGCCTGGTGGGAAACACGTTTACACGGTGCCAAAGGCTTCCCAGAGAGCTGTTTTCTGGTGGTTGGTTTTTCTGTTTTGTTTTGTTTGGGATCTTTTTTTTTTTAATCCCTTGGTGCCTCCTAGCAACATGCTGCTAGTGTTTGAAACAGTGGTGGCCAGCTGCTAGCCCCTACTCCTGCCTTCCTCGTCCTTTCTCCAGAAGAGGGACCGTAGGCACTGGCCCACATTCCCAGTGCCTCTGCAGCCCAGCAGGGTGGAAGAGGCCGTCCCTGGATGCAGCTGGTACCCTGCCATGATGTCAGGCTTTTACCTGGCTGATGAATCACTGCTTCCCAAAATTTGCATCCTTCCCTAGTACCCCAAGGTGGGCACAGAGGTCTCTGCATGCTGCAGGGCAGGCATCTCATGCCATGGCCAGATGTCAGGGCTAGGGCTACAGGGAGTTTCTGACATGGAGCCTGGGCTTGCCTGATCCTGCACTCTGTCCCTAGGATCCTGGTCCCAGAGCTACCTCCTCTACCCTTAGCAGGTGACCATGAGCATGTCACTCTCTTCAGCCTCAATTTCCTCACTTGCCAACAAGGGGGAAAAAAACGCTACTCATCCTGCAGGGGTACTGGAGGTGGGTGATAGGGCTGTGCCCCTCACCTGGTCTACTCAGCCCTCAGGAAGCAGTTACTATAACCACTGATTCTGTTTTTTGTCAGTGCAGGGATTGAACCTAAGGTCTTCCCACAGAGCTACATCCCTAGCTCTTTTTATTTTATATTTTGTGACAGGATCTTACTAAGTCACTAAGTCACCAGTAGGGGAGGTTCAAACTGAGATCTTTCTGCCTCAGCCTTCCAGAATGCTGGGATTACAGGTGTTTGCCACCACACCTGGCAGTAACTGTTGATTTCTTGATAGTGTCCTAGGTACCAGGGAGGCTTTAGTTACCTCCAACCCAGAGACCCCCAAACCCACTCTCCTGCCATATTTTTCCTCTGCTTCTGCTATTGGCTTCTTGCTGCCTGTCCTTCCAGCCCACTGTACATGGGAGACAAGTCCTTCCTCCCAGTGGGGTTTGATGGTGGCCCTGTCTTTGAAATACAGGCTGCTGAGCTGGATCAGCACTACCCAGTAAAATTACAACAAGAGCTGTGTGTCTGATGTATATTTTTCTAGTTATTGAGTGAATAAGAGCAAAGAGAAACGAATGAAATTAATTTAAATAGTGTATTTTATTTTATTTATTTATTTTTTTTGTGGGTACCCGGGGGGTCAACCTCAGGACCTCGCGTGCCAGCAGGCACCCGTGCCACTGAGCGATATCACCGGCCCCTTTTTCGTATGTGGGTTTCAGGAGTCGAACTCGGGCCCTCGCGCTTGCTGGGCAGGCGCTTACGCCGCTGAGCCATCTCACCGGCCCTAAATAGTGTATTTTAAACGAGATATCCACAAGACCATCATTTCAACATGTAATCCATATGATTACAGTTATGAATATAAAAGTTATGAATGAGATATTTTGAGTTTTTGTTTTCCTTCTTTTGTACTGAATCTTCAAAACGCCTATGTGCATTTCATACTTAGCAAAGCACACTCAGTCCTAGCTAGCCCAGTTCAGTGGCTCTGCAGCTACACATGGTGGGCAGTGGCATGCCTGACAGTGCTGGGCTGGATGTAGCTTGAGAGCCCTACCACACGCTCCCCCGGGGGCCGTTTCTGAGGCCCTCGGGTCAGGGTGTTGGCACTGTGAACTGGGCCCATGCTCCTTCCTGTAGTTCTTGGAAGTCCCCTGACCCACTCAGAGCCGTCCCAGCCCTGGCGTGATTTCTGGTGGCCATCGTCACTCCCACTGTATCCAAAAAGCTGTGCCCAGGGCCAGGGAGACCACTGTCCTCCCCTGCCAGGAGATCCCGTAAACCCAAGTCAGATCACGTCACCCTTCTGCTCAGAAGCCTCCACCTGATCGTGAGTCAAAGCCAAAGTCCTTACAGTGGTTCACAAGGCCACTGAGGTTGTCCCTTTTCCCAACATTGCCTCCCTGACCTGCTTGGCAGGTCACACTGGCTGCTTCTTTCCTGTCCTCAACATCCCAGGCAGGGAGTCTTGGATACCTGGCCTTGCTGTCCCTTGGCCTGTTGTCTGCATCTCTTCTAGCTCTTTCAGGTCTCCCCCAAATGCATCTCACCAGAGTGGCCCTTTCCAGCCACCTCTGTCCCCTCACTCTGCTCTGTTTTTCTGCTCATATTACGTGGTTGTGTGTCTGCTTGTCCAAAGACTGACACCCCTCACACACACACACACGCACACACACACACACAGGAATGGGAGCCCCTGTGAACAGGGGCCACATCTTTTTGTTTGCTGCTGTACCCACAATATATGGACAGGGCCCAGCACGGAGAGGCTCAACACATACTTGTGAGATGAGGAATCAGTCACAGAGATGGCTCCTTCCCATCTCCATCAAGGAGCCACTAGGAAGACAGATTGGTGTCTGTATGGGTGACAGGAACTTGAGGTGGAAAATATATTCCTTCATTCACTCAACACATTCATCTGCCAAATCCTAGCTTTGTGATCTTGGGGGAAATTACTTACCCTGTCGGTGGCTCCGTTTCCACACATAAGCAAGATACTAAGATATAACAATCTGCGTGGAGTTTTTATCATGAATAAATGAGTTAATGCAGGTAAAGGGCTTGGAGCTGTGTCTGGCTTCTAGTATGTGCTCAATAAAAAGCTATTGTTTTATTCAGCATGTACCTTTGGAAACTTCCTATACACGAGACACCATGGCAAATACCAGGCATGGGATAATGGAGACACAGTGATCAGTTGATCTGGAGCAAGGATGCAGAGGTGCTCAGTGCTATGTAACATAATCTATCCCAGGGTGGTAGAGGTGCCAAAGAACACCTGGACTCACTGGGTCTCTGGGAGAGGGCAGGTGTGGCTTCCTGTCATTTTCCAGCAATCACTGTGAAAGTCTATGTGAACTAGCTGGATGAACTCCAATAGCAATGTGGGGTGACTGTTTTGCCCAGAGCCTTCCCACCTGGCTACTACGGTGTGCTGGAAAGAGGAGAGCCAAGGAGTTGGGGACCTCAGCTCTGCCACCATCCCAGGGGAGTCACCTCTGCTCCCTAAGCTTTGGTCTTCTTATCTGTGAAGTGGGCTAATTGCCACCATTGCCTACATCCTAGATCATGGGTACTCAATGAGCTGATGTGTGTGCCTGGATGCTTAGTTAACAAGAGATACTGCACTATTAAATATTAGCAAGTAGGAGACACCGTTGTTACCTACATCATCAGGACTAGCCCATGAGAAGAAAGACTGACCTGAGCCTCCTTGCCATGTGCGCTGCATGGAGTTGGCACCCATCAGTGCTGCGGAACCATCCTGCAAACCGTCTGTACTCTGTAGTCCACTGAGGACTGTGGCACAGAGGTGCTATTCAGTGAGGTGAGATCCCTAAAGTCAAAGAAACTTACACCAGGAGAGCTAGAAGGGGGCATTATTCTCCTCTCACCTGGAACCATCCCTGTTTTAAAGGTGAGAAGGCAAAGGTCCAGAGGGGGAAAGGATTGGCCCCATTTGTACGGCAGTTCCGATTGCAAAGCCAGGGCTGAGACCCACGTGCCGGACTCCCAGACCAATCGCTGATTTCCAGTGCTGGTGCTGGGTGTGGGCACAGCATAGCAAAGAATCCCTGGTGGAAGCCGGTGGGTCACAGGTGTGGGACCCCCACCTCCAGCTTCCCCAGGGCCTATCTGGAAGACAGATCTCAGCAGGCTTGGTGTTTACAAGAGGTAACCAGATTCCATCTCCAATAATCACATCACAAATAGCACAAGAATGAACTATGGGGAAGGCTTTCCTAAACGTGTGAGTAGTTTTCCCTCTGCTCCCCTCACTACAATACAACCCTCACCCGTCCCTTTCACGTCATGCCTGTGTACACACGTACACACACACACACACACATGAGGTGTGCTCCCCACACTTCAGGTTCAGACCTCTGATCTCAGCCCGGTGAAGGCCGTCTAGGTCCTTGTCCGGCCTTGGAAGAGCTCTTTCCCCTTCCCTGTCTGGGATGTGGACCGGAGAAGTATGTATTGGAAGGTCAGGTTCTGGCTCTGAAACCCTTACTTTTCCCCCACTGTGACCAAGGAGTGTGGAGCCTTGGCACTTTAACAATGCACACATACAAGCCTCACCCTAAAACTGGTAACCATGATCCCCATTATCTGGATGAGCAAACTGAGGCACAATGACTGTGTCTAGGTCATGGAGTCAGCAAATGGCTGAGTGGGACCCCAGCTCTAGAGAATGGCTTCCTTCCTCTGGGGTGCTAGGTCCCCGGACCTCTCCTCCAACCCTTAATGTCATAGCCATTCTGCTTGGTCCAGAGGCATCAACTTTGCTCAGGTAGGTGTTCCAGACACAAAAAAAGGTCACTGAGGAGTGGAGTGGCAGGCTTATCCACTAGACCTGGCTTCCCTCTTGTGTCAGCCCACTGTCCAGCATATGTTCCCTGCGCCACCCTTTTCCTTGGCCGCTGGCTATTTCCCCTGGTCTCAGAGGCCCCGTGTGAGGACCAGAGCCCTGCAGCCCTCCTCCCTGGGAAGCCAGACTCTCCTCCTTCACGGCCCTGCAAAGCTGATTTGCATAAAACCATCCCTGGGCCCTGCCTTTAAAAGTGTTCATCTTTTCTCTTCTCCCTAAACGGCCCCTAAATGATTTCTGTAAATTGCTCTAAGTAGCTGAAAAAAAAAGAAAGAAGAAAGAAAGAAATAATAATAACTCAGCGACTGGCTGCCTGACCTGAATGTCGATGACCCTCCTCCCGTGGCTGCAGCTCCTGGCTCTTTCCACAGAGTATCCAGACACACAGCCCCTCTGCTCCAAGGCCAGAGAGGGAGGGTGTTGCCTCCAAGCCTGAGCTTTGCCCCCTCCCTCAGGCAAGAGGTTGCCCAGGTCAAGGCCATGACCCCATGAGACTGGGAGCTTCTCAGGGCAGCAGCTCCCTCCCCCCCTTACACTGGGGACTCTCCCAGGGGAGAGCCTGCCTCCCTCATCTGTCTGGGGGGGGGGGGTCCTCCAGAAAAGACTGCCTCTCTCATTAGACTTGGGGCTTCCTCGGGAGAGGCTGTGCCTGCCCCTTCAGACTGGGATTTCCTCTGGGTAGGGCTGGGGGGACACTCAGGGGAGCCTCTGGTTCTGGCTTTCCTTATTCGGCTTCCAGGTCTCTTACAGAGCCTCAGTTCTTTCACTCCAGGTTAGAAATCTAAGTCCTGATCTTAGACTGAGATCTGATTCATTGATTCAGTCAAGCATTTCAATCATTCATTCATTCTACAGATCTGTCCTGAATACCTACTGTGCGTCAGACACCAACTGGATATGTGTCTTTCTGCAGATTTGGCCCCTTTGAGGAGCTTCTAGGTCCAGCACTGCAAGATGTGGCCCTGGGAGTGCTCCTGGGGGAATATTTCATTTTACGGTATTTTATTTTTGCAGTACACCTGGGGACAAGAGCCCAGCTTCAGCCCTCTTCACTGTGACCATCATGACCATGGGCTTTGTTTCAGTGTGGGCCAGAGGTGGGAGGGCTCCACAGGTCTAGGGAGGGAAGCACCCCCAGGGGATCCTGTCCTGGCCCACTGCACCCTCTACAATCTCTATTATACTCCCCTCCACACCTCCTGTCCCTGGAATTCTTTGGTTACCTGTCCACCAAGGCTAAGATGAGGCAATCTCCATCGTGGGAATCCAGCCCTGAAGTAATGGTGTGGCCTTGAGCAAGTCCATTTGCCCTTCTGGACCTGTTTCCCTGAATGAGATCTGATAGATTTGGATGAAATCGATGATTTTCTAAAATAATTTTAGCTAGGCATGGGGGTGTGTGCCTGTAATCCCAGCTACTCAGAGGCTGAGGTAGGAGGATTGCAAGTTCGAGGCCAGCCTGGGCAACTTATTAAGACCCTGTCTCAAAATAAAATAAAAAGGGCAGGTAAGCAACTCTGCAGTAGAGCACCTTGCCTAGCATGCGCAAGGCCCTGGATTCAATCCTCATTACTACAAAAAAAAAAATTTTTTTTTAGCCAGAGAAATATATAATATATATGATATATAATACATTACATTTCTATAATGCACATATATAATATGGATAATATATGATACAGATCAAAGCAGAGCTGCTGGTAGAGGGGGAATGGAAGTGCTTCCCTTAGGTCTCACTGATCCCTACTTCCCCTAGGACCCCTGGCAGCCCTTGAGACGCCCCTAGAGATCCAGCTGGCAAGTGCTTGGTCTCTGTGTTCCCTCCCAAGACCACTGGCACTGTGCCACGGCAGGGCTGGGTGGCACTGTTGACAGGGTTAGTCCCACATTTTGCTGCCTCTGGCTCCCTGGGACCCTGCTCTGTGCACTATGTGGAATAGAAGTGGCTCTTGCCTGGGCACCAGCACCCCTGGGTCCCGGGATTGAGTCCAGCCCCTGATTAGAGCCAGAGGCTGGAGTGAAGCTGCGGAGGCAGTAGGTGGGCCACTGCAGGCAGGCGGGAAGTTTCCAGATGAGATGAGCCTGTTTGTCATCCTCCATGCCCTCCCTTTGATGCGCCAAGAAAGAAGGAGGAGAGCAAACATAGACACAGTCCTCTGCTCTCTCTCTGATTTAATTGCAACCCAATTAAGTGAATAATTGTTAAAATGTGAAATTACCTTCCTTCCGCCAACTTGGGATATGGGCCTGCAGCAGTGTGGGCTGTGGACTCAGGAGGGGCTGGGCCTGGCCACAGGTTAGGTTCCCCAGGGTGGGGAGATGGGGAGCTGCAGAGCTGCAGGCCCAGGCCAGCCCCCACTGCAGCCCTGGCCACTACAGGAGCAGGGCCTCAGCCTCCAGCTTCACTCAGCTACTCACATTCTGCCGCAGCTTCCTGGCCCCGGAGGGTCTGCACCAGCCCAGAGCTCCCAGCCACCTGCTCTCAGGAGCTCGGCCCAGCCCAGGCAGTTGGCAATAAGTGGCACACTTACTAAATAACTTGTGGCATGGACACAGGTCCCAGGAGAAACAGGGAGGGACCCAACTGGAACATTGCAAGTCTTAGGCAAAAACTTTCTGATTGGAGAGAGGGGGTCCGGTGGCTGTCCCAAGCCAGCCCCTTCTGGAAAAGCAGAGGTGGGGCTTCTTCATGCAAGGGGGATGGGGGGACCAGAGCAGGGATGATGGATTGCTCCATGATCGAGTGTCCTGGGAACCCGCGTGAGGAAGCCCCCGCCTTGCCTCAGGGCACCACGGAAGCTGCTGAGCCCCTGACCGTCCACCGCCAGTGGTCAGTGGTGTCATTATGCGGTCCATCCTGTTCTCGCTGTGGCGGTGGGTTTATGTGATGGTGGTCTCTACACTGAGCTTTTAGAGCATGAAAACATCATTAATGACACATGCAAAATGAACAGAGGGCATGGAGGGAGCTGCTGCTGCTGCCACCTTGCTGTATGGAGCGATGTGAATTTCAGTGGTAAGGGGATTCAGGCAGAGGGACAGGGAACACTTGTGAGGAATAGCTCGGCGGTGGTTCTCAGCCTTGGCTGCACATAGCAGCATAACTTTAAAATGCTGGGGTCTGAGCTCCCATTGAGACTCTGACTTCGTTTCCAAGTAATTCTGATGGCAAACGGAGATAGAGCCCCCCGCCAGAGCAAGGCTGCCACTCGGCAGAGGGTATGAGATGGCTCCCCCAGACCTTCTGTGTTATGATGGCTGGGGTGGGCACTCTATGAAGCTCCCTGACACTGAGATGGGAGGTTCTCCAGTGCCGGGCCAGGTGGGGAGAGGACTTGGAGACCCTGAGGGCCAGAGGATAGGGCCTGGGAAGGAAGAGGAATGAAGAAAGTATGTTGAAAATGGGCCTGTCCTATTTTTAAATGATTTAGAGGGAAACTTTATTTTTCTTGTTCTGGGACCCAGAATTCAAGCGTCTCTAGAACCACTGTTCAGTCCTCTTGTGTACATAGTACAGGCTCAATAAATATTGACTGAACAAACGATTGGTAAAGTCTGTTTGGTGGGCTGGCCTGGGAATGGAAATACTCTTAACTACTAGAGGCTGAGCTTTCCTGACCTGAACATCTGAAATCTAAAATGCACCGAACGCTGAAATTTCTTGAACATGGACACCACACCACAAGTGGAAAATTCCACACCTGATCTCATGAAAGGGGTCACAGTCAAAACGCAAGTGCATTAAAAATACTGTATAGCATTGTCCTCAAGCTGCGTGTATAAGGTATGTATGAGATATGAATGAATTTCATGTTTAGACTTGCATCCCTTCCCCCCAAATAGCTCATTAGAGCTAACATGCAAGTATTCCAAAAAAAAAAAAAAAAATCTAAAAACGCTTCTGGTCCCAAGCATCTCTGAAAGGGATATTCAACCCGTACCGTACCACTGATAACTCTTGATAGTATTGTCTTTATAGGGAAATGTGTTGAAATGTGTTTCCAGGACCTAAGAGCTAATTCCCAGTGAGCTTTTCACAAGTAGCCCATTTGTAAGTTGGAGCATATATGTTTTTACGTGGAACATAGTTCTGTGTGTGTGTCTGTGTGTGTGTGTGTGTGTGTGTGTGTGTGTGTAAGTGTAGGGGGGTACTGCTTTTTGTGGAACCTAGCAGAGTCCAACCTCGCGTCTGCCCTGGGGTGACCTTGCCTCAGCAGTGTTGAGGGGCTGAAAGAGGGGAGCGGAGTGGTTCTGGAGACCGGGTAGACCCTGCCCGGAAACCTGCCTCTGGAAAGGAGGCCTGTGTGCAGCCCCCAGAATCCCTCTGTCTCCCAGGGCTGCCATTGAACTCTGAATGAAGAGCTTCAGGTCCCAGGCCAGGCTGTCTCTGCCGAAGCCAGGCTGTCAGCTCTGTAGGGAGTTCTGGCCCCTGGCCAAAGGCTGTGGTTGTCCCCAAAGTTCCAACCCTGTTTCCTGCTGATGAGGAGTCTAAAGAGTCGGCCATTCACGGGGGAGATGACCCTGATGGCTTTGGGGGAGGGGGCTGTCCCTGGCCACACAAGATGACAGTGATTAAATGTCCTAGCTGCTGGGCCACTGGGCCTTCCCTGCTGCTAATTTGGGTCAATTAAGCCAATTTGTCTTTGTTATCTGGAAGTCCCTTCTCCATAATGGCTCTGGCCCCTTTGGGGCCTGGGAGGGAAAGGGGGAAGCTGTCCCCTGGCTGAAAGTCTCCTCTTCCTCCCCCTACCCCAAAGCCCCAGGCTCTGGGACCTTCTTGAACCTTGTGACCCCTCCACTGCCCCAAAGCTTCCATAGTCTTCTCCAGCAGCTGCCCAAGTTGATCTCATTCCCCAGATGAGCGATTAGGGCTTCTGGGAGGTGGGCTGCTCCAAGTTAACAGGAGAAAAGGGATCTGAGCCAGCATTTGCACTCGGGCTCCAGTGCTCCTTGGTCAGTACCATTTGGCCTCTACAGTTTCCTGTGGGTTGCCACAGTTTCAGGAAAGGCAGTTTGAAAACCATTTCCCTAGCCTATCAGGATTCACCTTGCACCAAAGAAAGAGAGGAAGGGACAAAAAATAGTGTCGCCAGAGAGAAGCCAGCTGCCTCTGCCTTGCCTCCCAGCCTTCTGGAAGGAGCAAGAGTGCTGCCTTGAAGCTGCAGAGGTCCTGTAGTCAGACAGCCAGAGCGCTAGTGTCTCCTGGGCTGTGGGAGCATAGTGAGTCCACCCCTGCACTGGCCTAGCTCACGGAAGGGTCGGGCAAGCACAGATGAGAGGCCAGACTGACACACAGCCCTGTCCGCTCTAGTGAGCTCACGGGCAGCTCCCTGCACTTCTCCGGCCTCAGTTTTCCTGTCTCCAGTGCTACAAGAGCTAAGAGGAAGGCTGGGGTGGGATCCCACAGCTGTCACATTTGAAGAGCTGTGCTGGGGAAAGTGCCTAGGAAATAGAGCACCCCTTTCTCTCCCAGTGCTCACGGTGACATCCCAAAGAGCCAGTCTGGCAGAGGGAGGGCCTTGCCCAGTGTGGTGGGTCAAAGGGGGAAGGACTGTGGTTTCTGGGGAGAAAATCTGGGATCATTGCAGAGTGGGGCCAGTACTCATCATGCATGGAATTAGTTGAGCTGCCCTTTTGAACCCCACGGGATGGGGGCTTCCTTAGCCTGACCTGTGACCAGAGACAGAAGGTAGGGAAGCAAGTCCAAATGGGGCGGAAGCCAGTGGACTGTCACTGCACAGGGAGATATGAGTCACCTCTTGGAGGTCTTCCTGGAAATGTCAAACACCCGAGCCAGCTGCACTTGACTGGCGGTGGCATGGGCTCCTGGGGAGACTTTCCTATAAGCAGTGTCCCCAGCCTAGGCTCCATTACACGGGTTGGGTGGTCTCCCAGGGTTGGGTGTTGTGGACGTCTTGGTGGCTGCCTCTTGGCTGACTGGAAGTAGAATGAGCAAAGGTCAGGCTGCAGAATGGTGACAGTGGCAGAGCCTTGCCTCCAGGTTCCTCTCTTGAAGGATAAGCCTGCGTTCCACCCCAGAGGCATGTAACCTCACATGCCCCAGCCATGGGCCTAGGGTTCCAGGGCAGGAGGCTGAGGCTGGCACTCACAGGCTATGGCCAGGGCTGAAGAGCCCCAGGCTCAGCTGAGTCACCTTCCTGGTCATCCTTGAATAAAGCCCCATGTGGCCAGGTACCAGGAGGTGGGGTGGGGGGCAGCTGCTCCTTTACAGCCATCAGGCCCACTGGGTGCAGTGAGGCCCAGCTTGATCTGGACCTTGGTCTGCACCCTCAGGGCTACTCCGGACCTGTGTGTGGTCTGTGGCAGGGTCTTCCTCCGGCCAGGTCTTCCTCCAGCCAGCTCTTCCCTCAGTGTCCTAGGCCCCTGGCGTGCCTTCCCAGCCTCACTGCAGCACTCTGCAGTGCCTACCACTCCCAGCGATGTGTCCCGGGATCCCCCTCTCTTGGCTTTCCTAGCCACCCTCAGAGCCCCAAGCTCCAGGTGGCCACGCACCCACAGGTTTTCCACCGTGGTCACCAGCCAGAGCCTCAGTCCCAGTCCTTCCCCCACCAGGCCTGGTCCCCCTATCCCCCGTCCCTCTGACTCATGCAGTGGAGCTGCTCTCCTTCCACCTGGAGGCCAAACAGAAACCTGCCCATCGTCCTGTGCCCCTTTCTCTCCCCTTCCTCCGTACACCTGGCACCTAGATGTGCTGCTGGGAAATGACAGCCACACTATCCACCTCACAGTGATCTCACACCCAGTTCTGGCCTTGCTCTAAAGGCTTTGCACATTTAACTCATATAATCCTCATGAGAGCAACACTTTGCAGTCCCCAAGAGGCTGGTGACTTGGCCAAGGCCCCACAGTGCTGGTCAGCATGGAGCTAGACCACGCTCAGACAGACAGGCTGAGTCTGTGCTCTCAGGAAGGGTCCTCCCCTCCTTGCTGCCCCTGCCCTTGGATCATGATGACCACACTGAGTACCTGCTCTTTACCCTCTCTCTCTACAGGCCACACTCCAAGTGAGCTCTTTCCCAAACAACACTCTAACCCCATCACCACTAGCTCTCCACTGGCACGAGCTGCCATCTCCCTTGCCCATGCGGAGGGAGATCCCAGCCCTCAAAAAGCCTGCATGTTCTCCTGTGTCACCATCACTGCTCCACTCTTTCCCCAAACACCATGCTCCACCTCATGAGGGTGACCTCCAGCACTGGAGCTCGCTGAGTCCTGGGGTCCCAGGTTATTACCTAAATGCACCCCCTACTCTTCTTGGTCAATTGCTGCTCACAGTCCCCGCTGAGGATCTGCTGATTCTTAGGTGGGATCATCACCCTCCTCTGCCCACTCTCAGCAGTGCTATGAGCTTCTTGAAGGCCTGTTCCCTTTCAGGACCATTTGTGATCTTTATGTCTCACCAGCCACACAGTCCTCGAAGGAAAGAATAATGGAATGAACACCCTTTGAGAAGAGAAAGCCAAAGCCTAATGAGAATAATGTATTATTAACCACCACGTGTATTACTGAATGCTTTTCTGTGTCAGGCTCTGTGTGAAGCACTCCCATTTCATCCTCACACCCACCCCAGGAGGTAGATGTGACTGTGGTCAGCACTTCAAAGGACAGGTGGCTGAGGCTCAGCAGGGTTAAGCGACATGCTCAAGGCCACACAGCTGGAAAGAGGCAGGACTGAGATTTGAAAGCAGGTTCATGTGAGTCCAGAAGCTAAACCACAGGCCCAGGCTGCGGAAACCCAGCTGGGGCAGGGCTGCTCAGGAAACGGGACAATACAGAGCCTGCAGACTCGTGGCCGTGCTGAGAGGGATATGACTGTCCTCCAACGTCTGAAGAGTTGCTCATATTTCCTTATGTAATCAGCCATGAAGTCCTAAGTGAGCAGACTCAGGTCCCAATTGTCACACAGGCAGTTGGGGCTCTCAGAGCATGAACCGTGTGATGAGTGAAGCTAGGCCCACTTCAGAACCACATGTGCTTCACAGCTGGACCCAGGCAAGGTGTCCCCTTTGGAGTAAGGGATCAAGTGCGCTTAGCACCTCACCCTAGTGGGTGGGGTAGCCCTCTTGAGGCCAGCTCCTGTGGAAGTCTTCCCTTGTCATCTAGAGTGGGCCTGTGGAGCTGCTGCCCCAGGTACCCTAGCCTTGCAGCAGGCACTGCAGACACAGAGGGCTGCCTGAGGTGCTTTGGAGCTGTGGCCCTGCCTTCAGGTAGAGGAAGGGCTGGGGTGGCCCTTTAGAGGCCCCTATTAGCGCCTAGATTCCATGCATCTAAGAAATATTTACTAGCTATTGCCACATACCCCCCCCCCCATTCCAGGGCCTGAATAATTGGGCTTGGCTGATCCAGGGCTCCATTGGCTGGACAGTCCTGGTCTGTCCACCTTTCTCCCATCCTCTCTGCACTGGGCCCTATTTGAGATGCATTTTTCCCTTGGAGAAAAGGCCCAAGTGTGCATGCACATCACCAACCTATGTGTGGGCCCTGTGGACTAAAGGACTTTCACCAGGCTGTGGTGGAGCCGTGCTAGTTCAAGGACTGAAGAATTGGGACCAAAGGTTCATTTACTGCCCAGGAACAGGGCAATCCAGAGATCACAACTGGAAAAGATGCCAGAAGCCACAGGAACAGAAAATGACATGAAGGGATGTGCCCACATCAGGCAGCAAGGGCTGGGCAGAACCAGAAAAGGAACCACATGTGCTCAGAGTTCTAGATCTGTTCCACCACCCAGCTCTGCTTGCCCTCCCTCAAGGACAGCCAGAAGCCCAGTCACCAGGAAATGGGTGCTCAGCCCAGCTCCTGCTGGGGTGCCCACCAAGGGAAGACTGGGCCAGCTGGGGCTGAGGGCAATGTCCTACTCTTGTGTTAGTCAGCTTCCTATCCACTATAACAAATACTGAGAGAATTAACTTAAGAAGAGAAAGGGTTTATTTTGACTTACAGTTTTGGAGGGTCCAGTCCAATGATCAGGCTTGTGTTCAGGTGACAGCACCTCATGGCAGAAGCACGTGGATCAAAACTCCTTCCTTCATGGCCAGAAAGTAAAGGAGGAAGATGAAGGGGTTAAGGCCCTGCTATACCCCCTCAAGGGTTCCCAGGGACCTGAGATCTCCTACCTCCCAATAGCACCAATATGGGGACCAAACCTTTAACATGTGGGCCTTGGGGAACATTTCAGACCAAAACTATGTCCACCCTGATCCCATGACCTTGTGAGCAGAGACATGGCTATTTGAGTCTTTTCAGCTCCAATCCCATCTCTGCCTTGGCTGCACCTCCCCACCACACAAAGTACCGAGCCCCCTCATTTCACTCACCATCTCCCACTCACCCTCTCTCTTCCCTCCTCTGTCCCTCCTTTCCTCTACCTTGCACATGGAATGCCTAAGAGCAGTGGCCCCATAGAGTCTCCCAAGTGGGAGGTCAATCATGCCACCCTCTGCCCATGCAGAAGCCCCTAGGTAGACTCCCTGGTGGAAATCAGTCAGCTTTGAGTGGCTAAGATCCTTCCAGGGACAGGGAGCTCACTACCTTTAAAGGGCCCTTTCCATTGCTGGACAGCTCTGATGCCAAGCAATTACTTGCTCATTTTTAATTCTAAATCTGCCTCCCCTAAATTCCATTTGCTGATTTAGTTTAACCAGTACTTAAGAAAGTCTTACTGTATGTCATCTGGGAACTAGAGGTAGAGAGATGGGAGCCCCTGTCCACCTCAAGGGGCCTACAAACCAGGGGGAAGTCAAATAAGGACAGAGCAAGGTGGGCAGAAGGTGACAGATGCTCGGATAGAAAAAAGCCAGGAAGACAATTGTCCTGGGAGCACCCTGTCTTCCTGGGGCAACAAAGAAATCCCTTCTTTAGGGGACCCCTTTCCTTTGTTCACAACACTCTAACACCAGATGTGGCCTTTCCCCCCACATTGAACAATTCTCCAGTTTTCTGCAGACACCAAATTAGTGTCCTATAGTTTGATTCAATTCTGGTACTAATTGCTCAGAGTTCATGCAGACCTCACAGATTAAGGGCTCAATTCCGCAAGATTGTCCCCTGCTTCAGATGCCAGGTGCAAGTGATGAGTGCCCAGATACACACACTTCTGACTAACTTGCTACCATAAGGCTCTCCTCAGGTTTAATGATTTGCTACAAGAGCTCAGAATACTCAGCAAAATGCTGCTTACTATGACTCATTTGTTGTAAAGGGTATTATAAAGGAAATTGATGAAGAGATACAAAAGGTGAGACTCAGAAGAGTCCCAAGTACAGGTGCTTCTGTTCCCAGGCAGTTTTTGATGCACCACTCTCTTGCATGTGATCACTAGTTGGGCAGCTCTACTTGTGCTACGGTTGAGGGATTTTATAGAAGTTCCTTTACATAAGCATGGTTGGTTGAATCATTAGCCATTGGCAATCAACTCAATCTCCAGCCCCTGACTCTGCTCCTGACTCTCCCAAGGTTGATTTCCTTGGCAGCCAGGCCATCCTCTCAGTCAACTCATTAGCGAAACACCAGATGTGGTTGAAGGGGGCTAATTATGAATCTCAAAGGATTCTCTGCTCACCTCCATCATTCAGATATTCCAAGGGTTTTAGGAACTGTGTCAGGAACTGAGGACAAAGACCAAATATATCTATCTTATTTTATCACATTATCCCTGTTTCCTGGGACAGGACTTGGTGCTAGAGCTGGGTTTGAATTCTCCAGCATACAGAGGGGCAGTGTCCTTTTGTGTAAGGTTGAGATTGGGGGTACATCCGGGTGGAAGGATATAAGGTGGAGAATGCAGAGCCTTGGCACCACCACATGCTCAGTGGATGCTCCTGCTGCCTTGATGTTGCTGATAACGATGCGTCCCAGGTGGAATTATGACTTAACACATCTCATTCAGGGTAGTAACTTCTGACCTGACCCCAAACAGGAGTGCACAGAGAATCCCTGGGAATCCACCGCTCTCTGATTTCCTGTCTCTTCTCCTCAGGACTGAGGGCCAGAGGTGTTTGGCAGCAAGGCCCAGCTGGGCATTTCAGAGCACATCAGAGTTATCCTGTCAGGAGAGCAGGTAGCCTTAGCATTGAAGAAGCCATCTGCTTTTCTGTGGCCTCTTCCAGAATCTGAGGGCTGCGGGGAATCTCAAACATGTCTAGTTGAATACTGCCTCTCATGTTTGGAGTCAGCATGGTGAGGATGGTAAGGATAGGACGTAGAAGCCCCTACTTCCCATCCAGCCCTCACAGCTGATGTCCTGAATTAGTTATGGCTCTCTTCTTCCCCGGAGTTGGGGCTCAGGTCACAAATCACTCTTACCCCAGGCTCCCTGGCATGAGAGAAAAGTCTCGTAACCAGCCTGCCTCCAGGCAATCAGGACAGGCTTCCAGGAGGAGGTGGAATTTCAGAATCCTTTAATAAAACTGTGGGTGATTTGCATTAAGCAGAAGTGAGGAAGCATGTTGTGGGAATTTGGGGGTTTGTGCATGTGGCCACCCATGCTCTTGCGTTAAGGCCTGGGGAAGCACCAGGATGGAAGAAGGAGGACTGGATGGAGGAAGAAGAGGATGTAGGAATGCATCTGTAAGCAGAAAAGCCATTGGTGAGCAAGGATGTGTGCCTTTAGCCACAGATATGGAGCAGAGCCCTGGGCAGGGAGTTTTTCCTCCTCTTAAGAGAGGCTAGCCAACCTGACAGGTTGTGGAGATTATGTAGCTCAGGAAATTAATTATATCACTTGCTTCTCAAGCTCTGCTCCAGCCCCTTGGAGCAGTAGCTTTGTTGTCTCCCCTACCTTTGCCCTGCTGTCTGAGTGTATGCAGTATGGGGGGAAAGACAAGGACAAGCACCTGCTCGAGGTGCCATGCCCCCACTCAAGAACACTAGTGGCTCCCCATTGCCATGGAACAATGGGCAAACTTTTGTACATACAGAATCTAGTAATCAGGAAACAGCCTATGTGAAAATCCATGACAACGAAACTGCCCTGGGACCTCGGGTCTCTCCATAGAGCCTCAGGGCTCCAAGGAATAGTTAATAACCTTTGAAATAAACCCAGAATGCTCAGCCTGGCATTCAGAGCCTTTGCCCTCTTGGTGCCGCCCTGCTTGCCTGTCCTGTCTCCTTGCTCAGTTTCCCCGTTACGTGCCACTCAGGCCAAACCTGCCTATTATCCCAGGCACCACTTGCCACTCTGTCCTCTCCACCCGCACTGTCACTGGTCCCCACAACACCCAGGCTGTTGTGGGGCTTCCACCCATTCTGCCAGACCCCATACTCAGTGCCTCCTCCCTCTGAACATGAGGGCATCTTGCGTGGGCAGTGGCTCCTCTTAGAGCACCAGGGAGCTGCGCACTTTGGGAAGGCTCTCAGCACTTCCCACCTTTTAGTGGTTATTTATGTACTTGTCTGGTCTCCCTGTTAGCCGGCAAATTCCTTAAGGGCAGAAACTATCTTCTTTATCTCTGTTTCCCTGGCAGTTCCCAGCAGGGGCTTTGAAGAGAGGGCTGAATAAATATTTATTTGCTGAATGTCTTTGAGCATCAGCTACACACACTCATATTGCATGGAGACAGGCCTGGTCAGTTCCTGCCCTCAGCAGGGTCCCCATTGCAGACCGGAAGCCCAGAGGGATGGATGTGAGCAGCTAATGTGAGACACCAGTGGCTAATCCAGCTTTCGGGGTAGTCAAGGAAGGCCTCATATTGGAGGAGGCATCTGGGAGCAGCCAGGGAGAGGTGGCACCAACCAGGCAGAATGTGTGGGGAACAGAACAGAGGGGGAACAGCATGTACAAAAACACAGGGGCAAAGAGCATTTGGCTGGAGATGCTCAGGGGTTCAGGTTGGGGAATGGGAGGAGAGGACCCAAGAGCAGGTAGGTGCAGATAATGCACCTAATGTGGGACAAGCATGGAAGCAGGACTGTAAGCAACTCTCGAGGAAGAAGAAAGGGCTACAAGGAGGCAGTGGGGGATGTGGAGAGACTGTGAGACCCTGGGTGGTTTTTCTCCTCCCTGGACCTTCATCTTTGCATCTAAAGCAGGTTGTTTCACCCCTGAGGGTCTCAAATGCCCCTTTCCATCCGTGAGTTAGAAATGCCAAGGATGCATCAGCCAGGTGCCATAGAGCCTGGGGTGTGGAGGGCTGATCAGGGCAGGGCAGAGCCAGTAGAGAGGGCTCCCGAGTAGTGCGTGGGAGCGTCTGGGAGAAGAGCTGTGCCCGGACCCCGTACTTATTCTCCACAACAACCGGGTATGTGTGGGTTTCTTGGTCTCATTTTGAAGTTGGGGCTCACCAAGACTGGCACCCATTAGCTGAGCCTCTCCTGCCCCACAGACAGGCAGGTCTTCCAGGGACACCCAACCCTGCCCCTGCATGGGACGCCCCCCAGGCTCAGCTACCTCCCACACTACAGTCCTTTTTAGGCCCTGTGCCCACACTGTGGGACAGAGGGAGGGACAGTTAGCCTTATTCTTAAGTTGACTAACTGTCCTTGCTTGCCTGGGACTGAGGAATTTTCACAGTCCCAGAAAATCCAGGACAAGTTGGTCACCCTACTCATTCTATGGGTGCAAACTGAGGCCCAAGTCCTTCTTGCAGGTGGCCACAAGGCACACACACGTGCAGCCTGAGGCACTCAGGAGGGTGCTGTCCTCCCAGGCTCCAAGTTTTCAAGGTTTCCAGTGACCTGACTCCAGCTGCAGATACTAAGAAGGTGGAGAGCCTGGAACTGAGTCAGGAAACCCAGGCTAAGGCTCTGAGCACCGTACAGGGGGACAATTAAGGGTGAGGACAGTGGCTCCTCCCCAGTGTAGGTCCCCAGAGGCTCGGGCTGTGCCTTCACTCTGCCCTGGGGAGGCAAGGATTACTCCACCTCCTTCCTGGAAACTCCCAGCAGTGCCATGGTGATGTGCTCAGCTGTGGAGCCTGGCAGAGCCCCACCTAGGGCTGGGAGTCCTGACCCACACCTGCCACTAAACCTCTGGGTCCCTGAATGAGTGTCTTCCCCTCTTAAGGCTTCATTTAAAATGGAGAACCACAGTCAGCACATCTGAGCTCATCCATGGACAAGCACCCTGTGGCCCAGGGAGGAAAGCCCACCTTCAGAATCATCCCCACTGCAGCTCGGGCTAGGAACACAGTTCAGGGAATCCATATGTCCAGTCTCCACTCTCAGGCTGCAGTACTCCCAGGAGAGGAGACCAAGGCAGGAAACCAGGGTGATCAGTGGGGACGAACCCCAGCTGTGTGTCCTTGGGCAAGTCTCTTAGCTGCTCCGAACTTTGGT
Source organism: Erethizon dorsatum (assembly GCA_028451465.1). Taxonomy (NCBI): domain Eukaryota; kingdom Metazoa; phylum Chordata; class Mammalia; order Rodentia; family Erethizontidae; genus Erethizon; species Erethizon dorsatum. Next base: position 44,717,117 of record CM051826.1, read on the forward strand.
TCCTTCGCTGGCAAAAACAAAGGTGCTGTTTCCTGGGGGTTATTGTGAAGGTGGACAACACACTCAGGGCAGTGTCTGGCACTCAGGAGGCGCCTCTCATTGTCAGCCGCACCCCGCCATGCACTACTAGGGGCCTGGTGCCTGCTGCTCATGGCTCCCAGCGTTTTCCGAAGTGTCTCCTCCAAGGCCCAGCTCCAACCCACCCCCATTCACTGCAGGCATTCTCTCCCTCTCTCTCCCTCCCTCTCTCCCTCTCTCTCTCTCTCTCTCTCTCTCTCTCTCTCTCTCTCTCTCACACACACACACACACACACACACACACACTTTCCTTTTCTGTTGTTTGCGGCCTAATTGTTTATTAGGAGATGCAGGCGGCCGTGCCAGTGGGAAGGCTCAGCTCGCTCTGCTATAATTAGGATAATGCACATTAGTCATTTAGTATAACTCCAGCGCCCCTCCCCCGCGTTCCTGCTGCCTGGCCATTCAAGCCTCCTCCTCTCCCTGCTCCCCTCTCCATCCTATTCCGCCACCCTTGGGCTGGCCTCCCCCAGGACGGGGTTCCCGCCTCTCCCCACTTTCTCCTAGCTCACCTCCTGTGTTCTTTCTCAGGATGCCTTTTCTCTGCCTCTCCCTGCCCTTCAGCCCTCCCTCCAGCTCCTCGTCCTTTCCCTCTCTACTTCCCTCCCCCAGAACCTTAGGCCTGAACCAGAGAAGCACTGTTAAGTTGGGTAGATGCAGAGCAGTTCAGGGCTCCAGGCCCTTTGGGTAGAAGGGGTGTTGGTGGCAGTTCCAGTCTAATGTGCCCATGGGAGGATCCAGAACCCCTCCTGCTACTTGTCCCATGGAGATCACCCACCAGCTACTGCCCACCCTCTTTCCTGCCCAAGTTCCTGGCATTTGTAGGCTGAGAACTGGACTGGCCAAGGCAGGCCACTGTCTCCAAAAGGCCTTCCAGGAACAATTCCTCTGGCTTCGTTGCCCTCTTCCTAGAGTCCCCATGGATGTCCTGAAAACCAACTAGGCTGCAGGATACAGGGTATTGGGGATAAAGGTGGGGCACCCCATATACTGGGTAGATAGGGACCCCCATCTTGAGAGGCCTGGCTTGGCAGGAGCAGTGGCTGCTGGGGACACTTAGGAACAAAGGGCTATTCCCACAGATCTCTTATTTCTCCAAACCCTTACACTGGCCGACTCCAGACCTGGGTACCCATGAACCTCTGATTCTCCCCCCTCACCATGCCCCATCCCAAAGGCATCTGGGGTCAGATCCATTACAGCTGGGCAGGCAGAGGGCTAGGGCCAAGGGTGTGCCCCGGAAGGTTGCTGCTGGGGTGCAAGGCGGGGGAGCAATTTCTAGAAATAAAAGAGCTGTTCTGGGGATGAGGACTGCTGGATTGGAGATACAAAGCCTTCTTGTCTTCAGGGGGCTGCTGGAGCCCCTGCTCCTGAGCCTGAGGTCACAGACACAGACAAATGCACTGACACTGGCTCCACGTCCCAGGGAGCCTCACAGAGTAGGCCCTGGGAGGCCTGGGCCACTGCACTTGGAGGGCAGGCTTCTGTCCCTCAGCTGATACCCCTCTGCCTGGACCTCTCCTCGAAGTACAGGCCTCCCATCTCTAGGTCCCTCCTGGCTTGGGACACTGCAGTCCAGGGACAACTGGAGTTGAACAACTTATAGGCTGTGGCCCCAAGAGTTCCACATCACCTCATCCCTTTCCACCCTCCTTCCTGTCCCCACCGGCTGCAGCTCACAGGGTCCTATAGAGTAGAGACTGTAGGGGAAGGGCCCCGGCCCAGTCGGTCTCCCGGAACTAGGGAGCCTTCCTTGGGCCCTCCTGGGGGTTGCTTTCTGCCAGGTGGCTGACTCTAGGCCAGCAGGCAAGTGCCGCTGGGACCAGCAGGGAGCTGAGAAACAAAAACCTGGTTCCGATATGACATTGCTGAGAATTTTGAGAAAATCTTCCCTCCCAGTCTTCTGGTTTCCCCAAAAGCAGGACAAGGAGTCCAAGAACCACCTGGACCTTCCTTTGGGCTCTCAGGAAGCAGTGATGGCCTTTATGCTATCTGAGCTGGCTTGTTCTTCCCTTCAGACGTCCTGCCTCCACCTCCGTTCTGTTCCTCGGCTAGCTCTCACCATTCCCGTCGGCCCAGCAGTGGCCTCAGGTCAGGTGGAAAGTTGTAGGCTTGAAGAACAAAAGGAGTGAGAGCTAAGGCCCTAGACAGGGGTATGGCAAGGATGCCTGCAAGGAAGGCCGTGTGTGTGTGTGTGTGTGTGTGTGTGTGTGTGTGTGTGTGTGTGTGTGTGTGTGTTAGCAGGCACAACCTCCCAGGGCCACCCCATCGTTCTTTCATCCATTCTCTCTGCAGCTCTATTCAGCAAGGACCACGGACAAAGATCTGTGCAAGGTGCCAGGGACAAAGAAAGCATCAGAGTCCCTGCCCTCAGCAGGTGGAAGAAGATTAGTGTTGGGGCTCTATTTGGAGAGAGGGGAGTTGGCCATGGGTCTTGAGGGTCTTTGGTCCCTGACTCAGGAGGCACTGTGGGGACTCCATTAATGATTATGACAAAAACACTCAAACAGCAGCTAACTTTTACAGAGGGCTCACAGGGAGCTAGGCACAGGGTCATCTTATAACACAGGCCTTTCATTCTGAAAGCAACCCACAGAAAGAGGTGCCCTTTCACCCCATTTTACAGTCTAGGAAACCAAGGTGGAATGATTTTAAGCCACCTGCCCATGATCACACAGCTGGTAAATGGCAGAGCCAGTCTGACTCCTACCTTCCTGACCCATCTCCTCCTCTAAAATTCAGGGGAGGGACCCTGTCTCTTTGGCTAAGGAGTAGGAGTTCCAGGGCACATGGCAGGAAGGAGAGCTGCTGGAGAGCAGGTTGGAGGTCTCAGGGAGGGGCCCCTCCTCCCAACTGACCTATTTCTGCCTTGAGTTCCAGCCAGCATGGGGGTGGGGCAGAGGACAGCCCTGGGAAGCCGCCTCTCCAGGATTTACAGCCTGCCAGGGAGGCAAGCCAAGGCCATCTGGGGGCTCTGGATGGCTGGAGCATGCCAGGCCTTCCTCCTACCCGTTGCTGTTACCATGGGAGTAGCCCCATGCAGTCAGCTAGTGACTATTCATGGCCATAGGTCCTCGTCCTCGTCCAGCCCAGCTGTAGGCACATGCTCCATGTTGGGGACACAGAGGTCAGAAGAGAGAGGCACCTCTGGTCTGTTGAAGAAGATGTCTGCCCTGGAGGAGTACCACACCCGTCCCAGAGATGGGGTCTACAGCTCCGTGGTGAGGCAGGCCTCTCTCTCTCTCTCTCTCTCCCTCTCCCTCTCCCTCTCCCTCTCCCTCTCCCTCTCTCTCTCTCTCAGGCTCCGGACCTCTGGGAGGCATCCATTCCTCTGCCTCTGTTCTGGGCCCTCCACCCCCATCCCAGGACGGCCCACTGCGCTCCAGCCTTGAGTGGGGACACGCCCACAGAGACGGCATCTCTGCAACTTAGGCAAACCCAGAAGCAGCCCCACGCCAGGCACTGGGAGTGCTGAGCAGGGCTGGGCTGGGTCCGAGCCCTTCTTGCTCCCCCAGCTGGACGGCTCTGCTCAAGACACTGTTCTGAGGCACAGAGACCTTGTTCTAGCGGGAAGAGGGCTGCCCAGCGGCCACCTGCTTTTATCCAGCCATCTATGCCTGGCCAGAAGCCCCAGGACTGCCTGCAGACATGACCCCAACCCACCCCTAGGTCACCCTTGTGTCATGAAGGGCAGGCGCTGTCCTTTTTCCCCAGGTGAGGAGCCTGAAGCCCAGAGAGGGGAGGGGACCCAGCTCACATAGCAGGCCAGTGGCCGAGCCTCCAGAGCTGGCTTCTAGGCCCAACAGCTAGGGCTTCTTCTGTGCCTTTTCCAAGGCCCCTGGGACACTGCTTTGTGTGCCTGTCATCTCTCACTTGTCCTATTTGCCGTAACAGATGTTGACAAAGGACCTGCCACCAGCCAAACAGTGCACCAAGTGCTGGAGAAAAACAGGTCAGCAGTTCCCTCCTCTCAGAACTAAATAACCAAGTGTTGAATGAATGAATTAGAGAAGGAACCAACGAACACTGAGCACCAACTGTACCAGGGACAGCACCAAGCAGTTTACTTATTTAATTAATCATGACAACTTTATGAACTAGGTTCTGCGATCCTCACTTTACAGTGGTGGAAATCAAGGCTCAGAGAGATTAAGTAACTTGCCCAAAATCACACAGCTAGAAGGTATCACAGAGCTAGAATTTGAATATGAGCTTGAATGACTCCAAAGCCACACCAGTGCATGTTTCCTTTTTAAAAATTTTCCTTTATTTTTATTCTTGGAACAGCTTCAAACACATTCCTTCATTTTAAAAGGCATTTATTGTTTTCCTTCTAATTTTAAAAGCAATGCATGTTCATTGCAGACAAGTGAAAAATACAGTGAAGTATAAAATAAAAAATAACAATCTCCCTTAATCCCCACCCCCTAGAGATAACCGCCATTAGCATTTTGATGCATTTCTTTCCAGGGTCCACATCTCTTTATATAAAACCAGCATTGTGGCTACAGCCACTTCTGTGCCTTCCTTGTTGGCTCACACTATTTGGTGAGCGTTTCCCCATCTGACTAAATAGTTTTTTGAAAAACTTGATCTATAACGGATGCCAGTATCCATTCATGTGTGTTTGCATTTACTTAACCCAACCCTACTTTGAGACATTTTAGGTTGCTTCTAATTTTTCACTATGAGGCACAACATCACAGCGAACATCTTTCTATGCAAATCCTTGAGCAGGTTTCTGCACACTGGATTCCCAAAGGGGATTTGCTGGGTTAAGGAGCATGGATATTTTCAAGGTCTTTCATGCACATTTGTAAATTGCTTTTAGAATGCTCACCCAGTTGACTCTTCACCAGTGGGACAAGGCAGTGCCTCATTTCTTTAAGCCTTTGCTAGCCCCACATACCACTCATTTAAAAAAAAAAAATCAAGTTTTTTTCAGGATCTAGGTTTTCCCATGGCAGCACTTTGCTCCTAGGAACAGGTACTTGGTACCACTGCCTTTGAGGAAGTAGAAAACAGAAATGGCACGCCAGGTCGGACCTACCAGCCAGCCAAGGAAGAGCAGGCCTCCTTCCTCCCAGGTCACAGTCCTCTTCTATGCATCTTTGGCTTCCACTTCCTCCACTGTGGCTCTGTGGGGACAGGAGTGTGTCCCCAGGGCCAGTCGATCCTGCACCCTTGGGTCATACCACTCCTGTGGTCCTCCAAGTCTGGCTTGAAGAAGATTCACTGGGCATAGCTATCTCTGGCCTCCTGATCATAGACCACATGGCTCCTAAGACCCTCACATCTGAATTATCACAGCTCTTTCTCCTGCCATTCATTCATTCATTCATTCATTCATTCATTCATTCATTCATTCATAGATTTGACACAGAAGACTTTCCTGGCATCTAGGTGGCCCAAATACTGCTCTGGGCTGTGGGTTATCATTAACTGTCAACACTGCTGTCTTTACACTGTGAATCACAACCTCTCTAGCACCTTCACCAACCCTTCCTACTTAGCATTGTTTCCCAACCTTCCATGATGATAGCAATGCCTGAGATAAACACACAGATTGTCAGGACTGTCCCCTGGAAATTCTGATGTGTTGGCCTGGATCAATCCCTAGCCTTTGTTTACTGTTATTTTGTTTATTCCAGCTGATTCTTGTGCTCAGGCAAGTTCAGGAGCAAGTGTTGAAAGATCCGCAAACACTGATACCTGTTGTGCATGTCCGTGCACACACATGCACATGCACACACAGGTGAGCAGGCTAAGCCCTCTCACAGTGCAGCCTAACACCCTTGAGCCTTCTAGCATGCCCTGCTGAGCCCCTCAGCCTCGAATGCACCAAAGCTAATGACATTTTTTTTCTCATTTGCAAGTGATTAGTTTTAATTTGGGGACAATTAGAGGCATAAGCAGGAGGCATCTGATTCAGATTAGAAGCAGGGAGATGGCTAGAGGCACCCCCTCACACACTGGCCTGGCCCTAGTCTCCACGAGATTCATTTATGCACTCAATAAAAGGGGGTGGTGAGCTCTGAACCTGGAAAAAGTCCATCTGGGGTGGCTCCCAGATACAGGGCCAACCTGAGATGAAAGGGGATGGGACTCTGTCCATCCACTGGCCCTGACAAGATACCTAAGCCTCATAAAGAGGCAGAATTGACATTTGTTGAGCACCTTCTGTGTGCCACACCTTGTACTATGCACAGCTGGTCCATCTCTGGTGTCTACCCATATCCCAGGACACTGCTAAAAAGGCAAGCATGGGGAAAAAAATGAGCTCATGCCTGCCAGTAGTGGAAGGGGCTTTTTGATCATTTGCACCTCACTAGCACCAGAGCTGCACAGAGCAGAGCAGGGAGAAAGGGAGTGGAGTGGGGTCTTTCTGGGGTGGTACTCTGGGAGGAGCTGCAGAGATGAGGCAAGGCCTGAGCTGGGTGTCAAAGGATGCAGGGACCCCCTAGGCCCCACCCCCACATGCAAGTCTTCTCTTAGGTTCTGGTGGATTGGATGCCCTTTTGAAGGCCCATGGAGCTGCTATTCATGTCCCTTTCATTTGTGCAGTAGATGGAACTGGTCCAACCCCTGTGGGAAGGGTCACTTGCTAGGCATAGTTCAGCAGGGGTTGGGGATGCTGAGGAGAGCTGAAGACACCTCCATCACCATTACTATCCCATCTGCAAAAGCTAGATGATCTCTGCATCTCTTCCTCCCCTGTATGGTACTTCCACATCTTCCTGGGGAAACGAGGGAGTGAGGGGCAGAAATGGCCAATCTTCGTGTATTAGTTTGTGGGGGCTGCCATAGCAGAGTGCTACAGCGGGGTGGCTTAGGCAGTTGAAATGCAACTTCTCACAGTTCTAGCAGCCAGAAACCTAAGGTCCAGTCATGGCAGTGTCATTCCTGGGGAGGGTTCCCTTCCTGCCATTTGTCTCCTCTGTTTCACATCATCTCTCTATGTGCTTATCTGTGTCCTGCTCTCTCTGTATAAGGACGCCAGTCACCCTGGGTTAACACAGCCTCATTTTAACTTTGTTCTCTCTGTAGAGACCCTAGCTCCAAATAGTCACATTCTGAGACACTGGGCATTAGGACTTCAACATATGAACTAGGGGGACAAAATTCAGCCCATAACACCCAATCCTGAGCCAGAGAAGATACAGAGAAGTCCTTTCTGCAGAAGATGGCAATAGGGGGCAGGGGTCAGAGGGATCCAGGTGCTTCCTGAGGCCCAAGGCAGAGCGGAGCTGCCCACAGAAGACAGGACCAAGCCTGCGCTGCTTTGGGGCAAGCTGGGGCCCAAACAGAAGTGCAGAGGGCTGGGGGCAGGACTCACATCTAGGAGCAGAGTCAGGATATGTTCAGAACCATGTCAGGGACTGCAGTGGGCACCCTGCCTGAGCCAAGGGGTGGGCATACATGCTAACCCATGTGCGTGTGTGTGTGTGTGTTTACATGCACCCACTCCCTCATCAGTGTGAAGGTTACAGGCAACTCCTTTGTGTTGAATGTGTCCAAGGTGGGTCCAAGTTGCCACTTCCACCTGACTCACCTCTGAAGCACTTCTTTCCTCTCTCCTGCCTCTGGGCCTGGCCTGATCTCTGTCTGGTCTCCATGTTGATCTTCTACCCCCAACCTGCCTTGTCTTCCTTCAAAGAGGCTTCAGGCAGCTTCTTCTCCCCAAGCTCATGCCATGCTCCATGATGTGCAGTGGCCAGAGCTCAGTGCTGAAATGCAGGCCAGCATGTGAATTAGCATGCACACACTCTAGCCCAGCACACACACTTAGATATACAGGTACACAGTGTCCCTGAAAACCTGCACCTTCTTTTTGGCTGCAGAACAAACAAGTAGGAGAGCAGAGGTTAATTAGTGCTAGGCCTTTAAGGACCCACCCTGCCCCACCCAAAGAGAGACCTCGGGACCCCAGAAGGATGGCGTGATGCACAGGGGTGCCAGGAGTGTGGTGCTGTGTGTCCCAATGACATAAACAGAAAAACTGTAACACTGCATCATCTTCCCTGGCTCCCCTTTCTGAATAGTAGCTGTTTTCTTAATATATGTACTTCCCTATCAGAAACTCTTTGTTCCCTTCTGCAAGGTTGCTGAAAGAGGACAAGAGCCACTAGGCCCAGTGCCAGGAACCCTCCCCCAGTGGCCATCCAATGTTCTCTTGGATGCCTCATTGATGATTTCATTGCTCCCATGCATCCCATTCAGTGTTGGGCAGCTCATTCAGAGAATTTTGTTCTTGCAGCAAGCATTGATAGAGAACCTAGTATGTGCTGGGCCATGTTCTAAGCACTAGAGTTGAGCAAGGAGCAAAGCAATGGCTGTGTCAGCAGGAAGATCAACTCCCAGTGGGCATTAGTGGTAGACACACGCATTTCATGTGAAGTTAGGTGGCTATGATTGCCGTGAAGGAAACAAAGCAGGAAAGGGGCTGGAGAGAGATCAAGGGGGCTGTGACATGCCACTGTAGAGAGGATGACCAGGGCAGATGTCCCCGAATAGACTGAGAAGATAGAGAGGGACGTGTGATTATCAAGAGGAGAAAGTTCCAGACAAAGGGAACACAGACACCTGAGGCCCAAGGCAGAAACACTGGCTCAGCAGATTAAGAGAGCAGCAAGAGCAGTTTGATCTAGGACCTTGGTTTGGCCAGAGCAGCTCTCTCCACCCCAGAAGGCAGACAGGGTGTGCAAACAGATTTCCCCAGTCCCTTCCTTCATGCTCCTCTGAGTCTAGTGCCCATTTGGTGGCCTCCATCCCCACCATGCCTCCAAGGGGTCCAGATGGTCAGCCATCAGGTTAGAATGGTGAGAGGGGGCAAATGGGACTAAGTGCCACTTAGTAGCCTCTGGGGGCTCTTGGGGATGGCTATGGAGGGCAGGGTCAGTGTTCTGACCTCCTCCGCCCCACCCTGCATCCTGAGCACTCACAACCTACCCAAGCTCAATTACCCTTCTCCAAGCCCAAGGGACAAGCATGGTGACCAGTCCTTAGCCTAGACCCAGTACCCATAGGCCCTGGACATCCCTACCACATGAGCAGAGCCCCATCTCCTACAGAATACTCTCCAGCTTACAGAGCATGTCCCATACATTAGTCTTTTAGCCATTGTCAACATCCCTATGAGGTAGGTGGGGTTGATATCATTTTAGAGATGGAAACTGAGGTTCCAAATGGAAAGCAACTTTCCTAGGGAGTTTGTGGCACGGCGAAACCTTGACCTGGAGTTTGAAGCCTCTGTTTGATTGCTTACTGCTTCCTGCTGACCCCCTGACTCAACACATTGCCTGGATTCCCATGGGCATGCCGGGGGCCTATAAGCAGGCTGCAGGGACACGGCCTCAGGAAGAGGGGTGGCCATGGGGCAGGGATTCCAGGCACCAGGCAGGAGACTCTCCTCTCTACAGACATCTTCCTGACTTCACCTCAGACTCCAGTGTCTATCTCTGCTCCAGCAACAGCCAGGCTTCTTGCAGGCTGCAGAATTCGGCTGCAGCTGCACCTCCTGGGCAGCGGTGGGGGAAGCCAGTGGTGATGGGCCACCCTGAGGAGCAGGGACTCAGAGAGTCCCGAGGGCTGCTCAGGAGGAGCCCTCAGGAGAAGTGGTCAGACAGAGAACCACTCCTCTCATAGCTGACCTGTAGGGCCTTTGCAGCACCTCAAACCAGTTGCCTTATTTAAAATAAGATGGAGACACTGGGTCCTTAAGAACACGAAATTCTTAGTTCCTCACTGCTCTGGTGAGGAATTGGGTGTGAATGTTTGGAAACTGTCGACGTTCAAGTGACAGAGGTACAATGATGAATATGCGAGGACTGTATGTAGTGTTTAGTACTGACTCGGAGTCTCCCATTTGAGACAGAGATGTCTACAAATCACACAGTGTGGATCAACTGTGACCTGTTGAAGTCTTGCTTGGGACAAAGCCTGGTAGATAAGTAGCTCCCAGTCCAGCAGGTGGTGAAAGGACCCTCTGAGAATACCAAAGTTTAGGGGAATTCCCAGGAGCTGAGGGGATATCCTGAAGGGCTTCCTAGAGAAGGTAGCATTGGACCTTGGGGGAAGGAGCTGGATATTGGAGAAAGATTCAGATTCTTAAAAGGAGAGTCGGATGCAGAGGGGTGAGCAAAGGAGGGGAGACAAGGCAATGTCAGGGGTAGTGACGACAGTGAGCTGTCCAGTTATTCTGCCAGTGAGGGCTCAGAAGAGGAGCCCAGGGAAAGGAGGAACCTGGGGCCACATGTAGAGGACCCCAAAGGCCACATTCAGGCATGAGCTGGGTTTGGATTTTATTTTGTATGCAGGCAGGAGAAATTCTTTAATAATACTGATACACATTTGCATTTGTTGCACAATTTATAGTGTTTTCCTATTTGATTCTCAAATCAAATGGTAACACAGCACACTGCAAGACCAGCATTATCATCACTGTGATTTTAAATTCAAGGGAGGTGACACAGAAAGGTCCTGGGAAGACCTGCAAAAACATCTCCAGCTTTAGGCCTCCACTGTGGATATTTCCTCGTCCTTGACAGGGCCACCAGATGTTCAGCTCGGAGTGAGGAGCACCAAGGTCCCAACAGTGTGCAGGATGGGCCACTCTGGCCACCATGGAGACAAAGGAATATCAAAGACGGGGTGGGATAGGGTCCGGAGAGACCCGGTTAGGTAGTGTTACGTCGTCACCTCAATAAGGAGGAGGCCAGAACAGAGACAGGGTCCTGCAGGTAGAAGACAGAGCAGCGAGCCAAAAGGCAGAACTGCTAGGATTTGGCAGCTTCCTGGGTGGGGTTGGGAAGGGGCTGGGAGGAAGGAGATGTCAAATACAAGCCCCACTTTTAGGTCTGGGAAACTGAGGACAAAATTTCCTGTTCACATAGAGTGTGGTGAGAAGGAAGAGGAGGAGGTGGGGGTCTCTGCAGACCTATACCCATGGTGGCAAACCTATGGCATGCATGTTATTTGTTTTTAAGACAAAAGATGTTAATGTGTGAGTTGTTTTTTCTAAACTAAAACCTCAGTATTCAGGTTTAATTGCAGCATTAGCACTTTGTGATAAATAAGTGGGTTTGGGGTTGCAGTTTGGGCACTTGTCTCTAAGAGATTCGCCATCATTGCATCATCTGAGACAGCAGGTACAGTAAAGGGCTAGGGTTTGAGAGTCAGATGGCCCTAGGTTCAAATCCTGCCGCTGGCCCTTTTGCCCAAGTGGCTTGGGTACTTTCCTTGTGTGTGTACCTTGCACCTCAGTGCTTTTATTTGTAAAGTGTAAGAATGGGTACTGAAAAACACAGGTTTCGATAGGAGAGCAAATGCATTGATGGAGACCATAACAGTTCTACCTCCAAGGACAGACCCGAGGCTCACACCACCAGGCTCTCGTCAAGCCCTGAGTGCATTACGCAGCAGGTGCAGGTCACAGTGAGAGTTACCACTACCTGGTGCTGGAGCCCTGCTCAGCCTTTTATGCAGGGGACTTCAGAAAGCCCTCCCAAGGACCCTTGGAGGCAGAAACAATTTTCATACTCCTTCAGTGGGCCTGCAGACACCAGGGTACAGAACCTCAGTAAAGCTCCAAAAGGCTTTGTGGGGAGATTAGCTTCACCTCTAGGTTGCAAAGCAGAAGTGATGCAAAGGCGAGAGGGTAATTAACACGGCAGCAAAGACAGTGCCAGGTTTAGTACCCAGAGCCACGGGCAACCTGCCGGGCTTGGGGTACAGATGCTGTCTGTCGGGGTGGGAGTCGTGGTGGCTGGGGGCTCTGGGGACCTAGGCCAGCCTCTCCTAACTTCAGGCCTCTTTGTCTCCAGCCTCCAGCCGCTCCCACCCAGCCAGCCCCACCCCGCCGGGGCCTCACACCAACCCGGTGCTGCCGGTCAGTTACCGCCTGTCGCACACGCGGCTGGCCTTCTTCCTGCGGGAGGCGCGGCCCCCGTCGCCGGCGGTGTCCAATGGCTCCCTGCAACGCTCTGAGCCCTTCGTGGTGTTCCAGACCAAGGAGCTGCCCGTCCTCAACGTGTCCCTGGGGCCCTTCAGCACCAGCCAGGTGGTGGCGCGTGAGCTCCTGCAGCCATCCAGCACCCTGGACATCCCCGAGCGCCTGACAGTCAACTGGAAGGTGCGGGCCTTCATCGTGCGCGCGCGCGTGCCCGCCTCGCAGCCAGTGGCGCAGGTGTTGTTCTATGTCGCCGGCCGCGACTGGGACGACTTCGGCGTCACCGAGCGGCTGCCCTGCGTCCGCCTGCATGCCTTCCGCGACGCCCGAGAGGTCAAGAGCTCCTGCCGTCTCAGCGGGGGCCTGGCCACCTGTCTTGTTCGCGCCGAGCTGCCCCTGGCTTGGTTCGGGCCGCCGGCGCCCGCCGTGCCGCCCAGCGCTCGTCGCAAGTCCCCCGACGGGCTGGAGCCCGAGGCGGCTGCGGAGGCCCAGCAGGCTGAGCTGTATTACACGCTGCACGCCCCTGACGCTGCAGGTGGTTGTGGGGGCTCGAGGCGAGGTCCCGGGCAGGGCGTGGGGTCGCGCGCAGAGAGCCCCACGCAGCATCCGCTGCTGCGCATAGGCAGCATCAGTCTGTTCCGCCCGCCGCCACAGAGGACGCTGCAGGAGCACCGGCTGGACGGCAACCTGATGATCCGCCTACCCGACCGTCCACTCAAGCCCGGGGAGGTGCTCAGCATCCTCCTCTACCTGGCCCCCAACTCCTCCTCGCCCTCCACCCCCAGCGTGGAGCACTTCACACTCAGGTAGGAGGCTCTGTGGGTCAGCGGCTGGGAGTGAGGCTGGCTTCCCTTCCAAAGTCAGAGGCATCCCTGACCCCTTCCGGGGCTCCCAACTGGATCCCCTCCAACAGCCTAATCCCAGCTCTTCTGTATATCACTGGAGAAGCCTCAGGAGACACCGCACTTCCTTGAGGCTCTGTGTTCTTACCTGTGGGGTTGCAGTCGTGGAAATGGAGTCAAGGTAAAGGGAAGTTGGTTTTCATGTGCCTAATCTGCAGAGTGATGGGATCGGGGCTGCAAGGGCACTTAGATCTAAACTGGTACAACTCTCCCATTTTATGGATGGGACAGAGGCCTAAGAGATGGCATAGAGACCAGAGAGCAGCCCTCATCAAAAAATGAGCAGGAATATGTGCCTGCTGGGACACTGGCCCTGATCCTAGAGTTGGGAGAAAATTTTCCAGGAGTCCTAGTTCTTTCTATACGTTGAGAACAACACAGTTCATGAATTCAAAGAGGTCTTAAGTCATGTGCCATCTCCACACCATGTAATGATGTTTCACTGTGGGGATCCATGGTCTGAATCGTGGTGGGGGGTTCTGAGGACATAAAAAGGCCTACCAAAATGCTGCCCCAAGCAAGCAGCATTGGCCTCCAGCCTCCTTGAGTATTGCCCTCCCTTCTGAGTGCACTACATTAAGAACCACAAATTCCTGGAAAGCGGCTTATCCTAGTCAGTGACTGATATCTAAATGTGAATGAGTTAGATTTGTCATCAAAGGTCTTAGACTACATTAATAGAAGTAGAACAGATAGAACTAGGGAGAAGGCAATAATTATACATTAGTCGTAGCACAGCTGAAGTGCTGTGCTTGCAACAGGAGACAACTCTAATGTGTTCAGCGTGTCCAGAGGAGGGTGATTAGGCTATGAGGTCATTCGAAACTGTCAAAAAGCAACAGTTGGAGGAAAAGGAAAGAAGACTCGGAGAACACTTCCTCTTTTCTTTAGCTGTTTGGAAAGCTATCACCACTAAGATGGAGGAAAGTTTTCCTTTCTTGGTGCAGCTAAACCCACAGCGGTTTTAGCTCAGCTATATAAAAGGAAGAGGTTCTTAGTACTTATGGGCTTTCTGAAAAAGGCCTGGGGTGTGTGCAGAAGTAGTGTCACCAGTGTTGGGAGAAGTGATTGCTGCCCCACTGAGTAGCGGAGTGCTCAGCCACATGATACCAGACTTCCCAGGTATTAAGTCTAAGATAACTCGCCTGCTCCCCCTACCCCAACTGCAGCTAGGGTTGGTGACCAGGCAGGCAGCATGTGGCTTCCACCCTGACCCTCTGTCTCCTCTTCCTCCTCTGTTTGTTGCAGGGTAAAGGCCAAGAAGGGTGTGACCCTTCTAGGCACCAAGTCTCGGAGTGGCCAATGGCATGTGACTTCAGAGCTGCTAACTGGGGCAAAGCACTCGACAGCTACCGTGGATGTGGCTTGGGCCCAGGGCACGCCCTTGCCCCCCTGGTGAGTCTGCTTCTTTGGAGCAGGCACCTAGGGGGATCCTCCCTCCGTGGAGAAGGCAGGCTTTTGGGTAATCCGAGGTCCAGGCCTGGGGCCGGGGCACCTGAATGGGCTGTGACAGGCTCAGAGGGCTCAGAGTACAGCGGCTAAGGAGGGATGGGGTCCCTATTAAGGGTGCCGGAGCCTCTGGGATGCTCACTGCCCTCATCCTCTGTCCTCCTGCCCCTTTTGGCAGGGAAGGCCAGGGTCCCCTGGAGATCCTGCAGTTGGACTTTGAGATGGAGAACTTCACCAGCCAGTCAGTAAAGCGCAGGATCATGTGGCACATTGACTACCGCGGCCACGGCGCCCTGCCTGACCTGGAGAGGGCAGTTACAGAGCTGACAGTCATCCAGCGGGACATGCAGGCCATTCTGCCCCTGGCCATGGTGAGCAGGCGGGTGAGCAGGCCAGCGGATGTCTGTGTCCGTGTGCCTGTGAGAAGGTGCACGTGCACTTTGGGAGGGAGGGTGTACTCCGCGCCTGTGCCCGTGCTGAGGAGGGCAGCGGTGGGAGAAGTCACCGTGGAGGGGCCGTGCAGTTGAGTGTTGCAGGCGATGTTGGAGGAAAGGTTCCTAATTGTCATAGATGAGGAGTGTGCCCTGGGTCGAGGGGGTCTCATGGGCAAAGGAGCAGCAGTGGGGATGTGTGTGGTTTGTGCAAAGGAGCAATGGGTTTAGAAAGAATGCAGGGGATGACAGTCTGGAATGTTGTTGGGAACATCACTGGGCACCTGGAATGGCCAGGGGTATGTGCTGGGTGTCACTATCCAAGCCCAAGGAAGCTGGAAGATGCTGTAAAGAAGAGGTAGGGGCTGGAAAGAGGTACTTGTTGGCAGCAGAGTAAGGGGACCCTGAGGCTACTGCAGCAGTCCAAGGAAGCAGGCCATCTGAGGAAGGGCCTGAGGCTGGGTGGAAGCCTATTCCTTCACACATGTGCCACTGTCCCCATGAGAAAGACATGCACCTGAGGAGTGGCAGCAGCCAGGAACCCTGGCCTTCGTGGACTTGTTCCAGGAGAGAAGAGGACAAGAAGCAGGATCTCCTTCCTCTCTCCTCCATGTAGGATACAGAGATCATCAATACAGCCATCCTGACGGGCCGCACAGTGGCCATCCCTGTCAAGGTCATTGCCATCGAGGTGACTGGCCTGGTCCTAGATGTCTCTGCCTTAGTGGAATGCGAGTCTGACAATGAGGACATCATCAAGGTAGGCTCGCTAGAGGTGGGGCTTCTGGGGAGGAAGGCCTCAGGTCTTCCGGAGAAGCAGAACCCCAATCAGAGTCCAGGTGGCTCCTGTCACCTACCCTTAAAGATGACAGTCTCCCGTCTACCCTGGACTCCCCTCTGGCAGCAAATCCCCCCCATACCAAGCTTACACCTCCAAAACTCACTGCACTTAGCAAAATCAGCCTGTCCTCACATCTTCTGACCTCGTGGATTTTGTCTCCCAACCTTACAGCCACTCCTGGTGGGCTTCCTATAGGCACATGGTAGGCCTCAGGGAAGACAGTGTTGACAACTTGAACTCAACCCCAAAGTCATTACTGAGCCCTGATACATGACAGACCCTGGACAAGGGGGATCAGAGGGGGAGAGGAACACTCAAAGACTTGGTCTGAACACAGGGTGCTGGGAACCAGTGGGGGAGATGGAGCTCAGGAGGAGGCCTCTTGTGAGTCAAGCCAGGACTGAAGGCTGTGTACTGAGGCCCCACTCACACTCCACACCCCAAATCCTCCAATACCCAGGCCATAGCTCCCTCCTCCAGACCCTGCCCTCCCCCAGGTCTTCCAAGGCCCAGTACACAGGACATTTATCCAACTGGACAGCAGTTTGCCACCTCCCCAGAAGGCCTCTAGATTTGTTTCTTCTTATGGCTTTGGATGGTGGTCAGAGGCGAGATGAGGTTGGAGTTAGTGGAGAAGGCAGCCATGGGAGAGCATGTCCAGCCCTGATACCCATTGGGTGGGTGAGCTGTGTGCTGTGCCAGGCTCCAGCAGGACATCTCTTGGACTTTCTCTCCATGCACTGCTTCTGGGGCCCTCTAGGTCTGGGAGCTTGGGGCTCCATGTCCACTCCTGACCTCCAGGGGAGTCAGAGCAGAGGCTCAGCACGTGGCACCCCTCCATTGGCACAGAGGTTTTGCTGTTCCAGGCCATGGGGCTATCTGCTGCTGCAGGCTGGGACAAGAGCAAATGCACCTGCTCCCAAGAGCCCTCACCCAGAGCCTCCTCTCCGCCCAGACTGCCCCAGCCCAGTGATGGCTCAGATACGGAAGGGAATTAAGGAGGATTCTAAATGGAGTGTGTTACAAATCTCAATGAAGTGCACTTGGATTCTGTGTGGGGTTTGTCAGCATTCTAAATGGAACTCACCGGCCTGCAGATGGGATTCTCTGCCTTCCCAGGTGGGAAATGAGCATTGCTGGCAGGGCTGCTGTCCTTACTTCCCTCTACCTACCTGTGAGATGACTCAGGGAGCTGGCAGGAGTTGGGATGGTCCAGGGGCTCATCTCATGATAAGCCACCATTCTAGCACCCCACCCCACCCCTGCAGAGCCTTCCAGGTGCCACCAGCCCACTGGGTGCATGAAAGATCTTCCCGCAGTCTCGAGGCCCTGGCACATGAGTGTTTATAGTCAAGCACCCAAGACACATGTGCATACAGGATCCATCCAGGGTGCCAGGTGTGCGCGTGGGCATGCTTGCATACACAGCCATCTGCATTTGCCCTGGAGTTCTGGCCGTGCCCTCTGAGTGGGCACTGGTCTCCACCAAGATGTGCCCAGAGGCATGTTGTTCCACCCAGAGAACCTCGAGGAATGCACATTGCTACCCAGGTGGGCACATGCTGGCAGTCTTCCACCTGGCCAGGCCTGGGCTCTCAGATGTGGGTTTTTTCCCCCATTCTTCAGCTCCTCCCCTGGCTAAGCAGCCCCCTCACCTGAAACTGACCAGCTGGCCATTCTCTTGAGCAACCATGCTACCAAGGCCACGGAGGAGGTGTGGACCTGCCCTCATCCCTGTCCCCTTCCTGCCTAGACATGCACCCTCTGGACTCTGCCTGCCAGACCCCTGGCTCTGGAGCCTAGGAATGCCAGGCAGGGGGCCAACCATAGGAGGCCCCTTCCCCCATCCTCCACCCTCCACATGTGGTTCCAGCAGGTCGGAAACAGCCCTTAGTAAACACGTTTGCCCATTGGCCCCTTGGCAGGGGCAAAACTTCTCCCACCATGGACCCAGAGGAATGATGTCTGGAGAGCAAGGAGAGGCAGAGATAGAAGTTGGCACCTCCCAGAGGGGTCAGCACCTTCTCCACCTGCCCTCTCCCCTGCAGTCTCATCTGTCTGTCTCTGTCTCTGTCTCTGTCCCTGTCCCTGTCTCTGTCTCTCTATCTCAATCTCTCTCTCTCTGTCTTTCTGTCTCCCTCTCTCTCTCTCCCTCTCTCTCTCCTCATCTCTATCCCTCTCTCTTCCTCTCTTGCTCTTACTGTCTCCCTCCCCATCACAGCCTCCTGCCCCTGTTTGGAAGACCTGCAGGGTAAGATGCTCATCTTGCTCCTCCCTCTCCCTAGGTGTCCAGCAGCTGTGACTATGTATTTGTGAGTGGAAAGGAGTCTCGAGGGTCCATGAACGCCAGGGTCACCTTCCGCTACGACGTCCTCAGTGCCCCCCTGGAAATGACAGTCTGGGTCCCAAAGCTACCTCTGCACATTGAGCTCTCAGATGCCCGCCTCAGCCAAGTGAAGGGCTGGAGGGTACCTATCCTCCCCGACCGGAGGTACAGTGCGCTCTCTGGACGCTCTCGGGTGGACACAGCCTCAGCATGGTCTGATCTGTATATGTATATAAGGCCCTAGGAACACGCAGTCTATGAGTCAGTTGTGCACTCAACAAACTCTGATTGAACAGCTACTATGTGCTGGGCACTGACAGGTATTTGAGATACAGGGTGGCTGTGGCCAGTGCCTGACCCAGCCAAGCTGTCTCCAGTAGGGAACCCATGCACATGCCACAGAGCACACTGGTGAGTAGGACACCCTGTGTGCAGACAGTAAAGTGGCACAAAGGAGAAGACCCCCTCTCTCCCCAGGAGAAATCAAGGGAGGCATCTTGGAAGAGTTTACTCTTGAGCTGTGTCTTAACAGACAGGTGGAAGGAGTGGGCCAGGGATACAGAGAAAGAAAATAGTTAGGCTGACAAAACAGAGCAGTCACAGAGGCTCACAGATGCCCGTCCACCTGCACCCCAGCCTGGGCACACCAGGGGGCCAGCTCCTAAGTCCGTAAACACTGGCACACCATGATGCACCCCGCTGCCTGGCTGGGGTGCAGTTCACACACCAGAGGCCCATCTTGGGGGCATGTTCCTGTGTGCCTAGCATGCTCCACTCACCCACTCTGTGCTGCAGAGAGAATGTCCAGCAGGAGACGGAAGCAAGGGAAAGAGTCAGGCAGCTGGGAGGCAGGGCGGGAGAGAGAAGCAGGCAGCTGCAGGAGAGCTGGGCTGAGTTCAGTGCCACAGTGATTTGCAAGAGCAAGTCAGTGCCGACCAGAGCCTCTCTAGCTCAAATGTGCACACAGCCACCTGGGCATCCTGTTAGAATGCAGCTTTAGATTCTGCTGGTCCAGGGTAAAGCCTGTGATTCTGCATCGCTGACCCCTGCGATGATGGAGATGCTGCTCTAAGTAAGGATGTAGTGCACTCTGAAGCCAGACAGCCTGCTTTAAATCCTATTATTTACCAGCTGTGTGATCTTGAGCTGCTTACATAACTTCTCTGTGCCTTATTTTCTTATCTGTAAAATGGGCAAGATAATACCTCCTAGGATTGTTGTGAGGATTAAATTAGTTAACATGGGGAAGAGAGCCCTCCATGTGGATGAATACTTTGGTTGATACTGACCAAGCACCAGCAAGTTTTATCTCCAGAGCACGCCTTCCTGGCCACAAGTCTCCAGATTTTAGCATCTTTTCCAGTTTTCATGGGCTAAGGATTTCCCTACTCAAGTCCAAGTTCCCTTTTGCATAACAGTTTATCAGTTTCTCTCTCTCCTCCCACATTTTACTGAAAAGCAGGAAGAGGGAGCCAGGTGGAACTTTCCATGCTGGGCTTGGAAATCTCCTCAGTTAAACATCCAAACTTACAAATTCTACTTTCCACACAACTCTAGGACACAATTCAGCTACGTCTGTGGCACTGTATGACAAGGAGCCTACCTGCACCAGTTTAGAGTTCACACAGTGCCAGGCACACAGAAGAGAAGCAGTTACTGTTGGGATTATATAGCAGCTGTTCCCAGACACGGATGACAGGGGTCAAAGAAGGAGCTGGAGATGGGGCTCAATGGCAGAAAGTGAGTTTAGTGTGTGCAAGGCCCTAGATTTCATCCCCAGCCCTGAAAATAAATTCAAAGAAGCCCCCTTTCCAGAAGGAGAGAGGTGGGATTCCTGGCGCACACAAAGGTGGAAGGCACGAGCCAGGGAAGTGGCTTGCTCTTTGCAGAGCTTCTCCACCCCACAGGGAGCTGGAGAGGAGCTGGCAGGGCAGGGGTCATAGCCAGGTAAGGGGCCCTTCGCCCCACCAGCCTTGACGTTGGCACATGTCCTCCCCAGGTCAGCCCGGGAGAGTGAGGACGAGGATGAAGAGGAGGAAGAGCGGCGACAGAGTGCCAGCAGGGGCTGCACCCTGCAGTACCAGCACTCCACCCTGCAGGTCTTCACCCAGTTCCACACTACGTCATCCGAGGGCACTGACCAGGTGGTCACCATGCTGGGCTCAGACTGGCTGGTGGAGGTCACAGACCTGGTCAGTGACTTCATGCGAGTGGGTGACCCCCGTGTGGCACACATGGTGGATAGTAGCACGCTCGCCGGCCTGGAGCCAGGCACCACCCCTTTTAAGGTAGGCTTGGGTGCATCTGAATACAAAGGGGCACTGTCAGGGGCCTCAGCCTCTGGAACCAACCCCAGCTTTGGTCCCAGGATCAGTTCCTTCCCACCCGTCCTCTACCCAAGATTGCAGCAACCGAGATCAAACTCTTTTAGCTTCCTCTTGGTCAGGTTCTCACTCCAAGCTTTAGTAGCCTGTATCAGCCTTGCCCCGCGCAGCACTCTCCACCCACCTTGTCCCCAGAACAGGTATGGGGAGGAGAGGAAACAGCAGGAAGGCAAGTTTGGGGACCTAGGAACTTAACTTTGACTTCCCTTTCTCACAATTGGGTGTCTGGGTAGAAGGCATCTACCTAAGAAATTGTAAATAGTGACCCATAAACCAGAATCTGCCTGCAGACATATTTGGTATATAAAACAATGATCCAATATTTCAAAATTGAGGGCTTTCTCATTGTAAAAGACAATCTAGATTTTTGGGTTTACCAAAAAATGAATCTGGCAACAACAGACTTGCAGTCTCAGCCAGGAACAATCAGCTGGTGCCATCCTGAGTGTCCCCTTTAAGTGAGCACGGGTTCTCCCATTGGCCACAGTCCCCACCACTCCCTTTTGTCTCCCTGACACTTAGGTTGAACATCACTTGATATTTATCACTGGGGGTGGCTTCTTTCCTTAAAATCAGCTCACCTCTCTTACTCGGGTTCCCACCTGAGCCTCTGACTCTCCTGTGACCCCCGGACCCTGGTTCCCATTTGCAGGACTTGGAGTCCTGCCTTCCTGCACCCCCACCATATGGGGCTCTCTTCCAGAAGTGCTGGAGACCCTAGGCAGGGCTCTTTCCTCTCTGCCTCAGGTGGTGTCCCCGCTGACAGAAGCTGTGCTGGGGGAGACGCTGCTGACAGTGACAGAGGAGAAGGTCAGCATCACACAGCTGCAGGCCCAGGTGGTGGCCAGCCTGGCCCTCTCCCTGCGGCCCAGCCCCGGGAGCAGCCACACCATCCTGGCCACCACAGCTGCACAACAGACCCTCAGCTTCCTCAAGCAGGTAACTGGTTCCCAGGTAATGAGCCAGGTAATCTGGGGTGCATACTGAGGGACTCTGTCTTGCTCTTGTGCCACAAGTCTCTGCCTTAGGACTTGAGGTAATGGGTGGTCTATCTGCCCTCAGATCCCGACTCCCCCGCCCCACCCACTGCTCTCTGCGCGGAGTCTGCGCACGGTCTCGCTTGCTCCACTCGCCACCCTGAGACGTTTCTGCAGGGGGTCCCCTCCCGGATTCCCAGAGAATAGGCGTCTCTGCCTCAGCCCCAGGAAGTGCCCACACCCACCCTTGGAGCCCCAGCCACACACCATGGCACTGGCTACAGGATCAAGGTGGGGAGGTGACAAGTGGAGGACAAAGAGTGAGGAAGGGGCTGTCAGCAATGGGCCAGGAGCCAGGACACAGAATCCTCTGCCCTAACACTGTGTGCCCTGGCCATCATTTCTGTCTGGGCTCAGCCCCTGAATCTGCAGGGAGGGCGATCCCCGGATGGTCTTAGCTGATGGAGGAGGAGGCTGGGGGCAGGTGTCTCTCATTAGCTTGGGGTTGGTTGAGTAGTTCCTAAGGTCAAGTATGGACATAGGGGGCTACCTCTGCAGAACTTACCTTCGCTTTTTCAAGAGAGGAGAAATCTCGGGCTGTACGAGGTCTAGATGCCACCTACAACCTACTCTTCACCCTCTCCATCTCTGTGGGAAGGGAGGACTCCATCCACGGGAGGGTTCCTGAGTGCCTGCCCCATGCCAGGTTTCATTTCATCACTAGGGGCACAGCAGGGGCCAGAAGCCCTTGGTCCTTGGCCTCACGAGCTCAGGATGAGATCTAGCCAGAAAGCCCCAGAACAGGCTCTGACTCCTGTCCCCTCCTCCTCCAGGAAGCCCTCCTGAGCCTCTGGCTCTCCTACAGTGATGGCACCACGGTCCCACTCTCCCTCTACAGCCCCCAGGACTATGGGCTGCTGGTGAGCAGCCTGGACGAGCAGGTGGCCACAGTGACCCAGGACCGGGCCTTCCCACTGGTGGTGGCCGAGGCTGAGGGGTCAGGGGAGCTGCTCCGTGCCGAGCTCACCATTGCTGAGAGCTGCCAGAAAACCAAGCGCAAGAGTGTGCTGGCCACAACCCCTGTGGGCCTGCGGGTACACTTTGGGCGGGACGAGGAGGACCCCACTTATGACTACCCAGGCCCCAGCCAGCCGGGGCCTGGTGGGGGTGAGGAGGAAGCTCGAGGAGCTGGTCCACCAGGCACAGCAGTCCCTGCACTGGAAGGCCCTGGCCCAGGCACATCCAACCCAGCCATGCCACCCACAGAAGACTTCCTGCCACTGCCCACTGGCTTCCTGCAGATGCCCCGGGGTCTGACCGACCTGGAGATTGGCATGTACGCACTGCTGGGTGTCTTCTGCCTCGCCATCCTCGTCTTCCTCATCAACTGCATCGTCTTTGTGCTGCGATACCGGCACAAGCGCATCCCACCTGAGGGCCAGACCAGCATGGACCACTCCCACCACTGGGTATTCCTGGGCAACGGGCAGCCACTGAGGGTACAGGGTGAGCTCTCACCTCCAGCCGGCAATGCACTGGAGACTGTGCCTGCCTGCTGCCATGGTGACCACCACAGCAGCGGCAGCTCACAGACCAGCGTCCAGAGCCAGGTGCATGGCCGGGGCGATGGCTCCTCTGGTGGTTCGGCCCGGGACCAGGCCGAGGACCCTGCCAGCTCACCCACCTCCAAGCGCAAGAGGGTGAAGTTTACCACCTTCACCACACTGCCCTCAGAGGAGCTGGCCTATGACTCAGTGCCCGCTGGTGAGGAGGATGAGGAGGATGAAGAGGAACTGGGTTGGGGCTGCCCGGATGTGGCAGGTACCACAAGGCCCACTCCACCTCCAGACCTGCACAATTACATGCGCAAAATCAAAGAGATTGCATAGAAGCACCATCCAGGGTGGCTGGGATGTCCCCCATGCAGTCTGCTCCACGTGGGACTCAGCCAGGACCCCCAGCTCACACTGATGCAGGGCCAGCCGATTGATTTTATGTCCTTTGCCCTTGCAGCTTTGCTCTGAGCCAGCAGCCACCTCCCCTGTGTGGCCCTGCCAGTCGCCGACCTTTACCCTCTCACGCCCCCTGCAGGTGGAGGTCTCCTTCCTCCCAGGCTTGCAGGAGGAAAGTGATCCCAGCCTAGCTCTACCCTTTCCAAACCTGTGCCCCGTCTCCAGCATCGCCAGCCCCAAGAGTGAGGCTTGGAGGCCACTGGCTTCTGGGTGAGGTGGGCCCACACTGTGCCCAGCCCTGCCTCCTAAGCACCCTGTCTTTCCCCCTTATGCGGGGCGACCTGGGGGGTGTTGTGTCACAGGCTGCACAAAGACTTTTCTCAAACCAATATTCAGGGATTTTTATCCTGCAGGGTGAGGAGGTGGCAGCTGCCCACCTTGCCAAGGATCTTGCTTCAGACAAAACTTTTGGGGGTTTGGGGACAGTCGTGGCAACTGCCGGCATCCAGGTGCCTCCCAGGTCCTGGGGCTGACTCTACAGAGGGGTCTGGTGCCAAGCAGGCACCTTCCTGGGTTCTTCCAGGGCTGTGGCAGGGCCCCACACTGGAGGAGTCCTCATCTCTGGCCACACCCCACCCCCACTCTGGTCCTCAGGGCCCAAGGAGACTGGGTGCCCCTCCTCCACAGCAAGATTGACACTAGCACGCCTTAACCGCCCGGCTGTGCTCACACTGCTTCCCTCCATGCCACAGGGTGGGCAGTCACCATCTCCCTGGGGCAGAGTCCTTGGCTGGGAGGAGAGGGCACCTGGGATGGTGTGAGGGACCTGGGGAGCACTAAGGCCGGAGGGAGCTGGCACCTCCCCTTCCCCATCCCATGGCCACTTTCTCTGGGTTCTACCCACCACTGTGTCGGATTTTTCATAAATAAAGGGAGGCCATCAGACTGGGGGTTGGGGCAGCAGCTCCCAGTGAACAGACAGTACACGCAGCTGGCTCTGTCTCTTCCTTGTGTGCGTGAGCATGTACACACACATGCACGCACGCGTGCACACACACGCACGCAGAGACTGTGGTCCTGCGCTCCTTCCCCTACAGACAGGCCCAGTGAGACTCTGGTGCCATGGGGATGCCCACATCCGGAGATGAAGAATGCAGCAACCTGGAAACATGCCCTTGAGAAGATGTGGCTCCTCTGGGAGTCTGGTGTGCCTGGCTCAGAGGAGAGAGGGAAGGGCAAACCCTGGGACCTGCAGAGAAACATCTCAGGGGTGGGAGGGCACCGAAAAATGGGAAGAGGCTTGGTGTGCCTGCCTGAGCTTGCTCATTTCCTGCACTATAAACCTACCTCTCGGCTGAGGCCTCTTCCTACTACACTCTGAAGGAAGCCTCCTTCTCTTCACCCAGGCTCAAGGGGAAAGCCTGGGCTCCACGGCAGAGAAGACAGGTGCAGTGCCCCTCTCCTGGCTGGGAGAGGCTGTACAAAGCATACACTGGGCCTCTGTGGCCTCCATGGCCCCAGCACAGGCAGCAACACAGGGAAGGTAGTGAGCTCTGGAGTTCCAGGCCACAGCTGGCAGGAGCCGCCAGGGTGGTTAGTCAGCCTTCAGGGCTCTGGACAGCAACCATCTTGGAGAGGAGGAATTGCAGCCCGTCTCTCTAGGAAGGGACCTATGGCAGACAGGGGCTGCTCTGGCACCACTAGAACACACCACTGCCATACCTGAAAGAAGCCTGGCTTCCAAGACCATCTGTTCCACCCATCTCAGCAGCTCTGTGGTTGTCATGAGAATTAAATGAGATCATGTATGTAAAATGCTCAATGCAGTGGCCAGTAGCAGACAGGGAACCTGGCATTGACGATGGCCCAAAGAGGATCTCAGTAAACAGACTTTGCCCCACCGTGGGTTAGTTTGCAAGTGAGGTGCAGATCTGAAAGACCAGAGGCTGCGCATCTCTGCCCACCAGTGTTAGCTCAGCTGCAAGGGGCAGCGGCTGAAAGCTGTGCACAGTGCCCAGCCACAGGGCTCCTAGTGCACCAGACACATGCTGTGTGAGTCCGCCCTGATGGTGAGCTCCTAGAGGACCCCAGAGGGGCACGGAGGTCTCAGTAACTTCAGAACCCATTGTGCCTAACATGGTGCCTGGAATTGGCAGGTTCATAACATTACAGGCCTGTCCTCTAGGAGCCTCCAGCCCCGCAGGGAAGACCAGATAGGCCATTTTCCCACCATCTGGCTTGCTGGGGCTTGCTGGGGCACAGAGGAGGGGAAGACATACTTGGGCTATGTTTGTTGAGAACATGACCAAGAACGGTCATGGAAGGTAGAGAGTGCGTGTCCAGACCAGAGCATGAATCCTTGGCAGTAGAGAAATACAAACAGCATCCATAGAAAGGTGGGGAGGACAGCAAGAATGTGGTGGGCTCAGGTTCATACTTGAGGTCCAACTCTTTCTCTGTCTCCAGGTGGAAGACAGTAGGGCAGGGACTAGGAGAAGGGTTGGGAGGATGCTGCAGCAGAGAGGCTGAGGCCCCCAGCAGGGCAGTATGAACAGAGCTAGTGCACACAGTGGTTCAGTGCCAGATTCGCCAACTGCTTCATCCCCTGTGGAGGCAACAGGAGGGGACATGAGCTGCTGCTCCACTGCTGAGACCTCCTTTCCTAATAATCTCCAGGGACCTGCCCTGCACAGAGGGAAGTGGACACTATGGAAATGGTATTTGCCCTATCTGCTTTCACCAACCTGGAGATGAGGACCCAGAGAAGAGGCACTGTTATCCGAAAGTCACACAACAGACCTCAGAAGAAAGCCAGAGCCACCTCAGCTGCCCTGGGCTGCGCCCCTTTCACCCCAGCTCTCACAGCTCTGTCCACTCACAAGAACCCAGAAGCAGTTGGTAAAACAGCAATGCCTGACCCTCTCAGAGCCCAAGCGAGCAGGAGCAGGCTTTGCAGGAGCGAGACGGGACATTAAGTTGACAGCCCTTCTGGAATGGCCTTGGCACGGAGCTCCTTTTTAAAAATTTGTCTTCAACCCTGAAAATGAATCGCGAGACCTTATAAAGAATAGTTATTGACAGAGAGCTGCTCAGGGAGCCCCAGGGAACTGGGCCCATGAATCAGCTCATGAGCAAAATGCAATTTCTCAGACAGCCACAGAGGGAAGGCAGGGCAGAGCTGTGGGAAGCCGTGGAGAACCTGCTGCAGCATGTCCCCACCTGGGCCAGCTCCACAGCCCTACGTCCCTCTCCGCACCAGCCGTGGACGCTCCTCAATGCTGGTCTTCAGTGGGTACTGACTGAGCACTTACTACGTGCCAGGCACTGTGCTCCCTGAAAGAGAAAGCTCCTGGGGCAGGGACACAGTTTGGAGCCAAACTGGAGAAAATTACAAATACAACCAATGGGCTGGAGAAGGAAACTTACTTGAAGGAACTGAACATCCCAAGACAATTTGTCAGGGACCCCTAGGGTCTGATGGTGTATTTACTGTGTGACCTTCAGCCAGTACATCATCAGCCCTGAGCCCTCAATTCCCCATTGGTTAAAAAAAAAAAACATGGAAATCACCGCTACTAAGCAATATCTGCTGGCCTCCCTGAAGAGGCCCCTGGCTCACCCCTTGTATTTCTTCCAAGAGTTTTGGAGGTAAGATCTCCTATTCCTGTGTTGTACAAGAAGATACAGGCACAGAGAAGGCAGGGAACTTGCCTCAATTCTCAAGTTTAGAAATGACCTGGAGGCAGCTCCAGACCCACCCACTCTTTGCTGTGTCCCAAGGCAACTGGTGACATTGGCAAGGGGGACAAGGCTGGACATTGGCAGGGGGTAGGGGAGAGTCTCTTAAGGGTCAATGTGCTGGGGACAAGGCTGCAGTCCACACTGAAGGCACCCAATCATGGATGCTGTTTGGGCATATGGAGGACTGAGAATTCGCCATAGACACATGGGCTCACCATCATGGCTGAGGGACCACCCTCTCCACTGTGCTCTTTGTCCCCAGCCAACTGCCACTTTGTCCCCAGCAGACAGCCATCCCCTAGAGAAGCAGCAGGCCTTCCTAACCAGGTGCCAAGCCAACCTGGTCTGAGAGCTGGTGGCACAAGTAGAGATGCCTGGTGCATGGAGCTAGGAGTGAGGCTGCCCCTGTCCTAAATGCTGGCTGTCCCTGGAGCTAAGCCAGAGAAACTGGGAAGTGGGGAACATCTCTATCCTTGCTACAATGGCTCCACGAACACTTATTACACCTTGGCACAGATCCAGCAGAGTGCCAAGCACAGAGCAAGTAACATTTAATGATCACTCACATTTATTTACTGAGAGCTCACTAACTGCTAAGCACTTTATGGCCATCACTTCATTGACAGTCATAACAACCAAGTAAGGCAAGTACTACTATTGTACCAATTTTGCAGATGGCAAAACCAAGTTTCAGGGGAGTTGTGTGATTTGCTTCATGCTACATAACAAAGTCAGGATTCAAAGCCAGGGTACATGGGCTTCAAGTTCCATGTCTTCCCACTGCCCCATACTGCCCTCCTCAGGGTGACCAGGAGCTCAGAAACGCACTCTGATGTAGTGGCTGAAGCACCAGTCTGGGACTTTGGGGACTTGATGGGAGTTCCCACTCTGCCATGGACTGGTTGTGTGGCTCTAAGCCCATGTGTGCAGTGAGATATGACCCTCCACTAGGACCCGGGGCCTGTTTTGTCCTTCCAGTGTCTTCTAGCTTACCAGGCCTCCAGCCTCAGGTGTAAAGCTCTCCTCCCATCCGTCCCGTTGCTGCCCACGCTGCTTTGTCCCTCCTCCATCTGGAGGGGCAGCTGCTGTGGGGAGGATGCAGGCGAAGAAACAGGCTTCAGTGGCCCTCAACTGTCCCCGGGCTCCACCAGCTGTGCCAGTCTCTGCTCAATGCTGCCTTGGGTTTGGGGTCACTGTGCTAAAAGGAACACTGCCAAGGAGCAAAGGGGAATAGGAATGAGAGTTGCCCCTCTGTACATGTCAGATGGGAGGTGTCTCAGGCTGACACTGAGCTGGGGAGTTTGGGCTCTCTGATGGGAGAGGAATAGCCCCTGTTCTCCAGAGTCTGCCACTTTTCAGGGGAAATAAGACACCTGCCTGTGATACTCAGTCTGAGAGAAGAAACTGACCACCCAGGAGAAGTGGCATCATGCATTCAGAGAAGAATCCAGTGATCTATGAGGGCGCAGAGTGGAAGACAAAGCAACTGTGGAGGGCAGGCAGTTAATCCGGGAAGGTGGCCTGGAGGAGGGTTGTGGGTGGCCTGGAAGGGCCTGTGGGGAGCTCACTGTCAAGAAAGCAGGGTGGACTAGGGTTAGCCTGCACCCCCTGGGTTGGTGGGAGAGGAGAGGAGAGGGGAAAAGATCATCCCAGGAATGCAGCCCTTCATGGACACTCCAGCTCCAGTGCAATAACAACCCAAAGCAGCTAATGCTTGACCACCTTACCAGGGCAGAGCTGATGGGAAGGCACAGGTCACGAGGCAGCAGCTTGACCTGGACAACACTGAATAAAGAAGGAGTGGGTCCCATGGAGAGGGTCCAAGAAAGGCCAGACATCCCCCTAAGTTCTCACATATCCATGGGGTCTCTGCAGAGGAGGGCTGCTGCCCATCTGCGTAAATAACCTTCAGGGGTCCTTGTATACACAGGAGCTTGTCAGAGGGGAGTGTGGCCAGGAGCACAGCCATCCCATACTTAAAACAATGCTGTCACAGCCTGCAGAAGAATGCCCATTTACATGCAAGCCATCTCTGAGTTAATTGCAAAGATTCGTATCTGTTCATTAAAGCAGGCTAGAGGGCCCTCTATTTGGAAATACGTTGCAGCAAAAGAGACTATTAAATGATTTCTTTGGGGCTGGTGCCTGATGAGGTGGAGCCAGAAGCCCTCATGCAGGGGGTGGCCCTGGGCCTCTGGGTGGGTATTCTGTGCATGGCAGCCAGGAAGTCTTCTAGAGGAAAGGGGCAGAGATTCTGTGGGTGGAGAGAGTCCTGCCTCAGGCTGGCTGGAAGGAAGGGGCACCACGGGACTCTGGCTCAGGCCATGGGAGAAGCCGAATTGATTCCTCTGAGCTTTAGTTCCCTGTCTACAAAATGTGCATAAAGCACCACCTAACTCCTGGGTTCTTGTGAGGATTAAATGACTTATTGCACATGAATAAAAGGAAATGTCTAGCCCACAGCTTGCCTCAGCAAAGGCAAGCTATTATTTCATCGTTTTCCAAAAGCAAGATAAATTTCCTAAAGTGATGTAGTGTGGCGATCTGATCCAGTCTTCACTCTGATACTCAATTTTCTTGTTGCTTTGTTTGGGCTTGGTGTTTAGATACAAGACTTCCTCTGGAACGGAGTCATCTCTCGGGGGACTTCAACAGTTTCAAGGAGACGTTGAAAATCCCCAAAAGCAAGATACTGATGATTTGCTAAGTTGGAGCAGAAGGACTTGGAACACTTAGTGTGTCAACTCAGAGGAGGTCTGACAGTGAGCTGCTGTCAGGATAGCTATTTCTAAAGCATTCTTCAAGACCTGCTCTTTCTGATGGCCTCTATTGCCTAGAATTACTCTAAAATGAGTGGCCTTAACTGAATCTCGCATGCTTGGGGTTTGGGGGCAGTCGATTGATCTTCTCCATCCAGGTGACATCACGGGGGACAGTAATGCTTATAGAAGGCAAGTCCTTAGACCCTCAGCTAAGGAAGGCCAGGAAGCTGTTTACCAGATCAGGCCTCTGGCAGCCCCCTCCTACTCCTCAGCCTGGCACAGAGCTCCAAGGGCCATCCCGGGTCTCCGCATCCAGCCAGGCAGAGATGTCTATCTGCAGGGTGCAGATAAGGCCCAGCCTGCAGCAGGGAGCTTATCTCACACTGGCCTTTCTCTGGGCTGTGTCCACAGGCTGGTGAGGACACAGCCAGCTGGCTAACTGCCACCTCTCCCCACTCCATCCTTCCATTTCTTTCCTCTTCTAAGGCCTGCATTACAGTCCCCCTGGTCGGGCTGTACACTGGGACAGGGCTTCCAGTACACCAGCCTGGCCTCTTCTAGATGGAGGGGTTTCTGCAGTCAGGGCAGTTGGGCGAGAAACTGGGAACCTTCAGCAGCCACTTGGTCTCTGATGGCAGAGATACTGTTTCCAAGTTAGGATGTGACCAGGAAGGGATAGGTTTCATCTACAAATACTCTCTCCTAGGCTTGAGTCTCCTGGTGGGCGGTGCCCCTGGTCCTGCAGTATCCACTCACATGTCCAGGAAGATGCACAGATTTTGTTCCAGGCTTCCAAGTCCACAAGGCTGGTCCAGAAAGCTGTCTGCTATTTCTCTCCTCCCAGATCCAGATAAGGCCATTGGCTAATAAAGTCAGTTTTGTGAAAATCCTATTCCTAAAGGGTTGCCCCAGGACCTGAGAACTGGTGGGGAAAGCCAGGATAGAACGTCTGTCGAGCTTCCCCTCTTTGGAAATCCCTCCTTGGCCCTCCTTGAAGCAGGGTGCCCTGGGACCCTCTCCATCCCTCCAGCTGGCCTCCTTGTCCCTCAGGGCATCTGCCAGCTCCTGAACGTACATTTAGCCAGTGTTCTGTGTCTCGCCACTAGGATGAAGGTCCAATGAGGACAGGAGCCTTGTTTTATTCAGTTCTGGGTCCCCACGCTGGCTCAAGGGCTGGCACACAGGGACTACTACTAATGTTACTGAGGGGCCACACTGAGTTGGCTGGGGTGGGAGTAGCAGGGCAGAAGTTTCCCTTTTCTCCACCACACACAGCCAGGGTGATGGTCAGTGAACGCTGCCTCAGGCCAATGTGCACCACCAGGGAACATCTCCCTCACCAAGTGGAAAAGGAACTCAATGTAGCAAGCTCCTGAGGCCCACACCATCACCTGCCCAGCACCCCAGCTTCACCTCCTGGTTTGTAGGACTTCAGAGAGTCCATAGCCTCCTGAAAAGGTGTAAAAGGGGGTGTAGGAATGCACACGGGGATTTCTGGATTTCACTCAATTTGCAAAGAGGCCTTGAGTCTACAAAGAATCTGGGAGTGTTTCAGCCCCACCCAGTGTCCTCTTGTCCCTCTCACCTTGTAGAGCTCTGGGCCTCACCTGAAGGGGGCTCCAGTAAACAAGGCTACTCACTCATCTCAGCCAGGAGTGGAAGTCACAACTGAAATAGAATAAAATAATGTCTCTACCCATAACATATTCCCAAGCAAGATGACTATGGACCAGGCAGGGAATGAAAGTGTGCCTACTCTGTTTCTCCTCCCTTGAACGCCCCAGAGCCTGAGAGGGGCTCTTACGGCCGGCCCATCCTGCTGACCAGTGAAGACTTCTGTTCTCCTAGCCCTACCCATGATTCACAGCCACCAGGCAGGCATAGCAGCAGCTAAGTGCAAAAAGCAGATTAGGAGGATCCCTCCCCTTGATGGCTCAGGCTCACCTCCTCCTGGAAAGAGACTCAGCCTTATCTGGACAGCTTCCACAGGTAAGTGTAGGGGGATCCAGTGGCCAAGTAGATAGGGAAGTCATTTGTAAGGTTCAAAGTTCATTTTAGTTAAATGTAGTAGTGCACAATATAGTCCCAGCTACTCAGGAGGCTGAGGCAAGAGAATCACAAGTTTGAGGCCAGCTTGTGCAACTTTAGTGGGACCCTGTCCCAAAATAAAAAAATAAAAGGGCTGGGAATATACCTAGTGGTAGAGTATCCCTGGGTTTAATCCCCAGTACCACAAAAAAATCCACAACTTCCTTTGAGACAGCATAAGGAGAACTCATGCTGGCAAGAGGAGGTGACCCAGACCCCAGAAAAGACCCAGGAGAAAGAAAGGACCTGGAAAATTTTGGAAACTCCTAAGAGCTTTCCCATTAAGTTCATTGAATAAGCTGGGATTGGCAGGTACAGCAAGATAGAACAGGTCAGCAAGGCAGTACCAAGATTTTGGATTGTATCCTGACCCAGTGTAAAACAGTAGAGTCTGTTAAGGAGACAGTGGCCAAGCAGTTTAGACTGATAGAAAGATGAAGGAGAGAGGAAGGGCATGAACAATAGATGAAACCACACTGGTATTTACTGAATCTGGGAGTCAAACATCTTCCCAAATGGCACTCTCAACTTCCCAAATTCTTCATTTCAATTATTTACTCCTTCTTGGTTTAGATCTAGAATGTCCCCCAAAAGTCTCATGTATTCAGTGGTGGGGCTTTTGGGGGGGGTGATTGGATTATGGAGAGCCCTATACTCATGTACAGGTTTATCCATGGATGAGTTAATGGCTGAAAGTACTGTTAAGAGGTGGGGCCTGGTTGGAAGAGGTGTGTCACTGAGGGTGTGCCTTTGGAGGGTCTGTCTCCCTCCCTGCCTTCTCCCTTCTCTCTCTGCTTCCTGGCTGCCATGAGGTGAGCAGCTTTCTCCTGCCAGGCCCTTCCACCACTCCATTTCTGCTTCAGAGCCAGCTGACCTTGGACTGAACTCACTGAAACTGTGAGCCAAAATATAAATCTCCTCCTTTAAATTGCAGGTGCCATGTATGTTGTACCAGCAATGGAAAACCTGGCAAATACACTCTTTTATAAGGCTCCATTAAGGCCCATTCCCCCTCAAATCTCTGTGCCCTGGGATAGTGACATCAGGAAGAAAGGATTTAGGAGTTCAACAGGTCTGGATTTGAATCTTGGTTATGCCACTTTCTTCTTGCCGATCATTTCAAATCAGTATCTCAGTGTCTTAGTTACCTTCTTGTTGCTTAGACACAATACCCAACACCCACAGCTCTAAGGAGAAAAGGTTTGTGTTGGCTCACAGTTTGTAGGGGTTTCAGTCTATAGTTGGCTGGCTCCAAGGCAGGGTGGCAGGGCAGAGAGACACACAGAGGAGAGACAGTTCATGGCATGATGGCAGGAAGCAGAGAGAGATCAAGGGAAGAGGGAGGCCATGCCCCCAGTGACCCACCTCCTTGAGTAGGCTTCACTTCCCCACATCACATTTAACTATAAACTTGTCAGTGGACTAATCCACTGATGAGTGCACCACCCCCATGATCCAATCACCTCTCCAAAGCCCCATCTACTGAATGAATGTGTGAGGCTTAGCGGGGACATCTAGATATAAACCTCAACACTCAGTTACCTCTTATGTAAAATGGGGCTGAAGTTAGCTTTTCCCCAAGGTGGTTGTGGAAACCAATGGTCTTTTTCATACACTCTATGGTACATAGTAGATGCTCAATAAGTGGTGAACAATAATACCATATCTTTAATTCTCAGAACGTATTTGTTAGTCTAGAATCACCAATTCCTAGCACAAGAAGGAACCATTCCAATTTTGGAGGAAACCAAGACCCAGAGCAGCAGTAAAGTGACTTATCTAAAGCCCTAGAATCTCATTGATAACAGAGCTGAGATTCAGCCTCAGGTTGCATCTTCCCAACTGCCTCACTCCCAGGTGGACTCAGCCTTCAGGAATTTCAGCAGAACAATGTCCTGCCACACGCATTAAGACTGAGTGAGTTGCGCTGTCTGTATTCAGTGCCTCCTGCTGACCCCAGAATCCCAGCTCTGCCTGCTCCTTGTGGAGGAGCTTCTATCCTTCCAAGGCCCAGCATGCAGCGGTGGTCCAGGGTTGCCAGGGCAGTGAGTGGCTCCAGAGAGACAGGGGGCCGCAGCAAAGCGGCGAGAAATGCTAAATGTTCGTCACTCTCTCCCTTGGGCCCTGGCGCAGGCTGAGGGATGGCCTGTGCTCTGTCAGCAGCCCCAGTCCACGATGGATGCGGAACCTGGTAGGATGGTGTCGGCAGCACTTGGCGAGATTCATTTTCCTGCTGCTAGGGGAGAAAAATGGGGCCTTCGTGTCATCCATCTGTTCTGCAGCGAAGTGGCAAACAGGCGAGCCTTGCAGAGAGCAGCCTGAGCCGGCCCAGCTCAGCAGTCTTCCCATGGGTGGAGAAGCAGCACCGGGATTCATTTCCTTGGGTGCCCATGACGGGCAGGACTCCTGGGGCAGGCACCCTGGGTGGGATCCTTGGGGCAGTGACTTGCAGCTTTGAGAAGCAAACATTAAAAAGTCAAAGTAGATGGAACATGACCCCATGTCACAGTGCTTCTCACATCAGAGATGGTCCAAGGGAGAAATGGCAGGGCTCCCCTGATGTCCCTGAAGCCCGGCTTTGCCCCTGCTATCCCCTCCACCCACTGTCCCCCCCACCCAGGCTGTTCCTCTCTCCATGTCACCCCTAGAATCTTACCCATGTCCAGCACACAAGTCACTTCCTCCAAGGAGCCTGCCTAGACCCTCCCAGCACTCTTGTAGTTATCCTCCCATTGAATTCAGCTTTAGGTAGCTGAGAAACTGTTCTTATCCCATGTCCAACCCCACAGTCATATCATTTCTAAATCTCCTTCTCCCAGCCTCACCTGTGGGGAATTATTTGCAAAACCTGTACTGTCAGGACTGGACTGGATGGAACATGTATAAAACCAAAATTCACCATTTCCCTCCCAAATCACAGGCCAATTCCAGAAGTCTCTGTAAAATATTCTAGAGGGGAGGGAGTGCTTACTAGGGATTAAAACCTAGGCCTTCACACTGAGCTACATCCCCACCTCCATTTTTTATTTTATTTTATTTATTTATTTTTTTGTATGGGTACTGGGGGTCGACCTCAGGACCTCGCGCACCAGCAGGTGCCTGTGTCACTGAGCGATATCACCGGCCCCTTTTTCGTATGTGGGTTCCGGGAGTCGAACGCGGGCCCTCGCGCTTGCCAGGCAGGCGCTTATGCCGCTGAGCCATCTCACCGGCCCTCCATTTTTTATTTTTTATTTTGAGTTGCTAATTTGCCCAGATTGGGCTCATACTTTCGATCCTCTTGCCTCAGCCTCCT
Source organism: Erethizon dorsatum (assembly GCA_028451465.1). Classification (NCBI taxonomy): domain Eukaryota; kingdom Metazoa; phylum Chordata; class Mammalia; order Rodentia; family Erethizontidae; genus Erethizon; species Erethizon dorsatum. The sequence goes on from CM051826.1 coordinate 44,752,290, forward strand.
AGAGTGCTGGAATTACAGGTGTGTGACCAATGCCTGGCTCTGAATACTCTTCTCAAGTACTTTGCACCTCCAAGAAAGTACCTAACAACAGATGTTCCTCCACCACAATGGGGTTATATCCTGATAAACCCATCCCAAGTTGAGAACATAAGTTGAAAATGCATGTAATACACCTAGCCTGCCAGACACTGTAGCTTAGTGACCCTGCACACTGCAGTGTTGCTTGTTTCCCCTGGTGACCATGGCGCTGCCTGGGAGCCACTGCTTGCTACAGTTGCCCAGCCTCTTAACAGTGTATTTTATTGCATACCACTGACCCAGGAGAAGATCAAACTCAATTCAAAGTACAGTTTCTACTGAATGTGTATCACTTTTGAACCATTCAAAAATGAAAATTATAAGTCGAACTATGGTAAGTTGTGGGCGGTAGACATGTCCAATGTGGTTTGACTTGTCAAAAGTTGAAATCATAACACATTAGGTTAGCAATCCTAATTTTTTTTTTTCATGATTCTAGACTTGAGCAGCCCTCAAACCAGAGATAGTTCAAAGAACTCCAAGGCTGCAACAGTCAGGCAGTATCTATGGATAGAAAATGGAAGTGACAGTGGAGACATGGTGAGGTAGAGACCATAATTGGCTTGACATTTGCTTTATTTGTGTTGGCTACCTCCCATTGACTAAAGCTCAGCTGCTATCATTGACTATCTCAGCCATTAGTTGCATGAGTATACTCCTAAGTTTATTAGTTTCATTTAGCATGAGCGACTCCATATTTGTTTGTTTGGTTGAGCCCAGTACAGGAGAGTAGTCCAAATCAGTGGCCTCCTACAAATTTTATTTACCTGACAGCTCCTTCTTCTGGCCCTCCCACCACTTCCTCCCTTTTCCCAACACTGCGTCTTCCTTTTAGAACCTTTCTCCAGTCCTTGCCAACAATCCCTCCACCTGTTCTCTGTGAGGATCAAAGTGCTTTCATGCCCTCCTCCTTGTCTTCAGGCTCCATTTGCTCAAAGGATTGCTACTAGGATGCCTTCCCATTTAACAGATGGGGAAAGTGTAGCAAGTGCGTAGATGAATCTACCCAGAGGGACAAGAAGTAAAAGCAGAGACTAGGGCTGGCTTCATGCCAAAACTTTGGAAACAGTCTCTCCATAGTTTTAGAGTTCCCAACACCAGCATGAGGCTTCTGGGGGCTCCTTTTGTCAACAGCAAGAACAAGACCCATTTGGATATTCTGTCTCCTCACCCCTCACACTCCCCTAGACAACCATAACACCCTCCCACCTAGCCTCCCTCCCTGGCCCTCCCCACTGAGCCTTTGGTGTCTGTAGCTGATGCTGTCACCCTTGGTGGAGGGGCTGCCTTCCCACACTCTTGCCTTTCCAAGCGTCCTTTGGCTCATGCCAGCCCAGAGGAGGTGTCCCTATAGGTGCTCCTGCTCTGCCTCCTCAAGTACCAGGATGCCTCCCCACTCCTAAGACCCTCTGGGAAAGTGGAAAGGACAGCTCAGCCACATGGCCACACCTATCAGACTTTGCTTGAACTCCTGGCTTCATCTTCACCTTTCATCTTCTGTCCTCTTATTCACAAGGAAAATAGGCATGCAGGGATAATCAGGAGCCCTGGGTTCTAGTCCCTTTATTTAATGTCCCTTTTAGCCAGACTCTGCAGAGACTATAGGGGGATGAAGATGAAGATGACCATACCCAGCCCAACCCCCAGGACCCAGCCCTACCCTATATGACAGTGGACAGGCTCCCTCTCCGCTCCCTCTGTAAAGCAAGAGGAAAGAGTCCAGGAGATCTTAATTTGGGCAGGGTCATGGACTCTTTAGAGAAGCTGATGAGAACCACAAAACCACCCCACCATGCATACCATTTTCTTTAAAAATTCTGACTTATACCACATTTTACATGCTACTCAGTGGGCGTGGTTGGCCCACTGAGGACCCCCACAGGAACTCCCCTTAAAACTCCATGGAGGCCACTTTCAGAAGCCCTTGTGGGTGATTCCTAAAAACCTTTCCATTTTCTGCATCCCAGACCAGGCAAGCCAGAGAGCAGCCCCAGAATCAGCAAGAGGAGCAGGCATTTCTCCCCTCATCCCTCACCTGGGGTGTTAGCAGAATCGGCAGGCCATTCATTGCTCACTGAGCCAATCTCTTGCTCACTGAGCCAAACCCTTCCTCCTGTGAACAAAATTAAAACAGATTTGTCCTCCAGCAGTAACAGCTCATCTCTCTTGCTGGAGTGGCAACCACTTTCCTAGGCTGGTCACTTCAGCTCTCTAGGCAGGGACTGCAGGTAAGAGCCAGGGCAGGAGCACTAGGACCAACCCCGGGCATTGGCCTTGGTCCTCATGCCCTCAACAACCCCTCCCTGCCTAGTCCTTCTCTCCAACCCTCTCCTTACCCACTTTCAGCCCAGGAATGTTTTTACGTGAATTCAGTTGAAAACTTCAGAGGCAATCACTGCCCATATTTTTAAAGTTCACAGCCCCTGCATGAGGCTTATTTGTTCACACTTTTGTTCAACAAGTAGCTCAATTTGTCACCTCTTTGCTGAAACCTTTGGATCCCTCCAAGCTGAATTTTGGTGCCCTGCTTCCTTGAGGCTCCTGTACTCAGGGAGAGGGTCGGCCACAAGCCTCTCTCACTCTCCCTCTGGGCTATGAGCTACTTGAGGGCACTGACCCTTGGATTCACTTGTGTAGCCCCTACCTGGACCTGGCATACAGCATGTGCCAAAGATACCTGGTTGCAAGTAAGAACTGTGGCTCAAGTACAAAGGGGCTGACCAAGAAAGATGCATCTAGGGGAGAAGATAGATTCAGAAGCAAACAAAATTCTACCCTGACCATTGCCACAGTAGCATGTGCATCCCTCCCCAACACTGTACCCCTTACCCAACCTTGCACACACCCTCTGAGCTGATCAGCTTCCCCAGGATCCACAAGGTGCCCAGCTCTTCTAGATCATTGGCCATTACCACACTATTCAGAACAGTAGGGCCAGAAGAAAGAGAGAGCTCAGTGCTAACTTGGTTTCCTGAGAGGAAAGTGGAGGACTGTTGGAAATTCCCTCCTAGCTGTTCTTGTAAGGAAGGTGAGGAGCTGGCAAAAAGGTAGAAGTGGAAAGAACCATTCTCTTGGTCTATCCTGATCACTTGCTCACTTTGGTCTCATTGGTGGGAGAGTATTTTCCCAAATGCCACAGGGACAGCAAATGTATCACAGAGAGCAACTGAAGTCCTGTTCAAAGAACTCTGTCCATGCAGCTCCAAAGCAGCCACAGACACTGTCTGAACAAACAGGCATGGCTGTATTCCAACACGACTTCATTACAAACACAAGCAGCCATCTGGTGGAACTCAGGCACACCCCTGAAGACCGCATGGGCCCTCTTGTCACTCAAGATTATTAGGTTCAGCACTGTCAGGGTGTGGCCCAGAATCCTGTGTCTGCTCTTGTGATTAGCACTGTTCAGCCCCAGGGAAAATCTCTACGTCGTGTGCTCTAGGTTCTCAAAATGAAAGACAGCAGAGTCCAGATGCCATGAAGGTGGCTGGGTTGTGTTGCTGATGACATAGGCTCCACTTGAGGATATGGAGAGGGTCTGAGCAGAAGAAGCCCTTAGGTAAGAAAGAAGATGAATTAATTAGCTCTTCAAATTTTTTGCTCACTGATAACATGAATGCAATAGATTCTTGAAAAATTGTTTCCAAGTCATGCCAAGTGTCCCTTTTCTAGCAGTCTTCCTATTCCAATTAATGGTTCTGGAAGTATCCACAAGTTATCAAATGAATTATTTGTAGCATTTGCTACTGTTGGCACGGCAGCTAAGGAACACTTTGTCAGCATTAGCATCTCGTATAATCATGTGGTCTAGATGTAAGGCATATGACACATTGGGCGGCAGGTGTAGCTCAGTGGCCCTGGGTTTAATCCCAGCACTGGAAAAAATAAGGGCAAAATATAACACATTCATTACATTAAACAAAAGTCAGAAGCAAACAGTTTTATCTTTATAAAAAATGTAATAATATTTAAGTATCTTTCAAACTTTTTAAATAAAATATCAGCTATCTTTAAGTTATTTTATTTAAATTTTTGATATTCATCGTAATGTGAATTACACCTTTTCATTTTAATGTACCATTTGAATACGTTTTTGAAAACACATATAATCCAGTATTTCAATTTTTTGCCATTACTTGAACTTAAGTGTTTAATAAAAATACATTCCAATTGTGGACACTGATAATCCTTTATCTGAGGGATCCAGAATAGTGGTCATTGTATACATGGGGCTGTTGAGCACCTAAAATATAGTTGTTTGTACTGAGATGTGCATATGTATAAAGTGCACATCAAATTCCAGAGACTTAGCATATAAAGGGACATAAAATATCTCATTAATAATCTTTACATTCATTACTTTTCAAAATAACATTTTGAATGCTTTGAATTGAATAAAATATATTATTAAACTTAATTTCACATATTTCTTTTTACTTATTTTTTAACGTGGTGACTAGCCACATTTGTGAGTCATATTTCTATTGGCCAGGTCAATTTTAGATCATGACAGTCAATGAAACTGAATTGTGTGAAAATCCCAAGTTTAGCCTTAAAACTGGTAATGTTGCTGGCGTAATGGCAAGAAAAATAAATTTTATAGGGTATGTATGTAGTAATTTAATTTATGTACACCTATTGTGTGATTTTTTAATACTGGTTGTTTTAAATTTCTGGTGCTTTTGATGTCAGTAAGATTCTAGTTACTGTATTTATGTTATAATTTACATAAAACAAAATACCCTCTTTTATGTATACAATTGGAGGAGCTTGAATCCATCTAAATCCCCATTCTACAACACCTCCATCTAGATTTGACAACCCATCACCCCAGAAAGGTCCTTGTACATCTTTGCAGTCAAACCTACGTCCCAGAAGCAACTAATTTTCTGATGTCGATCACTATAGATTCATTTGGTGGGTTCTTGGATTCTACATAAACAGCGTTGTACATTCTCTTCTCTTTTGAGTCTGGCTTCTTTCACAGTCTTTACAATATGACTCATCTAAATATCAACAGCTCACCCCAGAACACTAGGACACACACAGTAAAATTCAACTCAGTTGTCTTCCATTTTGCCACCATAGCTTTATACATCCTTTTCAGTTTTGTCATGGTGAAAGTATAATTGCCAAGGACGTATGATACAACATATTTTGTTTACCAGCCTGTTCATTGGATGAATGTCTTTTAGGTATTTAGATATATGGTATGTGGGTCTCCCTTTTGCACTCTTGCCCTGGGCACCACAGATGGCAGATAGTCATGAGCTGGCCAGAGAGGGCAAGAAAACAGAGCCTGGAGCCACATATGAGCTTCCACCTTCCAGCCCAGCAGCCTGGCCCAGTATCTTCCAGCCAACTGAGAAAAACCCTCACTAAGGAAGTAAAGATGGAGAGGTCAAGGAGGGCTGGATGGTAAGAGAGGGGAAAAACTGAGGCAGGCACTGGCTGCTTGACTGACAAATTCTTATTAAGTACCTGGTATTCAACCATGGTGTGCTAAGTTTTAGTTATAATGGTAAAAGGTAAAAATGATATCCTCCCTGGCCTCATGGAGCTTCCAAATTGATAGACTAGAGCAGTATTAATCAACAGTCACACCCACAATGGATAAGACCTACAGGATCCAGTCCAAATGTTCCTGATGAATGTCCAAGCCTTTTCTCTGGCCCCTCTGCTGCAGAATCCCTTCTGGCTCACTATTCTACCTACGGGGGTCCCTACTCGTTCACCAAATGCCCCACCTTTGCCAATCCTTCCCTGGTGTCTCCCATCTGGACTTGTTGCCTCTGAATCCCCGTGGCTGCTTCTCTCATTTCTGTTCCCACCTGCTTCATGGTTCCCATCTGCATCATGTTGGGTGGGCAGCTTTGCTTCTGTATCACCCCCCGCCCCGGGAGGTCTGTAGTGAGGACAGTGGGAGGGGGACAGTGAAGGAAGGGCTGATGCGCTTGGGCCTGTGATGGAGTCCTGGCTCCCTCAGCTAAATGTCCTGGCTTTGTGCATGTGAGTTACCATCTCTGTGTCTCAATTTCTTGGTCTGCACATGGGAATAATGACAGTCACTTCCCACAATTTTTGTGAGGATTAATGATGCCTATGGTCACACAGAAACATGGAGTGCATGTTAGTCCTCATTCCTGCCAAGGACCCCTTTAAAAAAGGAGCTGGCCATCTTCCCCTGGCCTCGTGGCCTCTGCTCCAGGGCTCAGTACAGACAGGCAGCTGGGACAGGGGGTGAGAGAGGTAGAGACCTGCTGGGGGGCATGGGACCCTGGGTTCCCTGACGGGCAGAGCTGCTGGGAGAATGGCTCCCATCTGCAGTGTGGCTAAGGGTGAGAAAGAGGTGGCAACTCTAGGCAGCATCCAGCCTTGGAGTCAGCTGCCAGGGTGGACACTATGTGGCGGCAGAACCAGGTGGGCACTGCCAGAACAGGCCCAGGATACTGGACCAGTGCCCTGTGCTGCTTCCCAAATCCTATCTTCTCCTCATTCTCAGAATGTGGCTGCTACACTGCCAACAAGCCTGGCAGCATCTGGGCCCTCCACTTCCAGAGCAGCCTGGGAGCCTGGGTCATTGCCCAGCCAGCCTGGGGTGGGCTGAGGTGCCCCTGCCTGAGCCCGGGGAGCAAGGCCCCTTATCTGTGCCATCACCACAATCTGGGCTCCGAAGGTGAATTAGCAAGCTGTCCTGGAGCAAAATCCTCAGCCCCTCCCTGGCCAGAGAAGACAGTGGCACAGAGTATTAAACTTGAACGGTTGCTTCACCCCGGCCTTGTTCTTCCACCTGGGCTGGTGCTTCCCTTCCCAAAGGATCTTTCTTCTCATTTATAAAATGAAAACAATAAACTCCATCCTCCTATCTCCCACAACTCTGTGACTATCAGATGAGGCCACACAAAGGAATGCATTTGACACACAAGCCAAATTACTGTGGGACATCAGCCAAGTTGTTGTCCTTCTCTGTGCCCCAGGAAGATGATGCAGCACAGGAGCAGGTGGTAATATAGCACCCACCTCCTCCCTGGCCTGTCCCCATCTCAGAAGAACAGAGGCAGCATCCCCAGCAGGAGCTTCTTGGGATGACACCAAGTTTCCTACGTTTCCCCTTAAAGCGCCCCACCATTGATTCTTCCCTCACCTCCATCCATAATCGGGGCACCCAGGGAAAGATCCTGTGTCTGGAGGAAGTCCGGAGGGCTCCTGTGCTGAAAGTAAGTCCCCAACCAGATGCCATCACTGCTCCCAGCAGCCAGGCTGGGCTGGGCCCCTCACTGCCTTCCCAAGCTGATCACCGCTGGCTGGGGCATTTCCTCCCAGCAGCTCAGCCCTCTACACCTTGCCCATATGAGTCTCTTCTCCTACTGTCCCTTTGCTATTCTTCTACTCCTGTCCTCCTTTTTCCAAAGGAATTACCTTTAATTAAGATCCCCTGAGAGCCTGTTAAGGTTTGAAGGAACCAGCTTTGCACCACAGGGCTTAAGGGCAGAACCAACCCAGTGATCCCTGGATGCAGCGCCCTGAGTGGTGCATGATAATTGCTAACATTCATCAGTGCCCACCAGTTCTAGGGACAGGGATTGGGGGGTGGGGATTACAGCCCCATCTCCTAGAATCGCCATGGCACTGTGTGAGTTGGGCACCATTAGTAGAATAAAAGCATCATGTTAGAGACAGGGACACAGGCAGTAGCATGGGTAGTTTGATTCCAGCCTGCCTAGGTCCCTTGTCTTTCACCTGCTGCACTGTTCCACGGCTACCACTGAGTGGTGGGAGCCATCAGTGATGCCCAGGAGGTCTGGGATACTAAGGGGAGGCAAATTTGGGACACAGATGGGCTTTTGTAGATGGACAGGATAGAAAGGTGTTCTGAACCAGAGAAACAGCATGTGCAAAAGTAAGGGGTATGGGGGTGACTGACATGTTCGGGGAACATTGAGCTCTTAAGCATGGGTGACACACACAAAACTCATGAAGACTATGCAGATCCTCTGTGTTAGCCCCTGTACAAGAGAGACTCCAAGCCCAGAAGGGCTCTACCCACCTAGGCCAGGCAGCCAGCACTGGTCTCAGACCCCAGCCCCAGGATTCCCAGGCTGGGACTTTTGCTTTTTTGAGAAGCCACATCTCTGTCACTATCTTCTTTCCTCTCTTCTCTCCACTTTTTGTGAATCTTAACCTCCCTTCCCTCTTTCTCACCTGACACTGGAGCCATGAAGCTCCCACATCTGCCTTCCATTCACGGCCGCCACCTCTGTGCACTTTGTCAGTCCACAGAGGACCCTTCTTCAGCCTCAGTGAGGGCTTTTCTGTGTGCAGAGAGCAAGTCCCCAATCCATACAACACAGGGCTTGGCTTGGCCACTCAGTGCCACTTGCTCCAAGCTTGAGCACAGGTGGGCAGTAAGTGCACAGCACAGTCAATCACTGGGAATGTGCAGGCCACCACTGGATAGATGGACAGATGGTGTCCAGTGCATGGATGAAAGTGCAACATCCCTCCTGCCCTCTCTTCTTTTTCCTAGACCCTTGCTCTGTTGTCATTCATATCCCAACTGACAATCATACACATAACCCTGTCCCTAGAAACGCAGCATGAACTCAGAGGAAGGCAATGACCAGTGTCCTGTGGCTACTGGCCAGATAGCCACCATTTGCACCTTCTCCCAAGCTCATTTCAGGAAATCTTATTTGCCAGTACATGCGAGATGCTTGGAATTCTCCTTCGAACATGTTGTAAAATCTCACGGGGGTTCCTCACTAATTAATGAAGAAAATACAATCTTTGACACATGTTCGTTTTATATCTGTATAAGAGGCATGATTGTACTTCTTCAAATTAAATTACCCTTTAATATTCCCTAGATGGTGACCAGCTTTCATCTGGAAACTAAGATAGTGGATCTACGGGCAGGACACCCCAGTGGAAAGGGCTGCACCCCAGTATCTGACTGGCCCTGGCACTACTGCCCCTGGACAACTATCCCCTTGCCATCATGCATGACTAAGGCAGTGGGGGACCCTGGTGGTCCCTCCCAAAGTTTGTGTGACTTTTTGTTAATAGACATGTAAAAAAGTTTATGGGTTTTCTCCTGAAGGACCCAGTCCACACATTCATTCAGAGCAGAGAGGGCTCTGGGGGCCAGAAGTGGGAGCTCAGGACTTTCTGCAGTTTCCTCACATCAGCAAGATTAACACAACACCTACTATGTGTCAGGTTCTGGAAGAATAGAGGTCAACCAGAAGGGCTCCCCCTCTGGTGTCCCACACTGTCCCTTGGCTTTCACCCTGCCGTCACTCACATCTTTGTTGAACCTGGTTTTGAGTGGAGCCTTAAGGATCCAGAGAGGCCCTCTGTTCCAGTGCCCTGCCCTCCCAGCAAGACTGGCCGAAAGTCTTCCTGTGGGAACGGGGCTTCCATAGGACTCCAGGCTAGAGGCCTTCCTGGCATGGGGACTTCCTTACAGTGGAAGCTCCTTCCCCAGGGAGGAATTATCACCTTTCCCACACCAAAGCTCCTGGGTCCTCAGAGCCCCCCGCCATTATGATTCAGGGAGGGAGCACAGGGTAGCGAGTCAGAGAGAAGTTGGAATCCTGGCTCCTCCACCAATCATCTACTGGAGGACCTCATAGCAGGGGCTCTGCCTCTCTGTTTTCACTCACATGGAGGATGATGACCATAATAGTCCCTACCCATGAGGCTGTGAGCATCAAACAGGAGCGTAGATAAAGCCTTAGCATGGTGCTCAGCACACCATAAGCACTGAATAAATGTTGGCTGGTATTAATGTGGTTATTAATTAATAATCTGCCCCCTCACAAAGGCTAAGTGAGGTCAGGGTTGTTAATTTCATCCTATCAACTGGCAAATTGAGGTCTTCATGATAAGGAGATTCAAAATGTCTATAAATGTAAGGTCAAGTACAAAGCCAGGAAACAAGAACCAAGGGATCCCCATCCCCCCACCCCCCCCACTGATTTGAATTCCCGTCACTGATTCCTAGGGAAGTCAAAAGGACAGGATCACATAATAAGCAGATGGGGCAGAAGGATAAGGCTGGCCTCAAAGGCCTCTGCTCCCAAAATCCCAGGAGTCTTGGGCCAGTTTGCTGCATCTAACTTAGAGTGGTAAAGGGGACACAGAGGCAGCACAGTGCACCTGGGACTGTGGCTGGAGATCCAGGCCCCCAGGGGAGAAGGGATGTGAGAGACCTCTGCACCCAAGGCCCACCTCCCAGGATGCTCTACCCCATCCCTACCCCACTATCTCTGGGCTGCCCCTGCCAGCAGGGAGCAGCAAGCAGATGCACTGGGGAAGCAGGTGAACTGGAAAGCTCCATGGAAGCTCATTAAATAGCGACTGAGGCTCCGTGCAGAGGATGGATCAATGAGCAGCCAAGCTGAGAGCCCACCTCCCTGCTGTGGACCAGGCTCTCCCTTCACCTTTCCCCAGTTAGTTCTGGAAAAGAGGAAGAACCAGAATGCATCTCTGATCACAACCAAGACACTGGTCCTTTTCAGGCATGGTGGACACAGCAGGGATGGAGGTAAAAGACTCACAAAGGAAGGGAGAAGAGGTCACAAACCTGGGGAGGGACTTAGCAGGATGGCATCCTATTATGGGCCAGGCACTGTGCTAATCATAATAGATGATCTTCCTGTGATGCTTACTTTTTTTTTTTTTTTTTTTTTTTTTTTGTGGGTACCGGGGGGTCGACCTCAGGACCTCGCACGCCAGCAGGCGCCCGTGCCGCTGAGCGATATCACCGGCCCCTTTTTCGTATGTGGGATCCGGGAGTCGAACTCGGGCCCTTGCGCTTGCCGGGCAGGCGCTTAAGCCGCTGAGCCATCTCACCGGCCCCTGTGATGCTTACTTTGTACAGGCACTGGACCATGTGCTTTCCATGTGCCGTTTGTTGCCACAACCACCACTGTAGGGAGGCACTGTTATACTCCCCAGTTTACAGACAAGGAAGCTGAAGCACAGAGAGGTTGTGACTTGTCCAAGCTGAGCACTGTGCATACAAAATCTCACTGAATTATTCTCCCAACAGCTCAGTGGTGAAAGAAGCTATTTTATCACCATTTTATAGAGAAATTGAGGCTCAAAGAGATTAAGGAACTTGTATAAGGCCACACAGCTAGGAAGAGGGCAGCAAAAATTAGAACAGTTGTGTTCAGCTACCCTACCCCGAGCCTGGGCTCATGATCACCATGTCATGTTACCGTCAACCCTGAAATGAAGGGGTATAATCACCAATCCATTTCCAGAGGAAAAAACCAAGGCTCCAAGAGGGGGCAGGACTAGGCTAGCACTCATGCCTCATAATCAGGGCTGCCTCAACCAGGACGGAAGTCCCACCTGTTGGTCTCACTCCCACACCGTGGAGGCTCCTCTTCCCCATCAGCACATCCTGAGCAAGCCAGGATGCAGCTCTTCCTTCCAGCTCTTCAGTCCAGAGGTTCTGTTCAGCCCAGAGAGGGTGCTTCTGGGGCACAGCTATCTCAGAACACATGTAGGCAGGAGTTTCCCAGCCCTAAATGTCTGCATTAGAGACCACAAGGTCTGGACTGGGAGGGAATGCACACAGGTTGACTGCTGGGAAGGGCCTGTTTCTGAGGGGCCTTGGTGGACCTGATCTCAGAGAAAGTTCGAATTCCACCCAGCTCCCAAGAGCTTCTCTGGAGGTCCAGACTGTTGAGGACCACACTGGCCCCTTGGGCTCTACCTCTGCCTGGAGATCTCAGTCTGGGACATGCAAGCACGAGGGACAGCGACTTCTAGCCTCCTCCCTGGCTCCCCTGTTCCAACTCTGGGCAGCCCAGGCAGCAGGCTCTTCCACCCAGCCTGGCTTTTGTGGGGAAGCAGAGGGTCCCTTCCTCAAGCCCCCAGCCCCCTCCCACCTACATACACAAAGAGCCAGGAGAGCAAGCAAGCACCCATCCAGACATCCGGGAACCTACCTTATGGCCATCCACGTGGCCTGGCACTTCAGTAGAGACAGGTCATAGCCCAGAAGAGGAAGAGCCTCCAACCCCTCCTCCCACCCAACCCCACCGCCATAACCCATTGTGCTATCTGGACACAGGGTATGGGGCAGGCACAGGGGTGGTAGAGAGGAACAGAGATGCAGAGACCATGGGGAGATAAGCAACAGAGAGACAGAACAAGAGGGGCACAGCAAGGTAGCCACAGAGGGAAAGGCTGAGAGATGGAGACTTATCAAGGCCAAATCAGAGACACGGGTACAGAGAGTGCATTAGGGAGAGTCATGAGGTGGAGCCCAACACAGACAGACAAATCTACAATCTTGATATGGACCTCCTTGAGGAAGACAGACAGAGGAAATAGACACAGGAAAAGGGAGGAAGGAGGAAAGGGTATGGCAGAGAGACAGAAAGCCACATTCCGGAATAAAGGCAGAGCCCAGGTGCAGAAGAGAAAGGGCAGAGGAGGGAGAGGCAGGAGGAACTGAGGGCTTGGAGGAGCAAGCAGAGGCAGCCAGGTCCCCTGCCCGCTACCCCTACCCATCACCGCACAGTGGCATATGGCTTCTGATTTCCTAAAGGCACAAGGATGATAACCATTAATCTCTATAAATAATTTTATCCGCCAAGCCTCCTAAATGGGTTCTCTGTGTCTATGAAAGCTTTTAAAACCCATTTGCTTGGTAAACATGCAAGCAGCAAACAAAGGCCTCTCCCTGCCGAGGGAGAGGGGCTGGAAGACCAATTAGACTGAGGGGGTAATTAAAAGGAGAGCATGCCAGCAGCCCCAGTCCACACACCTGCCCCCTCGCTCCCAAGCAGAAGAGCCAGCTGAGGCTGCGGGGGGATGGTCAGACAGGGCAGGTCCCTTGGCTCTTCACCCACTCCTGCTTTATTCCTCTCTTCCTGGGTTGGTGGCCCTGGCAGGCACACACCGTGGGTTTCTCAGCCACTGCCCTACCCTGATCAGCTTAGCCACACATGAAAGGGATCTTCTTAGCCCAAACCTGAGGGAAGAGCTAACCCTGGCTGGTACACCTAAGGGTTTGGGAAGTTCTTTGTGTGTAGCCTGAGTCGCTCGTGTTTTTCAAGCCCTCCAGCCTTCAGACCTGACATTTCATGGGTCATGGCTGTCTAAAGACAGAGAAGCCTTCCAAGGAAGGCTTTCCTAGTCCTGAGTCTAGGCCCCAGTGTTTAGGGTGGTAGGTTTCAGGGCCCCTCCAGGCCTCCCCCGGACACATTCTTTTTGGCCAGTTTCCTCTTAAATCTTACATTAGGCACTGGACTTGCCCAGAAAAGAAGCATCTTGCTCCTGATTTGGGGCATCTGCCTTTCCAGAGCCCCAGATATTAGCTGCGTGGGCATCTATACCCACCCCCCAGAAGGAACCACTGCCTGGTTCAGCTGTGTGACCATTTGCCAGAGCCCTCAGGTACATGTCTTTTCTGCTGGCCTCAGTTCTGACTCCTCAGAACCCCCAAAGCAAGACTTGCCCTGTGTCTCTGCAAAACTGCATTCAGTCCTGTTGTGGACTTGGATCTATCAGAGAGATCCTCTCAGACCCTGGTTCTGACACCCAGCCAGTCACAGTCCCTGTGGGCTTCCTGCAGCCTCTGAGGTCTGGCCTCCAGACCATTCGTGAGAACACTTTGATGTGGGACAGGGGACTCTGGCCCCCCTTCCATGGGCTGCCCTGGCTTCTGAACTGGGGCTGACAGCAAGCTTTCCCTTATGCTGCACACAGCTACCCAGCTGTGCCAGAGAGTCCCACCCAAGGCCCCAACCTCACTGACTTGACCCTACATGGCCCCAGTTGATGCAAGGGTGCTGGGTCACCCACCAGCCCTCCCTGGCCCTGAAACATTCCCTGACTCTATGAACTTAGGCTAAATCCACTCAACGCAGGCCCCAGGTAGCAGAAAGGGGGCCACAACCCAGCCAAACTCCAGCCCAGCTCCCAGCAGGAGCTGCCCCTATGCCAAGAGGCCATGGGAGGAAAGGGTGTAGAGGGTCCCTTTCCCAGCTCTCTGCACAAAGCCACAGTTGCCCAGGGATGAGCTAGTTGTGGCTTCCCAAACTCTACCTGTATTGTATCCCTGCACAGAAAGGAAGAGCTAGGCCTGCAGCCAGCCTTTCCCTGCGTCCTGAGTCCAGCAGAGTTGAGGGTCAAGGCAGAGTGAGAAGGGCACAAGTCTCTGGGGAGAATTCATCCTGGATTGGCTCTGGAAAACACAAATGGCTGACAACGAATGTTTTAATTTAGTGACCTGGTAATAACAAAGACTGTGACTTGGCTGAATGCAGCACTGCCACTTAGCTGCTGGGTGACACTAGGACACTTACTCAACCTTTCCGAGCCTCCATGTTCAGATGGGTAGAATGGAAACACTACTGCCTCATCCCGAGCTCATCTGGACATTTATAGAGCACCCACCATGTGCAGGGAGCACAGAGGACTGGTTCATTTCAGCCCCATAGAGTAGGTGCTAGAGGCCCAAATCCATTTCAAAAGCCCTGGTGTCCAGACTCTGGAAAGGTAACTCAGTGGATATTCAGTTGATTTTACAACTCCTCTGGGGCTGCACACTATCAGCGAATGCATGAACATAGCTGCAGTGAAACATGCCACCAACCACACGAGGCAGGATAGCTGCAAACTACTCTATGTTTATGTCCTTGCAGCCATTCAAGGGAAGTCTATCTTCTGTTGCCAAATTAGTTTTGGAAAAGTTGTGGTTTTAGGGATCATTGGTTTTCTGGATGGCAGGTGAGAATGTGGACCTGTGCTACTGTTCCCATATTATAGATGAGGTCGTGGAAGCCAAGAGAGTTTAGGCCACATGCCAAATGCCCTCAGCAAGTTCCAGCAGGCCAGGGCAGGGACCAAGGTGGGTCTGTCTGTCTGTCTGCATCCAGAGCTAAGTCCATGCCTGGCCACCTTGTCTTCAGAAGATTCAGCATGGGATTTTGCCTTTGCCTCCTACCCAGCACTGTCCTGTCCAGTTCCAGCTTCTGTCCTTGTACCGTGAGGGGCAAACTGGGAAGGTGGAAATTCTGCAAAGGAGGCCCCACAGTCCCAGCTAGAGAGTGACTTCCTCTGGGCACAGGAGCTAGGCCTCATGGTTCTTCACCTTGCTTCCTGCTGGCCTCTGTCCAACCAGGTCCTTCTCATGGACAGTGTCCATGGCCCCCCAGCCTCACCCAGGATACATTGCAGCTGGAGCTGAGAGGCCGCACTTGGGTACCCAGTGTGGGGAGGTACTTAGCTGTGAGCTATAGGCAGGGTGGAAGTGGAGTGAGGGCCTGTAGCGCAAGGGACTGGGGGTCAGGGGTTTAGCTTCATGGTGCTCTGGAGAAATTTCTCCACCCCTCTCCAGAAGGGAGCCAAGACCTATGCCCCCTCCACAGGGGAAGCATCTCCCAGTGCATGCTGGGGCCTCTTGCTGCTGCGCCTCCCAACTGTTCTTCCCCTGTATGGGTCTCTCCCCTCCCAGCTGCCTCCTCCGAGTGTCAGGAGTCTGAGCCACATGTACTGAGCTGTACTGTCCCCAAATTAATAACCATGTGTTCTGAGGATGTCCTGGGACAGACCTTCCACGCCAAGGGCAGGCAGCCCCCAAGCATGATGAGTTTTAGTTTCCTGTTGTTGCTGTAACAAAATTATCACAAACACAGTGGCCAACCATCCATATTATCAACCCTACAGTTCTGAAGAGAGGAGCCAGGGGAGGGTGTCAGAGGGCTGAGGTTGAGGTTTGCAGCAGGGCTGTGTTCCTCCTGGAGGCTCAGGAGAGAATCTGTCCTTACATTTCCCTGCTCCCAGAAGTCTCCCATGCTCCTTGGCTTGTGGTCCCTCCCCCCATCTTCCAAGCCAGGAAGGCAGCCAGTCCTCATGGCGCAGCCTTCCAACCTCGTTTCTGCTGTCACACCTTTTCTGACTCTTCTGTCTCTCTTGCCTGTATTGAAGGACCTGATTACCTTGGGCCCATTGGGAAAGAGAGGCCAATCTCCCTGGTTTATGGTCAGCCAATTAACACATGTAGTTATGTCTGCAACCTTAATCTTCCTTTGCCAGGTAATTTAACATATTCACGGGTCCAAGGCATTGGAGCCTGCATATTTTTGGGAGGCCATTGTGCTACTGGCTCACTATGGCAGAGACCTCAGAAGCCAGGGAAGTGGGGAGATGAGGGAAAGCTGGGGTCACCTTAAGCAAGTGACTTAACTTCTCTGTGCTCAGTTGTTTCGTTCTTTCAAAAACTAAGCCTGGAAAACCTGCTAGGCGTTTATATGCTAAGGGTGGGCATAAAGCAGAGGACTCTTTTTCTCATGGACATTAGGAAAGAGATGGGGAAAAAAACAAATGAACATATGAAATGTCAAGTAATAGGGATAATTGTCATGGAGAAAAATAAGTGGAAGAAATGTAGGGGACCAAGCAGGCAGGGCAAGTTGATGTTTTAGGACAAGAAAAGCCTTTCTGAAGAGGTGACATTTGAGCCAAATGAAGCAGTGGATCAAAGTCTGTGAATAGGTAAGGGAAGGGTCCTGCAGGCAGGCACAAACAGTAAGTGCAAAGGCCCTGAGGAAGGAGTGTGCCTGGTGTATTTGAGAGGCAGAAAAGAGCAGAGGGTGGTAGAAGGAAGCGGGCAGAGGTGAAAACTGTGAAGGCAGTGGGCGAGCATTTGACAGGGCCTTGTGAGCCATGGGAGGACTTTAGAGTTATACCCAGTGAAATGGTCAAGTGAAAATAACTTCTTGGGCATTAATGTGTTAAAAAAAAAAAAAAAAAAACACCAAGCATGAGGTGGGACACAGAGCAGTAGCTTAATCCATTTAAAACCCAAATGCTCCAAGGCAAAGGCCAGGTCTCTGCAGTCCAGCTAGGGGCTCCCTTGGAATGCCCCCAGCCAAGGCTGAGCCTGCAGTCCTGAAAACAGCCCTCATCCCATGGCCTCCAGTGCCGCCACCCATGTGTGTTTGCTTAGCACTAACTCACTGCCCTGCGGTTCTGTTAGTTTTCATTGCTTCTTTATTAATTGGCTTTTCTGTCCTTGGGATTATTTGATTTCCACTTAATTGCTTGATGACAGCAAGGTTTATTTTTGTTCTTTCCTTTCTCAGAAAAGGGACGAGTGTTGGAGAGTGGGCCAGGCTGATTGCTCAGGGCTGTCTAGCCTCCCACCTAGATCCTGAGGTCCCCTTCCCATCTGTCACCCCACAGGGGAAGAAGGTGGGGTGGGAAGCAGAGGCTCCCGGGGGTATAGCCCCAGGCCTATTTGGGGCCACCAGACCATTAAAGAGAGAGCTCATGCCAAGGGCCAGCTGGGCAGGGCCCTGGACACAACATCCATACTCTCAGCTGCCTGTAAGTGGGAGCCACTGATATTTCAGCTGAGGCCACAGAAGCTCCCAGGGAACTTGCCCTTGGCCACAGAGCCAGCATGCTGGGCGACAGAAAACAGGCCTGTGAGATGCAAGGCAGACCCTTCACTTTCCATGCATGCAACCTGGAGGGGGAAGAATTAGGTAGAAACTGTAGCCTCTGGAATCCAAGGACCAGACCTCTCAGAAACCCATATGCAGTCATTCATCTCTTCAGTGAGCATGTAGTAAACATACACAAAGTCCCAGCCATGTCCTGATCATTGGAAATGGAAGAGTGACCATGATGGACTTAGATCTGGCCCTTCCGGGCCTTGAAGCTGTGTAGAGTTGACCACACCCACCTCCATGCGGGAGCGAGTAACTTGTCAGGGCTGCACACTGTGTGGGCCTGTGCTGAGTCTGACGCTCCCCGTGTCTAATGCTCGCAACAGCTCTGGGGAAGGACTATTGTCCCTGGGTTACAGGCAAGGATCTGAAACGTGGAAAGGCTGAGGGATTTGTTCAAAGTCATGTAGCTATCAATGGAAGCCAGAGTTTGATCCCAGATCTGCCAGGAGCCAAATCCTGGGCTCTTCAATGCCCATGCTGGGAGCTGGAGAGGGGTCTTGATCTCCTGGGCTGGGCCAAGATGAACCTGAGAATGACTGGGATCACTGGGTGTGTAGTGGGATACAAGATGGGGCACATTACCCAAGACTGGTAAGACTGGAGGGGGTTGTCATGGGACTCTGAAGGAGATGCCTCCTTCACCCACAGCAACTGAGGTCACACCTTGAGCGGGGCACCCAGCCGTGTCTCTGAGTGGTCTCCCAGCCCTCAGGACTCTCTTGCTGGGGACTCACAGGGCCTCAGCTTCAGAGTGGCACCCTTTTCCCTCCACTGCACTTGGGTTTCCAGGACTGGCTGGGCTTCAGTGACCCAACCCCCCTACCCATTTACACTTGGGGCCCAGTCTGGCCCCAAGTTCCTCAGGCTCATTCCTCAACACCATACAGCTCCCCTGCTCCCAGGATCCACCTCCAGCAAGCCAGGCCTCTTTGCCTGGAGGCCTTTGGTGGCAACAAAATAGCCAACAGGATCCAGCACATGTGGTACCCCAGAGCTTCACTTGCCCCCTTCCCTCTGTGCGCTGCATCCTTCCCCTGCTCCTGCCAGCCTTCCCTGCTTACAGCCCCCTCACCAAGGCTGGCATGAGGCTTTGCTTTGTCTGGCACTAATGATCACTCCACACTCTGCTTCCTGTCAGCTCACCTGCTCACTACTACTCATCTGACTTGTTCTCAAGATTCAAACTCTAAATTCCAAGATGCAGGGCTCCGATGGGCTCCGATGGGCTCAGGATATGTCATAGGTCCACCTATGCTCCAATCAGCTCTTCCCTTGAGAGATGGCATCTCTTGGACATAGGGCTGCCCTTGCTAAGGGGCCTGGGTCTCTAACATGGGCAGTGGACCCAGCAGCAATGGTTGAGACTTGGGCACCTACTGTTCTTCAAGCAGATTGGTACCTGCAAGTCTCTGGGCTTGGACTTCGCTGTCCCCTCTGCTTGAAGCACCTACCCATAAGTCTCTGGCCTTTGTGCTCCAAACTATTTGATTTCTCAAATCCCCCCCAAAACACATTTAGATGACCCCTTCCCCACTTCCTGTTCCATGACCACATCCAGCGACACACTCCCCTGCCCAGGCTCTTTCCCCCCAACGCCCTGACCGGCCCCTGCCCAGGCCTAGTTGGCATTGGCACCCTATACTTCACCCCACCCCTCAGTCCCCACCCTGGTGGCCAACATTGGTGATCCAACAAATCAAATTCAAAACTAGGGTAAACCAAATGCCACCTTGTTGGGAAAAAAAAAAAAAAAAAAAACATTTGCCAGGCTTTTCCATAACCAAGCTGACTCCCTCTATATGTTGAGAACAGTCCTCCTCGTCATTGTGACTGTTCCGCAGCCAAGAAAACAACAGCAGTACCACCAGACTAGACACTTTGGCCAGGTCCCCCCTTGGCCAGGTCTCTAGGCTGTGCTCCATCTTCCCCACATCCCCACTCAGGAACCCATTTCCTTCCCTTCCTGAAACCTCATCTAAGTTAAGAACCACAGTTAAGAAAACGAATGGAAGGGCCAGTGAGATAGGTCAGCAGCACAAGCACCTGCTTGGCAAGCGCAAGGTCCTGAGTTCGGTTCCTGGTACCCACATTAAAAAAAAAAAAAAAAAAAAAAAGGAAAACGAATGGCAAGTCATAAGTGAGGAGGGAATATTTGCAAAATATATCTGTTAAAGGACTTGAAATGAGAATATATGAAAGAACTCCTACAACACAATAATGAAAACATAGCCCAGTAAAGAAAAAGAGAAAATATTTCAACAGACATTTCACAGTAAGGCAAGGGCATGTGCACTAGATGCACACCCACCCTGCCCTATGGCCCCACAGCCCCACTTCTAAATGTTTACCTAACACAAATGGAAAACATATGTCCACAAAAAGACTTGTACAAGAATGTTCACAGCTGCTTTATTCACAGCAGCCCCCAAGTGCAAACAACCCAAAACAATCTGTCTGTGAATGAGAGGGTAGATAAATGACTTACGACCGCTGTTCAGGGATACAAAAAGAATGAAGAACTGACAAGTGCAATAACTTGTACGAATCTCAAAACTGTGAGGAGTACACACTGTATGATCTCATTTGTGTGAAATTCTAGAAAGGTTTGTATTTGGGGGGTAAGTTGAGTTTTGTTTTTTGTTTTTTGGTTTTTTGTTTTAAATGAGAACTCTGATGCTTTTGCAAGATGAGAGCAGTGATTGGAAAGGGCAGGAACAGACTTTCTGGGTGATGGAAATGTCCCATAACTTTATAGAGTATAGGTTTACGTATGTGTATTTGTCACCTCCTCTCACATCTGCAAACCTTTTAAATTTGAGATTACAAAGTCAGGCCACTTAGCAGCTGAAGATGATGCTCTCACTCACTTCGTATGAAGAGCTGGAGCTCATTTGGCCTTCCAATTCTAAGCCCTGCGAATTTTTTCCCTCTTCTTTTTGAAACACAGAGTAATTTCAACCCTATTTTCACAGATGAGAAGCTTTCGACTTTAACACCAGAACTTGGCTTTCATTTACTTTTTGATCCTCAGAATACATTTTTCTAGGCCAAAGGGACCCCCTGATCCTCCCAGTCAAGCTTGAGTTGTGACAGAAATGATTGCTCCAACCTAGAAAGGAAAGGTGACCTACCCAAGGTCCCTGGGCTCTACAGGGTGAAGACGCAGACAGATATCCTGCCTCCCCTTGTTTGGACTCTTCTCACTCGGTTGCACATGGTCATTTTTTATAATTTGCAGAAACTATACACTGAAAGAGAAAAAACGGGGCTAGGATGTGCCCTGTGGTGGAGCCTTCCCTGTGTGAGGCCCTGGCTTCCATCCCCTTCACTGCAGAAAGAGAGAGAAACAGAGACAGTAGCAGAGACAGAGATAGAGAGATAGAAACAGAGAGAGAAAACAAGGAAGCGATTGAACCAACCAGTATCACCTTGGAGAAGATTGAGGCCTAAGTGGTTCAGACACAGACAGCATAATTATGCAGAGCCCCCGGGCCCTGGGCAGAATCTTAAGCCCTGAGAAGTGGTGGCTGTGGGGCTTCTGTTCCCCCTGACACTTAGAGTAAAGCAGAGATTCTGGGATCTACCCATCATTCTGGCTGCTCCCCTAAAAGAAAGCCAGATCCATGCAGGGCTTGCTCCATGCCAAGCCCTTTGCATGTGTCACATCTGGCCTTCCCAACTACTCCATGAGTTAGGCACCACTGTCACTCTGCCTACCCTACAAATTAGGAGACTGAGGCTCAGAGAGCTATGCAACTTGCTCCAATCACACAGCAGGAATACAGCAGATCTAGGATTGGAAGCTGTGTGGATCCAGAATCCAAGCTTTTCCCAACACTGTCTTCAGATCAGATGTTTTTTAATCCAGAGGCTGGGAAGGAGCCAGGTGGAGGGAGATCAAGTAGGACCTAGGGCCATTCCATACACTGAAAACTGCGGGGGTCATGAGTACTGGAGCCATGCAAGTCAGCAGGTAACCTGCCTTCTTGCTGCCAGCCTGGTGGGCCCAGCCAGCAGAAGCAGAGGTCAGATGCTCAGCTGAGGTCAGGTGTTTCCTCACCGCCCAGCCCCAGGCTGCCCCTGCCCATGCAGACAAGCCCCAGAACAGAGGGTGTGGCCCTGCCCCTCAGGTAACATCAAAGTAGAACTACATGGAAGCAGACTGTGCCAGGGCCACGAGGAAAACTTGCTCTAATCCCAGACATGGTCACAAGTGAAGGGAGGAGAGAGAAGAGAAAGACAAGGAGGAAGAGGCAGTGGTAGCTCTGACTGTTGACAAATGAAACTGCTCTCTCCTTTTAGCTTGGATCTCAGAAGGATGCTCCATGGCATTTGTGCTCACCCAGATAGAACACAGCACTTTTGCAGCAACTGTCAGTGCCCTGCAATTCCCAGGCCCCAGGATCTCACTGGCCTTTGTCCTCGATGAACAAGCCCCTCCAGTCACATCATCCACTTTGCTGCTTCTCAAAACCCCAGTCCCAGACTTCTGCAACCACAGCTCCCTGTGCCTTCACTTCCCCCTGATAGCATGGGATTAGCTCCCTTTCTTCCAAGAAGACCCAGCAATTCCAACTGGAATTGCTAATCCACTGCACCATTTTACAGTCTCCACCATCTTGCTTTTTCTCTGCCATGCCTCTTAACCATCAGCCCAACCAATCCTGTCCTAACATATGTTGCTTTCACTTGTCTCTGCACATAAGCTGCACGAGCGCAGAGAGTTTGTCTGTGGTGTTCACTGCTCTGCCCTGAGTTTCTGACAGTTCCTAGCATGCAAGCGCATCACCATCCTTCGGCTTTTGGCAGGCAAGAGCCAGCACCACCTGAGCCAGAGTCTGGGTTGGTGTTTGGACGCAGCTAGAAGATGTCACATACAGACACCTGAAAAATCACCCAACTGTGAATGAGTATGTGAGTGAGGGCAGTGAGAGCCAGCATGCAAGGCCAGGCCATGGAGGAAATTTCCACCAAGTAGCCTCGATCATGATGGTAATTACAGCCACACATTTCTCTCCACCACAGCATATGCTTCTACTCAAGCAGGTGGGTCCAGGCTCACACTGTGTGTGCATGTGTATGGGTATGAAAAAATTAGGAAAAGATAATCAGAGCTAACAAACAGACAGAAAGTGAGATGGGGGAGCAAGAGCTACCTGGAATATCTTGCAAAGCTGAGTGACCATGGCACCTCATGCTGCTGAGAGTCCCCTTGCACTGTCACAGGAGTGCAGTTATGGGTGTGTCCTCTCTATCTGTCTGTCTGTGTCTGTCTGTCTCTCTCTCTCTGTCTCTGTCTGTCTGTCTGTCTCTCGCTCTTCTCCTACAGCACTGGCTCTTTGCTGATATGAGCAATGTCCCTTGTTTTGACTAACTGGGTGTCTAACTGGGTGTGGCAGGTGTTTGGTACATCTGTGACACTCAGGTGCCTCAAACTGCACTGGTGAGGCTGATCTAGGGACCACAGCAGGCTTCCCGGGCTCTGCCCCTCTCCAGGCATGGCACTGGTCCTGCACTCTTTGCACTCCCCCTGGCACCTGTAAAATAAGCCATTATACTAGAGGAGCATTCAGGGTGTTTCCAACACTAATGTTCCAAAGTCCATGAGCTAATGCCTGAATGGAGACAGTTGCTACCCTCGCCTAGAGGGAAACTGAGGTACCACCAAAGATATACTATTCGCCAGTTTCATTTGTACACCAGGGTCAGCCCCTCTTTTTCCTGGTATAGTACCCAGCTTCCTGGGATCCACCTTTTGCCTCATTGTCCATTCATCCAAGACTCTCCTGCCTATGTCACATCTCTTCAGTCACACTGCCACCAGAATGACCACACTGAAGCTCAAGTTTAATTGTGCCTCCCCTCCTGCAGGTTCTTTAGTGGCCCCCATGGCCTACAAGAGAGGGCACAGTCTTACCTGGTATTCAAGGCCCTCTTCAACATGACACCAACTTCTCTCTCCCTTCTCATCCCCTCTCCATATCCTGTGCTCTCTCACCTCTGTGCCTTGACTCAGGCCAGTGCCCCCTCCTGGGATGCCTTCCCCTTCCAGGAGCAACTCTACTCCCAACACCCAGTCAGAGCCACCCCTACCCTGCACTAAGCTGTTCATACAGTGGAGCATTTGCCCAGCCCTGCCCCTGCCCTCTGGATTTGTTGTGGGCATCTGTAGCAGTATGTCAGGGACTTGCTCTGGCTGACCTGTGTACACTTCCCATACCAGCCAGTGACCCACATATTCTAAATGCTCTTCTAAATTGTCAAGGATCCCAAGCCAAGGTAGAAATAACCACCAATACTGGAGCATGAGCCCTATCCCCAGCACTGTTCTCCTTCGTGGTAGAATAAAAATTATATCTGGTCTCTGTCCCCCATCTCTAGCACAGAGTTCTTAGAATCCTTGGAAGTTCCTATATGACAGGATCTTTCATTACTTATAATGAACCCCTTTGAATCACCCCTGAGTTCTTAGTGAGGAGACTCTTGATGATTCCCTCCCTCTAACCCTAAGAGCTTCAGGATAGGGGCTGGGAGCCAGAGGAACTGATTAAGTAATTAGAAGGTTTGGGAATTTCCAGTCCCACATCCAAACCTCTGGGGTGAGGGGGGTGTGACGCAGAGTGAGTTAATCACCAAAGGCCACAATCATGTCCATGAAATGAAACCTCCATAAAAATCTCCTAAATGACAGGCAGAGTCCTTGGAGCATCCAAATCAGTGAACATCGCAGTGCACCCCAGCTCCATGGAGACAGAGTCTTTATAGCAAATTATCAAGTCTTGGATAAGGGGGTTGTAGGAATCCCCAACTTTGTCACAATAACAGGTGGAAGTGCAGAGAACCTGGGGACTCAAAACTTGTGAGCAGCATCTCAAGTGAGGGCAGATGTGTAGGACTGAGCCCTTAAACCTGTGCCATCTGATCTAGCCTGGGGTAGTTAAGATCAGAATGATACCACATTATAGGCTGCCCAATTGGTGTCAGAAAATCAGAGGTTTGATTAGATGCAGGAAAAACTCATCAAACTCTTACATGCATTAACTTATCTCATCCCTCAACAGTCCAATGAGACAGGCACTGTTTCTTCCCACCCCGACAGTACAGACCAAGATAGTGAGGCTTGGGGACCTACCCAAGGCCACAGAGCGCATAGCAGCACCATCGTTAAGAGTCCAGACAACCCAGCAGCCATCAGAGCCATGTTCTCCATTCCCACATGTCCTGAGAACCCTCCCGACACCCCTACTTGGCCATGCTTGGCTCCTGGGCACCCCCAGCCCTGTTTATCTTCAGACAAGATGCACAAGGAGGCCGGTGAGATGGCTCAGCGGCTTAAGCGCCTGCCCGGCAAGCGCGAGGGCCCGAGTTCGACTCCCGGAACCCACATACGAAAAAGGGGCCGGTGATATCGCTCAGTGGCACGGGCGCCTGCTGGCGCGCGAGGTCCTGAGGTCGACCCCCCGGTACCCACAAAAAAAAAAAAAAAAGATGCACAAGGAACCCAGCACCTGTCCAGGGATGGGCTGGGAGGGCTGGTTTCCTGGAGTGAGGCTCACAGAAGGGGACAGTGTGGATGACTGATCTTGAGCCTGGCCTAGGAAAGATGTCTGCAGTTCGGGGTGGGGGTGTGCTTTCCAAGGTAAATCCTTAGTGGGTTCTTATCTGCCTCTTCCTCCTTCGGTAAATGGAAGGAGGACTGAGTGAGCGAGAAGGGAAGAAGACAGAAGGGAAGACAGAAGGGAAGAAATGGGGAGAGCAAGGGGGGGCCCTCTGCCTTCAGCCTTAAGCAAAACCCTAATTGCTCCAGCCACACAGCTGGCCACATGTAAGAAGATACCTTCCTAGAGCATTCAACATGGATATGACAGGGATGACAACTGCCTTCTCCCTTCTATGAAGCTTCTTAACAGAAGCTTGTGGGACCTCAAATAAATAAGAGGGAAGAACAATTAAGGGCCCCCAAAGCTATATTTACCTGACTCCCAACATCTGGATGAAAAGTGCAAATCATCTCTGTCAGGATTTTTTTTTTCCCTGTACAAAGCTCTAGATACTTGGAAACATCTGGCTTACTCTGCTTTCCTTCCAGGTGTTCAGCATTGTCTAGAGTCAAGCTGAGTGGGGTTGCTGACAGCTGAGGGCTGGGAAGCTGGGGTTCAAGCTGAGAAGGCCAAGGGATAGAGAAACTCCTCACAGCCCCCAAATTGCAGGGAGCTGAAAGACACTGATATTTATACATGTTCCACTGGGAATCAGCTGGCCCAGCACAGAATTAGCTGGCGTCTTCCTGCTCCTGCATTATGCAGGCAGCAACTTTGATCAAATCTGGCAACCAGATTTATGAATCAGTCAATATTTATTGCAGGGAACAATCCATCTTCATGTCTGGTCTGTGCACACAGAACTGTGCTCTGGGCACACCCAAGGGTCTTGATGCTAAATGTTGGAAAGGTCTTGGTAAACACACTGAGGGAGGGAGCAACAGATAGGGCTCGGACACTAGTCAACATGGAGACAAACTGTAAGGTAGCGACATGTCAGGTGAAGAGGTGGGAGCTACCTTATGTATCCACCTTGTATCTGTCCTTTCCCACTCTCCTTACCACCCGACTCAACACAACTTGTTATATAAGTTGAAGTCAAATGTAAAATTCTGACATAATGCATTCCAAAGCAAATGAAAAGTATGTTGTTGCTTCTGTCTAATTACCTGCTCTTGTTCCTTCCCCCATCAAACTGGCCTATTAAAGAAGATAATTGAGCCTGAACTCCCAAGCTGTCTTCTGATAGACCAATCAGGGAGTCAAGGTCATAACTCTGTTGATGAGTGTGATCAGGGAAAGATTACTCAGGTTTCTCTCATTTGCATGCCAGCACTGATTGGCTACATCACTGACCCCTGAGGTACAAAGCAAGCTCCCAGTTAGAGGAGAGGAAACCAGATGCCCATCCATGCAATGGCAGTTGGCTCCTTTGGAGAGCTAAGAAGCATGGTCTATGGAATGAAGCAAAATGATTCTGAGCCTCTCAGCCTAATTAGAAGACCGGGAACAAGGAACAGAAAGCAAGAAAGTCGAAAAAGAACAGAAGAAAAGTTTGCCAAAACCCAACCTCTACTGACTCTTCTTAGCCCTAACTCTGCTCTCTGGCTGAGCCCTCCTTATTACTTTCCTCCTGTACTCCAACACAACCACACTTTAGCTGCTGTGCCACATCCTTCCTCCATAAACCCTTTCCTGCTTGGGACTTCTTGCATAAATTCAAGGCACTAAGGGGAGAAAAACAGGGGAAATGTTTTGCAGAAGTCTTGTACTTTCCCAAAATTTGTAGCACCGAGCTTCTGCCAGTGGGTACCTCAGGTTTCACCTTCCTCATTCCTGTGGCCTTCACACCACTCTGGCATATGGAGGCTGTTTTCACAGGGATGGAGGAGCTGAGAGGTAGTGATGGTGTGGGGGGGGGGACTAGAAACTTTCCCTCCCTCCCTTAAGACCTGGGTGGGGGAGGTGGACAGGTGAAAGGGGCAACTCAGGAACTACCTGCACAGATGGCACCAAGCAAGAAGGGGCCTGGGTCAGCCCAGAGGAGCATGATTGATGGAAAGAGAGTAGGAAGTATCCAGAGGAGCTAAAGGACAGCTCCCCTCCCCATTCTCAACTAAAGTCAGGATATCTGGGTATCTGGGCTCTTAATTTAGCTCTGGACCTCTGGTCAATTGCATCACCTCTCCAGACACCTATAAAATAAGGAACCATCTCTGCTCAGACGTCCCCCAGGAGTACTCAGCAAGTCAACACCCAAGAAGAGCTTGAACCTTTGTGACTGCAAAGGGCAGAAGCAGGACCGATTGGTAATACTGCAGGGAGGCAGGCTGGGAATGATGTAGGAGTATGCAAAAGAGGTTTCTGTATGCAATGGAAGCAATTGAGATAGTGATCTTCCTGTCACCAGAAGCATCCAAGCATACTTTGGATGGCCATCTGTTGTAGAGTATATCTTCTGGACACTTTCCTGCTCTACATGGCGGTTTTGCATAATGTGTTGGCTGCCTCTAACTCTCTATGATTCTATGATTCATCCAGTGAATGTTTATCAGCTGCCCACTAGACCCAGCTCTGATGCTAATGTGTTGTGTGAATCCATTTTTCCTCTTGGAACCCAATTCCCCATACAAAAAGTGAGGGTGTTTGATCAGCAGACCTCTGAGGTCTCCTCTAACACTGACCAGCTGCCTTATTCAATCAGCAGTGGGGTCAGAAGAAATTACACAGGCCTACTTCCTCTCCCATCTCCTTCCTCGTACTTCTTCCTGCTCTACCCACAACTTAGCAGAGTTGAGACAGCATGAACTTCTCCTGGCTTGGAATGCCATATGAAACAGATGGCTCTGTTGCCATGGGGACAGATGAGCTACTTGTCCTGGGGGCTGGAGATCGGGTAGGGGTAAAAGCAGCGGGGTGATTTACTTCTGCAATAGCCCAGCCTGGAATCCACACGAATGTTAAACAGGGGTGGCTCCAAGCAATCACTCAGCCAGACAGATCAGAAACCACTTAAATGAAAGGCCTGGAACATTTGTGCATCTCTTCCTGGGACTGCCTGCAACTTCCCCAGCTTCCTACCCCCACTGTACAACCTTGGGCTGGTCAACCTGCTTTCCACTGGGGATCTCACTCAACCCTCCCCCAGGCAAAGCTGGAGTTCTTCAGGAGAGGGATACAGGCAGCTCTAGATTTGCTGGGGACAGAGAGAGGTCGATTTCTTGGGCTCATTAGGAAAGAGTCCAACCACAAGCAGGCTGCCCCAGGAGGGAGGGAGCTCCTCATTCCCAGAAGGATTCAAGCTGGATAGGGAGGATCTTTTATCAGAGATGCTCAGAATGGCTTTCCATCAAGCAGGGAATTGAGCCTGGCAATTTCTAAAGGTGGGGATTCTGAGTCTGAGATCTTGTGATGGCAGATGCAGTAGAATGCAGTGGTAATTAGTATGTACTTTTGAGTTAGACATAGGCACAGGTCCCACCTCTGCATCTAACTTGCTCATAACCTTGTGAAAATTAACTTGTTCTGAGACTCTGTTTCTTCATCTGTGAAAAGTGAATCATAATGCTGGTTTTATAAAGATTTTTTAGAAAGGATTTAAATAAAACAATGTATCTCAAGTGCTTGGCACAGAAATTTGTAGGTATTAAGTACTCAATAAGTGGTGGTTATTATTACCTTATAATCAGTAAGCATACACAGGAATAGGAGCACTCTAAGTGGTCTGCCATTTACTGTGTAACCTTGGTAATTTTTTCATCATCTCTGTGACTCAGTTTCCTCTTCTGTAAAGCAAGGCCTGTAACAGTGCTTACCTCATAGGGTTATTTCGAGGACTATATCCTATAATCTATTCAAATAATACAACCTAGCACCCAATAGAAGTATGCTATTGCCATGAACTGAATGGTTAATGCCCCCAATTTTTACCTTGAAATTTTTACTCCCCTCCATGTTATGGTATTAAGAGCTAGGACTTTGGGACTGTAATTATGTCATGAAGAGGGGACCCTAAAAATAGGATTAGTGCCCTGATGAAAGGGAACAGGAGAGCTCTTTTGCTCTCTTTTCACCATGTGAGGATGTACAATGAAAGGACCTTTGCCAGAGTCTACCATGCTGGCATTCAGATCTTCAAATTCCAGCCACCAGTACCATATTAAATAAATTTCCAAAAATATAAAAACTAAAAATTAAAAAAAATAAATTTCCATTGTTGATTAGTGTTAGTTACCTTTCTTGTCGCTGGGACACAATGTCCAACACCTACAATTTAAAGGGGAAAAAGTTTAACTTGGCTCACCATTTCAGGGGATTCAATCCATGGTTCAAGGCTCCAAGACAGGAACATCATGGTGGAAGTGTGTAATGGACCAAAGCTGCTTAGTTCAAAACCACCAGGAAGCAGAGCAGACCAATAGCACTAAGAGAAAGGGGCCAGGAAACAGATACTATACTTAAGGTCACCCCTTCAGACCTACTGGGACATACTTAAAAGTGTGCTTTACTAACCTCCAAGGTAGCTCACAAGCCATTCAAGCTGACAATCCAGCTTAACTGTCACAATAAGTCACCCAGTCATTAGTACTTTGTTATAGGAGTCAGAAGTCACAAAGACAGATATCTTCTTCTTTTTCTTCATCATATTACTTCATCATATTACTGTCATCATTCCCACCCTCATCTCTGGGTCACATCTCCAGTTCCTGGTAGTTGTTAGGACTTCTTCAAAGATCAAGCAAACAAATCAGCCAGATATGAAATGAATGGGAAACCTATCAACAGTAAGCATTGGAAAGGTTCTGCTGTGCTTGTAGCCCTGGCCTTGCCCACAGGGAGCAAGGAGCTGTTCGTGAGAGGCTTGCACTGAGTTCAAGCAACTAGCAACTTCAGTGAGAAACACAAACAGCAATAAGTTCTACAAAGCATCAAAGAGTTGTTGTGTCCCTGATCATACAACTAGATAGGCTTTCTAGAAGAAAGGAGAGTTGCGGAAGGCTTGAAAGAAGGGCAGGGTTGACAAGTGTCAGGCATGGAGAGGGAAGGTAGGTGGCAACCTACATAAGGGAATAGTGAGGGGGAGATCCAGGATAGCAGTACACATGGCCTTGTGGAAGGCAATAATGGCACAAGGAGATGGTCCCCTATCATGGTAGATGTACCTGCAGATGGGGTGAGAAGAGTATTAGAAAACAAGGAAGAGCTACATATAGAAGACAGAGATTTGGATTCTATTTCCACCTGGTAATTGAGTGACTTAGAACAAGTTACTTAATATTTCTCAGCCTGTTTCCTTACTCTTACAAGGAGGTTAGTATATGCCCCTATAAAAATATAATTATAAACTTACAGTAAAATGGTTGAGTGGTGAACAGCAGAGAAAGAGCCTCTCTGAGATTTGGTGTCCAGATACTAGAATATAGCAACATGAGGAAGAGAAAAAAGAGGGGAGTGGGTCACCAGGAACGAGGAAGGATCTGAAGCAAGAATTGAAGCCCACAGGGAAAGGGAAGAGCAAAACTTCAATGAAGAAGAAGAAGATGGCAAGGGTCACTTTCTCCCAGAGCCTGGACTCACGGCATGGGAGGTGCAGCTTGAACCTGCAGATGCATGGTGACTACTGGTGACCCCAGAGGTCTCCAT
The DNA here is from genome assembly GCA_028451465.1 of Erethizon dorsatum. Lineage (NCBI taxonomy): Eukaryota > Metazoa > Chordata > Mammalia > Rodentia > Erethizontidae > Erethizon > Erethizon dorsatum. The sequence goes on from CM051826.1 coordinate 44,783,038, forward strand.
GAAGAGGCACACCTGTGGAATGGAGCAGTGGATGAAGCAGACTGCAGTGGCTGGTGAGTTATTCAGGTTTAGATGTCCCACAGGAGAGGGCACTTGGCTAGGAACCATCTCGGAGAGGGGCCAACTGAGCTCAAAATTCAGACCAACTGCTGGTTCCATCTAGCAGCTTCCAGCTGAGTTCAAGCCGGCAGGAGGCACATGGACTGCTGCAGGCTGAACAAGTCTGGTTCCAGCCTCACAATCAGAAAGCATCCTGAACTTCACTGGAAATAATTGTGCAGTCTCACTGGGATTATCCACTACTGCTCTGGAAAGCTACTGCTAGATTGTTGAGATTAATTAACATGGATCTGGACTCTGTCTGCCCATGCTGTCTACCAGTGACAGCAGAGACATATCCTAAAGTAGACATTTTTTCTTTTTCTCTTTTCTTGTTTTTGTTTTGTTTTGTTTTATCTTCATTGTTTGTTCTTGTTTTTATATGAGTTTGAACACGGTTTCTACTTTTTTGTTGTTGTTGTTCTGTTCTCTTTTATTCTGTTCTTGTTTTTATTTCTTCTTTCTCTCTTTCCCTCCTGTCTCCTTCACCAGTTTCCCAAAGTTTGCATGGTTGTCCTTTGTCCTCCAGCCTTGCTTCTAATCTCTTCCTCTTCTTCTATTTCTCTATTTTTTCCCCTAACCCCTTTTGAATTTTCTCCCCTGAGGATAAAATTGCCATATTGAAGGCTTATTTACTGAATACAATTTTCTGGCTTGTTTTAGATTTTGTTATATAACCACACATCTAGTTCATATGCTTAAAGGTAACAAATTAATAGTTACCACAGTTTGTCATTTTCTAGCCTGTGTTTGATGCTGTTGTTATTTCTGATTGCACCACTTTTGCCAAAGTGACGTAATTGTTCTAACCAGTTGTTCTTCCTAGTATGTCAAGGCTGAGATTGCCTAAGGGTCATTAAAATACTATAGGTCAGTGACAAAGAACCAGGGGCTGAGCCAAGTAGGCAGCAACTTCTCATCCCCAATAAACTGAAGAGGTAGGATCTTGCAACAGACTCAAAACCTAAAAGCCAGCTACATCTGGAAGACATCTCAGAGAAGTACTCATTTCCTAAGGATGCTAAATACTAGCAATAAAGGTACTCACCATAGGCAATATACAAACATCAACCCAGGCATTAAACTAAAAACAAATGGAAAGACACTTAAACAAGATGCAATCTTAGACATTCCAGCTCACCAAAGGCAAACCTGGGAGGCAATGAGGTGAAACAATCTGAAAGCCACCCACTTTGACTCTCTGACATGGTAATGGCAGAAGTAACAAAGCAAATTAACGAGGCTATAGAAAAAATCAAATCAGAAGTAATTTCTCAGATAACTACAGAGATGGTGACCATGATGAAAGACATACTTGGTGACTCTAGAGCAGGTACAGATAAAAAAAAATAGAGGAGCTTAGGAAAATGATGGAAATCATGAATGCCCAACATAGGAGAGAAATGGAATCCATGAAATAGATTCAAACAGATATCCAGAAGATTAAAAATTTCATTGAAAGTGTATGCAGCAGAATGAGCCAATGTGAGGATAGAACATCAGATATAGAAGACAGGATTGCAGTTAGCAATCATGAAAAAAAAAAGATTTCTTAAAAATAACAAGGGACCATGAAAAATCAATTCAGAAGCTGCTAGATGATGCAAAGAAGAATAACATAAGATTGATCAGTGTCAATGAAAAAGCAGGAGATAGCACAAATAACATAAACTTGTTCACAGACATCATGACAGAAAACTTCCCCGGCAGGGAAAAAGAATTTGACATATAGATAAAGGAGTCATATGGAACTCCAATTAGCCATGATCAAAAAAAAAAATCTACAGCAAGGCACATAATAGTGAAGATTCCAGAAATTCAACACAAGAACAGAATATTAAAATCTGTTAGAGAAAAGAAACAAATCACCTATAAAGGATAGCCTATCAGAATCACAGTAGAATTCTCAACACAAACACTCAAGTCAAGGACAGCTTGGAGTGAAGTATTTCAAGCTCTAAAAGTAAACAACCTCCAATGCAGATTGATGTACCCCACAAAACTATCTTTCAAAATTGATAGAGAAATAAGATACTTCCATGACAAAGAATACCTGAGGAAATTCGTGAACACCAAACCAGCACTCCAAAATGTTGTGAATGACATCTTAGAAAGCGATAACAAGGATTACAACTCCATGAATCCCAACAGAATGAATCCACCAGGCAAGGCAAACAATTAAATGGAGGGGGAAAAGGGGAGCCAACAACAGCAAAATAACATGGCAAGGATATGTCAATGCATATGCCAATATATATCAATTATAACCATCAACATTAATGGTCTCAATTCACCAATTGAAAGAAACAGGTTGGCAGAATGGATCAAAAAGCAAGATCCAACAATATGCTGCATACAAGAAACACATTTAATTCAAAAAGAAATTCATAGATGGAAAGTCAAAGGATGAAAAATAATACTCCATGCAACAGGATCCCAGAAAAAAGCAAGGGTAGTTAACCTATTTGCAGACAAAGTGGATTTCAAGCCAAGCCTGATTAAGAGAGACAAAGAAGGTCACTACATCCTTGTAAAGGGAACAACTCAAGAGGAAGAGATAACAATCATAAATATATATGCACCAAATACCAGTGCACCCAACTTTATAAAACAAATATTAACAGACATGAAAAATCAAATAAGTGCTAATATAATTGTAATGGGGGACCTCAATACCTCACTGACAAAGATACATCAACTAGACCAAAAATCAACAATGAAATATTAGAACTGAACCAAACTTTGGAACAAATGGACTTAGTAGATGTCTACAGAGTGCTCCACCCCACAACATTAGAATACACATTCTTCTCAGCTGCACTTGGGAGGTTCTCCAAAATAGACCACATACTAGCTCATAGAACATGCTTAAATAAATGCAAAGGAATTGAAATTAGCCCCTACATATTACCAGACCATAGTGCAATGAAATTGGAAATCAATGGCAAAAGAAACCACAAGAACTTCATAAACACATGAAATTAAATAGCACCCTCCTGAACAACCAATAGGTCACAGATGAAATTAGACAGTTTCTACAATTAAACAATGCCAATACAACATATCAGAATTTCAGGGACAAAATGAAAGCAGTCCTATGATGGAAATTTATAGAGGTGAATTCCCATATCAGAAAAACAGAGCAAGCTCAAATGAACAACTTAATGTTGAACATCAAACTCCTAGAAAAAGAAGAGCAAGTCAAGCCCAAAGCTCATACGAGGGAGAAAATTATAAAGAGCAGAGCAAATACACATGCGTAAATACTGCATTTTTCTCAGGTGTGAGAAATTGAAAGTGTAAATAAGGACAAAAATATATAAGAAATATTGTGAAATAGGAAGAAAACGTCCAAATGGGAAGGAGAACTAGGGAGGGGTGAGGGGGAAAGGAAGGAAGGGAAAAGAAGAAAAGAAAAAATGGAAACAAAGCTTTCGTAAATAAGGAGAGGTAGAGGGGTTGAAGGGAGGGGAGGGGAATGGGAAAAAAAAAGATCAAGTTATATCACATACAAGTACAAATTCCCTACAATGAATGTGATCATTATATATACCTAAAATGTACCAATAAACAATTTTAAAAAACAAAAAACATAACTATAAGCTAATATTAATGTAGAACCTGGCATGTAGTAGATACTGAATAAATGGCAGCTATCACCTGTCTACAAGCAATGAATAGCCAAGGGAAGCTTTTTCCTGATATATTTCAGGAAAACAAGTCATTGAATGGTAGAAAGGATGGATTTGAATAAACAAGGAGAGGGAACAAGAAATCAGTTTAGAGACAGTGGCTCATGAGTTAGGCAATCCTGCTTCAAAATTTAGCACTGTCACTGGGCATGGTAGGGCACACCTGTAATTCCACCATTCAGGAGGCTGAAGCCGGAGGACTGCAAGTTCAAGGCCAGCCTGGGCCACATAATGAGACCCTGTCTCAAAACCAACAAACAATGTAGTAAAGGAAATGGAGGCTGAAGAAAAGAAAAAGAAATGGAGGCAACCTGAAGGAAGACCCAGCAGAGAAGTTGGCAACTATAGAGAAGAGTGAGAAATCATCAGTGGCTCCATGCTTTTAGGGAAAGGGGAACAGTAGAAGAGGGGACTGATTGAAGAAGGGCTGAGAAGTTTCACAAAGAAACTCTGGTCTTCATTAAGTGGAGATGTTATATATTCAGTCAACAAACATTCTGAGCATTTACAGTGCACAGGTACTAAGGATTTAAATATGAGTAGACACCGTTCCTGCCCTCAGGGACTTTGTGGAATCTGTGGAAGAAGCTAAGACATCAACAAATGCAATGAAGGATAACAGATGCTTCTATCCACAGTATCTGCCCAAGCAAGCTGTAGAGCAAGGAAGTGATTGATTTTACCAGGCTTCATGGAGGAAGTTACTCATAAACTGAGTAAATGTTCTCCAGGAAGATTGTAAGGGAAACATAGCCCATAAGCAGAGGAAATCATAATAAAAATAGTAACCAGAGAAAATGCATGAGATGTTCCAGACTTCAAAGTCACACTGCTGCTCAGGGATGTGAGAGCCAAAGCCAAGTCTGGAGTTACCTGGAAGGAGTGTGACATGGACACCAGTGTGGGCCACAGGGAAGGATGGAGAATACTGGGTTGGAAGTGCTGGGATCCTAAGGGAAAAGGAGATGGGAGTTCAGAACATGGGTTTAGAATCAGATGCATATGGGGAGAGTTCAGTTGGGAAGGATCAAGGATAATTCTTCCTTTAAGGTAGGAAGGCAAGAAGGAAGAGAGGATAGAGACATTTTGAAGTGAGTGGACACCTGAAAGACCTGCCAGGTCTACCTTAGAACTCTGCAGAAAAGCCAGAGGTGAAGACATTATTTCAAACAGAAGATACTTAAATGCATAAGTGAAGGTGAGGAGAGAGGTCTAGCTAAGCTAGATTGATGAGGGTAAAAAGAAAACACAACTAACTGTTATCAGGAATGAGAAGGGGACTATTACTACAGTTTCCAAAGATGTTAGAAAGATAAAAAGAGAATATTATAAAGAACTTAGACAAATTAGACATAGTCCTTAAAAAATATAAGTATTAAAACCGACACATGATAAAATAGAATATCTAAATAGCCCTATAATTTATGAACTGAAGTGAATTTTGTTATCAAGTCTCTTCCCACAAATAAACTCACCAAACATTTAAGAAATAATGCTAATCCTATACAAGCTTGGAAAATACAAAAAGATGAACTTTCCCAACTTATTTTATGATTTTGTATGAACCTAATACCACTTTAACCCTGGATTAACCTGACAAAGACACCAGAGACCACAAAAGAGAGAGAGAGAGAACAGATCAATAACCCTCATGATCATAGACTTTAAAATTCCATAACAAATTTTTGCCAAATCAAATCCAGTAATATATGAAAACAATAAATTCCTGAGGTTTATCCAAAAGTGCAAGATTATTTGAATACTCAAAAACCCATTAATATAATTCACTATATTGACAGAATAAATTTTTAAAAACCATATGATTGTTTTTGTAAAACTCAACACCTCTTCATCATTAAAAAAAAAATCTGAGTAAATATGGGAATTTCTTCCATTAGATAAAAGACATCTATAAGAACTTACAGCTAACATCACATTGAATGATGAACTATTATACCCATATCCCCTAAGATCAGGAACAGGGAAGGATGACCATTTTTACTACATCTATTTAACATTTTATTAGTGGTGTTGTCATGGTAATAAAGTAAGAAAAAAGAATAAAAGGTACAATGATCAGAAAGAAAGAACTAAAATTATTTTTATGTACTGAAGACATGATTGTTTTTGTACAAAATCCCAAACAATCTGCAAAATAGCAATTAGAACAAATAAGTGAATGTAGCAAATGATACAGGACAAAAGGGCACTACACACAGATCAATTATATTCTACATACTAGAAGCAAACCATTGGAAAATAAAACTTTTAATAATTCCACTTATAATATGGCCAAAAAACAGGAAATACTTAGAAATAAGTTTAACAAACAATGTGTAAGACCTATATACTGAATACTACAGAAAAAAATCACCAAGATCAATTAAGAGTAATTTAAATGAATGCCCCTGTATTAGAAAACTTCATATTGTTAAAATGTTAATTCTCAGGCAGGTGAGATGGCTCAGTGGCGTACGTGCCTGCCTGGCAAGCGCGAGGGTCCGAGTTCGACTCCCGGAACCCACATATGAAAAAAGGGCCGGTGATATCGCTCAGTGGTACGGGCGCCTGCTGGCACGCGAGGTCCTGAGGTCGACCCCTGGTACCCACAAAAACAAAAACAAACAAACAAAAAAAGATGTTAATTCTCCCCAATCAATAACTTCCCCTTCAATTCTATAGATTCAACATAATACCAATCTCAATTTCCAGCTGACTTTATTTGAAGAAATTGGTAGGCTTATTCTAAAACTTATATGGAAATACAAAGAACCTAGAATGCCCAAGGTAGTCTTGACAAAAACAAAGTTGAAGGACTTACACTACTGAGCTTCAAGGTTTGTTGTACAGCTAGTATACTGTCATCAAGACAAGACAGTGGTAGAAATACAGACATATCATCTAATGGAAAAGAGTAGAGATTCAGAAAATCAACCCATATTTATATGGTCAATTGATTTTCAATAAGGAACCAAAGCAATCCTATGGAAAAAGCAGTTTTCTCAATAAATGTGGCTAGAATAACTGTCTATCCATATGGAAAATTATGAACTTTCACCCCTATTTCACATGATACATGTAATCTAATTTGAGATGAATCATAGATCTAAATGAACAACCTAAAACTATTCAGTGCCTAGAATAAAACAGGCGAATATCTTCATAACCTGTAGATAGGCAAAATTCCTTAGACAATAGGCAAAGAAAATAATAGAAGAAAATGAAAACTTAGATTTCATAAAAATTTAAAACTTCTGCTTATCAAAACCATACTTAAGAAAATGAATGAGAAACCACAAACTAGGAGGAAATATTTGCAAAACATATCTGTTAAAGGACTTGAATCAAGAATATATAAAAGAGGGCCAGTGAGATGGCTCAGCGGCGTACGCGCCTGCCTGGCAAGCGCAAGGGTCCAAGTTCGACTCCCGGAACCCACATACGAAGAAAGGGCCGGTGATATCGCTCAGTGGCACGGGCGCCTGCTGGCGCGCGAGGTCCTGAGGTCGACCCCTGGTACCCACAAAAAAAAAAAAAGAATATATAGAATAACCCATACAGCACAATAATAAAAATACAAACAACTCAATAAAGAAAAGGAGAAAATATATGAACAGACATTTCATAGTAAGACATACGTACCCAGTAGTTCCACTTCTAGATATTTACTCAACACAAATGAAAAACACCTGTCCACAAAAAGACTTGTACAAGAATCTTCATAGTTACTTTATTCACAGTAGCCCCCAACTGCAAACAAACCATCCATGAATGAGAGGGTAGATAAATGAATTGTGAACACTACTCTGAATACAAAAATAAAGAATTGACATGTGCAACAATGTGAACGAATCACAAAACTGTGAAAAGTACGTGCTGTGTGATTCCATTTGTGTGAAATTCTAGAAAGGTTTATTTTTTGGGTTTTTTGCTTTGTTTGATTTTTTTAATGAGAACTGTGATGCTTCTGCAAAATAAGAGCAGTGATTGGGATGGGGCAGGAACAGACTTTCTGGGTAATAGAAAAATTCCATGTCTTTAAAGTGTTTGGGATTGTATATATGTGTGTCTTTGTCAAATCTCTTCAAAGTATATACTTCTGATTTGTGCATTTACTATTTCACTGAAGTAAAATTACACACACAGAATCATAAGCAAATATTGAATTCTTCTTAATAAGTGTTTGGGGTGAGATTCACTGATGTTTGCATCTTACTTTCAAATACCCCAAAAGTAAGACTGAAGGGTAGGTGTACATATAGGCATTTGATGAAAGATATAATGTGAAAAGTTGACAGGTGTAGGATCTAAATGCTGGGTGTATGAGTAATTCTTATAATTGCTCTGTACATTTAAAAATGTTATAAGCACGTAGGGGAAATAGTCTGCAGAGGGGCTCCAGCGTAGATCAAGAATGGAAAAAAACTAAGTAGCTGGAAGTGAGGACAAGAAGGAGTTGTCAGGACTTCCCTGGGGGCATCAAGGGCCCAGCTAGGATTCTCTAGCCTGTGTGCATTACAAAGTCAGAGGGCATGTTCCCAGAGGTTGTCTGTCAAATCACTCCCAGCCCCCACAAACTCTTTATGCAACAGGACATCTAGGCACAGGATGACCCCACTGCAGTCTCCATCTCCAGAAGGAGGGTGTCTCCCCTACGAGACCAGAGGTAACTTCCCACATCGGCCGGGGAGCTTACTTCAGCAGGACCTAGGTCTTTCCCATCACACTAGAAGCCTCCTTATGGGCCAGGCTACATCACTCTTCCATCAGCTTGGGAGCTCCTTGCACATGGGGCAATACCTCCACCATCAGAAGACAGCCTCTACATCTACCTTCCACCTGGGGAAGGCTTCTCAAAGGGCTGGCAAAGGCTTCTGTGTATCTCCACACAGCTCTCACCCAGGATCTGCAGACTGCGCTCACTGCAGAGAGTGAGGCAGGTGTGATTGACAAGATCCAAATAGGAGCGCTCTAACTTCAATCATCCCTGGAGCTGACACTCACTCGTTTGGATTTCAAATTTAGCCAGGAAAAAAAAAGAATGGCATTAATTCTGCATGGTGATTGAGACTTTACATGCCCTAGAGTGAAGAAATTTTAACTTGAAGTTCCCACAGCAACTGTAGCTGGGCAACATAACCCCTAGACACTGGCAGGAGATCACAGCTCTCCCCAGCTCAATGGGCAGGTGGGAGTGCAGCCACCTTCACACACTTGGGCCATAGGAACAAGAAAGGGGTGCACCCAAAGATCAGGAAGTGGGAGATGGGGGCCGGTGAGATAGCTCAGCAGCATAAGCGCCTGCCTGTCAAGCGTGAGGTCCTGAGTTCGACTCCTGGAACCCACATAAAGGAAAAAAAGGGCAGGTGATATTGCTCAGCAGCACAAGCGCTTGCCGGCAAGCACGAGGTCCTGAGTTCGACTCCCGGTACCCACATAAAAAAGTAAAATTAAAAAAAGGAAGTGGGAGATAGAACTAGAGTCCCAACAAGAGAATGCTTGCCACTCCTAGAAGATCTGCATGTGGTAACAACCTGAGGAACTAAAGTGAATTCTGCGGAGGGGCACAGGCATGACATAGGAAGGGAAACAACGAAAGTGTGCTTCCCTCCTTCAGAGCACCCCAAGAAATGTGCTTCCCCATACCTCATTCTCAATCTCTCTTTATCCCCCCCACACACACTCACACATACACACACAGTGCACAGCTTAAAATACAACTCATGCTCACAGGGATAAGTTCCCTAGCAACTGATGACGCATTTCCAGAGTGCGGCATGTTTGTATATCTAATGACATCTGGCTGAGAAGTGGAACGAGCTTGGTTATCATATGAGGTTTGAGATATATTTATATATTTGAGATATATTTGTCTCCCATCCTTCCAGTTTCTCAGAGCTCCCTCTTCCCTCTGGGCCCCTATAAGTTTGACTAACTTCCAGATTCTCTTTGAGACTCTATTCTAGTATGATAACAGTTGTTTCCTTACTCTGGAAGTGAAGAGGGCGCCACCAAGCTTAGCTGTGAAAACAAATCTGTTCTCTATGTCAGACTTTTCAAAATGGTATCTTGTGTTGACACTTTGCTGACTAGGGTGCAACAAGAGCAAATTAGATAACCTAAAGAGTTGTTTCACTTAAAAACAACTAATTTTTTGAGCCAGGCATTGTGGCACATGTTTATAGTGCCAGTACTCTGGAGGCTGAGGCAGGAGGATTACAAGTTTGAGCCCAGCCTGAGCAACTCAGTAACTTAGCAAGACCCTGTCTCAAATTTTTAAAAGTGGGGGGGGGAGGCGAGGAATGTAATTTAGCACAAAGGCCCTGTTCAATCCCCAGTATCACAAACACACACACATTTTTCTAAAAATAAGAGATAACTGCTTCACTGGAATAAATGTAAGTAAGGAGCATATCATAGTTCCACCCATCTCCCAAAATTCACTGAATCTAGGGCAAGGAGTATTAAGCATCAAAGCAGCTCAAAATGAAGGTGTCAAAACAAGACAAGAATATCTACTTTCACCTCAGCTCTTCCAAATTGTACTACAAGAGCAATTACACCACAAAAATAAATAAAATCATCTAAGTTGGAAAGCATGAAGTAAAACTGCCTCTTTGTATAGGTGATATAATCCTATTTATGGAAAATGTCAAAGAATCCATACGAAACCTACTAAAACTAATAGAAAATTAAACAAAATTTCATGGTACAAGATCAACTCACAAAAATCAATTGCTTCTGCACACCTATAATGAAAATAGGGAAATTAAAATCTATGCTACTCACAATAGCATCTAAAAATATAATATCTAGGAATAAATTTAACCAAGGAAGTGAAAGATTTGTACACTGAAAACCACAAAATATTGCAAACAGAAATTGAAGGAAAAATATCCATGTTCACAGATAAGAACGCAACATGATCAAGTTGTCTATGTGACCCAAAAAATCTACAGACTCAGTACAATATCTATCAAAATTCCAATACCATATTTTTTTCAGAAATGGAATAGCACTTAAATTTATGTGGAATTACAAGAGACTCTGAATAGCAAAAACAATCTTAATAAAGAAGAACAAAGTATGAGAATTCACAATTCTCAATTTTAAAACTTACTGCACAGCTACAGTAATCAAAAGAATATGATACAGGTATAAGGATAGTCATTTAGACCAATGGAATAGAATTGACAGCCCAGAAATAAACTTATTTATAGCCAGTTGATTTTTAACAAGTGTGCTGAGTCTTTTCAATGGGGAAAGAAGTTTCTGTCTAACAAATGGTGCTGGGACAACTAGACTTCAACAATGCAAAAGAATGAAGCTGAATCCCTACCTCATAGCAAATACAAAAAATAACTGAAAGTAGACCAATGACCTAAACATAAGAACTAAAAAGATAAAACTGTTAGAAGAAAATACAGTAGAAAAGCTTCACAATATTAGAGCTGGCAATGGATTCATAGATATGACACCAACACCACAAGGAACAAAAGAAAATACAATATGTTGAACTTCATCAAAATTAAAAACATTTGTGGGTTAAAAAACAATCGAGTGCTGGTGAGATAGTTCAGCAGCATAAGCACCTGCCCGGCAAGCATGAGATCCTGAGTTCGACTCCCGGAACCCACGTAAAGGAAAAAAAAGGTCGGTGATATCGCTCAGCAGCACAAGCGCTCATTGGCAAGCACGAGGTCCTGAGGTCAACTCCCAGTACCCACATTAAAAAAAAAAAAATTGAGAAAGCAAAATGATAACCTACAGAATGAGAAAAATATTTGCAAATTATTTCATAATGACTTCATATGCAGAATATATAAGGAATTCCTATATTCAACAACAAAAAAAGACAAACAACCCATTTTAAAAATGGACAAAATACATGAATAGACATTTCTCCAAAGAACATATACAAATGCCCAATAAGCATGGAAAAGATGTTCAACATCATTAATTATTAAGAAATATAAATCAAAAAATACTCCAAGCAAAGTTATGGTCTATTGGTCACCCATCTCAGACTCATTTTGCCCGCTTATGAAAATCACCACGACTTTACTGAATCGGGATCTCTGGGAGTGGAACCCTGCAATCTGCATTTTAAACAAGCTCCTTCAATTATTCTTCAGCTAAAATCTGAGGTCCACAGCTATGGATGGTTAATAAGGAAAGGGTACCATAAGGAGAGGAGAGGAGACAGTTGAGCCAACATCAGTCCTTGAGAGAAGGTTTTGGGTGCACATCTGTCACCATGGAGATACAGAAGAATTGGTGAGGACCTTACTGCCAAGGGAACTCATCTTTTCTTAGAATCACTCCTCCTTCATCCCATTCCCATGACCTCCCAAGACACACAAACACACACACACATCCCACCCATAAGACACATGAGTTATTCTGCAATGTTAACAGAAGACCAGAATTATAGGAAGGTAAACAACTACTAGCAGGTGACACCTGCAAAGTGAGTAACCATAGTCATACTGGGGAAAATGTGCAGATTGTTTAGCTCCTTCGCTTTTATTCAAAGAAGATGGAAAGCCACTGGAAGGTTTTGAAGAGGTAAGGTGTGAGCTGACTTGTATTTTTAAAAAATCACTTTGGAGACACAAAAAAATGTATGGAAACCAGTTGGAAGGCGATTGAACTTACCAGGTGAGAGTTGGTGGTGGCTGGAATCAGGACATAGCAGTGGGGGTGGTAAGAAGTAAGCATGGTTTGTAAGTAAAGGCAATAGTGAGACAGCGGAGGAGTCAAGAACAACACCAAGAATTTTAGCTTGAGTAAAAAAGGTGGGTGGACCTGATATTTATAGATGGGAAAGACCATGGGAGAAACATGTTTGGAAGAGGGAACATCAAGAGGAATGTTTTAAGTTTGATTTTTCTATTTGCTGTCTAAGAGGTGATGCTGAATAAGCACCTGAATATATGAGTATGGCATGCAGTGTGTGTCTGAGATACCTGAGGAACCTTCAGATTCAGGACCCTTCGGACATTTGCTCAGTGTCTTACAGCCAAAAAGTGAGTTCTTAACCTCTTTGTGTGTGTGTGTGTGTGTGTGTGTGTGTGTGTGTGTGTGTGTGTGTGGTACTGGGGATTGAACTTTGCACTGAAATACTTCCCCCGGCTTTGGTTTGTTTGTTTAATTTTAACTCGGAATCCCACTAAGTTGCCCCAGCTGGGCTCAAACTGTGGATCCTCTTGCCTCAGCCTCCTGAGTCGCTGGGATTACAGGCATGCACACCACTTCCTTCAAGGCTTGGTTTTTGAGAGGAGAGAACAGAGTGCTGGCCCATGGCCCTGGTGACAACTCTCTCTGTCCTATCCTGAGTTGTTTCTATCTTAGGACTTTATCTGCATTCCCTCTCTGCAAGCATTTGCCTTTCGAAGAAATCATTTCCCAGGAAATGGGCACCCTATGCCTCTGTGCACGTGAATAGAGTGGGAGGAAGGGAGAGTTGTTGAGGGTTTTTATCTTTCTTTCTTTCTCTTATCCTCATTTTTTTTCAGAAACTGTCCGGGGGACATGGTGTTGCTGCTGGTGGTGGCAGCAACTGCTACAATCAGAGCTATTTCGAAGCAAAGAACTAATTTACTGCATGAATGACTTTAGCTCAAAAGAAGAAATAAGGACGATCAGGAGTCCTAAGGGAGCAGAATAATAGGGTAATTTACACGGGGAGATGAGGGAGATGGGAGAAACATGCAGGGTAATTCTTTTGCATAATCTTTATTTTTATATTTTTGCCCTTTCTCCCTTTGCCTCTCTGAAGGCAGAGCCTGAGCTCAGAGATGCTTCTGGCCATCCCCAGGGTTGGTACCTGGAAGAGATGGAAGAGCAAGGAAGTCAGGGCTGTTCAGGCTGGGGAAGACAAGGACAAGAGGCCCTTTCCTGGCTGTTTTCAAAATCCAGCTTCTATCGGAGGGATGGTCTGTGAGGGGCTCAGAGGAGCCTTAGGACAGGCAGGGGGTTGCAAAAGACATTTTCCTGTGCCCACCTGAGTGATGCATGCAGAGATGCTGCTGTATGCACCAGGTTAGTGTGGCCTCAAAGTAAGAGCTCCCTATGACCCTAGATTATTGATTTCCCAGCACAGAGAGGATTAGAACTAGCATGACTCTTGGAAAGGCTCCAGTCCAGGATTTGCATATTCCAAGACAAAAGAGCACAAAGGCCTGGGTCCAGGTCTTACTCCAGCACATACTAGCTATGCGACCTTGACCAAATCCTGAAACCCTGAGTTTCTTCATGTGTAAAATCAAGATTGTCATCTTTCTGACCGAGAGTCATGAGCACCAAATGAGATGATGCCTGACGAAGCACTTTGTAAACTACAAAGCACCACATAAATATGAGTTATTGTTACTTGTCACTGAAGGAAACTGAGTCCCGGAGGTATGACATGACTCATCCAAAGTCACATTGCAAGTAATGCAGAATGAAGGCTTGAACCTGAGTTTCCAGTGCTCTTCCCACAGGACAGACAGTGTGGTGCAGTGGTTAAGAATACAGACATGGAGCTGTTAATGGAAATATTATTCATGACACTTGTTTTAACAATGAGGCAAATGACTCAGGATGATCGCAATTGGCACAGGACTATTGAGATGGAGTTTTGCAATAGAGTAGAGAGATTGGGCTCAATTCTCAATACATCAAAAAGTTGGATTTAGGGAAAAGGAAGGGATGCGTGTGGGTGGGAAATTACTCAGAGGAAACATCAGGAGTAAAGAGAGATTCTAACAGGATTCTCCTGAAGATGGGCACAGATTACCAGATGTCCCCCACCTGCAGGATAGTAAAGGATAAGGTATTTGATCAAATATTGAAGATGGAGGTTTCAGGCTAAACCAACCAAAGATGACTCTTACTAAAACTGGGTAACGGTGAGATGGTACACAAAGGTCCAAATGTCAAAGTCTAGTTGAAGAAAGGATTCAAAAAGGTCTGGCTAAAATTAGGTCAAGAAGAGACTCTTTGTTATAGCCAGGCCACGTGACCCGTGGAATGTTGGGTAAGTTGACTAATATCCCTGTGAAATGGGGATAATAGCAGCATCTAGCTTATAGACTTGTTGTGAGTTAAATGTATACCCTCGAAGTGCATGTATCCTTATATATAGGTATACACATATGTACATGTGAACATATATGAACTAAACCCAGACTTCAAAGCACAGAGAGTTGTCCCCTATGCATCCCCCCCAAAGACCAAGAAAATAAATGAGAGTCACATGCTGTTACCAGAGTTTTGGGGTAAAAGCCCCAGCTTGGGAAGTCCCAAAGGACCAGACTTGGTCCCTATCCCATAAGGCCAATCAAGGAAATGGTTATTGGTGAAAGGCAGGAAAGGAGCTTTTATCAGCATGGCCATGCTAGACAAATAAAGAGGTTCAAGATCTGTCTTTGAGGGGCTGACAGAAGCTTTGTGGTTTTATAGATAAGGGAGACAAAGGCAAGGATTAGGGCTTTGCATAGTTGACAGTACAGATAATTCTAGTCAAGTCGTGGTCTTGTTGGTTGATATCTCAGCACTGGTTCTGTGAGGTCCTGGGAGACCTATCATTATAGAGGGAATATCCTTGGTTCCCATCCTGGGTAATTGCTCCAGCTTGGTGGGGGTGACTCCATCATGGGGAGGTCTATGAGGCTCTCTTTTTCCTGAAATCTGAGGTGGCTGCAGGTTTAGGACAATGAGTGGCTTGAGACATCTAAGCTTTGTTCCAAGGAGGTCTGAACAGAAAATGGTAAAAGTTGGCAATTGGATGTCTCTGCAAACCCTGAAAATTATTTTAGTCACTCTTATCTTGATGTCCTCAGTCTTGAAGAGGGATGAGATAGGCTAGATACATTTAGGGCTAATAAACCTTGTCTTTAAGTTTATTAACATGCCTATTGCAGAGATGAGCAGGAATCCAACCCAAAGTTTTAAGGTAATCAAGGAAACATAAAATGAATGCAGTGATGCTATTCTTTATCCTGCTGTTGATTATCCATTGGATGTCTGTGGGTCCAGCCTCTAAGTCCCTGTTACAGTGCCACAACAGGAATTTTGGTTCTGCTGAGGTAGCGCCAAAGGGTCTTGTCTTAGAGTGAGGAGACCCAAGTTCTGGCCCCACCTCTGCCACCTATGGCAGACCCTGGGCAAACCAGTCTGTTTGAGGCTTTATAAAATGGAACTAACAACACTTCCCAACCTACTCATACCACAGGGCTTTGTCAGACCTGAATAGAAAGCTCCATAAAGTTCTGTGAACATATTAAGATTATTCCTCCCAGTACCGACTGGCAAAATGCATCATTGTACAGATATGAGGGATGGTGGGAAGAAGATGGCATTTCCTGCCTCTGGAAAGCAAAACAAGAGCCATCTTCCAGAGAGGGTTGGGTTGCAGTTTTCTCTAACAGTAGAAGGGTGCTAAGTCCTCTTTTACACAAGCTTGACTAGAAGCCTCCCTAGAATCAGCTACATGATGTATTCCAGTGCCCACCCTCACATCCCTATGGTGAAACCCAGCTAATTGCCTATCTCTGCATCTTTCAAAGCTCCATACCACATACTTCTTCTTTCAGGGACATGCCTGAAGTCCTTCAGTGAGAAATACCCAAGTCCTCCCCAGGATACTTTTGTCCCTTGCATAAATGGCTAATTCTCAATCAAATAGAGTAATGGGACATAGAGGTGTGAAGGCAGCCGCAGATAGCCCTGAGTCACAACTAAAACAAAACTGCAGTCAATGCATTGTATGTTATCAGGTTACTGTGGTTAAGGGGCATGCTGGACCAAGGGGCTTGGAAATTGAACAGTGGATGATTAGTGTAATCACAGACAAGAATTAGTTAACTTAGAGGTCAGAAAGCTAAAGATGGAGATAGAGATGGGAAAGTGGGCTATTAAAATTGAGGTATAGGTAGGAATTTACCTGACCCTCTAACATGGAATCATGGATGATCTCCTTTCATAAAAGAGGTTTTGATATGCACTAATCTGCCAAGCCCCTTTTGGGGGAAATGAATACGTCCCAGTTTCTAAAGTATGTTAGCCATAGTTAATATATTAATTAGCTCCGATAATGATATGACAATGGTGTCATTGTTATATCTGCTCCATTATATTACAACTTACTTGTTACCTTCACAACTCTATCAGATTGGAAACTCTTTGAGGGAAAAGGTGGTGTCTAATTCATTTTTCATCCCTTCTGTCCAGAACTTAGCATGCCATAGGTGCTCAGAAAAATTTTGCTGAGTGAGTGTTTGTTAAAATTTGAATATATGAAGTGTCAGCAGTTGTTAGGGAAATTCCTGGATAGCTTCAGTGGCACTTCCTTGGCTTTTGCAGGATGAAGGGAGCATCAAGAGCCTGACCCCCATAAATCAACCTCTGTCTTATGACCTGCACAAATCTGGGGAGGCCTTAGAAGCCATCATCATAAGGGAGGAGCCTAGACTCAAAGACTAGATATAAGGCTGAGTTCTGAATACTGACAATGACCATAATTCACTGAATCAAGATTTCGGAGGAATAGGGAAGGAGAATCCAAAGAACACTTCAAAATACCACTTTCTAAATCCCCAAGTGGGTATCCCCAATATAACCTAAGCATAGAGCTCTTCCTTCTTGGAGGCAGAAGCATGGATAAATTGACTTTCTTCCTTTGTCATGAAATTCAACCTCAGCCACAGTTTTATATACACTGACCTTCCCCATCCCAGGCCTCTTTCTCCATTTACCTATAATTAAGCAGCCACAAAAGCTCCATAAAAGACCAGTTATTGCCACAAACATAAGAACAGGAGATATTCTCTCTTACCTGTACATAAATGTTCCACTTAATGCGTAACAGCACCTATTCTATGATTGAATGGGCTCTAGGTTTACGGCTATAGCTTGGCATTGCTGTAGCCTGTGGTTTCATAACCCTAGTTTCATAATAAACCTTAGTTTTAATTTTTTTTCTCCTTCTACCCTGCAGCCAGAGTAGGCTAAGGGGAGGTGGAAAAGGGCGAGGGTTCCTACCCAATGGCTCTAGGCCACCTGTCACAGCAAAAATCCTAGCTAGAGCCAAGCCAACCCACCTGCTCCTCCACCAATGAAGAAGGTCACCTACCCGGTGGGAAGGAGGCCTGAGCAGCCCAGATGCCCTCTATGTCGGAGGCCTGAGCTTTGAAAGCACAAAGTTCGTCATGTAAATGTGCCGGGGCAGTGCCAGCTCTTCGTGGCCCTAGGAGATGCCCAAGCTGAGGCAGACGGAAGGCAGGGTCAGATAAACAGGTCAGAAGAAGGAAGATTTCCAGTTGCAAGATCTGACCCCAGCCATGAGCAAGCATCTTTAACAGGGAACCAGAGAATGGGGGGAGGGTAGCAAATGCTGTCACTGTCCATGGCGCTGACTCATGCTTGCAAACTCAGTTCTCTTTCTTCCAGCCCCAGGATTCTGATCGCTCCCATATAAATTTCTTTTGCTTTTATTTCCTGCCTTGATGACATTCGAGTAATTTTTTACAGAACTGTGGCAGAAAACATAACCATTTTTCAGAATTGATGCAGTTGGTTTCGAGTAATGTTGGCAATCTTATCACATTTCCAACATTTACAGGAAAAGTGTTTTCCTTTGGGCATTTTGGGTGCTCCTCCCCCAACACACCATTGCTATTCACATGATCCCTACACACAGTGTAGAGGGGAGAAGTGTAGAGGGGGTGGCATCCGCAGGAGCTACTGGGGGAGTAAAGGTGGTCCCAGCAGGATGCCTCCCCACCTGCAGATTTACTGTTCTGTGGAACCACCAAACGACCCTTGTGGAGCAGAGCACATTGTTTGAACATTTCCAATTTTAAAAAGTCACTTAGTGTGACAAAAAATTCTCCCAAGAGGCACATTTGAGATCTAAAGGGCAAAGATAAGGAGAGAGAAACCCCACCCCAGCTCTTCTCTCAGAGAAGAAAGAGGGATTGACTCATCCCAAGAGAAAACCTGGTATTTTACTTACTACAAGCAAGACTTGGGCTGCAGATGGGAAAAGATGGGCAATAATTGCAGGGCAATTCAGAATAACTCAATAAAAGATTCTTTTAGCCCCATTCTGTTCCTGTCCCTGAACCTGCATTAATTTTGGAAAGAAAGAAATATGGTTCACGGATGGGAAAACTATAATCTTCCACTTTCTAGCTGGTGCATTTGGGTCAGGTAATTAATCTCTCTACCCCTGTTTCCATATCTGTAAAACTAGTATGATAATAAGAATTGTTATCTGCTATTGTTTGAGTATTTTTGGCCTCTCCAAAAATTCGTGTGTTGGAAATGTAATCCCCAATGCTATTATGTTGGGCTGTGGAGCATCTGGGGAGGTGTTTAGTTAGATCTTAAGGGCTGAGCCCTCCTCCACGAATTAATGCCTTCACAAAGGGGCTTGTTGGAAGGAGTCTGCTTCTTTTTGCCCTACACTTTCTGTAATGTGAGGATGCAATATTTTTCCCTCTAGGTGACATAGCATTCAGTTCATGGCAAAATCTTGGAAGCAAGGACCACAGTGCCACATTGATCTTGGACTTCCCAGCCTCTGTAAGGTTGAGAAATAAATTTATGATCCTAATAAATTACCCAGTCTATAGTATTGTGTTACAGCAGCAAACACAGAGTAAGCTGTGTTTCTCCCCAGGGCTCTTAGGAGGGTTAAATACAGTATAAATGGAAACCTCCAGAAAGCATGATGAGAACCCAGTGAGTGATGGGTTCTCTCCTGCCCTCCTTCTGTGCCTCACTCTTCCCAGATATATGATGAGACTTTCAACACCTCCTCAGAAATTCAAGAAGACACCTGAACTTCATATTACTGAAGCTCAATGCTGTTCCCTGCTCTAAATCCAGGACTGAAGAAAAATGGGGCTCTTTTCAGGCCAATTTCCATGCTCTTAAAATTTCTGGGGAAAATTTTAAGGTCACGAGAACAATTTGTGTGTGTGTGTGTGTGTGTGTGTGTGTGTGTGTGTGTGTGTGTGTGTGTGCTGGAGATTTAACTTAGGGCTGTTGCACTGAGCTACATCCCCAGCCCTTTTTTATTTTTTATTTTGAGGCAGAGTCTCACTAAGTCACTAAATTGTTCAGGCTGGGTTCAAACTTGCTGTCCTCCTTCCTCAGCCATGCAGAGTGCTGGGATTACAGGCATGTGCCACTATGCCCAGTTTGAACCATTATTTTCAAAAGGACCATTGTGACTCGAGGGATTAGACACCCACACTTATCCCATGAGGGATAAGGAAGAACATATAAGTGAAAAATATTCTCCTTGTTTCTAGTTCTCCACAGTTCCTCTCCATGACCTTGTGTGCCATATATATGTGAAAATTTGGGAAAATGGACATCCATAGCAGTCCCAACCAGTGCAACTCGGGGGTCAGCATTGCTATAAAGTGAAAGGACTGGAAGAAATGTCCTCTAGTCTCCTTTATCCTTGACCTTATATGTACATGGCATCCTGTCTTGCACAAACTGCTTGGAGGCTGAGTTTGAATCTTGAATTTTGGTTTTGTGACACACAGCTCTACTAAAAGTACTTGCCACATGTATTTACAAAACTTCAAAACATCATGTTTCACACCACAAATGTACACAAATTTTTATTTTTCAACTTAAAAGAAAATTAAAATTTAAAAATTGACAACTGACAAATGAAAAATAGAATGACTGTAACGGGGCCAGATCTAAGGTGGGTGATTCTCTCTAGCCCCACACTCGTCAGAACCATGGGCAGCTCCCAAATCCAAGGGTAGGAGGGAAAATCGGTTGAGAAGAATGAAAGGAAAACAAAAACAAAAATCGTGAGGACTAGAAAAGACCTAAGCATGTTTACTAAATCTGATTGGCCATTTTACAGGTGGGAAAACTGAGGCCCAGAGAAAAGAAAGGACTCGAAGTCATGGAGTGACCAGGTGAGCGTTCAGGACTCCCAGTCCATTTTCTTTTAACTCACCAAAACTGCAAAGTCTAACAGCTTCATCTTGTAGAGAGAGATGATATCAATCTGTTTGTTTCCAGTTTGAGTTTCCCTGCCTCAAAATACAAGGAACAGCATAAGAGAACCTTTTTCTCACAGTTTCCTTGATATATTCTCTGTTGAGCAAATTCACAAAGTAAGTGCTTGTTTTATGGTTTGGATCAAAAGTGGTACCCCCAAAAGATCATGTGTTCAGAGGTGTGACTTTTGGAAGGTGATTACATCATGGAGCTATCACCTCATCAATGGATTAATCTATTGGTGAATTTATAGCTGAATGTGCTATTAGGAGATGGGGCCGGTTGAAGGAAGTGGGTCACTGGAGGTATGACCTGGAGGGCTATATGGTTTTCATGTCCCTGGCCTCTCCCTCTCTCTGGCCCTTCCCCTACTCTCTGCTTCCCACCATAAGGTAAGCAGCTTTCCTCCACCACTTCTTTCCACCATGATGTTTCTGCCTTGGAGTCAGCCAACTATGGACTGAAACTCTGGGGGACCACCTGGATGACTCTCCTTGAAAGAAGAGCAACTATCTCCATCTTGGCTGAACCTGGCCCGTTTTCCACCTATTGATATGTACAGAGCTGGCTAGGACTTTTTCTTATCTCTTTAATTGGCTTTAGGCAATGCAAATCTGTCCAGCCGAGGTCCTGATATGTAGTCTTTGAAGCAAGGTGACAGCCCTGTTTCCCCGTCCCTTTGCTCCCAATACATGGTTGAGCCTGGCGGGATGGAGAGCCGTGCTCCACGCTGTCGGCTGGGATCGAGCCTTGAGAAAGAGGCTATGACTTCCCAGGGCATAGAAGATTACACATCAGTGCTGCACCGACCCCAAAACATTAGATACTATCTTGAATTGTGTTATGCAGATTACTCCTTCTGCATATCCTTCCCTCTGCATTTGCAAAGATGATTTCAGGCCTAGCCCAGCTCAGGAGACTCAGTACTTCCCGCCACTCTCACAGTCACTCATCCCCGCGCCACTCTCCTCCTTCGGAATTAATAAAACCCGGGTTCGGCCCTGGGTTGAGGCCTTTGTTCCAGTAGCCACCATCTGGGCTGGACTTAGGACCCCTTGGCTCCCCACAACTATAAATATGCCTTAGTGTCTTTATTCTCGCCGTGGCTTGCACTGGAAGTGGTAGATTGGAATTAACTCTCTAGAATTCCAATAACTTTTCCATGGGATTACAAATATAAACTTCCTGGACCGCGTCGAGGACCGGGAGGGCTCACTATAGAAACCATCAACCAAAATAAACTTTTTATCTTTTAAATTATATGTCAGGCATTTGATCACAGTGACAGAGAGCGGACTAACAGAGCTCTTGTTATGGGAGCAGTATTGCACACACACACACACACACACACACACACTTCCACTTCGGATCTCCTTTATTACTGTGCTCTCTGAGAGTGTGCGGTGGGACCCAGCTCTCTCCAAAAGAAAAATCACCTGAGATAAGGACCCTCCTCCTCCCTCCAGCACTGTTAAATATTCTTTCCCAGTCATCTTTCTGCATCTGAACTTTATACTTTCTTTCTTCAGCTCCCCTAACTCCTTCTAACTAACCCCTTCACCCCTTCCTCCAACAAAAATAAGGATAATACCTTCCTGAAGAGTCCAAGGGTTCCCTGAGGGAGGTACCCAAATAGCCTGTCAGGTCAGATGCTCCTCCCATACTGGGAGCCATATTCCCTCATTCTTCTCACAAGACGAGAATTGGGTCTTTTCCTGAAGGCAGACCTCTGTCTATTCCTCTTGCTCCACAGTTCTTAGGATGATTGCTCAGAGGAATGGAGTAGTTGTAATAAAATTATACCTATGCTAGGAGTCCTTTCAGGAATGAGACACCTTCCTAAAAGTGTGAAGAGAGTGCAACACCCAGGAGTCTGAAATCTCGCTGGCTACATTTTTACAGGTTCACATCCTACCTCCCCCACTCCTCATCCCAGCCCCATAAACAGCTCCATTATTCAGTGTATCCAATGGCAGGAAAGAGTCTGAGAAATTTGGTGCAAAGCTGTTAATTGAGGTCTCTGGCTTGGGGGAGGGGAGAAAGGAATTACTGTGCCCCAGAGAAATTGTTCTAGTTTCCCAGCCTTCTGGAAACCTAATTTTGGTCTCCCATCCTGCGGCAGCCATATGTCTGCAGAGCTTGAAGCAATAGCCAAAGGATTCAAGGTGCCTGGAGGTGGTTCAATGAGATCTTGAGGTATAGAAAGGTTCCACTCTAGTTCACCAATGACAAAGGTCCTGACGTCCCTACAAGACATTCAGGCTTCCCAACTTTGTGTAGGTTTGGAGGAAGCCCCCAAACTCACACTAAGTATAGAAAGGCAGCACTAAATGGGGCTTTGGAAATTACCCAGTTGATCTGCTTATGTTATAGATGGCTATGCGTAGGCTTAGAGGCTGTTATATCTTGTATCTAGATGGAACCCCCAGAGTCTCATGGGCTTATAGCTGGGGCTTTGGGAAGTGGCTGGATCATGGGTATGCAATGCTGGATAAGGGTGTGTGATACTGGGATTAAGCATGTGTGATAACTAAATTGCTTTAACATAGACCTGGGTGTGGATAACAGAAGTCCCACCCTGGGTGTGGGTAGCACCACCCAAAAGGCTTACAGCCTGGATAGAATAAAAGGGAAAGGAAGGCTTGCTGCTCGCTGCTTGCTGCTGCTGCCTCCTGCCTGTCCCACAATGAACTGTTTCTCCTTTGCCATGCCACCCTGCCTTGGAGCCAGCTCATTATGGACTGAAACCTCTACTAACTATGATCTAAAATAAATCTTTCCTCCTTTAACTTTGAGTGTCAGGTATTTTATCCCAGCAACGAGAACATAACTAGGACTGAGGGAGTCACAAAATAATACAGCAACGATACCCATCTATGAAGTTCAGAACTGCCAACTCCTGGTCAGGACAGTACCACCATAGCAGAGTGTTATGCGCTCTGGAGTCAGAAGGGGCTGGTGTCCAAATTCTGACTCTGCAATCTGAAATGCTCTGTGTTCTTGACCAAGTCACTTAACCTTTCTGGGCCTGTTTCCATCATGTTTAAAATAGGAGTGAAAATAGGAGGATTTAATGAGATGCCATGTGTGGAAGAGCTTCATAGTAAGAGATGATCAAAGGACTGCATTCTGCTTTCCCAGTCTGGATTTCCTCTGCACCTCTTCTAGTCCCAGCTCCCTGACCCTCTCCAGCTCCTTGTTTTCCCAGCAGCCTGCACATCTCAGCCCTCACTTTTCCTGCCACCACCCGTGTGACCAGGCACCTTCTCCACAGAGCAAATGTCTGAGGACAATGGTTGTCGAGTCCTCTTTGAGGTCCCTACCTCAGTGCTCTACTCTTTTTTCGTCTTTTCACCGTCTCTGAGTGGTACAAAGTCCTTACATGACCAAGCAGAGGGAGGGAGCAGAGTAAGGGTGGGAGGAAAAGGCAAGGTCGGTGCGCGCTGGCCTCTTTGTTCCTAGAAAATGAGTGCAATTTCCATTCCTTTCCATAGAAAGCTGAGTCCAGCTAGTGAACGTGTGGCAGCTGCCAGAGTGTTGCCTTGGTGAGTAATGGCACCACGAATGGCTCTGCCCTTGGCTTATATCTCGTGCCCCAAAGATGAACTTGGGGCCAATGAGTCAGGGCGAGTGACAGCTTCAAATCAGCCCTGGCCCCCCACACCAGCCACTCAGCACCCTGCATTATTTCTCTTCTCTAGGGAGCCTTAGAACTTGATCTCTACAGAAGTTGCCTGGGCTCATTCAATTCACTACCCTGGGGACAGGGGCAGAAGGAGGGTTGGACACCTGCTGCTCTCCAGGGCCAGGTCACTAGCCCACACACTTATCTACAAACACCTAACACTCAGACAGACCTGGATTTGAATGCCAACTTACCAACTATGTGACCTTAAGTAAATTACCCAACCTCAGTGCGCCCATCTGCAGAAAGCAATAATGATAGCATGTCCTGGCTTGTTAAAAGATGAAATGGGTCAAGATATTTCAAGTGTTGTGTGTAGTGCCTAGGACATAGTAGTTGCTTAATATGCACGATTCTCACACACACACACACACACACACACACACTCACTTATTCAAACCCTGTCAAGTTTTCCTCCTCTCCATTTGATTCTCCAAATGTCACCCATGATGGGAATTACAGAGTTGTTTCTCCTGCTTCATGCTGAGTGGCCTCAGGAGGAAATTACCACCCAGAAACTAAAATCATGTTCCCAGTAGTCCCTCAGCCTGGGTGCCCACAACAAGGAAGGAGAAGGTCCTGCTGGGTCGCATCTTGACATTGACTCTGAGCATCACAAGACAGGAACAGAGATGGGCAGAATATGTTAAATCTTGTATCTGTCCCTGGTCCTGACCTCCAGGGCACTGGAGGGGCCACCGAGCTCTGTAGTGTGCAAGAATGACTTAACAGAGGCCTGAGTGAAATGATGGTCACCCACACATGAGAGAGGGACCCGACTAAGAAAAGCAAAGAGGAGGTCCCTGCAGGGCACAGAAGGAGCCTCTTCCAGGCTCTCTCCCTGACCACATTGCACAGATAGGTGCATATGCTTCAGAACAGTCAGCCACATGTGCTTCTTGGCACTGCCTGTGAGTCATGCAAGCAGGTACAATGCATGCAGGCCCCCTTCTCATGTCCAGTCTCCAAGGATGGACTGGCCTTGGTCAGGATGGGTGTTCAGAGCCCCAGGCCCCATCCCTGAGTCTCTTGGCAAGTGGCAACTAAAATGGCTGAGAAGTAAAGTGGCCTCCCAACATCACACAGGCTGGAAGTCACAGATGTACAACTCAAAGCTGAGTCTTGGACTCTAGATCCTGTGCTCTTTCTGCAGAAGTGTAGAGGGCACACAGTGCATATGCTCTCACTGGCCTGTGGGCACAAGTGTGTCTATCACTGGGGCGTCCTGTTGCAAGCCCCATCCTAAGGGCTTTACTTGCATTCAGCCAGATGGAATGCTTTCAACATGCATAGGAGTTAGGTATCCATCAGCCCCATTATTCAGGTCAGGCAACTGAGGCAGGGGGAAGTGACTAGGCCAAGGACATATAATTTGAGCCTAATGTGGATTTTGAGTAGGCTGGTCCAGAATCCAACCTTGTAACCGCTCTATTACCTCTACTATACTACCTCTCTGTATGCATGCTCACACACACATTAACACACACTCATGCACAATCTTAGGTGATTTGAGGGCTCGCTTTGGCAGCAGCAAAAGTAATGCTACTACAGAGAGAGGAAGCTGGCTTCTCTCTGGTCCTCTCTGGTCCCAGGATAG
Organism: Erethizon dorsatum; assembly: GCA_028451465.1. NCBI lineage: Eukaryota > Metazoa > Chordata > Mammalia > Rodentia > Erethizontidae > Erethizon > Erethizon dorsatum. The sequence goes on from CM051826.1 coordinate 44,809,136, forward strand.
GCCTCTTCCTGGGGAAAAAGCAGAAATACCTTTCCCTACCTCCTCCCCTCCCCCTTGCCCTGCCCCAGACCCCTGCATAGGAAAAATAAAAACACCCCCATCTTCCTCCCTTGGTCCATGAGCCCCCATCTCTGTGGCTCCCCAAGGGCCTCTGCTTGCATTCCAAGGATGTCCTGACAGTAGGGAGGCGAGAGCAGAATGAAATATATGTAATATCTTATTAGTAAAGGACATCTGAGCCTCTAATTAAAATTTGCCTAATGACCCAACTTCTCTGTCATTTTTGCTCTCAGAGACATTAATTTAAGGTGACAGTTACTTAGGCAAGGGAAAATTAATTTTTTCCTCTAAAAAATTAAAGGGGAAAAGAGTGGCCTGCTACCTTATTTATTTATCTCTAAATTTTTAATTTATCTTTCAAGCTCCCTCCCACACTTTCCCAATAAAACCTGAAGCTGGAGAATGAGTCCATGGAGGAAGGGAAGGGCATTAGAAGGAAAATGTCATGGGAATGGTAGCCTGGTGGCACCCACTTCCCCTGGGGAGAGTGCCAGCTGATGCCTAGGGCAGGACTGCTGGTGGCTCCCCTACCTCGGATCCCCAGATTGTTCACTGAGAAGCTGGATGGCTGCTGTCTCGGGGATTCCCAGGGAACCTGTTTGCATCCAGGCTGTTTGACTTGGCTGTGCCAATGATATCTACTTCCCCACTGAACAGATGGTGGGCACGTCTCCCCCACACCAGGCTGCAGACCAGCTTTCTGCCTGGGCATATTTCCCCAAGCACCAGGCTTACAGCCTCCAGCACATGGCACCTGTGCAGAAAGCAGGTGCAAAATTTGAGGGATTAGTGTGGTCCTCTGTCCCTGGATCCTCCCCCTTGGTCCTCCTGATTCCCAGATCTGTAAGTACAGGAGAGCCTTTAGCCAAAGATGGGAAGGAAGACAAGACCATGGGCTGGATGGTGGTTTAATCTCAGGGCTCAGATTCAGCACAAACCCATTGATGATGGATCTAAAGAATGTTGAAACATGGCCTTAGTACCTCACCCTTACCATCTTTTTAAAATAGTATTCCCTTTTTAGTCCAATAGGCTCCTCTTCAGATGCCTCAAAACTCTCTGCTTCCTCCCACTCTTCCCAGGGGTCCCGCCCCATCCTCCCCCACATCTCCAACCCTCATGCCCGGCAGCTCTCGGGTCTCACCTCTACTTGGCCTGTCCCACTCTGGCTCCTAAGCCCTTTCTGCTGTTCTGTCCTGGTTCTTAGGAAGTCATTTTGAAACATGGGGCCCCATAGAGAGGAAGAAAGGAAAACGAGAGCAGGAGGAGAGGGGAGGAAAGAAGAGGAGTCTTCCTTGCTATTCCTGTGGCTAACCTCTCTCTCTTCCTCACTTCTTTTCTTTCTAGCCCCTTCCCTCCTTCCCTCCCCTTCTCTCTAACTAGTGACATGACTTGTTGGGAATTTTGTCAAGTTATGCTTCCTAGGGAGCCAAGGGTGGCTTTTCTAGCAATTAGGCTAAGGGCCCCTATCCAGGGATCTCAAAATACAAGCAAGCAACACCTTGGTCCTCTCTTTGGAGACAGGGATAGGGAGAACAGGGTCTTCAAGATCTACCCATCCATCTGCTGCTCTAGGGGCTGAGGCCAGCCCACAGGAAGAGGTTGCAGGGGAGGTGAGGGCAGGTGGAGGCTGCTGTGGGATCGGAAACTCGTAGGTCCTTCATCATAGGCCACCTTCCAAGGGCCACAGCCCAACTCAGACCCCACAGCACAAGGGCCAGGCAGGGAAAGTAGTAGTGCAGCTAAGGGCAGGGAAAGTGAAATGGAACTTGGAGTCAAACATGTCCAGCTCTACCCCTTCCTCCTGTGGGATCTTGATTGTGTTGTGTCTGTTCTCTGAGTCCCATCAGACTTCCGAAGTCAAAGGGGGATGATGATAGCACTGCCCCCTGCAGAAGGTCCCTGAGAGGAACAAAAGAGGACAGACTCACACTGTGGCAAGTGACAAAGGACCCCCTCCCCCACCCCTGTATCCACTGACTGGGAGAGCTGCAATCCTTCTAATGCACAGAGAAAAAAGTGCCCTGGCTTTAAAGATGTCTGTTCATCTTGTTTTGCATACATTTGCATATTGAGTTCAAGAGGCTTGTCCTAATTCTGAGGATGGAAAATAAAATAAATTAATGAATGCAAAATTAACAAATGCGACTCCTGCAGCAATTGTCTCCCTGGTTGTTCTGGCCTTGACACCCTGGAGACAAAGAGGGTTCTCAAGGTAATCAACTTGTAATCATCGCTGGAAGGAGCCCCTGGTACAGGGACCCCCGCCCTCCTACCCCTACTCAGTCAATGCTGGGGGAACAGGAAGAGGGGGTTTGGGGAAGGGGCTCTGCGCAGGGAAAGACACTTGGTTTGTGCCTTGTGAACTTGCAGTGTAGGGTGTGGTGGAGGAGAGCATGGGCTTGAGCCACACGCCCCAGGTCTGAAACCCTTCTGGGCCACATCCAGCTCTGTGACCCGGAGAAGTCACCTAACCTTCCTGTTGTTGGGTGCCCTTGTGCGTCAAGTGGGAATAACAGCAGTGTGGACTAATGTGTCACTCTGTGCCCAGCAAACAGTAACTGCCTGGTAAGTGTTGATGAGAATTATTATTTTTATTATCACGATCTGTGTGTGATCTGTTGTGTGATTAAAAAAAAAAAAAATGCCCAGAGGACCAGAAGCCAGGCACCTAATTTTCATTCTCATCCTGCTTCTCATTCACTGTGTGGCTGTGAGGAGAATCCCCACCACCACCCCTTTGGCCTTTGTACCCTAATGGCGTTGACCCAGGCACCCTTCAAGCTGTGACTAATACTGTGTAGGGTAGAGTAAGGCCTCAGTTTGCTCCAAGCATGCCTCAAAATGAACTTTGAGGACTATTGTCTTATGCAAAAGACACGTAAAACACATGCAAATTCATCTCCCTTGCGTTCCTAAGCTCCCATACTGAAGAAGGATAGCTCTCTGAACAATCCTGTGCAGGCACACTGCCCAACTTCCTGAACTCTACCCCCACACACTACCTGCTCCCCAACCCTCTCTTCTTCCACTGAGCCAGGAACCCCTCTTCATCTCTTGAAGAGCAGAGGATAAGACCAGGATCAGTTCCACTTTGATGTATACCAGCCTTATACTGGGCCCTTGACCCATCTGATCACATTTCTCCTACACTGCTCTGAGGGCAACATCAAGATCCTATTTAACAGATGGGAAAGATGAGGCTCAGAAAGAGCCAATTTCTAAGATGTCACCCTGGTAAATGAGTGAACCTGAATCCAGGGCATCAACTATGCTGGGCCATCTTCCTGAGTAGCTCCAGGGCAGTGGAAGAAGAGGGGTGGAGAGGACCTCAGCCACCCCCTCCCTTGCCTTCACATCCCAGGACAGAAGGCTTCAGCCCAGAAAGCTGGCACTGGTCATCCTGAGGATCATTGCTGCTGCCTGCCAGATTTCTGGAGCCCCATCAACTGATGACATCTGAAGGAGAGCCACCACCAAGTGTCCTCGACCACAAGCCCCACCCCCCACAGGCAGAGTTCTCCCTCTGTTGCTCCTGCCCAGCCCCAGAACCGTGGGTCCAGAGGCTCTCCAGCTCCTACTACTTGCCTGGGGTGACTCTTAAATCAGGTCCGAAATCAGAAGTCAAGGGTCAGAGGCGGAAAGTTCCTAGGAGGAGTTCTCTGAAACTCAAAGCCCAGCTTTGAGGCTTCTGCCAGGTCCCCCTTGAGGCACCCCTGGCCCACAGCAGCCCAGCCACGCAGCCGTCTACCCACAGCCCAGAGCCTGCAGCTTCAGCTTCTGCCTCCATCTCTCCTGCCATCTCAAGACCCCACTCAGCCAGAGGCCCATTAAATTGATTAAGAGGCACATTCCGGAAAGAAGGAACCATATTTCAGCCCCTGGGGACCCTCTGCCTCCTCCACCCCGTTCCCTTGCCTCCCTAATGTTCCTCTTCTTCTTTCTATTCAGCTCTCCCAGGACCTGCCCCAGCCCTGTCACTTCCCCTCTGACCCCCAGATTCTAGGGCAGAGAGATATTGTCTGCAGGGGGATAGGCCACAGAGGCCAGGCTGACACTCGAGATGTGTGCTTGAAGAAGCAAACAGGAAACTCTTGCATCGATCATGGAATTTAATCCTCTCAACAGTCCTTCCAGGGAATTATTACCTCCACATTTTATAGGTGAGAAGACAGGGGTTAAGTAATTTGCCCAAGGTCACAGAGCATAGAGACAAAAGCTCAGCCATCCTCAAGGCAAGCCCCATGCTTCCTGTGCTCCCAAAGATGCCTCTGCCACACCCCACCACCCTTTCTGGCTTCTCCGCCCCTCCTTACTGACTACCCAGCTCAGTGGCCCAAATTTCAACTCAGAGATGAAACGGGTCAAAACCACCTGGGAAGCTGGTTAAAAACACATCCCTGAGGTTGGAATGGGGCCTGGGAGTTGTATTTTAACAACTTCCGTCATGGGTCGGATTTGCCGATAGGTTTAGGGATCATTTTATTAGCCCAAATCTTTTATTTCACAGATGGGAAAACTGAGGCACAGAGAGCGTATGTGTTTGGGCCAAGGTCACGCATCAGAAGTCTGAAGTAGGACCTAAGCTCCAGCTCCCTCTCCACTTGAAGGTCCATTAGCAGACAATATCCAGGCCCCAGGGCTTCTCCATCACCACCTCCCATCTTCAACCCATCTCCACTCCATCTCCACTCCCCACCAGCTGGGTAGCCCCCTGTGCAGGAAAGAAGTGGCCCGATGCTCCCACATCCACTTCCTCCTGGGCCTGGCATGCAGGCCCTGCCTGCTCAGGGCCTCATTTCTACCATCTATAACTTGGGCCTCTGAGACGCGCCCTTTCTACCTCCTGGTGGGAGCCAAGAGCCCAAGGGGAATCCAAACATGGCAAATGTAAGGAATGACTCTGGCTAGTTCCTTTGACCCTGTTGGAAATGGATCCCCAGATGAGAAGATGCCAAGCCACCCTCAAAGCCTTGGGGGTCATGCTCAGTTGTCCAAAGTAAGATCTCATGGCTGCACCAGAGAGGCCCTTGTGGGTGGGGCCCTAGATTCAGAGAAGCCCCTTGTCCTTGACAAGTCCATCACACCTTCCTCGAGGCTGTGATCCTCTAGGGATGGAGGAAACAAACCAGGGCCACAGTACTGCAAAGAGACAACCAGCCCACTCTGTGGTTTACTTGGGACTTTACAGTTTTGAGCACTGAAGGTCTTGTATCCTGGGAAAACCTTTGGTTTCAGACAAACTGGAGCAGGGCCCACTCTGGATAATGTGCCACCTACTCAAGGTCATAGCAGGTGCCTGGAGTAACTTATTTACCCACCCACCAGGAATTTTTCTCCTTTTTATGGTGAGGAATAGTTAGTGGTATCCAGGCCAGCGAAATACTAATGACAATAAACAACAACAACAACAATAATACAGCTTTCTTCAATTCCAAGATGCCATTGATTTTAAGTTACAGTCAAGTTGATAGCTTATCAGGGGCAAATGGCAGCTACATTCCATTCTCTGTGAGATGCATCATGATTCCAGAATTAAAAAGTCAGAAAGGAGTAATGGAAGTCTTCAAACTGAGGAAACACAGTAGGGATAATCACCCCGATAGACACATGGGTTGACTTAAGCAGGGGCTTTGTCAACAAGGTACCACAGGGTATGACAGGTGTTGCTGTTACCTCCACTGCAGTGATACAGAAATGGAGACCGGGTGGGGGGCATATGGCCTCCAAGGGCCTCCCAGCTAGGTCTCTCTGGGGGCCTCTCACTCCCTGGGGCTCCCCTCAGACTCCCAGGAGCAGAGCTCCAGAAGGCCAGCAGAGGAAGGAAGAGCTGGAGGAGGCTCTGTGTCCCCTTCTGGGGAGTCATTCCTTACATTTGCCATGTTTGGATTCCCCTTGGGCTCTTGGCTCCCACCAGGAGGTAGAAAGGGCGCGTCTCAGAGGCCCAAGTTATAGATGGTAGAAATACCAATGGCCTCATAATTTATATAGCGGTTTTCATTACTTCCCTTCTCCAAAGGCTTGTTCAATAAATTTCCATTTTATGAATTTCAAAGTGCTTTGTGGAGCTCAGAGCTCCACCTGGTTCTGGCTGCAGTGAAAGAGGACAGAGGTGGCTGGGAAGAGGGGGGGCTCCTCCCCAGGTCCCCAGTTCCAGGGCTGGACAGCTTGTCTATGTAGGGTGTGGGGACGCCCACAGGTTTGCAGGGGGCTGCTGGGCTCAAGGCCTGGTCTCCCTGACTTCCTGGCTTTTCAAGCCAGAGCTCACTTTCAGCAACTGTAAATGTGGGAGGGGTCAGAGCTCCCTCTCAGTGGCTGCAAGGAATGAATTAGGTAATGGGAGTAAAAGAGCTGCTTGCTGCTGTTAAAACACACATTACTCCTCTTCCTTGCCTGTGGCCTGTTCTCCCTGCTCCGATCAGGTAGTCAGTCGCGCCCTCCTCCTGGGAGCCCACAGGATTAGCCTCACCCCAGGCATCCCCCTCCTCTGTTCTTAATACCTCCCAAGCAATATAAGGTATATTAATATTTGCTGATTTGGAAAATCTCCAGGATATATTATGAAGTTTTGAAAAAGCAAGATGTATTTCAAAATAGCTAAGAGAGAACATTTCAAATGTCTCACCACAAAAAATAATAATAATAATGAGTGAGGTGACGGATATGTTAATTACTTGATGTAACCATCCCCTATTGGATATATATATCAAAACATCATAGTGTACCCAGTATACAATTATGACTTGTCAATTAAAAAAAATATTCATAAAGAAGAATAAAGCAAGATGCAAACCAATTTAGGGAATATAATTCTAATTTAATATTATATATTACATATATGAATACATATAGACAGATCTGTATAAGCTGGAAAAAAATCAGTACACAGATTTCACAAACTGCTAACAGTTTTTAACCTCCAAGAATAGGACTTTACTAGCGAGGAGGGACAATTTTAATTTATTTTTGTGTAATTTAATGTAATGGGATTGGGGGTAATTTTTACTTTACAGTGGATATTTTTGATATATTTCTAGAGTTTAAAAACTAAATAAAAGATGACTTCTCCCCTGCAGAATATGAAATCCCCTGCCCTCACTGTTTCAGAGAATATGCGGCCAGAGATTAGATGCTAATTTGAGGGGTAGCAGGGACACTTTACAGCCAGAAATTCAGAAGGGATTTTTGCATTCAGGTGACCCGGACTCTGGGCTCTGTCTCCCCTCTCCGTGTTCTTCTCCAGTCTCTGCCCTCCGCTCCATGCTAAAGGACTAACTCTGACCTCCAGGCGAGGCCCTGGTAAGTTTGTGTGACAGAAGACCTATCTAGGGACCCTAAGTCTCTCTCAGAGGAGAACAGAGTGTTAGTAAGGATTGGAGCTGCTAGCTCACCATCTTAGAGATGCCCTGGTACCCACTGTGGTCACCATGGCAACACAACTGCAGCACCAGGGGGCGCTGCCCAGGAAGCAGGTTGCCTGGAAACTGGACTGAGGATGCACAGGGTCTGACCAGAGAGAACCCCTCACCTTTTTCTGAGGAAGACAGAAAACAAGGGTTGCTGGACATGAAAAACCACACATTAGTGGAGATGGGAATCAAACCCTGGCCTCGATCCCCCACTATGTGAAAGACAGCGGCAGATGGGTGATTTCTCAGCACCTTCCTGGGCCTCAGTCAGTGCCTTGGCTGGACAAGGACGAGCCGAGAGCCTGGCTAGGAGCTTGGAGCAGACAGTTTCACTTCATGAGTATGCTCTGTGGTTAGTGTTGGAAGTCTCTCCGTGCCTCAATGTCTTCATCTATATAAAAGAAGGAAAAAGTACCAACCTCCCCTGCCTATTGTGATGCACAAATATAATTCTTCAGACAGAGTGCAAACTCTCAGTGTATGTCAGCTATTGTTATTACAATGCCTGGCACATAGTAAACATTCAATAAGTGTATGTGATTATTATTAATTCTGCTTTATCCTAGCAAGTTCCAGACAGCCTGCCCTTCACTGACCCATCAATAATTATTTGTTAAGTACCTACACTCCACCAACCTTTGTTCCAGGCTCTGGAAATACAAAGATTAAATTTTAAAAATTCTTCCTGTGTGGGACTCCCTGTCTAGAGGGATTGCCGAACTCCGAAAAGGCGCATTTGGTGACACTGTGTGATTTGCACTAAGAAGCAGCAAAGGCAGATGCAGGGAAAGGGATAGTGAAGACTGTCCTGAGGCAGGAATATCTGATCTCAGGCATGAATAAGAAACTACCTCCAACGGGGTGGGGGGCGCATTCCAGGCAAGGAGAAGCATATGCAAAGGCACAGAGTTCAATGTGACCAATCAAGTTGTCATTTGCAGGATGGCAGTCCCACGGTGCAGCTGGAATGGGGATGGGAAAGAGGCAGTAGAGAGAACAAGGCTGGGGAGGCAGGCATGGGGTTGACTGCAAGAGGGCATGGGGATGGGAGACCCTGGAGGGCCTCAGCAGGGAAAGGACAGGAGGACACATGGAGAGGACAAGGGCAGAGACAAGGACAGCAGGAAGGGCACGGGGTCAGACAAGCCCCAGGGAGAGAGCAGGGACAAGAAGCCCCACTTTGCTCCACATTGCTCTATCCTGTGCTCAGGAATGGCCAGCCCTGGCTCCAGCCCTCGCCCTTGGGGAGCAGGGTGTGATCTGAAGAAACAGCCAATCTCCCAGGGGCTCTCGTGGCCAATCCCCAAGGGGACTCCCCATCAATCCAAGCAAATACAGCATCCCAGGAATGAGTGCTGTGCCTCCCAAGAGAATGCTGTTGTGGCAGGCAGTGCCCAGAGGGAAGTGCACCAGCCCACCTGCTGGCTTTAAGAATCCACGCACATGCCGCAACATCAGTTTCTGTACAGGTGTCAGAGGCTCAGGCGTGGAGGAGGACCTAGAGCTCTGGGCAACCCTGCAGCCACCTGGGAGGGAGTTAGCCCAGGTTCCCCACCCCTATTTTTGGCGGCCAGGAGAGCATCTGTAGCCAGAGTGGACATGCACAGGAACACGGGAGGCAAAGGGTTCTGCAGGCCAGCGATACCTTCTCCCCCGGTTGTACAGACCAGGAAGCATCTGATGATGCTGCCACAGGTGAGGATGAGCAAGAGGTATCTTGTGCAAGACTGAGTAGTGAGCAAGGGTCAGCCACAGGCCCTAGGGCCAGGTGTGGGGCCCACACTCTGCCCCAGCTGCCTAAAGAAGCAATAGGCAGTGTCTACGGCCTGAGCCATGCTGGAATCCCGCTCACCTGACCCTTGCTGCCAGGAGCCAGAACTGCCCCTGCTCCTGCTCATTTCTTTCCTGTTTAAAAATCTTTTTTCTTTACATAACCTTGAGCTCTGTTTGGTTTAAGGGAATAAAGAGAGGTTCCAAATGGCAGGAGGGACAGAATGAAACAGCATGAGGAGCGAACCAGGAGGCTGGTTCTCCATAAGGGTTTTACCTGTTTTCAGCTGGGTTCAATATAGAAGGGGTTTGGAATAAAGTCCTAGGAAAGACCACCATGAAAATGGGAAGTTAAAAGAAGACAAGACCTAGGGATTAGGGACACAGGGGCCTTAGTTTATGATCCTAGGCGAATGAGCAGCCTCTTCTAACACAGCCGGCTGGAGCCCTGCCAGGGTTCTGTGTGTTTGTACCTGGCCTATCTATAGCCCAGAGGAAACCAGGAAAAGAGGGAGGAAAAGAAAGAGGGAGAACTCCTCCCCCTAGACTGGTAGGTCCTGAAGGACAGGAACTGGATCTTTTTCATTGTTGGGCCCATAGTGTCAAACATAATAAACTACATTTCATCCAAGTTTGGTAAATACATCACAATGGAAGAAAAAAGGAAGCATTTATTCAGTACACATGAACCAGGCTCTCTGCTAGAAGAATAAACATATTTTGCATCATTTCATCTACATTTCAATGTGGTCAGAGAACTGTGCTTGTCTCTACCTGACAGATGAAGCTACAGAAGTCCATAAAGGTTAAATTCATCTCCCAAAGTCACACAGCTGTAGATGGCAGATTTGGGAACCATACTTTGGGCAGCTTGACCCTGAAGCCTGTATTCATTCCTATTTCTCTCACCACCCCGTATGTGAGGGAACTTCGTGGAAAAGAGCCCCAGCTCTGGCAGCCAGAGCCTCACGGGGCAGCTCCGCAGAGGCCGCACCCTCTGCTTGTTCCAGTCTGCACCTGCAGCCCAGCCTTCTCTCCAGCCTGGTTCCTGGAATAACCCTGAGTCAACGTCTCATTCATAGAATTTGTGAATAAATGTTTACAAGGAACCGAAATCCTCCAAAGACTTTTTCTCCAAATCTGACCTTTAGGACTTGCTTCTAAATGGTACCATGTCTGGGGTGTCTCCTGGTGGCTGGGCATGCATTAGAAAGACAGGAGAGGAGGCAAAGTCCTGGGAGGATGGGGACAATGTGACTCCTCATCTCCCTGCCATCCTGAGGTCAGTGCATGGCCCCCTAAGTGAGGCCCACCAGAGAGAGGAGAGGGAACCAATGCCTACTGGGGGCAGGCAAGCTCCTCCTGTGTCCTTTCATACCAGGGCCTGCATTTAATCCTCATAGTTCTATCAAAAGGCATTTTTAATCCCCATTTTACAGAATGTAAACAGAATCTGGAAGCAGCAGGAGCAGGATTTGAATCCAGGTCATCTGGCCCCCCAGGGTCATGTGGCAGGCAGTGCCCAGAAGGATGTGCACCAGCCCACCACTGTGTTCTTTCTGCCACATTCATAGCCTGAGAGCTAAGTGTCCCTCAGCACTCCTTCCCCCACAGACTCCAGGCCACTGAAAAGGTTCAGGCCCTTCATCCAGGACCAATGGGTAAGAGAACAGAGGCGTGAATGTCTCCCCGGTCCAGCGGGTATGTTTCTCAGGGCTTGTGGGCAGTTAGATGTGACAGCACATAGGAAGGCTGTAGCCCCAGGGACATAGTAGGTTTAACACAGTAATAAAGAGCTTAGTGCATGCTGAGCATTCTGCACATCATCTCAGGCCACCCTCTGCTAAGTGAGAGATCTGTGTGGTCATCATTGTCCTATCACCAGTGATGATGCTGTGGTCACAGCCCAGTGAGATGCATGGCCAGGATCCAAATTTCCCATGCCAGTGACCTCAATGCCCCCATCCTTTAGAGTTCTCTTCCCGCACCTCCCCAAGATGGGCCAGATTCGGTGAGGACGGAGGTGCAGCCCCCTCACCAACCAGGTGACTCGGAGCTGCAAAGAGGCTGCACCAGGAGCAGGCTGGAGCTAGAGCTGTCAGCTTCCCATGTGCGTGGGTTTGATGCCTGCCGCAAGTTTCCGCTCCCATTCAGAGTGGTGATTGAAGGCACCAGAGGGGAACCATGCGTCTTTCAGGATTATGATGATGATTTGCTGGATAATGACTCCATGTCTATTCTTAAGCAGGGGGCTGCACCAGGTGCTCCCTCCTACAGTGACCTCGGCCCTCCAGGGAGGCTGCTTTCCACCAGCACTGTTCCGAATCAGGAAATTTTGTTTAGGCTCCATGTGTACACAGCTGGTGGGTCAACCTCCTGCCTCACTACAGGACCTCCCTGGCTCCTGGGTGGGTGAGCTGCCTGGAGAGCTCTCCACTCACTCAAATTCCACTGCGTTTGTGTCAACTGTCCAAGGCAGGGATTTCTCAAGTTCCACCTGTAATAGGAAGGACACACGTGCTAGGCAGAGTCCCAGTGGCAATCCTAGCTCGGGACAACCATGCCGAGTCATGGTGGGGAGACGCTGTCCATACCTGGGCTAAAGGATGAAGCTCTGTCACTGAGACATCCTGCAGATCACTCTCATCCTGCTGCTCAGACCCCCTACTAGCCAGGCAGCCCCTTCCCCTACCTTGGCCACTTCAGCCTCCTCATAAAATATGAAGAAAGGGAATAATTCCATGTACTCGTCTCTCAGAGACAAGGATTCCAGCTGTCCCTTCTTGTGACACTTGACTATAAAGAAGGTCCTTCTCTTTCCCCCATAAAGTGCCTTCTCTGTCAGTAGGAACGCCCAGGCCCAAGGCTGTGTCTCCAACTACATATACGCTCCTCATTCCCCATAGCCACGCTGCCTTGCCTCTATTCCTCTACACCCCTATTCTCTAGCCCAAACCACTCCCCTTTCCCTAGTCCCTGGAGCACCAGGCTGGAAAGGAGACATTCAAGCTGGGCACATGGGGAGTGGGGGCAGGTGGCATAGAGATGCCCAGACCCGCTGAAGCTCCAAAAGACACTCAGGTCTCAGAAGAGCCACCTGCACCCCAGCGAACTTGGGCTGAGCTGGATGAGCAGGGAGGCAGGCCTGCGGGTGCCCGTCATCCCGCCACTAGATGTTCCTGTCAGAGGAAAGACTCCAGACTGCTGCTGTTTCTCAGCTCCCACCAGCCCACCTTCTCTTCCCACAGGCAGGACTCAAGACAGGACAAGGGGAGTGGGGACACCAGCAGCATGGGACTCAGGAGAGGGGAGGAGGTGGGACTGGAAAGAAGGGCCTAAGGTGTTTTCCTATGTCTTCTGCAAATTTTCTAGAATCTGTTTGGGAAGTGGGCTTGACAGTCCTGCTGCTAGTGCTGGCTGATTGCAGATCCATGCAGACAACCATGCTTCCTCTCAATGCTGTACTCACACTTCACATGAGATTTGGAGACTATCGGTTTGCCTAGGGATGACCCCCGGGAGTCCTCCCCTCTGGGGAGGTAGGAAGTTGAGGAAGTTATGGGGAAACTAACACCACTCTAAAAGTCTTGGCTGGATGTAGCCACCTTCCCTTGCTTCTTAAAGGATGAGCTTGATGAGTACAACTCAGAAATTTCACAAGGCTTTCCCATCCCTTCTGCGGGAGATGCTCTTCCAGGAGCTTGCACACAGTAAGTCCTGAATGCTTGGGTAATCTGAGTGAATGGAGAATCAGGCCCAGCACCCGGGGCCTCTGGGAGCCCAGTCTCCAGAGACTAAATTGCTGGAAGGTGTGCAAGCCTGCTTACTCCTTGGCAGAAACACAAGTCTCCCCGGCTTCAAAGAAAAGAGGCTTAAAAAGACTTGGGCACCAAGAAACAAACATCAAAAGCCTCTTACCCACAGCCAGCCAGATGTGCTCAGTGCAAATGAAGCTAAAATGTGCAGATTCAATTTCCCTTGAAATGTACCTGTCAGCCCCAAAGGAAGATTAGGGAGTATAGGGCTCTTCTTGGCCTACCACATCAGCCCTCCTCCCAGGCACCCAATTCCACGCCTCCCCCAGCCTCCCCTCTCCTCTACCAAAATATCTGCACCTTTAGGGTGACTGCTTGGGCTCTGGAGAAAGCTCCTCTGGAGAAGGTTGGGTTGAGGGGAGGAGGGTGGACAGAATGGCTTTTTTAGTAGCTCTGCTAAAGAAAGTGAATTGAACCAGGTGTAGAGGTGCACCCCTGTAATCCCAGCACTCTGGGAGAATGAGGCAGAAGGATGGTCAAACTGGAGCCTAGCCTGGGCAGTTTAGCAAATAAGCAAGATCCTGTCTCAAAATAAACATTTTTTAAAAAATGAGAGAGAGAGAGAGAGAGGGAGGGAGAAAGAGAGAGAGAGAGAGGGAGAACTAAGGGAGCTCTTCCTGGGGCAATTGGATCTCCAATGATTTAAAAGGAGGACACACAGTGGCCGTCCCATCTCAGGGATGCCCACGTCTGATAAGGATCCGGCCCCTACACCAGGAGCTCTCAGTCCAGTGGGTAGTCACAGCTGGGGAGAGAGGGTTCCCCAGTATAACAGAGCTGAGAAACATAACTACTGCTGACTGCCCCCCCAGTCTGATAGAAGAGGCATAGTCCTGCTTGAGAGGAGTACCCAGTCCAATGGAGGAGGTAGCTCTGCCCAATATCCCTCAGTCTGATGGTCAGTTAGCTTTTCCAACATCTAATAAGCCATCGGAGCTCCACCAGTCCTGCAAACCCCCAGGATGGGCCTGTAGCAGATTTGCCATGTGTAAGCACAGCTGCCAGGCATCTGGGCCCCAGATGTTCTCCTTGCCCGCTCCCTGGCCATCACAGGGATCCACACCTCTCCCTCTACTCACACCTACTCCTATTTGATGAGGCCCCTCCTGGGTCATCCTGACCATCTCCACCAGTTATCCCTCATTCATCTGCATCCGAACCTGGTCAGCCTGGTAACAGCACTGAAAGTCAACAAGAGCCAGTGAGCGCTTACCATTCACCAGCCATGTGAGAGGTGCTGGGATGAGACCTGTAAGACGCTATCCTGACCCTGGAGGATTCCTCATCCCAAATACATGGCTGTCATACACTTGGAGTCCTGCTGGACTAAGGCAGTGTGGCTGTGTGAGTCGTTGGTGGGCATAGAGAAGGGAGTGATTCATCCTCTCTGGAGTAGGGGAGTGCAGAGGCTTCTACCCCAGAGGTGGAGACTTTGGCCCAGGCCTTGAAAAGTGAGCAGGAATTTGCCAGGTGGGGTGAGCTGGGCATTCCCGTGAGTGGTTCTCCAGTGTCAGCCTGCCCCCATAGAGGGATTGGTAGGACACAAGCTGCAGGCCCAGGGTCCTGGATCCTTAGGCTGGGATAGGCCAGGCAATGCTAATGCTGTGTGGTGGTTCGTGGGCTATGCCTTTGAGAACCATAGCTGTAAAGGGTCACAGCACATTGGATTATCACTCCAAAGTCTTCAGTTCCTTCTGGTAACAGAATTGCAGACCTGTTCCTTTGGCCATGTGACTTACTTTCTGCCTTTAGAGGAGGCGGAGAACATTTTCCTGTCCCACTGGCCTTGGTTTGGCCAATAAAGTGTCAGTGGACCTGACACGAGCAAAGGCTGTAAGTGTTCTTTCGTAGTTTAGCTGGGCCCCTTGTGCTTCTGCCATCTGCACCAGGAGCACGACATTTGCAGACCAGGGGTCCCAGAATGAAAGCCACAGATGCAGACCTGAACCAGCCTGCAGCTTGAAACTGAGCGGCTCCCACTCTCCTGAAGCCCCACCCATAAGAAAAATCAGTGTTTGTGGCCATAAGCCTTGGAGATTCAGAGGTTATTTGTTATACAGCACTACTGTAGCAAAATCCTCCTTGATACAAAGGCTTCAGAGAATGTCTTGGTCACTTTCTCATTGCCAGGACACTACACCTGACACCCACAACATTAAGGAAGAGGGGTTTATCTGGGCTCATGTTTTCAGTCTGTGGTTGGCTGTCTTCCAGGCAGAAAGACCATGGTGGATGGGTGTGGCAGAGGAAAGCTGCTCACAGCATGAGGGCCAGAAATCAGAGGGGGCTGGGGAGCTGGGGCTGGAGATACCTTTTCAGGTTGCGCCCCCGGTGACCCACCTCTTCCACCTCTTCTGTACAGGGCCACCTTCTAACAGCACATTTAGCTCTGAATTCTTCAGTGGATTAATCCACTAATGAGTACAACACCCCCATGATCCAATCACCTTTTAAAAACTTAACTTCTGAATGAATGAGGCTTTGGGAGGACATTCAGATCTAAACCAAAATCAGACAGGCTAAGAAATTTAAGATTTTACAGACAGGAGAATAATAACTAAATGTAGAGCAGATCTAACCGAGCAAAAATTGAGGCAGGGAGGCCAGGTGGGAGCTGGCACCAAATTTCAGATGAAACACTCATGAAGGTTCTGATGAGCAGGGAAAAGACAGCAGAGAAAAGACTGGCAAGACCCAAAAGTGCTGCCCCCCACCCTGACGACAGACGGCCCAAAAGGAGGGAGGCCAGAGGCCATAGTAATGGCCATGCTCCACCCTGGAGGGCAGCGAGGGGATGGAGCTGCTTGTGGAGAACAGGAGAGCCTTCCTTCCACTCCATGACATCCCCACGAGGCCCACTGCAGCCAGAGAGCCAATAAATGCACAGCCTTCCCCCCTTGACACCCCACACAGGCCTGCTCAGGTGCACACCTGTGCAAGCTGGGGGCCCAGAGCCTCATCCAAGAGCTGCAGGTGACTTGCTGGTGGAGGAGCCCAAAGCACAGCAGTTTATGCTGTTTTTCTCCGATCCATTTGGTTCTAAGTCAGCTGTAGACGAGCTTCGCCCACAACCGGCGGTCTTTTAATTTAATTGTGTGATGCTGGGGTGTTTTTCCCCCCTAGCAAATACATCAAAATTGTCACATTGTAAATAAACAGCCCTCCTCCCCCACTCAACACCCACCACTCGCCATCCCTGATAAGCACGCACAGCTGCAATGGCTGGAAAGGAGGGAGGCCTGCGAGTGCACCAGTCCCTGTGGATACCGCAGGGACTGCAGAGAACCTAGCAGCAAGCTGGGCCCCTGGGGAGGACTCTTGGCCTCTCCGAGCCTCAGTTTTCTTTTATCTGAAAAATGAGTCTTACTGTGAATCAAAATAAATCCTAGCTACAACTGGGCCTGTAAAGCGCAGACCGTTTAATGGAGTAGCATTGTACACCTCTAGTAGGACATTTACAGGTGCAGAGTTGGGCTTTATTCTGGCTTCCTCACTTACTGTGTGATCTTAGGAAAGTTACTGAGCCTCTCTGCTGCTCAATTTTCTTATCTGTAAAATAGGATGAATAAGGATATCAGAATTGACTACACTGTCGTGAAATATAGGTGCACAAAAATGAGGTGCACACAAAGGGTTTAGAAATGAGTGGGCTCAAGGCAAGGGCCTGATGGATGTCAGTTATTTGTGTTACACCCAGGAGGAAACTTGATTTGACAGACTCTGTGTCCCTCCAAGTGACTCAGCTTCCTGATTCCCAAGTTGTAGTCTATGCAGCATAAGGGCCTGGGACCACTGTAATTTCAGCTGACTGTGGCAAGGATTGAACCCAGAGCCTTTCCACTGAGCTACATCCCCAGCCCATTTTTAAATTTTTTTTTTTTTTTGTGGGTACCAGGGGTCGACCTCGGGACCTCGCGTGCCAGCAGGCACCCGTGCCACTGAGCGGTATCACCGGCCCTTTTTTGTATGCGGGTTCCAGGAGTCAAACTCAGGACCTCGCGCTTGCCAGGCAGGCGCTTATGCCGCTGAGCTGTCTCACTGGCCCTCATTTTTAAAATTTATTTATTTATTTTATTTTGAGACAAGGTCTCACTAAGTTGCTAAGTTGCCCAGGCTCAGCACGAACTTGCAATCCTCCTGCCTCAGCCTCCCAGAGTACTGGGGTTACAGGCATGCACCACCATGCCTGGCTCATAGCAAGGATTTTTTGAAGCTAAGTTCGCACTCTGGAAAACCAGACTTTGCTGTGAGATGGGTTGTCCCCCCTCACTGTCCAGCACATGCATGCACACAAATAATGAGGGGCGTGACATTACTATGGCGGGTGCCTCACTGACAGGGAATGGATAAGGAGGAAGAGGTGCTACCATACACTGCTACATTGCAAGAAAGGGTGAACGTCCCTCCTCCTGGGCTGAGAACAGGGTCAGCAGCATGAATGGAAGACTCTCTCATTCCAGAATATAAATGATTTGCTCCTTATGTCCTAAGTGTTGGCTGTTGAACTGTGAAGAAAACAGACACATCCCTCCTTCCCTGGAAGATCAATTCCGTGCGCTGTGTTAGGAAGATTCTGTCATCAAGGACCACGGCTGTGGACTGCATCATGTCACAGAAGTCATGTGATCTTTTTTTTTTTCACTATTCACAGCTTTATTTATTTATTTATTTATTTTTAAATTTTATTTTAAAGAGAAGAAAAAACAAAACAAATCAAAAGAAGAACAAATTTTCGAAACAACATAATAGGAGGGTAACTATGGTTAATACATTACGTATTACTATCTTTAAGTTAGTTATTCAGGATACCAGACATTAACATTCAATTGTCCAAACATTATTGGCACAAACCTTACTCTTCAATGAACTAAGTAAAATTGGTAGTGTATCTATCTTAACCATCTTATATATATATACAATTTTTTTCCCTTTCCCTTCTTTCTTTTCCCTATTCCAGTCTCTCTTTCCTTTTGACCAGTTTCTTTTTGATTCACCATGTCTATTGTACATTTTGGATCTTATTTACTCTTTCAGTTTCTCATACTAGAGAGACAATACGATGCTTACACATGTGCTTCTGGTTTATTTCACTTATGAGTATTTTCTCGAGTTGCATCCATTTACCTATAAAAGTCTCCAGTTTATCCTTCTTAATGGCTGAATAGTACTCCATTGTATAAAAATACCACATCTTTCTTATCCATTCCTCAGTTGATGGGCATTTGGGTTGTTTCCAAGATCTGGCTATTACAAATTGTGCTGCTATAAACATGGGTGCACATATATCACTGTGGTACGATGTTTTTAATTCTTCTGGGAAGATGCCCAGAAGGGGAATAGCTGGGTCAAATGGGACCTCCAACCCTAGCTTTTTGAGGAATCTCCACACTGACTTCCACAGTGGCTGTACCAGTCGACACTCCCACCAACAGTGGAGAAGGGTTCCTTTTTCCCCACAGCCCCTCCAGCATTTGTTATTAGTTGATTTCTTAATAGTAGCCATTCTTTCTGGGGTGAGATGGTATCTCAGTGTTGTTTTAATTTGCATCTCTCGAATGACCAGCGATGTTGCATTTTTTTGTATATTTATTTGCCATTAGTATTTCTTCATCTGAGAAATGTGTATTCATCTCAGATGCCCATTTTTGGAGTGGGTCTTTAAATTTGGGAGGTCTGATTTTTTTGAGTTCTTTATATGTTCTCGATAGTAATCCTTTGTCTGAGGAACAGCTGGCAAACATTTTTTCCCACATTGTGGGTTGTCTCTTCACTCTGTTGGTGGTTTCTCTTGCTGTGCAAAAGCTTTTTAATAAGATGAGATCCCAGTTATTGATTCTTTGGGATAGTTCCCGTGCGGTTGAGTTTTTATTCATAAAGTCTTTGCCTACACCAATGTCTCCAAGGGTTTTACCTATCCTACCTTCCAGCAGATTTAATGTTTCTGTTTTAATATTTAGATCTCTGATCCATTTTGAATTTAGTTTAGTGCATGGTGAAAGATATGGGTCTAGTTTTAATCTTCGGCATGTGTAGAGCCAGTTTTTCCAGCACCATTTATTAAAGAGGCTATCTTTCTTCCAGCGAATGTGTTTGGCACCTTTGTCAAAGATAAGGTGGCTTAGTATGTCTGGGGTTGTTTCAGCATCTTCTAATCTGTTCCATTGATCTTCAGGTCTGTTTTTTTGCCAGTACCACACTGTTTTTATCACAGTAGCTTTATAGTATAATTTCAAGTCGGGGATTGTGATGCCCCCTGCCTTGCCTTTGTTGCCCAGAATTGCCTTTGCTATTCTAGGTCTCTTCTGATTCCAAATGAATTTTAGGATTGTTTTCTCTAATTCTGTGAGATATGCTGTTGGAATTTTGATTGGAATTGCATTAAATCTGTATAACAATTTTGGAAGTATGGCCATTTTCACTATATTGGTTCTTCCTATCCAGGAGCAAGGGATATCTTTCCATTTTCTGATATCCTCTTCAATCTCCTTTTTCAGAGTACTGTAGTTTTCAGTATAGAGGTCTTTTACATCCTTTGTGAGGTTGATTCCTAGGTATTTCATTTTTGTGGATGTTATTGTGAAAGGTATTGTTTCCCTAATTTCTCTTTCAGTAAGTTTGTTATTTGTGTACAGGAAGGCTATTGACTTTTGAGTATTGACTTTGTATCCAGCTACACTACTGAATTTGCTTATTAAATCTAGCAGTTTTTTAGTGGAGTTTTTGGGGTCTTCTGTGTAGAGTATCATGTCATCTGCAAATAATGATAATTTAACTTCTTCCTTTCCAATCATTATTCCTTTTATTTCTTTCTCTTGTCTAATTGCTCTGGCTAAAGTTTCCAGAACTATGTTGAATAAGAGTGGGGACAGTGGACATCCTTGTCTTGTTCCTGATTTTAGAGGGAAGGCTTTCAGTTTTTGGCCATTTAGTATAATATTGGCTGTTGGTTTGTCATAGATAGCTTTTACCAGATTGAGATAAAGACCCTCTATTCCAATTTTCTGTAGGGTTTTTATCATGAAAAGGTGCTGGACTTTGTCAAAAGCTTTTTCTGCATCTATTGAGATGATCATGTGATTTTTGTCTTTGGTTCTGTTAATATGCTGTATTACATTTATTGATTTACTTATGTTGAACCATCCCTGCATCCCTGGGATGAATCCAACTTGGTCATGGTGTATAATCTTCTTGATGATTTGTTGGATTCTGTTTGCCAGTATCTTATTAAGGATCTTTGCATCTATGTTCATTAGGGAGATTGGCCTGTAGTTCTCTTTCTTAATTGGGTCCTTCTCTGGTTTTGGTATCAGGGTAATGCTTGCTTCCAGGAATGAATTTGGGAGTATTGCTTCCCTTTCAATTTCATTGAAAAGTTTGAGAAGTAGGGGCGTTAGGTCTTCTCTAAATTTCTTGTAGAATTCGGCAGTGAATCCATCAGGGCCTGGGCTTTTCTTTGTTGGGAGGTTTTTAATTACATCTTCAATTTCATTAGTTGATATTGGTTTATTTAGGATTTTTAAATCTTCTTGATTCAGCTTTGGTAATTCATACGAATCTAGGAATCTGTCCATTTCTTCTGCATTTTCCATCTTAGTAGAATATAAATTTTCAAAATAGGTATAGATGATCTTCTGGATTTCTGCAGGGTCCGTCATGATATCACCCTTTTCATTTTCAATTGCATGGATTTGAGTCTTTTCTTTTCTTTTTTTAATAAGGTTGGATAAGGGTTTGTCAATCTTATTTATTCTTTCAAAGAACCAACTTTTTGCTTCATTGATTCTTTGTATTGTTTTTTTAGTCTCCAATATGTTAATTTCTGCTCTGATCTTTATAATTTCCTCCCTTGTACGGGCTTTTGGCTTAACCTGCTCTTCTTTTTCTAGAAGCTCGAGGTTCACCCTTAAGTTGTTTATTTGCGCTTGCTCTATTTTCCTGATATAAGTATTTAATGCTATAAATTTCCCTCTTAGGACTGCTTTCATTGTATCCCATAAGTTCCGGTATGTTGTACTGTCATTATCATTCAGTTGTAGGAAGTGTCTAATTTCTTCTTTAATTTCATCTGTGACCCATTGGTTGTTCAGGAGGGTGCTGTTTAATTTCCATGTGCTTAGGGAGTTTTTGTGAGATCTTTTGCCATTGATTTCCAATTTCATTGCACTATGGTCTGATAATATGCATGGGATAATTTCAATTCCTTTGCATTTACTTAAACAGGTTTTATGAGCTAGTATGTGGTCTATTTTGGAGAACGTCCCATGTGCAGCTGAGAAAAATGTGTATTCTGATGTTGTGGGATGGAACACTCTGTAGACATCTACTAAGTCCATTTGTTCAAAAGTTTGGTTCAGTTCTACTATTTCATTATTGATTTTCTGTCCAGTTGATCTGTCTTTTTGTGACAGTGGAGTATTGAGATCTCCCAATATAATTGTATTAGTGCTTATTTGATTTTTCATGTCCTTTAGTACTTGTTTTATATAGCTGGGTGCACTGGTATTTGATGCATATATATTTATGATCGTTATCTCTTCCTCTTGGATTGTTCCCTTTACAAGGATGTAATGACCGTCTTTATCTCTCTGAATCCTTCTTGGCTTGAAATTCACTTTGTCTGCAAAAAGAATAGCTACCCCTGCTTTTTTCTGGGTTCCTGTGGCATGGAGTATTGTTTTCCATCCTTTGACTTTCAGTCTATGAATATCTTTCTGAATTAAATGTGTTTCTTGTATACAGCATATTGTTGGATCTTGCTTCTTGATCCATTTCGCCAGTCTGTGCCTTTTGATTGGTGAATTGAGACCATTAACATTGATGGTTAAAACTGATATATACTGACTTATACTTGTCATGATATTTTCCTGTTGATGGTTCCCACTCTTTGTTTTTCCCCTTTCCTGCTATTTAATTATCTGCCCTGCCTGGTGGATTTCTTCTGTTGGGGTTCCTATCTCTTTCTAGAATGTCCTTCAGAACATTTTGGAGTGCTGGTTTGGTGGTCATAAATTTTCTCAGATGTTCTTTGTCATGAAAGTATTTTATTTCTCCATCAATTTTGAAAGATAGTTTTGCAGGGTACATCAATCTGGGCTGAAAATTATTTTCCTTTAGAGCTTGAAATACATCATTCCAAGCTCTTCTTGAATTGAGGGTTTGTGCTGAAAAGTCAGCTGTGATTCTGATGGGTTTTCCTTTATAGGTGATTTGTCTCTTCTCCCTAACAGCTTTTAAGATTCTGCCCTTCTGTTGAATTTCTGGGATCTTGACTATAATATGTCTGGCTGAAGGTTTTTTTTGATCATGTCTAGTTGGTGTTCTAAACGCTTCACTTATAGGGGCATCAAATTCCTTTTCTCTTCCAGGAAAGTTCTCCCTGATTATGTCTTTGAACAAGGTTTTAATGTCATTGATGCTATCTCCTGCTTTTTCATTTATTCCAATTATTCTTAAGTTGTTTATCTTTGAGTCATCTAGCAGCTGCTGAATTGATTTTTCATGGTCCCTTACTGTTTTTAAGAATTCTTCCTTTTCATGATCACTAATTGCAAGCCTGTCTTCTATATCTGAGATCCTGTCCTCGCATTGGCTTAATCTGCTACAAATACTTTCAATGGAATTTTTGTTCTCTTGGATATCTGCTTGAATTTGCCTTATGGATTCCATTTCTTTCTTATGCTGAGCATTCATGGTTTCTATAGTTTTCTTAAGCTCATCTATTTTTTTGTCTGTATCAGCTATAGTGTCCTTAAGCATGGTCTTCATTGTGGACATTATCTCTGTAGTTATCTGTGAGATTATTTCTGTTTTAATTTTTTCCAGAGCCTCATTCAGTTGCTTTGTTGTTACCACTTCAGATAGGCCAGGTGGGTGGCTTTCGGATTGTCCCACCTCGTTGCCCCCTAGGTTTGCCTTTGGTGAATTGGATGTGTGGGGTTGCATCTTGTTTAAGTGTCGTCTCATTTTTTCTTTCTTTAATTCCTGGGGTGATGTTTGCAAATTGCCTATGGTAGGTTACTTTATTGCTAGTGTTTAAGATCTTTACAAGATGACTACTTCTCTGCAGTATCTTCCAGGTGGAGCTTGCTTTTGGGTTTTGAGCTTTCTGCCAGATCCTACCTCTTCAATTTGTTGGATATGCGAAACTGCTACCTGTTTGGCCCAGTCCTTGATTCTTTGGTACTGTGCCACTGTATTTTCTGTGTCCCTTAGTCAATCTCAATCACTAAGTATCAGGAAGGAAAGATGTTTAGAACAATTATTTCACATTTGGCTATAATGTTAACTAAAGCATCAAACACAGCCTAGAAAATGACAGACTGAGCTAACCAGTTATTTACCACTTTTAGCTGTATAGAGTTACGGTTATATAACAAAATCTAAAACACACCAGAAAAAATATGCAGTATACAAGTCCTATGTATGTCAATTTTTCCCTGAGGAGTTTAAATTTAAAATGAGTTAAGGAGGAAATAGAGTGTTGGGAGAATAGGAAGGAATTAGATGTAAGGTTAGAGGACCAAGAGGGATCCCATTAACATTGGGACACTGGTGCAGAGGACTGGTGGTAAAAAGAGAAGGAAGGGATAAAAGGAAGAACAGATCACAACCACAATCACAAAGAAGTTAGAGGTGCTGTTTACACTCATATAAAAAAAACCAGAGAGAATAATGAAGGAAAGAGCAAATACACATACAGAACCAAAAACGAAGATAAAAACAATAAAACAGACAAAACAAAAATAAAACCCCACCAAAAAAAAAAAAAAAAAAACCCTTCACCAGAACAAAAAACAAATGAGTGAGAAAAATAAAAAGAAAAAGAAAAAAAAAAAAGTAAAATAAAAAGAATCAGTTCCAGGTGTTGACTCTGCTGTAGGCAGGCACTGTGTGGTGACAGAGTCCTGTTCCGTGCCGGTCGGTCCCAGTAAGCCAGGAGCGGCCCTCTGGCGGGCGGTGAGCAGAGGCCCGTACTTTCAGGCAGAGACCAGTCTAGCTCGCCTGCCGCTCTCAGGGCCCTTTCACTATCCCTGGGCCTGAGAGGTGCAGTGCGCTGTCCGGAGCGCAGATTCCCTGGACTGGTTTCCCGCCTCTGATTTTCGCCACGCCCCCCACAATGGCGCCGGGCCACTCGCTCTCCGGCGTGGGACAGGTGCGGCTGAGAGACCAGTTTCGTTCACCCGCTGCCCTCAGCACACTCTCGTGGGCCTGAGAAGCCCTGCACTGCCCTGTCCGGAGCACAGTGTCCAGCGCTGCTCTTCTTTCGCCGCGCTCTGAGTTTCGCCACACCCCCCACAATGGCGCCCGGCCGGTCGCTCTCTGGCGCGGGGCAGCTGTGGCTGAGAGACACTCACCGCTGGCCAGCGCAGTTCTCCGCCGCTCCCCCGCCTCGCCGCTGTCTCAGGATCCTCCGTGGGGGCTCCCTGGGCGCCAGCTGTCACCGTGTGTCCGTAGAATTGAGCTTCTGTAGCGCTGCAATTCCTGGGATGGTAGAATGTGCGCGCGCAATCTGCTCCTTCTTTCCTTCTTCTTTGTTGGAAATCACCCTTCACTGGTGCCGGGGGTCCCAGATTATGCTTCAGAACTTTTCTGGGTTCCGGGGAGGCATCTCCCCCCCCTCCTGCGCTTTCCCGGTCGCTATATTCCCGTGTTCCAACAGTAACTTTTAGAGAGAGTTTTGCTGCCTGCTTCTTACTCATCCGCCATCTTTTCCTCCCAAGTCATGTGATCTTGAGCAAGTCATTTAATAGCACTCCCTACCACATTCCCCTCCTCTGGGATGGTGAGGTCTGCCCGGCTTTGTCAGTGTGAGGACCAAATGAGACACCTGCTTTTTAGAGGTCACATGAATGCTTTTCAGCTCTGAGTTATTGCAGTTGTTTAAATCTGCGGCAGACACTGCTGGTTGTTCCCCTTCTTCCCTGTGTAATGGAACCTACAACCTCACTCACCAGCATCAATCAGATTTCCCAGCCTCCCTGGCACCTGGGCTTGGCCAGTCGTGTGTGGGAAGAAATGACATCTGGGTCATGTTCCTGGGGAAGGTGACCGGCTGGCCACCCAGCTCCACTGTTCCCTTTCTGCTTCCTGCTGGTTGGAAGACAAATCCAGTGGCCCACACTGAACCCTCTTGACTGCATTAAACAGGGCAGCACCTAAAGAATGGGGAACACCCAGTGCCCAGGGGCCACCGTATTAGATTGC
The DNA here is from genome assembly GCA_028451465.1 of Erethizon dorsatum. Classification (NCBI taxonomy): domain Eukaryota; kingdom Metazoa; phylum Chordata; class Mammalia; order Rodentia; family Erethizontidae; genus Erethizon; species Erethizon dorsatum. The sequence continues at coordinate 44,834,394 of CM051826.1, forward strand.
TGATGAGCCTACTGTAAACACAAGACAGAAAGAACCTTTGATTCTGTTCAAGGTCTGTTCCTTTAGGTCTGTGATATAACCAATGAACCTAGATTCCGGTGATAATGTATTCTGTAAATGATGATACTATCTGGCCTGGGTCACCCCCGTCTGCCACTGCATCTCTATTGTGAGGGGCTAAAAAGAACATGGGATGGAGTTTCTTCACATACAGTAAAGTGGTGCACACATGTGAGTGGCCCCAGTGATTCTGCAGGGCTCTGCCTGAGGATAAGAATGGGCTGATGGACAGAAAGGATAAAGATCTAGGTTAACAATCTATTAGACAAGGTTGATAAAGACAAAACCTATGATGGTTCCAACACTCCTTGTTTGGAAGATGAGAAGGATAGGGATACAGCTGGTCACGTGATGTGACAGGAGTTGAGCCAATCTGGTGGGAGGAGGTGATGAAAGCAATTCAGACACAAAGCGATGACCTGCAGGTAGCAATAATCAGGATACAAGGGAGCTTTGGAACCTGTAGGTATAGATTTGAGGAGCTGAAGCACAGTTCTAGGCACAGGAGTGAACAAAAGCCTTAGACAGGAGGTAGACATTCAACAACACTCATAAATATGTACATACATGACGTGGTAAGTACAGTAATGGGTAAGAATAAGGCATTACCTCTGAGTGAATTGAAAGGTTGTGTAAGGAGGACTAGGGAAAGCCTCCATTGAGCTCATGATATTCAAATTGAAACCTAGATTGTGTGGCAGCTTTGCAGTAAATGATAGGTGGAAGATGGAGCCAAGAGCAAGGCTAGCAGAGAAAATAGCATGAGAGAAAGTTCTCATGGGAGTGAAGAATTTAGCAAGATTGAGCAAGTACAGTGGAAATCTGTCATCCTCTTTGGCTGTCCAATATCAAAGCTCCCATGCTACATTTGAAAAATCAATCCCCCACCCTTCGTATCAGGACAAGCTTCCCATCATAAAACTAAACATAGCTACCTGCCCTGGGCCTGATCACACGAGGTGTGCTGTGCCTTGCTTTGTCACCTGGCACCCTGCCTTACCATACGAGACACGCAAGAAAGGATGCTATATCACTCAGAATCGTCATCCCTGGAATGATGCCCCTAGAAAAACCTGCTTTGTTCTGTAGACTCCTCCTTAAGCCAGACCTCAGGCAGCACACAGAGCCCCCCCTGACCCTCTGGGACTCAGCTTTGTATCCCCAAACACAGGACTACACCACTGTTTGGGGAAATCCTGCCTGGGCCCCAGGAGGCTCTTGGTGGGCACCGTGCCTGTGCTCTGGTGCAGAACTGCGCCTGGTTCTACAGAGCACCACTTGGCTTCACAGAACCCTGCTCCTGGCCGTGTTCTCAGAGTCTGATTCCCAGAGAGCATCCTAACTCTCCACAACCCTGATTTGGTGTACAGAAACTCACTTGGCTACGTGGAATTCTGCCTTTTTCCTTAGAACTGGGTTTAGTTGTGCAAAATCCCCAGTGAACTGATAGAGACCAGAATTTGCAGAATCCTGCTTTGCTGCAGGAAGACTGCTGGGCCTTAATGGCCCCACACATCAAAGAGAACTCAGCAGCATTCGCCCTGTGCTGTTCAGGTGGGGCCCAGGACCCTGTTATCAGTCAAACTGCTGCACGACAACTATAGCTCTGTAGAATTGTATAAGAGGAGTCCAATTCTGCCATAGGGTCCAGGATCCATTTATTTTGCAGTGCTGGGGGTTGAATGCAAGCCCTTTGCTCTAAGCTTCCTCCTCAGCTTCTTTCCCCCACCACCATTTGTATTTAGAGACAGGGTCTTTCTAAGTTGCTAAATTGCCCAGGCTGAGTTCAAATGTGAGATCCTCCTGCCTCAGCCTCCCAGAGGGTTGAGATTATATAGTTAGGTGTCACCACTCCCAGCTCAGAGTCCCAATTATTATATAGATCCCGGAACTGGTACACCAACTGGAAACCTAGTGGGTTGCATCGAGCTCATCTTTGTTTCACAGAACCCTGTCCTGGTACGCAGATTCTCTTTCTTCCACAAAAGCCAGCATCATGGCTACATCTTCTCCAAGGAGCTGGCACCGGCATGAGCCTTTGTAGGGAGGGTATCAGGGGATGACCACCTTCTAGGCATCCTCCTCAGATCAACCATGTTTAAGGTGAGGCTCGGTGGACTTGAGCCCCCCCAAGACCCCCTTTGTTCTCCCCTGTTACCCATCAGGAAGAGCTCGAGCTTGAGCTCCACAGAGTAAGGGACAGGCAGAGACTGTGGTCAAGGCCTCGGGAGGGGACAGGCACCCACCTTGCTTCTCCTCAGTGCTGGCCCTGGTTGCATGGGCACAGATCTACTTGGACAGAAATAATCAGCTGAATTAATTTAGCTTTAAATAGCAGCACTGAGAATGTTTCCACAAAATTTTCTCCTAGGAGAGCTAAGCAGAATTAATGATGGCACAATATCAGGGAGAAATGTTATTTATTACGGCCTAATCATTGCAGGGAGGGGGAAAGTCATCATATATAATAAAGTGGAAGTCAGCCAGCCCTGCCCTGCTCAACCTGGGTGCTGAGGAGAGATCCTAGGAAGCTATGATTAGGGAGTCTTGGAGACCAGTTTCCTGGGAACAGCTCCTGCTGGTCACCGCTGGGACTTGAGGTCTAGGCTAGGATTTCCAAACCCAACTCAGTCCTCGTGGGATGGGTCCACACTTGTACTTCCACTCCTGCGCTGAGTGCAATGGAACCAAGTTCTCCTTGAAAAGAACCCATGCCCCTCTTCCTGCTACCCCTCCTTAAGTCCCCTTCTCTCACTCATTTGCTTTCAACTGATACTTATTGAACATCTGGGACTAAGAGCTGAGCTCTATTCTGTGTGCTGGGGGGAAAGCACCAGGAAGACAGGTAACCAATAAATAAGCAAGATGGCGGCTGGCGATCATAGTGTTATGAAAGCAACAGTGTAGCCCAGCCTGATGGGAGAGGGTGGCTAATTTAGACAGCCTGATTAAAGAAGACTGCTGGGAGGAGATGATGCTTGAGCTGAAATGTCAAGATTGAGAGGGAGTTGGTCTTGTGGAGGGGTGAGAGTCCAGGCAGAAGGTACAACAAGGGCAAAGACCTAGCAGGGGGAAGAAGGTTGGCATTTAAAAGAAGAGTAAGAAGGCTGATGTGGCGGGAGGGGGGGAATGGTAGAGGCTGTATTTGTCCTCTTAAGAGCAGCAATTCTGTTACCAAGAGTGCAGGGAGCAGTCGAAGTCAGAGAGCTCCCAAGGGGAAGATAAAATTTAAGGGAGAAAGGGTGAAGGGCCACTTACTTTGTAGCCCCTGCCTACCCTGAAGTCATCTTTCTTCATGCTGTGGTCTCTGATGTGCATAGCATGGTGTGCATCAACATGAGAACTGTATGGCCCACCTAAAGGAGTTCCTAGCTACTACTCAAGGCAAGATACTGGCTTCCTGCAGGAAGCATTTATTGAGCAGCTGCTATGTGCCAACTGCTATTGCCTTAAGACAAGAAAAGGGAGGAATCAGTCTGGAGGAGCCTGGATCTCAGGTGTTGGTGGCAGCTCTCCAGGTGGTTCTGGGTCTTTGGTCCCAAATGCAGCTTCTGCAGTTGAAGTGGCCTGGGTTGAAGACCTCACTAACCACACATGCACGGGTGATACCAAACTGCCCTCAACTTCAGTTTCTTCATCTGGGATGTGGGTAAAAGCACCTACCTATAGAATTCTCTGGGGAACTGAGTGAAGGAGGAATGTCCTCCATGATTTCTCCAGGCTCACTGAGGCCCTTGTCACTCGGAACCACCAGTTGTCAGTGACTTGGGTCTGGACTGTGATGAGGGAGAATGAGACAGGCAGACCTTGATGTGACTGGATTGGGGGCCAGGACTTGGTTTCCTCATCTGCAAAGTGGAATAGTCACCCTCCCCTCAGTGAGGTGTGAGGATACCATGAGATGATACCAGGAAAATATCTGGCCCAGGTAGCTCAATTATGCTGCTCATCTGCTCTGTATTAGTCTTTCTGGGCTGCCATAGCAAAATACCACAGAGAGGTGGCTTAAATAACAAGAATATATTCTTCACAGAAAGCCCAAGGCCAGGGTGCTGGCATGGTTCGGTTCCAGTGCAGACTTTCTTTCTGACTGCACTCTCACTGTGTGCTTGCATGGCTTGCCCTCCGTGCATGCTGAGAAGGGGAGAGAGAGGAGCAGGGAAGGAGACAGAGGAAGTGCTATGGTTTATATTTGGGTGTTCCCCTAAAGCCTCGAGCGCTCATAGGGGGGACCTTATGGATGGTGATTGGATTATGGGGCTGTATATTTGCCTTGTTGTTGGGAAGCTGGGTTTGTCAGAGGCAATGAGTCACTGGTGGTGTGGCCTGGAAAATTTTATCGCCCCCTCATCCAGTTCCTCTCTTCCTGTTCTCCCTCTGCTTCCCTGCTGCCATGCCATAAACACCTCTCCTCAGCTCTCCTCTGCCACAGTCCTGTGCCATCCCATTCTGCCTTAGAGCCAGCAAACTATGGGCTGAAACTTCTACAAACTGAGACAAAATAAACCTCTCTTCCTTTAAGTTGTGGGTGTCAGGTATGGTGCCCCAACAACAAGAAAAGTGACTAAGACCAGAAGAAAGGAAAGAGAAAGAGAGAGAGAGATTTCTGGTCTCTCTTCTTACAAGGACACTAACCCTATCAAATGAGGGCTCCACCCTTATGACATCACTTATCGTAAGAGCCCTATCTCCGAATACAATCACACTGGGACTAGGACTTCAACATGTGAATTTGGGGAGCGTAAAATTCAGCCATAGCATCCCATTTTCATGCTGCTCAGAGGCCACCAACAGCAGCCACCCACAGCAGCGTGAGTGCTTCCTCTAGAGAGAAGCCCCCGCGGGCTTGGAAACCTTCAGGTAATAGCAACTGGGTCACCCCCTTTGGCACCATCAGCCCCCAGCTCCAAATGTCTCTTTAAGCTTATGGTCCCTTCCTGGCCTACTCCTTTGCTGCAAGGAAAGGACCTGTGTACACTCTTAAGGTATGTATGTCTCTATCAGTGTGTCCTTTGCTCCATCCCCCTGCAGGGGACAAGTCTTCTGGAATAACTCTCATCAACCCCACCAACATGTAGCCAGGGAGGACTGTTGAATGTGAAATGTTTCTGTAGAAATTAAACTCAAATGAGGAAATCCTCTAATCTAGCAAGACTGGCCTATTAATTCTGCACTGTGTAAACTTCCCTCTCCTTTGTCCGCACCTAGGTCTCTTCTCTCTGCTCCAATAGCCTCACCTGCTCCTTTGTCACTTAGAAAGTTTGAGGTCATGCTCTGCTTATCTAATCAGTCCTCAACACCTGTAAATTCTCCAAAGTTTATGATCCCATACTCCCTCCCTTCCTGTAGCAAACATCTGTTGCTTTCACCTGCCCAGCATCCCTCCCTCTTTTTTTTCATAAGGGGAGCCTGATTTCCTTTGGACAATGGCCCTTTCCAACTTTCTGTCATGTGGATGGGGGGTGGGGCATGGTAGGTTGACTGCATCTCCAGCTCTATGGGTAAGCACATGACCTAAACTCAGGTAACCAAAGACGTCCACATCCCTGACAACAGAGATTGGTTTGGAAAGGGGACATTTGACCTAACCTAAGCCCATTAGTCAGATGCTGGACTTACATAGGGCCTGCTGCAGTGTCCATTTTGTTGTCTTCACTGTTACAGGCAAGTTGGACATGATGGACAGCCTGCCTCAGGAGTGCAGAGCATACTAGAGAATGCAGGGTGGGAGCAGGTGTGGTGGCATACACCTGTAATCCCAGCATTGGGGAGGTTAAGGCAGGAGGATTGCTGCAAGTTCAAGGCCAGCTTAGGCTACTTAGTGAGTTCAAGACAGCCCGAACTACACAGTGAGACCCTACCTCCATAAAATAAAATAAAATAAAATTCTGGCTGGGATGCAGAGGGATGGAATGTTACGAAGCTGGGATGTAGGGAGTGGTCTTGGTGTACCAGGTAACTTTGGTGGGTAATCACTGACCATCACAGATCAGCAGCTTGCCATGGTAACTTTATTCCTGGGGATGTGTGAGACATCTGGGATTTGTCTGATTGAGGCCAGGGTCAGCTGAGCAAGCTGCCCTGCAACAAGCTGGAGTAGATGGGTGGCTCAGCTTCGCATGGCTGTCATCCTCCAGGGTCAGCAGGCTAGCCAGTCTTTCTCCTAAGAATGACAAAGGGACAAGACGGCAGGCTGAAATGCAATGTGTCTTAAGTACTAGCCTCAGAACTTTCAGTTCCACCCCATTCTGTGGGCCAAAGCAAGTGACACAGCCAAGCCCAGAGTCAAAGGGAACTGAAACCCACTCAGCCTCTGTCATGAAAAGAACTTCAAAAGTCCCATTACTAAGGGTGTGGATACAGACAGAACTCAAGATTTGGAAGCAGTGATGATGTCCACAGCAGGTGGTATCATGTGAGCTCATGGATATAGCTGAGCCAGAGCCCAGGTGATCTCCTTCCCCAATCTTTCCCTGCTCATACTTTCACAGAGTCTGTATTTTGTTCAGCAACAGAAGTGATTCTCTTCTAAAAGCAAAGGGGAGCCCTAATACATACCGATCCCCACTATGTGATGAACATGTACATCCATTCTCATGCTTGAACCTTAGACTAGCTCTATGAGGGGGACATGAACATCCTAATTTTATAGATAGGAAACAAGACTGGAGGGCTTGTGTGACTTGTCCAAGGTCTCAAGGTAAGGAAGCAGCTGGGTGGCAGTGTTGGAAGCCAAGGTGGTCTGCTTAAGCATAAAGCCCTTGCTTTTTCCTCTTTGTAATAATGACCTCCAGCCTAGAAGTAGATGGCACAAATCCCATATCCCATCCCAAACTAATAATACAACAGCTGATGCTAATGTGATGCTTAATCTTGTCAATCTGATTAGATTGAGACTCCTAGGAAATTAGTAAAGCACACTTTGGGGTGTGTCTGTGAGGGTGTTTCTAGTTATATCATCATGTGAAACATCAAACTCAAGGGGAAGATCTGCTCCAAATGTGGGTAACACCATCCAACAGGGTGGGGGCCAGATGGAAAAACATGGAAGAAGGAAGAAGCCTGCTAGTACGTGTTCTCTCTCTGCTTCCTGGTCGCCATGAGGTGAGCAGATTTCCTCCATCATGCCCTCCCACCACCATGTTCCTGCCTTGCCACAGGCCTAAAAGCAATAGAGCAGCTGACAATGGACTGAAACTTCTGAAACCATGAGCCAAAGTAAACCCTTCCTCCTTTAAGGTATTATTCTCAGGTATTTGATCATGGCAATGAAAAGCTGACTGACAGAGCTGTATCATGCTCAGCACTCCTGATGCAGTGGGTCAGGTGGTGCTTAGAAAAGCCTTGCGTGTAGGGGTCAGGACCATCCCCATCATGCAGATAAGAAAACAGAGCCTCAGGAAGCTTAGAGAACAACTTAGCTAGCAAGAGTTGGGTCCAGGATTCTAACTCTTCTGCCTGACATCAGAGACTGGCCTCCTTTTTAAGGACAGTCCTTAAAACCCCTTAAATCCTGCGGTTGATGGAACGGGAGGGTCAGAGGCCTCAAGCCTGGACCATCCCGCCTCTCCTCAGGAAACCTGCTCCTTTGCTGGTCCTTGGCTCACCCCTCAGTGCCTGGTCACCAGCTCTGTGCCCAGAGCCAACCCTCTCTCTGGCTGCAGAAGTGACAAATGGCTCCAATTATCCCCTCTGAGCTCAGGTTTAATGTAATGTTTTATTAATGGCAACTATCCGAGCAAAGCAAAGAGCCCACTGCGTGCTACCTGCCTGCCTCTGTGCTGTAGTGTGCTCTCTGCATACAGAAATGAAAGGACCAGATGAGCAAGGTTTCACCCCAACCCCCAATTCCACCTCAGGGTAATCACACATCAGCCTTCCGCCCAGGCCCTGGCTGAATGAACGTGCTTTCCTGCCTGGCGCCCACTCCACCCATTGCTAATGCTTTGTTGCTTCTTTGACTGACAAATTAAGGGTTTGAACAAAATATGGGTAAAGGAGGGGTGCGATGGCAGCTGCCCACCCTGCAATTAAGGGGAGGGTGAGAGAAGGGGGGCCGCCCTACCAACATAACTTCTGCTCTCAGGCTTTGGCTGAGTGTTTTGAAAGTGGGTGTGAGCGACACTGTTAACCACTGGTGAATTATTCACTCAGAGCTTGCCCTCTGGGTCATCCCACTAGCCTGAGGCTGACACTTATCACCTAGCCTCACCACCTGTCCTCCTAAGACACAGGCCAGACAGCTTCATTTATCCTGCTAGACAGATGGGAAACAAGTCCAGAGAATGACAGTATCTTATTCCAGGTCACAGTGGGAATGAAGCTAGGACTTTCCTTCCGAACTTCGACTCAGCTAGGTGTGGTGGTGCACACCTGGAATTTAGTATACTAAGAAATCTGAGACAGGAGGATCACTTGAGCTCAGGAGTTTGAGATCAATCTGGGCCATGTAGCAAGACTCTATCTCAATAAATAAATAAATAAGTCCTGACTCAGTCTGAAGTTCTCCTCCTACAGGAGACTGTATCAAATGGGAAGAGGTTTGGATGTTGTTATGGTTTAGATCTAAAATGTTCCCCCAAAATCTCATATACTCAGAGGTGACCAGAGCATGGGAGAAATATACTCATTAGTAGATTAGTCCACTAATGAGTTAATAGGTGAATGTGCAATTAGGAGCTCAGGGCTGGTCACCTGGAAAGGTATATGGTTGTCTCTATATCCTCCCTCTCTCCCTGCTTCCTGACTGCCATGAATTGAACAGCTTTCCTCTATCATGACATTCCACCATGCCACTTCTGTTTTGGAGCAAGCTAACCATGGACTAAACCCTCTAGAACCATAAGCCAAAATAAAACTCTCCTCCTTTTAGTGCTGGTGGCAGTTATTTTGTCCCAGTGATAGGAAGTGACTAATACAGGGGTCTTTTCCCCATTGTTCAAGTAGACTCTAAGCCATCAGACATGGGCTTGAGTTTGGTAAATTCTGGAAGACTCGATGGAGAACCACTTGACCTTGAGAGATCCACTTTTTTCCACTGTCAAGGTGGAAGAAAAAAAGCCTGATGCTACTCATTTAGCAGCAATTACTGGGTGTCTGCCATAGGCACATGCTGAAAGACTATTACCATTATTAGTAGTATTAGACCCCTTCCCTGCTCTAAAAGGAGTTAGCAGACCATCTTAATACCCTTGGAAAATACTACAAGGGAGGCAGATGCCCAGGGTGTGAGAGCCCTGAAGGAATATCTAAGCTGTCCATGGTGTGGTGAGGTCCCACAGAACTTCTAGGAGAAGATGTCCAAGTTGGGACTGAAAGAAAAATAGGAAGGAGACAAGCAAAGAGGATGGGTGTTATAATTGTCAGCTGTCCATCACCATAAGAAATACCACAGACATAAGACTATTTTGGCTCACAGTTTCAGAGGGTCCAGCCCCAAATTTATTGATTCCATTGCTTTTGGGCCTGTGGCAGGACATCATGGCAAGAGCACATGCTATAGCAAAACCACTTATCTTGTGGCTGGGATGTGAAAGAAAGAGGAAGAAATTGGGGTTGCACAAACCCCTTCAAGGACACACCCCCAGTGACCTGAAGATCCCCACTAGGCTCCACCTCTTAAAGTTTCCACCATCTCCCAATAGTCTCAACCTGCCACCAAGCCTGTACTGTTCCAGATCCAAACTTTTGCAGGAGGTAATTTGAGGATAAGGGAAGAGGGAAGATGGATAAAACTTTCAAAAGGAAGGACAGGATTCAGACATCCAAGAGGAAGGGACGTGCTGGCTGGAGAGACCAAATGAAACTGAAGTTGGGAGGAGCCACACCCTACACCCTGCAGGGCCAGTGTAAGGACGGTGTGTTCCTAAGCAGGGAAGTAAGATCCTTTCTCTAGAAAGAGCATGCTGGTGTTGTGTGGAGCAAGGATGGAGCCAGCCAGGACAGCTGTGGAGAGCGGCTGTTTCTATAGTCCAAGTGGGGAACAATATGTCCAGACTGTGGCTCGGATGAGGGGAGACGGTGATGGAACTATGTGAAGGAACTCTGTGAAGGAACTTCTAGTTGATAGGGGATGGGTAGGAAGCCTCAAAATGCCACTCTGGTTCCTGATATGGGCAGCTGTGGCTAGAACAGCTGGAGAAGATTCTCTGAGAGGAAGATGAATGATTGGTCTTCTTGGGTTGAAAGATATTTAAATGTGTGCAGTCAGATAAAACTGGGCTTTCCAGGGCCCTCTGGCCAGACCAGCTGGGACGGTGGTAATGAGAAGTGACAGTCAAAGGGAAACTGTTCTCCTCTTGACCGTGAAACCTGTATCTCCAGGGCCTGGTTCTGGGGATGGGACCTGCTGGTGGGTGGACCTCTGACTCGTCTCCCTCAGCAACTCTCTTTCTTCCATCTTCCTTCCATCCCTTGGAGCCTTCAAGGTATTGCTGCCTGCCAAGGTACTCTACTCTTTTGCCTGTCTTTCTTTCCTTTTTAAAAACATTGTTAAACATAGTATAAAATTGACTTTTTAAATTTTAGTTCTATGAGTTTTGACTCGCATATAGATTCACATGCCCACCACTACAGAACAGTTCCATCACCCTCAGGAAGCCCTCCTAGGCTGTCCCTTGCAGTGAAACTTTCCCCAAGTCCTGTTCTCAATCACTAATGCTTTACCTTTCCCAGAATACCATATAAATATGTGGAATCCTACAATACGAAACCTTATTGAGACTGGCTTTTCGTGCTCAGCATAATGCCTTTGAGACTGACCCAATGTGTTGTGTGTACCGATAGTTTATTCTTTTTGTTGCTAAAGAGTAGTCCATTGCATCAATGTACCAAGTCCACTCACACACTGAAGGACAATCGAGTTGTTTCCTGTTTTAGGTGGTTATAAATAGAATTGTTATAAACATTCACCTACAGATTTTTGATTGAACATAAATGTTCTGAGGTAAATACCTAGGAACACCAGGGTGGCACACACCTGTAATCCAAGGTACTTGGGCAACTGAGGCAGAAGAATCACAAGTTCAAGGCCAACCTGAGCAACTAGGTGAGACCATCTCAAAAAACCAAACCAAACCTAGGAATGATGGTGCTAAGTTGTATGATGTCTTATTTGATAATAAAAAAAATTGTCAAACTGTTTTCTAGAGCAACTATATCATTTACATTCTCACCAGCAAAGATGAGAGTTTTAGTTTCTCCACGCACCTTCACCAGCACTTGTTCTTTTCAGCATTTGTTATTTTACCCATCCCAATAACTGTAATCATACTGCAATATGATTTTAATTTGCATTTCCCCAAGAGCTAATGATGTTGAACATCTTTTCATGTGCTTGCTTGCCATTTATACATTGTCTTTGGTGAAGTACCTGTTTAAGTCTTTTGTCCATTTGTTACATTGGGTTGTTTGTTTTCTTATTGAATTTATTGGTTTTGGGAATTTATTTAGGCATTGAATTTTATATTTTTAAGTGACCAAATCTAATAAAATAAATAACAGATTTATTAAACAGGTTCAAAAGACAAAAAGGTGGTAAGCTATAAACTATATAATCTAAATACAAGTCCTTTCTGAGATATATAATTTGCAAATGTTTTCCCCCAGCCTACAAATTATCTTTTTATTCTCTTAGTATCTTACATTTAGCAGGGATTTCTGATATTGATGAAGTGCAATTTATCAAATTTTTATTTTATAGATAATGCTTTTGATGTCATACCTTGCCCAAAATCACTGTTTGCTCCTATGCTTTTTTCTAAAAGTTTTATGTTTTACATTTAGGCCTATGATCCATTTTGAGTAAATTTTTTGCATAAGGTATGAAGTTTTGGGTAAGGTTCATTTTTGTGCACAAAGATGTTCAATGGTTTCAATACCATTGCATTTATTAGGAGCTGGGAAACTATTCTTTCTCCACTGAATTGCTTTTACACCTTTGTAAAAGAAAATCAAATGATCTTATTTATATAGGTCCTTTTTGCACATCTTATGCTGGTCCTTTGATCTATAATTTTTCTCCTTCCATGTGTGTCCTTTTGTTTTGTTTTATTTTGTTTTGTTTTTGCTAGTACCACACTGCCTTGATAACTGTAACTTTGTAATAAGTCTTAAAATTGGACACTTCAACCTTACCCTTCCTTTTGAAGATAGAAACATACAAAATCTCTCTCTTTTTATTTAAGCCTCCTTGGATTTCTTTCATCAGCATTTTATAGTGTTTGGCATACAGAATTACTATATATTTTGTTAAATTTATTTACATTCTATTTTTCACCAGTAAGTATGATTTTAGTTGTAGTTTTTAAAATAGCTATCCTTTATCAGGTTGAGGATGTTCTGTTACGTTTCTAGTTTTCTGAAAGTTTTTCTCATGAGCTAATGTTGAATTTTATTAAGTGTGTTTTCTGCATTAGTTGACCTAATCATGTGGTTTCTCTAGGCTGTTAATATGGCAGCTTATATTGTTTAATTCTCAAATATTTAATCAGCTTGGCATTCCTGTGATAAACCCTACTTAGTCATGGTGTATATGACTAATGCTAGAATCAATCTGCTAATATTTTGTTAGGAAATTTAGTGTCTGCGTTCATGAGAGAAATTGATCTTCTCTGTGTGCTTTCTTTATCAGTTTTGGTGCCAGGATAATGCTAACCTCATAAAGTAAATTGGGAAGTCTTTCCTCCTCTTCTATTTTCTGGAAGACAATGTATAGCATTCTTTTGAATATTTCTAAAATATTTGCAGAATTTGCCAGAGAAACTATCTTGACAGGGAGATTTAGTGTTTTGAAAGATATTTTATCTACAAATTCAACTGATTTAATAATTACAGGATTATTTCAGTTATTTACTTTTTCTTGAAGGAGTTTTTGTTGCTTGTGGTTGTCTTAGTTTGGGCTGCTGTAATAGAATACTACAGACTGAGTGGCTTAGACAACAAACACTTATTTTTTGTAGTTCTTGGGAAGTCCGAGATCAAGGTGCTAGCAGCTCCAATGTCCAGTGAGAGCCTTCTATCCTGTATACAAGATGCCATCTTTGCTTTATCCTTATATGGCAGAGAAAAATCATGTTGCTTATATTTCTTCATATAAGGGCACTAATTCCATTCATGAGAGACTCACCTTAGCGACCTAACTACCTCCCAAAGGCCCTATCTCTTAGTATCATTATATTGGGGGTCAGATTTTAACATATGAATTTTGGAAGGACACAGACATTCAACCCATAACACTGGTTTTTGAAGAATTTGTCCTTTTAATTTGTGTTATCAAATTTATGTGACTGCAGTTGTTTGAATCAATCTCTTATCTTTTGATGTCTGTAGCAATATAGCCTCTTTCATTCCTGGTATTGATCATCCTTCTCTCTCTCTCTCTCTCTCTCTCTCTCTCTCTCTCTCTCTCTCTCTCTCTTTTTCTCTTTCTCTCTGTCTCTCTCTTTCTCTCTCCCAGCTGTCTCATTAGAAGCTTAACAATTTCACTGTTTTTTTGAAGAACCAGTTTTGAGTATCACTGATTTTCTCAATTATTGTTGATTTTTTTATTTTATTTTCCTCCTTCTGCTTGCTTTGGATTTATTTTGTTCCCCCCTTTCTGATTATTTAAGATAGAATCTAAGATTATTGATCCTCATCCACCATATTTACTGTACCTGGCGCCATGGGACTTCTGACTCTTCTCCAAAGTCAAAATGAACATGAAAGGTAAACAGTTATAACAGCACAACTAAAAACACTCACAAAAGAGAACTTCTAGAACTGCTTCAGAAAGTGTTGAGAACAGTGGGATAAGCATGTTTGAATGAGAGGGAGTATTTTGAAGGGAATTAATGACAATGTGTCTTTTAGAGCAATGTGCTTTTTAAAAATTTAAATATTCACTATGTTTTTTATCATGCCTCATAAAATTATGCTGTTTAATACAAAGTGTCCAGGAGATTTTCCTGTTATCATTCCATTATCAATAGCTAGTCTTATTCCATGTGATCAGAGTACATGCTTTGTATGATTTCAATTTAAATTCGTTAAGATTTGTTTTATGACTAGCTTGGTGAGTGTTCCATATCTATTTGAAAAGTATATGTGATGTACATTTGTTAGGTTAAATGTTCTACAAGTGTCTATCAGGTCTGGTTTAATTAATGATGATATTCAGCCCTACTTGTTTTCTGTCTACTAGTTCATCAATAAATAAGAAGAGAATGTTGACATTTCCAATTATAATTATGGATTTTTCCATATCTTCTTTCAGTTCTGTCAGTTTTTGATTTATGTATTTTGAAGCTCTATTGTTAAATGCAATCTACATTTAGATTTTTGTTGCTTTCTTGTAAATTTACCTTTTTATCATCATGTAATAACACATTTTGTCCCTGATCATTTTTTTGTTCAAATGTCTACTTTGTCTGATATTAATATAGCCATCCAATTTTCTTTTGGCTAGTATTTGCACGGTATGTATTTATCTGTCCTTTTAACCTATCTACATCATTATATTTGATGTGAATATCTTGTAGATAGCTTTTTAAAAATCCCATTTTGATGGTGTCTACATTGCAATTATTGTTAGATCATTTGCTTTTGATGTAATTATTGATATTATTAGATTTATCAGTTTCCCTGTATTCCCTCTATTCTTTTTTGCCTCTTTCTGTTTTCACTTTTCCTGACTTCTAGGTAAGGTTAACATTTTTGTGTTTCATTTTAATTTATTTATTGTATTTTTATTATCTCTCTTTGTATAATTCTTTTAGTGGGTGCCCTAAGGATAATAATACAGATACTTAACTTTATACAATCTACTTAGAATTATTATGTTACCACTCCCAAGTAAATGTGAAATCTTACCACCATATAGTTTCCTTTATCTTCACCTATCTATGTCACATTTGTCTTCCACATTATAACTAAATGCATATTAAAAACTCAAGACAATATTGTAATTTTTGCTTTCAACAGTCCAACATATTCTAAAGAACCAAAGAGAATAATAGTTTATTATATTTGCCTAAATACTGACTATTTCTGTTGCTCTTCCTTTATTCATGATGTTCCAAGTTTTCCTCCAGCATAATTTCTCTTCGGTCTTAAGAACTTTCTTGAGCTACTCTTTTTGGGCAGGTGTGATGGCAATTCTCTTGAGTTTTCTTCATCTGAGAATGTCTTTCACTTTCATCCATGAAAAATATTTTTACAGAATATAGAACTGGGTTGACAATTCTTTTCTTTCAGCACTTTAAGAGTGTGCCACTTCCTTCTACTTCCATAGTTTCTAGTAAGAAATCATCTGTAATGTGAATCATTGTTCCCCTGTAAGTAATGTGTCATTTCTCTCTAGCTGCTTTAAGATTTGTCATTGTCTCGAGCATTCACTAGTTTGACTTGATGCTTGATGCTTTGGGTGGAAAATATCACCAAATGAGAGGCTTATAAACAACAGAAATCTTCCTCACAGTTCTGGAGGTTTCAAGTCAGAGCTCAAGGCACATGCAAATTCAGTGTCTGGTGAGGGCCTGTTTCCTGATTCATAGGTGGTGCCCTCTCACTATGCCTTCACATGGTGGAAGGAGCAAGGCAACTCTCTGAGGCCTCTTTGATAAGTGCACTAATCCCATTCATGCGGCTCCACTTTCATGACCTGATCACTTCCTGAAGTACCTCTCCTCATACCACTAAGTTGGGGCTTAAATTTCAATAGAGGAGTGGGGTGGAACCATTTAGACTGTAGCAGACATGAAACCCCAAAAATTACTCCCACCATAAGCCTACCAAGACTCCAGGTTTCTCAGCCACCCACCACCTCCCTTCTCTTTCCTCCAAATCTTCTCATACTCACTCTTTCCTCTGCAATGCAGTATCTGCCCTCCTGCTAGATCTGCTCTCATTCATCTGTTGCATCTACTCATTTGATCTCTACCACCTTTTTCCCTTCTTCCCTCCTTCCCAATGCTTCTTCCTCCTCCATTCTCCTACTTCTCTCCTTATTCCTTCCCTCTCCTCCACCCCAGAGTCCTTCCTTCCTCTTTCCTTCCTTCATTTATCCTTTCTTCCTTCTTCCCTTCCTTCCTTCCTTCTTCTTTCCTTCCTTCCTTTTTCCCCCAGTCAACCAGTGCCTTGTACCCAGAGCCAGTAAAGACAATTCCAGAAGATGAAGATACCACCTTGCTCAGGAGGAGCTCACAGTTCTAGTAAGAGAACCAGATGAGTAAGACCACCATGTGACAAGTTCCTAAAACAGGGGGGCCCTGGGCTGACTTGAGGAAACACTCTATCCTTTCTCACTACTCTGACTCTAAACAAACTTATCTCCAGTGCAGACATCTTCATAGCCTCATCCATGGATCCTGATGGTGCCTTTGTGCAACCTTTGATCCTCCTCTGGGAGAACAGGGCCCTGTGCCAGGACATATGCTTTGCAGAGTGAAGTGTAGGTTGAGTTTCAGTTCCCACTTGCTCTCTTGGCTGAGAGGTTTGTGCAGTGCACAATGTGCCTAATAGTTCATGGCAGTTCTGCTCTGGGGTCCGTGCTTTTAGCCAGTGATTGAATTTTCTCTATTGGACACCACTGGGCCTTTGGGCAGAACCAGAAAGTTTTGCAAACAGAGGCACCTCTACTCAAATGAAGGAACCTCACATAGTGTGTTCCCCAGGAGCTGCCTTACATCTTCATCTTCCTGGAACCCTGGGGCCTCCTCCTACTTCTTTGCCTGAACCCCTCCTCTCTTCTTTTCCCTCATCCTCCAAGGCTGAGGAAGAAATGGTGTCTCTTACCTGTCATCTTTCTGTGCAGTTGGAATCGACAGGTCCTCCGGCAGAAGCACCAGCCCCTCCTCTGACAGCAAACTAGTTCTAGATAAATGAGTATTGGTTTTGCTCTGTTTGCTTTTCATTTGTAGCTATCGTTTGATTTTTTTTTTTCCCTGCAAAATCGGTTAAGCAATGATAGTATGGGTTTGATTCTGCAGGTCTTGCACTGGGCAGCTCCTAGAGTCCCTGCCCTGTGTGGGTTTTCTATTTTAGCTTTTTTACCCACCCCCACCTCAACTGCCTCCTCTATTTTTGTGGGACAAGGAGGGAGAGGGGAGGACACACGGATGGAGCATCTATCAATACCAGGCACTGTGTGGGTGATCTGTGCCAATTATCTCATTCTAAGCTCAAAAAACAAAACAGCCTATGTGGCATGACTTGTTCATCCTATTTTTCAGATGAAGAAAGTGCTGCTCAGAAAGATTCAGAAATCCGTCAAGGATGCACAGTCAAAATCCAGTAGGGTCTGGTAGGGACCTATGGCTTCCCCTGCTAGGCACACGTGTTTCATGACTGGCCCTCAGCTAGTCCTACCCAGAGCCCAGGCTGCCCCTCCATGAATGGACAGAGCAAAGGGCCCTAGGCCAGCAGTAAAGCAGGGTTTGCTTTGCCAGCTAAGGAAGTTAGGGATATTAGAGAAAGGTCAAAAGGAAAAGAGCAAATGACAGTGAGAGAGAAGAGAGACACGACGGAGTGGAGGAACTAGCAGGGATGAGACCAATGAAGAGAGCTCTGGGAGGGACAATGGTGTGACTGCCACACAGGTGTGCTTGCTGGGTGGCAGGTTCCCAGGGTCAGGAGTCCTGATCTTCCAGGCAGCAAGCGGGGGGTGGGACCCATTTTCTGCCTTTCCCTCCTGGGTGACACTTCTCAACTGCCAGGCATTGCAGAGGTCCATCAACAGGCAGACCTTGAACCCACAGCTCAAAGGGTCCCTGTGGGCTGTGGGGTCACATGGAACTTAGCACCAAGCATTCTCACAGCTCCCGTGTGTGTGTGCATGCAGGGTCTTCTGTGCGTTAGCGAAGTCACCTGAGATGTCAGTGGGCAGTAAGCCTGGCTCAGACACATCCCAGTGCCACAAGGGATAGAAGAGGGAGCCAGGAAGAGGGGCTGCTGTGGGCAGTGGCAACTTGAGTACATGAAATGGGGAGGTGGAAAGGTAGCAGGGTTGAGCCCCGCCCCTTCCCACACCTCTTAGCCACATAATTTTGAGTGAGTCACTTTACTTTTCTGAACCTTAAAAATAGCAGCAACAACAACAACAAAAATCCTGACATTTCAGTGCTACGGTCTTCCAAATATTGTTTGAAGCACTTTCCTTTAATCCTCAAGGCAACCCTACATGAGCAATATCCTGATCTCGCATCCACTGAAGTATGGCACACACGTCACAGTGAGCTGTTTGTATCTTTGAATTAGGGTAATTGTGAAGATCAATCAAGGCAAAGACAATAAAGCAAAATATAAAATGTGCATGTATGTGAGTAAATATGTGTAAGTGTGCATGTGCATGTAAGATGTTGCAGAGCTGGATGTGGCTGGAGCCCAGCAGGGAAAAGTATTTTCCTGGACCCTGGCCTCCTCACAGGGATTCTGACAACCCAGCAGTCCCAGGGAGGCATCCCAGCCTGGCCCTGGCCTTACCACCTTCAGTCTACCCACCATCTATTCACTAGATCCTCAGATACCTGTGGGCAAGTCAAGAGCAAGGCATAGTTCCAGGTCCTGGAACCAGGAGCAGGCAGCATCCTGCATCCAAGCTGGGAAGTGCAGACCATGATGTAACAAATACAGCATCATAAGAGAGCCCCACACGGATGAGAATGGGCTTAGAGAAAAATAAACAGCTCTAGGGGCTTAGCGAGGAGGACTGGCAGGGGCCTCAGGAGCTTTGATGAGCAAAAGATGACTCCATGCCTGTCGGCTGATCTTGCTAACAGTCACTTAAACCTCTCCCTCACCTGCCCTCTTCTAATACCCTTCACCTCATGGTCAGAGTAAAGATGAGCCTCCAGGGATAGCCCTGCCCCATAAGCTCTGGGTCACCCCTTCCCAAGGCCCCACTGCTCTTCTTAGCTGGCAGGCCTTCTGCCCTCCTGTCCTTTCTCCCTTTCTCCTCTGGACCTGCCTGCTCTGCCCCCACCGCCCCATCCACCTGAGCAGGATCCCACACTCCACCCCCACAGCCACCTCCCTGGAGAACACTTTCTGGGCTACCAAGACCCCATGGCAGGACAGGACCCAGCACCTTGATTTCAAAGCATATGCTGACCACTCTCAGACCACAGTCACAGGAAATAGAGATTATCTGCTCTGTTGAGGGTCTCCATCAGGCCCCCTGCAAGCTCCTAGGGGTTGGGGAGGAAACGACTTCCCAGCATATCCTAGTGCCTAGCACCTTGCCAAGAGAACATAGTAGATACTTAGCCAGCACCCATGCGGTCACTGACAGAGGATGTGGTCTCCAGGTTAGGCTGCCCTCTCCCTGCCCTACTCCAGTGGCCTGAGGAGAGAACCGCCCCCCCTTCCCCAGAGAGGGGTGTGAGCTGGCTAGGGGTTCTGAGGGGGCTGAGCGCCAACTGCCAGGTGACATGAAGAGGCAGTGGCCATAAACGGCCTGGTTACATTTATAGCCAAGCTCTTACTAAGCACTAGGAGAGGAGAGATGATTCATGCCCCTCCTCCCACCCACAGCCCAGGGAGCTGGAGGCCACCAGTGTGCCTGGCCTTAAATCTCAAAAACTTAGAAGTCACAAGTGCTCAGGACCAGCCCCACATCACCAGGGACAGTGGAGCTGGATGCCGTCTACTTAGGCAGAGTCCCAAGGCCAGGGGCAAGAAGGGGAGAGGGAAAGGAGGGGAGGGTGGCCTCCTTGCAAGTTCCCTCCATTTAGAGCTGCACTGAGGGCTGTGTAGCCTTGGGAAGGTAAGATGACCTCTCAGGGCCTATGGGTGGCAAGTTTCCCCCAGTGAACAGAATCTAGAGGTTTCTAGGAACATTCCCAAATTATACGATTTTCTCTCTCCCCTCCAACTCTCCTAATTTATGGAAAGGGACAGCAGGACTTGGAAGAGACTCTGGCCACAGACTCTCAATAACCCTTGCTCTGAGAGAGCCACAGTGCAGTGAGCTCATGGAGTGGGCAAGGCCTCGAAGGGGAGGCCAGGGATGGCATTTACAGCCTGACTCATGACATCCTCCCTCCCATGCCTGGTCCAGGAACCACAGTGCCCACCCTGAGCCCTTAGCAGGTATCCTGCCCAGCCCCCACCCAGGCTCTGTGCCTGGACAGGAGCAGCGAGCACTCCGTGTCTACTCCACAGGGGGCCAGCTGGGGCCTGCACCACTGCGCACCTCCAGCTGCTTTAGCTTGCTTGCTTTTTTAGTATGTGTAATTGGTTTCAGTGAGATTTATTGGAGTTTTTAAACCTTTTTATTGTGAAATATAACACAAATACCAAAAATTGAATAACCCATAAAGGGAGAGTGTAATGAGTTATATAAAGTGAACGCCCAGGGAACAACCCCCTGGTCCAGGGAAGCAGGACATTGCCAAGAGCCGCAACGTGTTCCATCCTCCCTTCTCTCTCGGGGAAGCCACATCCCACCTGCAGGCCTCCCTTCAGTCCTGTGCTGAGCCCAGACGCCTGGGAGTTCCAGAACACTGAGAGCTCTGGGCAGAAGCAAGAGGCACAGGGTTCACACCCACTAGGGGTCTCCCTTTCCTCCCCTGCATAGTGGACGGTCGGACCCCTCCAGCCTCAAATCCTCACTCAGCAGGAAGGAAATGCTGCTGGGAGAAGATGTGTGTGCAAGGGCAAGGGACGGGACCAGGGCACACGTGGACACTTTTCCTTCTTCTTCCTTCCTGGGGGCAGGTGGTGCCCCCTCTACCCTCCTGGGAGCTGTGGCTGGGCTGGGAGGGGCCTCTGCCTGCCTTGTGGATGAAGTTTTGGGATCTTGTCTGAGACTTATGGAGAGCCCAGGGTCCGCTCAGTTTTCTGGGCTCTGTTGTCTAGATTAGAGTGTCCTCAGAAGCCGAGCAGGTTTCATCTTTTCTGCTGTCATGTCCTGAGCTTTAATGTGACTATGGGGCCCCTCGTGCCTGCACCACTCCTGGGACAGCAGAGCCAGCACTGGCAGTGCACACCTGAGGAGGAGCAGGGAGTGGGGAGAGGAAGGACTCAGCCAGCATCTCCTGAGCCTCTTCTGTGTGTTGCACACCTGACATTCGTCATCTGGTCTCATCAGCCTCCTCCAACATTTGGAAGAAACACTAACACCTGCACATGCCAAAGGGGAACAAGGAGACACAGACTGACAACTTGCCCAAAGTCACACAGATAGGAAGAGTGGGGACAAGCTGAGAAAGAGGCCTGTCTGACTCCAGTGCCCTTTATTTTCATTCCATGCTGAACTCTGGCATGGAATCTGGGGACAAAGTTGACCTCTTCCTGAGGTCCCATCCCTCTGGCCCTGGCTGGGAGAACCGAGATGCTGATGATGCAGGATGTGAGTAAATTATCACAGAAAGTCAGTGGTGATGGAAAGTGAAATGAATCAGAAGGAAAAATGGGAACTAGGGAGGCTGAAGGGGAGGATGAGGCTTCAGAGAATAGGCCAGGGTTTTCAGTTGGGGGAACCAAGGAGACGCAGAACCAAACTTCAAGATAGAAAAGAGCAGGTTCGATTGGGGTGCAGCAAGATTTTGAAGACTTGAAACATCTCCTTGTCGCCAGAGAAGAGTCTGGCACGGCATGTGAATTCTAAGAATGGGTAGGTGGAGGGTCACCTGGAGGAAGGGAGGGTGAAGGGGTGGAGGTCTTTATGATGGAGGTTCACTCTGGTCTCCCCACTGCATCCCAGCTGGACTGAAGAGAGAAGTACACATTGATAAGTACTTGCACTCATCAGCTTTCCATTACTGTTATTTGTTATACTCAGGTATAACAAAATACCTGAGATAATCAACTTAAAAGAGGGCAGGCTTATTTTGGCTCAAAGTTTTGGAGGTCTCAGTCCATGATCAATTGTCTCCGTTGTTTTAGGGGCTGTGGTAAGGTAGATTGTCATGGTGGGAGTACCTGGTGGAGAAGCCATTCACCCTGTGGCTGCTGGGAAGCAGAAGAAAGAAAGAGAATGAGATCAGAGTCCCATAATGCCCTTGGAAGGCACTCCCCAATGATCTAAAGCCTCCCACTAGCCCCCAATTATGGCTTTTATCTTGATGTCCCTCCAAAGCCACATGCTCGCGTGTGTGATACTGGGTTAGTCCACTGATGGGTTTATAGCTGGGTGTGATGCTGGGAGATGAAGCCCAGTGGGAGGGGGTGGGTCACTGTAGGTGTGGTGTGGAGATAGAGGAGAGAAAGATAGAGAGAGATCCCTCCTCCCACCTTGAGCATTGCTGCTTCCTGCCATGAACTTTTTCCTCTGCTGTGGCTCTCTGCTATGTGGCCCAGCCTTGGAGGCAGCTGACTCTGGACTGAAACATCTACAAACTGTGAGCTAAAAGAAACTTTCTTCCTTTAACTAGTGGGTGTCAGGTATTTTGTCCCAGAAATGAGAAAGTAACTAAGACAGTCTCACTTCCTCCTAACATTTCCACCACCTTCCAATAGAACCAAGCTAAACACCAAGCTTTTAACACATGGGCCTTAGGGGCATTCCAGGTTCAAAATATAGCAGCATCCTACAAGCAAGTCCCATCACCCAGGGGTGCTTACGGCTTTCCTGGTTCTCTCCTAGTCTCCTCCCTCTCCCCTTTCTGCCCTCTTACCTTCAGTCCTCGTCTTCCTCCATCTCCCCCTCAGACCCCAGAAGGCAGCATGATTCTCTGAGCTCAGAAGCGATGGCTATGCACTCCAAACACCTCTGCTTAGACCAGTGACTCCAGTCTTGCAGAACTGGGGCTCAGAGAGGCCCTGAGCCCTGGCTGAAGATACTCAGCAAGGTGTGGCACCAAGATAGGGACAGAGCTCCCAGCCATTCACCTCCTGGGGCTCTGGGCTGAGCATGCACTGGAGGAAAATAACGAGCAGGGGTCTACATCTTCAGTCTCCGGAAACCACTGAAATATGCCAGCCTCCCTGCTGCACTGGCTCCTGCTGCCTAGCCTAAGTTAAGGCCACAGCTTCTCAGCAGCAAACCCTGATTGCTCATGGTGCCTTTTCCTGCTGAATGATTTTAGTTGAATAATTTTGCATGATCTCAAGCACAGCATAAAGAGAGAGCCAAGCTGAGGATAGTCAGGGATTTACACCAAGGGGAGGGGATAGAATTGGAATCAAAAGACCTCCTTTTATATTGGCCTGGGCCAGAGACTGAGATTTCCTACACCAACTGCCTGCCACTGCTAGTCACTGCTCATTACATTGTTCCTTCCCTCTGTGCATTGCTCCAAGTGGGTCCCCCATTGGAAAGGGGGCTGTGGGGAGGCTCCCAGTCTTGCAGGGTAATAGGTAGGTCCCTGTGTGGGTGGATGTGCCAGGACGGCATGTGTATTATCTCACTTAATCATCACTACCTTCACTCCTGCCCCCACGCAGGCGATCAGCAGGTCACTTCATCCACAACGTGTGTGAGAAATAGGCACAGACTTGCCTGTGACACCACTCAGTAAAGGCTCCTGCGGCCAAGGTCAAACCCAGACCATAGACCTCCAACAGAAGTGGTCACTCTTTCAACGAACCACAAAAGCACCACCGCACTTGGACCTGGGGTGGAGAACTGTTACAAACTGGAAGAAAGCCTTGGGGAAGGCACAGGACCCAAGGGAGGAATCCAAGGAGCTTCCCTGGAGAGGAAGGAGTGAGGAAGGGCAGTTAAAAGATGTGGGAAAATCCTAGAATCATGAGTTAAAGCTGCTAGGATCCTTAGAGAGCTCTTCATTTCACAGATGAGTTTCATAATAACCCCAGAGAAGTCAAGCAGTTTGGCCAAGGTCACACAGCCACAGAACTGCTCCCAGCCTTCATGGCCCCACCCTGGCCTGGGACTCACCTTCCCCTCACCCAGCCCAGCTCCAGCCCCAGCTGAAGGGAGGTTAGGTTAGGCTGGGGACAGAAGCAGGTGGGGGGTTCCCAGGCAGGCCCAAGCAGGGAGGGTGGTCTCTCGTCCTGTCCCACCCCCTGCTCATTACTATTCCTGGCATCAGCCCCTTCCTGTGGAAATCCAGTGATGCCGAGAGCTGGATTTGGACGTTTTCCCAGCATTTGGGCTGTTAATTAAAACTAATAAATCTGCCACTTGGAGTTGGGTTGAAGAGGAAAAAGGGAGTGGGAAGGGAGGGAAGGGAGATTGAGGCGTGGGATCCCCCCACACACCCCTGCAAAGATCTTTTCCTTTCAGTCCTGCCTCCTGAATCATTTTCTCTATTGGCCACTCATTCATTTCATGCTTGATTCTCCAGCTGCCAGCAGGCCAGGCCCCTGCCTAGCTCAGCTCTGGTTCATCCTAAGCAGGAGTGGAAGGTTTGTTTCTAAGGCAAATGCTGGCTGGCCATTCCCTGCCACTCCGCAGAACTGAGAAAAAAGGCTGGATGGGGCTGGAGTGCAGCTCCGTGGTGGAGAACTTGCCATCATGCACAAGGGCCTACGTTCCATCTCCAGTTCTGCAAGGAAGAAAAAAAGTAGAATGAGACTCAGCTGGGGCAGACTTGGGTTCCACTGGCCCCTTCCTTGCTTCGTGACTTCTGGGAGCTCACCTCTCCAGGCATTTCCTTCCTAACCCCCAAAATGCAGTTATAATTCCTAAATGGAAAGGTTCAGGTAAAGACACATGAGAAAATATGTGCAAAATAGTCTGTGACAAACCATTAAGTGATCTCTCTCTGTGATTTCCTATTCTAACCCACACTTCCTTCTCAACCCTGCCCTATTTGCTCCCAGAGGTTCCGGTAAACATTGTGTGTTATAAAATAATAAAAATAGCAATATTCCACCTTACATGTATAAAGCAGATGTCAATTTCCAAAACTCCCTTTCCAGACAATGGGGTGCCCTCGAGCACCCTTATCACCCATGCTCAAAACCACACTGCCTTGGAAGTGAGAGTGCGTTATCCGTCTTTATTTCCTTAGTGCCCATTGTGGCACGAGATGCATAAGAAGTGCTTGATTAATTTACCCTAGTATAGATTAATAAAATGCTTCGATGCCTAGAGGGGACATTCGTCCTGCTTGTCTGCCGATACCCTGTCCCCTCATCTGCTAACAGCTCCACATTTCCTTCGGGAACCGCACTTTCCCTATGAACCCCTGCGTTCCTCTGTCCCATTGCACAAGTGACTGTGGGCATGTGACCATGCTGGTCCAATCAGAAGCTTTCCTGGGACTGTGTCCCTATGACCAGTGGGGAACTTTGTTTTCTATTCAGTCATGAGGCCAGAGGGTAGGGAGAGCTACCTGTAGGCATAGCTCCAACCTCTGTCACTGGCCAAGATGAAGTCATGGACACCAAAAGACAGAGATGAGAGATGAAGAGTGGCCACTAACTCTGGCTTTCTCATGGTTGAGTTTAAAGAAATCCCCCATTTTATTACACATTATCAAGCTGGGGCACTGTTATTCACAGCACTGCGTCATACAACACTCATCATCTCATTCAGTCTTCTCAATAACATCTCAAACTAGGGCATCAAGGATTGTTAATCCAATTTATGGATGAGAAAGTCATGTTTTGAGAAAGTCTTGAGATATATTTGCCAAGGCCACCTGGCTGGTAATGGTGGCTTGAACTGGAGAGTGGCAGATGCTTACGTTATCTCACACATCCCCTCAATCCCCCAGAGACACCACCATAAATCCACGTTATACAGATGGGGAAACTGAGGCTGGAGTAGTTGAGTAATTTACCCTAGGTCACCAGCTAGCTGTGGAATCAGCATACCTCTGTCTGCCTGGAGTCAGTGCCACCAGCCACCCAGCTGCCCTGCCTTGAAGGTCAGGCCCCTTCAGCCTCCAAATCTACCTTCCTAGAAGAGGGGCCTTTCTGTACAGTGGAAGACCAAGAGCACAGAGATGAGCAGGTACCTACTGTATGCATAGCTTTGTACATGAGCCATAGGAACGCAGTAATGGCCATGCCATGGAACCTACCCTCAAGGCACTCCAGAGTACAAGGGGAGATAAAGCATGTGTGTAAATGGCCATGCCACAAAGGATAAGGTTCCTGATGGAGGCTCAGTAAAGTATTTTGGGAACCAATAGGAGGGAGAATGCCTCCCATGGGGGAGGGGCAAGACTTAAGAAAGAGTCATGAGGCAAGTATCACTTATATGAGACCTTTAGTATAGGTTGGATTTGAACCTGTGGACTTGGAATGGTCATGGCATGGTGGTCATCAGAAGCAGGGAGCAATGCATAAGCAAATATCTCACAGTGGAAAATCAAATGACATGGTTAGGTAAGAGGAAGTGGGCCCATATTTCTGCAGGGTGGTGCATAAATAGGCAAAGACAAAGCTAAGACCAGAGAAGTAGACTAGAGGCAGCAAGTTGAGAGCCTTAAAGACCAAGGTGAAAATTCTGGCCTTTATTTGGCAAGAAATAGGGAACCACTGAAGATTTTTTAGCAGGACAATGACATAGACTGGAACCATACTCTAGCACCCATACCTAAGGCAGATTAGAGAAGGTCAGTAGGCAGAGATTATCGGGAAAGTTGGTAAAGGCAGAAGAGGCCAGAGCAGAGCATGGGAAGGGGGTGGCAAGATGAATCGAATGGCACCAAGGAGGTAGAATCACCAGGGAAGAGCATAGTATGATGGAAAGAGCTCCTACTTGGGGATCTGGCTGGCCATGGACCTGGCCTGCCTGGATCTAAAGGCCAACATGCAAGCCACTAGGCCATGATCAGGACAGCATGGTGTGAGCTACAGGTGCACTTGACTCGCTGATGCTGTCCCAGGAGCTCCAGTTCAGCCTGGCAGCCAGCAGGTGTTCAGTGAATGCAGAGGGGAGGATGGACAGGTGAATGAATGAGTGTAGGAATGAGCTGGAGAGTGGACAGCTCAGGGCATGAACGAGCAATGGATGAATGGGTACAAGAAGCAGGAGAGAGAGAGAGAGAGAGAGAAGGACCATGGAAATCTCCTGGACCTCCTCACCTCCCCATGCTCCATCCAAGCCTGACAAGCCTTGGGCTGATTGCAATCTCCACAGCCACAAAGCTTTGGTGAGAGGAAGGAGGAAGAGGGGAGAGGGAGGAGGGAGGACGCAGGCAGGGCTCAAGCATGATGAACTGCATGCATTGCTCCCCATGTCCTGCCCCTTCTGAGAAACAGAAGTAATGAGAAGTCAGTTCTCTCACTGGGATTTAAGGCTCCATTGTGGTTGGTTCCCCACCAGCTCTGCTGATTTTGGACAGATGTGGGGGGCCACTGCTGGGGTTATGACCTCAGCTAAGCAGGCCACAGTGGGCCCAGCACTTTTCTCAGTGTAGGCCTGGTCCCGGGGGTCAATGGTTACCATGCATGAGGCCTTGGGTTCAAGCCCCATCACCAAGAGGAAAAAATAGAAATCATATTATTGGCTACTGACACTGTATACATATTGTCTCTAATTTGTCTCCAAAAGGCCTCATTGAGGTCTCTCTCTATTTCACAGGTGAGGAAACTGAGACTCAGAGAAAGTGACTTTGCCAAGTTCACACAGCAGGCGGCAGAATCTGATCCAAGGTGACGTGGGAGGAGGTGTCTGTCCTCTCCTCTGCCCCTTTCACACTCAGAATGGGGCTTGGAGGGGAGAACCATGCAAATTAACACCTTAATAGATCCCAGTAGGGGTTTAAACCATGATAATAATAAGGGCCAGTATCACTGAGGTTTGCTTCTCTGCCAGGCCCTGCTATGTACACACCGCAGATGAGTCTCTCCTCTAACTCATTTAACTCTCATTGTAAGAACACATTCTCTCCCCTTTACCGTGAGTCTTTGGAAGTTCAACAACAGCCCGAGGGTCGCAACTGAACTTGAACCCAGGTGGTTCAGCTCTATAGCCAGCGCCTCAAACCTGCTCTGAGGAACCACCTCAATGCTACCCCAAGATTCTGCTTTGCTCCATGGGGACACTGACCATGCTTGCCTCACAGAACCTTGAGGAAAATCCAACAGAGTACGCGGCTGCCAGGACACCCCATTACTGCCTGATGCTGTCTGCTGGGTCTTGCCATTGTCCCTGGGGCTCAATGGCACCCTGGGAGTCATTTTCTGTTCAAAAGGCAAGAGAGCACCCAATGTGGGTGGATGGAAAGCTGTGCCAGGTGAAAGGGATGAGGGAGGCAGCGACAGGGCAGCAGCTGGGCAGGGGGTCAAGCAGAATCATCACTCTTTGAGGTGAGGGCCTGCAGATGCACGGAAGTCCCTTACGTGCAGACGGACTAGGCGAGCCTGGGCGCCTGGGCCCTGCTGAGTAATTTAGACAAATCACTGGCCATCTCTGGTGCCAGTGGGAACTGAAGATGATGGGGAGAGGGTGGAGATGCTCTGCGAGGGCACTTCCCATGCCACTGCACTGTTGCAGTTTTTCTAAGAGAGTGTCCACAGCACAGTCAAGCACAGGAAACAGATTTGGGATGGGGGTGTGATGCAACAGCCAGTGCTCCACAGGCTTTGCTGCCAGAGACCCAGAAATCCAACTGAAAGCCAAGGCCCTCACCTTCCATCCCACCCAGGCTGGTCTTGCCCCAGCCCCCCAGAGAGATGGTAAAGATGAAGCCCAGGAGAGATGCCAGAGAAAGTCACTGACCTACTCAACCTCCGTTTCCTTACCTGCATAATGGGGGGGGGGCTGGGGCAGGGTGATGGTTCGGGTCCCTCCCAGCTATCCTAAGCTGGAGTGATGCTGTTTTCCCATCAGGTGTCTGTTTCTCTGGGGAGAGAAGTTGGGTGAGGGTAGGAGCAGTGCTTGTGTTCCTGTACTAGAGCAGCCCCCAGAGGGGCAGGAGCCCAGACTCAGGTGTGACGTGGCTATGGAGTACAGGATAGAGGAGAGGATTTAATGTCTTCATGCAAACTCTAGGCCATCTTGGGCAGGAAGGCCATCCTCTTCAGGAAGCCCTCAGGATTGTTCTGGGTGCTGGCATCTCAGTACGTGCTCCTCCTTCCTGCCCATCTCAGCCCACACCTCTGTGGGTGCCTCTTGCACAAGTGTGTGAATGCACACACACATACACACACACAGGTGCCCAGATCCATGTCTTCCACCAGCTGACCACATGTTCCCACCAGACTGACCTCTGACCCCAGCCAAGACCCATGGGAGAAACTGCAGAATCAGTGCTTTGTCCTCTGGCACAGTTTCCTGCCATGTTAGTTACTTTCTCATTGCTGAGACAAAATATCCAACACCCAAAGTTAAAGGGGGAAAGATTTATTTGCTCACAGTTTATAGAGGTTTCGTCCATAATCAGCTGGCTGCAGGGCAGGGTGGCACATGGCAGACAGGCATCACAGAGGAAAAACAGTTCATGGCAGGCAGAAGGTAGCAAAGCAAGCAAAGGATGACCACAGCTCTTTCTATCCCTTATATCTTATCCAGTTTACTTAGGGCAGGTAGCACTCACACCCTTAATCCTAGTGCCCTTGATCCTGGCATTGCACCATGAATCAATCCCAGCATCACACACTCTAGGTCCAGCCACCTCTGAAGAAGCCCCACCTACGATGTCATGAGGCTTTGGGGGGACATCTAGACAAAAGCAATTACACCTACCTCTTTGAGTCTGCAAGTTCTTTGATAGCCTGTGGACTTCCAGGCTGGGGTGAAGGGCAGCTCTTGGCAAGGAAAAAAATAAATGAAGAGAATACTGGAAATAAATGCAGAGCCTGCTTTCTTCTTCAGCCCCACGTTCTGATCAGGCTCAGAGAAAGATCTTGTGACCACAGGGTCCCTCTAAGGCCACTTCCTTTGTGCCCATTTACCAGTGTGTGACAACAATGAAGATTTTGGCAAAACTGGCTTACAAAAATTGTGGTGTGTGTTACATCTTAACATTTAACAATTTAATGCTTTAATACAAAAATTACAATGTAATATAATTGCTCTATTAACAAGATAATTACAGGTTTATTTTTAATTAATTCATAATATGCTACAGATGGTGTGGTCTGCTAACAGGACCAAGTTTAACACTGTGGGATGAACAATTCTTTGGAGCCCAACAGATAAGTTCTGAGACAGGAGAAATGACAGCATCTGGAAAGAATGTCCCTTCATGGCTCCTTCCCTGCCCAACCAGATCTGCTCCTGAACATGCCTGATCCCTTCAGATACCCAAAAACACTCAGCAGGGAGGAAATTTCTAGATTGATAGTGCAGATCCTCCACCCACCGAGAGACTGAGGACCCATGCAACAGGGACAGCGCTAGAGTTGGAATCAGGAAAGCTGATTTTCAAACACATCTTTTCTACTGAAGACTCACAGGGCCTCAGAAAAGTTAGCCCATACCTCTGAGACTCAGTTTCCTTGATTAAGAAATGGGTACAAAAAAGCCCACCTCCCAGAGCTGCAGGGAGGAATGGAGCAATGAACGATGGTGACATGATTCTTTCCCAGGATGGAGGAGGATGGTGTCACCGGGTGTCACCATGGCTGGGTGCACCCTTACACTCTTCAGCTGAGCAGGACTTGTTCCTGGTTGGGGAGAGGACACTTGACTCATGACTCAAGCTATGCCCCCTCCAGCAATGCAGTGGGGGAGAACTTGAGGTCAGGGAGGAGCCGATCAGCTAAGCAGATCAGCTGGGACATCCAACCACCACTATCAGGTACAACTAAAGCCACCCGTGCCCAGAGGCCTCTGTCTATGTAGGAGAAGAACAGAGTCAGTCAAATTGGCTGCAGCCCTGGGGATTAAGAGACCTGGTGGAGGAATTGATTAGGGCCTGGGCAGAAGGTGCCTCTAGCAAGTCTGACTCTGGACTCTGGGGACCCAGATGCCTGCTAAGAAACAACCCACCCCCATTTCTCCTCAACCTCAAAACCCAAGAAACTGGGGCCCAGGATTCCAAGAGTCTTTAAGGACTCCAGCCCTTACTTGGGAGCAGAAGAGGTGGGGGTGAAGCTAAAGCTGGAACGTGTAGGGGAAGGCGTGTGGAAAGACAAAGCCAACCCCTTCATCACCACTTACCCACTGAAACAACTTTAATCAAGGTCACCAAGAATGCACACATGGTAGAGTCAGCACCGCTTCCTCTCTTGCCTCATTTAAAATAGTAGCAGATTTCCCCATGGCTGCCACTCCCACCTTCTTACTGCCCCTCACCTTCTTGGCAACACCCTTTTCCTAGTTCCCCTCCTCCTCGGGACCACTTTTCCTTTCCAGACTTCTCCTCTGCTTTCTCCAAAATCTTGGCATGTCCCAGGCCCTTATCCTTGGTATGCCCTCCCAGTCCAGACGGCCTGGCCCACTCCCATGGCCCCCTAACCCCTAGGTCTCATCAGCCTCTGACTTGGCTCCCTGCTCTGACCACTCCCTTGGTCATTTCTGCAGATTGTTTACCCAGCTGCTCATTCAGTATGGGAAACATCTCAAAGGAAAAGCTTAAAAGGACCTTGACTCCCCTGCAAATCCTCTTCTCCTTGCCCTGTAAGCCTCCATCTGAGGAAAGAACATCTCCCTTCACTGTGGCTCACATTCCCAAGGCCACCCTTTAGTCGTCTCTCATCACAGCAGTGAGTCCTCACGCCTCTGCCTCCTGACACACCCAGCCCTGATTATTCCTCACCGGACTCCACAGCACGCCCATCCCATCTCTCACCTGCACCGTCACATCCATCCCCCTCTCCCTGTCTTCGCACTGCCACTCTGCTGACTCACAGAGTGGCAGAGTAAACTCCCAGAGTGTAAATCAGATCACACCGGGGACTGCTTACGATCTCCAACAGCTTCCTACTGCAACCAGAATAAAACTAAATGAGGTACCATGGTGTCACAAATGAGCTTCCCTGGAAAGACTCTGAGGTGGCGTGCAGTGTGGAGGAGGTGTACTGGGCTGCGTGCTCAGGCCCTGAGTATGGGAAAGGAGGAGAATCATGGAACTGCAACACAGCTACACAGAGGCCTCAGCTGACCCCACAGGTGCTCTGGGGCAGGGCCACCCTTCCGAGTGTTCCCAGACAAGGGGTCAAACCCAAGCCCCTGCACCTTTGGCCATGGGCACAGGCTGCCTTTCCCCAGGAATAAGGTGTGACCCCAACAGCATTCTCTACATGTGGCCCGAAAAGCCTCAGGATCCAGGCCCTTTCCCTCAACACATCTCCTATCTCTCTCCCTCATGTCACTATGCTCTGGCCACACTAACCTTCATTTAACCCCTAAAACATGCCAGGCTCAAGAACTTCCCTCTTGCTACTTTCTCTTGCTTCGGTTTCCCCATCTACAAAATGGAGGAAATGGGTAACCACACCTGTCTCACAGGGCAGTTGAGAGGATTAGAGGCAGCCTAGGTAGAGAAGAATGCCTGTGCCTGGCCCTTGGAAGTGCTGCACAATCAGAAAGGATGAGGAGGATAAGGAAGGAAACTCTCTTCCCTCACGTTATTGCACAGCTTCCCCTTCTCACCATTCAGGCATCATCTTCATTGCTATCTCCTCACAGAATCCCTCCCTGCACACCCTAGCACGGCCCCCTGAGCACTGACCACCTTGCCCATTCATATACTGTTTGTTTATAGTGGGGATTGAACCCAGGGCCTCATGCATGCTAAGCAAGTGCTCTACCACTGAGCTACATCCCCACCCCTTCATTTTTAAATTTTGAGGCAAGGTTTTGCTCACTTGTTCAGACTGGTCTCAAATTCATGCTTCTTCATCTCAGTCTCCTGAGTAGCTGGAACCCCAGATGAGCACCACTAGCCCACCTACCAGATTATCTTCTTAGTAGCACTAATAGAACCTAATATTACCTTATTTATTTGTTTATATCAGTGGTTCTCCATCAGAGATGATTTTTGCCCCCACACGAGGGATATTTGTCAATATCTGGAGACTCTTTTGGTTGCTACAATGGGACGAGGGAGCTGCTACTGGCACCTAGTGGGTGGAGGTCAGGGGTACTGCTAAATGTCCTACAACACACAGCACAGTGCTACAGCAGACTTGTCTGGCACTGAATGTCAATGGTACTGAACAGTACTGAGGCTGAGGACCCCTGGTTGGCCTGTTTACTGTCTCCTCCACAAGGCCCGTCTTATTCTCTTTCTTATCCGCACTATTGACCTTGTAGGCTCAGTCAATAGATGTTGCCTGGCAATGCCTGTGATCACTATATGTAGTAGGTGATCTAAAAATGTTTACTGAGGGAGTCTGTGATATTTTCTGTGACTTAATAGCTGTGTGAATGTGTTGAGTCATTGAACCTCCCTGCGCTTCGATTTGCAAATTGATCATTTGTGAAATAGCATAAACATCTGCACAACCAACATTTACCAAGATCTCACTGAGTTACTGTGCATTCTTGGAACCTGTAGATCCGTGGTTTGGGACCCATTCATGTTTCACTCCCCTGTGAAGCCTTCCCTGACCTTTGTCCTCCCAGACCCAAATCATCTCTAGGCAGAGTAGAACTCTCCTCCTCCCAGTTTCTAAGGCCCCTTGTGCCCCCACATGGCTTGAATTGTTCTGTAAGCTCTTGGCCCTACCAAATTTCCTCCCCCTTTGATAACAAATAGTTTATAAAGGCTCCTTTCAATCCTGGAATGAAATTCATAATAGTGTAACCTATCTAGACACATTGTTTGAAAATAGATCAACATAATACACTAACTGTAATATAAAAGAAAGGTAAAATGTAGATAATTTACAATAAAACATGCATTTTAGTATGTAAATGCTCAGACTTGACAACTCAAAGGGTCCTAATGAGGCAGACAAAAGCTTGTCCGCACCCATTGGATCACCATAAGGGCACAGCACCAAATGCAGCCTGACACTTGGGTATGGGACTCAATTGTCACAAATGGAGTTGCCATCAGAAATGAGATTTTCCAAAAATGATGAATAACTCTTGGTAATGTTTCCAATGGGACAAAGTACAACCTTCCTTCAATTTTTTTTCTTTTATGTGGGTACCAGGAACTGAACTCAGGACCTTGCGCTTGCCAGGCAGGCACTTATGCCACTGAGCTATATCACTGGCCCTCTTCCTTCAAATTTCACAGTAGCTGTATTCCTGGAAATTCAGTGTGCATTAAATCAGTGACACAAATATTTTATGTTTATACATAAAACAGAATTAGGTTACAGGTTTAAGTAATTATCAACAGATTTTTCACCTACTTGAATCGAGTTTTGAAAGTCATGCAGGATGAAGCATTAGTCTTCACTGTGCAGGGCCATCCCATGTGTTGAAGAACATTTAGCACCCTGTCCCCCACCAATGACAGCAGCATCCCCTCTAGTAATTGTGAGCATTAAAAATGTTCCCTACTTGTTCCTGAAACTGTTCCTAAGGGATGATACTGCCCTATAGAGTTGGTTTGTTTTTCTCTTTGATGCACATCTAAGCCACCACAAGAGAGATGGACTTGTCCCATTCACCTTTGTGCTCTCAGAATCTACCAGGAGCTGGGGACTCCATGAATCCCTAGGAACTTCTGATGGGCTGAAGTATGTGCACTCACAGCCCAGCCTTGTCCCCTTAGCCAGTCCCAGAAGCCACCTGCAGATGTCCTGCCCCCAGCTTCCTGTGCCTGGGCCTGTTGGTGATGTCTGGCTCCTGGGCTATGCTAGCCCATGTGCATGAAACCCAAAGTCCCTGGGAGTTGACAACCCCAGACAGCCCTTTGCTGACATGGGTTGGAGCATGTATTAGCCAGCTTTTCATTGCTGGGACAAATTACCTGACATACAAAACTTAAAAGAGAAATGGTTTATTTTGGCTCATGGT
Source organism: Erethizon dorsatum (assembly GCA_028451465.1). Taxonomy (NCBI): domain Eukaryota; kingdom Metazoa; phylum Chordata; class Mammalia; order Rodentia; family Erethizontidae; genus Erethizon; species Erethizon dorsatum. Next base: position 44,869,159 of record CM051826.1, read on the forward strand.
TTCAGAGGTGTCAGTCCATAGTCGGCAAGCTCCAAAGCAAATACATCATGGTGGAAGGGGATGGTGGAGGAAAGTTGTTCCACTCCAGACATTTGGGAAGCAGTGCTCCACAGAAAAGCCAGAGAGGAAGGGGCTAGGGACCAGATATAATACCCAAGGTCACATTCCCATGGTCTACCCAGACACAATCAGAAGTGTGCTTTACTAATCTCCTACGCATCTCTCAAGCCAATCAGGTTGACAACCACAAGTTGACAAAAGTTACAGAGCTGCTGGATGAATTCTTCCACATCCTTGCCTATCCCTGGGACCAATCCCAGCAAGTCTCCCATGATATGGAGGGAGCCCTGGCTGCCCACAAAACTACCCCTCACTCACACCCCACCTGGCTTCCTCTTTCCTATCTTATTTCTCTGCTCCCTCAGCATGTTCACCCCCAAATTTCTGTGTTTTGGATACCATTGCTACACAACAAGCCACCTCCAGAATGCTTTGAAACGACGATTGTTTCTTCCCCTTATTCTGCAGTTCAGCTGGGTAGTTCCTCTAAGGTCCTGCCACATGTCACTCAAGCAGCAACCATCAGCGGGAGGGTTCATTCAGCTGGGAGGCAGAAGCTGGACTCCCCACATATTGGGCAGGTGGTACTGGCTATTGGCCAGGAAATGCTCCATCTTCCCTGTGGCTTACCATCCTGCAGAGCTAGATTGGCTGCCTTCTGTGGCACCCTCAGGATAGTATCCAGAACAGCAAGGTAGCAGTGCAGGAGTCCTGAGCTCAGGCCCTAGACCTCAAACACCATCTTCCCAATGCATTCCATAGGTCAAGATGATTACAACGTCAACCCAGGTCAAGAGGGGCAGAGAACCAGACTCTACCTCTAGATGGGAGCTGCATGCAGGATGGGAAGGATTTATGGTCATTAAAAACCTTCTGCTTGGGATTCGCTTTGGGGAGGGGTAAAGTCTAATTAAGACATCAGCCAAATCAGGCAACAGAATGGGCAGGTGGCCATATGCCAGCATGCCTGGATGGGAAAGAAGAGGTGGCAAGAACACTTTGGAGGCACCCACATGCTCCAAACCATGGTGCTGACTGGGGTAGGTAGTTCCTGGTCACACAGGGAGGCCATTGAGACCTTCTCAGAATCTTTAGTTCCACTCTCTAACTTGTATTTTTCATAAGACTGCGTAATTCACCAAAGATACAATTACTTAAGGCAGAACATGAAGTGTTTGCCACTGGCTCATGGGGTCTATAATTCAGCTCTGTCTCGAGGAATAATTAAAACCTCCCCCTTGAAACAGGAAGGCTTGAAATAGCCCTGCAGGTGCATATGTGTCCGTGTGCCTGCTGACCTGTGGTGACATCAAGGAATTCCCCCAGGCCACTTTTAGACCACAATACAGGGATATCTTCTTCACTTATGAATGGTGAGGAGAGGTGGAGGGAGGCCTAGCTAGACAGAAGCAGGATCTGGACTAGATGCGCCGTCTAGCTGCGGCCTGGGTCTGAGGGAGGCAAAGATTTGGGGAGGGTTCTTTCCGGGTAAGACAGAAGACAGGGACCATTGGATCTTGAAGGCTTTTACCCCCACATTGGACCCTGGGCTAATCATCTGTCTTAGTCACCTTTCTATTGTTGGGACAAAATATTTGATGTATGAGTCTTAAAGGAGGAAAGATTTATGTTGGCTCGCATTTCCAGAGGTTTTGGTCCGTGCTTGGTTGGTTCCAAGGCAGAAACATCATGATGGAAGAGTGTGATGGAGAAAAGCTGGTCAATTCATGGCAGTCAGGAAGCAGAGAAAGTGGGAAGAGCACCGAAGAGGAAGGGGTTGGGGACCAGATAGAGTCCCCAAAGTCATTCTCTCATGATCCACTCCCTTCAACTAGGCCCCACCCCCTAAGTCCCTATCACCTCTCAATAGTATCACAAAATTATAATCTTATTAGTGAAACTAGAGCCCTTATGATCTAGTTTTCTCTGAAAACACTCACAGAGCCACCCAGAAGTGTGCTTGACTATTTTCCTAGGAGTTTCACAATCCAATCAAATTGATAACCAAGAGTAACCATCACAGCATCCATAGCAATTTTTATTCAATCTGTACCCATTTTGCAGATCTGGAATCTGGGCCTCAGAGAGACAAAGTGCTACACCGAAAAGCACAAAGCTGCTATGTGGCCAAGCAGGGAGCCAGATCTCTGAGCTCAAAGCCCGTGGGAGTGCCTAGATGTAATAACAAACAAGGCGAAGCTTTGGACAGCAGAGAGAAAAAGGACACTCTCCAGAAAGGAAAAAATAGCTCTTCCTTAAAAATCTTTGAAGGCCAGTGGCAGAACAGAGGGATGTACCTCACTCTGCCTATCTCCAAAGGCCAGAATCACCAGAGACGGATGTTATCAGGACATAGATATCATCTTGATACAAGAAAGAACTTTCTAACCAGCAAAATTGTCCTACTCTAGGATGAATGAGCCGCATGGTGAGGCAGTGAGTTCCCCATTCGTGAAAGTGTGTAAGCATAAGCTAGATGTCCACCAGGGGAACTTCCATAGAAAGGTCAGACCTGGTACTGAGGTTCAACATTTTCTAGGAGAGGCTGGGGTGTGCTGGATGGGGACCACCTAGTGTACAGAGCAAAGTTGTGGCAGGGGAGACTTAGGAATGGATGGAGGAGCCTAGAACCCCACTTCTCTCTGCCTTGCCCTTTTCAGAGCCTCCAGATGGTCTCATTTGCTGCTTTCTTGGCAGAGCCACTGGCTGGGGGAGGGGAAGGATCAGGTGGTCTGCCCCACCCCCATCCACCTTGCCTGCATGCTGAATGATGAGGGGTTAACCTATTGACCCATAATCAAGGGCTCTGAAAAGGCAGCTGTGTGGATGGAGCCATCTCCGCAGCTCCAATTACTCTTCAGGAAGTTCACCTGGTGGTGAGAAGCAGAACAAGCAGAAAACAGAGACAGTGGGGATGGGGAGTTTGAGGCCATGGCCTCAGCCCAGGCCTGGAGCAGAAAGGAGGGTCTCCTTCTCAGTCCCCAGCCACTGGCCTTCCATCCAGCCAGGCCCACTGAGCTGCAACCAGCAGGGAATCCCCCAGCCAAGCTGGCAGAGAGGATGCTGGGGTGAGAGGTGGGGATATACAGGGCCTTGAGACAGCCCAGGCCTTGAAGTTGTTGGGGAAGTGGACCACAGAACCCTAAAAGATGTGGAGCCCCATACACCCCTCCAAGGAAGAGCAACTTATTCATTTAATCCTTAAACAAATTTACAAAATTGTCGCTGGATTTGCAGGAAGCTGAGGGAAGTGGCTTCCAGGAGTGCTGCTGGCTGCTTCCCAACAGCAGGGATTTGCCTCACTGGGGGGAGAATGGGAAGGGGGTATCACACCCCAGAGCCCCTTCCCTGGCTCCTCCACACAGGGATCCTGCTTCTTGCACCCCTCCGCCTTCATTCTCCTCTCTAGAAGCAGCCACTCAGGCTGTTTTAAGACTACAGGGAGTCTCCTGTCACCCCTGGAGACCCCTTCTACCTCCTACTCCATCCACCCATGTCACCCTTTGTCCCTCCAAGGACCTGTCAGCCCTAAGGAGTCCAGGAAGGACAGCAGGGATATGATGCACCCTCCCAACCCTCACCCCCAAAAACCTTTCCCACCTTCAGAGTTGAACTGGGAGTGCTCCCTTCTGCAGGGGACTCTCCATGTCCTGCCACCCTCCTCTCTCAGAAGTACCCATGAGGAGCAAAGGTTCTTGGCCCTAAACCCATGAACTATGAGGCATGGGAGGCTCCTGTCTGAGAATCAGACATGGTCCCTGGGGGAGACGCTGACCCCCCCCACGAGCTTCCAGTCTGATGGGGGAGACAGTTCTGAGGCCCAGAGCCCCAGTCTGAGGGAGAAAGAGAGACAACACCCAGACTTAGATTCACAAACACTCCTGCAGCTGCCAGCAAGGGGTCTCTGCCCTCTGTCGTGATGGTATTCGGTATTCGTCAGTGCTGGGAATGGCCACATATACCCGTGCAGCGCGAGCCCCACCCCCCAGCCTGCGGCTCAGGGGTATCAAGACTGAGCCCTCCAGAGGCAGGAAGTTGTGAGGGGTCCTAGCTCCTCCTCAGAATGTGCTTCTCGGAGCACAGGAGCTCCGGTCTGTACAGCTATGGGAGTCAAGGAAGAGCAGCTTATTCATTTAATCCTTAAACAAATTTACAAAATTGTCAGTGGATTTGCAGGAAGCTGAGGGAAGTGGCTTCCAGGAGTGCTGCTGACCTGCAGGAATTTGCCTCACTGAGGGGACAAAGGGGGGGACATGGGACATCACACCCCAGAGCCCCTTCCCTGGCTCCTCCACATGGGAATTCTGCTTCTCTGCACCCCTCCCCCTTCAGTCTCCTCTATAGAAGCAGAATCTGAAAATTGGTCAAGGTGTACTTCAGCCACGCTGGCCACTAATTGAAGCCATTAGAAGACACAGAGCAAACATTCCCCATGCATCAGACTCGAAACATACACCATTCATTTCATCCACATGAATGAGGCCAGTGCTATTTTTATCACCACTTGACCAATGGGGAAACTGAGGCACAGAAAGATTAAGTCATGGCTGGAGATCGCAGTGCTCTTTAGTGAGCATTCTAACCACTGCTATTCTATGTCCTTAGGGTCTCGCCCCTCCCTTTTCCTTTTGACTTCTGTCAAAATGGGGACAAGCTGACAAGACCTATCCTCCCATCCCCAGGTGGATTCTAGGCCAACTATCTCTCATGCTGTCCCCAAGAGCAGTCCTCAGTCTCAACCTGCCATTCCCCAGCTTCTGCACACATGTGCCCCTTGGTGCCAGGTTAAATACTTCCACTTCCAGCCTGCCCTGCCCTCACCCACACTACTCAGTGCTTGCTTCACATTGGGAGCCTCCCAGGAATTCAGACTTGTGACCTGAGCCTCACGCACAGTCCATCTGGGTCCCTGAGAAAGGAACAGCCTCCTGGACGGGGCCCAGGCCTTCAGTCTTTCAACCATTCCTGTTTGCTTAAAAAGGGCTTTGCCAATAGCCTCAGGTTTGTGAAGCAAGCCTCTAGGCAGCAAAGTAACTCAGCCCCGGCTGACTGCATTTCCAATCCCCACCGGAGGCTGGGCCAGTTAACCTGCTTAGAGAGGTCCCTGATCTAGACCCGATAAGGAATTAGAAAAGCCCTGACCAGCCAGCGACACTTTCCAGGCCACAGTCCTCTGGTCTGGCTCCAGCGCCTTCATCCAACAGATCCCTCATTAGCATCTTAATGTGAGGAGCATATGCAATGAAGCATCAGAGAAAATCCCCTGCATTTAAATTCATTAACAGTCCTTGGAAGTCTTCAGTGTGGAGGTGGAATTATCGCTAAACTGCTTTTAACTTACCAGCTGTGCACTAAATGGCTGGTCGACTGGCCAGGAGGCTGGCTTTCGGATTTGTGGGGAGAGAACTGGAGGGGTGCTGCCTCTCTGGGGACTCAGGTCCAGGGATGCTGACTGGAGGGTTGTGTTTTCTAGATTCTGTTTAACACCCTAATGATGAGTGAAAAATTCAATCAACCAGCTGGCTTGTCCACTTAGGAAGAAATAGCCATCCTGACTGATATCGATGTGGCTGTGCGTTCAGGTTAAGTTCTGTGACCCTGCTTCTCTCTGCTCTGCATCTGATGGATGAGGCAGGGAATGTCTCTCCTCTCCCAGCAGCAGCTGCCCTCTACCTGGCCGACCCCTCCACATGCTCCGGTTGCTCCTCCTGAATCATTTCTTGGCACCCAATCTTCTCCCCACCTAGGTTCTGTCCATCCTTTCTGTCCCTGTCCCAGCACACAGACCACAGTGTCGTGACCTTGCCGAGGGCTGTCTCCTCCGCGTGCCCAGAATACAGGCCAGAGGTCAGCGTTCGGCTTGTGTGTATCCCTTATGTGCATCCCAGAGTCTAGTCAGCCCCTAGAACAACAAAGATTCATGAAATTAATTAACTGACTGATTAAATGTTCCTCTTTGCCTGCATTGTCAATCACAGTGCCTGGCTCACTGTACTGTCTCAATAAATATTTTCTGAATAAATGTTGAATGACAGAGAAATGGTTGCTGCAGGGATGGGGTGGGAGTAAGGGGGTTAGGATTCAGGAATTCAAGACTTTATTCAACAAATATTAATTTAGTAACTAATCATAATAATGGTGAATATTTGTACTGGGCTTACTATCTTCAAAGCATGTGTTAGCTTGTTTAATATTTACAACAACCCTGTGGGGAGGATCCAAATCCCTGCCTCATTTTACAGATGTGGAGACTGAGGCATCTAAGCAACCTACCCAAGGGATTGCAGCTAATGTCTGGTGGCACAGAGATTTGAGTCTGGAGATCTAGCCCAAGGACAGTGTTTGCCCAAGGAAGTTAGCTGTGAGGTGTACATGTGATGTGACATTTTCTAAGAACCCCATTCTAAAAAAGTAAAAATAAATAGGTGAGGTTAATTTTAATAAGATATTTTATTTAACTCAATATATCCAAAATATTATATTTTCAATATATAATGGACATTTTAAAAGCACTAAGGAGATACTTTATGTTCTTGTTTGCACACTCAGCTTTGGAAATTCAGTGAATACTACACACTCACAGCACATGTCCCTACATGGACCGTGTCGCCAGTGCTCAAAAGACACAGGTGTCATGTGGCTCCTGTGTGGGACAATGCTGAGCTGAACTCTGTGTTCTTAACCATGGTGCTCTCCTGCCTCCACCCTGTGAATGGCACAGTGCTAGACACCGAGGACACAAAGGCAGACCAGTCACAGTCCCTTCGAGTAAGCCACAGTTTGCTGTGCATATTGGACATAGCCACACATTGTGATAGGTGTTAGTGACATGAGATGGAACAAGATGATGTTGTAGAACCATGCAGAAGTAGCACCAAATGAACCCTGAGGGTGGGATCTTCAGGTAGCCAGAGACTAAAAACTTCCAGAATTGAGACAACTCCCTGAAGTTAGAATCAAAGTCAACTAGGCAAAGAGGCAAGAGACTGTATATGCCAAGGTCTGAGAGCGGGAAAGAGGACAGCAAATTCCTGGGGCTGCAGGAAGTTCACCCAGAGCACTGGAACCAGGAGACTGAAGTGGGTGGAGGGTGTTGGAAACTGAGGCTGGAGAGATGGGCAGGGGGCCAGATATACAGGGCTGCAACGCTGAAAGGGTGTGGAGTTGAGCCTGAGGGGCAGAGGGAGACCTAGGGAGGAAGGACTTTAAGTGACGAGGTGATAGAATGAGATGTGCATTTGAGAGGTGAGGCGGTAGCCAAGGATGTGCAGATGGGGCGTAAGGATGTGCTGAGCAAGGCAGCGGTAGAGTAGGAAGAGAGGGGGGAATCAGATAAAGCCATGGGACTTGGTGGCTGTTCCATGCTGGAGTGAGAGATCTGACCCTGAGTCTCTGGTGGGGGAGCTGGGTGGACAGTGGAGCGCTTCTTTGGGGAGAAAGGGTGGGTATGGAGAGCTGGTTAAAGGAAGAAAGGGCTGAGCTCGGATTCTGAGATGCTAAGTCCCAGGTATAGGAGATGAGAGGCCTGGATCAATGGGCCTTAGGAAAGTGTGGGAGAGAGGCAGGGCTGGAGGTACAGCTTGGGCACTTGGGTGGATGTGTGATCATTGTAGGTGGCTGGCGAGCTTCTGTCCCCTACCCTTCTTTGAGACGAGGCACGCACAGGATGGGACAAATTCTCCTGTAGTTATGTGCAGTTAGGTGAAAGAAAGACAGTGTCCTGAGGATTTAGGGCCAAGAAAACCATGTTAACAAGGGGTAGCAAGTCACCTGTGCTTGCTCTTCTTGTCCGTTAACAGCTTTAGGAAGTAGAAAGTGGAGTCTAGAGAGAGTAAGTTAGCAGTCAAGCAAAGGCAAGAATCTGAGTCTCCTGACTCAACTCCAGTGTCCTTTCATCCATCCATCCATCTGCTCAGCAGCTACTTATGAGCACCTACTACATGCAATGCACTAGGCTCTGGGGAGGAAAGATCAAGTTACAACATGCTATGTCTGGGGTTTAAAGAGAAAGGAAGGGTCCCACAGAAAGGCGGAGGAAATGGATGAGCAACACCCATTGATGGGAGGTAGGGAGCAAGGCAGTGAGAAGGGTTGGATTCATGAGCTGTGAACCCAAGCCTTTGGGTGTGGGTCAGCTATGAGGTGAAGGATGTCAACTTTATGCACAGTCCTGGCCTCACAGACCCCAGAGGCCTCATCTTTCCATGTTACACACCACTGCATCTGGCCAGTGCCAGCGAAAGGACCCAGGAGAACACGAGAAGCCCTGTTGAGGTGACCAGGCCTTCCATGCTCTGCTCTTCACATGCCTCTCCCTGCGGCTCACCTGCTCCAGGATGAAGGCAGCAGGAACAAGACCCGGCAGGTCATTAGAAGAAGGAGAGGTGGATTAAGAGCTCAGAATGGCCTCCCCTCTACGTCCGCTATGCTACAGGAACACTGGATAGGCCCTACCTTCCCACCCAACTTGGGCCTCCAGCTTGTCAGCCACACCAGTGCCTGAGCCCCACCCTGTGGGACTGTTCCTTCCAGAAATAAGGATGGCCAGGCTTGGGAGGAGGTGGACAGCGTGATCTCTGAGGGCCTCTCCAGTCCTGGCCTTTTAAGAGCCTATGAGAGACACCAGAAGCAGGAGAGGAGGTGGGGAGGAAAAAGCTGGGGAGAGGAGAGTGGGAGTCCAACCAACCCAACTCAAACTGCACGGGCATTCTCACCCCTCGCCTTGTGTCCATTGGGCCACCCCACATCTAGCAAGGCACAGGTGTACCTGGCCACCCTCAGGGCATGTTGCCCTAACAGGTCCATTTGCCTGGCCAGGCTTAGGAAACAAAAGCACAGGACACCCAGCTTAATTGGCCTTTAAGATACACAACAGATATTTCCTAACAGAAGTATGTGCCATTCAATATACTGGGCCCAACAATTGGATGGAAGACTATCCCAAGCCTCTGAGCTTCAGAGAGTAGAGGCTTTCTCTGGGACCTGTCACCTGCTGTCCTGAAAGGTGAGGAAGAAAGGCTCTATCACACCAAAACACCTGCAGATAATTTTCCAAGGAGGGTCAAGGCCTTAGCTTCAAGCAGCCTGGAGCACCAGTCTCCAGTGATCCACCACTGACTGGATCATCCAAAATCACTCCATCACTCCAAGCCACCAGCCCAGGCCCCACAGACCAAGAGCTGCAAAGCAGGACCCACCATTCTTCCGGGAGTGAGAGACTGGGTGGAGAGTTGGCTGCCCTGCTACAGGGTGGGGAATCTTCCCCACCTGGCAAGCCCAGCTCCAGGCCTGCAAAGTGTCTGGAGGTCAGCTGTCACCCACAGATGAGTGAGTGGCCACCTCTCACCCACAGCCCACGCCTAAACACATACAACTAACATTCCCATACCAGCAGCATGGTCCAGCCCCAGGCTTTCCCAGGTCTGATGGACACTGACGGTTTGAAGATTGCAAATTGGCAATCAGTGAGGCTGCCAATCCCCCAAAGCCATCACTTCCAGACACACTGTGGTAGCCACAGTCATGGGGTAGAGAGAGCTGCACACTCCTCAAGGCGGGCACAGCTGTTCCGGGACTTCAGCTCCCTATCTGCAGCCATTTTCCACTGCAAACACAGTCCTGGAGGTGGTTGGCAAAGGAGGGCTGGCCTGGGGTGGGGGAAGAAGCAATATGTTTCAGAAAGCCCTTTATTAACTCTCTAATTAATCCACCCTGTACTCCGCAGGGAGCCTGGGAAAGGGATGAAGGCTGTGCAAGGAGATGGGAGATTCAAGAGAAAATCATAGACAAGAGAAGCGCGAGTGTAGGAGAAACAGTGGGACTATCCAGATAGGGAAAGTGAGGCCCAAAGTCCAGATGTGATGGTGGTGGGGACAGCTTCTTGGGTTAGTCTTATCTGAAGCAGGGGTCCCTGATGATGCCCAGCCTGGCTACAGGGCTTACCCTAGGAGGCGGCTGGGATGTGATAGAAATGGAGACCTGAGCTAGAGAGTCTAGGGAGGGCTGAGGCTAGCAGCGTGAGTCCCTCCCTTAGGTGGAGTGGCTGTGGAGTCTCAGGCCAGCCCAGGAAGGCCGGGAGGCAGGCTCCTCCTGAAGAGGACCAAATGTTTCCCTCCTGTTTGGAAGACTGAAAGTTTCAAGAGGGAGCTCATGGCTGCTGAGAGCAGCCCAGGGTATACCCAAAGCAGGTGGGGACAGGGCATGTACACCGGTCCTCCAGCAGCACACAGAAACACAAGTGGCCTGGCCTATTCACGCCATGCTCAGACACACTCCTGCTGCTCAGGAGCTCAGGAGCACAATCAGCCTGGTTCATTCTCTCTCTCTCTCTCTCTCTCTCTCTCTCTCTCTCTCTCTCTCACACACACACACACACACACACACACACACACACAGCAGCGGATAGAGACAGAGATCTGAAAACATGAAGCAACTACATGTCCCCCAGTACCCCCCAGAGCTGCCACCTGGCCCCTGCCCATACCTGGTCAGGATGGAGTCCCACGTGGGATCTTCCCAGCTCAAGCCCATCTTCACCTGTTTTTTAACACACGTTAGGTTATCTCTTGAGATGAAGTTATAGAAGGTATATAACCCACCCCTGTACATAATGTTGCCCTAATTGTAATATAAAAGAGAAGTAAATAAGGGGAAAGGTTATAATAAAATAATGTGGAGCTGGAGGTGTGGCTCCATGGCAGAGTGCTTACTAGCATGGGCGAGGCTGTAGGTTCAATCCCTAGCACCACAAAAATAATAATAATTGATAATAATGTGTACTTCAGTATGCAAATACTTAAGCAGGGTCACCCAAGAAGACCCAGGAAAGATGTCATGGTCATTGGGCATCTTGACTCTAACACCTACAAATACTGATGGACCAAGTGTTTTCTTTTAGCCGTGATGGATGATAACTCTGGAAAGATGGGTCTAAGCCAAAAAATAGATGGCCTTGAAAGTTCAAGTAGGGAGTTTGGTCATGACTCGATAGGTAGTAAGGAGCCACTGAAAGCTCTTGGGCAGGGAGGTGAGGTACCCAAGGCTGCCTGTGTGCAATTTCCTTAACTGGGCTCTGCAGCCTTTCCTCTGTTCCCCAAACTGGACTCCGTTCAATGCCTGATCCTAACTGAGGCCTTTTGCTGGGGCTGGTGCTGTCGAGGAATTCCTCCTCCAAGCCTGCTCAAGCGGTTTTCAAGCCATAATTAATTGCACAGTAACGAGGATCTAATTGCCTTTCCCTTGCCAGCACCTTGGAGATGATGTGCCTACCTGGAAGAAGGTGTGTTCAGAAAAAACAAGTTAATTAACACCCTGAACAAAGAGGCTGCTAATTGCATTGTCTCCAAGACGTGGGAAAACTTTTCAGGAATGAGAGTCAATTTCCATGGATTCCTTAGGAAAACCTAGGGACCTCAGGATAACAAGACCTTGACCCCCATTTTCTCCACACACACACAAGAAAACACTTCTGTAAGAATCAACCTGATTGCAGAACAAAGGACTCCACTTTTTTCTGGCAGAATCAAAAGACTCTGGAATCTTCTCGTCCCCATGTTACAGATGGACAAACTGAGACAAAAAGAAAAAGAACACAATGATTTAGTGACTTGGCAGCTTAGACTCCTTTCCTTCATGCTCACATCTGCTATGAATCTGATAACACAATCAGAAAGAGGAGGCCTGCGCTGGGAAATTCTCTCCCAAAAGTTCTGGCCACTCAGGAAGGGGGAAGTGTGTACAAGGAGAGGCGGGAAGAACCCGACTCATGGCTCCTCCAATGGCGAGTCAGGAAAGCCTCCTGGAGAACCACACCCTGGGGTGTTCCCCCCTCACTGGGGAGCCCAGTAGGCACAGAGCAAGACAGGAGAGGGTGTGAGCATCTGCCCTTGGGCAGTTAGTCCCAGCCTGGCCCCCTTGGAGCCATGTGGCTCTAACGTCCCTAGGTTATAGCAAGTTCCTGAGTAAGCAATGGGTTCCAATTGCTCCCTGTACAATCTAGACTCTAAAGAACCAAATTGGAACTATTTCACGCTCTGCAGGGATGACGGTCTCTATAACAAGTACTTCCCTCTGCCACTGTAGAGGGACATAGTGTGGACAATATGGAAACAAATGAGCTGGGTAAAACTATGCACAAACAGGTGGTGGGCAAATTTGCCTGATGGAGTGAAAACTCCCTGAGGGCAGCAGCACCAGGCTGCCTGCTTTGAATCCCCCTTCCCTGGAGCAGGTAAGATCCAATGAAAGCCTTGATCTGTGAGAAGCAGATGACAGTGAAAAAGAGCTTGACAATGGGCAGAGTTCCTGAGACTGTGAACTGTAAGAGGTGACACTACTCCTCTCATGTTCCCTGTGGTCTCCATCCATGTATGGAATAGCTTGGAATGTGGTGCCAATTCTGCCTCCTGTCTGGGCGTTAAAACTGTATGGAAGGGTGTGACCCATATTGTTGGCAGCTCCCCAAAAGGTCAGCAAAGTTGGGATCCAGGAGTCCCCCTGCTCCTCCCCATTCATCTTCCCAACACCCTGCGTGGTTTCCTGTCCATAGTGAAGCTTCTGACCTTTCCAAACCCACTGGCCTGGGGCCCTGGGAAGATATTCCCACATCTTCCCTCCCCAGCCTGGCAGTCCTGTAGTAGAGGCAGGGCACAAGAGAGGTGCTGGCATTCTGGGAAGATCTGCAAACAGTGATGAGTGGGGGAAAGGCCAAGCAGCTGCAACTAGGACAGCCTGCCTGCAGGCTGGTGGGTCTTGGCCCTGAAAACAGGCTTAGAGCTCCCCAGGAGCTGGAGAGAGTTTCAAGGGATGCCAGTTCTGGAAGTTCTGTGGTTGCAGGGAAGCCCAGGATGAGACAGAAGAATGGATGGAACACAGACCCAAGACAGGACAGGATCCAGCCCAGGCTGCTTTCCTGCTGGGACTGAGCCTGCGAGCCTCGGGTTCCTCCAACAGCCCAGTAGCCAAGAGGCTCTGCCAGGAGCCAGGATCCCAGAGGGAAGGGAGGCTGGCAGGAGGGCGAGCAGATACGCAGAATCTAGGAAAGGTTCAGACTACCCTTGAGGAAACAAGGCCCTACCCGGGCATCTTGATGCCCTCTGCGCTATGTGTCCTCAGAGCAGGGAAGACAGCAGTGACTTGAGCTGTGCACGTCTGCTTGTGTCTGCTCACAGTAGACAGCGGGGACACAAGGTCTTTAGAAAATGTGATTAACATTGAGTACCCCAGTGGGCCAGGTGCTGTCCTAGTGTTTTACATTTATTACCTATTTAACTTTCTGGAGAAAGCTTATAAAGTGGATATTTTTGTTCCCATTTTATAGATGAGAAAACTAAATTTCCAAGATATTAAATCACCTGCTCAAACCTCACAAAGCTGACAAGTAGCAAGGCTGGATGCGATCTGTTGTTCTGTCTGGCTCCTGAATATTTCCTGGATGCCCAGGGATGAAATTCAGATGTTTAATGACCAGTACAGCATGGATGTCTACCAAACAGAATTGTTGCCAAGTGTGAACGAGGAAGCTGAGCTGATGGGCACCAGGCAACTTCACATGAACTCATCAGGCCACACCTCCCCAGCCCTGACCCTTACCCGCATACACACAGCACTACCCACCCAAGCAGCAAGTCAGCCCAGCATCATGTCCACTGGTGAGGGAAAGAACACAAATTCCAATGAGTTGGAGACCCCAGTGTCCACAAATCCAACCAAACCACTACTGGGACTTGGGAAAGCAGATCAGAGCAGGAGAGACCACTTAAGATAACCTTGCCCTCCTCCTTCACTTTACAGACAAGAATACCTAGGTTCAAGAGAGAGAGAAAGGAGGGGTGAAAAAGGGAATGTAAAAAGATGCAATATGCTTATGCATCAATTCCCCAAGATGAGTGTATTAGGGATTGTAAGTATACACTAATAAAAAAGTTTTTTAAAAAAGGAAAAGAAAACCTAGTTTCAGAGAGGGGAACTGACTCACCCAAGGTAACAAAGGAAATTGGTGGTGGACCCTAATCCCAAGAAATAGAAATGGCTGTCCCTACTGTACAGTTCCACTCCTGTGCACACAGCATGACATGTGACAATTTGAGTCTGTCTTTTGAAAAGTAATCTGGCAAAGCAGAATGTGAGTTACAAAACTGTGCGTATCCTTTGACCTGGTAATTCTCCTTTTGGGAATAGACTCTTGGGAAATAATCCAAAGGGAGACAGGAAGAGAAAATTAATTTGACAAAGATGTTCATAGCAGCCCTATTTGTAAAATTGGAAATTTGGCCACCACTTAAATGTCCAACAATAACAGTAAGCAAATGGTTGTCATGTTAATGTGCTGTAGTTATTAAAAATGGCAGCTTTGTAGACTAAGTGGATACAGTAGAAATGTTCGTGTAAAATACTGTCAACTGAAGAAAGCAAAAAAAAAAAAAAAAAATGCCTTCACACATTGGTTACAACCCAGCAAAACAACTGTGTGTTTTAACTAAAGCTGCCAGAGACAAGAGGGGAGGAAAATGGCTTAGTGTTCAGTTAGACATTTTCTTTCCTGGTGAAAGTTGTTTAGTGTCAAAAATCTTTAAAGATTTTTAACTTATGCAGCAGTAATGGAGGAGAATTAATAATCAGAGAACAATATCACATTCATATCTAACAAGCAGGGTCCTAAATCCTTCTCTCCTCTTCTGCTGAGCCCCGCATCTCCCTGGAGACCTGGATAGAGATCAGCACCTCCTTCTCTTGAACTACCTTTGCAAAGGACCTTCAGTGAGTTACTTTTGTCACAAGTGGCATGAGAAAGTTCTTCTGGATGTCTAGCCATCTCCTTGAGACTAGCAGAAGTGGGATGAGTCCCATGGTGGCATCTTGGCCATGAAGCCTAGCAGAAATGGAACCAGAGGTAGAAGTGAAGTAAAGGAAAACAGAGAAATGAAAAGAAAGTGGGGCAGAGACACTGGGAAGGAAATGGTGAATATTAAGCTTCTGCAAGTGCATTTGGGGGAAATGAGAGCGGTGGCTGGTTGTAGACCCAGGAGGAATGATGAAAATCTTTCCATGCAGTGGGAGCTGCTCTAAGCAGGGAGATGCAGCCTGCAGGGCTGAGCAGAGGAGTTGTATTTGCAGGAGTGTCTGAGAGTTGTGGCACCACATGGTACGGCTGGATGAGGAACATAGAGAACCAAGGGAAAATCTGAGGAAGAGATAGAGCATCTCCTTCCAGCCCCATCAACTCCTTCCTTCCAAATTCATCGAACCAAGATTCAGGATGTGAGCCTGGGGGGGACCATATCATCCAAGGTCCACTCCTATGTTAAGTTGATGAGGACCAATGTCCTTTAAGCAAAGGAGGTAGCAATTCATTTATTGGGCAATATGGTTAGCCAATCACTCAATAGTAACTTACGATGTCAGATACTGCTTCCCCCATTTAACAGATAGAGAAACTAAGACTCAAAATGATTGTGGTGGATTAACTAATGGTCAACTTGTAACACCCAGCTGAATTGAATCAGTGTGGATCTGGGCGTGGAAGGCCCACCTGAGGATTATTACCAACCACACAAAAGGAGAACTGGAGGGGAAGATGGTGTGCTGTTGATTCTCCTGGAGAAGCTTGTCACGCTGGCTTTCCTGATATGAACTCGGCTATTCTCAGCATTGTAGGAGCTCAGGACTTCGTTGTCGCTGAGGATGACTGTGGTTCTCTTTGGGGGAGCTCTGGTCTTACCTTGAGCGTCGCTTCCTGGCTCCAGTGCAGATCCCTCAGCCTGCTGGCACAGATCCTTCATCCCACTGAAACAGACTTTCTAGCTTTCACCACTGACCTCTGGGCCTTCCCAGTGCACATCCTTGATACAGACTTGCATGGGACATTGTCGTGGGCTCTGGGCCTCCAGCTGGACGCATGGAGGACATTGCCATGGGCTCTAGGTCTTCAGCTGGACTTGTGCAGGACATTGCTATGGGACCCAGGTCCTCAGCTGGATTCTTTGGGTCTCTAGTCTGTAGACAGACCTCCTGCACTCTTTTGCATTTGACTCTTCGTTTGAATATTATAAAAATAATCCTATAAATAATATGTCCTGTAATAAATCTTTTCCCTTGTAAACCCTGACTACAACATAAGTCCATGAGGCTACCAGGGGACAAAAGAGACCAGCAATGACTTGAATGTTATAAGTAAGTGAAAACTATAAATCTTTCACACAATGAGAAATGGAGGTAGGACCTATTGATAACAGGTCAACCCAAAGAGAAGCCACCACATAAGGCCCAGTCAAACCATATTCATGATGTGTCAGCAGAGGAACTCTCTATCCCCAGCAATGTTCACCAAAGCCCTAGGTTCAATCTCCAGGATGGGAAGGAAGGAAGGAAGGAAGGAAGGAAGGAAGGAAGGAAGGAAGGAAGGAAGGAAGAAAAGAGAAGGAGGGAGGAATGGAGGGTGGGAGGAGGAACTATGCTACTCTGGACTACAAATTTTTCTCCTAGATCCAGTGACTGTGACACCTAAATTCCACACTTTCCATGGGATTCCTGTCAACCCTGCCAGTGGAGCCCTACAATAAGTTGCACGTGTAGAAGAAATGTGTGTGAATGTCTCTATTCCTTACAGTCCAAAGGTCTCAACACAGAACCCACAAATGGGTTAGATGCCCTTGTAAAATTTCCCTCAGTGCCCTGTATTTCCCATCATATTCCTGTGTTACAATTATAATGCCTGCTTATTTGGCTCTCTTGACAGCCAATCCAGCACATGATCACATGGAACAAAGACTGAAGCTGACCTCCATCCTCTCCAAAGAAGCACTGCCTGAACCAGCGCTAGCCATCTAAACTGAATTTGTCACAGGGCACCATGGGCAAACTAGAGGAAGTGATTCTCCAACTTCTGGGATGTCCTATACTTCATAAGATATTTAGTACCTGGGTCCCCACCAACATCAAATACCAAGATTGGCCCCTGGTCACTGTGAAAACCCATTTCTGAAGGCCCTCCTGGGCACTCCTTTCTCAGTCCTCTGATTACATTCATTCCTTCTCTGAAAACCTTGCAATGGTACTAAGTTTCTTACAAAATAATTACAATAATGGAGCACCTCTCTGTGCCAGACACTACTCCAAGCACATTGCATGTATTAATTTACTCAGTCCTTACAGAAATCTCTATTATAAGGTTGTTATGGCTCATGTCTAGATGTCCCTGCAACACCTCTTGTGATAGGTGGGGCTTTTTCAGAGGTGGCTGGATCTAGAATGTATGATGCTGGGATCAAGGGTGTATAATTACTAAATTAGTCCACTGATTGGTTTGCCATAGTTCTGGGTAGGATTAAGGGTGCTCCACTGTGGGTATGAGTGCTACACCCACTAAGAGCAGGTAGCCTGGATGGAATACTAGGGACAGAAAGAGAGTGTTGCTTGTTGCTTGCTGCTTGCTGCTTGCTACTTTGCTGCTTGGCTGCCTTCTGCCTCCCTTGAACTGTTTCTCCTCTGCAATGCCCTTCTGCCATGCCACCCTGCCTTGGAGCCAGCCAATGATGGGCTGAAACCTCTACAAATTCTGAGCTAAATAAGCCTTTCCTCCTTTGACTTTGAGTGTCAGGTTTTTGTCTCAGCAACGAGAAAAATAACTAAGACAGAGGTGGATGTCGTTGTTATCCCCATTGAACAGATGAGGAAAGTGAGGCTCAGGGAAGTTAAGCAACATGCCCCAGAGTACAGTCTGTGAGTGGCAGAGCTGGAAATCAAGCATACCTGAGTCTGAGTCTGGGGCCTGCACACTTCATCTCCCCTCAAGTTGCTGCTCCAATCTCCCTACTACTCACTTCTCAACCTTCCCTCTCACATCCACCCCTCGTCACTTATTCCACGCATGCACAAGCATGTGCACACACACCACATTAGACTGTCCTCTCGTTCCAGAATATGTCAGCCACTCCCTCTAAATGCCATTTCCTTGCTCACCCTCAATTTGGTCTTCCCCATCATCAAAAGTTCCAACTCAAATAGTGTTTTCCCCATGAGACTGAAAAGCTTCCCTCCAGGCAGATTCAAGTATTGCATTCCCCACACCACCACCCTCCCAGTCCTGGCCTCACTAAGAATGTGCCACAGACTGCCTTAAGCCCAGGTATGTTGTGGATGTTTCTGGAGTGGCTAAGCCATCTTTGAGCAACTGGTGGCTGTCCTCAGCTTCTTCTCCCCAACCCCCACACACCCTGCTACCAACAGTCTTGAAGGAACACATCACTGCTCCAGCTGGCCAGGCCCTATGCAACCTCTCAACTTGTCATGTCTAGAAGTAGCCTTGACCACCACCTCCCTCAATCCCCAACCTTACCAAGGGGTTATCATTCAGCTTCAAGTCTTCTTACCACCCAAATTTGTGAGGAGCAGATGGGGCCCAGGGATTCCCATACCCTCACTCTACCCTCCCTGTGAGCCACAGGGCCTGTCCCCAACACAGAGTCCCTCAACACAAGGCTAATGACCCTCCTTCCCCACATTCTCATCTCAGTCCACTCCCAGCCATTAATAATAGCAGCACCATCAAGTGGTTCGTTACTTAGCAATTTGCAATCATTAATTAGTGGAAATTGCAGATTGGGGCTGTGAAGAAGGATGGTGTGATTAAGCTTGTTTAGAAATCAAGTTAGTCAAGTGATGGAGAGGAATGGCTGCCTAGCCCAGAGCAAGAACCCCTCCTTCACCAGCCTCCGGCCTTAGACTATGGTTCAGATCCCCCGGGGCAAAATGAATGGGGAGGTGATACTTGGAGATGCCCACAGCTGGAAAAAGGGCAAAATCTAAAAAGACAGACATGGGGTAGTCATATAAGACAAATGGGCACCATGGCCATTTTCTAAATCAATGCCTTTTTCAGCTTGCCTACTGCACTTAAGCTCCTAAGGCTCCCCCACCTCCTCTCTGCCCCTCCCAAGCCACAAGAGGTCTCCCCAACCAACCCCTTTGAATCATTCCAAGTTCCCTGGGCATAATTAGGCATTATCAACCTTTGGGAGTTGATCTTATAGAGGGCATTTAAGGGGGAAAGGGTTAAACACACTCCCCTACCACACCTCACTCTGGAGGAAGATGCTGAGTAGACATCTCTGCCCCCAAAGCTGAAAGAAAGATGCCCTACATATGCCCATATTTCTTCCCCAAGAGACACAGTTATCTCCCCCACTTCCCTTTCCAGCAAGCAACAAGATGACACAGCCCCTGATATACAGGCAGCCAGCCGGCTCCTGAGCTGAGTAGGATGCAAGGGAGAGCTCCCGCCTCGAAGTCCTCTCTCCTCCCCCTGTCTCTGGGGAGGAATTTCAAAGAGAAAAGCAAAGCCCAAGGAGGCTGGGAAATCCTGGGCATTCATCTCCACCTAGATCCCAGAGCTTAAGGGTGGGATAATGACCCAGAAGGGCTGTACCTACCCCACCTCATTCCTCACCACCCAATAGCTCTGTGAGCAGCTCAGCATCTCGTCTCTCCCCCAGGCCTTTGTCCAGGCTGTTCTCTGCCTGGAAGGCCACTGAGTAACTTGGACATCTGTTTCTTCAACATGTGCTAAGTGGCTACTCTTAGCACTATTAATGAGCCCCTGCCAGTTATAACAGAAGACAGTCCCACCGAAAAGTAATCGGGTGCTACAGTAGAGAGAGAGCTCCACATGGCACCTGCAGCATAGGGTTGGGTCCTGAAGCATAAACAGAAGTTGAGCAGGTACTTAAGGAGGCTGGTGGAAGGGTGTATCAAGCAAAGGGAAAGCACGTGCAATGGCTCAGAGTCATGAACACACACATCTGGGGAGCTTGGAGCAATGTGATTGCTGGAGAGTGAAAGGTAGGGGACATGGAACCTCAGGGTCCTGGTGTGCCAAGGAGTATGCCTCAGAGCAATTGAGGGCTGAGACAAGATGGCCAGCAAGTGAGAAAGACAGAGTGATGAGCAAGTATTAACATGTCGGGAGCAGACCAAGGGAAGGGGACTGGGGCTGCAACCAAGGCAGGGGTGGTGAGCATGACCCAGAGGGGTGGATCTGAGAGCATCCAAGGACAGTCACAGCACCCACTGTACACCCATCCGTTCTTCAAAACTTGATTCAAATGCCCCCTCCTCCATGCAGCTTCCCTGATTTCCTCCACACCCACAGTAATCTGTGATCTCAGACCACCAGCCTGTCTATCAGGTGTGTGTCCTGTGTTAGAAGAATCTGCACGCGCCCCTCCTTCTTCTGAATACTCCCCCAAAAGCAGGGACCATGGCTAATCTTCCCAGAGCCAAGCCCCCCATCCTGGGAATAGGAGCCCTTGATTATGTTTCTTGAGTCAAATTGAATTGAAACATGGGGAGGCTGTAATTTGGATACCAGGCTCACGAGGGGCGCTCTCCACACATGGTGCCCGGGGAGGTGGGGCTCCCAGCACTGGGAGGGCTCAAGTGGGTATTGACGTTCCCTCCCCAGAGGGCCTTCTAGGGAGTCTTGAATTGACTGTTAGGACAAGTGCACACCTAGGTCCACTCCAGCTCAAGAGTTTTCCCCTCTTCCTTGGAGCTCACGTATTTTATAGGGACTAGTCTTCCTTATCCCAGAGAGGGAGATTCACTTACCCTGGGCTACACAGCAAGCTCCAGTGGGGTGGGGGTGCATACCTTGTCCAGGATTCTTCCCAGAATAAATTGAGGCTGCATCCAAGGACTTGGAAACCCTTTTCTGGGGGCAGCATGATACCTGTCCGCTATCCTTTCTCTGTCTGATTGCCAAGTAATGTGGCCTCAGCAGACATTGTCACGAGTGACACAGAAGTTTTGCTGATTCTTAGATTTTAACAATTCCTCCCTCAGGTGCCAGGAGGGGCAAAAAAATTCAGAGACGAAATGGGGCAGAGGCCAAAGTCCAGGGGAAAAGGCAGATATTATGGAGAGGGCAGATGCAATGACCCCCTCATGCCCTCACAAATGTTAATTGAGAACCTACTTTGTACCAAGCCCCTGGGTTTGGTTCCCTAACTCCACTTATAATGGCAGCTACAGTGTTCCTTCAGGGACACTAGAACCCAAAATGCAAGGGGACAGAAGACATATTGAGCCCACTGTATGTTAGCCATTGTCTTAGGTGCTTGGTAAATTGTCACCTTTCAAACTTTGGTGTCCAAAAGTCACCTGGTATCTTCCCAAAAGAATTAAAAGCATCATACCACAGTGATATATGTGCACCCAGGTTTATAGCAGCACAGTTTGTAATAGCTAAATCTTGGAAACAGCCCAAATGCCCATCAACCAATGAATGGATAAAAAAGATGTGCTTTTTTATACAATGGAGTAATACTCAGCCATAAAGAAGGATAAACTTGAGACACTTATAGCTAAATGAATGGACCTTGAGATCATATTCTTAAGTGACATAAATCAGACACACATGTAAATATCGCATTGTCTCTCTGGTGAGAAACTGAAAGTGTAAATAAGAACCAAAATGTATAATAAAAATTGTGAAATAGGAGAAATTGTTCAAAATAAAAGGGGAACTGGGAGAGGGGGAGAGGAAAGGAAAAGAAAAAAATGAGGAGAGAAGGATAAAATGGAAACAAAACTTTGTAAATAAGGAGGGGAAAAGGGGTAGAAGGAAGGGGAGGGCAATGGGGAAAAAAAGAGGAATCAAGATATATAATGTACAGGTATAAATTCCCTATGATGAATGTGATCATTATGTATATCTAAATTGTACCAATAAACTTAATTTTAAAAAAGAGTCACCTGGGGTTTTGTTAAAATCATATCCCGATCTGGCAGGTCTAAGTAGGGGCCTGAGGTTTTGTATTTCTAATAAGTTCCCTGAGTGATACTGAGGCTGCTGGTCAGCATACAAGGCTTTAAGGCACAATGTAAAATCACTACCATAAAAAATAAAATAAAGCCCCACAAAAAATGGTGCTGACAGTCCATCGTATGGATGAGAAAGCTGAGGCTTAAAGCAGTAAACAACCAAAAAGTGGAGCCCTCAGGCCCTGGGACTGTGGTGGGAAGACAGACACACAGCCTGATGGAGAAGGGGTTCTCCATTTTCAGGGAGCCTCATTCCAGAGAGGGAGGTACAGCTTTATCCAGGGGCTGGCCCCAATCTGATGATTGGGTAAAGCCCTGCCCAGTGGGACTCGCTTAGTTTTGCAGGAAGAGACACATTCTTTGCCTTGGGGGAACCCAGGCTGTTGGCAAAGGCACAGCTCCTGCACTTTGAGAGCTGCCAGTCCACTCAGACAGCCAAGGAGAGGAGGAGGAAAGCACCAGCTTCCCACCCATCTCTCCCACACAGGGCTCCATTGCAGAAGCTGGAGAGGAGACTCCAGGGACAAAAACAGCTCATGGGGAGCCCCTTCTCAAGCCACCCGCAAATCCTAGCACAGACACACTGAGCTGCCTGCCCTCGGTGGAGCTGAAGGATGGCCCCCAAGTGGAGGTGGGCTGGGCCGTTTAACACTGTAAACACCACACTTTACTGCAGCCATTAGGCCCGTAACAGCGGCCCATCCATCCTCACAGTGGCCCTGGGACACCAAGCACTGATGTGCAATTAGGTGGCAGAGAGCAGGCTGTAAATTGCCAGTGCAGCCATTTCCCTGCCAGGAGCAGCTGAGGGGCCCCCACCTACATCTCCTGCATTCCCAGCTCCAGTGGTAGTGATCTGTACCCCCAGGACTCTGCTCCCTGCAAAGATCACCCACTGAGGCTGGGCCCCTGAGCACCAGAAAGCCTTTGCTTTGTAAAGCTCTTAGAAAGGCTGCGCATCTTTTAGCATTTTTGTGCCAAAATTTTCTGGAATGCCTCTAAGGTGCCAAAGGCTTCCTTTGCAGCTCCTTTGCAGCCCTTAACTACTACTGTGCTGTGTCCTGGAGAGGAAGGCGCTGCTCACCCACCAGACCATGAACTTCCCAGGCCTGGGCTGTGTCTTCTGAATATATCTTTGTCCCACTGAACCTCATGCAGACAAACACTCCAAGTTGAAGAGGGTATTTTCTAGCCTGTGATGATAGACATTCTGACATCTTGGGTAAATTGCATTCCCCACTATAAACCTAATTGTCCATCTATCATATCAGGGAATAGACCTAAGAGGTTGCAAACTGAAGCCCACTAACCACATAGATGTGTTTTATATGGCTCAAAGGAGGCTATTTTTTTTAATTATTCAGCTATTTGAGGATATTTATGCATCTGGAAATTTTACCTTAAAATCCAAATTTCCAGTGCCTCTTTAAAAATTAGGAGGTGTGACATCATGAGCCCCATGTCCAACCATAGTGGCAATTGCCTGGTGCTGTGTAGCGGCTGCCCCTTACACAGGGGGTGTACTTTCCAGTTTGCCTAGGACCTCACATCCTCCTCTCCTATGACTCTGCTTTCTCACTCTTGATCCCTTTCATTCATTTCTGCCACTCTCCTGAGGGCTTTAGGTTGTCATCTCATACCCTGGTCAGAGACTCCTTATGGTCTATGTTTCTCATTCTGCAAATTAATGAATGGATAAAAGATGTAGGAGATGCTTGGCTAATGAGGACCAAGCCCTTTGCTTTCTTCATAAGAAAAATCATAAAGTTCTTCATTTGTTTTCTGCCTTTTTGGTGGGAGGGAACATCTTTCCTGCTCCTAGCTCCCTCAGGCATTTAGCAAAGAGAAGTGATTTTATGAAGTATTCAGAATAAAGACAAATATCAGGAACACTAAAGTGTCACAGTGCACAAATTTTAGAGGAAGAGTGATTTAGAGATTTGTAAGCAGTGGAACCCATTGTCCATCCTACTGTGAAGCTGCAGCCATCCTGAGCTTTCTTCCCTCTAACCAGCACCCAGGGTCTGGCTGCGGCTTGAGGCCCTTTTCCGATCAGCACTGTGGACAGCTCCCTCCACTGCCCAGGACCCTGGTGGCTACCAAACAGCCCAGGCATTTCTGATCCCGCCTACTTCCCCAGCCTGGGTTCCTCAGCCCTTCAGGCTTGTCTCTAGCCACGTGAGCTTTGCATACTTTCTTCAAACTCACCAAGTTCTTTCACCTAGCAGGGCTTTCACCTTTCTCCACTTTGCAACCTTTTATGCCTACTCCCTTCATTTGATAGACGCAAGCGTTATCCTCCATTTTTCATAGGGCTAACCTGCTCCTTCAACATCTCTTTCCCTGGGCAATCTACTCTAAACTAACAGTCCAAGTTAAATCTCCATATAATGGTCTCATAGCATCTTGTTCTCTTTCCTTCAGAGAGTGGACTGTGTAATGTTAAAGATATTTGTATGATTTTAATTAGTGTCTCCTTGCAGTTTAGAATAAGCACTCCAAGAGGCAAGGTTCAGGCCAGTTTCATTCACTACTCTCCATCCAGGAACAAACATCAGACCTGGTTGAACCATTGTTGGTTTTGTTCAGTTTTGTTTTGTTTTGTTGTGGTGCTGGGGATTGAACCCAAGGCCTTAGACATGCTAAGCAAGCCCTCTACCACTGAGTTACGTCCCCAGCCCACACTGTTGTTGGATGATTAAGTCCTACTGAATGTAGGAACTGTGCTACAGTATAGTCCCTTTCCTAGAGCAGCTACTGGGTTCACTGGCCAGTTAACTCCAGTTTAGCTGCAATTTAAAAATAATCCATCCCCTCCCCCATTTTTAAAAAGTTAATTCTGAAGCATAAAATCATTCCGTGATTGGGTGGCAGAGCCATGGGTAGCACCCAGCTCCTTAGCTCCCCAGTCTAGCCTAGGCTCACTGTGGTTCTGTTATTTTATCTGCCTGTTAATGGTCAGGCATGTACCACCTTCCATTATCCCATCAGCCCTGCTTGGGCATCTCTATTGCTGGCATTTAACCCCCTGGGGCTTCTGTTTGCTCTGGCTCTACCCCATTGCTGTTTCCCAGAGAATCTGCCTGAGACTCCTTGTAGCTCTGAATGTGGAGAGCAGGAAGATTTAATGTTGCTGCTTTGGTCTTTGTCTCTGCAAAGCAAACCCTTCCCCTGCTGGGAAACTCATCATCACCAAGCATCAAGCTCAAGCTGAGTTCCACTTAGCAGTTTGCAAATGGCAGTGGGGTGGGGTGGGGGTGTCAGGGAAAGACATCAGGCCCAGGGAGAGGGCATAGGAGATGATGAGAAGACACAAAGGTAAGAGAACTTTGGGGGAGGCAGATGAGGCTCATGAAGAAGACTGGCTGGCTGTGCATAAAGAATGCATAAGGGTGCAGGTCTGCCTTGCCTGCAATCACACACTTAAATTGACCACTTTTATGGTAAGTATAAGCATTGATCAGCTCAGGCTTTGGCACCATTCCCATGGTATATCCAAGCAGCTCTCTGTCTTCAATGACCTCACCACCTAACCTTCTGGGCCTCAACTTACTCAGCCTGAGAATGGGAATGCTTGCAAAGGTGCTGTCAGTATGTAATGAGCTCATTCATATACACACTCAGTGGGGGGTCTACACATTATAGGATGCATAACATGTACTCTGCCCTTCCCCTGCCTGGCACCTGGCCTTGTTTGCTCCTTACTTATACCACAGCCTATCTAGCAGTGTGGCTCACCCACCATGGTTGGCCCAAGATAACCATGGTTGGCCATCTGGGAAGCCAACATGGAATGGAGTAGGTGGTGGCCATGCCAGCTCTCCACATCCTCATCTCCCCCTGCACCTCCTCCAGCTCTGCACCTTTCCGCTTTGTTTATTCCAGACACCAGGCGCTCTCTGAATTGCAGACAGCATAATCTATTCCACGGTCTGAGCATCTTCTGCTCCCCGCTGCTGCCGTCTGTGTCTCAGTCCCCCTCTTCTCCACCCCATGAGCATGAAGACAAAATACCCATGGAGGAGATGAAAAGGATGGAGAAAAAAAGGACAGAACACAAGAAGGGGAACAAAAATCTCGCCACTGTCTCAGCCTCTCTAATTGAATGACTCTCCTACCTGACTCTCCTTGTCGACTCCCATGTTCCTTCATTCCCTCTGACGGCCCTTGAAATCATCTCCCCATCTCATCAAATCTCTCTCCCTTCCTCCCTGCTTGTTCTCTAAGCCACAGATTACTTTTTCATAAAATTCAATTTCTAGCCATTCTCATTACTTACTTAATGTGGCTGGTGGGGGAGGAGAAGGTAGGGGTGGTGGGGAGGGGGAGATGGTGTTCGGTACAGCACTTATCCAACCTAGTTACCGAGGCCCCTCACTGAGGTGTATTAGAGTCTGATATGATCAGATAATGGACTTCTGTTCCCACACAGGAAGCCAGCACCAGCATACTCAGATATTGCAGCATCCAGGCAAGGGTAACAAAACTCACAAATTTCCTCAGAGCCTCCTCTGTTGCTGGGAAGAGTCCACTGGGGAACTGTTTGTTTAACAAATATTTGCTGAGAGCCTTTTATAAGCTTGGCATGCTACTTACTAGGTGCTAAGAATATAGCCATAATAAAAGGGGTCCTTCACCTGGGCACATGAGTCAGGAAAGAATTTGGGAAGAAGTGAGAGAGATGACAATGTGAATAGAAATTGTACAGACTCAAGCAAGAAAACAAGTTTTGTAGTATAGACTCTCCTCAAAACAACCTGAAACAAGGCCTTGGAAGTAAACCATTTACTTCAGATGATCCTGGGGCACCAGAGCAAATGAGCAGGAGAAGAGAGATGGGGAAAGAAGGAAAACCATTAAGGAGTAGATTATTGAGCTGGTTACTTCTGGAGAAAGCTCGGAACTCTGGAATAAGGGTGGTGAATGAACTTCAGAGTTTTCTCTTTGAAAGAAAGAGGCTGGGATTAGGCTCATTGTTTCCGGGTTACCCCCAGAGGTAGCCACTTTCCTGCATCTCCCTCCTGCAGAGGTTCAGAATGAGCAGGAAAGAAAGCCCTGAGTCAGAACCTCAGAGACTCCCCTTTGCATGCTTGAGACAAGTAGCTGGTGGTATGCCCAGAACTGTCTACCACAGCTGTGCTGAAGTCAAATCAACTGAGGCAATGTAGCATGGCACACAGGAAGTGTCTGCTACTGTCCACCCCTTGTAGTACTCCAGCCCCAAGTAAGTTGACTTTGTTGCTGGATTTTCAAGGGATGATAGGCTATAATCAGGCTATAATCTCTATATTTTTTTTAATCTGTAGAGAGGAAAGTGAGTGGTTAAAGGTACAGTACCAACTGCTACAGCAGGCCCAAGGCTAGAGTTGGAATTCATGATCTATATCATTTA
Source organism: Erethizon dorsatum (assembly GCA_028451465.1). Classification (NCBI taxonomy): domain Eukaryota; kingdom Metazoa; phylum Chordata; class Mammalia; order Rodentia; family Erethizontidae; genus Erethizon; species Erethizon dorsatum. Next base: position 44,896,430 of record CM051826.1, read on the forward strand.
CCATTTACTCTGTATTTCCTTCAGCTTTAGCTAGTACTTCAACTAGGCTGGGTTGCTTACTTGGTGGGGAAACCCAGAAAAATATTCCTGAATGGTACAGCCCTTGGTAGCCTTGGCCTCATGAGGCCATAGTTGCTGCAATTGCCCATTCATTGTTATCAAGTATGGAAGCATCAAGAGATAGTCCAATGATCTCCCAAGTTCCAGTCTTCCTTGCCTTCATTAGGTAGAATCAACCCCAGCCCTTCATGAAAACCATGCCCCTGACTTTTCTTTGCCTGCTGTCCCACTGACATAAAGAATCCAAAGTGACCAGGCGGCCCTCATAGCTTCACTCACAGCAGAAATGTTCTCTACAGGAACCAGGACCAGTCCTCTGACAGAGCCTAGGGTTGTGGTGACAGAAAACACATATTCTCAACGAGGATTCCTGGAAGTCATGGTGAACTGTCCTAGCCCTACTCCCATCTCTTTTCTTATAGCTATTGGTAACAAAGCCCTAGACATTATATATTAATTCAAAGCACATACCAGATCCTGGAGGTCATCACCACTCCCTGCAAGGTGCATTTCACAAACTGGCCACTTCCCCAAGCCTTTAGTAGGCTATTTCAGTATTCTTTTAGGCCAGCTGCTTCCAGAAGATGCAATAGTGGGAGTCATGTATGATTATACCACATATTAAGTCACTTTCTAGGGCAACTTCTAATATCAGCTGTTATAGTTAGTGTCTCCCTGAAAGCAAAACCTGAAACAAGGTCTTAGGTGCAGCCAGCCTACTTAGGAGATGATATTAGGAGTTGAGAATGAAGAAGCAGGAACAGTGAGACAAGGAAAGAGAAAAGCCCATTCAGGGTCTGTGGTAGAGCTACTTACACTACAAGCAACCAGAGCGCGATCCTGCTGTGGACCCCCTAAAGAACCATGAAATCATTCAAGAAATGTTTCTCCAAGGGCAGAGGACAGAGACAAATGTTCACCTGCTTTTCCAGACTGCACAGACTCAGTGAGAAAACCAAGAAGATGATACAGCCCATCTTTGAGATGGGACAATAAGGGAATGTCCAGAAGTGTCCATGATGCCATGCTGAAGTCAGATGGGCTGAAAGGGTGTGCCATGAGGCGAAACAGCATCTCCTGCAAAGATTACTCCTGACGGTGGGAGCCACACATGCAAAGGCCAGGTGGTGAGGGAGAAGGCAGTGAGAGTGCAAATGGTGGGGGTGCTAGGGAAGAGGAACCTTGAGACAAAAGAGGTAGGATCGAGTTGTGAAGTTTGAAGATTTTGAATTTTTGCCTTAAGAGAATTTGACAGCAATTGAAGGATTTTTAGCAAAGGAGTGAAAGTGTGATGGATTTATTGTAGAACTTTGTAGAAGCTACAATTTGTCACCCAATATCATTGCTCCTCTTCTTCTTCAATGCCCCTGGGCTTTCGGTGTGCTCGTGACTCCAGCCCAAGTCTCTCTTACATTTCAGTGTGGAAGTAGTGGAAGCATGATCCAGAAAATGTCCTTAACAGAACTATCTTCCTTCCTGCTAGCTGGACTACAGATGTAATAGCTGGAGCTAAAACAGCCATCTTGGTCCAGGAAATATCAAGGTAAAATGCAGAGCATTAAAGTAAAAAAGAGTTTCAGTGCATGACAACACCGTGGAGCACAGCCACCACAGCAACCCTAAACTGGTCACTCACAGAGTTTTCCACATAACTTGGCGTTTCTGTTACTGACAGTGTAACCTAATTCAAACTAAGAGAGGGCTCCGAAGTGAATGCAGATGCAAATAGAAAGATATTACAACGATCCTGGCAAAGGGTGATGGTACCTTAAACTGGAATGGTGGCAGTAGAGATTGAGAGTAGTAGATGGAGTTGGGGGGATGTTTTATAACTGTAATCAATGACTTTTTGTATGTAGGGTGTATGTGAGGGTGAATGACAGCAGCCATCTAGAGATGTCCCAGTTCCAAGCATAAGCAATAGGATAGTAGTGGGTACCGCAAGGTTATCTTTTCCCATGAAGACCTGGAACTAATTTCAAAACCACCTCTAGACTTTTCTTTTCTTTTCTTTTCTTTTTTTTTTTTTTTCTTTTTTGCCAGTTCTAAGGATCAAACCTAGAACCTTGCACAAGTTAGTCAAGCACTCAGCCACTGAGCTACATCCCCATCCCTTAACTTACCTCTTCTGTAAATCTTCTTTGACAACTGCATTCTCATCCCCAAAACCATGTTCTTGTTCCACATTCTTAATTTGCCCAACATCTATTTTTAGTATTTCATATAGAGCTCAGCAAATTTCACTGGGCACCAGCTCTGTGCTCTGCATCTTATGGCTTGGTTGGGAGCAGTTAACTCAAAGCATTGTGACACCAAGGATAGGAATGAAAATAAAACCACCTCCACCCTCAGGTAGCTCACAGCAAAGAAGATAGATTAGCAAGCAAATGTTGCTAGTGCTATGGGCATGCAGCCAGTGACAGTGCATTCTGAGTGCCTAATTTCCCCCAGGGAAAGTGGTTGTCCTTGCCTGAAGGGTTACAGAAGTCATCATAGATGAGGGCACATCTGGACCAGGTTTCAAAGACCAGATGAGAGTAGACATTCCTGGCAAAGGCATTCGCTGGTACAGAGACATTTAAGGATGATTCAGTGTCATAATTTCAGAGAATTGTTAGCAGGGAGGGGAGATTATTGGAGTGTAAAATGTTTTTCAGCAGAAGGAGGAACTGGAAACTCAAGATGCAAGCAAAGCCTATGTCAGAGAGAACATCGCAAACCACTCTAAGAGGTGTGCCTTGCAGGTGTGGGCAGCAGACCGGGTGGGAATGACAAGATGTATGACAAATCAGTACTTACAACTGCAACCACAGCCAGCATTTACTGAGTACTTCCCTGTGCCAAGACTGGTGCTGAGCATTCTACACAGATTAACTCATTTACTCTCTACCCAGTAAGACGAGTATTGTAGATGAAACTGACAACTGAGTAGATTATGTAATGAGCCCAAGTTCACACAGCAAGCAGGTGATGGGGCCAGGATTCTAACCCGAGAGGTCTGCCTCCAGAGCCGAGGTCCTTAACCAAGATGCTAATGCTGAAATTCCTTCTCATTGCTTATGTAATGAGGTGTGTAAGGAGATACATTACTTTGCGACTGTGCTTTAGGTCATCCCAAGTGTGGAAGTGGAGAGGAAGGAGAGGCAGGGTGTTTTGTACAAAGTGGTTGTCAATAAATATCTGCCCAAGGGAGAAACTGAAGCATAAAAAAACATGGAATGCTATATGCTTAAAACTAAAGTGCACTTTAGAGAAAAAATGGCCCAACTCTCTCTTATTCCCAGCGGGTAGCACCAACACTTGGTGATGGGGTCTGACTCTGCAGCCTGGACTCGAATGCTTTTCTTAAAATATCAGGACAAATTAGCAGTTCACCTGTAGTCTACTCCTTATCCTTCTTCATAGCACTATCTTTCTGGAGGTACTGGCAAATTATACTCACTCTCTGGAAGTAAGAGAGAGCTTTGTTCTTTTTCTTTTAAACAGCAGAGGTCCCAGAAACAAAGCCAGAATTGGCCCCAAGAAATTTGATGTGCACATGAGAAAGTGTGAGCCAGAAGAGAGTCAAATTGAAAAAGCAAAACTTCCCTTAATGTCATTACAGGGAGGACTTTGAAAACCACAAAAGAAAAAAATTTAACTGGTCCAACAAATACCTCCAGCTCAAGTCCTCAAATTCCAAAGAGGGACCAGGTGAGTCTACTCTAAGCAAAGAGTGCTTACCTCTATGGTCAAAGTGAAAAAACCAATCAGACATGGTACCCACGGTTATTTTAAGGCAAAATGAGTTGGAACTCTGCACTCACATAAGCCATCTCTCTAAAACACGCACAAACACACATACACACATACACACACACACGCACACCACTGTCCCCCAACATCCACAAGGAGTCCAGGATTTTTATAGTGTCTCCAAAAGGAAATACCTTTAGGACTCAAGACATCTTGAATAATAGAAATAAAAGAACATCAAACTTTGGGACTCTTTCTTCTTGAAATGTTATGACTAAGTATGTTAAATGTCCACTCTGTGCTCTAATGGTGGAATATAGATAAAAGAGCACTGGATAAGGGTTATGATCCTCTTAGCATTTGCTGTGTGACCTTGAGCTTCTTAATTCTCCTTTCTGAGCCTCAGTTTATAAATCTGAAAAAATGAAGGGTCTTTCCAATTCTAGGACTTTATTAAATATGATGGACCAGCCTCTTCACTGGCTCCTCCCAATAAACATCATTTGCTCCCTGCCTCCATTCTTGTGGTTCCCACAAGGCATGCCCTCCTAGCTTCCCTCACCAATCCAATCAAAGCCCAACTTTCCCCAAAAATCTTCCCCTACCGAATCCCACAGCTGCATGCTCCTTACTATAGAGTTCCTCAGCCAGTCTTCCATTGCTCACATACAGTACCTTAGAGTCCTTCCTGCAGGAAGTGGATTCTCTCTCCAACTGGGTGGTGAGCTTCTCTGGGGCAATGACCCATAGTAGTCCCTTCCCCTGTAGAACCCGCACCCTTGGATACTTGAGACACATCTGGATCACACTACTCTATCCCTACCCATCTTCTGTGAGCTGAAGTTCAAGCTCCACATCGTCTACAAGATAATGTCATTCATTTCTCATTTCCTCAGCAAATATTTGTCAAAGACCTGCTGTGTGCTGGATAACGTGCTAGGTCCTGGAGATACCACAAGGAACTAGACACAGCCCCTGACTTTAAAGACGACTCAGTGTAACATTCAGCGTCTTTCACAATTACTCCTGTCTCGCCCCCTAGTGAACCCCCACCCGAAGCTCTCCAGTTTCCCCTCCTTAATTCTTCTCATGCTAAATACCTTGCTGGCCACTCCACTCCCCCACCATCTTTATAAACCCTAGAGAATGCTGAAGAAAGACAAAAGAAAAAAAGAGAAGAGAACATGCAAGAGGAGAAAGGATTACCAGAAAATATAAATCCAGCCCAAACTTCCAGGGTGGCAGAGAGTTCTGCCAAATTCTATCCTGTTGATGGGGATCTGGATCTTCATTGTGCAGTTTTGAGGTCACCCAATGTAAAGTGGAGTCCAAGCCACCTCTCCTCTCAGAGATACCCCCTCATGACCCTGTCTGCCTCAGCCCCACTCCTGCCCACCCATCACACTAATGGCTCCCTCACTCAGTCCCTGTGCTGCATCGCCTCACTCAACTGATATGCTCAGACCAGAACACCAAGGGGAATGGCTGGCTGAGGCAGCAAGACAGACAAACCTGCCATCCCTGGTATTTTCCCTAATTGGATTAAGAGCAAAACACAATTCCCCTTCTTTTTCTCCTTATGCATGCTGCAGATCAGTGCTCCTAATAATTAGACTCCAGCACCTCCTATGCAGGAGCCCAGGGATGCCAGTGGGCTGTCTGGAGGCATGTCTCAACCTCCCCCTGAGACCGAGAGCTCTGTCAGCGAAAGACCCACTCTCCCTCCAAGGCTGGAAGCTTCACCCAGACCAGGGCCTACCGGGTGGGATAAGCAAGATATTTACCAAATCCTGTGTGTCAGATACTTTCCTGAGCAAAGATTGCACCCTGGGTCCTGCTGGTCCAAACAGCAGATACAGCATCCCCTCCTGGTCTCCATGAGACCAGAGGCTGACAGGGGCTCTGCTCTCCTGGTCCTAACAGCCACCTGAAGAAAATATGTGCGAAGTACTTCGTTCAATAACTATTATCATTGCTATGGCCCCATTTATTGATGAAATACGTTTTGCCCACAGGGCAGCAGTCTGGGCCCTTTACAGGCTGGGAAAGTCCTGTAACGTCAGTTTCTTAAACCAGAAAATCTAAATATCAGAGTTTACCTCATAAGAATTTTGCGAGGTTCCTGCGATAGGACTGGCAAAGCCAGAGTGTTGGGTGCTGACATGAGCTGGGAAAAGGGGAAGACCTCACTTGCCATCTGCACCCATTCCCTTGATTTCAACACTCCCAACATGGTCCATTTCAGGATACCAATGTGACATCACTAAGAACAGCTGGGAAAAAACATGCTGAATCGGCTTGCGGGAACTGGTAGGAGCCAGTTTCCAGCACATCACATCTTAAAACATACTACATGTTCAGGAAACAGTGGGCTCTTACTGTTACCTGGTCAGGCCACATCACTCTTAAAAGGTACATGGAAAAGCTGGAACATTCCGGAGAAGGGTAGTGGAGGAATGGGATGATAGAGACTGGCAAGTTCTTCCTGGGAACACTACCAGGTTGTATTTCCTCCCTTGCAGTGAGGGCAGCCATGGGACTGAGTTCTGGCCACAAGAATATGGGCAATGTTGATGTGCATCCCTTGTAGACATGACCCAGGAAACCTTCCCACCACTCTCTTTCCTGTTGACTGGCTAACTGCAGAGGACAGTTATGAGACCAAGAAATCCATTTCTGTTATGTTAATTAGGCCACTCAGATTTGGGGGCAGTATGGAATGGCAGCTAGCCTGTCCTAACTAACACAGATGAGCTTGAAAACCCATCATGGGAGGGTTTTCACACAGCTGAGGAACGGTCACCCTGGGAAAGAGGAGGCTCAGCAGACAGCATTATATAATGTCTTCAAATACTGTGTGCACTGTGATGGGGCAGAGCTGTCCCATGTGACACCAGAGAGCAGCTCTAGGTCCAATGGGAGGAAAGTTTTGGGGATGCAAGCCACCCACAGGCAGGAAGATGTGAACTCAGCTGACAAGGGGCAGAATGGAGACTTAAGGATATGCAGACGACAGGAAAGCTACAGACGCTGCTTGAGCATCAGCCAGCAGCTTGATCTCAGCTACACATTTTGACAGCATCCCCAAACCCTTAGATCCTGTGATGTTATGATCTGCATTCCCAGCTGAGATGCTGCCTCCTCCAGCAGCCCAGGATCTCCCCAGGCCTGGGCTTGACTCTTGCATGGGCCTGAAGCTCTCCAGAGAATCCCAATTCCCTAGCTTCTCCTGGCCTCAGCATCCATCAAAGTCCTGATGTTCAAGTGTGGGGACCAGACTCAGTGTTTGGGGAAGAACTGGTTACTAGAAAAGCTGGATCTGAACTCCCGTGCATTCCCGTGCAGAAAAGGATGGGGAAAGAACAGAGAAATCAAAGTGGGGAGAAAAAGGGACATGGGATTGACATGAAAAGCAATCAGAGATGCAGGAGAGAAAAGAGGAGAGGAGAGCAGAGCGGAGAGAAGGGGAGGGGAGGACTGGCTGCTTCCCAGTGTCCATCCTGCATAGGCAGTAATGTCTTGGCTTCGAGTGAGGATGAAGTCTCAGCAGGGGTTTCAACTGCACATTCTCCTAAGAGAGGCTCTGGCTTTTCTCTCCAGAGGCTTTTGGATGCAAGTATCTGGCCTGTTCCATCAACACATACACCTGGCTCTCCCACATGCACACACATGCATGCACACACAGACACATTTCCACCTCTGTTCTGGCCTTGGGGACAGACTTGCTGTCTCTTCCAATATTTCTCAGAGCCAAACTTCCCAAATCACACTGGGATTTCCAGGAAATCTGGGGGCAAAGCCTAGAAGAGTGGCAGGGAAATTACAGAGAAAAAGACTCCAGGCCTCTTCCTATAAGAGTCATTAAGATGCTTTCAATCCTGATGGCTCCTCCCCGGCCCACTCCCAGCCTCACCTCTGCCTGGGCCTCCCTGTCTCCACGTACACCACATTAGAGCCAAATTGAATTAGAATAATTAACTTTTGGTCACACTTTTAATTTGGTGCAGGAAATAAGAGAGCTAATGGAGATTAAACAAGACTCACACTCCAGAGACCAACCTGGAAATGGCTGAGGGAGGGCCCTGGCTCTGGAGAGGAAAATCAGCAGCCAGGGAAAAGAGGCTGAGACAGATGTGTGCAGCACGCAAGCTGACACATGCATTCGTGTATGTCAATGTATGTATTTGTGCTCATTGTGTTCACAGCTGTTACATATGAAACCATGCTACATGTCATGTAGGCAAACATGTACTCACATGTGCATGCATATGCACATCTGAAGACTTGCACACCAGTGTCTGTATGTGTGTGCAAGTACATGTGTGCATAGGTGTGCACTCAATGCTTCAGATCCCAGGCAGATAAAGCTACCTGATTCTTATGGCATCCTAGCAGATCCCACTTGAAAGGGACCTTCATAAATATCTTCAAACCCAGTCCCTTCCCACCTGCTGCTTGCATCCCTTCTACATTTTCTCAGGAGAGTATGGAGCATCTGTCCGCACTCCCCCACTGATGGGGTGCTCACCACTGTGGAAGGCAGCCCTCAGAGCTCCGGTTGCTAGGAAGTGCTTCTGTCCTTCACCACCACCCACAGTCCTAGATCTGTCTCCAAGGCCCCTCCCTGTGGTATTTCCCAGAAGATGATGCCTGGTGCCTCTGAGCAGGCTCTTCTATGGTTAGAGCACCCCTAATCCTTCTATGGGACTTCACATGACATTAGCACATGGTACCTAACAATCAGTTGCACACTAAAGTGTGGAGTCAGACTGGGAAGCACTAATGCTCAGGGTCCTTTAGGAGTCACTTGCTTTGGTCATGGTGAGGTCAAGTCCAAGTTCACATGTACCAGAATCATCTGGTGGGATTTATTAAAATACAGACTCCCAGGCATTTTCCAGGAACTCTGGTCCTGCAGATTTCTAGAACCAGGTAGCTCTGATGCAGTGGCCCAGGAACCATCACCTGAGAACAGTGACTGACTTCAGCCCCCTCACTTGCAGATAGGCAGACTGAAGCCCAGAGAAGGGCTCAGAATGCGTTAGAACCTGCATCAGAACTGAAGCCCTGTCTTCCAGGCTCCCGTGCTCATCCTTGCCACCAACCCTAGAGGGAAGAAGCAGCAGCCCTCCAAGCCTATTCTCCCCTAAAAGGGGACTCATCCCCCATACACACACACCAGGCTGGCGCACACAGGTCTAGGAGAGAAGCAACCCTCCTCCAATCTGTTGTCTCCATCTCTCCCCACACTTATCTCTGGCCAAGGGTCAATAGGAAAAAGGCTGGGATCTGCAGCACCAGGCCTGCTAAATGAAATGTTCCTGGCCCCAGCAGAGCTGAGATACATGGAAGCTATTGGTGCACTGAGCAAGTGAGAAATAGATTGGGGTCAAGACCCTATGGAGGGGGGAGCCTCAAGATGGCAGATGAGTAAGAAGCAGGCAACGAAACTCTCTCTAAAAGTTACCATTGGAACACGAGAATATAGCGACCCGGAAAGCGCAGGGGGGGGGATGCCTCCCCGAAACCCAGAGAAGTTCTGAAGCGCAATCTGGGACCCCCGGCACCAGTGACGGGTGACTTCCAACAAAGAAGACGGAAAGAAGGAGCAGACCGCGCACGCGCACCTTCTAATATCCCGGGAGTTGGAGCGCCGGCGGAGGCTCAATTCTACGGACACACGGTGGCAGCTGGCGCCCAGGGAGCCCCCACGGAGGATCCTGAGACAGCGGCGGGGCAGGGGAGCGGCGGAGAACGGCGCTGACCGGCGGTGAGTGTCTCTCAGCCACAGCTGCCCCGCGCCAGAGAGTGACCGGCCGGGCGCCATTGTGGGGGGTGTGGCGAAACTCAGAGCGGCTCGGAAACTGCTCTGGGAACTTGTGCTCCGGACAGGGCAGCACAGGGCCTCTCAATTGAGCCCACGAAAGTGTGCTGAGGTCAGCAGGTGAACGAGACTGGACTCTCAGCCACACCTGTCCCGCGCCAGAGAGCGACCGGCCGGGCGCCATTGTGGGGGGTGTGGCGAAACTCAGAGCGGCTCGGAAACTGCTCTGGGAACTTGTGCTCCGGACAGGGCAGCACAGGGCCTCTCAATTGAGCCCACGAAAGTGTGCTGAGGTCAGCAGGTGAACGAAACTGGACTCTCAGCCACACCTGTCCCGCGCCAGAGAGCAACTGGCCCGGCGCCATTGTGGGGGGCGTGGCGAAAAACCACAGCGGCGGGAACCAGTGCAGGGAATCCACGCTCGGACAGCGCGCTGAGCCTCTCAGGCCCAGGGACCGTGAAAGGGCGCTGAGAGTGGAGGCGAGCTAGACTGGTCTCTACCTGAAAGTACACGCCTCTGCTCACCGCCCGCCAGAGGGCGCTCCTGGCTTACTGGGACGGACCTGCACAGAACAGGTAGCTGCCTACAACAAAGTCAACACCTGGAACTGATTCTTTTTAATTTTTTTTTCTTATTTTTATTTTTTTTATTATTATTATTTTTTTTTTTTCTTCTCACTGATTTGTTTTTTGTTCTGGCGAAGGGTTTTTTTTTTGTTTTTGTTTTGTTTAGTTTTGTTTTTTGGTGGGGTTTTATTTTTGATCTGTCTGTTTTATTGCTTTTATCTTCGTTATTGTTTCTGTATGTGTATTTGCTCTTTCCTTCATTATTCTCTCTGGTATTTTATATGAGTGTAAACAGCGCCTCTAACTTCTTTGTGATTGTGGTCGTGATCTGTTCTTCCTTTTATCACTTCCTTCTCTTTTTACCACCTGTTCTCTGCACTAGTGTCCCAATTTTAGTGGGATCCCTCTTGGTCCTCTAACCTTATATCTAATTCCTTCCTCTTCTCCCAATACTCTATTTCCTCCTTAACTCATTTTAAATTTAAACTCCTTAGGGAAAAATTGACATACATAGGACTTGTATACTGCATATAATTTTTCTGGTGTGTTTTAGATTTTGTTATATAACCGCAACTCTATACAGCTAAAAGTGGTAAATAACTGGTTAGCTCAGTCTGTCATTTTCTAGGCTGTGTTTGATGCTTTAGTTAACATTATAGCCAAATGTGAAATAATTGTTCTAAACATCTTTCCTTCCTGATATTTCATGATTGAGATTGACTAAGGGACACAGAAAATACAGTGGCACACTACCAAAGAATCAAGGACTGGGCCAAACAGGTAGCAACTTCGCATACCCAACGAATTGAAGAGGTAGGATCTGGCAGAAAGCTCAAAACACAAAAGCAAGCTCCACTTGGAAGATACTGCAGAGAAGTAGTCATCTTCTAAAGATCTTAAACACTAGCAATAAAGTAACCTACTATAGGTAATTTGCAAACATCACCCCAGGAATTAAAGAAAGAAAAAATGAGACGACACTTAAACAAGATGCAACCCCACACATCCAATTCACCAAAGGCAAACCTAGGGAGCAACGAGGTGGGACAATCTGAAAGCCACCCACCTGGCCTATCTGAAGTGGTAACAACAAAGCAACTGAATGAGGTTCTGGAAAAAATTAAAACAGAAATAATCTCACAGATAACTGCAGAGATAATGTCTACAATGAAGACCATGCTTAAGGACACTATAGTTGATACAGACAAAAAAATAGATGAACTTAAGAAAACTATAGAAACCATGAATGCTCAGCATAGGAAAGAAATGGAATCCATAAGGCAGATTCAAGCAGATACCCAAGAGATAAAAAATTCCATTGAAAGTATTTGTAGCAGAATAAGCCAATGCGAGGACAGGATCTCAGATATAGAAGACAGGCTTGCAATTAGTGATCATGAAATGGAAAAATTCTTAAAAATAGCAAGGGACCATGAAAAATCAATTCAGCAGCTGCTAGATGACTCAAAGATAAACAACTTAAGAATAATTGGAATAAATGAAAAAGCAGGAGATAGCATCAACGACATTAAAACCTTGTTCAAAGACATAATCAGGGAGAACTTTCCTGGTAGAGAAAAGGAATTTGACACCCCTATAAGTGAAGCTTTTAGAACACCAACTAGACATGATAAAAAAAAAACTTCAGCCAGACATACTATAGTCAAGATCCCAGAAATTCAACAGAAGGGCAGAATCTTAAAAGCTGTTAGGGAGAAGAGACAAATCACCTATGAAGGAAAACCCATCAGAATCACAGCTGACTTTTCAGCACAAACCCTCAATTCAAGAAGAGCTTGGAATGATGTATTGCAAGCTCTAAAGGAAAATAATTTTCAGCCCAGATTGATGTACCCTGCAAAACTATCTTTCAAAATTGATGGAGAAATAAAATACTTTCATGACAAAGAACATCTGAGAAAATTTATGACCACCAAACCAGCACTCCAAAACGTTCTGAAGGACATTCTAGAAAGAGATAGGAACCCCAACAGAAGGAATCCACCAGGCAGGGCAAATAATTAAATAGCTGGAAAGCAGAAAAACAAAGAGTGGGAACCAACAACAGGAAAATATCATGACAAGTCAATACATATCAGTTTTAACCATCAATGTTAACGGTCTCAATTCACCAATCAAAAGGCACAGACTGGCGAAATGGATCAAGAAGCAAGATCCAACAATATGCTGTATACAAGAAACACATTTAATTCAGAAAGAAATTCATAGACTGAAAGTCAAAGGATGGAAAACAATACTCCATGCCACAGGAACCCAGAAAAAAGCAGGGGTAGCTATTCTTTTTGCAGACAAAGTGAACTTCAAGCCAAGAAGGATTCAGAGGGATAAAGACGGTCATTACATCCTTGTAAAGGGAACAATCCAAGAGGAAGAGATAACGATCATAAATATATATGCGTCAAATACCAATGCACCCAGCTATATAAAACAAGTACTAAAGGACATGAAAAATCAAATAAGCACTAATACAATTATATTGGGAGATCTCAATACTCCACTGTCACAAAAAGATAGATCAACTGGACAGAAAATCAACAATGAAATAGTAGAACTGAACCAAACTTTTGAACAAATGGACTTAGTAGATGTCTACAGAGTGTTCCATCCCACAACATCAGAATACACATTTTTCTCAGCTGCACATGGGACGTTCTCCAAAATAGACCACATACTAGCTCATAAAACCTGTTTAAGTAAATGCAAAGGAATTGAAATTATCCCATGCATATTATCAGACCATAGTGCAATGAAATTGGAAATCAATGGCAAAAGATCCCACAAAAACTCCCTAAACACATGGAAATTAAACAGCATCCTCCTGAACAACCAATGGGTCACAGATGAAATTAAAGAAGAAATTAGTCACTTTCTACAACTGAATGATAATGACAGTACAACATACCGGAACTTATGGGATACAATGAAAGCAGTCCTAAGAGGGAAATTTATAGCATTAAATACTTATATCAGGAAAATAGAGCAAGCGCAAATAAACAACTTAAGGGTGAACCTCGAGCTTCTAGAAAAAGAAGAGCAGGTTAAGCCAAAAGCCCGTACAAGGGAGGAAATTATAAAGATCAGAGCAGAAATTAACGTATTGGAGAATAAAAAAACAATACAAAGAATCAATGAAGCAAAAAGTTGGTTCTTTGAAAGAATAAATAAGATTGACAAACCCTTATCCAACCTTATTAAAAAAAGAAAAGAAAAGACTCAAATCCATGCAATTGAAAATGAAAAGGGTGATATCACGACGGACCCTGCAGAAATCCAGAAGATCATCTATACCTATTTTGAAAATTTATATTCTACTAAGATGGAAAATGCAGAAGAAATGGACAGATTCCTAGATTCGTATGAATTACCAAAGCTGAATCAAGAAGATTTAAAAATCCTAAATAAACCAATATCAGCCAGTGAAATTGAAGATGTAATTAAAAACCTCCCAACAAAGAAAAGCCCAGGCCCTGATGGATTCACTGCCGAATTCTACAAGAAATTTAGAGAAGACCTAACGCCCCTACTTCTCAAACTTTTCAATGAAATTGAAAGGGAAGCAATACTCCCAAATTCATTCCTGGAAGCAAGCATTACCCTGATACCAAAACTAGAGAAGGACCCAACTAAGAAAGAGAACTACAGGCCAATCTCCCTAATGAACATAGATGCAAAAATCCTTAATAAGATACTGGCAAACAGAATCCAACAAATCATCAAGAAGATTATACACCATGACCAAGTTGGATTCATCCCAGGGATGCAGGGATGGTTCAACATACGTAAATCAATAAATGTAATACAGCATATTAACAGAACCAAAGACAAAAATCACATGATCATCTCAATAGATGCAGAAAAAGCTTTTGACAAAGTCCAGCACCTTTTCATGATAAAAACCCTACAGAAAATTGGAATAGAGGGTCTTTATCTCAATCTGGTAAAAGCTATCTATGACAAACCAACAGCCAATATCATACTAAATGGCCAAAAACTGAAAGCTTTCCCTCTAAAATCAGGAACAAGACAAGGATGTCCACTGTCCCCACTCTTATTCAACATAGTTCTGGAAACTTTAGCCAGAGCGATTAGACAAGAGAAAGAAATAAAAGGAATAATGATCGGAAAGGAAGAAGTTAAATTATCATTATTTGCAGATGACATGATACTCTACACAGAAGACCCCAAAAACTCCACTAAAAAACTGCTAGATTTGATAAGCAAATTCAGTAGTGTAGCTGGATACAAAGTCAATACTCAAAAGTCAATAGCCTTCCTGTACACAAATAACAAACTTACTGAAAGAGAAATTAGGGAAACAATACCTTTCACAATAACATCCAAAAAAATGAAATACCTAGGAATCAACCTCACGAAGGATGTAAAAGACCTCTATACTGAAAACTACAGTACTCTGAAAAAGGAGATTGAAGAGGATATCAGAAAATGGAAAGATATCCCTTGCTCCTGGATAGGAAGAACCAATATAGTGAAAATGGCCATACTTCCAAAATTGTTATACAGATTTAATGCAATTCCAATCAAAATTCCAACAGCATATCTCACAGAATTAGAGAAAACAATCCTAAAATTCATTTGGAATCAGAAGAGACCTAGAATAGCAAAGGCAATTCTGGGCAACAAAGGCAAGGCAGGGGGCATCACAATCCCCGACTTGAAATTATACTATAAAGCTACTGTGATAAAAACAGTGTGGTACTGGCAAAAAAGCAGACCTGAAGATCAATGGAACAGATTAGAAGATGCTGAAACAACCCCAGACATACTAAGCCACCTTATCTTTGACAAAGGTGCCAAACACATTCGCTGGAAAAAAGATAGCCTCTTTAATAAATGGTGCTGGAAAAACTGGCTCTACACATGCCGAAGATTAAAACTAGACCCATATCTTTCACCATGCACTAAACTAAATTCAAAATGGATCAGAGATCTAAATATTAAAACAGAAACATTAAATCTGCTGGAAGGTAGGATAGGTAAAACCCTTGGAGACATTGGTGTAGGCAAAGACTTTATGAATAAAAACTCAACCGCACGGGAACTATCCCAAAGAATCAATAACTGGGATCTCATCTTATTAAAAAGCTTTTGCACAGCAAGAGAAACCACCAACAGAGTGAAGAGACAACCCACAATGTGGGAAAAAATGTTTGCCAGCTGTTCCTCAGACAAAGGATTACTATCGAGAACATATAAAGAACTCAAAAAAATTAGACCTCCCAAATTTAAAGACCCACTCCAAAAATGGGCATCTGAGATGAATACACATTTCTCAGATGAAGAAATACTAATGGCAAATAAATATACAAAAAAATGTGCAACATCACTAGTCATTCGAGAGATGCAAATTAAAACAACACTGAGATATCATCTCACCCCAGAAAGAATGGCTACTATTAAGAAATCAACTAATAACAAATGCTGGAGGGGCTGTGGGGAAAAAGGAACCCTTCTCCACTGTTGGTGGGAGTGTCGACTGGTACAGCCACTGTGGAAGTCAGTGTGGAGATTCCTCAAAAAGCTAGGGTTGGAGGTCCCATTTGACCCAGCTATTCCCCTTCTGGGCATCTTCCCAGAAGAATTAAAAACATCATACCACAGCGATATATGTGCACCCATGTTTATAGCAGCACAATTTGTAATAGCCAGATCTTGGAAACAACCCAAATGCCCATCAACTGAGGAATGGATAAGAAAGATGTGGTATTTTTATACAATGGAGTACTATTCAGCCATTAAGAAGGATAAACTGGATACTTTTATAGGTAAATGGATGCAACTCGAGAAAATACTCATAAGTGAAATAAACCAGAAGCACATGTGTAAGCATCGTATTGTCTCTCTAGTATGAGAAACTGAAAGAGTAAATAAGATCCAAAATGTACAATAGACATGGTGAATCAAAAAGAAACTGGTCAAAAGGAAAGAGAGACTGGAATAAGGAAAAGAAAGAAGGGAAAGGGAAAAAAAATTGTATATATATATATAAGATGGTTAAGATAGATACACTACGATTTTTACTTAGTCCATTGAAGAGTAAGGTTTGTGCCAATAATGTTTGGATAATTAAATGCTAATGTCTGGTGTCCTGAATAACTAACTTAAAGATAGTAATACGCAATGTATTAACCATTCTTACCCTCCTATTATGTTGTTTTGAAAATTTGTTCTTCTTTTGATTTGTTTTGTTTTTTCTTCTCTTTAAAATAAAATTAAAAAAAAAAAAAAAAAAAAAACCCTATGGAGGATGCCAGGCACGAGGAGGCAGCCTGGGGTTTCCCCAGGTGAAAAGAACAGACCTGCAGGGCCAGGTGGCCACCAGAGGCCACATCACCCACTGAGTCTAGAGATTCCCTCTTGAGGGCCTGCCCACAGGAACCTGACCTACCACAATCCACTCAGCAGCCCTGGGGTTCTCTGATCCATCTCTGTGCCACACACATGGGGACCACAGAGAAGGGAGGCCCTAAGAGCACACTGTCTTTCAGGCAAAGGGCAGGCTCTTAGATGCTGGCCAGCAGCCTTTCCACTGTGCCAAGTTCATGCCCTGCTACAAGAAGCCAGCACCACCACGAGTGAGCTCATGGGGCCAGAGACGGAAGACAGATAGTAGCAAGCCTGCTGTGCCACCAGATCTTCAACAAAGTCAGGGCAAAACCAAAGTACCAGACACCAGCCAGGGAAAATTGTTTTTCACCAATATTGACTTTCCTTGTTATCTTTGACCACCGTCACCCTGCCCTGGTTCCAGAGAACCCCTCCATCAAAACTGTCTAACATCATGTGAGGTCAGGTGCCTGCAAAATTCAGAGCCCTGCGGGCACTGAACACAGGAGAATTTAAAAGAAAGAGAGGAAATTTCTGCTCCCTTTGAGTTGGCTGCCTGATTTCATTTGGCCTGAGGCCTGGTTTCTCTTAAGTCACAGAGGCAGAGTCCCATGCTATTTCCAAGGCTTTTTGGAGAGTGAGATCCCCAGGGAAGGATGGGGCATCCTCCACTCTTCTCAGTCTCTCACTCACTGTCACATGCCACCTCTGCCAGTGATACCATTCCCTCCCAGCCTCCAACCACCAGCTTCAGGAGGCCCCTAGGCCTTGTCCCCACCCTGTCTTCTGCCCCCAGTGTGTCTGTCATGGGAGAGCTGGGGGCAGTAGGGCCACATGGAGCAAAGAGGGGAGAAACAAGGCGGGGAAAGCCAGTCCCCTTGCCATGCCAGAGCGCCCCTCTGCTTTCTGTCTCTAAGGCCCTAGGGAAAGGTGTGAATTGGGTTGATAAAAAGGGGCCCAACCCTACCTCCTATGGGGACAGGCTGGTGGTTGGTGGGAGTGGGTCCCACTGGGAAATGGATCTGCTACTCTCATGAAATTGTGTTTGTGCCCAAGATTGGCCTGCACTGTGCACGTGGGCACAAATGGCTCACTTCCCGGGGGTCCATCTCTCTAGCTTTCTGCCCCACTCTCTCTCTGGCAAACATGGAGATGGGAACACAGCTGGAGATATCAAGGAGATCTTCCTGCCTGAAGGACGAGGCAGAGTCGAGGCACTGTCTACAGCGCTCTGTGCTGTGCCCAGGGGTAGCAAAGCACTTGACCCACTCTCTCAAGGACCAAAGAAAGCCCCCAGTGAGGACTCCACAGCCAGGGCAGAGGATACCACGATGGTGCTCAGGACTCGATCCTGAGTGTTTGGGAACCACATGGGGTTTGAGACACGGGAGTGGCAGGAGCAGATCTGATCTCTAGCCACCCACTCTGCTGAGCTCAAAGGCTGGGTCCCTCTTGGGGGATGGCCACAGCAATCCCGAAAACAGCCCATCCTGACTTAGGCCTTGCTGGTGGCAGAGATGGAGGAAGGAGTGGAGGGAAACAGGATTTGTACACATGGGAGGATCCAGCCTGGGATCCGTAGATGTAGGGATGGGGAGGCTTTGGAACCAGAGGCAAAAAGCAGGGGCTATGCAAGCAGATGCTGAAGCTCCCACTCTGCATAAGCTCAACCAAGATCCTTAACTGCTGTGAGCCCCAGGGACCTTGTCTATAAAAAGGGAAAAATGCCTCATAAGCTGGTGTGATGATTTAAATTAAACCATATTGGTATGAACAGTGCTCAGCACCTAATATGTACTTAACAAAATTGCTCTTCTCGCCCTCCCTCCTGTGTCTAACTCAGAGGCTTGTTCTGGGAGTTCAGTCCTTTCATCCTCTGGGGCAGACTGTATGGAGGTCAAGGTCACCCGTCCCTGTGACCCTCACACCTTCCACTGTACTGCAGTCTGTGAAAGCAGGTGCCGAGCTTTTTCATCTGCACCCTCAAGGAACCTTGTTAATGTTGAAAACTGTCTCCCTGCTTCGAATCTTACTCCTTCACACCAGGTTCAACCCAGCCGTCAGCATGATCCTGTTAAAATGTAAGGTACTGGCACTGCTCTCCTCCCGATCTTCCAACAGCTCAGTCTCACTCGGGATAAAAGCCAGAGTTGTAACAATGGCTCACAAGACCCTACCTGCCCTACTCCTACTTGGCTCTCTGCCCTCCTCTGCGTCTTTTCTCCTCCACCCAAGCTACCTGCCTCATGCTCTGTAGCCCTGCCCTGCCTTAGGGCCTTTGCACAAGCACAGCTGTTCGTACAGCCCCTCCCTCTATTAGCTTCCCTGCCTATCAGCTCCAAATTGACCAACCACACCCCCAATCGCTCCTCCAGGTTTACTTTCTTTCTCCATAACACTCATCATTAGTAATACCATATATTTGTGGGTTGGGCTTGGTTTTTGTCCCCTTCCTCTAAAATATACATTCCTTGGGGCAGAGATTTTTATCAGTTTTTTACCTCAATACATAGAACAGTTGCATGGCACATATTGAACATCTGAAAAATGAATAAGAGAGGGAACATTTGAAAAATAAATAACATTTGAAAAATGAATAGGAACAAGAGGGAGGAGGGAGGGTGTTTCTTCTTCTCAAGGTCCCTGGTTGCAGTCTGAGGCATCGAATCTCATTTCATGGAAGGGCAGATGTCGAGTCGCGGCTGGATTGCAGGGGGATGAGGCACACATGGCTCAAGACAAACTGCAAGGAGTGCTCTGGTGTACAGAGGGAGGAGGTGGGTGTCCAAAGGCTGGAGGGGGGCTCTTTGTGACCTCTTTGTGACTGGCCCCTCAGGCCACTGAAGATGAGCTCGGTGCTGCTGAGACTCACCAGGGGAAGAAAGCCAAGCTGCTGTGGGGCAGTCAAGGTGTGCACACCCGCCTGCCCTTCCTGGCTGGGGGCCTTGGGGCCTCGCAGGTGCCTTGCTGCCTTCCTCTTCCCTTTTAAAGTGTGGGCAACCATAGACACCGTCCTTTCTCCCCAGAAGGCTTTTTACAAAGCTCAAGTGTGTGTACAAATGCAACTTCTGCAGTTATTTTTCTAGTCACTGAAACTCTCCTCCACCCAAGCCGATTATTCCAACATTCTGAGAACAAACACTTGTCTTCCCTCTCCAGCTGCAACCCAGTTTAATCTCCACATTTTTGCAAAAGGAAAATTCCTCTCTTTTCATCCCTTGGCTTGCTCTATGTCTACCTTCACATGTCTTTGTTTATCAACTCAGTTTCTCTATCCCTCCAGTTTAGCCTCTGTCAGCCCCTGTGTGTGTGTGTGTCCACGTTCTCCCTCGCCTCTGACTGCCTCTTTATGTTTCTATCTGTCTCTGTTTCCCACTTTCTCTGCCTCACTCTGTAAATCTGTGTGTCCCTGTCCTCTTCTGTTTTGTTTTTCTTCATCTCCTGCACCCCTGACTGTGTCTCTATGTCCTATCATCTCTCTCTCTCTCTCCTCTATCTCTCACTTACTCTCCCTATCTCTCTAAGCCCATGTATATCTTTTTTTTTCCTCTCTCCTCTCCTCTCCACCTCCTTCCCTCACCTAATTGCTTCTTGTCTCTGCAGATTGCTGTGAGTATTTGTGTAACGTGCGGCCAGCAGTGGCAGTAGCCAACTTGAAAGGCTGCTAAAGACATAAGAACTTAATGCTACACCAGCCTTCAGGAAGATGAGCTATGATCCTCCCTCGCTCCTCTGCCTGGGGCATCCAGGGCCTGCTCCCTTATCCCTCTGAGAAGGAGTGAGGCAGCCTCCTCAGTCCCCATGGTACTCACATTTTGAGAGACCTGAGGCCCTCAGGGAGGAAGACTTGGGGTTGGGCTCCTGTCTTATTACGTTTTTCTTGTTGCTGAGACAAAATACCCAACACTCAAAATTAAAGGGAGGAAAGGTTTATTTAGCTCACAGCATGTAGAGGTTTCTGTCCATAATTGGCTGGCTCCAAGGCAGGGTGGCACATGGAAGAGGGGCAAACATTCATAGTGGCAGAAGACAGCAAAATCAACAACAAAAGGAGAAGGGACAAGCCTCTTTCTGTCCCTCACATTGTATGCAGGCTACCCACACTAGGGCTAGTGTAGCACTCACACCCTTAATCCCAGCACTGGACCATGAATCAATTAAAAACTCTAGATTCAGACACCTCTGAAAAGCCCACTCCACATGACTGCATGAGGCTTTGAGGGGACATCTAGACACAAACCATAACAGCTCCCCATCTAATTACACAGTATAAACAGCACTGGACCCCAAGTCAGGATGCCTGTAATCTCACTAGCATGGGGAAGAGGGCTAGGGCAGATCACGGCCTTTCTCTGGGCCTGTTTCCCCATCTGGAAAATGGATCCACCCTCTAGGATTCTAAGGAATATGGAGCATCCCGCAGGAATACTGGAGCGGAGCTTCAGCAGACACTGGAGCTAGAAACGCAGATCCACAAGAGAAATGCTCAGTGGCCAGAGGCCAAGGGAAAGCTTGCACCCTCCCAGCAGCTCCACCTGGGAGCCCCTATCCCAGCTTCCTCTCCCTCACACTTAGCCTGGCTCCTTACCCAGCTGATGGGCTGGAGGCTGTCCAAGAGTGCCTCTGATCCTTTTTGAGGTGCAGCAGCTGGAGAGAAAGCAAGGGTGGTGGAGCAGGGAGCAGGAGTCCCTACAGGAATGCGGGGTAAAAACCTGCTGAGTATCTGCCAGGCCACTGGCCCCCTGCTGAGTGTGGAACTGAGCTTTGCTCCCAGAGGTTGGTCACCTCTGTCTGCCAAGTGCCCAAGCCTGTGCTTTCTCTGCAGCCACTGGGACCTTTAAATGAGGGAAATAAGAACCTCAACAAAAGAGCAGGCAGGAAGCTTGCAGGCAGCACATTTTCCTAGTATATGTTTCCCCCGCAGTCATCCTAATCTGCGATGGTGGCTTGGGGAGGCGGGTTTGCTCCATTTCCATAAGAGAATCTGGGAAGTATTTTGAGGGAAGAGTTCAGTATCTCTTCTCAGGTGCTTGAAGGGTTAACATGAGGAGGCAGAAAGATATCATCTATTTCCACATCATAGAGACAGCTGACTCAGATTGCAATAAGAGAGATGTGCAGCCAACCTGAGGCAGGACTTCCTACCTATGAAAGAACCGGTGCAGGTGTGAGTTACTTAGCCCTGTAAATTATTTTAGTAAAGAAGGTATTCCCTGCTGGAAATCCCTTTGAAAGGGTGCCAACTCATGTGGACCCAGAGGACTGGGCCAAATGACCTATTGGCGGCTCCTCCAACTGTTGGGTCCATAGCTGGAGGTGAATACATGCCGCACATGTTGGTGGACACACACATGACATGCCTCTCTCCCTGGTGAGGCTCCGCAGACCACCTGCAGCTGGGCCCTCCAGCCCTGACCCCCAGTTCTGATCCTCAGCTCCTCCTGTGTGGCTGAGACTGCTCAGGGAGGGGCCCCAGTGGGCTGATGGGCAGCGGTGCTGCCCAGTCAGGCAGGAAGCCACAGCCAACATCGCTATCTCCTCATCGGTGCAGGCAGCCACCTCTGAGCCCTCTGCCTTTCAGGAAGCCAAGTCAGGAAATTAGCTGGGAGCTGAGCAGCCTCCAGATACCTGCCTGGAAATTCAAATCCAGAGCAGATGGGGGCTGGCGTGGGAGGAGCACAGAGGGAGGTGGGAGGGTCTCCCTGTAAGGGGGATGCTCCAATCCTTTTTTAAAATTTATTTATTTGTTTATTTATTCATTTTAATTTTTTACAACACTGGGGATTAAACCCAGAGCCTTCACGCTGAGCTATATCCCTAGACCTTTTTATTTTTTTATTTTGAGACAGAGTCTCACTAAGTTGCCACACTTGGCTCAGACTTCAATCCTCCTGCCTCAGCCTCCCAGAGTGTTGGGATCACATGTATGCGCCACCATACCAGGTTGCTCCAGCCCTTTTAAACAAGTGGATGTCACAGATAACCAACCTGAGCTGCTGGGACAGTACCATGAGGGCCACAGCAGGCTTCTTCTAGACCATGTGCTCCACCCAACAGCAGGAGGCCCTAGCACAGGGGAGCAGAGGCAGCAATTCGGTGACCTGTGTCGCAGCTCCTCTGCCTGAAATCCCCTGGGGAATGCAGACGGAGACAAAAATAATGGCAAGGCCTTTCCTTAGAACCAGGAGCTGAAAAGAGACTGCACTATGCTAAGGCAAGCCCAGGTTTCGAAGCCAGACAAACTCAAGTTCACACCCACACTTTGTCACTTCTTGTTCCTGGAAATTGGCCTCAGTTGCATCATCAGTGCAATGAGCATCACAGTAGCACCCTACAGTTAGCAAGGTAGGCCAGCTCTTCTAGCAAATAATCCTAAAAAGCTCAGGGGTTTGAGCATTCTGGAGACAAATTGCTTCTTGCTTGCAGACTAATACCAAGGGAGGCTGTGTTCCCTGTTTGGATGGCCCCAGGGCCTTGGATCCGCTACAGACCAGCACTACTGGCATTGTGCTGGACAGCGCTTTGTTGCAGGGTGCTGCCTTGCGCGTGGTGAGATATTTAACAGAATCCCTGACCTCTACTGCTGAACCCCAGTAGTGCTTCCATGAGTCACAACAACATAAATGTCTCTAGACATTGCCAAATGTCCCCAGTGGGCAAAAGTGCCTCAGTTGAGACCATCACTCTGTATCCTCTGAGGCTAGAGGAAGGAAGAAAGAACACAGTAGCCATATACAGGAATTTTCAGGACCAGCCCAGAAGTGGCATTGCATCCACCTGTTTTCCACTGGCCAGGTAGAAGCCACATAGCCCCATCAGAGAGGAGGCTGGAAAGTATGTTCCACTGTGTGTCCAGGAGAAACAAGACACCGGGTTTGGGAGCTCACAGTCATGCCTCTACCACACCACCACTCAGGACTATTGGGATAGTATGATGAGTTAAGGATTTTACATCAATGAAACCCACTGTGTGTGGCAGGCATTTATCTTGACTACTAACTTGGAAGGTTTGTCATGCCTCTATGCCCTGCTAAGTGCTTAGGATGCATTATCTCACTGGATCCCAATTTGCTGGTGAGGAAACTAAGGCACAGAGAGGGAGTAAGCTGGGCACCATTGCACAGCAGCTGGCTCTGATCCTACTCAAGCACCTACATCTCCACCTCTATGTTATACTCTGCTGAGTGTCATTCTCTTAGCTAATTTCCTGTCACTTGGACAAAATACCCAACACCCACAATTTAAAGAGGAGAGGCTTATTTTGGCTCAAATAATCCTTATTTTGAAAGGATTCAGTTCATAGTCAGCTGGCTTCAAGGCAGAAAGGGCATGGCAGAACAGCCTGGTGGAGGACAGCTATTTATTCCATGGCAGCCAGGAAGTAAAGAGAGGAGAAAGGAGACAGAAACAAGAATACACCCTGCCGGGCCATGCCCCCAGTGATCCACCTCCAACTAGGCCCGACCTCCTAACTGCACATTCCACTACTAAACTAATCAGTGTGTGAATCCACTGATGAATATAGTGTCCCATGATAAAATCACCCTCCAAACACAGGAAGCTTTGGGAGGACATTCTATATCTAAACCATAACATTCTGCTTCTGGCCCCCTAAAGGTTCATGTGCATCTCATTACGCAAGATGCATTTAGTCCCTATCTAAGATTCACCAAAGTCTCAACAGTTTCAGAAATGCCAAAAAGTCCAAGTCCAAAGTCTCCTCTGAAACTCAAGCAAACTCATAGTGTAAGCCCCTGTAAAAATAAAAAAGAAAGTTAAATACTTTCAACATACAATGGCACAGGGTAAACAATCCTATTCCAGAAGGGAGAAATAGGGGAATAGAAAGGAATCAGACCAAAACACCTGACACTCAGCAGGGCAAACATTAAATCTTGTAGTTCCATGTCAAGCACCCCGGGCAGCTTGTGGTGAGATGTACACTCCAAATGGCTTGGACAGCCCCGCCACTGTAGCATTGCCTGTTGCAGTTCTCATAACCTCTGTCTTGGGGTGATTCCACTCTCTCCCTGTATCTTCCCTCAGCAAATGTTCTGCATTCTTGGCATCTCCAATTTGTTGGCATTTCCATGGCCCTTTTGGTTTCGCTTTCACAGCTTCACACACTGCCCTCTCAGGGTCACATTGCCTGGCCTCCCAGGCCTTCCTCTAAAATCTTGGAGGAAACCTGTCTGACCTCATAAATCTTGCATTGTGTATGGCTGTAAAACCAGCACCATGTGGATGACACCAAGGTCTGCTATTAGCTCAAGCAGTAACCAAGACCCCTTGGGCTATACCTGCAGAGGCCTCTGAGTACATGGATGGCTGAGCATTGTGAAACAAATGACAGGTGACATTGCCTGGGCAGCCCTTCTTGAGCAGGGGTCCCAAGGGCTCTCTTCTCAAATAAAAGCTTTACAGTTTTGCACCCTTGACTTTGTGAAAGGTAGGATCTTTCTGATTCCCAAGATTCCCTCATCCAATGGCAGCCCTCAAGCCATCTTTTCTATTGTACTGATGAAAAATACTTGGCTTCTTTTTAATGCTGATCTTTTCAGCAACTGTGCTGTCAATGGCCTCAACTCTGTATGCACTTCTTATCTGATGAAATAGCAAACTTTCATATCAGTATTTGCTTTTCCCTACTGATTTGCACTGTAGATCTGGCTAAAAGCAGCCAGCAATATTTATGCCATGGCCTGAACATGGGGCTACTTTGAAATTTCCTTTGCCAGGTTAATTAGTACACTGCTCTTAATCTCAGTTTCTTGCAAGGTGTTAGGACATGGGCAAAATGAAGACAAATTTTCTGTCAGAGTATATCACACATGGTCTTTAGTACAACTGCCAATGGAGTCCTGGTCTCAACAGAAACCTCCTGAGCCTGGCCTTTACTGTCTGCATTTCTATCAGCATTCTGGTCTTCTGAGCTCTGACCAGAATCTGCCATCAAGCTCTGCTTACAGCTTTCTAGGGATTCTCTAGCTGTCATATCCAAACCTTTCTAAAATGCTCCTGCAAACTATTTACAAATGCTTCTAAACCACATGGTCTGGTACAGTCACAGCAATGATCCCACTCCTGGTACCAAAACCTATTTTAGTCACTTTTTTCATTATTGAGACAAAATACCCATCACTGCAACTTCAAGGAAGAGAGGCTTGTTTTGGTTCACAGTTTCAGTGGCTTTATTCCGTGGTCAGCCAGTTCCAAGGCAGAAATGTCATGGTGGAAGGCCCTAGCAAGAAAAGCTGCTGATGTTGTGATAGTCAGGAAGAGAAAGAAAGGAGGAGACAGAAATAAGAATATACCCTTCCAAGTCATGCCCCTAGTGACCTGTCTCCAACCAGACCCTGTCTCCAACAGCACATTCAGCTACAGAACAGGTGAGTACAGTGCCCCCACCATCCAATCACCCTCCAAAAACATGAGGCTTTGGAGGGACTTTTTTATCTAAACCATAACAGTTGTCTCCTGTTCCAAATCTTTCATTCATGCTGTCACATGCAACATGGTCACCCCACAAGTCACAGACATGCCTTCTCTGCATAAAGGAGGAAACAGGGTGTGGATGAGAAGCAATTCCCTGGGGTCACTCAGCAAAAATGTGGCAGAGCCAGACTACTGGGTCTGGTAGCTAAACATACAAGGCTTTCTCTGGGAGGGAGGCCACTTCCGTTCCCCAGACAAGGTTTAAAGAGTGGCAGGAATCCTTGCCTTTTGCTCTCCCATACCTGCCCCACAATGTCTCCAGACACAGCCAAGCAATGGCTCCAAAGCTGCTTCTGCCAGATGACCAGGCAGGCCAGGAATGTGAAATACAGATGGACAGTTCTTTGATGCCTGGGGAAGGGACAGAAACCTAGTAGGACAATCAGAATCTCAGCATGAGCTTTTTCTGTTATAGCCTCCCCATTGGTCACTGGATTCTACCTTTCCCCCTCATCCCATCCTCCACAGTACTGCCAGAACCATCTTTATGACAAACCTGAGTGTGTCACTCCTCCTGCTTGTAACACTCCATGGCTCCCTGATATCCTCAGGACAAAATCTAGACTTCTCAGTCAGGCCCGTAAGACTCTGCTTTGGCTCCCATTACCCACCACTGCTCCAATTTAACTCCAGTTATGCTCCTCCTTGCCTTCAGGGCTGTGACAGTACCAAACTGCTCTTAATTTCCCTGAACACATCACTTTATCAAGCTTTCTGTGACTTTGCCCAAGCTTCTTCATCTACCTGAATTGTGTTCCTTAAGAGGTACATAATGAACTCCTGTTCATCCTTCAAAACCCTGAAGGCTTTATCACCACATCCCTCCAATACTAATTATGATAAATTCTAACGTTTACTTATACTTTCCTGATTATAATGAAACTTAACATTTAAGTATTATTTTTCATAATAATACTTAATGTGTATTGACAACTATATTACTGTCTTTCAGGACTTCTTCATTTTATTATCCAAATCTGGGTAGTATTTTTAAGCTGTCAGTTTTGTGACATCTCCACTAATAGTGTCCTGAAGTGATTCGAGGTGGCTTCAAGCCTGGCTATGAAAGGCCACACAGCTTCATCTCTAGCACTCTGGACCTTTCCTCCCAGGATGCTCCTCTCTGAGCCTGCCCACCATGCTGGGGAGTCCAAGCCACACAGAGGTCCTGCTGGTTCCCTGGCCAACAGCCCCAGCTGAGCCCAGCCTTGGAGATCCCCGAGTGAATGAGGGGCTTCCAGATGTTGCCAGCCACTCTTAGTCATTCAAGTCTTCCATCCAAACCCCCCAGTCGCCATAGAGCTGGGACAGCCATCCACGGTGCCCTCTCCCAGTTCCCTATCGCTCACCATAGAACTGGTCCATGCATAGTAGAAGGCGGTAGTTTTATGCCACTGAGTTTGGGATGTCTGTTGCCTGCTCACAGGTAGGTTACACCCATTTCACAGATAAGTTGACTAGGGCCATGCATGCACAAGCTCCTAAAGCAAACCAAAAAGGAGCAAACCAAGGATGAACTCAGCAGCTGAGTTCCAGAGCTGCTGTCCCATCCTCTTTCCTTTTGCAGTTATCCCGTCACGGTGTCACCACCTGTACAGAGGTCTGTCTAGACATGAACCACCCAAGGCCAGGGGCCAGACCTCGCTCTTCTGTGTTCAGCGCTAGCTCAGTGCCAGGCCCAGAGCTGATGCTGAGGGCAGGTTTGCCAAGCTGACCTGAGCTGACCATCACAGTGGTCCCTGCGCCACTGAGCCGTGCCCCACAGAGCCCCTCCAGCGCTGTGCTGCTGACCCCCAGCCCTCACCAACCCAAGCCTCAGTGTCATTATCTGGTTAAACTGATGATTTCCTGCCCAGTGTTTTCCCTGGGCCCCGTGTCCAGCTGACAGCCTCATTAGAAACTGCTGTGGCCGGCGCCTCTCTGTCCAGCAGAGACTGCATGTGTCATCGCTGACCCTGGGCCTCTGGCCCCTCACTGCCCTCGCCAGCAACAACACACAAGATCACTCAGCAGAGCATTTCAGTCTCTACTACTTAGAACCCTGAGCACTTCTCCTGTGGCTGGAAGCCAAAGGACATCACAAGTCTGTGGTCCCCAGATGGATGGATCCAGATTCACTGCAGAGAAGAGGGAGCAGGATCAGGAGTCGGAAGAGGAAGAGATAGTTATGTGCAGACCCTGGCTGTGAGTTGGTCAAGTCACCCATCCTCCCCCTTCCTTAACTACCTTCCAGTGCTAAGAGGAGCAGCCCAGACTGATTCCTCAGAAAGAGGCCTTTCTGGGGCACCCAAGCCTCCTGAGGGCAGCAGCAGACAGAAAGGGACTCCCTTCCCTCTATGGTCCCCAGCATGCTCCCCCTGGTTGACCTTGGTCAGGTCACCCCACCTCACCAAGCCTCCCCTTCCTGCTGGCTCATAGCTCACCTCCAACAAGAGGCTGGTCCTGCCAGGGCTGGGCAAACAGCCTTCAGCGGGGAGATAAGGTGGGCTCTTGGTCTGGGCCAGCTCAGCTGATGCAAAGATGAAGTAACACAGGCAATCAAACAACTAACGCACCTTGGCAATTTTTAATGCACTCTCTCCTATGTGCTTTATCCCCAAGTTTATTTATTCATCCTACAACTCTAGTAAGTAAATGCTGTTGCTGTTCCCATTTTTCAGATGCAGAAACTGAGCCGTGAAAGGGTCAAATGATCTCACAGCTCACAGTGGAAGAGGGGGGAACCCAACTCAGGCAAAGCAGATGCCAAGTTCTGTTCTTTTGATTCTCACACCAATGTGGAGGGCTCAGCACAGCCTGTGGTGCACACAGTAGGTGGCCAAGGACTGTTAGCCCTTCCCATAGAGTGAGCAGCAGGAGAAGGGTTGGGACACATGGCCCCAGAGGAGCGCCCGAGCCCCTGTTGCAGAGCAGTGTTGGGCAGAACCTGCCCAGTGGTGCTTTAGGCAACTCCACTGGCCCTGGCCCAGGCCTGGAAGGACAGTGAGGGTGAGGAGGCCATCTCCAGCTAGGCTTGTCCTTTTGTCCTCTCACTTGCACAAGAAAGGGATCCAAGAGTTATTTACTGCAGAGATTTCATCGAGATGTTCTTACTCTTACTGTACATCCTTTAAAGGTGAAATAAAAATATCTAAAGGGAAAAAAAATGCTTTTTATTCGGCATCGTAAAAGCTATTGGCAGATGTTCCCCTGGAAGGGAAAAACCAGCATAAAATTCTGCAGTGACATTGTTCTGGGGGAAGTTTCTCAGCCAGCCAGAGAGTGGAGCGGTGGGGGTGAGGGGGTGACGAGGTGGCTGCTAACAGGGGACCACACAGGGCTCAGGCTGTCCCAGGGAGTCCATACTACATCCTCAGAGCCCGCAGCTGGGTCAGCACAGGTTGGAGCTTAATAAATACTTGTTAAATTCGAGAGTGAATTAAAGAACGAGCACAGGCGTGGACATCTCCAAAGCAGGAGGGAGGCAGCAGGCTGGAGTATCATAAAGCCCAGCGCTGGACCACTGCCCCCTACAACAAGCCCCGGCACAGCACTGCCAGCCACCCCTGCTCAGGTGCACGCCTCCTCACTCCCACTCCTCTGCCTGGAAGAGTCCTGAGGCCTGTCCACCAGAGACTCCTCCCTCCCTCAGCCCAGCCTTGGTCTCTGGGCATGCTCTGTGCGCCACGCCTGGCGTGGCAGGTACCAGGGTATAGTGTGCTCCTCCGCATGGGAAGTCTGCTAGGAATTCCTCAGATGAGTGAGTGAGTGAATGAATGAACCTTTGCCTAACTCTGACGTGGTACAAAGCATTTCTCATATACTGCTCCAAGAACTCTCACAGCCCCTCCACAGGATAGCCAGCTTTGGTATCGGAAATCTCATTTTACAGGTAAGAAACAAAGAGTCAAAGAAATGAAGAGAGCTGCCTATGATAAAATGAGTATGGTGCTGTGGTCTGAATGTTTGTATTCATACACTGAAATCCTACCTCCAAGGGGATGGTATGAGGAAGTGGGGCTTTGAGGAAGTGATTAAGGTCCACCCTTACAAATGGGATTAGTGATTTTATAAAAAGAGGCCCAAGGGAGCATGTTTTCCCCTCCCACCGTGTCAGGACACACTCAGAAGGTGCCCTCACCAGACACAGAATCTGCCAGCACCTTGATCTTGGACTTGCCAGGGTCCACAACTCTGAGAAATAGATTGCTGCTGTTTATAAGCCACCCAGTCTCTGTATTCTGTTATAACAGTCCAAACAGACTAAGACAAGGAGTGCTCTTCTGTCAGGTCCAGTCTAAATCCTTAGCTCTTCCCATTGTACCAAATTAAAGCTCATGATTTCATTCTGTCACCACACACACATTCCCATGCACACAGGTATTTGCATGCATAGAGGCTTGCACACACATAAACAAATGCATGTGAACACAAAAACAGTTGGATGCATGCATACATAATATGCACAGCTGTCACGTGTATTCATATATTTGTACACATATGCTCACATAGGGGCAAATGCACATACACACACACACACACACACGCATGCACATGAGTAGGAATAATAGGCCTAAAGAGAAAAATAGGAGCTGAGAGGAGAGGAAAAATCTCCAAGGTGTCCCTCAGTGCCTTCCATCCAGCATCAGGCTTTGCCTTTGATTTTCAACTTTTAATTTTCACATCATCAGTTACTACATCAAAGCAATTTTACTGCAGGTGCCCTGGACCCAGGCTGTTTCTAGCAGCCCTGATTCCAAATTCCCCTTACCACTGGGCCCTCATTGCCAATGGCATTTCACTTCTCATTAAATTTCACATGGGGAGAATGGGGAAGCAAAGGAGATGGGAGTGAAACCACCTCTCACCTCCTCAGCCAATGTTTGCTCACTTCTGTGTGAATGCTGCTTAAGGAGTCATGTTCAGATTTCCAGTTAAATGTGGCAGAGAAAACCTCTGCTCCTCTTCCTCCACCCCCCAGCCACTGGGCTCTGGGGGGATCATGTGAGGAAGTGCTGTGCAAACAAGTTGCTGAGGGAAGGTGAGGCATTTAGCAAAGGTCTCCACCCCTCCTACCTCTGCTCAATTTCCTGAAGGGCCTCCAGGTCCTATCACCTATGCTGCAGCATGGGGAGGTCCTCTCTGCTGAAGCAGGACAGCCCCAGAGGTACCATCTATAACTACATCTCCCGCACCACCACCCTCCACACTTTCCTGGCATTCTCCAGGCCCACACATATGGGCTTTCCAGGCAGCCAGGGCATCCATTAGGAAAGATGGAGCAAAAAGGAAAAAATGGGGGAGGGTGCTTGTATTAAACAGGAGTAAAGTAGGAAGCAGCAGGATACTCCAAACCCCTAAAATTATGCTCAGAGAAATAAGAGAAGACACTGCATCTCTGAAAAAAGAGCAATCTCCTATTTTAAGAAATCCAGGAACAAATAAAAAAGAACTCTGGGAATGAAATAAAAAGATAGATAAAAGATTCCATTGGAGAATCGATGTATAATGTTGAAGAAATCTACTGGAAAATAGATTAAAAAAAAATAAGAACAAAAAACAGCAGAAAAATAATTACAGAAAATCAGTCCAGGAGATGCAACATCTAACTAACAAGAAATCCAGAGGGAGAGAGGAACTAGAGGTAACACAGTCATCCCCAAAGTGACTCAAGAAAATGTCTCAGCACTGAAGAACATGAATTTCCAGATTAATAGGCCCCTGGATACCAAAGCACTTCACTGGGAATTTCAGAACATCAAGGATAAAGGAAAGATATGAAAGCCATCAGAGAGGGGAAAAAAGAAAATCTGGTCTTGTGCAAAGGATCAGGAAACTGAATGGCATTAAACTTCTCATAAGCAGTCTCAGAAATTTTGTCTCCCAGACTCCACCAAAATAAGGACATAAGCCAAGAAAAAGTGAAGGTGTGGAATCCAAGAAACATGATACTCAAATAGGAAAGGAATGAAAGGGATTCCCTGGGAGGAAACCCAACATGCTAGTGCATAGAGAGAAGAAGAATGTGGAGCTCCATGAGGGAAGTTTCCAAGGATAGAATAAAACCAAAAGACATGACATCTGCATACATCAGGAGCGGATAACGACGCTGGCTACAGTTTGGGGAGACTCCAGGCTCAGAACACTAAAGTGCCCCCAACCCTGAGATGTAAATCCATTCACCTCCCACCTCTTCACCGAAGCAGTCTGTGGCTCATCCTAAATCTCAGCTGGTTGCTGTGGAAACAATTATATGGATAAACAGAACAAATACCCCGGGCACACACTTCTTTCCAAAACTGGGCAAGGGAAGCTATTAAGGTATTGCTTACTTTGCTAAGATGTGGGAGATATGATGTTCAGGTTCAGAGAAGATGTTTACTTATTTATTCAGAATCATCCACCTCAGAGCGAGGTTCCCCGGTGGAGATGGGAGAAGCTTGCACAATAGGTTTATGTGGGAAACTTCGCTTCCAGTGAAAAGAGAGAGGCCTTGACTTCAGGATGTTGGCTGTCTTTTTTTGGGAGGGGGGGGTGGATAAATTTTCAAAAGCCCCAGACACTGAGAGCAGGTGGAAAATGAGAAACTATGAAATGCAAGTCTTTGCTATACAGAGAGCCGTACAAGGTCACAGAGCGGCTCAGCAAGAGCCAGGGCTAGAACTCGGGACTCTTTAACACCCCTTGCCAACTGCTTCCAGAACCTTCCCCATGGTCACCTATGTCTCATTTGAGCATCCTACAGAAATAGAATCAAGCCAGGCACTGGGAGTACTTAGATAAAAAGAGCAACCTAGTGACAAGCACACCAACAGTCCCGTGTGAACTTACAGCGCGTGTGGTCTAATGCAGGTTCCCACCAGTTGAAAGGGAGGGAGTGCCAGGCCTGCTTGTTGGGGTTGGGGACCAGGTCCCAGGGCCTCCAGAGGGACGACAGGTGCAGGGGCAGGGGCAGGAGCAGCGTTCCAAAGGTAGGCTCTGCGGTTGTTTGTTTGGCTGGAGCATAGGGTAAGATCTGGGTGGAGAATGGAAAGGCAGCTGGGCAGATGTGGGACTCACGGTCCCGGCTATGGAGGAACGTAGCTGGGAAGAACAAGCTACTGAAGACCTGAAGGGAGACTTGAGTACCCAGGAACAGGCCAGTCAGCCTGCAGAGCAGGGGCACCCTGGCCAAAGGAGGAAAGTGGGATGAAGGAAAGAAATGGTTGTCTGGACCTCATGGGCAGAGTCTGATGGGGAGGTGGCCTGGACCCTTTCTCCCTCCTTCAGGCCCTGGCTCCTGCTCCCCTTAACTCCCCAACCTCCCCATCCCATTCCATCCGGGCCACGCAGTCCCAGCCCGCCAGGTAATTATAAAGAAGTTAAACCAAATTACACACGCAGGGTTTATTTTGTGTTTTTCTGCTGTTGCCGCTGCCAATTATGGTGCAATTAGACTGCCTTCATTAGCAAATGAGATTAGAATTAACATTGTTAATTATTCGTTCTGTTAAATGGGGGAGCGGTACAGTGGGGAGGGCCCTGTGTGGGCGGTAGAGAAGGAGCTCACAGGGCAGGGGGAGGGGAAGTTCGTACTACCCAGAGGCTCTTGGGCCCACAGGAACCGGAAGAAGAAACAGATTTACATTATAGTTTATGTAGTGATAGTTTTAAATCAACTCCTGTGATGCTCAAATTTGCCCCATGAGGAAATGAGATCTTAGAAAATTCTAGCCCCATTTCTCAGATGAGGAAGCTGAGACTCTGCAAGTTTAAGGAGAGATTGGCAAACCGTGGCCAGTAGGCTGACTCTGGCCTGCCACCTATTTTTTTTACTGGAACATGCCATTTGTGTATGTGCTATAAGTAAGTAATATGTACTTGTTATTTACGTGTTATACCTTGCTCTCAACTATAAAACTCTAGTTGATAAACTATAAATTTAAACAACCAAGTAGTTTGCCACAGTGATCATAAGGCCCATGTTATTCATCACCAACAAAGGAAATAGGATTAGTACATCAGGGTTTTTAAAAATTAGGATCCATTCCTGGGGCAGGCAAGATGGCGGCCTCCCTCATGACTGTTCATATCTGAATGAGTTATGATGCAAGAAAGAATAGGGGCAGGTGGGGAGTTGCAAGGGACAGAAACTGTAGTATTCCTATTCCTGCTGGTCCTGTGGAAAGTCTTAGCCTCTGAGGTCCAGGAAGCAGACAGGACTCATGTTCCATGTTTCTCTCGTCAATGCCTGTGGCTTCTGACTACTGGCAGGGTTAAGGAAAGGGTTAAGCTTTCAGCAGCTTGGCCTCTAATTAGCTCATAGCACAGGTGCAGATCTCTCCCGGAGACCCTGTAGCCTTTGTTTCTCTCTTCTCACCTACCCCCATCTGCCCAGGGTCAGGTAGCAGGGCAGGTCCTGGGACACTTCCCCTCCATCCTGTCCAGAGAGTCCCACCATACTTGTGTCTCTCTCTCTCTCTCTCTCTCTCTCTCTCTCTCTATCTCTATCTCTATCTCTATCTCTATCTCTATCTCTATCTCTATCTCTATCTCTATCTTACACACACACACACATACATACATGTGTCATTTCTTTTGGACCCTGGCCATACCCCTGGGCATTGTGTTCCTTGCCAGAGCCTCCTTCCTTCCTGCCATCTGGGACGGAGAGATCACCCAGGCATTCAGAGAAGTTCCAGGGAGAAGGTGTCAGGCAGGGTGGGTCCCATCTGGTACACTTGTCATGCAAAGGCTCAGGGACAAATCCCACTCAGCCTGCCTTAGAAACAAGAGTTAGAGGGAGTGGGAGCAGGGGGACCAAGCATGGGGTCAGCAAGGGAAGGCCTGGGTCTCTTTCCTGCTGTCACCCCCAGTGTCAGTGCTATGGCGAGGCTACTTGCTGACAACCAGCATGGGCTTGTATCTCAGACAGTGTCTCAGAAAGTATCTGTCTGTGACAAGCCCAGTCTTGGGGGATCACCACTTTGTTCTGCAATGGAAGGTCCTGCGTTACACACACACACACACACACACACACACACACACACACACACACACGCAACCTGTTGGCCCTCCAAGTTTAGCCAGTGCCTAAATAGACATCTCCTCCTCCAGTAGCTCCTGCAGTCTGTAGCGTTGAGCCCAGAAGACCCCATTGCCTTTCCCTGGGCTGACCCATCCCCAGCTACCTCCTGGAACAGGGCGGGGCTCTCCACCGCTTCCTCCTTGCTCCAAGCTGGTAGGACTCTGAAAAGGCCTTCAGGTGACTGACAAAGCTCCTAGATCTGTGCCCTTTCCCTCCTGCCAACCCAAGCCAGCAGGAATCACCCTTGTTAGTCTTTCTATAGTGTGCCATGGAATTCACCCTGCACCTGGGTGCCTGGGTGAAATTCAGAGGGAAAATATGAACTAACCATCAAGGGAATGGCCAGGCCCAGGGATTGAATAAATATGTGGTATCTTCTTAAGGACAGGAAACACAGAGATCCAAGTGACCTCTCTCCCCTCAGTCCAGATTGGGAGAGACCCAGTCCCCTGTGAAAAGGTTTATGTCCCGGAGGCTCCAGGGCCAACTGGACCATGATGCAGGCAGAGAACTGTTGGAAAGTAACTCTGGGTTCTCCTTCTTCTCAAAGGGTATCTGTAGTCAACTTCAGCTTCCTGAAAGGCTCAGAGTTCCCCCCACCTCACCTTTGATCTGCAACTTTCCATGGGCCCTAAGGACGCTGGACACCATGTTACAGCCAGCTCCTACCAACAGCTGGCACCAAATCCAAACTACTGGGACCCAAGCAGCCTCTCCACTACCAAAAGGTAGAGAAGCCTGGAGTGGAGGGGCAGTGTCCTTCTACAGGTGCACAAACCCCTTTCAGGATCCAGCACACGTCCTGGGCCAGCGGCCCAGGAGGATCAGAAAAGGAGGGATCCAACCTTCCCTTCTCTTATTCTCCTCTGGTTTGTAAGTTTCCCCTTTCACAAAGACAGCCTGTCTCCCAGTGCCATGTGGTGCTGGAGTTCCCAGGCCCCAAACCCTGACGCAGGGGAGAGCACCACCTGGAGATGCTCTACCTGGCCCAGCAGAGAGGTTGAGGGAAACAAGAAAATGAATCAGGAATTGCACCGAGATCCACCCCGAACATGCCAGGTGCTCTTTGTAAGGGAGGCAGCAAGGAGCCTGTTCCTTGTGTTCTAAAGGAAAGAATAAAGGAAGTGTTGGAAGGCTGAGATAAGGGGGCTTGGGAGCAATAGCCAAAGTCAAGGGGGGATTGGGAGGCCCAGCTCAGGGAAGGGGCAGCTCTTGGTACAGATAGAGATAAATATGGGAGCCCCAAAAAATGGTGAATTGAGGCCAAATCAGGGATTCTGGACTCATCTGACAATAATAGGGAGACACTGAAGGTTCCTGAAAAAGGGTGCATTCTTGCCATGACCCTAACAGAGACATAAAGATGGCTCATAGAAGGGAAAATTGAAATGATGCACAACAAATAAATAAATAAATCCAACACAGAACAGTTTGTTCTCTGTCATCTCGGTGAAGAGAATATTCCAGTCCCAGGCCATGAACCTAAATGATTAAAGAAATTCCAAGCAGAGAGCTGGAGTCAGGGAGCTGGGACCAGATGATTCTGTGTCTCCTGACCACTGACAAATCCATCTCCCATAGGTTGCTTGAATAAAATGTCAGCTTCGAGCCACATCCCATCCACCTGACATTCCTGTTAATAACGAAGCCTAATTAGCATGGCTTTTAAGCATCCATTACATTAATTTAACGTGAAAATCTAATGGAGCTTTATTGGAATTTTTTTCAGGAAAATTAACCCTGCGGGTTTCTTACACATGTTTTCATTAGGGGCTGTGAGCTGTGGAGAGAGTCAGAGAATTAGAATTAGCCTCAGTGGTTCTCATTCTAATCCCTGTCCTCTGTCTCTGTGTCTCCAAATATGTCAGTCTTTGTTTAACAAAGCTTTTGTACCCACACCACATCCTTCTCATAACCTTTATGAGCATGGGATGTTCAAACTTCCAGCCTTCAGTGGGTGCCTGTCTGCTTCAAACATATCCCATCCCATCCTAAAGCCTACAAGTCTGGGACTGAGGAGGATCTCAGGACAGGCTCCATAGACAAGGAGGTGTCCACAATTAAAACGATCTGTCTTGATTTTTGTTTTCTGTTTGGCCGGGGGCGGGGGGGTTATTGTTTATTTGTTTGTTTCTGGTTTGATTTTTCATTTGGTTTGATTTGTTGTTGTTGCTCTTGTTGTTAATTTTTGTTTTTGAGATTTGGGGGGCTTTTTGTTTTGTTTTAGTTTCATTTCATTTCATTTTGTTTCTTGAGACCGGGTCTCTCTATGTAGTTCAGGCTGGCCTTGAACTCACCACGTAGACCTGGCTGACCTCAAACTCATAGTGATCCTCCTGCCTCAGTCTCCCGAGTGCTGGGATTACAGGCGTGCACCACCACACCTGGCTTCTTGGTTTTGTTTTGTACCACTGAGGGTTGAACCCAAGGCCTTTGCAGAGCTACATCTCCAACACTTTTTATTTTTTTATTTTGAGACAGTGTCTTGCTGAGTCACTAAATTGCCCAGTTAAGCTGGGCTCAGCTTTTAATCCTCTTGCCTCAGCCTCCCAGAGACTGAGATTACAGATGTGCACAACTACATCTGGCTTCCATTGGATGGTTTGACCCAAGCTTGTTCCCCATGCCCCTCCCCTTGTCTATCTTCCAGCTAGAAATGAACACAGAACTGAGTTCTAACCTAAAGTAAATAGACAGATGCCTCTGGGAAGGGTATCCTTCCCTGAATGGAAAGACAAGACTAGACCACCCTCTGCTGAATCACCCTTCCCTCTTCTTCCTGCCCAGATATAAGGTATGTAAGGTATGGAGCAACAGCAGCCATCTCCTGCCAGGATCAGAGCCCCAGGCTAAGGTTGGCAGAATGTATCTGGACCACAGATGCCATGCTGAGCCGTGGTGGCACCAGTGTCCAGCACTCTGTGCCCAGGCTCCTTGTTGCATGAAGCAAAGCTTTATTTGCTTAAGCCACTGCTAGGCAAGTTTGCTATCACTTTGGCAGACCAAAACGGTCCTTACTGACATACCTAAATTCTCAGGTCCCTGCCTTTCTCCAAGTATCCATTTCTCCACCTGTAAAATAGACAAATGGAATAAGTCATCGTCTTAAAAATCTTCTTTGAAGCTACAAACCCTAACAGTCCTGCCTCATTCTGATGAAATAGTGTTCCATGCAAAATTATTAAAACCGAGGAACCTCAAGATGGCGGATGAGTAAGAAGCAGGCAGTGAAACTCTCTCTAAAAGTTACCATTGGAACACGGGAATATAGCGACCCGGAAAGCGCAGGAGGGGGGGAGATGCCTCCCCGAAACCCAGAGAAGTTCTGAAGCGCAATCTGGGACCCCCGGCACCAGTGACGGGTGACTTCCAACAAAGAAGAAGGAAAGAAGGAGCAGACCGCGCGCGTGCACCTTCTACTATCCCGGGAGTTGCAGCGCCGCGGAAGCTCAAATCTACGGACACACGGTGGCAGCTCGTGCCCAGGGAGCCCCCACGGAGGATCCTGAGACAGTGGCGGGGCAGGGGAGCGGCGGAGAACGGCGCAGACCGGCGGTGAGTGTCTCTCAGCCACAGCTGCCCCGCGCCAGAGAGTGACCGGCCGGGCGCCATTGTGGGGGGTGTGGCGAAACTCAGAGCGGCTCGGAAACTGCTCTGGGAACTTGTGCTCCGGACAGGACAGCACGGGGCCTCTCAGGCCCACGAAAGTGTGTTGAGGTCAGCAGGCGAACGAGACTGGACTCTCAGCCACACCTGTCCCACGCCAGAGAGTGACTGGCCCGGCGCCATTGTGGGGGGCGTGGCGAAAAACCACAGCGGCGGGAACCAGTGCAGGGAACCCGCGCTCCAGACAGCACGCTGAGCCTCTCAGGCCCAGGGATCGTGAAAGGGCGCTGAGAGTGGAGGCGAGCTAGACTGGTCTCTGCCTGAAAGTACGCGCATCTGCTCACCGCCCGCCAGAGGGCGCTCCTGGCTTACTGGGACGGACCTGCACAGAACAGGACTCTCTCACCACAGGGTAACTGCCTACAGCAGAGTCAACACCTGGAACTGATTCTTTTTATTTTTCTTATTTTTATTTTTATTTTTTATTATTATTTTTTTTTCTCACTGATTCGTTTTTTCTTCTGGCGAAGGGTTTTTTTGTTTTTGTTTTGTTTTGTTTGGTTTTTTTGGTGGGGTTTTATTTTTGATCTGTCTGTTTTATTGTTTTTATCTTCGTTCTTGTTTCTGTATGTGTATTTGCTCTTTCCTTCATTATTCTCTCTGGTTTTTTATATGAGTGTAAACAGCGCCTCTAACTTCTTTGTGATTGTGGTTGTGATCTGTTCTTCCTTTTATCCCTTCCTTCTCTTTTTACCACCTGTCCTCTGCACTAGTGTCCCAATTTTAGTGGGATCCCTCTTGGTCCTCTAACCTTACATCTAATTCCTTCCTCTTCTCCCAATACTCTATTTCCTCCTTAACTCATTTTAAATTTAAACTCCTCAGGGGAAAAATTGACATGCACAGGACTTGTATACTGCATATAATTTTTCTGGTGTGTTTTAGATTTTGTTATATAACCGCAACTCTATACAGCTAAAAGTGGTAAATAACTGGTTAGCTCAGTCTGTCATTTTCTAGGCTCTGTTTGATGCTTTAGTTAACATTATAGCCAAATGTGAAATAATTGTTCTAAACATCTTTCCTTCCTGATATTTCATGATTGAGATTGACTAAGGGACACAGAAAATACAGTGGCACACTACCAAAGAATCAAGGACTGGGCCAAACAGGTAGCAACTTCGCATACCCAACGAATTGAAGAGGTAGGATCTGGCAGAAAGCTCAAAACCTAAAAGCAAGCTCCACTTGGAAGATACTGCAGAGAAGTAGTCATCTTCTAAAGATCTTAAACACTAGCAATAAAGTAACCTACTATAGGTAATTTGCAAACATCACCCCAGGAATTAAAGAAAGAAAAAATGAGACGACACTTAAACAAGATGCAACCCCACACATCCAATTCACCAAAGGCAAACCTAGGGAGCAACGAGGTGGGACAATCTGAAAGCCACCCACCTGGCCTATCTGAAGTGGTAACAACAAAGCAACTGAATGAGGTTCTGGAAAAAATTAAAACAGAAATAATCTCACAGATAACTGCAGAGATAATGTCTACAATGAAGACCATGCTTAAGGACACTATAGCTGATACAGACAAAAAAATAGATGAACTTAAGAAAACTATAGAAACCATGAATGCTCAGCATAGGAAAGAAATGGAATCCATAAGGCAGATTCAAGCAGATACCCAAGAGATAAAAAATTCCATTGAAAGTATTTGTAGCAGAATAAGCCAATGCGAGGACAGGATCTCAGATATAGAAGACAGGCTTGCAATTAGTGATCATGAAATGGAAAAATTCTTAAAAATAGCAAGGGACCATGAAAAATCAATTCAGCAGCTGCTAGATGACTCAAAGATAAACAACTTAAGAATAATTGGAATAAATGAAAAAGCAGGAGATAGCATCAACGACATTAAAACCTTGTTCAAAGACATAATCAGGGAGAACTTTCCTGGAAGAGAAAAGGAATTTGACACGCCTATAAGTGAAGCTTTTAGAACACCAACTAGACATGATCAAAAAAAAACTTCAGCCAGACATATTATAATCAAGAACCCAGAAATTCAACAGAAGGGCAGAATCTTAAAAGCTGTTAGGGAGAAGAGACAAATCACTTATGAAGGAAAACCCATCAGAATCACAGCTGACTTTTCAGCACAAACCCTCAATTCAAGAAGAGCTTGGAATGATGTATTGCAAGCTCTAAAGGAAAATAATTTTCAGCCCAGATTGATGTACCCTGCAAAACTATCTTTCAAAATTGATGGAGAAATAAAATACTTTCATGACAAAGAACATCTGAGAAAATTTATGACCACCAAACCAGCACTCCAAAACGTTCTGAAGGACATTCTAGAAAGAGATAGGAACCCCAACAGAAGGAATCCACCAGGCAGGGCAAATAATTAAATAGCCGGAAAGCAGAAAAACAAAGAGTGGGAACCAATAACAGGAAAATATCATGACAAGTCAATACATATCAGTTTTAACCATCAATGTTAACGGTCTCAATTCACCAATCAAAAGGCACAGACTGGCGAAATGGATCAAGAAGCAAGATCCAACAATATGCTGTATACAAGAAACACATTTAATTCAGAAAGAAATTCATAGACTGAAAGTCAAAGGATGGAAAACAATACTCCATGCCACAGGAACCCAGAAAAAAGCAGGGGTAGCTATTCTTTTTGCAGACAAAGTGAACTTCAAGCCAAGAAGGATTCAGAGGGATAAAGACGGTCATTACATCCTTGTAAAGGGAACAATCCAAGAGGAAGAGATAACGATCATAAATATATATGCGTCAAATACCAATGCACCCAGCTATATAAAACAAGTACTAAAGGACATGAAAAATCAAATAAGCACTAATACAATTGTATTGGGAGATCTCAATACTCCACTGTCACAAAAAGATAGATCAACTGGACAGAAAATCAATAATGAAATAGTAGAACTGAACCAAACTTTTGAACAAATGGACTTAGTAGATGTCTACAGAGTGTTCCATCCCACAACATCAGAATACACATTTTTCTCAGCTGCACATGGGACGTTCTCCAAAATAGACCACATACTAGCTCATAAAACCTGTTTAAGTAAATGCAAAGGAATTGAAATTATCCCATGCATATTATCAGACCATAGTGCAATGAAATTGGAAATCAATGGCAAAAGATCCCACAAAAACTCCCTAAACACATGGAAATTAAACAGCATCCTCCTGAACAACCAATGGGTCACAGATGAAATTAAAGAAGAAATTAGTCACTTTCTACAACTGAATGATAATGACAGTACAACATACCGGAACTTATGGGATACAATGAAAGCAGTCCTAAGAGGGAAATTTATAGCATTAAATACTTATATCAGGAAAATAGAGCAAGCGCAAATAAACAACTTAAGGGTGAACCTCGAGCTTCTAGAAAAAGAAGAGCAGGTTAAGCCAAAAGCCCGTACAAGGGAGGAAATTATAAAGATCAGAGCAGAAATTAACGTATTGGAGAATAAAAAAACAATACAAAGAATCAATGAAGCAAAAAGTTGGTTCTTTGAAAGAATAAATAAGATTGACAAACCCTTATCCAACCTTATTAAAAAAAGAAAAGAAAAGACTCAAATCCATGCAATTGAAAATGAAAAGGGTGATATCACGACGGACCCTGCAGAAATCCAGAAGATCATCTATACCTATTTTGAAAATTTATATTCTACTAAGATGGAAAATGCAGAAGAAATGGACAGATTCCTAGATTCGTATGAATTACCAAAGCTAAATCAAGAAGATTTAAAAATCCTAAATAAACCAATATCAACCAATGAAATTGAAGATGTAATTAAAAACCTCCCAACAAAGAAAAGTCCAGGCCCTGATGGATTCACTGCCGAATTCTACAAGAAATTTAGAGAAGACCTAATGCCCCTACTTCTCAAACTTTTCAATGAAATTGAAAGGGAAGCAATACTCCCAAATTCATTCCTGGAAGCAAGCATTACCCTGATACCAAAACCAGAGAAGGACCCAACTAAGAAAGAGAACTACAGGCCAATCTCCCTAATGAACATAGATGCAAAAATCCTTAATAAGATACTGGCAAACAGAATCCAACAAATCATCAAGAAGATTATACACCATGACCAAGTTGGATTCATCCCAGGGATGCAGGGATGGTTCAACATACGTAAATCAATAAATGTAATACAGCATATTAACAGAACCAAAGACAAAAATCACATGATCATCTCAATAGATGCAGAAAAAGCTTTTGACAAAGTCCAGCACCTTTTCATGATAAAAACCCTACAGAAAATTGGAATAGAGGGTCTTTATCTCAATCTGGTAAAAGCTATCTATGACAAACCAACAGCCAATATTATACTAAATGGCCAAAAACTGAAAGCCTTCCCTCTAAAATCAGGAACAAGACAAGGATGTCCACTGTCCCCACTCTCATTCAACATAGTTCTGGAAACTTTAGCCAGAGCGATTAGACAAGAGAAAGAAATAAAAGGAATAATGATTGGAAAGGAAGAAGTTAAATTATCATTATTTGCAGATGACATGATACTCTACACAGAAGATCCCAAAAACTCCACTAAAAAACTGCTAGATTTAATAAGCAAATTCAGTAGTGTAGCTGGATACAAAGTCAATACTCAAAAGTCAATAGCCTTCCTGTACACAAATAACAAACTTACTGAAAGAGAAATTAGGGAAACAATACCTTTCACAATAACATCCAAAAAAATGAAATACCTAGGAATCAACCTCACGAAGGATGTAAAAGACCTCTATACTGAAAACTACAGTACTCTGAAAAAGGAGATTGAAGAGGATATCAGAAAATGGAAAGATATCCCTTGCTCCTGGATAGGAAGAACCAATATAGTGAAAATGGCCATACTTCCAAAATTGTTATACAGATTTAATGCAATTCCAATCAAAATTCCAACAGCATATCTCACAGAATTAGAGAAAACAATCCTAAAATTCATTTGGAATCAGAAGAGACCTAGAATAGCAAAGGCAATTCTGGGCAACAAAGGCAAGGCAGGGGGCATCACTATCCCCGACTTGAAATTATACTATAAAGCTACTGTGATAAAAACAGTGTGGTACTGGCAAAAAAGCAGACCTGAAGATCAATGGAACAGATTAGAAGATGCTGAAACAACCCCAGACATACTAAGCCACCTTATCTTTGACAAAGGTGCCAAACACATTCGCTGGAAGAAAGATAGCCTCTTTAATAAATGGTGCTGGAAAAACTGGCTCTACACATGCCGAAGATTAAAACTAGATCCATATCTTTCACCATGCACTAAACTAAATTCAAAATGGATCAGAGATCTAAATATTAAAACAGAAACATTAAATCTGCTGGAAGGTAGGATAGGTAAAACCCTTGGAGACATTGGTGTAGGCAAAGACTTTATGAATAAAAACTCAACCGCACGGGAACTATCCCAAAGAATCAATAACTGGGATCTCATCTTATTAAAAAGCTTTTGCACAGCAAGAGAAACCACCAACAGAGTGAAGAGACAACCCACAATGTGGGAAAAAATGTTTGCCAGCTGTTCCTCAGACAAAGGATTACTATCGAGAACATATAAAGAACTCAAAAAAATCAGACCTCCCAAATTTAAAGACCCACTCCACAAATGGGCATCTGAGATGAATACACATTTCTCAGATGAAGAAATACTAATGGCAAATAAATATACAAAAAAATGTGCAACATCACTAGTCATTCGAGAGATGCAAATTAAAACAACACTGAGATACCATCTCACCCCAGAAAGAATGGCTACTATTAAGAAATCAACTAATAACAAATGCTGGAGGGGCTGTGGGGAAAAAGGAACCCTTCTTCACTGTTGGTGGGAGTGTCGACTGGTACAGCCACTGTGGAAGTCAGTGTGGAGATTCCTCAGAAAACTAGGGTTGGAGGTCCCATTTGACCCAGCTATTCCCCTTCTGGGCATCTTCCCAGAAGAATTAAAAACATCGTACCACAGCGATATATGTGCACCCATGTTTATAGCAGCACAATTTGTAATAGC
Source organism: Erethizon dorsatum (assembly GCA_028451465.1). NCBI lineage: Eukaryota > Metazoa > Chordata > Mammalia > Rodentia > Erethizontidae > Erethizon > Erethizon dorsatum. The sequence goes on from CM051826.1 coordinate 44,941,206, forward strand.
CAGATCTTGGAAACAACCCAAATGCCCATCAACTGAGGAATGGATAAGAAAGATGTGGTATTTTTATACAATGGAGTACTATTCAGCCATAAAGAAGGATAAACTGGAGACTTTTATAGGTAAATGGATGCAACTCGAGAAAATACTCATAAGTGAAATAAACCAGAAGCACATGTGTAAGCATCGTATTATCTCTCTATTATGAGAAACTGAAAGAGTAAATAAGATCCAAAATGTACAATAGATATGGTGAATCAAAAAGAAACTGGTCAAAAGGAAAGAGAGACTGGAATAGGGAAAAGAAAGAAGGGAAAGGGAAAAAAACAATTGTATATATATATATATAAGATGGTTAAGATAGATACACTACCATTTTTACTTAGTTCATTGAAGAGTAAGGTTTGTGCCAATAATGTTTGGACAATTGAATGCTAATGTCTGGTGTCCTGAATAACTAACTTAAAGATAGTAATACGTAATGTATTAACCATTGTTACCCTCCTATTATGTTGGTTTGAAAATTTGTTCTTCTTTTGATTTGTTTTGTTTTTTTTCTTCTCTTTAAAAAATAAAAAAATAAATAAATAAATAAATAAATAAAAAATTATTAAAACCTAACCCAGGGTTTAGATGATGCTAGGTGGGAGATTTCCGGAGTCCTGCCTACTGGGTGTTATCCCACCCCCCACACCAGAGACACCCCAATGCAGTGCTCCAGTAGCCAGTTGGTGAAATCCCCAGGCTTGAAAACCTCAGAGGGCCTTTGTCAACCCCTTGAGGGTCTTGGCAAGGCCAAGACTACAGAGTTTGTGGGTAGTATCGGGTGGCTGTGGAACCTTCCAGCAGCATGGAAGACCAAGTTCTAGAGCAGGATTTCCCATCCGTCCTGTGCTCTCCAGTCTCCTGGGGGTCCTGATAAATGCAGACCCTGAATCAGGTCTGGGGTGGGGCCTTGTCTCTAGCAAACTCAAGGTGGCACCCAGCCTCCTGGCCCATGAGACACACTTCCTGGTGATTATATTATCACCATCACCAGCAGCTGGGCCAATGCTCCTGCCCAGTAGATGTCCCCAAGCAGGTGGGCAGCATGGAGCAGGGAGGAGAATGTGGTTTCAGAGTGAAACAGGTGGGGATCTGAATGCTGACTCTGCCACCCCACCATGTCATTTTGGTCCCAGTTGCTCAGCCCCTCTGGGGTTTTGTTTCTTTAGAAATGATGAATATCTGAGTCATGATGACAGTTCCAGGCATAGCATAGATACCATAAAACTGAGTCATACTCTAAAGTCAGGCAGGGGCTACATTTGAGGCCCAATAATGCCTTCCTGACAAACTCAGTCCTTCTAGAGCAAGGCAACCCAGCCTGCCAGACAGCTCCAGGGCTGCCATAAGTTAGGGTGGGACAACAAAAGCAGGGCAACAAAAGTGGGAGAAAGTGGAATAAGAGGGAGAAATTGGAGTGGGTGTGTTAGAACATTTGGCTTTCAACAAAAGAGCAAATTATGTGCAAATGGCATCCCTCTCCAACAGAATGTGTTTGGAAGAACACACCTCTCCTTGGGGATGTCTCTCATCTCTCCAGCCTGGCTTTAGACCTTGGCTTCCACTGTCCTTCCAAATACCAATCCCCAAAATGGGAAGGAAAGTCAGGTGCCATGGCCCAAATCTGTAATCACAACACTCAGGAGGCGGAGGCAGGATGATTTTGAGTTCAATGCCAGCCTGGAGTACATAGTGAGAGCCTGATTCAAAAATACAAAAACAAAAGATAAATCCATTAAAAAAAAAAAAAAGTGGGGAGGAAGTCATCATAGGCCCTTAGCAACCATCTGACCCAACCCTTTCCCTCCAGTTTTGCAGGTGGAGAAATTGAGACCCAGAGGGGCTAAGCAACTTGTTGCTCAGGATTACACAGCAAGATGATGGACCTCTGGGCAGTACGCCAGGTCTCCCATCCATGGCTCTGAAAATGGGGACAGAGAGAGTAGCACTTTTAGTCCTAGAGAGCTGAGCTGAAGGAGACAGGAAGAGCATGACAAGATGCTGTCGCTGGGCCAACCAAGACAAAGCCCTTTTGTTGGGCTAAAAAACTAAGACAAGAAATACGGATGTTGGGACTCTTGCTCGACAATTAGTGTCTGTGTTTTTCTTTAACCCAGGCCCTGCGGTGGCAATGCTGGCTGCCTTGAGGGGCCAACCCTTCATAGCTCCTTGAGGGTCTTGACAGGCCAAGACTGCAGAGCTTGTGGTAGGGGTGGCGAAGCCCAGCTGTCACCTCTGCTTGCCTATGTGGTTTAGAAAAAGCACCTAGAACTTGGTGTCACCCATGCTCAGCTTCCAAAGCCATCTCAGTCACATCCTAGCTTGTGAGCATGGGCAAGCACCTCCCCACTCTGCTCTTCTGGATCCTTGACTATAAGAAGAAACAAAATTTCTCCCATGCCAGGGACATTCAGCCACACACAAACGTACCATGTACCTGGCACAAACAAACCCTAACACATGTGGTTTCCTACCCTTTCCCTGCCATCTGATGACACAGAGCCAGACCCCCCCCTGGGGTGGGCTGTTGTAGCTTGATGGGGAGAGAAATTTAGTCTTTGAATGATTCAGGAGCCATTTCCTCCTGAGCACCTGAATGGTATTTTCCTAGCACATTTCTCTTCTTATTGAAAATAGGGATTAAGGTTTACCCAAGCCAAGATCAAAATGAGTTTGCCTTTCTGAATTCACAGCAGGGAACAATTTAGGGAGAGGAATGGCCAAAAATGAAGACTTGTAAATTATCAAGTCAAACCAGCCAGGAGTAGGCTCACTGAGAAGTAGACAGGGCCAGGAAGGGGGCTCCATGAGGCCTCAGAGACCAATGAGAAGCATAGAACCAGAGAACCAGCTCCTCCCAGCCTTCTGTGAGCCCAAGGGATGCCCATGGCAGGGTAGGAGAAGGAGCTGGTGGGCTACCAAGGAACTCCACACCTTGCTGTCTCTCTTGCCTTGGCCCATTCCTGTGTCTGGTAGAGTAGGGGTGTACCTGGGAGCCCCTCCACACACATATGAGCTTCTCAAGCTTCAGCCAGCCTTCAAGGACCTGTCAGGCCCCAGGTCCATGGGTCTGCTCATTCTGCACTAGTTTCTGATCATATTTTGCTCCGTTGTTCCCCACCAAGTATGAAAGTCTCTGAAAGTTTGATCCACTTCTCTATATACATCTCCCACCCTATCTTACACACACACACACACACACACACACACACACACAGAGACCAGAAAGTGTGGGATCTGGCTTGTCTGCACTGACAGCTTCCCCTTTCCCTCCATGCCATCCTGGCACCTGGCCTGCCTCTCTCAGAGAGATGGGAATGTCAAAGCCATGGTGGCCCAGGGGCTGTCCGGAACAACTGCAATCAGGACACCTCCTGGGCATGGCCAGCAGAGAGAACAAAAGAGCCCTGCATGGGGATCAGGAGGCCTGGTCCTTGCCCCACCCAGTATTTCTGCCACCAATTTGCCATATAACCTTGGGGTCTCACTGGTCCTTATTGAGTATGGTCTGTAAAAAGTAGGGGTGGCACAAGATGGCCCAAGGTGCCTTCTGGTTGTGACATCCTGAGCTCCTCAACCTTCATCACAAAGGGAGACTGAGAAGGACAACAGACAAGAGTGGCCCAGACTGGCCCGTGGGCCTGGGTTGCACAGGGTTTGGGCAATGTGAGGGCACAAGCAGAGATAATACCAAGCCCTGTCCTGCTCTGAGTCATCCAGGGAACAGTGTGGTCGTAGGGGAGGAAGGGGAAGCCTCACACACATTTAAGTGCACAGAAGCCCACTGGAAATTTAGAGCTGAGACAGAGCTTAAAGGAAAGAATGGTGTACCCTGTGTGGTTATGCAAATTGCCACTGCAAAGTCCTCTGGGAAACCAGATTACCTGTGTGAAGAAGCAGGATTAAGGGTAAGAAATGACACTGTTTCTGCTATTCTTCTTTCCAGTTCTGCAAAGCAGACTAGGTCCTTCCCACATCGCAAGGATCGCAAACCCGACAGGTGGGAGCAAAGGCACTGGAGGCCTGACTGTTGTAAGGACCCAAGAAGACCCTGCCCTTTTTGTTTTCAACAGAGAGGCCACCTCATCTCACAGTCTGCTATGGGGCTGCTCTGCCTGCTGTTCCCTGAAAGGAGGGGTATGGTGTCCTGCTCCAAGACAGTCCCCAGTGACCCAGCCTCCTGCTACACAAGCTGCTTTGTGGTTCTCTCCCATTATGTGTAACCAACAGGGGTGGGGGGCCGCTTGCAAAAGGCCAGTGTATGACTTCTGGGGCTAGGTCACTGAGGGTCACTTCCACCTTACTCCTCTTACTGCTGGGGAAAGCCAGCCGCCATGTTGTAAGGCCACTCAAGCAGTCCCAGGGAGAGGTTTCTGTGGTGAGGAACAGAGGTCACATTGACAGCCATGTGAGTGAGTCATCTTGGAGTGGACCACATCAGCACAGATTCTCCAGCCCTAATCAAGCCCTGAGATGACTGCAGCCCTGGCCCAGCATACTGGCTGTGACTTCACAAAAAACTCCAAGCCAGAGGGTCCCTGTTAGGCTGTCCCCAAATGTCTAATCCAAAGAAATCATGAGAGACAATAAATATTCATTGTTTTTTAAACCACTGTGTTTGGTGGTAATTTGTTAAATAAACATCAATAGGTAACTGATTCAAGGCATTATTTACAGTAGAGGATTCATTATTATTCTGGTAAGGTGAGACCCACAGATCAAAAGATGACTGTCATTGAAAAGACAGTTTTTTCCTCACAGGTGCCAAGAGGAAGGGGGCACACCACAGGCGACACTGAGCAGCACCAGTATGGATCAGGAGACAGAGGGAATGAAGGGGAAATACAGACAAGAGCCTTTACTGTGGTCTCCACGGGAAGGAGTGGGTGAGGTTGGGTGGGCAGGCTGAGAACTGGCTAACTGAATCGTCCTAGTGAGTTCTGGGGTGTAGTAGGCACTGTCACTGGTTGTCTGGTGCTCACCCCTGGGGTGATGAGGAATCCTTACATGTAAGAGACCCTTAAAGGAGGTAGCTGGGGTAACAGCTCTAGATGAATTGGTTTGCATGTGACAGGCACCCCTAGGAACTGGACAGCCCGAGGAGGTCCACAAGGCCCCAGAGATCCAAGGGTCAGAATACAGAAAGTGAACAGGCAAGATGAATGGAGGGGTGGGGTAGACCAGCGCCATAGGGACCCCTGCTCCATGGCTTGACTTCCTGTTCTGGGGAGCCCGTGATGTGAAAGAGCTCAATGGACGAGGCTGAGGAGGGTAGAAGGAGACTGGGTCCTTAGTGTGACTCCAAAAGACTGTAGTAACCATGGACATCACCACCCCCTCAGCCTCTCTCTACAGTGCGGTGGCCTGAAGATCTGTCCAGGGCTGCCTCCACCGTCCCCTCCACGTCCCACCCCAGCCTCACCCTGTGATCCCTACTGCCCCTTACATTGGACTCTCATTATTCCCTCTATGGACTCCAAGTCCTCACATATGCTGTTCCCTCAGCCTGTAATATCCTCAAAAGCTCAGCTAAAGGCCACCCCTCGGGGAGCTCCAGGTAGACAGACACCCACAGGTAGGGCTGGATGGCTTCACTCTCCATCTTTGCCCATAGACCTGAGTTTCCTGGAAGCAGGACCATGTCATTTATCCCTGAGCGCATGGCACTAGGCTTGCACACAGTCTGTCCCCAATAAACGGTCTGTCTTCTTGTTAAATAAATGAATGAGTGACTATAAATGAACAAATGTGGCCTTGAACAATTCATTCCCACTCTTTGGGGCTGAGTCGTTCTCCTCGAATCACCACCTCCACCATTGTCATCATCATAATCACCCCTTCCCTGTTTCCTGGCCGGTCCGTCATGGTGATCCAGTGAGGCAAAGGAAGTGGGTGGGCTTTGGAAACTGGAGTACAGTGTGTACACAGGCTTTTCCCTGCTCTGCTGGGATCCGGTATCACAGCCACTCTGCATGGCTGCCCATCCCCCTAGCCCAGGTTTCAGGGACCTACCCAGGATATTGGGGCACAAAGACGAAAAAAATTGCTCCCCTAGGATTTCCATCTCCTCCCCTCCTCTAACTTCCTTAACAGCAGCAGTAAGAGGCCTCAGCAGCCACAACCTTCTCCCCTCCCTTTGCTTTCTTCCCCTCTCTCTTTTCAACAAGCGAACTTGAGAAATGGTAAACGTTTTCCCCATTATTCAAATGGCATGGAAATTACCTACTTGGCATTCCTTTTTGACATGGAGCCTTTAATTAGCCACTGGCTCCCAGTCCCGGGGTGTTTCTCCTGCTCTGCCGCTCCCCCACTTCCTCACTCCCTTCCCTCCATTAGCATCCTAATCAGGGATGCCCAGGCTTCTGGGCTTCCAGGAAGAGAGAGAAGGGTTTTCCAGCAAGAGCTCATGCAGAGCTGGAGGGGAGAAGCCTGGCTCTGGTCTCTGCTCCTCTCACCAGCTGTCTGATGACCTTGGACTTTGGCAGGGTCACTCAGAAGCTGGGGACAGAGCAGGGATCAGATTAGGACTCTGGCCTCACCCAGGCCTCCATCTCCAGGCCACAAATTCTTGTAGACCCACACACTCACACCCACATCTCTCCCGACCCCCACCCTCCAGTCCTTCTTCTGCCCTCCCCCATTCTGAAAGTTTAGCCCCCCCCCCTGTTACTTTGGCCATTACTTAGGATTCTCCAACGCTGGGGAGCCAGGGATGTGGAAGGAGCCCTGAGAGTGAGGTCAGCCTCAGCTGGCCTCTCAAATGAATGATAAAAACAACAGCTGCCCCTGCCTCTGGGGGCCTTTACATACCTAGACTCTGATTCTCATAACAACCCTGTGGGTGGGTGTCACTGCTCCTATCTTACAGATGTGGAAGTTGAGGTTCAGTGAGAGTAAGTCGTCCGAGGCACTTGACATGCAATTAGCAGAACCAGGAGCTGAGTGTGCACCAGGTGGCCTTCCCTTCCACAACACGGTTTCCTCCTCAGACTGCAAATGCTGAATTCCCCTTTGTCCAGAGACTGAGGCCCCAGCCCGCCTCCTTCTGTCCCCAGGGAGCTGAAACCCCCACTACCCACTCACCTCCTCCCCTTGCATAGGAGGTCACACACATGTGCAGCTGTCACTATCAACCACCACCAGAGGTCCAAGAGGCTGAGCCCAGGTCACAGAGCGAGGAAGGGTCTAACTAAATCAGCAGTGGGTTTAGCTACAACATTTCTGATGAGGGCCCAGGGCTCTTATGGCTCTTTCAGGGTCAGGTCTGCAAGCTCCATCCACTTGGCTTTTTCCTCAGTTCACATCCTGGCCCTGAAACACCTGTTCCAGCACTGTCTATTACATCTGCATTGCATCAGCAGGAAAGAAAAAGTGAGGGAATAGGAGCCCCACAGCCTCTTTTAAGGACACTTCCTGGAAGCTGTGCATGTCATTTCTGCTTCCATCCCACTGTCCAGAGCTCAGCCATATGGCCATACCTACTTGCAAAGGAAGATGGGGGATGCCATCATTCAGGGTGGTTCTCAGCGGAGTTCTTATGGAGGAAGAAGAGGATGCACTTAGAAGACCCAAAGTCTCTGTCTCAAGAGCAGCTGGGCTCAGCTCCTTGTTCTAGCACCCAGGTCTGTGACAACACTGATGGTGATGGAGACAGAGCTGGGGTTGATCAGGCCCTGGATAAGGAAGGGGGGGTCCCCTGGTGACGTCCTCCACTCAGGAGCCTTGGCTGAGGCTTCTGGCAAGATCTCCACCCCAGGCAGGGGTCTGATGGCAACTAATCTCCAGGGATTGGTGTTGGTGTCTAGGGACTCTGCCCTTCTTTCTCACTGCCTTGTTCCCCCAGCCCTCTCCACAGTCAGGGAATGAAATGGAGTTCATGTCCTCTCTCCTGTTTTTCCCTGGACCCATACCTACTTGAAAGCCAGCAAATCAGGGTCCTTGTGCTAGCTTCAGCTCCACTCCAGAGTCCAGCTGAGGGGCTTGCACAGGTCCTGAGCCATAGCTTCCTCACCTGCAGCATTGGCCATTGTAACTGCCTTGTGGGACTGAGGGAAATATTGGGTCAAATGGTGCAGTGGGACACAACTGTATCCCCAGCCACTCAGGAGACTGAGCCAGGAGGACTTTAAGTTTGAGCCCAGCTTGGGCAACTTAGTGAGAACCTGTCTCAAAATTTTAAAAAGTAAAACATGAAGGGCTGGGGGTGTAGCTCAGTGGTATAACACTTGCCTAGCGTGCACAAGGCCCTGGATTTGATTCCTAGTACCAGAAAAAAAAAAAAAAAGAAAAAAAAAAGATATAACACAAGTAAAGTGTTGGCAAATACTAGGAGCTCAACTAACCTTAGTTTCTGCCCCAATTCTCCACCCAGGATAAAGACCAATGAATTGGAAAGATCAGGCAGTGACTACAACCTTCTGGCAGTAAAATTACCTGGGGTCCATAGATTCATGAGTAGATGACACACAGAGAGGCATGATATCAGCCCAGGGTTTGTCCAATTCTGGATATCTCCTCTCCTTACTTTGCCCTCTGAGCTGCCCTCCCATCTGAATTCTTGCCCACCAAGAAAAATGGTCTCGGTTTGGTTAGGGGCCCCAGCCCCTTACACCCACCCCCAAGATGCAACAATGCCATTCATGGTGCCATCCACCCCTAGAACTGATCTAGATTGTGTCCCTGCACTTCCCAGCACCATTCCAGGGCCCACATGCTCTGGGTTAGGAGAGAATCATGGTGCATGAGAGGAAGGCCCACCAGGGTTTGGGTGGGAGAACCCTGGACCCAGCATGATGGAGACTGAGGTGCCCTTTAAAGTTCTCATCCTCTCCTCCTGTCACCCAAAAGACAGGGCTGTGGTCTAACTTGTGTTGCTGCTACCGACAGTGAGGCCAAGGCCTCAATCCCCTGTACTATGACACAAGGAAGAAGAACTAGGTGACTTTCAATGTCCCTCCAGTCTGACCATTCAGCAACTCAAGTGGGGACCTAGTCCCCTTCAGCATCAGCATCCACACTCCCTGCCTTTCAACACACAACCTCCCTGTTTGGAAACCCCCAGCCATGTGCACTGGGGAACAAGTTCAGAAGGTCACCTCTGGTGGGCCCTTCTCTCCCTTGTCCTGCTCTGTGGGCCCCCTGCTGGTTTCTGCTGTCCCCAAGACTCCCCTCCCAGCCTTGATTCATGCAGCAGACCATGCAAACCTTCAAGTGAATCCCTTTTGTGTTAAGTGACCCAGAACTGGTTTCCATTGCTGGCAGGTAAACACCCCGACCTGGTCCCACACCCTGCACATAGTCCATTACTATCCCCAAATGTAGTTCTTTAACACAGAGCTCTGGCCTGGCTGCTAATTTCCTTGCTTGTGTCCTGCACATCCCCCTTTTCAGGATCAGTTACCAACATCTCTTTCTTCTCTTCCCTTTTTAAGGGAGGAAAAGAAAGAGATGGTAAATGCAGGGTGAACTATTGAGAAATACAATCTTCCAGGGAGGCCTCCTTTCTCCTCACCCCACCCCAAATTGTAACCAGCTAAACTGAGCTGCTTAGAACCAGATTGTGTTCACAGAACAGCCATTCCTGCATTGGTGCCAGGCATTGTGCTAGGCCCAGCGGGCACAGGTGAATCAAGACAGACCTTCCCAGCCCAGCTCACAGTGTAGCCTTCCCCGAGAGACGAAAATCAAAGTCATTCGGTAATAAGTGTCTCCATGTTTTATGAGATTTTGCATTATGTCAATTTGACACTGTGATATAAAGATATTAATAAAGTCTCCCTTTATATGCAAAGTTTGAAATAATATGTATCTCTAACTTTTTTTAAGTATGAAGAATGTTAAAGCTGTCAGGCCCAGTGAGTTGTAAACTGTGTTTGCGTGCTCGCCACAAAGCAGTGCCACTTTAGCCTGATAAACAGAAACACTTACCAACCTTTGTCAAGATTTGCCCTAAATTATGCAAGTTTCTGAATTATACAAGACCTTCTGGAGCATGTGTCTCACACACGACGTGACAGGTCTGGCATTCAGAGTTCTGGCTTCGTAATCAAGGAGTCAGATTTTATTTCTGGTTCCACCACTGTGTGATCTTGGGCAAAGTATGGAGACTCTCTGTGCCTCAGTTTCCAAATGTGTACTATCATGGTAACAGCGCTACCTCTAGGGGGCTTGTGAAGATAAAATGAATCCTTCTGTACAACAACATGCTCCAATCAGCATCTGCAGCCTCAGTAGCAAGTAGGATTCCACCGCATCTCGCTAAGCTGAGGGCAGGGCAGCAAGAGGTTACTGCTGTCCAGAGCTGAAGCAGGTGCAGCCTCACTTACCATGTCCCTGGCCCCTGGCAGCTACTTAGTCACATGGCTACTGGAGCCCTTCTTCACAAAAGTAGGGTCCTACGGCTGCAGCGACACCACTGCCTTCCCACATTTGAGGGCTCTTGGCACCAGCTGGACACTTGACCCTGACAGTCTCTGCTCACTTCACAGAATGCTTGCAGACACTCTAGACTTGTGAAGCTAACCCAACACTAATAGGGCCGCATCCTCATCCAGAGAAGAGAGCAGAATGGGTGACCAGGTGTCCCTGCCCAAAGCCTCTGCAGAGGCTGGCACTGAAAGCCAGCCTCTCTGGACGATTCCATCATTGTTCTAAGCCAGCCTCCTGTGATAGATGCCACCCTGGAGTTCACCCTGGGAGAGCACAGGGTGTTGCTCAACCCCACCTGGGGGCCTAGGGAGGCTTCCCCAGAGCAAGCGACAGGCACTGTGCTTCATGGTACCGAAGAGTGGCAAGGAATCCAGTGATGGGGCAACAGCAGGACGTGCAGGGGGACAGCATACGCAATGGAGAAGAGAGGAACTGGGTACATCTCAAGAGTTTCCTATAGCTCCATAGAAAGCAGGAGGAGTGTCAATCAACTCTAACTTACTCACTCGCAGGTACAGTGGCCCCTGGGGCCAGAGTCGGGGAGACTCTATAGGAGGGACTTGTCACCTTTTTTGCACTGTGGCTGCCAAAGCCTGTGGGATGCTTCTCAGCATTGTGCCTTTAAAAACGTAGTAAAGTACAAAGGATTGCAAAGGAAACCAACTTTATGAAAGTATCACCAGAAGAGTTTTTTTAATAAATGCACACTATGAAAAATAAATGTATGTTATAGTAATATACGTGCCTTTTATTAATGTACTAAATGACAAGCTCTACTGGCAGGAAGTAGTGATGAGCAAATATTGTTTTTCTAGATATTAGAACATCGGTAATATGGTATGAAAAAGCCTGTTTTCTGTTGATGACAAATCCCAGTGACTGCTAATTCTACTGTGGCTTGTCACTTACATTTGTAGTGTAAATGCTCAACTTCAGTAACGAGGTAACTTTTTCCCGGCCAAATTCACAAGGCCCCTGAATTCATTCTGCTTTCCCTTGGATGTCCAGGATGCCTGAAAAGAAATCCCTGACTTACAAAAAGGCCCAGTTTTATTCCCATGGCCCAGTGGTTAAGAGTCGCAAAGGCAGATTGCCCGCTCCAATACAACACCAGAACCTGGGGCAGGACAGCTTCCCAGTGCCTTAATTTCCTCATAACTTCAAGGATCAAATGAGTCACACGCAAAACAGAATAAAAATGCCCGCCACATAGTCAGTGCTCAATACACAAGGACAAGCTATTTGCAGTCTTATTCTTAGCCCCCAAAGACAATGGAGAGAGAAAGCCAAAGACACGGGACATTATTTACTAACTAGAGTCATGTTAATAAGCACACAAAGCACAATTAGCAGAGTTATTTCAATTCTGAGGTTCGCTCAACTATAAAAGCTTCACATTTCTCCTTCCCCGATTTCTCTTCTAATTACAACTGCGGCCGTCCATCACAGCTGCCACACGCGCTCGTGTTGGCTGCCTCTAAAGCAGTGGTTAAGGCAGCATAATGGAGAACACTGACTAATTGGTTATCATGCCCAGGATGAATGGAGTCAGGCAGGGGAGGCTGGCCAGGTCCGAGCCCTGGGTCCCCAAGCTAAGCAGCCCAGAATCTCCCGCACCCCTCTTCCCTACACTTGCCAGCTGCCCCATAGAACAGGCCACAAAAAGGCAGAGGGATCTAGAGGCCTTGGCTGGGCCATCCCTGCCTCTGACTTACTGTGTGACCATGAGTTAGCTGTTGAGTCTCTCTGAGCTGCACTTTAATCATCCCTAAAATGGAGCGAGAAAGAGGTAAGTAGGTTGATGCTCTGGTATCTTCCAGCTCCCACCTACTGTACCTTGATTATTTCTCAGTAGGTCACACTCTTCAAGTGTCTGGGCAGCCATTTCCAAATCCCCTGGGACATGCCAGCCCACCTGAGGGTGAGGGAGGGCAGGCTGAGTTTGGCAAAAACAGCTGTGCTCACCAAGTATTCCCAGTGGAACCCCATACTTCCCAACCACTTGCAGTTAGATGAGGCCACATCTGGCCAATGGGCTGTAGGCAGGAGTGACGTATATCTTTTCTAGACTAAAGCATGGGTGAGCTAGGATGTGACTGCTCTGCCATCCCTGGCCATGTTGTGGTCTTGTGGTGGGAAGGTGGACTCGGCTAAGCTACAGTCCAGCCCAGCCAAATGGGCACTTGGAGGACACCCCCGGCAGACTCCACCAAGGTAAAAAATGAACCTACTGTTGTGAGGATTTTCAGGCTCTTGTCACCATGGTATAATCTGACCTGTCTTGCCTATTTTCCCAAAAAGGGTTCAGACAATGACTTTTTTTTTTAAATAAATGACATAGGAGGTAACTGCTTCATTGTGCCAATAAGTAACGAGGAAGAGTAAACAGAGAAAGTGGACTTTCAGACAAAGAAGTTGGCTCATGGACAGCACAAGTGGTCTTCCTGCATCCCCTCCCCCAGCTTCCTGCAGATCTCCAAGCAAGAAGCTCATAACCAACCTCAATGAGCCAGAGGTGACTGAGCAGTCCCCAGGGGTGCGGCTCAGGGGGAGGGAGACCCTCGATATTATCCGAGTCTTCCATGAGATGGGTTACCAAAAAGAAAACAGGTTTGGTGAAGAAAAATTCATGAGATGGGTTTCAAGATTGAGCAGAAATGTCTGGGGGAGGCTTTACTCCAGGGTTCCCTCTATCAAGAGATGTTAGTGAACAATTGAACACAACTAGGCTTCCTCTTTACCTGTAGAAAATTTTCTCTATTAGGCATCTCCTTTTCCCCTTTCCTGGAGGCCATTCCCAAGTGTGAGCAAGAAATGGACCCTTTTTCACCTCTTTCGGGTGGAAGAACGAACAGAACTCTTGCTGCATGCTTTAAAATCACAAACTTTATGAATAAGGAAATAATTCTGGAGGCTCCCAACCTTAAATCAAAGACCCAGCACGGGCCACAGAGTCTCCAGCATGGATCATGAAGTCTCCAGCAGCACAGAACTCTAGAGTACCAGGAGTCAAAGCTGCAGAGCAGTCCTGGAAAGACCCAGAAGAGCCCAGCCTCCCATCTGCCCAGCCATCCAGATCTAACCCACCAGTGGGGCACGAGCTGCTTCTCCTGGAGGATGCCCAGATGAGCAGCCCCCCAGCCACCCCCTCTCCCGTGCCTGTGCTTCATGCCCCCACGGTGCATTCTGAGCAAGCTGTCCTCCCGCAGGAAATAAATAAATAAAGAGCATGACTTTGTGTTTGAAGGACGAGTGCCGAGTTTCCTCTCTGGGGCCTTCTCCCAGGCCTCTGTATATCACCTCCACATGACCAGGCTGTCAGGCCTGCCACTAGAGCACCGCTTGGCTGTGATAAACACAGGAGACAGTGCATTGTCTACACCCTCAAGCCCTGCAATCAGGGAGGGGTAGAAACATCCATCGAAGCCATTCCGGGATTTATGTTTGAAACTGTTTTCCTTTGTTGAGGAGAAAACAAGCAGATGTTCCTAAAGGTGAACCTTGTAAATCAGTGCACGTGTGTTGGTGCATTGTGGCTTTTGTGGATGCCTGGCTGGGGTGGGTTTTTGCACCAGCACCTGAGCATGCACAGGGACAAGCACCCACTTGCTGACTTCCCTGTAGCTCACCTTGCTTCAAATCATAGCCTTGACTCCCTGTCCAGGAAGTCTCTCCAGACTTCCCATCATTTCCAAACCCTTCATTACAATCACTGGCCCTATCTCAGCCCCCGCGGAGTTCAGATCATTCTGTAATTGTTTGCTTTCCTTCATCCCATGGACTCCTGAGAGTATTGACTGCCTTTCCCCCATCAGACCAGAAAGTCCCCCTTCAATTCCAGGACAAAAAGCATGGGTCTCCTGCTATATCGCTGCAGTAAAAAGCAAGCTGCATACTGTGACCACTCCTTCCAAAGCAGGGGAGACATGAACTGAGTCTGAAAGTCCATATAAAACATTTGTATGTACTTGCAACTTTCTGGAAAGTAAGTCCATCCCTTTCCAGTGATCCTCACATAAATCTATTCAGAGCTAGAGTGAAAACTTTGAAAATACCCAGTCCTGGAGAGACTGCAATACTGCCCCACCTGTACCCACTATATGCAATTCAAGCTAAAAGCAGCACTGAGCTCTAAAAATCAAAGCTTCCATGATGGATAACATCATCAGAGCAGGATGTCTTATTTTTGTGGATGGCTCAGTGCATACTAAGTCTCCTTAGCATACATGGGGCCCCGCGCCATTGCCTGCTATGGAGGGAAGGTAAAATCACACAGGTTCAAGGGGAGATTGAAAGCAAAGATGAACACTCATATTTTGAAGGTGGGAAAATAGAGCTGTGCCTCCCCCAGTTCCTGAAGCAGGCAGATGGGGGTTAGGCTGACTTCCCTGGAAACCCCAGCTTCCCCAACCTGGGCAGGGGTAGGTAGCAGGGCTGTTTCTGTGTTTTCTGAACTGGAATGAGACACAGAGAGAAAAACTCCATAGTACCAGACAAGCTCTGCCAGGCATGGGGACCACTGGGACCTTCCTCCCCAAATATCCACCCAACCATGTAGCAGCCTCCCTCTCAGAACGCAGGAAAGGCAAGAAAGAAACTACATTAGTCAGCTGCCCATTACTATACCAAATGCCTGAGATAGTCAACTTACAAAGATAAAAGGGTTATTTTGATTCAGTTTCAAAGGTTCCAGTTCATGATAATCTGGCCTTGTTGCAGCATGGTGGGAAACATGGCAGAGCAAAACTGCTCACCTCATGGGAGGAAAGCAAAAAACAGAAAGGGGAAGGGACTGGGACTCCACAATAACCTTAAGACACCCCACTAGACCCTATCTTTTACAGGCTCCACCATCTCCCAATAGCACCACGCTGAGAGCAAGTCTTTACCACATGGATGGACATTTAGGGAATATTTAAGATCCAACCCATAGCAGCACCTGAGATGCTCCAGGGCAGGAAGGACTCAAGACTCCAAAAAAATCCTCCACCACCTTTGAAAAAGCCATCAGTCCCAACTCTGGTTGCCCCCCATATCCCCCAAACCCACTTGGGCACCAAACACACGCTACTCAACTGGAACCCAAATTACCCACAGAAGGGGTCCAGATTCAGACGGCTTCCCAGTCCTCCGGGGTTACAGATAAGCAGGAGCCTCCAAGAGGATTCTAGGAAATGTCCAGGCTCCAAACTGGAAGTGGGGAAAACTGGTCCCAGCCTAGCAGCCCAGGGGAGGGTGTGAAGCTTGTGGGTAAAATGCCCCCAGGATGCTGGGAACCCAACAGCCCTGATCTCCTTGGGCCTTAGAGCTTTTTCTAATGGAAGAAAAGGAAGTTCTCACAGTGACAAGGTGCAGGAGATAACTGAAGATCACTGCTATTTTGCTAGATGCACAGCACACAAATAACTGCGTTTAATCCCATGCCCTGTGCATACTGCTGTGATCCTTATTTTACAGATAAGGAAAGTGAGGTGCAGAGAACACAACTGACCTGGCCAAAATCCCACAACTAGGAAATGACAGAGCTAACACACAAGGTCTTTCCATAGATTTTGTTACCTGTGCAATGATAGGGGCCTGCAGTGTCAGGCTCAGAAACCCCATGAGATACCTGGTCCAGGCTCCCCTTGGAAGAACTAGAGAAACAACTGCCCCAAAGTGCCCTCTCACCCCCACCCCAGCATTTTGTGCTCTGCACCCAAGAGACTTTCAGAGCCCAGCCAACCCCTGATCCTCTCAGCTCTGAGCCAGACACAGGGGATTAGACACCTCAAGCCCCCTCCAAGTCTAGCAGCCCCTGGGCAAGGGAGCACAACCTCTCCCTGCCACCTTAGCCCTGCAGTGCCACACTATGTCCCTAGCCCCTCCAGGTTCCTGGCCTCCAGCTGCCCAATTCCTGCCCTCCCTGCATAATGAAGTATGCATACTGATTGCATCCCATAATGACAGCTCTCAGCCTCCAGAGACAGGTGCAGAGGTGGGGAAGGCGTTGCAGAGAGCTGGAGCTGGAGAAAGGGCAAGGCTGCATCCCATTCCTGTCCCTGCAGAGGATGGGGTCTGGGGGAGGGATGGAGGTTGCTCAGCCAGGGGAGTGAGGAGGGATGGGGAGAAGGAGTCTCTGGTCTCCTGGGACCACAGAGTTGGGCTCTTGGAAGGAGCGTCCCTGCTGCCAGATCCTTCAGTCAGAATATTCTTACATAGCTCTGTGTACCGCATCCACTCCTCCAGCTGCTGCTGAAAGCAACCAAGATTCTCCCACACAGAGGCCAGGTGGGCCCAGGAGATTCCATAGAAAGGGCCACAGCCCAAAACACAGGACCCCAGCCTTGAGGGCCGACACCACCTCCTACTTGCCAGATGACCTCATAAGTCATGATCTCTCTCTGGGTCTCAGTTTCTTTGTTGGAGTTTTGTTCAGACTTGCTCACTTACGTAACAAACCATATGTGTTAACTGGTGCCAGGCTGTCCTAGGACCAGGGATCATACAGCTCTCAGGAAAGATATGGGCCCTGCTCTCAGGGAGCCAGTGTCCAGTGGAAATGATGCAGACATCTATCAAGTACCAACTGCTTAGCACGCAAATTCCCATGAAGAGATACTAGTATTACTCCACTCTCCAGATGAAGAAACTGAGGCTCAGTCATTAACCTAACGCCACACAGCAAATAAGTAGTAGAGCCAAGGCTTGACCTGTGTTTGCAATCCCTTTACTATATGGTCTCCTTGAGCATAGCTAACTAATTCAGGGCTGACTGTGCTGAGGCTCATGACCCAGCAAAGATGAAATAAATACCGAGGGTGTTCAGGAAAGAGAAGGCTTCCTAGAGGATGTGGCTTCTGACCTGAACCTGACAGAACGATTTGGACATGAAATTTAGGGAAGGGGGCACAAGAAATTCTTAAGTGAAAACCCCAACAACACTCCCTGACAACCACAACCCTTGCCACAGGAGGCAGCAGCACCCAGGCCTGCCTCTCGTGGTGGAGGGCTCCAGGACGAGATAAAGTGGGAGGGACGGAGGCTGGGAAACAGAGTCGTGCCAAGCCAAGCCTGGCTGAGCTTCGAGCAATGGGGCAAGAGAAACACCAGGGGCAGCAGGCAGGTGCCAACAGATGGGGAGGAGGCCAGGAGGATACACTACACATGAGGGGGTGCTGAGGGCACTGCACCCCCTCATCCGGAGCCTAGAAACCCCAATCCTGACCCCACACACAGTGGAACACCATGGGGCCACAAACTATGCTGTTGAGAGGATAGTTATTGACATGGGAAAATGTTCTCATATATTTCAAGTGAAAAGGCAGGTTACAAAATAGGGCCAGGGATATAGCTCAGCGACACAGTGCCTGCCTGGCAAGCGCAAGATTCTGAGTTCGATTCCCGGTACCGAAATAATAATAAAAATAATAATATGTATGGTATGATGCCATTCTTGGAGGGGGAAAAAATATCTTTAGATAAGTCTGGAAAGGTATATACCCAAGATTTCAGCAGTGGTTATCTCCAGGCAGTAGATTGTGGGGGTTTATCTTCTGTACACTTACCTATGTTTTCTAATTCTTCTACTATGACAGATACTATCTGCATAATTTTTAAGGCTTTTTTTTGTGTGGGTAACAGGGGGTCGACCTCAGAACCTCGCACGCCAGCAGGCGCCCGTGCCGCTGAGCAATATCTCCTGCCCCTTTTTCGTATGTGGGTTCCGGGAGTCGAACTCGGGCCCTCGCGCTTGCCAGGCAGGCGCTTAAGCCGCTGAGCCATCTCACCGGCCCAAGGCTGTTTTTAAAACCAAGGTAAATATATCAAAAATTTAACATGGTCCTGTGGGCAAGGAAAGAATAGGCCAGGTACCTGGATGCAGGAGAGAGGAGGAGGTGGGAGGGGCAGATTCAGTCAGGATGAGGGTCAGGTGGGAAAGAAGGGGGTGCCTCCCTAACATGACAAAGGACTTGTTATGAAGACTGGCTTTTGGGACCCTGCCTCCTCTATCTTCCGCTCCCCAAAGTCCTCAGAAAGGAGGGCTGCTGGCTAGAAGCCCACAGCTGCCTGTTAGAGGGCAGAGGAGGGGGTGGAGCGGTATGGAGCCCCAGGGAAGAGTGGGGACTGGGAGGGATAAGCTGAGGTATATGAGAGGGTAGACACCCCAGAAGGTTTCTCCAGCTGAGGAAGGTGGCCCAGGGAGGCAGGAGCAGCAGTCTGAGTGGCTTCTGAGATGCAAATGAGCCAGGTGTGTGTGTGTGTGTGTGTGTGTGTGTGTGACTCGAGATTGAACCCAGGGACTTTTCACTGAGCTACATCTCTGGCCCTCTTTTTTTTTTAATTTTGAGATAGGGTCTTGCAAAGTCACTAACATTGCCCAGGCTGGGCTTGAGCTTGCAATCCTCTAGCCTCAGCCTCCCAGAGTGCTGTGGTTAAAGGCATGTGACACCATGCCCAGGTTATCCAACCCTTTTGGCTGGCGACCCTCAGAGCTGGATAGAGAGGCCTGGCCTGTGGGGAGAGGGGAAGTCTGATGAGCTCCAGGCCAAGCGTGGAGGGGCAAGTGGCCTTCTCTGACAACCAGATGGAAATCAAGTAGAAGCCACAATGGTGACTGCCCATGTTGCTCTGATGTATTATTCTCTTTGCCCCCATTGCTCTGTCATTAGCAGTAAAATGCTTAAGATGGCCAGGACCTTCCTTGACTGGATAACAAGCAGAGCTCCCATAGGCTATTTTAAAAGGTAGCGAGTCTCCTATCCCTGGAGGTATTCAAACAGAAACTGGGCCACTATCCTGGCCTGCTCTTCAGCGCAATACATCAGAAAGGGTCAGACTCAGACCCTCACATTCCCGTGAGGCATGTGGCCCAGACAGACCTGGTGAAGGCCGGCCTTCCTTGTGCCCCTCCCCAGTGCTCAAAGATCCATGCTGACGGAGACTTGTCCGGGTACACACCAGCTAAGGCAGAAGTGAAGGGCTCTGGTCCTCCTTGCTGAACACACCTAGGGGCTGAGAGCCTGGAAAGAAAAATGCTGGATGTAAAGGGAAGTGGCAGTGATTCAGCTCCAGGCTATTGGAGGCATCCGCAAGGTCAAGGGAACTTCACATAATGAAATACAGGACCCGTTCTATTAGTCTTTTACTGAAGGCAAGGAGGTGAGGGCACGGAATGAGCATTGAGCAGTGCACAGAACCAAAGGAAACACCAGCGTCATTATTGTTCATGGACACAGGGAATCAACAAAGAGAAAGAGAGAAAGTGCTCTACAAATGTGGATAGGTCATGCGAAGCTAGCAGCTACCACTAATTGTAGTCACCCTAGCTGCCTCCCACTTACCTCTCCTCTGCAGCCTTGTGTCCAGGGGCTGCAGTTAAGTGGGGAGGATTTATAGAGAAGCAGACCAGGGCTTGTTCCTCACAGGAAGAACTTCCCGGGCCTTGGAGCCGCTCAGTGGTGAGACATGAGGCTGGGGGGGGGGCTGTGCATTGCCTGTCACAGGGATCAGTGGGGTCCCTTCCACTAGCCTCTCAGGTCCACTCTGCATCCTCACCCTGCAATGGACCCCATCACAGGCTCTGCTCTCCCTGGCCTCCAGTGGCTCTAAGAGTGGGGAGTCATGCAAAAGGACAAAGGGACATGAAAAAGGAAAGGAACTTATCTCCTAGGTTCCCTCCCCATGGCCACTCTGGCTTCTGGTCACCACTCCCTTCTCTCTCCCCTCACCACCTGAGGAGCCACGTGGTCCCATGTGGCTGCCCCACACTCTGCCCACACCTTGACAAATTGTTCCTTCGTTTAAAACCTGCCCGGAGTTATCCTAATGTGCGCATGCCATCTGGTTCCCACCGAGATCCTGACTGATACCCGGGATTCCTCATCAGACAAAAGGGTGAACGATACATCCTCTCTACGGCGGCGCACATTAAGTCGGTCCTTTCTCAAAATGTGAGTCAGATTCATTCTGCTGTCAGCCCTGTTCCGTTACTGTAGTAACTTTAGGTTATGAGCCATCATCAGTTTGGACTTGTGGCTCACAACTCCCAAAACCCTTGCTCCCCTTGCTCTCTTGTTCTACAGATAGAGAAACTGAGTCCTAGGATCTTACCCAAAGTCACAACCCAACATAGAAAGCCAGGAACCCACTAAGGTACCTTCTCTGAGCTGAACATCCACCTGGGTCTTGCTGTCCTTCCTTGTCACCCCCCCACACCACTGAGGCTTCAGCCCCTTTGCCCCCATTCCCTCCCCTCGCTTCTCCTTGGTGGGGGAGCCCCTTGGGGAAAATGATGAGGTTTTTATAGCATTCTGTGGTAAGTGCTTAATAACTCTCCAGCTTCTCATGGGCTGGGATAATTCACAGTAAAATATGACTTTTCATTTATCATACTGAAGGGTAATAAATACTTCCCAGTGAAGCTTGGGGACCAAAGAGGGTGGAGTGAGAAGCCACCAGATGAGGCTCCAAACTGGGTTTTGGGGTTCAGGTCCATGGCAAGTGGACTTGGGCTGAGCACACTCAAGTCTCAGAGGGACCAGAACCCAGGGACCAGGAAGACTCACAGCATAATGGGAAATTATCAGCCAGGCAACACCTCAGCTCCCCACCAGCTCTTCCACCATTTCTGGACAATAGACTCCCTTCCTCTGGGACCAAAGGACAGTGGGGCCTTTGTCCGAAGATCCAGGTGGCTGCCCTCTGCCTCTTCTGACATCCAGCTCTCTTCAACTGGTCTTGATGAGCTACAGTGCCCCCCGCAACCTTTCCATTGCTACTGGCACTGTGCTAATAATTGGACCCGTGGGATGTTTTCAGATTTTCCACAACATATAATAGTCATTATAGCTCCCATTAATGCGGCATCTGCCACGATCAGGAGCGTTTGCTCATTCGGTTCTCAAAACCACCCATGCCTTGTTGCTACTCCCTGCTCTCAGGCGAGGGCGGTGACATTTAAGGTTTGAATGACTTGCCCAAGTTCACATTTTTGATAGCATGGTCGTATCACACCTCCTCACCTCAGTCTGGCCAACTACAGTCCCCTTGTCTCAATGGGCCTGCGTCTCAGGTGGCTGCCCCAGATGCAGATCCTGAGACAAGGATCTGAGTAGAGAGATTTGTTTAGGAGGTGACCCAGGCAAGCGGGACCAGGGGAGATAGGGGAAAGAAAGGAGCCAATGAAGATTGAGCATGAGCAGGTTTCCACTGAGGGCATCTGATGGGCTCAGGAGACAGTGTGACAGACCTCAGTAAGCAGGGGAGTGGGGGTGTGCGGCCACCACTCCTGCCACTCACAGCAGAGAGTGTGGATGCACTTTGCTGAGGTGGCTGAGCAGTCTCCGTGGCCAGAGAAAGCCTGGGCAAGACGTCTCAGGCTGGCAGGTGATGGCCATGAGTCCCATGTGCATGGAATTGGTGAGTGCCAAGCAGACCCGGCAGAGCACTGACAGTATCTGCCTCCCTGCCTAACTGGCCTCCTGCGTCACTTGTCTGGACAAACTAGTCTCTCTGTCTTGGTCTGGCACCACTGGACACATCCAGACAAGAAGCACTTTGTGCCTCAGCCCATACATCAAAGAGCAAGCTAGGAAAATGTTCCTGCCCCCAGGAAGGATACTTGTTACAGAGCCACCAAGCTTGGGTTACCTGTGACTCCCCACACAGACCCAGGGCAGGGTCTGATGCAGCACAGGTGCTCAGGGGACTCTGAGCATGCCAAATGCATCTCCCCAGGTGTGATTTCCAGTGAGGGCAGCTCCTCTACTGGGGATACCCTGATTCCTAGCCCAACCTTGCAAGGACAGGCATCAAGTGCTGGCCAGTTCCCCAGCCCCTTAGTCAGCCTCTGTGATTCTCCAGGGAGCAGGCTCCCCTCACAACACAGAAGACACAAGTGGGGGACAAACTCAGACAGAAGGGCAAGGTGGAGCATGGAGACAGTAGCCAGAGCGAGGTCTGCAGACCAGGGTTCCAGTCCTGAGCAGACACTGCTCCGTGCCAGGAAGACTCGGGAGCTCTTGGCAGTGGATGCTCAGGGATGGGGCTGAGTCCTGGGTGAAGAGGCTGCACGTGACAGAAAGAAAAGTTTTGTTCCCACAACCTCATTATGCATTTATCTTGGAAGCTGTGGCCACTTGCTCCCGGTCCCCTCCACACATACCCTCCTCTTGGCAGGAACTATTCTGGAATGCTTTTAAGAAATCCATGTAGTGTAATAATCCTCAAAGCACCTTACATGACATGAGAGTCCCCTCCTCCAAGAAACTTTCCCTGATAGCCCCTCTCCGTTATTTCCAATGAGAAAGACGCTCCTTGGTAGCCTTCTCTATCCACTGCAGACTGCCACCTAACTGCTGCCTCCCCTACTTAACTGTGAGCCCCTGGGGACTGTCTGAGTCATGTCTCAGCGCGTGTGCACATATACATAGGCACACACACACACACACGCTGCCCAGGGCCTGACTCAGGTAGGGCTCACTCCTGCATGGGCAAATGTGTGTCTAGTAATTGAATTGACAAATTGATTCGTGAGCAGAGCCATAACCCGACTTGAGAAATTCTTTCGCCCAGCAACCAAATGAGATTGTGGACAACAGCAGATGAACTTAGTTAAGCAAAGCCGGCAGCTCAGGGTGGCCCTACTTGTTTCTCTTCCCTCCCTCACCCAGCCTGGAAAGTCCACAGCTACTTCCTTCCTGAAGACTCTGTACAGAGATGCCATGAACTTCCAAATACCCATTCAGGAAGAAACCTTGGAGGATGGAGGCTGAGCATCTTACCTCCCTGAACACTCCTGGGACAAAAGCGACCTCTACCAGGCACGGTGGTGCACATCTGTAATCCCAGCACTCAGGATGCTGAGGCAGGAGGACTGCTGCAAATTAGAGGCCAGTCTGGGTTACATATTGAGCCTAAATTACACAGTGAGACCTCATCTCAAAAAACAAAAACAGGGGGCCGGTGAGATAGCTCAGAGACATAAGCGCCTGCCTGGCAAGCGCAAGGTCCTGAGTTCGACTCCCGGTACCCACATTAAAAAAAAGCAGCCTCTGTCCACCCTCCTGCTGTTCTCTCCACTCCCCTCCTGGCCAACCTCAGGTTTAAAAATGGACCAGATAACCCCATCACCAACAGTGTTTAACCCTCTGATTCAGAAATTCTCCCAGGCCCTGAGGGACCATCACAACGCACTACTCTTCAGGGTCAGGGTGCGCATGAAGCGGTGTCTCAGAAGGGAACGCTGGAGCTCCGAGGGCTCAACAGCTCTCCAACAGTCACTCAGCAGGTTTATAGCAGAACAGGAACCTGAGTCATGGGTCGCTGTCTCCTGCCCCTGACCCGTGGACCACCCTGCTCCTAACTCAGCCAGACAAGACGGGAACATTTCCATCTAGAGGCAAGCAGGGATTTGCCTCCAGCTGCCGGAGATGCTCCTCAAGCCTCCCACTCCCCATCTGAAGCACAGAGCAATAAACAATCTGTGACATTTCTTGCCTTTTGGAGTGGATTTCTTGCTTAAGAGGATATGTGGGTTTCTGAATAATTAAGTACAACACTCAGCTTCCAGGGCCCAAGACTCCAAAAGACACAGAGAAGCCAGGCAGAATTTTTCCACCAGCAACCAAGCCTGAGAGAGCCCAGGAAATGTGCAGCTCCCATCTGAGGCCCAGACAGACCTGGGCTCCACTCAGAGCAAGGAGTCCAGGCTGTCAGGGCCTCCAAGGTAATCTGGGCCCAATGCCCCATTTCCAAACAAGAGAACTGAGGACCAGAGAGGGGGTTCACCTAGGACCCAAAGTCATGAGAAAATAAGAAAGGGCTTAGCTATAGCCCAAATATCATGATGAGCTGATCTCTACTTCTTTCTAGACGTGTTGCCCTGGACAAGTCACTCTATCTCCATGAATCTTAGTTTTCCTCACTTTCATGTGGGACTAATAAAACCTTACACATTTTGATAAGCCCCGGCCCTACAGATGGAGAAATAAGCGGGTAAGGAATACAGAAGCTACTTGTGAATTTCAGATAGATGCGCAAGGATGGGCTTTAAAGCTGGGCCTCCTGCTTCTGGTTTCCAGCATTGTTCATTGTTCTCTCTCTCTGTCTTTCTCTCTGTCTCTCTCTGTCTCTCTCTCTCTCCCTCCCTCCCTCCCGCCTCCTCTTCCTTTCTTCTTCCTTCCTCCTCCTCCCTTCCCTGCTACCTCTCTCCAAGAAAGGACTAAAGGACATGTTTAAAAAGCAGCAGGAAAACAAGGTCAAATTAGAATCGAGCGAAGTGCCAACTTCAGAGGAGCCACAGAACTCAACAGAGGCAGCTTGCGGCGCAGGTTCCTGGAAGAAGCGCAGGGTTACAGGTTGGCAGACTCGAAGCGAGTTGCATCAGGGGCTCAAGTAAGAGCTCCAGCACTTCTTTGCTGCTGACTATGTGCCAGCACAAAGCTGCACTCCACACGTACTGTCACCTTCAGCATTCACAGCAATCCTGTAAGTACTTTGAGATAAGTACTTTTGTCCTCATCTTACAGAATGAGGAAACTGAGGTTCAGAGCAGTTAAGTAATTTTACTGAAATCACACAGCTAGAAAGTGATGGAGCCAGGATTCAACAGTGGTCTGCCTCAAGCCTACAATCCTCAGCCCTCTGCTTTTCTGCCTCTTTGGAGCATTACAAGAGGTTCCTCTGAACCCTGGGGACTCCATGCAGCTCCAGAACAGCACAGCAAGGCCTGTGCAGACATCCCAGATTATAAGTCATAGAAGATAGTTCACACACACACACACACACCCACACACTCACTCACTCACCTCACAACACTACCCCTGCTTCTAGACACAGAAAAAAGGCAAGGAGTAAAGAAGAAGAAAGATACTGAGTAACGTATCTGTTTTACATTCTCAGGACAACAAATGCAGCTGCATAAACCACGCGGAGGCCAGGGAGCAGCAGCGATGCAGAGGGCAGCTGGATCCCACTTGTCATCTGCACCTGCACCTAACAGATGCCCCCACTGAAGGTGGCGAGTCAGCTGCCCTTCTGCAGCGCACAGCCCCCTGCCCTGCCCTGCACCCTGGGAACAACAACTCCCTGAGCCCAACAGAACTGCTTCTGCTCCCCCGCCAAAGGCCGCTGGAAGAGATCCAGGAAACAGTGGTTAGATAGGAGTCTCAGGCAAGACAGGACCCCCACCAGGGCTGAAGTCCCCAAGGTCAACAAGGCAGCTTCCAGCAGCCTCCGCTCTTCCTGTAACCCTTCCTCTGAGGTCATGGCACTCTGGAACTGCGTGGCCCGATGAGGGGACCCACGTGGAGTTCAGAGTGGGTGGGCATGAACTTTGGTGATGTCCTCATGCACTAATCCCATTTCACACACAAAGACCCAGGTCACCAGGGACATTAGCAGCAGAGCTCAGAGGAGGACAGAAGCTCCCAGCTCCTGGCCCAGTGCTCTTCTGTCTCGCCATCCATCCCTCCAGCTCCTGGTAGAACTCTGTCATCAGTCATCATTCCCGGATCCCCCTGAGCTTGAAGCAGAGATGCTCTGGCAGCTCCCCCACACTAGGGCTGAACAGCACAGGTAGAGCCAGGCAGCCTGGTGCAACAGAAGTGACCTGGAACCCTAGCACTAGACTGTCCTGGCCTCCAGTCTCAGCTGGTGACTGTCTTAGTTACCCAATGCTACACAGTAGTTACCCCCAAACTCAGCAGCTTACAGCAGCGCATGTTCATTATCACACAGTATCTGTGGGTCAGGAATCTGGGCCCAGCTTAGTTGGGTCCTCTGCAAGCCATGGTTTTCCACAGCACTGTGATCAAAATGTCAGCCTGGGGGGCCGGTAAGATGGCTCAGCAGCATACACGCCTGCCTGGCAAGCGCAAGGGCCTGAGTTCAACTTCTGGAACCCACATACGAAAAAAGGGCCGGTGATATCGCTCAGCGGCACGGGCGCCTGCTGGTGGGTGAGGTCCTGAGGTTAACCCCCGGTACCCACAAAAAAAAAAAAAAAAAAAATGTCAGCCTGGGGTCTGCAGTCTCATGGCATGGCTCGATTAAGGAACAATCTACTTCCAGGCTCACTCACACGGCTAGGGGCAGGATTTTGTTTCTTTCAGGCTGTTGCAATGAAAGGCCCAGTTCCCTGCTGCACCAAAGCAAGTAAACCAAGAGGGCAATGTAGCTGGGTGTGGTGGTGCACACCTGTAATCCCAGAGCTCTAGGAGGCTGAGGCAGAAGATGGCAAGTTCAAGCAATTTAGCAACTTTTTAAGACCCTGTCTCAAAAAAAAAAAAAAACAAAAGTAAAAGAGATTGGGATGCATCTCAGTGTGAAGGCCCTAGGTGTAACCCCTAATACCCCACTCCCCTAAAAAAGAGAGACAGAGAACAATGTAGAATCTGTAAAACTAAAGCCACAACCTTTTGCAACCTCATCACAAATGGGACAACCCCATTCATCATCTTTCCTGTATTCTGTTGGTTGCGATCAAGTTACTAGGTCCAGCCCTGGTTCAGAGAAGCAGAATCTCACAAGGGCATGAATACCAGGAGGCAGAGATCGAAGGGAACAACTTATAAGTCACTCAACCACAGCCATTGCTCTCTTGTGTCCTTGGCCACATTCTTCAACCTCTCTGAGTATCAGTTTCCTCCTCCATGCTCCAGAAAATGGAGAGAGACTGTGCTCAGCTTTGTGCATGTAGAAGATGCCCAAGAAATGGTGGGTATTATTCTTCCTGGTGCTATCAATAGACCAGGAGGCAGGGACAGGTGTGCCAGGCTGACCAACAGCCAGGCATGCACAGAGACACAGGTGCACCTGAACTCAGTGCAAGGATGGAGGGTACAGTGCATGAACCATCCCAGTCTAGGGAAAAAAGACTTGCTTGAGAAGCCAAGGAAATCCTTTGCTTAGTTGGAGTCTGGTGGCACTCGAGACCTAGAAAAACCAGGGAATGAGCCACACAGAGCTCCCCCGATATCCCAGCTGCACACAGACAGGGACATGGAGATCCAAGGAGCTGGCTTTCTCCACAAGGATGTGAAGGGAGCCACTGCTGGGGCCCTGCCACCCTGGCAGGCTCATTATGCTGGACACTCCTCAGTGGGACATTGCAATCCAGGGGAGTTTGCCTATACCCAAGTGTGGCAGTAGGTGCCTAGCTAGAAGGGACGAGGGCTTTATGGGAGAGCCTCCACTTGGCCCTGTTAGGAACAGCTACCTCATTAAAACTGTAGCCACTTGCTGTAGGCTGCTAGCCATGGAGAAGGAAAAGACCAGAATCCTAGACAACCTAAGATCAAGCGCCCTAGAGGATTACAGATGGGCATCAGGCACCCACGAGCCCTCCGAAATTATGTACAAATGTATATGTCTCTGCACATTTTGCAGAGAAATAAAAATCTGCCACAACTCCAAACAGATTAAGAACATAGATCCAGTCAACTCTCCCATTTTACAGATGAAGAGACTGGGACTCGCCCAGCCATACAGCTGTACTGTGAGAGAAGACAGAGAGAAGCCAGGCCTCAAGACCACCCATTTCCCTCCTGCTTTAGGCGGAACCGAAGCCCCCTGCACCCAAAGAAGTTTAAACTCTGCAGCCTCTTGATAAATCAGAGACGTCTTCAAACGATGCTTAATTATTTTGCAAAAGAATCACTTTAGTGGGCCACATGCAACTTAAAGGATGTCTAATAAAATCTCACAAGCTCTGGGCCTTCAGCCCCCTCCACACACTCACTCCCTTTGTAATTTCTCCTGATCCCACGAACATATAGCATTTGTTACCGTTTCATTAGGAGCCCTGCTGCCCCCATGTTATTTATGAGCTTGCTATTTATTGAAAATTGTATTTTTGAGGGGGAAGAAAGGAGGGGGATGATGTTTATCACAGAGAAACCTTGGCAAGAAAATCAGTGACATTTCAAATCCCTGCTCCTGGAGAGACTGAATGAGCCCCCAGTCTCCAGATTTAAAGCCTAAGTAGAAGTTTTGTTCCTGGGGAGTCATCTGGCAGCTCTTCTGTGCCTCAACTGTCTTTAGGAAGAGACAAAGTGTCTTACGATCGCCTCCTAGATCTGACCTTTGTCTGTCTTCCAAAAAGAAAACAGAAAAGAAAACGTGTTTCATTCTATGTAATATATGCTTAAGGTTAAAAACAGTACCCAGCTAAACTACTTCCTACCCCCGTTCTGTTCCCCCTTAAAAAGCCACATCTAACTCTTTAAAATGTCTCAGCGTATATTTGCCTCCGTTTTTCTCAATAATAAGCTTCTGCAGATATTTCTTGATCCATCAATTTTAGACACAATCTATTGACTTACTGCTACCATAGACAAGGATTTATCTCACCCCTGCCACCTCTACCCCCTCCTGCCATATCTCTATTTTCAATTCTTCTGCCGGTTACCTTTGTGATCTTCCATCCTTCAGAGATGCACTTTGTAAAAAGAAGATATTAGTACTCCCATCCTTCCCTTCACCTCACCTCTCCCAGCTTTACCTCCTAATTCCTGACAGCCACGTTTCTACTCTTGTAAAAACTAAAAATATTTACCCTTATTCTACTACCATAATAGATCTCTCGGATTGACTGTAAGAGTGAAAATCACTGAAAATATCTCCACGATTGTGCCTAGGTTAAGGCTGTTCAGTGCAGACCCAAGTGTGTACTTGATTATGGTTTTCTTTGGGTACAGGTACGTGTGTGTGCGTGTGTATGTATGTGCACGCATGTTTATAAATTCTGAGTTGCCTTTCTTTATCTTTATGCTTTGTCCCAATTGTCTTTATCACAGGCACAATTCTTTTTATAGTAGATTCTTCTTTTAGAAGGGTACTATAAACTGCATGTGGTGACACACGCCTATAATCCCAGCACTCGGGAGGCTGAGGCAGGAAGATCGCTGCAAATTCGAGGCCGTCCTGGGCTACAAAGTGAGTTCTAGGCCAGCCTGAACTGCATAGTGAAATCCTGTCTCAAAAAGACCAAAAAAAAAAAAAAAGTGTATTCTAGCCAGGTATGGTGACACACGCCTGTAATCTCAACACTTGGAAGGCTGAGGCAGGAAGATCTCCACAAGTTTGAGGCCAGCCTGGGCTACACAATTAGTTCAAGGCCAGCCTGAACCATAAAAAAACAACAAAAAAGAACTGTATCCTACCCAGCCCCCTCTTCATCAAGGACCCACCCGCGGCCCCCAGGCCTCTGGCTCCAACGTGGACCTGTTGCTTTTAGGTCAGTGCACAGATCTTGTCCTGGCACTCGGCCCTGCCCTTCTGGGGTCCACCTGCAACTATTTTGCATTCCCAGTCCTCCTCTTTCTTGGTTTACTCCCTCACTTATTGTAACATATCTTCAAGTTGCTTCCTTTAAAAGGACTTATGGGAAATAAATTTTATTAGTCCTCGCAGCTTGAATAATGGGTTGGTTGGATATAGAAATCCTAAATCAGAAATCAGTTCTTTCAGAACTGTGAAGGTATCCGGTGTTGCTGATGAGGGTCTGACGCCAGTTTGATTCTTATTGCTTTGCAAGAGACCTGATTTTCCTCTTGGAAATCTTGAGGATGTTCTTTTCTCCTGCTTCTCTTCTGACTCACAATGAGATACAAATCAGTGTGGGCTCTTGTCATTATGTTGGGCACTTAAGGGGCCCTTTCTTTTTTAAGTTGGAACTTACATGTAGTTCTGTTGTAAAGTATACAAACATATGTCAAGATAAAAATGTCTTCACTGCCTCAATGAGTCCCTTCACACCTACTCTCTGCAAGAGCTTTCCAAGAGTGGCCACTATTCTGACCTTTATCACTATAGATCAGCTTTGCCTTTTTAAAATTTCATATGGACTTTTACAGTAAGTGCACTTTTGTCTTCTGGCTACTTTTGCTCAACATTATATCCCTGACCTTCATCCATGTTACTCTATCTAGAGGTTGTTGGTTACTTTTCATTGCTGTATAATATTTCATTGTGTGCATATACTCCAATGGATTTATACAAATGTTGATGGACATTTGGAATTTCCCCATTTTAAGCTATTACAAAAATGTTTCTATAACATTCTTGTAAGTGTCTTTAGCAAAAATAAGTGTTCACTTTCTTTGAGTCTATATCTCAAGATAGAATTGTCGGATCATAGAATAGGTGTCTTAGTTACTTTTCTCTTTGTTGAGACAAATACCCGATGCCCAAAGTTAAAGGGGGAAAGGTTTATTTAGCTCACAGTTTGTAGAGGTTTCAGTCCATAATTGGCTGGCTCCCAGGTAGGGTGGCGGGGCAGAGGGATAACTGTTCATGGCAGCGGAAGATACCAAAAGCAACAAGAGCAAAATGGGGAAACAAGACTCTTTCTGCCCCTTTTATCTTATCCAGACTGCTGGGATTAATGTGGTGCCAATCCAATCAGTAGACTGGTCTAGCAATCACCCACCCTTAATCCCAACACCCTTGATCCCAGCATTGAACTATGAATCAATCACAAACTCTAGATGCAGCTACCTCCAAAAAGCTCCATCTAAAAGTGCATGAGGCTTTGGCGGGGGGCATCTAGACACAAACCATAACAGTAGGTATATGTCTAGTTTTTGTAGATTCTGCCAAACAGCTTTCCAAAGTGACTGCACAAATTTAAGCTACCACCAGCAGTGCTGAAGAGCTCCTGTTGCTCCAGATTGTTGCTAATACTTTCAGACATTTTATTTTGGTGGTTCTCATAGGGATGTCATGGTATTTCCTTGTGGTTTTAATTGCCATTTCCTTGATGACTAATAGTATTGAGCACCTTTTAATATGTTTATTCACCATTTTCATACTTCTTTCATTGACTTACTTTGTAAAGTGCTTATTCAAATCTTTTGCTCATTCCTAAAAGCAAAAGCTTCTTGTTTTATGAACTTGTAGAATGTTTTTATATATCCTGCATACAACCCCTTTGCTGGATATATACAGAGTCCACCAAAAAAATGTATACTTCAGGAAAAGGAAAAACTTGTACAAATATTTTAATACTAAATTTATTGAGACTTCATGAGATGAATACAAGTTACCTTCAGCCTCTGCAATTACAAGAGGTGCTTAAACTGGTGCCCATTAGCTTCCAGACATTTATTAGTACGGCGAACTGCTGAAGGGTGTATACATTTTTTTTGGTGGACTCTATATCCAGGAGTCCTGCTTCCCATGATTCCTCATGCTCATTCTCTTTCACACTGTTTAAGTCTGGATTCTGCCCCAGTATCCACTGCACTCAATCTATCTCTGTCTCGTCTTTTTCTCTGCCTACCCTTTGTATGCAAGTGTGTGTGTGCCTTACATGAAAACAGAACCCTAACCTCCTGCTAGGTACCAGACCTTCCTACAGGAAATAAAGGGGTCAATCTAGTGCCATTGTCCCCCAGTTCCCTAACTCCCTCCCACCATTCCTACACTTGCCACTTAGGGATGAAAGATGAAGTAGAGGGGACGAAAGCTGGGGGAAAGGGAACATGAATGACAGGAAGGACAGGCCCAAGAGCTGTGTCCTGGACCAGAAGTGGGGGGACAAAATTGAAACCATTAAAACTAGCACCTTTGCTCAGAAGCCTCCTATCTCAACACCCGACTCAGCTCTGTGTCTTCCTTACACCTCCTGGAAGCAAAATAATGTAAAAGATCCTTGGAGGTAACTAATCTGCCCTACAAAGAGAAAATGGGAAAGACTTAGGCTACAGGGAAAGATTCAAATTGAAAATGCTCAGGGGGCCCCATTAATAAAAACAATTCATCTCCTTATTGAGCAATCCCAGAACAAAGAGGAGAAATTGCTGAGTCCCAGGCTGAGTAGGGAGGAGGGACAGGAAAAAGTGAAACAGGGACAGGTTGACAAACCAGGCTAGAACCACAAGTGCCTCTTCAAGTTTCTCCAGAGAAACTTCTAGATCTGTGATTTTGATGAACCCTGTGATGAGGTCAAAACCAAAGTTCCCCTCGGCTGCTTCCCATGGCAAGTCTCCCAGCCAGACCTGAAAATTTCCTTCCATGGGGTGGGCTGCCCAGAGCCCTTGGTTCAGCGGGCATCTCCTACAATTCCCAGATTTGCCCATACCAAGAAAGGGCGGGGCACTGACATTGCAATCTCATCATGAGCTGTGATGGCTACTTTGTCCCTTATCTAAATAATCTCCAACAGTCCAGTGATGGTAATAATAAAATAACGAGCATTTACTGAGAGCTCATTATACACTAGATGCTGTGCTTTATCTCATTGTCCCTCACAATGAAACTGAGAGATAGAACCTATTAATAACCCCATTTTTCTTTGGTAACAGCTTTGCTGAGATATAATTCACATACTGTACAATTCTCCCATTAAAGGGCATAGATTAATGATTTTTAGTATAGTCACAGAGTTGTACCACCACCATCAATTTTAAAACATTTTTATCAACCCCAAAAGGAACTCCACCCCCTTTATTCTTTTTTACTTTTTATTTTTTTAATTAATTATTTTTAAGACAACAAGTAAACATTCTCATGTATTAACAAACTTGAGAATTAGAGAATGTACAAATACCTTTTGGAGAAAAACATTACTCAGTATAAGATTAAGCCATGTAAAAGCTAGGTAAAAATAGAAGACTAAGGAATGGAATAGTCACAGTGAAATTGCATTTTCACACTAGGGAGACAATACGATGTTTACAAATGTGCATCTGGTTTGTTTCGCTTGTGAGTATTTTCTCGAGTTGCATCCATTTACCTATAAAAGTTTCCAGTTTATCTTTCTTTATGGCTGAGTAGTACTCCATTGTATAAAAATACCACATCTTTTTTATCCATTCCTCGGTTAATGGGCATTTGGGTTGTTTCTACGATCTAGCTATTACAAATTGTGTTGCTATAAACATGGGTGCACATATATTGCTGTGGTACGATGTTTTTAATTCTTCTGGGAAGATACCCAGAAGGGGAATAGCTGGGTCAAATGGGACCTCCAATCCCAGTTTTTTGAGGAGTCTCCACACGGATTTCCACAGTGGCTGCACCAGTCGACGCTCCCACCAATGGTGGAGAAGTGTTCCTTTTTCTCCACAGCCCCTCCAGCATTTCTCATTAGTTGATTTCTTGATAATAGCCATTCTTTCTGGGGTGAGATGGAATCTCAGTGTTGTTTTAATTTGCATCTCTCGAATGACTAGCGATGTTGAACATTTTTTCATATATTTATTTGTCATTTGTATTTCTTCATCTGAGAAGTGTTTATTCATCTCAGAGGCCCATTTTTGGATTGGGTCTTTAAATTTGAGAGGTCTGATTTTTTTGAGTTCTTTGTATGTTCTTGATAGTAATCCTTTGTCTGAGGAACAGCTGGCAAACATTTTTTCCCATGTTGTGGGTTGTCTCTTCACTCTGTTGGTGGTTTCTCTTGCTGTGCAAAAGCTTTTTAAGAAGATGAGATCCCAGTTGTTGATTCTTTGTGATAGTTCCTGTGCCATTGGGATTTTATTCATAAAGTCTTTGCCTACACCAATGTCTTCAAGAGTTTTACCTATTCTATTTTCCAGGTGATTTAATGTTTCTGTTTTAATATTTAGTTCTTTGATCCATTTTGAATTTAGTTTAGTGCACAGTGAAAGATATGGCTCTAATTTTAATCTTTGGCATGTGTAGAGCCAATTTTTCCAGCACCATATATTAAAGAGGTTATCTTTCTTTCAGGGAATGTGCTTGGCACCTTTGTCAAAGATAAGGTGGCTTGGTATGTCTGGAGTTGTTTCTGCATCGTCTAATCTGTTCCATTGATCTTTGGGTCTATTTTTTTTGCCAATACCACGCTGTTTTTATCACAGTAGCTTTATAGTATAATTTCAAATCAGGGATTGTGATGCCCCCTGCCTTGCTTTTGTTGCCCAGAATTGCCTTTGCTATTCTAGGTCTCTTCTGGTTCCAGATGAATTTTAGGATAGTTTTCTCTAATTCTGTGAGATATGCTGTTGGAATTTTGATTGGAATTGCATTAAATCTGTATGTTTGTTCTTCCGACTCAAGAGCAAGGGATATCTTTCCATTTTCTGATATCCTCTTCAATATCCTTTTTCAGAGTACTGCAATTTTCAGTGTAGAGGTCTTTTACCTCCTTTGTGAGATTGATTCCTAGGTATTTCATTTTTTGGGATATTATGGTGAAAGGTGTTGTTTCCCTAATTTCTCTTTCAGTGAGTTTGTTATTCATGTACAGGAAGGATACTGATTTTTGAGTGTTGACTTTGTATCCAGCTACACTACTGAATTTGCTTATTAAATCTAGCAATTTTTTAGTGGCGTTTTTGGAGTCTTCTATGTAGAGTATCATGTCATCTGCAAATAATGATAATTTAACTTCTTCCTTTCCAATCATTATTCCTTTTATTTCTTTCTCTTGTCTAATTGCTCTGGCTAAAGTTTCCAGGACTATGCTGAATAAGGGTGGGAACAGTGGACATCCTTGTCTTGTTCCTGATTTTAGAGAGAAGGCTTTCAGTTTTTGTCCATTTAGTATGATATTGGCTGTTGGTTTGTCATAGATAGCTTTTATCAGATTGAGATAAAGACCATCTATTCCAATTTTCTGTAGGGTTTTTATCATGAATGGGTGCTGGACTTTGTCAAAAGCTTTTTCTGCATCTATTGAGATGATCATATGATTTTTGTCCTTGGTTCTGTTAATATGGTGTATTACATTTATTGACTTAGGTATGTTGAAACATCCCTGCATCCCTGGGATGAATCCAACTTGGTCATGGTGTATAATCTTCTTGATTATTTGCTGCATTCTGTTTGCCAGTATCTTATTGAGGATTTTTGCATCTATGTTCATTAGGGAGATTGGTCTGTAGTTCTCTTTCTTAGTTGGGTCCTTCTCTGGTTTTGGTATCAGGGTAATGTTTGCTTCCAGGAATGAATTTGGGAGTATTGCTTCCCTTTCAATTTTATTAAAGAGTTTGAGAAGTAGTGGTGTTAGGTCTTCTCTAAATTTCTTGTAGAATTCAGCAGTGAATCCATCAGGGCCTGGGCTTTTCTTTGTTAGTAGGTTTTTAATTACATCTTCAATTTCATTGATTGTTATTGGTTTATTTAGGATTTTTATATCTTCTTGGTTGAGCTTTGGTAATTCATATGTATCTAGGAATCTGTCCATTTCTTCTGCATTTTCCATCTTATTAGAATACAAGTTTTCAAAGTAGGTATAGATGATCTTCTGGATTTCTGCAGGGTCCGTTGTGATATCACCCTTTTCATTCTTAATACGTGGATTTGAGTACTTTCTTTTTTTAATAAGGTTGGATAAGGGTTTGTCGATTTTATTTAATCTTTCAAAGAAACAACTCTTTGATTCGTTGATTCTTTGTATTGTTTTTTAGGCTCCAATACTTTAATTTCTGCTCTGATCTTTATAATTTCCTCCCTAGTACAAGCTTTTGGCTTAGACTGCTCTTCTTTTTCTAGAAGTTTGAGGTTCACCATTAGGTTGTTTATTTGTGCTTGCTCTGTTTTCCTGATATAGGTATTTAATGCTATAAATTTCCCTCTTAGGACTGCTTTCACTGTATCCCATAAGTTCCGGCATGTTGTACTGTCATTATCATTCAGTTGCAGAAACTGTCTAATTTCTTCTTTAATTTCATCTGTGACCCATTGGCTGTTCAGTAGGGTGCTATTTAATTTCCATGTGTTTAGGAAGTTCTTGTGGTTTCTTTTACCATTGATTTCTAATTTCATTGCACTATGGTCTGATAATATACATGGGATAATTTGCATTTACTTAAGCAGGTTCTATGAGCTAGTATGTGGTCTATTTTGGAGAAAGTCCCATGTGCAGCTGAGAAGAATGTGTATTCTGATGTTGTGGGGTGGAACACTCTGTAGACATCTATTAAGTCCATTTGTTCCAAAGTTTGGTTCAGTTCTAATATTTCATTATTGACTTTTTTGTCTAGTTGATCTGTCTTTTTGTGTAAGTGGAGTATTGAGATCCCCCAATACAATTGTATTAGTGGTGATTTTTCATGTCCATTAATATTTGTTTTATATAGTTGGGTGCACTGGTATTTGTTGCATATATATTTATGATTGTTATCTCTTCCTCTTGGATTGTTCCCTTTACAAGGATGTAGCGACCTTCTTTATCTCTCTGAATCATTCTTGGCTTGAAATTCACTTTGTCTGCAAAAAGAATAGCTACCCCTGCTTTTATCTGGGTTCCTGTCACATGGAGTATTGTTTTCCATCCTTTGACTTTCAGTCTATGAATTTCTTTTTGAATTAAATGTGTTTCTTGTATACAGCATATTGTTGGATCTTGCTTCTTGATCCAATTTGCCAGTCTGTGCCTTTTGATTGGTGAATTGAGACCGTTAACATTGATGGTTAAAACTGATATGTATTGACTTATCCTTGTCATGTTATTTTCCTGTTGTTGGCTCCCCCTCTTTTTATTTTTTTCCCTCCCTCTCTTTAATTGTTTGCCCTGCCTGGTGGATTCCTTCTGTTGGGGTTCCTGGAGTTGTAGTCCTTGTTATCCCTTTCTAGAATGTCCTTCAAAACATTCTGGAGTGCTGGTTTGGTGGTTATAAATTTTCTCAGATGTTCTTTGTCATGGAAGTATTTTATTTCTCCGTCAGTTTTGAAAGATAGTTTTGCAGGGTACATCAATCTGGGCTGAAGGTTATTTTCCTTTAGAACTTGAAATACATCATTCCAAGCTCTTCTTGACTTGAGGGTTTGTGCTGAAAAGTCCGCTGTGATTCTGATGGGCTTTCCTTTATAGGTGATTTCTTTCTTTTCTCTAACAGCTTTTAAGATTCTACTCTTATGTTGAATTTCTGGAATCTTGACTATGATATGCCTGGCTGAAGATTTTTTTTGATCATGGCTAATTGGAGTTCTATAAGCCTCACTTATCTGAACGTCAAATTCTTTTTTTCTCTGCCAGGGAAATTTTCTGTCTGTGAACAGTGTTCTGATGTCATTTATGCTATCTCCTGCTTTTTCATTGACTCCAATCAATCTTAAGTTATTCTTCTTTGCATCATCTAGCAGCTGCTGGATTGATTTTTCATTGTCCCTTGCTATTTTTAAGAATTCTTTCTTTTCTTGATCACTAATTGCAAGCCTGTCTTCTATATCTGAGATCCTGTCCTCACGTTGGCTTAATCTGCTACACATAATTTCAATGGAATTTTTGTTCTCCTGGATATCTGCTTGAATCTGCTTTATGGATTCCATTTCTTTCCTATGCTGAACATTCATGGCTTCCATCATTTTCTTAAGCTCATCTATTTTTTTGCCTGTGTCTGCTCTAGCATCCTTAAGCATGGTCTTCATTGTGGACATTATCTCTGCTGTTATCTGAGAAATTATTTCTGATTTAAATTTTTCCAGAGCCTCATTCAGCTGCTTTGCTGTTACCACTTCAGAGATGTCAGGTGGGTGGCTTTCGGTTTGTCCCACCTCACTGCCCCCTGGGTTTGCCTTTGGTGAACTGAATGTGTGGGGTTTCATCTTGTTTAAGTGTCATCTCATTTTCTTTTCTTTCTTTAGTTTAATTCCTAGGGAGATGTTTGTAAATTGCCTATGGTAGGTTGCTTTATTGCTAGTATTTCAAACTCTTAGGAGATGACTACTTCTCTGAGGTATCTTCCAGGTGTAGCTTATTTTTGGGTTTTGAGCCTGCTGCAAGATCCTACCTCTTCAGTATGTTGGAGATAAGAAGTTGCTGCCTGTTTGGCCCAGTCCTTGGTTCTTTGGTTCTGTGCCACAGTATTTTCTGTGATCCTTAGACAATCTCAGTCTTGGAATACCAGGAAGAAAAGCGCCAGTCAGTGTGTCCTTCATGGCCAGTGCTTCTCTGTACCACGGCATCTCACATTCCTCCACAGAGGTCCCCGCTGGAGCCGTGGATGGAGTGGCACCGCCCTGAGTTCCAAGTTTAGCTGCTGCCCCCCCAACAATGGCGCCCGGCTAGTCGCTCTCTCGCGCGCGGGACAGCTGGGCATCAGCACTCACCACCAGTCAGTGTGTCCTTCATGGCCACTGCTTCTCTCCACCGCCGCTTTTCACATTCCTCTGCAGAGGCCCCAGGGGCGCCAGCAGTCACCTTGTGTCAGCAGATTTGAACCACTTCTGTCGCATCGGGATTCCCGACACAGGGAAAAGGCTCTAGTGGCTACCTCCTTCTTTGTTGGAGTTTCTCTCTTCACTTTCTCCGTGGGCCCCGAACTGCATTTCAGATCTTTCATGGGTCCAGGGGAGCCACTTCCCTCTTTCTTGTCCTCCTCCAGTCACTATATTCCAGTGTCTCAACGGCGACTTTTGGAGAGGTTCACTGCCTGCTTCTTAGAGATCCGCCATCTTTTTCCGGAAGTCCTCCACCCCCTTTAGTTATCACCTCCCTCAACCCTTGCATCCACCCAGTCAGTTCTAGACAGCCGCTAATGTACTTCAAGTCTCTATGGATTTACCTATTCTAGACATTTCATATGAGTGGAATCATGTGATATGCAGTCTTTTGTGACTGTCTTCTTTCAATTAGCATGAA
Organism: Erethizon dorsatum; assembly: GCA_028451465.1. Classification (NCBI taxonomy): domain Eukaryota; kingdom Metazoa; phylum Chordata; class Mammalia; order Rodentia; family Erethizontidae; genus Erethizon; species Erethizon dorsatum. Next base: position 44,980,213 of record CM051826.1, read on the forward strand.
GTATTCAGGATTCAACTATGTTGCAGTATGTATAAATACTTCATTCTTTTTATGGCCATATAATACATCACTGTGTGAATATACCAAATGTGTTTATTCATTCATCAGTTGATGAGAATTTGGGTTGTGCTAATCTTTCTATTATTATGAAAAATCTTTCTATGAATATCTGTGCACACAGTTTTGTGTGGATGTGTGTCTTCATTATTTGGGTGTATATTTGTGGAAGTGAAACTGCTTGCTGGCTCATATAGTAACTTGGTTAGCTTTTGAGGAATTTCCAGATTATTTCGCAAGTGGCTGCACCATTTTGCATCCTCATCGGCAATGGAGGGGTCCAATTTCTCCACCTCTTTATCTATCTGTTACATTACAGTCATCCTACTGGTGTGAAGCGATAGCTCATTATGGTTTTGGTTTGCACACCCCTAATGAATAATGATGTTGTGCATCTTTTCATGTACTTACTGGCTATTGTATGCCTTCTTTAAATAAGGATTCAGATCCTTTGCCCATTTGTAAATTAGGTTGTCTTTTTTTATTGGGTTATAAGAATTCTTTATATATTCTAAATACAAGTCCATTGTCTGCTATATGATTTAAAATATATTCTCCTATTCTGTAGGTCATCTTTTCACTTTTTGAACAGCAACTTTTGAAACACAAAAGTACTCATTTTAATGCAGTCCAATGTATCTATTTCTTCTTTGTTGCTGGTAATATCCCACATTACGTATGTGAAGAAAAGTGAGGTTTTGAGATTTAGCAACCTGCCCAAGAATGCATCTGTTATGGTTTAGGTCTAAAATGGCACCCAAAGCCTCGTGTAGTTAGAAGAGGGAGTTATAGGTGGATTACTGTTAGGAGGTAGAGGCTGGTGGGAAGAAGTGGGTCATTGTGGGTGTGACCTGGAAGGCTATATCTCTCTTCACAGCTCCTCCCTTGACTCTCTGTTGCATGGTCACCATGCCACAAGCAGCTTTGCTTCTTTGTGTGTGTGTGTGTGTGTGTGTGTGTGTGTGTGTGTGTGTGTGTACCGGGGGTCGAACTCAGGGCCTCGTGCTTGCCAGGCAGGCGTTTATGCCGCTGAGCTATCTCACCAGCCCAAGCTTTTCTTCTACCATGCCCATCTGCCACACCACCCTGCCTTGAAGCCAGGCAGCTATGGACTGAAACATGAGCCCAAATAAACCTCTCCTCCCTTAAGTTGTGGGTGTCTGGTATTGTGTCTCAGCAATGAGAAAGGGACCAAGACAACATCATAGTAACTGACAGAGCCAAAATTCAAATTCTGCTCCACAGACAGCAGAGCTTCCACTGAGGACCTGGGAAAGTCATCATATACATGGATTGTGCTTCCTGGGATCAAACCTGAATTGCTTTTTATCAGGATCCCCAAAGTCTGGGAGACTGTCTACCACTGGCCTTGCCTTTGTGGGTCAAGAATTGCCACAGTCTCAGACACTGGCAAAATAAAGGGTGCTAATCTGTCTGAGACATGGTACCCAAACCAGTGTTCAGCAAGTCTGTCCCAAAGGACCACAAGGCAGAGAAAAGAAATTCTCCCTCCTGCAAAGTTCTATGCAGCATGGCAGGAACGTGGATAAAAGGAATTGCTGAACCATAGGCCAAGAGCTAACCCAATCATTTTAAGAGATTTTTGCAAAGACCTTCAGGCTACAGTTTAGTATTTCCCATACATCACCCTCATTTTTCTCAATAAATATTCATACCCTCAACAAAGGTATATCAGGTACCCATTCAATGCAAAGCTACAAGCTGAGATAGTGTGGAAGATAAAGTGCCTTCCTCTTTACATCACCCTGAAAAAGGGGAGAAATTTATGTCTGTAGTCCAGAGATGAGCAAGTAGAGGCACCAAAATATTTCATGACTTAACCAAGGTGACAAAATCAGACAGTGCTGACTTAATAGAGCCTGAATCTCTGGGCTGTGTGTCTAGGCTCTGTTGGCGTTATGATGAATATCCAGTCAACAGGATCAAACTCAAGGTTATCTCTGCCTGTGTTTTCCCATCTAAGAATGGGGCTCACCTGTCAGGGAAACAGAGCCCAAGGCAGGAACACGGAGCCAGAAGCAAGGGGATTTCTCAGGAAGTGATCCTGCTGCCTGTTCTGCCAAGACAACACGGTAGCTTCAGAGCTTTAGAAAGAAGTTCCTGCCAGGTACTGACTCTGCAAGCCAGCTTCCTGCCTGGCAAGATTGAGGCCAAAGCTATCTTTTGATTATTACTATTTTACGACTAATTTTCCAGGCAAATCTTTTATTTGCACAAAAGCTCATCCAGCCCTGAGCATTCTTCTTGTCTTTGAATTTTATCTCTTTTTTTTAATTAAAAAAAAAAACATAAGGAGACATAAATTAGGTCACCATCAAAGACTTCCCTTCCCAAAAAGCAGTGCAGCAGATATTAACCCTCACACTGCTGCAAGTGTGGGCTGAAAGTCTGAGTGGCTTCACCTCTCTGGGCTATTTTTTTTCTCCTCCCTGCGTGGTTTGGGCTCTGCTCTTCCAGAAGCCCTTCCAGTTTAACTTTGTAAGGTCCCCACTTCTAGGCTGTGGTTTTAAAAACACAAGTCTATATACCCGGGATGGCACAGGAGCCAATTTATACAACGACCTCAAATGCAAACCAAGGACACACTCCACCTGTTCCTGAGGATGACAGGCCCATTTGTTGAGCACCTGTTGTATGTCAGAAATCTCATCTTTAATATTCCATCACCAACGTGAGGGAGCAGCTAGAGGAATTCTTTTTAAATATAAGTCAGATCATGTCATTTCTCTGCTCAAAACCTCCAAGCCTTCCCATTCACTTGGAATCAAAACCACAGTCCTAACAATGACCTCCAAGGCCCTACACGGCCTGCCATCTCTCGATGCCTCTCCTGTCCTCTCTCACTGGTCACTCCACTCTGGCCATGGTGGCCCCTCACTGTTCTGAGACATACAGAGCATGCTCTTGCTTCTGGGGCTTCATCCTGCTTATTCCCTCACCTGGGATTCTCTTCCCCCAAACCACTAGTTCTCAACCAATGTTATTCCCAAAGGACCTGTGACAAAATCTGGAGACATTTTTGATTGTCATAAGTGGGGAGAGATGCTACTGGCATCTGGTACGTAGAGCCCCTGGATACTGCTAAATATTCTAAGATGCACAGAACAGCCTCTTACTACAAAGAATTGTCCATTACAGAATATCAACAGAGCCCAGGCTGATAAATCCTGACTCGGAGAGTCTCGCAGTTCACGCTCTCCCTGCCTTCAAGATTCTATTCTGGGGGCCGGTGAGATGGCTCAGCGGCATAAGCGCCTGCCTTGCAAGCGCGAGGGCCCGAGTTCGACTCCCGGAACCCACATACGAAAAAGGGGCCGGTGATATCGCTCAGAGGCACGGGCGCCTGCTGGCGCGCGAGGTCCTGAGGTCGACCCCCCGGTACCCACCAAAAAAAAAAAAAAAAAAAAAAAAAAAAAAGATTCTATTCTGCCTTCTTCACAGGAAACAGGAAACTTCCCAACTCAGCAGTCCCTGTCTCCAGAATGTCTTATTTTTCTCCATAAAATGAAGTACCCTCTGATCCATCTTTACAGATGGAATGCGAGCTCTGGAGAGCAGGGGCTTTATTTCCTTTGTTGTCATATTCCCCAGCACATGGGAGGTACACTGGACAAATCATTCTATAATCCCTATTTTGCAACTGTGGAAACTGAGGCTCAGTTAAGCGTCTTACTGAAGTTGGCTGCTGTGGGTGCCGTGGTGTGCTGCCCAGGGCCTTCTCCCCCATGCCGAGTCCCTGGGGGGGGAACATTGCCCTCAGGCAAAAGCTGCCTTTTCCTAACTTCTGCCCCTTTCTTGGAAGCTCACCTCCACTGCCTGGCCAGTGAGAGGCACAAAGGTTGGGCCCTGCCTTAATCGTGGATGACTCTCCGGTATTTTTCCTACCCATGAACTTCCCCCTGGGATCAGCAGAGGCCTCTGTTACAACTGCACCATGATTCAGCTTCTCTTTCTGCCCCCTCCTGCTTCCCTGCTGCACAAGTGGAATGCATGATTCACCCGGAAAAACCTCCTGTACACACATTTAACTTGCAGAGTCTATTTCCAGCAAAAACTGACCAGTGATAGCCACACCACTTGAAAGTGGCAGAACTGAGGAGTTTGATGGACAAAACACCCTTACTCGTTCTGCTCTCCCCTGAAGCCTCACCATGACTTTAATCAGTAAGGGGTGCTCAGTGACTATGACTGATTCCTTGCCTTAGAGACTTCATTGTCCTCCAGGAGAGACAGTCCCCAACCAACCTACCAGTAGGGAGAGTCCCAAAGACAGAGCAGACCACAAGACAGAGGGACCCAGAGGCAGTCCCACTGTGACCAGCTCCACAGCAATGCTGCCCGTCAAAGGTCCACAAGACAGATCCCCTCTCCCAGGCTCAGGGCACAGACCCTGCAGCCTCCAGAGAGGATCCCAGCCAGCAGAACCAACAACACCCCCTGCCATATGGGTCTCTTGGGGGAAAGACCCATAGGTGTCTTGTTTTCATTTTTTAAAAAGACACAGAATTCCCAGATTCAGCCTGGTCTTTGGCATGTCAAAGGCCCAATGTCCCCTAGTCCCATTCTGCCATGTCCCCTGAAGCTCGCCACTGATGTGATGCCACTGTGTCTTTCTGCACTTTCTCTCCAGCCTTTGCTGTGCTCCCCCAGCTTCTGGGACTCTCGAGACATTCTCCAAACACACTCACCCTTTCCCGTGTGACTCTGAGGCCCAGGTCCACCTCCCAATCCTGGTTTTTGCCTCTCAGACGCTCAAAAAAATGTTATGAAAAGAAAAGGTGGGGAGGGAAGAGGAGGAAACGGAGGAGAAGGAAAAGGAAGGGCAGAGCACTTGTGAGGAGAAAAAGATCAAATGACAACTTCATGACAGAATGTCTTATAGTTATCCTTTCAATGACTTGAGCATCCAAAGCAGTATTTTGGGATTTTGGCAACACTCTGATTCTCCGAGGAAGCTCCCTTGCCTCCATCTTACAGCTGGAAACACTGGGATTTGAGAAAAAAGAGAAAACATTCCTGAGTATCTGGAGAGACAGAGGCAAGGGATTCAGATACAAGTGGTGTCACATCAGTGGCAGCACCAAGCCTGGGTGCGAAACGCTGATGAGCAGGTCCCCCCACCAGTGATCACAGAGTGGAGAACCGGTGCTCACAGACAAATCATAGCCACGTGGGCAGGAGCGGGAGGCTCCCTAGGTGTTCTTTCCACCCCCTGCTGGCCTCAGGCATGAGCTGCAGGGTAGGGGACACAGCCCTGGCACCTTCAGGCAGAGCCACTCCACATCCTTTCTCTGCCACCAGCACTGGCTTAGAGACTCAAGAGCTGAGGCCCAGCTTCAGCTCCGCCCCCTAGTTTCTATGGAGCCTTGGCTCTTTCCTTCTCCAGCCCCCATTTCCTGCCTGTAAAATGTGGGGTGATGGCTTCTGAGAAGACCTTTCCAGGGTGTAAGGCACACCAGGTAAGAGACACCCCTGGGAAGGGCTTGCATTGAGACTCCTGCTTTTACCCAGTCCCCATCATGGGCCCGAACACTGGCCTCCACTAGCCAATCAGTGAATGCGGCTGGACCTCTCCAATGCCTGCCTCACGTCCCAGCCTGCCTTGCTTTCCTCAGGGTCTCTGCATCTCAAACCCTGGTTCTGAGGACAGACACTGAACCCATCACAGAGGGAGGAAATGGGGAGAGACCAACGCTTGCTAAATACCTTCTTCCATGCCAGGCATTTTATGCACATTTCTTGTTAGGATCCTTGGGAGTGAGTAGTCCTATTCCCACCAGAGAAATTCAAAGTTCTAAGAAGTTAAGTCACTTGCTCAACATCACACAGCTCTTGGTTGGCAAGGCCAGGATTCCGATCTGGAACAGCACAAGTTGCCTTGGCACCGTCAGAGAAATCACCTGCAGTGAGAGCCCAGCCCCTCCCTCCTCCAGCCAGGAAACGGCCACATACATTTTGGAAGAGGAAGATAGCATGGTGCTGGGAGAAGCCAGGTTTCGGGGCTCGTGTGGGTGGTGGCCAGACGTAAGGGAAGAAAGCCAGACTTTAGAGTAGTGACAGTGAATCTTTTAGCGACGAGTACCCAAACTGCAACCCCAAATCCACTTATTTATCATGAAGTGTCAACACTGCCATTAAACCTGAATACTGAGCTTTTAGTTTAGAAAAAACAACTCATACATTAACACATTTTGTCTTAAAAGAAAAACAAACAGCATGCCCATGCCATAAGTTCCCCACCACTGCCCTAGAGGCTGCAGCCTTGAGATTGGAACCTGACTCTGCCACTCGCTATCTGGGTAAACTTGGGCACGTTATAACCTCAGTTTTCTGATCTGGAATGAAAAAGTATTAATACCTACCTCGTTGTTGCAAGAACGGAACCTGATGATGAACAGCAAAACATCTGAGACAGAACGCATGTTGAATCAACACACTCCTCCTGCCCTTTCCCTCCAGCCCCGTTCTTTTCAGGCTCAGGTCCTGCTTCTTGCTCAGATTTTACACCCTGAGAGATGGACACAGCTACCTTTAGCAAAATATCACCGTCATAAAGACGTGCTCAAGAGAGAAGCTTCTTCCTTTGCCACTGCCAATGGGTCCCATCAAGGAGGCAAGGCCCAGGCAGTGGCCACGGCAGCCATGCTGGCCACAGCAGGCTCTGCCTCCCTCCCCCTCCAGCCTGGGTGCCCGCTGTCTTCACACACTCCCCTCCAGCTGAAAGTTGGCACACGGGTGCCACAAGCAAGATGTTTGAGTTTTGGGAGGAGCAGTTTAAATAAAGTCTTTGAAACAATAATTCTTAGCCATCAGAGAGATATTTCTCTTCTAGCTTCATCTTTCCAACACACAAATGGCTGTTTGTTTGTTTGTGCTGGGAATCAAACTCAGGACCTCGTGCTTGCCAGGCAGGCACTTGTGTCACTGAGCTATGTCTCCAGCTCAACACAAACGGTTTTTAAAAGAAGAAAGGAGAGGAGAAAAGCAAGCCCTCTGCCAAGAAAGAACATTCGAAAAAGCACACCAATTTTACCATCGTCCTCTGGCCTTTTTGATATCTCCAATGAAAGGGAAATAGAACTTTGGGAAGGAACCAATTCTCCCAGCCCCTGGGAGAAGGTGTCTGGGGAAGCTGATCAGGTGGGGGCAGTCTGACAAGCCCCCGCAAGGTGGAATTTAAGGAAACCTACACTTGGACATCAATGGGGAGTTGGACAGCCCACCTCCTCCTCCCTCCTAACCCTTTCACCAGTGGAGACTTTGCCAAGAGTGTGCTTGAAAGAGGGACAACGCCGACCTCTTTACCTCTGTGCAGAGGACAACTGGAAAGTTGACCGGAGGCTGGATGCCTTGCACTCTCCTTCCCAAGGAAGGTGACGTCAAAAGAGAACACCCCAGAGAGACAACACCACCCAGAAAGTTGTCATGGACGCAGTTACAACACAGCACATCTTGTAGAAGCACCTACTATTCGGGAATCAAGACCAGATTCCTAGAGACTCTGCTGGCCTGATGTAGCTTTAAGAGCAGACTCTGGCTGGTCAGAGCCATTGCACGAATGACCTGCTCAAAGAGGGAACAGGGCTTTCAATAATGGTCAAGAACTCCTACCAGACCTGTCCTCCTACGGGCAACAGCCATAACCTCTGTATACACTATTTTAAAGGCATTGGTACAGTAAAAAGCAGGCAGAAACGGGAGAGGAATTGACACTTGGAAGAAAAACAGTGAGTATATTTCATGTTTTTAAAGCTTCTCTCCTGAAAGCAGATGCCACATAAGGTAGCTAAATTTATAGGCGACCACAGTCATAGTAGCTTGAAGAATCAGAAAATGTGAGTGAGTACATCAGCTGGACCGTGATGGCAGAAATCCCATAAAAGAGAGTCACGGAGCTTCTGCCCTCCCTTCTTTATAAAAACCTTGCCCGCTTCTCTGTCTGATCCTTCAGCACACTCAAGGAAGACGCCAGAAAGCCCAGCTAACGCTGTGAAAACCTGAACCTACACGTCAGCTACTGCCTACCAGAGGGAAGACAGAATCAGTCACATTAAAAACATAAAAGTTAATACTCTTCTCAGGAATATAATAGAATTCAGAGTGTCTCCAGGCCACCTCAATGTCCCAGGTCCAATCCAAAATTACATATGAAGAAACAGGAGAATGTGACCAGACTCAAGAGAAAATGGAGACAATGGTGAGGTGACATTGTGGCTTCAATGAACACAAAAGTAGGTCTGGAAAAAGAAATTCCTCTGCAGGGGAAGCACCCACTGGGAGGACAGATAGACCGTGGTCTTTATCCCAGATCCACCACTCACAGATGTGTGATGCTGCATAGTTAATCCCTTTATTTCTCTGAACCTCAGTTTCCTCATCTGCCAAGAGACTAATGCTGTTTTCTTTCTGTGGCTATTATAGAGCCAGATGAAGTAATGAATAGGCTTATGCAGCATTTGGTACATCCGATGAGCTCAATAACCGTTGACTCTAAATAATGATTCTTAGTCAACATCGCATCCCTACCTCAGGAGACTTTAAGCTTCTTGACATTCTGTCTCCTTTTAAAATGCAAACACTTTGCACTGAATAAACTGAGTTCTTGGAAAATCACTTGAATTCTAAGAGACTGCCCCACCATCTGCACTTAGTTGTTAGAAAACACACATCCAGCCACAACTTTAGGAGAGCCCTAGCAGAGACTAAAAAGAGAGAAAGTAACAAGGCCCCTGTAGGGTACAAAAAGTAATCTCTTTTTCTCACCTATCATGGGCTGACATCCCTATAACAAATGACAGATTAACAAGAGGAAAGCATAACAAATTGATTTAATGTAAGATTTACGTAACATGGGAGCCTTCAGAAATAAAAGACCCAGGGAAGTGTCTGTATTTTTATCATCGTGTGGAAGTGGGATTGAAGGACAAAAAAGGTATGGTGTCATGGTTATAAACTGTGGGGTATTCAGCAAGGCCTATTTGTTCAGATTCTTCCTGGCCACTGGGTATAGGGTAGGACGCTTCTGGAATGAGGATCTTATGTTCTACTTTCAGGTAAAATAGGTCACAAAATTTTTATGACCATGCTTCACGGGGCAAAGACAAGAGAACATCAGAGTTACCTTCTTGCTTCTTCAGTTTTCTCAATTTCTTTCAGTTTAAAAATGCTCAGAATACCAAAGTGTCAAATTTGGGGATATTATATCCTGTGCCCCAACACCTCCTACCTAGAAATCATGTCCATTCGGTGGCTATCTGAACAGTCCTGCCTCTTCCAAACCCAGACTCTGCAAACCCCACCATCAGCTGGGGACATTTTAATTTTTTTTTTTTTTTTTTTGGTGGGTACCGGGGGGTCGACCTCAGGACCTCGCGCGCCAGCAGGCGCCCGTGCCGCTGAGCGATACCACCAGCCCCTTTTTCGTATGTGGGTTCCGGGAGTCGAACTCGGGTCCTCGCGCTTGCCGGGCAGGCACTTAAGCCGCTGAGCCATCTCACCGGCCCCGAGCTGGGGACATTTTAATCAGGAACTGAGATCCAAGACGGCCATGGGATCATGGCCAAAAGTTGATAGGATCCAGTCTCTTCATTTCAGACATGAGGCCTCCACAGCCTAGGAAGAGTAGTGATTGGAGTAACTCCCACTGAAAATAAAAGAAGAACCCATCACTCGGGCACAACACCTTAGAAGATACCAAACACATGTTCATAATTTTATTTAATCCATACTGCAATTTTATTTATGAGCTATAAAGAGGGCTGATGAAATAGAATGTGGTTGTCATTTTCCAGATGGAACTTGGGACAATAAGCAGTGATGTGACTGGTTCCATGTCATCCTGGCCAGCAGTGTCTACGTGGGGTTCATTCCAGGTCTCTCAACCCTGATCCTCAGCCACAGCCATCGCTATTAGACCATGGACCTGAGATGTTCTCTTTGTAGGGAATGCTGCACAGAAGTTGGGACTATCCCAGGAGGGTCCATGCTGGAGAGGTGGCAGGGACCCACTTCTATGGTTAGCGACGGGAACAAACTCAGTCAAAATCCCTCTCCACCCTCACTGAGGCCTTGACCTTGGAGATGGAATATTCCTCCTGGGGTTGACCTATATAGAGGATCTCACTACCCTCAGGCTGGCAGTCCCTCCCTGGAGACAGTGAAAACCTCAAGAAGAAGCTTCTTGGACAACTGGGCCTCTCTTTCTCTCTCTCTCTCTCTCTCTCTCTCTCTTTCTGTCTCTCTCTCTCTCTCCCTCCCCTCTCTCCCCACCCCTTCCCTGCAGAAGAACAGTGGGCATCTCTTACATGCACTGCTCTGGAAGTCCAGCCAGGCCTCCAGATTCTGCCTTAGTGTCCCCCCCAAGGTTGGACCACGTGCCCCTCACTCTGTCCTCTCTTCACTTCTCCTCAGTACCCAACCATGCCTCAGCCCTCAGGAACCAAATTAGGATTTATGGGCTGCCCCTCTTTTAAGGCCTGTGAGGAGTCCTTGCTCCCTCCCTGGACCCCAGTGTGCCCCATTTGTGCAGGCACAAAAAACTTCCACAGAACCCATGGTCTCAGTGCTAAACCCCAGGGCCCTATTCTCTCTCCAGCCCCACTACCACTTCTGCCTCCCCCTGGGGGACTCCAATCCTTCAGAGCAGTCCTCCAGAGCAGTCCTCCACCCTTCCTCTACCCAGTCCTCATACTGCTATTCTGAGATGTTCATAAATTGCCAAGTTTGACTCATTTTTCTTCATAAATCCAGAGCTTCCAGCCTCCTGTTTGATTTGTGTTCCTGAATTATCCATGAAATTTTCAATGGCTCAGCAAACCGGCAAGTGGAAGTCCCCCTCTGCCCCTCAGAGAAGCTCTAGAGGCTGAGACAAGTGAAAGGGGGTGCATCAGGGTAGGGAGAGTTCTCCAGCTCTGGAGAGAGGACAAAGCTTATGGGCATATCTGGAAACTTCTAGAACACAGTGAGGGAGGCCTCTGGCCAGTCTGGAGGAGCTGGAATCAGTGTGGGAAACAGACTTAGACAATCACACGGTCCACTCCCGTCACATTCCTTTATGTCCAGGATCATCATTCCACAGAGCAATAAGACCAGAAGGAAACCAGATTCAACTGATTATTTACGGTTTTTTAACTGTGCTAAAATAGACTTACCATGAAACTTACCATTTTGCCCATTCTTGGTGATGCCACAGTTCAGTGGCATCAAGCACACTCATCCTACTCCAGACCATCTCTGGAGCCTCACCTGATCTTACAGACTGGACTCCGGTGAAAAAAGACAAGGACACAACTCAGGTCTGCATGGCACACCTGAACCACAGACCAGAGCAGAATTGGTCCAACTGAGTGTCACCAAGATGCACAGCCCAGTGGGGACAGACTGAGTCTACACTCTCTCCGGGAGAGAAAGGGCTCCCCATACGATCCTCTCCCATGCCCAACAGGGAACACCTCCTCCCCATACCTCATCATCACCTTCCTCCCGAACTTGAGAAATGGCACCCAGCTGCATGGGAAGCAGCAAACGCAGTAGGGGTCAAGGCCAGAGAGTTCATGGAAGCCATCCATCCCCAGCTGAGAGCGAAAACACATCTACCTAGTCAGCTCTCCTGCACCCGCAGCTCCCACCACTCCTCATGAAACCTCACTGAGGCACTGATCCTTTTTCTTTTCCTTTTTTTTTTTTTTTTTTTTTTATGTGGGTACCGGGAGTTGAACTCAGGACCTCGTGATTGCAAGGCAGGCGCTTATGCCGCTGAGCTATCTCACCGGCCCTCTTTTCCTTTTTAAAAAAAAAAAAAAAAATTTAATAAAAAACATCAATGGCCGCAAAGCAGGCCCAAACCTCTTGCCTGTCATCAACCCCACCTCTTCCCACCTCACACCAAGTGGCAGAGTGGTATGTGGCTCTGTAAAGGCCCAGAACACTGGTGTGGCACAGGCTAGATTAGATGCTTGGCAGGGAACCCGTGATGAAATACATCTCCCCAACACATGCTCACCCCACACACCATGCACACCACATACACGCATGAGAACCATATCACCGTGGGAAATCACTTCCCGACAATAAACGCCACACATCCCTCTCTCTGTTCTTGTCAGACATCTTTCACAGGAACATTTGTCCCCATAATGAACTCTCACTCACTCCCTGAATAATTCATACCTGAGTAGGGCTAGATCTCGTAGAGAGAGTCCAGATACAATGAGGAGCCAGGAAGAGCCCTAAAGAGCTGATGGAGGTGAAGGCCCAGCCCAGTCTCTCTGAGAAGATGACTTTTATACTGACAGCTGAAAGTTTTAAAAGTGTCAGCCATAGGAGGAGGGGAAGGGAGAGTATTTCTGAGAGATAGTTCCAGGCCTCAGACCCCTACCACCCTGCCCCCTTGTCCAAGCCTGTCTCCTCCAGGGAGGGTCTCCCTCTCTCCCGCTCTCTGCGCCTCATCAGTGAACAATGGAACTGCACCTCACACTGACAGTTACCCACAGCCTCCTGGGGGCTGGTCAGAAAGATTCTTTAGCAATGAGGAAAGTGCAGCTTAGAGAAACTGAGTCATGCTCGGGGATACCTGGTCCAGGACAAGCCATCCCAACCTCCAGAGCCTGTTCTGGTTGTCTCTGGGTCCCCAAAGAGGCTGCATGGAGCAGTGAAGGCCAGTGAGGGTCACACCTCCTGCCCAAGGATCTTTCATGCCCACTGCCCATGGAGGAAGCTCTCCCATACCACAGCCAAGGCCGAAAGACACAGGCCCAGAATCAGACTCTGGTTTTAAATGCCCATGCCTTCTGGCTACCTCATGCCACCCCTCCAAGCCTCAGTGTCCTCATATATAAAATGAGGTCAGAGCTGGATATGGTGGTGCATGCCTGTAACCCCAGCTACTTGGGTGGTCAGTGCAGGAGGATTGCAAGTTCAAGCCCAGCCTGTGCAACCTAACAACTTAGCAAGACCCTGTCTCAAAATTTAAAATTTTAGGAAGGGCTGGGGATGTACCCCAGTGGGAAGACCCTGGGTTCTAGCCCTAGTACTGAAAAAATGAGGTCAGTCTTTTTTTCTGACTTGGTAAGGTTGCTCTGTAGAGTAAACACTTTGCAAATGCTTACATCATAGTAAGCACTAAAAAAAAAATTTTTTTTTAATGCTCAGAGTATAGCTCAGTGGTAGAGCATTTGTGAGCATTTGCCATCCTCAGCATTGCAAAAAATAAAAAATGAAACACACACATGCCTCCAGCCCTCAGCCTCACACAGTCCTTTATATAAGCTAACACTTTCTCCATCCTACTTCCCTTCATCCCCACCCCCCACGAATGGCCTAACTATTGACCCTTTGCCCCATAGAAGGAAGCCCCAGGTCACTGTCATGGTCCACTGAGACAGCATGAAGCTCTGCACACCAGAAGGGGCTGCACAAATGATTTCCGCTGATTAACCTGCTCTTAAAGCGCCAATCTCATTATCTGCTGCTCTGGGCCCTGACGGTCCCTCTACTTCTATTTTTTGTTTGTGAGCAAGCAGCCATACAGCTGCATCCTAAGTCATGAACAGACTTTTCTTGTTGTAATCAAATAAAACTTACAACAAAGCTCATCAGCCACACACGGGTGTTGTGCTTTGTGATTATTCTGCCACTTGGAGATAAGCTCTCCGTAGTCAGCAATGCCCAGAGAGGAAGCATTTGTTTTTCTCCTTTGTTGATTCTTCTGACTCTTGAAATGGTGGTGGTGTTAGATTTAATCCATGTCTCTCTCTCTCTCTCTCTCTCTCTCTCTCTCTCTCTCTCTCTCTCTCTCTTTCTCTCTCTCTCTCTCTCTCTCACACACACACACACACACACACTGAAATTCATTCTCAGCAAATTCCAAAGACCATGGACCCAACAGATCCAGGATCCCTACCGCCCCAGTCCACCCAACCACACCCAGAGTGAGGGGCCCTGAGCCTTGGGGCATTTCTTCCTCTTATCATAAGGACATCTAGTCAAAAACACACGGACTTTGGAGTTAGTGTGGCTTACATGTGAATTATGTCTCTGCCACTCATAAGCTACATGACCAGGAATGAGTCACCTATTTCCCCAAACCTTACTTTCCCCCTCTGTGCATGGGGTCAATGTAAGGATAAATGAAATAGCAAGGCATTTTCCCAAAGTGACACATTGTACAGAATTCAGCATCAGATGGCGTGGATTCATAACCCTGCTCCACTACTTCTGGGCCATGCCCTTTGACTTCCCCAAGCTTTAGTCTCCTTATCTGAGAGAAACAGCGCCTGTGGAATATGGTTGTGGGCAAGATTAACAGGGACATTACATGGGAAGGACTAGAAGAATGCCTGACTTGTAGAATACAAACAGATTGTAGCTGTCATTTTGGCACTGTTACTTGTCCGGTGCTTGGCACATCTTAGCTACTGTTTTCAAACATGTTGCTCACACCTGGAAAGGGCAGGACAGGAGTCCTGGACAACAGCATCCTTGGAACCCCGAGCCACGGCTGAGTGGCCAGAAAGTGTCAATACCAGCTTGTTCTGGGGTAAGGTTGGGGTTGGGGGTAGAATCAGGACAGAGAAAAGCTAGGGGAGGGGGTCAGAGTGTGGGAGCCCAGAGTTTAGGCTCCAGAATTTAGGACTACAAATTAACAAAGCTGATATAACCCAAAAATGTGGGCCTTTGCCCCTGGCCATTCTGGGAAGAGGTGCCCAGCAGTCTTGAATTTGAAATGTGCTCCACTCAACTGTGAATGAATAATTTACAGTCTTTGATCTTATATTGCTGAGGAGCAGGGGAGAGAAGACGAGGAGAGCACTGGGTACCAGAAGATGAGAAAGCAGAAGAGGAAATGACTTAACTCTCTCTGGCCTATCTGAACTTTCATGTCTCCTGCAGAGACAATTCTCAGCATCTGGGAGCTGGAAAGCCTGCTGCTTCCTGCCTCACCAGGGCTCATGCAGCCCACATACCAGGAGACACAAAAACTTGTTCGGGCTGGCACATCACTAAAGCCGGCAGGCAAGAGAAAGTTGTAAACGTGTGAGTCATAAAGGCGAGAGCTGCTATCAGCATTGCCAAACGATTTCAGTCTCCCCCACTTAGATCTCATCTCCTGTTGACAAATCACTCTTCATGCAGAAAACACTGCCACAGCCCTTTCTTTGCTGGTCCTGGGTGTGAACAGCACTAACAACACCCAGATACCATAAGCTCCAAGCACCTATCTGCCAACTAGGATTTCGATCCTTTACAAATCCTGCTCCCATGTCCAGGAACCCCAGGAGTATCTCACCCAGTAGCCTAGGTTTGCACTTGTTTGATTGCTCTGCAGCTGGCTTTGTTCTCCCAAGACCCCTGCAAATTGGCAATGACAAAAACCATTTACAAAATGAGCTTTTCTTTTCTTTTAATTGAAACGTTGTATTACTTTAACCAAGCATCTCTGAGCACCTGCTTTGTAGCAGGCACTGTGATGAAACCAGCATTCTCCTGCCAGGTGGGAAGGAGCAGGTTTCCCTGGTCCACAGTAGGTACAGGTGCTGGGAGGAAGAGGTCCCCTCCCCACCCCCAGAGCACTGCTTGGCCCCAAAGGGCTAGAGAGTTGTGAAAACAAGTCTTTCAGTCCACACACACAGTTTTTCTCTCTGGGGACACATAGGCCACCAAAATTACTTAGGAAAGGTCTGATGACCAGCCACGTGTCTATTCATGAAATGACTGCCCCTCTGGTTATCAGGAGTTCTAAAGCAGCCAGACCAAGGCCAAACCTCGTCAGTCCCTGTGATGACTTCTCTCTCAGAGACCACTGTCCCCAGCATCCTGGCTGCCCCTGCCCCCACCCCTACTCTAGCAGACAGAGCAAATTATTTGGGTCTGTTCTACCCCCAAAGTCTTAGTCTCCCAGGAATCAATGAATGCAAACAGGTCCTTGGGCTAAGAGGAATCCTCGTGACATAGCAGCTGGATGGGAGCCTCAGCACAGGCCTGGCCCCACCTAGAGGCTGCTGTCTCCTGTCATGGACTCAGTCTGGCTGGCAGCCTCTGGCTGGAAGAAACCACTGAAGACAGACAGGGACAGAAGGCCACTTCCTGACACCGCCTGTCCTCTAGAGCTGGGCCTGCTCTTTTCTGAGTCTCACCATGTGGAAGCTCAGGCTGGAGGTGCCTGGGACAGAGGTCTCCTGTCGTGGCCACTTCATCTGGCTCTTCTGTCTGTTTGGAATTCTAAGTAAGCAGGAAAGTGTGTTTCATGGAGATGTAAGGGGTGGAAGGGGCTATGGACAGCCACAGACCAGCTCAGTACATGCACCCAGACTTGGCCACCTGTCCAGGCCGCACACCACATAGAGGTTCCAACTTGGACCTGGACCCAGGGTCTGACTAATGGTTTCTATGGCTTCCTGCCTCCTTCGTGAGGCCAAGTCCCACTTTAGGCTCCATACTGATACCTGCAACCAAGCCCTTGGGCCTGAGAACATAGCAAACTAATAATAACTTAAAAATGAATAATAAGGGGCTGGTGAGATGGCTCAGCGGCGTAAGCGCCTGCCTGGCAAGCGCGAGGGCCCGAGTTCAACTCCCGGAACCCACATACGTAAAAAGGGCCAGTGATATCGCTCAGTGGCATGGGCGCCTGCCTGCTGGCGCGCGAGGTCCTGAAGTTGACCCCCGGTACCCACAAAAAAAAAAAAATAATAATAATAGCTAATATTTATTGAGCACTATAAGCCAGATGCTGTTACTCATAATTCACTTAAACTTCACACAACCTTGTGAAATAAGTCATTATTCACCCTATTTTGCAGATTTAAAAAGTGGGGCATGTACCCCAAGGACTTATGGTGTTCTCTAGAAACCCAGCCACCTGCTTACAGGTCTCTCCAAGGCTGACACCCCTCTCAGCTTGACAGCATCCAGCCAGCTCATCTCCAAGCTGAAGACTGGACTCTCAGGTCTGTGCCGGAGGCCTCATATATTTCTTGCTTTATTGTGGATGCAATTCTAGATGGTGAGTTTTACTGTCCCACTTTGCAGATTCCAATACTGAGGCTCAGAGGCTTGGAGGATGTGCCCAGGTGCACACAGCCAGCAAGTGGCAAAACTGGGAAGCTTGCCCCCATGGCTTCCTGCCACTAACACCTTTTCCACACAGGCATCCAACATATGCAGTTGCAGGCAGGGACCCACTCTAACCCTCCCGGCTCTGGTTCTGGGTGTCTCCATTCTAGAGATAAGAGGAAAGAGGAGAAAGCAGGCCCAACACACACTGCTGGTGTGAGGGTTCAGGGGAGTCTTCTGGGTGGCTGTCCCCTTCTTCCCTCAATCCCCTCTTTCCCCAAGGAGACTTGGTGAGGAGACATGCAGAGATGGAAGCCTCTTGTAAAGCTAACTAAAAGGCCCTCCAAGCTTGACAAGCAGGTCCTTCATTCCCCTGAACACCAGACTTCAGCTCAGGTTGGCAGCTGCACCTCTGTCACCAGGGATGAGTGTCTCTTCAGTATCTCACCCAAGACTGCAGCCCCAACCAGAGGTGAGGCGTGAGTGTCCTCATCTAACCTCACCACCTGACCCAGCACAAGAGGAGGGAGAGAGCACAGGCTGCTCTTGCCTTCCTCTTTACCCCCAGCCTCCATTTTGATTTTTTGTTTTGTTTTGTTTCAATAAACTTCTGCCACCTAAGGGCCACCTCCCAAGCTCCCCAGTCCTGTTGTCAGTCTTGTCAAACTCGACCCCGCATTGCTGTCTTTGAGCAGCCTCATCTAACCTGCACCTCTCTTCCCCCAACACCTCGGTCCTAGCTAGAACCTCTTGGAGTATTCTTGGAAGCTGGAGGAGCTGCCCAGCCTCTGTCCCTGCAGGTCTTCGTGAACAACAGGCTGTCTTCAGAAAAACCATGCCCCTCAACCGGCCCCAAATCTTCCTTTTGCCCCAGTGCACATTGTCCATGTCAGCTCCTCCATGAAGTCATCCACAATCACATCTCAAGGTTCATCATTCCCCACTCAGTGCCCCCTTTATGATCCCCATCACCATGGGGCATAGTTGTGGCCTTAACAGACTGAGCTTCTTGATGGTGGCAGCAGGGTCTTAGTGTAGCATGCACAGTGTCCACACACAATAGGTGCTCAATAAAGTGGAGAAGGGGTTTGCTCTTTCCTGGGGCGTGGCTCTCACGCCTTGGCAGGCTCACACGGCGACAGGACCAGGTGCAGAGTCTACCTGGAGCTGGGAGCTGATAGGGCGCTCAGAACACTCCGCACTCACAGGCAATGAGTAATGCCAGCATTTAATTGGGCACTTACAAGGGTGCTGGGTGCTGCGCTAAGCACTTTACCCTCATTATCCTATTTACTCCCCACAATAACCATGTTGCATGGATACCATTAGCCCCATTTTCAGGTGGGGAAATGGAAGATCAGAAGGGTTAATTGAGCTGACCAAGATGACACAGTGACTAAGTGGTGAAGACAGAACTCAAATCAGGTCTGTCTGCCTTTGGAGCCCTGGTTCTCATCCTCACCAAGCTGTGTACCAGCCCCAGGGACATTTGCACCCCACCTCCACCACCAAGTGCCCCCCTTCTTTGGTTTAAGGGTGGAAAAGGCCAGAGGCTCAGCTGAAACCCACAGTGCCATGGTGTCCCCCACCCCATGCCAGGACTCAGACTGCCTGGGGACACCATCAAAGGCAGAACATCCTGGTCAATTACAGAGTCAGTTCTCGGGCTAGGGGAGATAAGCCTCACCTGGCAGATGGAAGGTCTCACCAGGGGGGTGCCCCGCCACCTGCAAATGCTAATTAAAGGGAAGCTGCTGAACTCCATGCACCAAGCCCTCAGGCTTCCCTCTCTCCGCCCTCCCCTTGTTCCAGCCACCCCGTTCTCCTCCAGATCAGGGAACCCTGAGCCAGCCTCCCTGGCCTCACCAAACTCCCAGGCACTGCCGCCCCACCCTGCACAGCCTGAAGGAACAGGAGCCTCCCTCACTAGTCCACTGCGGGGAACTCCACCCGGCTGCTGGAGGACCCAGGCTGGGGGCGAGTGAGTACTCAGGACCACACACACATTGCAAAGATCTCTGGGAACCCTGAGCAAGCGTCTTCCTCTTCTGAGCCTCTGTGTGCTCATCTGCAGAATGGGTGGGCCTCCTGGTAGGCCCGTCTCAGAGGCTTCTGTCCCCAGTAGCTCACTTGGTGGAAAGCTTTGTAAAGAGCTGAGGGCTGTGCAGACATATGGGACTGTGACTTAACGGTGAAAATGGCTAGCATTCTTACGGAGCACTCATGTGGGGCAGGCTCCTTCTGAGCACTTCAGGTACTGTATATTAACTCCTTTTATCCTTGGAATAACCATCTGATGAGGGAACTATTATTACCCCATTTTACAAATAAGAAGAAGTGAGGCACGGAGAGGTTAAATAAATTGTTCGAGGACATTTAGCTGGTGTGTGCTACACCAGGCATATAAGACCAGGCAGTTTGGCTCCAGTCTAACCACCAGGCCTTGCTGCCTCTCTAGAGCTGGGTTTGAGGGGCAAAAACGAGACCAGGAAGTCTGCCTTTTTGGACAAAGGAGCCAAAGGGAGTCGCCCTTCGGCGAACACCTACTACGTGAGGAGCACTTTTCTCACCTTCTCGTTTGTTAAGCAGCCCCATGTGGCAGCCCTCCCCAACTTGAAGAAGGCAGAGCTGGAAAGCCACAGGTCTCCTGGGTGATGGGCTGAGCCCAGGTCATCTACCCCCCCTTGCCTTGTCTTCCTGAGCCCACAGCCCCTCCACTCACTGCTTTTCTGGGTGCTGTGACTGGACACCCTGGGGATGGGGAGTGAGGTGACTGGAGACGGGAGGGGTCTCATCTGGCCTGGCATTTCCCAACACTGTGCCTCTATCTCTTCCCACCCAGGGGCCAGCTGCACTGCTCAGCACCTCTTCTCTCCACACTCTAGCTGCCAACCCAGGGTACCCTCCTGTACCCTGCTGGAGAACGCCTGATGTGACCATAGCTTGGTGTGGGAAAGACCCCACTGTGTGGAGGCCCTTACCCCACACAGCCAGCCTGGGGCAGGTCTCAGAACCACAGACACCCACCCACATGCCCAGCACCCTAGCAGTGTCCTGCCCCTGCCCCCGCAGACCTGGATCTTTCCTTCCCCACCCTCACACGGGGCTAGGAGGACAGGTGGGCTCAAGCCCCCCTCCCCCGTCCTGCTAGAGTCCCTCTAACCAGCCTCCAAGGGCTGTGCACAGGGTGCATAGGGCAAGACTGCCCCCCACAGGTAGTCCACGAGGAGTTGCTGCACTCGCAGCATCTGAAATTCCTTTCCAGAGTAGGGGGTAGGAGGGCAAGAGGGGTGTCAGCATCTCTTTGCTGATTATCTCCGGGATCCTGAACCACACCCCTAATCACAAGGCAGAGAAAAATTCATTTAAAAGGGTACTGAGAGTGGACTCAGAATGGGGGGATGGAGGAGTTCCAAGCCCAGTACATGAGTGTGGGACTGGGGGGGATCCCACATCAAAGCCCTCCCCCAGCACAAGGTCAGAGGGACGTGCCCACCTCCCCCAACCTGCCCCCATCACTGTCTCCACTGCTGGCTCTGCGTTCCCTTCCCACCTCCAACCTCACCCTCTCACAGCCCCCAGGTATTGGGAAGTATTTCCTGGGATCCAACCAGAACGCGAACACACACGCACGCACATGCAGCCACTGCAACTGAAGCCCAGGTCCCACTGCTGCCTCCCTGGCCAGTCCAGGGGAGGGGGAGATGGGGTGAAGTGGACAAAGCAAGTATTGGAAAGGAGCCAGTAGGCAGGGGGAGGCCAGAAGGGGAGTTTCCAGCCAAGGGCAGCAAAGCAGAGAGCAGAGCACCTTCTGAAAACAAAAGTCTGTGCCGCCTTCCACCCAAAGCCCTATTTCCATAAAGACATTATGTCTGTTGCTCTTTCACTGAATTGGAACATGTCCATAGCGAGGCGCATGGACCTACACGGGCTGGGAAAACTGCTAACCAGCACTTCAAAGCAGAGCCTGGCCTGGAGACTGCTCGTCCCTCACCCTGGTCTGGACCAGGCAGTTCCTTCTTGGCTTTGGCCATGTTTGAATCTCAGCTCTATCACTTCCTCTCTGAGCCTCCTCAGAGGTTCCTCGTCTGTAAAGAAGGAAAGACAGTTCTTGCCTCATTTGGTATTTGTACAGATTTAAATGGGATTTTGCTTCTGAGGGTTTGAAAGCAGAGCCAGGCAGTTGCTCAGTGTCCCACCCCACACCCATCTCAGCCAATTTCTCCAGTGATTCCTGGATCATGTGTTGAGTTCCTGGCACGTAGTAGGTCTGTGTTGAGTCAGAATTATTGGTAACCAGATGCCACCAACCAATTGCTGGCCAGAGCTACAGCACTTCAGAGGGAAGCCTGGAGCCAGCTAAAGGATTTCCTGCTGGCCCCTTCAACGCTGAGTTTCCTCTGCCAAAGTCATCACGTCTCAGAACACTGGATTCCAGGGCAATGCCCATGATGTCTCATCGGGAAAGGTAGAGTTGATGGATTGATCACGGGGACCACTGGCCCATGCAGTGGGATGCAAACAAGTTTGCATCTCAGAGTTCTCACCAAAGGGTGGGCTTGCCCCTCACTCCAGCCCTGAGACCCCTTGCATCAACCACACGCTCCATCTGTCTTCTTGGGCCTCCAAGAAGTACACAGCCCATATACACAGTAGTAGGGCTGTGCTGGGGACCTGTGCCACTTCCTAGGAAAAGCCATGGGGCATCTGTTCAATGAGGTTAGGACAGAGAAGGTAAGGAGCTGGCCTAGGGTCAGAGACTAAGTCATCGGTGAAAAGTTTGAGGCCAAACTTCAGACCTGCTGAGTCCTAGGCCAGGGCTCACCCCTGCACTTACCTTTCCCCTGAGGCCAGAAATGGCTTCACCAAGCCAGGGAACCCGTCCCTCAGCACAGAACACTAATGCAGTGCTGAAGTGCTCAGGTAGACCAGAGTTCAAATCCCGACTCTTCTACTTCCTGTCTGGGGCACTTGGACAAACTCACTTAATCTCTCTCAGCCTCTATTTTTGATCTACAAAGTGGACATATAATCACTTCCCTCCCAGGATGGCTGTGGGGACTGAGGGAAGTGATGGAGGTATATTATGTAAAAGGAGGTAACCCATGATGAGCATGCTACATAGGAGGAGGTCACCATGGCCGCTGCTCTGTAAGCTGTCTCCAAGTCACACACACGCACACACATGCTCATGCATGTACACACATGCATACACACCCACAGCACAACACCCCACACATACACTGCAAATATTAATGAAAGAGGACAAAATAAAAACCTCAAACAACCTGGGAATTTGTCGCATCCCTGCACACACAAGGTCTCGTTGGCACTGGATGAAGGGAGACAGGGAAGAGGGAGAAGAGGAAGCAGCACAGAATCTTCAAGGGGGTAGGAATTCACCCAGAAGCTAATAAGGAAAGGGACCAGGTTCTCCACAGCAGTCCTGCTCCATCTCTCTCTATAGGCCCCTGCCCCTGCTGGTCACCTAGCAATAAGCATCTCTCCCAAATTCCTAAATCACCAAGAGCCTCCTTTCTCCCTTCATAACACCTGCCACCCTCCCTCTAAACACCTGGAAATCCACACCTCACACATCCTGCGGGGCCACCACCCAGCCCAGGAGACTTGGTGAAAACAGTGCTGGGAGCCTCAATGACAAGATGCCCAGGTGTCTGACATTTGGATGTTCTCTGTGGAGAGGGGGCAGCCAGACTAGGATAGGCAGGACTGGGTATAGGAGAGTGTCACGGCCCTGGCCTGAGAAGGGAGACAGGACAGAGGCACTTAGAGCCATCCAGACAGGACCCAGAGCTGTCTGAGACCACTTTTCAGAAGCACAGCTATAAAAGGGCAGAGGTCTTTAATCCCAAGGACCAATATTCAGGGGAGGGTGAGTGCATCATGGAGCACAGGAAAGAAGGGGAGAGGAAGTATTTGCTGAGTCTGAAACAGGTGTCAAGCATTTCACACACTGCTTCAGTCTGAACCCTGTTAGGTTTGCAGGACTGCAAGTCCTATTTTAGCATCAAGCAGCCAATGCCTAGGGGAGAGAGGTCCCTCACCCATAGGCAGAGAGCATGTTGCAGCTCTGGGACTGGACCTTGGTGTGTCTGACCCCAGGACAATGCAATTCCAAGAGGCCATGAGACAGCCTGCTCAGTCAGGCCTCAGCAGAGAGCCTGGCATCCTCAGGGCTACTGCCACATGGAAAGCCCCCACAGGACCAGGACATACATTAGTCACCGGCCTCCTTTCCTCCTCTCTCCTCCAGCGGCTGTTGCTTCCACTTGTCTAGAGAACCTGGACTCTAGGCTGCTGTGGTGAGTCATCAGGCCCCTCCAAGTGTTCTCCCAAGTCCCAGGGTCTCTGACAAGCCTGGAACTTGGAGAACTCTCACGAGGCCCCTTGTTACCTGATGGTTCAGCCACCTATGAGGCCATGGCTCCTTATTACTGATTCACTGCTGTCCCCATAGTGGGCTCTGCACATAACCCAGCTGGCAATGTGGCTGGTGGCTCCTGGAGAGGCAATGACAAGAACAGAAGCATTCGCTGAATCCTGACACTTAGCACCCCCGGGACCGGTGCAGGGCTTAGGGTGGACTAATATTAAGAACACTTCCCGCCCAAGACAGCAGGACCTGAGTTACTGGATGGGCACCCAAGCTCCCCTGATATACTGTCCCTGGGGATCCTCCCGCTTCACCCTTCCACCCACCACTCCACAGCCCTACAGTCTGCACTGCAGCGCCTGAACACCACCCTCTCTCCCACCTTCAGGCCATCCCTCTCTCAGCTGTTACCCCTGCCCCATCTGCCTGGGATGCCTGCTCCTCCCTTCTCTTCTAGTGCTGGCCTCTGTGCTGGCCACAGAGCGGAATCACTGCAGCACATTCTCATTCAGCAGGACTGGGGGGCCCCAGCAGTAATATTTCTGAAAGCCCTCCAAGAGATTCTGCCCAGCACAACTGAGGACCTCTGAGGCAATGGCTGTTCTTCGTAATATATCAGTTCAGAAATTACCTCTGCCAGGAAGCCTTCCCTGGCCATCCGTCTGACCCCAGCCTGGGCTACACAACCCCCTCTGTGCTCCCAGGACCCCTGGTACCTTCAACCCACAGAACATTACAATGAATTTCATTACAAGTCTCTCTGGCAGAGACTGTGAGCAACTCCAAAGCCAAGACCAGGTCTTATTCATTCCTGTATCTGCAGTACCCAAACTCAGGTCACTGTGTAGGAGAGGCTTCAGAAATGCCTGGTGAATGAATGAGTGAATGAATGAATGAATGAATGAAGCAGTGCTAGTGCTCTGTCTGCTGATGTCTCCTCCCCTTCCTTCTCAGACAGTTTTCCTAATCAGTAGGATGCCCAACCGGACCGTGCCAGCTCAGCCTCCCTGCCCTCGCCTGTGCAGGGGTATGCAGGGTATACAACCAGTGGGCAAACCTCTCAAATATCTAACTGCTCCAGGAAGCCCCAAGACTAACCAGGGGGACCCCACAACACTCCTTGGTACTGTGGATATAGAAATCAATAAGATCCTGTCTTGGCTTTGGAGTTGCTCACAGCCTCTGCCAGACAGACTTGTAACAAAGCTCATTGCAGTGTTCTGTGGGTTGAAGGTACCAGGGGTACTGGGAGCACAGAGGGGGTTGTGTAGCCCCACTCGGAACATCGCTGGCTACTCTCCTACCACTTTCCCCATTTGTGCTCTTGGAGAGTCAGCACTGGGCTGGCCTCACAGATGAGACCTGGGAACAAATCAAGGACAAAGAGCCAAGAAGCTTGGCTTTCCACAGCAATGTCCTGTATGACTTTCAGCCAATCCCTTAACCTCTCTGTGCCTTGGATTTCCCCGCTGTGAAATAGGGGAAATAGTAGTCCCCTCCCACAGAGCAGCTGTGAGTATGAAATGATAGGCAGAGAGCAAGTGAGTGCTACTCTACGTGCATTTGCCAGCTTCTCTGGTCAGACTGAGGGAAGCTTGACCACTGGCCTGGAGCCTTTCTGCCCTGGGAGAGCCTTTCCATCTCTTGCTCCAGCACCTGGACCAAGTCCCCAGCCATGGATGAGGCCACCAGGAAGAGGCAGTGACCGGCCCCTGGGTCCATGTCTGCTGAAGTTTCTGTGAACACAGCCGTGTGCCTGGCCACCACCATGGCTGAAGGACAAAGCCACACAGCAGATCTCAGCCCCAAAGCACAGACCTGCCCCACTCGACCAGGAGAGGAGCCTTTTGCAAAATGTCTCAGTCTGGTTATTTTTCCTGTTCACTTTTAGCCTCCATTTCCCACTGACCAAAGCCCGGTTCGATTCCTTCCTCTCCCTCTCCCTCTCCCGTTCCCCTCTCCTTAAACAGACAGGAGCATCAAAGCGCAAAAAACATTGAAATTGCCAAATGCAATTTCTCTCCAGAGACAATAAATTTGCTGCAATTTGTATTTCCAAACAGGAGCTGCAGCTCCTGAGCAGATCCCAAGCAGGTTCCCCACCCCCTCCAACCAGCAGCATCCTCCGGCAGGCTCCCCCACCCACTCCTGCCACCCCTGCAGTGGAGGGGCTCCCACCCTCATCTTGTCTCCAGGGCAAGGATGCTGCTGGGCTGGGGGGCTGCCATAGCCAGGGCAGAGGATAGAGGAGGTCCCCTCGGCTGAGGTCAGACAGCACCTACAGAGACCTTGGACCAGCTTCCAAGACCAGCCCTGCCTGCAGTGAACAATAATGACAGCCCCTGCATCACTGGCTGTGCCCGCCTCCTTGTGCACGCCTCAGCCAGCCCATAGCTAGGTGATCTTCCTACTTTGTCTGAGGGCACATACCTTAGAGGGGTGTGGGCTGGACCAAACTCAGGCAGGGAGCAGTAGGATGGGACTTGAGCTCTATCCTCCCTGACTCTAAAGCCTGGATTCTTCCCACAACCACCACATAGCAACCTTGGGCACCTCGTTATATCTCTTGTCTTCTGGTAGGCAAATTGAAGAGATGGGATCAGCCTTTCTTTCTATTTCTTGTTTTGTTGTAATCTGTGCCCCTTAAACAGGGTATGAGAGTTAATTTTATGTGTCAATTTGACTGTCAGATATTGGATCAAATATTATTCTGCATGTCTCCATAAGGGTGTTTCTGGATGAGAGGAATACTTAAGTCCACTGCCTGAATAAAGTAGATTGCCTCCCTAATATGGGTGGGCTTCATCTAATCAGTTGAAGGCCTGACTAGAACAAGAGGAGTGACTCCTCCCTGCTGAGTGAGATTTCCTCCTGCCTGTCTGGGACAAGCACTTTTTCTCACCTTTGAACTCCTAAAAAGCAGCCATTTTTCCTGGGTCTTGAGGCTGCCAGCCTTCAGGTGGGAACTATGCATTGGCTGTCCTGCGGAGTCAGGCTAGAACTGAGCCATCAGTTGTCCTGGGTCTCCAGCTTTCAGACTCCCCTGCGGATCTTGGAAATTGCTCATCTCCATAATTTCATGAGCCAATTTCTTATAATAAATTTCCATGTATAGGAAATGTGCCAGATGTCTATAGGCATCCCATGGGTTCTGTCTCCCTGGAGAATCCTGACTAATACACAGGGGCAACATTAAAACCCTGTGCCCTCTCTGTGATCCGTATTATGAAAAAGAGGGTGTTTTCTTTCTTTTCCAAAATAGAATTCTGTTTTCCAAGGGGAAGTTCATTTCCAAAGATCCTAACACTGAATGTGCTTTTCCACTTGCTAAATCCTCCCCGCCCAGGGAGACCCCGCTGCGGCCCAGCCTGGGAAGCTCTGGGGTCAGCCTCCAGGGAGCGCCAGGTGCTCTCATCCCCTGCCGTGCCGCGAGAGCCTGGGCGAGACCCTTCTCCCCACCTCGGTGAGTAGCATAGGAATAATGAGAGTTCCTAGTGAGGGTGTGAAATAAGTTCATACCTGCAGTGCATTAGGCACACTTGCGGTGAACGCTCCTAAACTGTCAACGCTCTTTATGTCCTATGGATGCTTAACCCCCTAGAAAGTCATTTGCCTGTGCCCGGGAAATTCCTGGGATAATCACCTGTCCCTTCGCTGGGTTCCGGGAAATCATTCTGTGAACATGGGTGACTCCTGTATCATTTCACCTGTATGTCCAGGATCGTCTGGAATGACTGCGGGTCCTAGGATCTGTGTGAACCCCAAGTAGTAGCCTCTCTCCAGATTTCCGTTTCTTTGTATTTGAGGAACCAGCCATCTGGGACAAATTTTAAGTTAGATCTTTACCTCACTCCATATATACCAAAATAAATTCCAGATGGATCTCAAATTTAAACATAAACAATGAAACCATAGTGTACTAAAAAAGAAGGAGATCTTACAGTGAGCAAAATACTTTCCTAAGTAGGACACAAACCACGAAACCCAGAAAGCATAAAAGAAAAAAATAGGATAACTTACATGAAAAAAAATTATAAACAAAACTAAAGGACAATTAAGTTCTAGAAATACACTTTAATTCACATTTCATAAATAAGGCTAATCTCTTAAATAAAGAGCTGGAAATTAGTGGGAAAATACCAAAGATCCAATTTAAAAAATGAGTAAAGAATAAGATCAGACAATTCATAGGAAAGGAACCAGAAATGGCTTACAGACCTATGATAAGATATTCAGTCTCATTAACAAAGGAAACACAAAAGCTAGGCCAAGATACTTATGGGTTCTTATCTATGAAAAAATTTTAAGGTTGATAATATTGCTGACATTCAGGAAATCTCATACTTCGCTGGTAGAGATATAAATTGACAACATTTCTGTGGGAAAAAATTGGCAGGACACAGCCCTTCCACTTCATAATTAACTAAATGCTGGACTTTGGGGGCAGGTTCCTCTCTAGGCCTCAGCTTCCTCATCTGTAAAATGGGATAAGGGGGGGAGCCAGTCTCAGAAGTTGTTGCATCAAATGTGGATGTCAAGCTCCCCAAACAGTAGCCCGGTGTGTAGTAAGGGCTCAGGAAGCATTACTGTTCATATCATCATTATAATTAATCTCACTCTCATCGGTGCGACCCAAGCCAAAGGCTGATTAGGACCAGGAGGAGTTTGATAACAGCCAAGTCACCCATCAACCTCCCCAGGGGACGAGGAATCATCCCGGGACAAGATGGGACTGCAACCTTAACTGAGTCAGTAGAAACCTGATCCATGTAGGTCTGATGCGTACAGATGTTTGGTCAGTAAAGGAGCAGGACAAAGGGCCTTCACAGAAGCCAGGCATGACACTGCTGCCCTGGCTCCCACCCTGGGAGAGAGCATGCTGGCTAAGCAGCCTGCACTTCCCCCTTTCTTGGCAACTCTACCCAAGCGATGAGTAAAAGCCCTGCTTAATTTAGACCCCACTCAATTGTTCCTAATCATCGCAGGAACAGCTAACATTTTGTGATGTGTTTTCTAAATGCCAGACCTGGCTAAGCACTTAACATACCAATGGTTCATTATTCTTCACCACAGTCCTGCCTGGCAGGTGTCTTTACTCTTCCCATTGTACAGAAGAGGAAACTGAGGCTCAGGTTTGCCAGGATTCACATGGCAGATATGTGGCAGAGCCCATATTGGAACCTGCTGTCTGTGGCATTATCTGACTGAGGTGAGTGTTCTGCCTACCTGGCACTTGCATTTCTCTATAAAAACCACAAGTAGCTCTCTGGCTTCTGTGAACCTTCTTCTTAGAAGTGTCTCTCCATGTGAATGAGCCCCAAAGCAGGAGTACAAGGACAAAATTGGGGTTTTTTTTGTTTTTGTCTTTTTGGCTTTTTTTGAGACATGGTCTCGCTGTGTAGCCCATGGTGATCCTCCTGCTTCAGCTTCCCGAGTGCTGAGATTATGGGCATGTACCACCACACCCAGCAAATTGGGGAGGTTTTATTAGTATATATTCGTGATACATAATAATTACGTTTGTCTTGGGGAATTGGTACATATATGTGGCATATATGGGTGATTAGGATGCAGCCAGCCTATTGTAAAACCCTTATCTCTGTCCTTTTTCCCTATCTTCAGAGAAGGAGAAAGGCCCAAGGTGGCCCACCAGCAATGACAGAACCCAGCTGCCTGTCTCCTTCCTGTCCCATCTTTCCCAGGATCTGCAGTGCCTCAGATACCTGGGAAAAGGTGATGATGGCAGAGAGGGACTTTGAGGGTGAGTAGGATCCTTTTGCATGCTCCTCTGTGAGAGAAAGTGGGGCCCAGAACAGAACCAGAAATCCATTCAAGGCTTTGAGCCCCATCTCCTCCCAGACAAGGGGGGGGTGCGGCGCTGTGGGCTACCAAATGTCCCGGCTAATTATGTCCCAAATAGAGGAGGGGTCAGCACTGGTGGAAGGGTGCGCCGTCAGCGGCCAGCTTCCTGGAATCTCTGTAGTCCCTTTAGCACAAGATAAATTGTTGCTTCTGATTCAATTTCTTCCTCCCTTGCCCTCACCCCCACGTGGTTTCCTAAAACAATAAGAAAACACATTTCTCATCCATGCATTTAATCTTTCAAGCAAGGAGCTGGAGCTGTGCAATCCATTTGGAGCAGAAATGAGAGGGAGGGAGGAAGCAGGGGGCAGATGGTGGCCAGTGAGGGCCAGTGGAGGGCAGGTGGGCTCCTGGAAGAACTCAGAGGGGAAGACAGCTCGCTTTCCTCTGTCCTAAGGGAGGTGGTCACATTGTGTACTGCATAGACAGACGTGATAAAGACACAGGCCAGGGTTCACCAGGTAGTCAGGGAACTGGACCCATAAGCCACTGGCTAGATTCCTGCACCATACAAACTGATAGGGGGTCTGCTGGATTCCCAGAGAATAAGGTTGTGGGAAGGCTTCACTCTGGCTTTGGAGGGTTTTACAATGGGTGAGGCATTTGTGCTGCTTCCCCTCACTCTTCCCACCCCCAAATTTGCCAAATTTGGCAAATTTAAAATGTCATTTAAATTTTAAAAATGTCATTTTAATCACGGCATTCTAATACTGCAATGGTCCACAGTAAGCATATGTACGAGGCTTTAGAGTTTGCAAAGTGCTATTGGCTGCATCATCTTATTTGCTCTCACTTCATCCCAACAAGCAGGGTTTGTCCTATTGTACCCACTCTGCAGTTGAAGAAAGAGAAGCCAGAGGGTAAAATATTTGCCTAGGTCTTCACAGCCAGTGACTCTGATATAAAACCTGTATTCTTTCTGCATTGGTTTGCCAGTTTGTCCCTCAGAAGAAAGGTGACATTGCAGAGGCAGCGAGAGTAAGTGGGCTCAAGATAGGGTAAGGCAAGACTGGTGGGTAGATGGCCATGAATCCTTGAAGCCAGTGGCTGCCAACCCTGTGGCCCCAACCCAATCCACACACGTTGCTAGGTCTGAACGGAGAGAGCCCTGCTCACAGGGTTACATTCTTACTCAGCCGACCAGCCACTGTGGACCATTCATGCAGGTAGTTTCTTCAAGAAAAGATGTCTGGTCTGTTGGCTTGGATTTGCTCTTACCCTACAATTATGAAAAAAAAATATATCTATATAGTATATATATATATATATATATATATATATATATATATGTAGGTGTATGTGTGTGTTTGTGTGTGTATAATAAGCTGCTACTTTGAAAATGGGTTGAAGAAACAAGAACATAACTTGGTAGTTCTTAAAATGTGTTACGTGCTGTGCTGTGTTATCTGTCTCGTCGGGTCTTCCTGACAATCCTGTCCCAGGAAATACCAAAATACTACAACCCCCATTATCCAGATCAGGATACTGAGTCTCAGAGAGGTGAAGCTGCTTGTCCAAGGTCTCTGCACCCTAAGGAGCCACCAGAAGTCCTCGAGGCCTGAGGAGCCTTAAGCTATCGTGTGGCATGTGGCATCTTCCTGCAGGTCCCAACAGTCTTCTCACCTTCATTTTAAGATGACCAGTGTCAGTAACAATAGTTATTATTGTTAACACTTATTTATTTATTAGAGCACATCCCTAAGAGTTGCGATCACAAAGTTAAACAAAATCAGAAGAAAGACTTGGAATTTCGAAGGATAATATTTTAATACCTGGGGAAGTACAATTCTGAGAAATAAAAAGAACAAACAAAACGGCAGTATCCTCTCAACATTGAAGGTTTTTGGAGTCTGGAGACAAGAGGATATTTAGATCTCTCACGAAGTCAGTAAATGATAAATGCAGTCAGGTGCTGTGGTGGCCTAGGAGAAGTAATTTCTGAGAGCAGAACTAAAGTATTGAGTAGTGAAGGGACTTAAATCCTGGGGCGTAGACTGTGGTGGCCACCTCCTTCTTTAATTTATGGAATCCCTGACAGAGGATCAAAACCCAGAGCTTAATGAGTTTCATCAGTGCCACTGATAAGAATCCAATGGAGCTGTGGCCAATAACTGATTAATATGCAACCTCAGACAGACATCTGAGAAGGTGACCCCCAAAACTACTTGGGAAGGTATAATTATCCGCTTAGTGGGTAAGGATTTTTCATTCTTAAATATATAAATATTTGAGATACTCAAACCCCCAGGGTGAATATTTTTAGAATGTTAAATAGTACGGGCATATTTGGTACCCTAAATATTGGTGACATTTGAGAATCTGACCTATTTGAGTAACAGGTCAGCAGTTAATTCCAATCTAAAATATAATTTAATAGTTGAGCTAGACTTGTGATTTCACATTGAAAAAAGTCATATTAACTTCATATACACTTAGGATTCTCTTAGGTTTGTAAGATTTAATCACCAGAAAAATTTATCACTCTGAAATTAAACTGTAGAACTTTAAAAAAGGAATTATATTAAATTTGTCAAGAGGCATTTTAAATATTTGAAGGTGTTTGATTAAGTTTGTGAATGAACAAACACTATCCAAAAGCCCCTTAAAAATGAGTGCTAAAATTTTGTAGACTTAGAAGTGGAATAATAAAAATTATAGGGCTAAATTTCAAAATGTAAAGAAGAATGCGATTTTTATAAAATGCATAACTTTGATAAACTAAACACTCCTTTCAAAAACCAAAATATCTTCTGAATACTTTTTTCTGTGCATGAAACTGTCTTTGAGGACTGAAAACACCTCACACCTACATAGAGCTCTTCCTACAAGCTCAGAACGAAAGCTTTAAATGAATGATCTCATTTAATCCTTACAACAATTCTATAAAGTAGGTTCTTATCTCCATCTTCTGGGGACTGAATGCTGGAGTTGAAATTTCAACTAGACAGTTGGGAATTTCTGAGCCATCTGTCTTCATCCCTGGTTCACAAATTCCCAAGTCAGAAAGCACCCCCTTCAAGTGGGGCTGGAGTGGAGCACTGTTCCAACTGCCTGGGGGCTGGCCTCTTCCTTCTGCTGTTCAAAATATTCATTAGTTCTTGGGCCACAGCTCCTGTCCTCATCTCTGGACTACCTCTGCAGCTTTGCTCTTCACCATGTGGCCCAGGAACTTGAAACATGGGCATCACCTCGGGGCTATTGAGTTATGCAGTCGCAGCCACCCCCAGCTATTCTGAGCTGGAATGTGCTGTGATACGGGGCTGGGTGTGACTTGTTGGTAACAGTACTTGCTTCACACATGGGCGAGGCCCTGCATTCAACCTGAATCTGCAGTCACAT
The DNA here is from genome assembly GCA_028451465.1 of Erethizon dorsatum. NCBI lineage: Eukaryota > Metazoa > Chordata > Mammalia > Rodentia > Erethizontidae > Erethizon > Erethizon dorsatum. The sequence continues at coordinate 45,012,938 of CM051826.1, forward strand.
GCTGCCCAGATGGCGTGCTGCCCATCAGAGTTCAAGAACCCCTGCTCTATGGCATCAGTCTGTATTGGCCTTGCCCTACCTGGCAAAACAAATTGCTGAGCTGCTGCTCTGGGGCCTTTTTTCCCAGAAGACACCAGCCTCTTTGGGGAGCACAGTGTTAGTAAGAGAGATGGCAGAGCCACTCAGCCCAGCTCTTTGTGAGCATGGCTCTTCCACAATGCAAATTTCTTCCAAAACCAGCTGCCAAGAAAAGTAAATTTTGTTGAACTGCCCAAGGCCACGCTAATCTTTAATTATCCCATTAATGTCTGTCTCCCCCTAGGTAGTCTTTACACCTGCAGTTACTGCGGTGCCCTGGTTTGAAACAGCTTGCAGATTTCCTGACAGTATTAATGGAGTTTTTGCAAATTGATTTGGGGAGATTAGGCGGAAAGAGGCTGGTGTGACTTGATGTGAAGCCCATTCTAAGCAGCTCAGAGCCTCCTGTCCTTGATCCCTGCCCAGGGCAGGAGGAAAGAGCAGGGATCAGAAGATGAGGGTTCCAGGCCTGCCTCTCACAGGGGCTGTGACCTCGGGCCTGCCACTTCCTTGCTATTCATCTTCCTCAAAATGAGCAGTTTGGTCTTGTCTAGACTCACCAGAAGGTCTCTCCTGGCTTCCCTCACTTTGATCCAAGTCTTAGAGCCAGCAGAAGAGCTCTCTTTAGAGCTAACTGGTCTCCTCCTTCCTTCTCTCCCTCATTCATTCATTCACCCAGTACCCACGACCTCCATGAGGCTCTGCAGCAGCAGCAGGGTCCGATATGAAGTCACTGCTCTGGCTAGTACATACCATCACGCTCAGGAAAGTCCAATGCCAGAAGTACCCTGTGGACTGGACCAGCTTGGCATCCCAGGTTCTGCTCCAACAAAATCCAGAGTAGGGGAAGGACCAGAAGCAGACCACAATGGGGCAGAAAGAAAACTGGCCTTGGTGCCAGAGGCTGGGTGCTCTGACAAGCACTGGCTGGAATCGCTGTGTGACCTTGAGCAAGTCACTTTCTATTTCTGATCATCAGTTGCCTTCTCCAGGAAACAGGGAAATGGATGATAACCCTGTTTTGCCTTCCTAGGGGACAGCTGAAAAGGATGTGATTAGTGAGCCACAAGGCCTTTGTCTCAGACTGGGGGAAGGACTGCTCTGCCCACCTCTGAGAAATCCAGCCATGGTACAGGCTGTCCGGAGGCCTTGGCTGAAATCTCCACTGACTTCAAACCCCATCTTATAAATGACAGTGACCTCAGAGCTTTTTCAGTATTCCCAGGGAGACAGGCAAGGTAGGGACAAAAGACCAGAGTAGGGAAACAGAATCAGAGCCAGGAATAAAAGACCAGGTGTCTGCCCTGCTCACTAACAGGTCCTTGGTGGGGATCTGCATTCTCAATCCTTTTCACAAAACCATCCCATTGCAGAAAGCTAGGGATCCACCCTGATCCCAGTACCCCAAGGATTTGGGGGAAAGCCCCTAGTCCCATCCTCCATGGGCAGAGTTAGAACTCAGGCCTCCTGTCTGCCCCACACCTAACGTGTATTCCTCTAAGCAGGGCCACCTCTGTATCACTGTCCTTGTCCCTCTAGCTGCTAGCTCCTATGGGTCAGCTCCTCTCTTCTCCATCCACTGCAGCCTCTGTCTTCTCTCTAAGGCTGGTTAAATCCAGCCTCCCGAATCCTGCCAATGCCACTGCCCTGACTCCAGAGCCTCTTTGGCTATGGCACACCGGGATCACCCCGCCAGCATCACTGCTGCCACTGGACACAAGAAAAACTTTATGGGCCCGGGTTTTATTCTAAAAATAAGTCTTCAATTAAAGTCAAGAAGTATGAGAGAATGCTGCCTCGGGCAGGCAGCCCCCTCTCCGAGGCTTCCTCAAACAGATGGTTTGTAGCATTTTTAATTAATGAGAGATGGTGCAGATGGGGGCCCTTACTAGGCTGCAGCAAAGTGTAGTGGCCAGGGAGGGGTAGATGGGCCTGGCCAAAGGCAGGGACTTAGCTATCTGGTACCTGAGCGGGGAAAGGGAGCCCTGCCCTTCAGCACTTGCCCCTACCTGGCATGTAGTACCTGTGTCAGCTGTGGCCTGCTCTGAGAATGAGAAAGTCCCTGGATTCTCTGTCCTGCACCAGATATGGGAAGGAAGAAGATGGGATGCAAGCCACTTTGTACAAATCAGATGGGCCTCAGGGGCCTTGAAGGCCTTGCTTTAGGATCTCCTATGCCTCTCTTTCCCCAGGTCTCTACCTTCCGCAAGTCTCTGAGCCTTAGTGTCCTCATGGGGAAGATAAGGATTGGAGAATCATAAACCTGCAGGCTTGAATGGATTGTAAAGTCCATGCAGCCCCCAGGGTTTGCCCACCTACCAACCTGCCCAACAAGAGGGAGCTTGGTCTCTAAGCCCAGGGCTTTTACTAACCTCCGAGTCACACCAAAGCTGCATTTACCTGAGGTCACTCTGTAAGAAAATGTACCCTTAGAAGAAAATGACCTCTGCATCCCTGAGTTAATTATGATAGTGTGAAGATTAAGAGGAGACAGTGTGCATGAAGTTGCTTTGAAAACTGAATGGAACTATCTTGAATTACCAGAGCAGGCAATCCGGCATCCCTGTTCTTGCTATTGAAGCCCACCAGGTAGCAATCAGCTCCCCTCCTCTATCCCACCTCTGAGTCTGTCCCCACCTCCTGAGGTTTTTGCTCATCTCTTTGAAAGGGAATCGTGGCTGGAGAGTGAGTCTCTAGGTCAACATTAAGCAGCCACTCACTCCATCATCAAAAGCCTCAAATCTTCTACTTTGTGCCAGGAACTGCTTCAGGCACTGAGGATTCCACTGTGGATAGAAAGCATCTTCCAGTTTGGTTTGGGGGGAGATGAATGATAAACAAATCCAGCCTTTTATTTAATCTCAGGTAGTGATGAGTGGTCTGAATAAAAATAGAGTAAAAGTTACAGAACATGGCAGTAGGAGGGGCTATTTTTTTAAAAAAAAGTGTGACTAAATTAAGTGAGGGTAGTAAGCAATGCAAGGGCCTAAGGAAGAGTGGCTTAGTCTGAAGGAAAATCCAGGGCAAAGTCCTCAAGATGCAAAAGAGCTGTGCAGGAGGAGCAGGAGGGGGCTGGTGGGCCTGGAGCAAATGAGCAGGGGTTGGGAGGCTAAGAGTTGAGGCTGGAGAAAGCTGACGAGGTAGGGCCTCATAGGCCACAGTGATGCATGGGGACTGGGGATGCAGAGCCCCTTCCCGGCCAGGGCCCTCCTCCTGCACCCTGCCGTGGCAGCAGCCCCCTCCTAAGCCTATGCCTTGCTGCTACCCAGGATTTTGCAAGGATTAGGGGTGGCAAACTATTTGTTGCCCACTCGAGAGTGGGATGGGGAGGGGATGGAGGAAGAAGTTCTTCATTACTCACACAAGACAAAAGAACATGAATTCAGCACAGAAGGTGGAGAAAAGATAAAATGTAGACAAGTCAAGCCGAAAGAAGGAAGATGCCAAATAATAATAATAATAGCAACTAATGCTATGTGCCAGGCGATGTTCTTAAAACTTTATCTCTTCGTCTTCCCAACAATCCTATGAAGTGGATACCAGTATGATTTGTGCTTTATAAATGAGGAAATGGAGGCACAAAGCAGTTAAGTAACTTACTCAAAGAATCAACTAGTGAAGTAGCAGAGCTGAGATTCAAACCAGACAGACTAGCTTGAGTCCAGGCTTGTAGCTAGGCAGGATGCTCAGTACAGGAACCTGGACCAACCCCACTCAAAAGCAGCAGACTGAGCAGAGGTGGAGAGGAAGCTCGGGGGGGAAACCGCATTTCATAATATTTCTGCCCATAAAATTCAATAGTGATGCCATCCATTTACACAGTGCCTTCCTAATTGATCCTTTAAGCAACTTTGTGAAGAACGTGATACCCAACTTATAGATGAGGACACAGAGAGTGAAAAGATAAGATTCAAATACAAAATTTGCCTGGCTCCGAATCCCTGCTCTTTAACTTATCTAGAAGGCACTCATGGGCTCCTGTTTAGAGGCAGACACTGAGCTAAGTATTCAATCATGGGCAAGATGCTGCTCTTAAAAGGATCCCTTGGGTGTCACCTATACCCTAATCACAGACTCACAAGGAATAATCATCTTATTCCTGGCTAAAAGATGTGAGCAGGGATGGGATGGGGAGCATTCATCAGCTCCTTCTCTGTGCATGGCACTCTTCATGCACTATCATCAGCTCAGCAGGACAGAGGTGACTGAGACTCCTTTGCTCATCCAGTCCCATTTTTCCCTACTGCCACAGCATGAGAAACCCTGCTTTTACTGCCACTGCACCTAGCTAAAAAGTACATTTAAAAGCCTCTATTACAATTAAGTGTAGCCATAGGGCTAAGTTCTGGCTGATAAAATGCAAGAAGAAGTCACTGTGGGGGACTTCTGGAAAAGCTCCTTTAAGCAAGAGAGATCGCTGAGCTGAGCCTGTTCTCCTTGCTTCTCCTCCTGGTACTCAGTGAGGATAGCAGAGGATCCAATGTGGGTCATAAAGGCAATCTTGATGGTGAAAATCACAGGCTCAGTGTAGCAGAACAATAAAGTTAAGAGCCTAGGCCCCAGATGGTATGAGAAAGCCTAAATCCTGATCTGTTCCTCTAAGCAGGAGAGAGGAATACTTCTGTATTGCTTATGTCAGTACTATGCCTGCCTTAGTCACTGGCAAATGCATGTCTTAACTGATATCATAGTTATACCACCATCCCCATTTGGAAACGGAGGCTAACAGGTTGCCCCCAATCCCACAGTTAAGGGAAAGAAATGGAATTCAAATTTGAATCGTTCTGGTTCCATAAAGCTGTGATCCTCTCATGCCACTGGTTAAAAAAAAAAAAAAGCTTGTGGGCAATTTATGCTCAGGACACGTGAGGGCACAGGTATTGCAGAAGAGTTCCGAAAAGCTGACAAATTCTATACCATTGCTCTTAAGAGACGCACATCAGAGCAGATCGGTGTCCTCCTAACCCATGCACCCCAGTAGGTAGGTTAACCACAAACCAGGCAGAAGGCAGACTGTTAATTGTCCATTTAACATCTCCTCTGCCTCCAAGTTACCAAGTTCTTTTCAGAACCCCTGAAAGAAAGTCCTATACATTCATTTTCATGCAAATTTGATGATGTGCCTCTTTATCAGGAATACTTATATTTATAAATTCCTTAGAATTTTCTAAAGACTGAATCATGTTTTATTTCCTTGCCTTTCCTGATGGCACCAGCTGATACCCTAGGACTATGCTGAATTGAAGAGGTCAGAGTGAGCATCTTTGCTTTTTTCCCGATCTTGGCTGGAAAGCATTTGGGCTTTTACTCTTGTGTATGAGGTTTCCTTTGATTGTTGTGTTGTTGTTTTTGTTGTTTTACTTTGTAGATGCCTTATATCCAGTTAAAGAAGTTTCCTTCTACTCTAAATTCATATCACAAATTTTTAAATGTTTTTTGTGTGTATATTGGGACAATTGTGCGGGTTTTGTCCTTTATTCAATTAATATGGTATATTAATTGCTTGATTGATTGATTTTTGGATGTTATATCAACTCTGCATTCTTGGCACAAATCCTTTGGTCAATCTGTACCATCTTTGTTACAGGGTATGGGTTTGCTAGTATTTTATGAAAGACTTTTGCTCTGATACTGCTCTGCAGCTGTTAAGAATATAGTACTTGTCAGGCCAGTGAGATAGCTCAGTGGTGCAAGCACCTGCCTGGCAAGTGCGAGGTCCTGAGTTCGACTCCCAGTACCCACATAAAGGAAAAAAAGGGCTGGTGATATCGCTCAGTGGCACAAGTGCCTGCTGGCAAGCACAAGGTCCTGAGTTCGACTGCCGGTACCCACATAAAAAAAAAAAAAGAATATAGTACTTGTTATGTCAGAGGTCCCCAAGGCCACCTCCAGGTCCAGTGATTCCCTAGGAAGATTAGGACTCAGCACAGAGTCACACTCCATAGTGCTATATGGTACATTACAGAGAGAGGATACAAAGCAAAATCAGCAAGGGAAAAGGCACATGGAATGAGTCCAGAAGAAACTAAGTGCAAACTTCCAAGGGTCCTCTCTCAGTGGAGTCAGACAGAATGTTCTTAATTCCTCCAGCAACAGCTGTGACATGTGTGAAATGATGCCAACCAAGGAAACTCATTGGAAACTTAGTGCCCATGATCTTTATTAGCAGTGTGTCACACAGGAACCCCATGCCTTCCACGTACCCAAATTCCAGGCTCCCAAAAGGAAAATAAGTGCTCTGCATAAGCCATATTGTTTGACAGCTCAGACACGATGAGACACTCTAGACGCTCTGACCAGCTGGGGTAGTAGGAACACTCCCAAAATTCAAGTTCTCCGATCTTTCAAAAGACGGAAGTTGGGCCTGCTATGACTCTTTTCCACACGCTTGTGTTTAAAACAAACAAAAGTGCCCAGAAAGTAGATGATGTTTAATACAATAGAATTAAATGCTAATATTGGAATTTGAGCCATAGGAGATAGGAAAGTTTTTCAAGACATTCTTGGTACCTTGAAAACCATATCCCTTAGCTTACCCATATGTACGGGTGAGGTTAAACTTGCATCTCTAGAAAGTTTAATTTGGAGGGACAGAAAGGGGCTCTCAGTTCATGTCATGCAGTGCTTAGACAAAAATATTTCCCCTGCACTCTAGGGAAAAATGGCTTTCCAGGCCTTGAATCCTTTCAGCAACTTAGGCCCCCAAAACTATTCAAGTTTCAGCAGTCACAATTCTGGGGCAGAGTTAGAGAGAATGCCAAAGAGGGAAACAGGGAGGCAAACACATTCAACACACCCTTCTAGCACTCTCTCCAACTCCGTCCTATTTTGCAGCCAAAGAGGTGTTAATTCTCTTCCTTCACCTCTGGAGCCAGAAGCTTGCAGGGTTATTGTCACTAATTGATTTTGCTCTATTTATATTAAAAACTGCACAGCCAACCCTTCTCTGATGTACATGATTGATGATAATAAAGATATTAATACCTAAACAGCACAAAGAGTGGACTGAGCACTGTATGAAGCAATTTATCGTATGTATTAACTTAATCTCAGCAATCCTGCAACATAGGCACAACATTATTCCTCTTTTACAGAACAGAGGATGAGGAAACTGAGGTTAAGTAACTGGCCTCAGGTCATATACCAAATGCACAGCAGAGACAATATGACCTCCCACACACACCCCACATACTATAGTTCCAGAGCCAGCACTCTTAGCCACCAGCTGAGACACTCCACAAAGACAACTCCATGTCAGACAGGGTTTCCACTATTGTCCCCTCCATAGGATAGCCCATTGCATTCTCCAGTCTGGATTGGGGTATAGGGTAGAAAGAGTATTTTCGAGATGGAAGTTTAGTGAAGAAGAAGAACTGAATCATCTAAACAATGACACACATACGAATGGGCCAACTTCTGAAGTTAGTTTTCTTCAGAGATAACATAAGACATATGAAAATGCAGGAGCATTTTTGGCTGTCACCAGGAATGGAAGGTACTACTCGCCTTCAGTGCCTGGATGCCACGAATGCCATGGATGTGAACATCTTACAATGGATAGATCAAGAATGATGAATGGTGACATCCATGTAGCAACAGCATTCCTGCTAACACTGCCCTCATATATGGTTCCAGAGCTGCAGAAGAAAGACACTAGGAAAGATCTTTTTAAACTCACTGTTTTCAGAGCCTTACCTTACGCACCTTGAACTTTTGTAAAGCACACGCCAGGCAACCTTATGGCCCAAACCTTTTTCTGAAATCCTGTACCTACATTTATCTCCAAGACATGGATAGGAGGAGCCAGATTCAGACCTACAGGCTATTTGTCCAACAAGACGGTTGGTTCTATCCTGGTCCAAGGAGTGAGCAGACACAGGGCTATGCCAACTGACTCATGGACTAAGTGATTGGAAAATATTGAGAGAATCTCAGAAGGAAGGAAACTGCGGTCATTGCTCATTGTGACTGTCATTAGCTCAGATCTGTACTGTGAAGGACTCTGCTGGACATGGAGAAGATGGGAAGTAAGGGCCACAGGAAAACTATTCTTATCATCTGTGGGCTGCAGGGAAATTCCAGCACCCTGGTACTTCTCTTTTCTCTCTGTCTTCAACCCTAATGTCCCTGAGGAAAGGCTCAACTCAGGTCCCCAAGTCTCCTTTTTAAAGAACGGCCAATATTTATGATATAGCTAAAGAGCAGGGCACTCAGGAATCACAATCAACTCCATAAATTGCTTAGCAGAATATGTTTTTCACTAAAGCCAACCAAAACACTTATTGTCCAGTTTCCCATTTTGGCACTTTCCTTTACAGGTGCTCCTCAACTTATGATAGGGTTACATCCTGATCATCATAAGTTGAGGGTTCAACATAGAGTTCAACATCATAAGTTGAAAATATAAGTGAAGCACATTTAACATGCCAAACATTTAATATAGCAACCATCATAGCATAGCAACACTGTACACAGTGGAGTACAGGAGGTTTACCCTGATGATTGGGTGGGTGGCTGGGAGCTATGGCTCCCTAGTGCTCTCTGTCATGGCTAAACAGTATCGTACTGCATATCACTAGCCTGGGAAAAGATCAAAATTAAAAATTTAAAGTACTATTTTTACTGAATGCATATCACTTCTCTACAAACTTAAAGTCAAAAAATTGTAGGTTGAACCATCATATGTCAGGAACCCTGTGTAGAGCCTACACATTTGCAAAGGAAAAGTATGATTGAAGATTAAATCTATTTCATGGAGCACTTGATTTCCTCATTGGTAATCTTAAAAACTTCAAACTAGAATAGGATAAAGAAAGCAAGACTATTTACAGAGTCACTGGGGATGCCCTTAATGATTGTATCGTTGTTCCCCTAGATCTCTTTGACAATTATATAGGCAGCTGTAAAGGAAGAGTGAATGGATTGTAACAAGGCCTTAATATCTATAGATATTAAACTGAATTATGTTCAAGAGCCAAGCCCCTGGGATAGCAGTGGTACTATGGGAGGCTGGGAGCATAGTAATGTATGACTATGAGACAGGATCAAAACATAAAGCAATAGTGATGGCACGAATAAAGTGATTGCAAAGAAATCGTTATTGTTATGGGAAGGACTGTTAAAAAAGATAGGTAAGAAACAAACAGTTAAGAGAATGGCAGACAGGGGGATAACGATTCTTGGCTCATGATACTTTAACTGAAACCAGGAGATTTATGAAACAATCTTAGGATAAAATCTTTTTTTATTTTTAAGGGAACCGTCATGAATTTTTATGTATGTATAACTTGGACACACTCCAAAAGGTAGAAAAATTAAACAACTTGCATTACAAATAGATGCATCTGGCAGTTCTAGCACATAACAGATTTGGCTAATGAGGACCATCCTCCACCTTATCCCCAATTTATAAATGAAAAATGCTGGGGAAAAAAGACAGCTCACAATGAGATACAATTTCACATCTATTATGATGGATATTATCAAAAAATAACAACTGTTGGCAAAGTTGCAGAAAAATTTAGAACTCCTGTACATTACCCATGGGTATGTAAAATGTATGGCAAATTCTCAAAAAATTAAAAATAGAGTTACCATATGATCCATGAATTCCACTGTAGGTATAAATTTAAAAGAAGTGGAAGCAGGGAACTTGCTCTGCTCAGGGATGTTACAAGAAACTAAAGCCCTAAGTCTTAAAAAAAAAAAAGTAAAAACAGGCCTCATGCACTATAAATTGCCAATAAGAGTGCAAACTGGTATAATTCCTATGGAGAGGAATTTGGAAAGACTTGTCAAAATAACAAAGCATGCACTAGCAGAAAACAATGGCATAACATTTTCAAAGTGCTGAGAGAAAACAATGGTTAACTTGGAATTCTCCACCCAGTTAAGTTACCACACTGTAATAAGGAGCAAGAAAGATCTTCCGAGAAAAGTGAAATTAGAGTATTACTGCCAGAACTAATCTAAAAGGATTAAGGATATACAGCAGTAAGAAAAAAAGTGAATCCAGAAGGAAAAAGACAATTTCAAGAAAAATAGTAGTGAGCAAAGAAACGAATAAACATATGGAAAATCTAAACAGGAATTAACTTCATAAAACAAAAATAATTATTATGACTGACTCAGGGGACTTAAAAACAAGGTGAAACTAAATACTGGTAAGAACACATGTCCAACAAGGGAGACTGGGGGTATAGCTTAATGGTAAATGACTTCCCTAGTATGTGCAATGCCCTGGGTTCAAACCTCAGGAGTGGAGAGGGGTCTGGGGGGCAAGATGACAACTGTACTTTAAACATTTTAAGAGTTTTTAGGGAGGAGCAGAGAGTAATTGACTATGATAAGTAAGCAAGTTAAATTTTTGAAATTAACCCTACGGTAATAAAAATAGGATTTATCATTTTCAAAGCATCAGAGGGGCAATACACAAAATTTGATTGATCTAACAGAAAGTAGTAAAAGGAGAAAAAGCATTAAAAAATGGTAAACAGAAAACATCACAATTATAGGGTAGAAATAAAGTCAATATAACAATAATCATAAAAAATTCACCAGTTAAAAGACATTGTGCAACTAATTTTTTTGTTTGTTTGAGACAGGGTCTTGCTTATATAGTTCAGGCAGCCCTTGAGCTCACTATGTAGCCCAGTCTGACCTCCAACTTGTATAGATCCTCCTGCCTCAGCCTCCCAAGTGCTGGAACTATAGGCATGTGCCACCATGTCTGGCTTAAATTTTAAAAAATAATAGAATCTGATTTTGGGAGGCTGGGGCAGGAAGATCTCAAGTTTAAGGCCAGCCTGGGCAACTTAATGACCTGTCTCAAATTTTAAAAGGGCTGGGGTTGTAGCTCAGTGCAAAGGCTCTGAGTTCAATGCCCAGCACCACACAACCGCCATGTAAGAAGTACAACTACCCTGAGATCACCGATCTGTAGAGTCCATACCACATGGGGACAGTGTCCTAGGAGCATCAGGCATCAGACTTGACACTGAAGAAGCCATCCGGGGAAGTGAAGAGACGAAGAGCTGCCAAGATGGTGGAACGTGGAGTGTAGAATCTAACTGGTGGGTAGTGTTTGTTGTACAATTCTTTTGACTTTTATAAAACAGCAAAATTTGAAATTGTTCATTATAAAATTTTGGATGACAAAGATATCATCTTGGAAGTGGATCCTCCAGCACCAGACGCTTCAGCAAGATACCACATGGAGCAGCGATGGAGTCCCAGCCCTGCCTACCCAAACTGACCCACAAAAAATGAGTGCTTTCAGCCTGCGAGTCCAGGGTTCTAGATAACAGAAATCCTCTAAGTAAGCCTCCCTTACTTTCTGTCAATAATAATAATCATAATAACAGTAGTAATGATAACTACAAAAAGGGTGTTTTTAGAGACACAATACAACAAAGAAAGAAAAGGGATGAGAAAAGGTATACTAGAAAAATAGTATCCCTTTCCCAACATCCACACCAAAATAGAGCTAGCATGGCTAGAGTAATGTAAAACGAGATATCATCTCATAAAGAATTTCTATAAAAACATATGTTATCAAAGCAGACTCAAAATGATAGAAAATCAGAGACCTACAATAACGAAAAAAATTTAATTGGTAGTCAAAAATCTAGCCCTCCCGTTTAAAAACTATTTGACCCAGGTAAGGCATTGTGGTTTGTAATTCCAGCATTCTGGGAACCTGAGGCAGGAAGATCACAAGTTTGATCCCTTGTCTCAAAATAAAAAAAAATTAAAAAGTGTTGGGGATGTAGTCCAATGCAAAGGCCCCAGGTTCAATCCCAGTACTATAGAAAATAAAAGAATAAAGAATTTAAATTTTTTTTTAAAAAGTACTAGACCCAGACCAAGTTGTCAAGAAACAGGTATCACTCTATCTTACTGCCTCAGACTGTTCCAAAGAAAAGAACTAAAAAGGCCAGGCATGGTGGTACATGCCTGTAATCTCAGCACTCGGCAGGCTGAGGCAGGAGGATTGCCATGAGTTCAAGGCCAACCTGGGCTACATAGTGAGAACTTGTCTCAAAAAAAAGGAATAACACCACAACTCATTTTATGAGGGTAATATGTCATTGACAGCAATATTAGACAAGGATAGCAGAACAGTAAAATTATATGCCAGTACTGCTTATGGACACATTGCAAACCCTAAATAAATATTAGAATTGAGTCCAGCAATGTATACAAAGTTAATATCATATTTCATCAAATCTAAAACATCATTGATTTTTAAGTGCACCACTACTTTTTATACTAAGAAAGAAAAATATTGTCGCTTCAACCAGGACATGATTCCTTATCACTTGTACATTTTATACTTATTTAAGGAGCTTTTTAAACTTATATATGTAGGTTTTTATCATATATCATTCTTACGCATCCGTAACAAGAAAAACATAAGCAAAATAAATAAGGTAAGATACTCTTAAAACTCACATTCAGTGTCCACCTCTTCTAAATTATTGTTCAGCTCAGAGTTTTTGATATTCATTCTTGCCAGTGAGAGGTGGTAATGCAGCATTTCATAGAAGTCGCTATTATTACCTCCAATAGTTTCTTCTAAGACATTGACACATATCTTAAAAATTTAGATGCTAAGTTTTTATTTAATTTACCAAAAGACGACAATAGAAAAGTTTCAGACAACAACTAAGACTCATATGCCTTCCTCAAATGGTTTTTGTCTAAAACACTAAGGGATGACAAGTGACCAAATTTAGGCAAGAGCAATTAGAAAGTGCCATATTCTTTAAAATATATTCTAATTACAGAAAAGTTAAAATGTGAAAAATATGTATCTCAGAATCAAAGAATATGGCATATCAAATCAAGTAGGCTTTATCTCAAAAATGCCAGAATAGTTCAACATTCTAAAGAACTATTAAAGTAGGTCACCACATTAACAGATTAAAGGAAAACATCTCAATGGATGCAAAAAGCATTTGATAAGATCCAGCAATCATAATTTTAAAAAGAAATCTAGCTGGCACATGTTTATAATCCCAGCACTTGGGAGGCTGAGGCAGGAGAAGCACTGTGAGTTCAAGGCCAGCCTGGGCTACATAGTGAGACTATGTCTCAAACAGCAATAAAAAATAAAAAAGAAATCTTGTTAGAACAGAAATACAAGGGAGCAGACTTAATCTCACATAGCTACCTGCCAACATTTCACAGAAAAAAAAGAGGGGAGTGGAGAGGAGGAAGGAAGGAACCAAGAGAGGAAGGAACTAGAAAAATTCTCTTAAGGCAGGAACAAGATAAAAGATGACTGCTATTATTACTTCTTTATAATAATAATATAGTAAAGGGCTTAGCCAAATCAATAAAATAGCAAAATATTAGAGATAGTACAAGGGCTGGAAAAGAAAAGAAAAATCTAAACTGTTGTTATTCTTAGACAACTTGATCATCAACTTAGATGTTTCAAAATAATCTACAAACTATTACACTAAAGAGTGTTTAGAAAAGGTGTGGAATACAAGAGCCAATATTTTATTTAAAACTCCTTAGAGGAATTGTAGTGCAGCAATAAATAATTTAAAAATCTAACTTTCATAAAAGGTCCTATTCATAAGAGCTTCTAAAACAAGGTACACAGAAATAAATCCAAACAAAAATATAATGCATTTTTATAGGAAATATTTAAACCTTTATTAAAAGCAAGACATTTACTAATTTAAAAACTGGTGCACATAGGAAGTATAAATTAAATTATATAAATATATCAATTCTAGCTGAAATGAACTGAATGAAATGAATCATTACCATTGCATTCAAAATATATGGTTTGATAAACAGATTATAAAATGCATATGGAAGAGGGAAATTATTACATCCAGGAAGAGTCAAAACAATTCCGAAGAAAGTAAAGAAAAGATGGAGGCAGGAAGACTCGTCCTACCAGGTATCAAGAATTTTTCTAAAGTTTTAAAAATTAAAACAGTGCGGTATTAATGTGATGACAATCTGCCGGAGAAATGAAACAAAATATTTAAACCAGAAACTAATCCAAATAAAGAAAACCTGATTAACCCAATGGAATGCAATAGGCCTATAGTATATAGTAATGCAGAGGCTTAAAAAGGAGATCTTTGTTTGGAAGCAAAAAAAGTTTTTTAAAGAATTACTATAATAATCTGAAGTATAGCCATACAATAAAATATCATATAAGACCATTCAGAAGCACAATTATTAACTTGGAAAGATGTTGACAGTATATTATGTGAAAAAACAGGCTATAAAATTATAGGTTTTCAACTAAGGCATTAAATGTTTAAAGCAACCTTCTATATGCACATATAGGCCAAAGTTCCATTATGCACCTACAATATTGTAATCTCTTATCAACTTCAATGAAAAATAAACTAACCAAAGAGTACAGTAAATTAACTCCAGAGTTTTGAACAATAAAATCACTACTACCATGCTTATACCTTCAAATACAACTCTTCTATAAAGCCCAAAACAATTACAGGCATTCCTCATTTAATGACAGAGTTCTATTTCTGAGACTAAGTCGTTAAATGAATTGGTCACTAAATGAGGAACTGTATACAGAATGTACATTAGAGTATTCAGAACAAAGAAATGGTCAAAGGAAACGCCAACTTGATGACTTTGCTTTTATTTGCATAATTCTTACATGCAGTACCATAATATATAACAGAACATAAAACTATAGTACTGTACTGTACAGTATGATCAGTAAAAATTGCAGTACTGTATAAACAAGGTGTACTGTACAAAAAAGAAAAATACTGAGGCTCTATAAACAACATGTAGAGAACTGTACAAAAAAGCCCACAAGTCATAAGCCCAAACAGCACACCTCAGTCATAAATCTGAACAGTTATTAAACAGGTAGGTCATTAACAAAGAATATCTGTATATCGCAGAATCAATGCTAATAATCTCTACCTTTCCAGATGAGACTAACTCTCCATTTAGTCAGAGAGCTATCAGAGCTAGCACTGTAGCCTGAGATGTGGACCATATATAGAATCATATACACCAAAGAACCAGGTAAAATATAATAAACTATCTACTAAATAACTAGGAATTGTAAATCAATATACCCAAATCTATACTCATAAAATGATGCCATATTTATAAGGGGAAAGAGTGCCAGCAAGAAGTTACTTGAGGACTTTTGAGAGAAAAATAAAAGATTTTGTCTTACTACATTAATACCCTCTGAAAAACTGTAAATTGACTTGGGTGCTCTAAAACCTGTACTCTATATTTGATTAACTAAAGGTTAAAAATATTTCCATTATTATTCCTTTATCCTGAAAATATTTATTGTGTTCTTTATACCTTGATGAAATATTTTTGAGACTGTTAAGACCAAAAGATATAAACTGCCTTTATTTTGTAAAAATTAAGACCAGATCAGGCTATACAACAGCAATTGGATGTAAGGTGTACTAAATCTTATCTTCCAGAAGAGCTGATTTTGAATTCAATCACCCTCTGAGTGAAGTCATCCCAGCTCGCATAATTTCATCAACCAGGAGAATGTTGGTGGCAATTACTGTGCTAAAGAAAAAGGTGAGAGTGAGTCAAGCCTTGCTTATCTTTTCCCCCAGCAATGTTCAGCTATGAAGGATACTTTTTTTCCTTCAGTTATGTTGGTATGAGGTTTTATGAGACAAAGCTATTATAAATACAAACATCATCACTTGTATTATAATTTCAACTCCTTTGTTGATAAGGTGGAAACTTGATTTATATTCCAGCAAAATTGAGGTTATTTTGAAGCACATTATTTTATTTTCCTCACTATACAAGTGGTATTATTTCCGTAGTTTCCATTTTCCCTTTCCCATCAAATCAACAGTTAGATTAACTGTTCCTATAACTTATACTGCTACAACCAAAATATAAAATGAACGTAAAATAACAGAAACTAGTCTTAATAACTGGACACTACACCTTTTCATACACGGCATGTTTTCCACTGCAGGATCACAAAAATAATAGAAAAAATTTAATGTATCAATTATACCCCTAAAGATCTTTCTTTGTGTATTACTTCCAACTTACCAAGAGTGAAGAAGTTGTTTTTTCACACAATAATTATCCCAAATTCCTGCATCTGCTGCTACCATTGGTTTCCCTGTAAAGTAAAAACAAACCATTTTAATACTACAATCTTAATATATTCTCTCAATGTCTATTGGTATAATCTAACAATATTTAATACCTTACCAAAACTACTTTTCCCAAAGTCATCAATGCTCCCCATTTCACTACAGTAGAACCCAAAGTCCTTTGAATAGCCCATAAGCTCCTGCACGATCTTTCTACGTCCTCCACCATCCCTTCCTTCTACTCAAAAACATCAGACGCTGGCTTTTCCACTGACTGTTCTCTCTCCCCAGAATACTTATTCTCAGTTCCCCGCATAGCTAACATCCTTATTTCCTTTCACTTTTCAGTAGATAGCTTCTCAGTGAGGTCTACTCTATCTAAACTCTTTAAGTTGCAAACCACCCAACCCACCCCCTTCTACTAACCTTCATGATCATCCTCACACTGTTTTTTTTTTTTTTCACCAAATTTACTGCTTCCTCAAATGCTAAAGAACTTATTTATTAAGGTTATCATTTAGTGCCTATTGTCCTCCACTATAACAGAAGCTCACAAAGGTAGGTATTTTATTTTGTTCTGCATGAATCCCAAAAAGTATATAATAAGTTCTCAATAACTATTTCTTACATGAATATTCTTTTCTTTTTTTATTTAATTTTAAAGAGAGAAAAAAAAAGTAAAACAAAATTTCAAAACAACATAATAGGAGGGTAACAATGGTTAATACGTTGCGTATTGCTCTCTCCAAACTAGTCACTCAGAGGACAAGATATCGGCATTTAATTACATGAATATTTTAAGAGGTTCAAAAGTAAACTAGAATAACCCAAAGTTTAATAAAGTCACTCAAATCCCTACCACCTTACTATAAGATCTGGATGACTGAAGAATAACCTCTTTCCTTATCAAGCAACTAATTTTTCTTCAATTTCTTACCTGTATTCAAATCTATGCCAATAAGTTGCTTTGATTCTGAATGCTCAGTCTGAACTTTTACTAGTGTTTCCTGCAGGTCAAAACCAGAATTCTGAGCAAGAACCTTTAAGAATAAAAATAACAAATATATGCATGGAATACTTTTACATATATATTTGAATAACAAATATAAAAGGTATTACTATTTAGTCTTGTGAAAACACATCTGTAATTTGGTAATCATCTCCTTTTGAAGAATACCATTCTTAATCTACATCAAAGTATTATTTTGTCTATCTAGTCATTTTCATATTTGCTTAAACATTACCCATGTGCATATCACACTACATTCTAAGTAGAGTTCCTCCACTCCTACTACATTAATTTCCTTCCTCACAAAAGATTATTTTAAATGTTGAAGGAAGTAGTACGGTACTCTTGTTTTCTCTAGTCCCTCTAGCCACATGTCTTCTGGTTTTTCCTAGGCACTTGTTAAAGTTTCCAGCACCTTTGCGCCCTCATCTCCAGGATGAAAGTCATGGCCCATGGCAGCAGGGATAGAAATACCGGTATTCAGACCACGCTCATTTCCAAGTCATCCTGAACCAATAAATAATGGTGAAAAGGTACCACCAATGCATTTCAGGGTTACCAATTTGTATTAACAACACATCATTTTTTCAATGACTTTGCTGCCTTGGGGAAAGAAAAAAATAGATATCTGATGTGCAAAGAATCCATAAATTATGGCTTAATAGCCATTATTTTAAAATTTTTGCTAGCATTGTAATGTCTTAATTCATGGTAACAGCATATTGGAAATAGTTTTATGTATTTCCAAGTGGTTCACAACCAGGTTAAGGCAAAGAGAAAGGAATAGTTGTCTGTCTTTGGTTACCAAACAGGAAAACCTCTAGTTTTTCTTCTTTTCTAGGAATTATAATGACAATGACAAATGCAAAACAGCCTGGGAATGGTTGGGAATGCAAAACAGCCTGAAAATCTTCATTTTCCAAAATTTAAAGTGATTATATTTTGGACACCACCAATGAAATAAAGATCTACCCTAAAATCTAGTTAAATTTTAAGTTCTAATTTTTCACTACAATTAGTTCATCATGAACCATTTCTGAAGGAAATTTTGGACCTACTTCAACTTTTGAAGCTCCCAGAAAGGGACAAGAGAATAATCTGCCCACTTCATGAAGCTCCTGAAAGAATTCTGAGCTATTACCCCAAAAGTTTCCCTACTTGAGTTGCAAGATATTTAAGAGAAAACCGTATGAGGAAATGTAGACAGATACCTGTCTTTCTACTCTGCTGTTAGATTAGATGGGCAATTTGTAACCAAACACCTTTAAGCATAACCAGTTGGTATATAGTCAGTAGGATGGCTGTACCTTGGGAATAATGAGTAAGGCATCAGCAAAAGCCTGGACTCCAAGACGAGCTCTTCCTTTTACACTGGGCTTGTAATTAACAAGAGCATCAGCTATTGCCACTTCAACTGAACCAGCCCCTGGAACTACACAACCTATTGGAGAAAAGAAATGATGGCAAGACATGCCACACAGGGGGGAAAAAAAGTGAGGAAAAAAAGCAATTAGCTATACAAATATATTCTACTATCTTGCCTACCTCTAAAATGTATTTAAATATACACAGAAATCAAATAAATCACCCAGCTCAGTAATTACTCAGTTGTCCTGTGAAGCATTCTGAAGCTAAGTAATTAAGCATGGTAGAGATAGCTAGTTACAAACAGCTTATTTCATGGTTTATCCTCTGGCAAATAAGAGTAGACATTTCTTTCATCTTACTTTTCTATAGCTACTTTGAAAGGTAGTTATTTATAATTTATAGTGGCAGGTAACTGATTATAATATCTGACTTGAAAATATTTTAGGCCAACATAATTTGGCCAGAGTTTTTGGTATGGCATTCTTAGGACTCAATGAACTATTTGTTTTCTATTTTGGAACAGAACCCAAACTACTACATGAGAAAAAATTTAAGTGGTCTTATTATTCTAAAGCAAGAGCTTTGGTTAAGCACATCCATTTTCACATCAGGATAGGACATTTACATCTGTCTGCACAGTTTTATAAAGCTTATGACTTGTTTGAACAAACAAGCTTGCTTTGGAATCACCTATCTTTAAAACAAAACAATACAAAAGCAATCACTTCTCTTATGTCATTTTTAAATTGCTATCCCCTTTTTCTGCTTCTTTTCACAATGTAACTGATAAAAGCGTGTTTACCCACTATTGTCCATGAGGTAATTATATCCGTACATCCCAATCACACTTTTTAAAAAGCTCCTTGCTAAATGTGGAATACGTTCAAAAGAATATTTATATATGTAAGACATAAAGAATAAATATACAAATAAACAAATGTATCCATGTACCTACCACCTAGTGTAAGAATGAGATTACCAGGACCTATGAAAACTTCCCTAATCCCATTCCCCTATGAAAACATATCATATCAAAATTTGTGGACTGCTACTAAGGCATTTCTCTTAAAAAGAAATTCATATCACTAAACACCTTTATATCACTAAACACCTATATTAGAAATAAAAAGGCTTTAAATCAATGAACTGAGTTTCTGCCTTAAGAAACTAGAAAAGAAAGAGAAAATGAAACCTAATGTAAGCAAAAGAAAGAAAATAATAAATATCAGAGTGGAAATTAGTGAAACAAAAATTACAAATGTCAGAAGTGAGAAAAGTGACATCACTATAGATTTTACAGATATTAAGAATAATAAAAGAATACTATCAGCAATGTTAGGCCAATAAAGTTGAAAACTTAGATCAGAGATTGACAAACTTGCTGCAAAACGCCAGTTAATAAATACAGTAATACCTCAGTTCAGGAATGCTTCTAGAATTCAGCACAATTTTGCTTCCATTCAGGAACTCTGCATCATCTTCCCCACACAAACATGAATGCAGCCATCTTCTCCACTCTGACACATGGTCGTGGATATTACAGTCACAGACAGTGTACACTTACTGTGAAGCTTTTTTGTGTGCTTTTTAGCACATACAGCACTGTACAGTATTATTCAGTCTGGCATGGCTCCAAAGAAAGTGCAGAGCAAGCATGATGGTAAAAAGAAAATGCAGAGCAGTAACAAAGATGACAAGTACATGCAGAACAATAATGAAGGTAGCAAGAAACTGGAGAGCAAGAACAGTAAGAAGGTTTTGAAGAAAATAACCACTGGGCCGGTGAGATGGCTCAGCGGCACAAGCGCCTGCCTGGCATGTACGAGGTCCTGATTTTGACTCCCGGTACCCACATAAAGGAAAAAAGGGGCCGGTGATATCACTCAGTGGCACAAGCACCTGCTGGCAAGCACGAGGTCCTGAGGTCGACTCCCAGTACCCCCATAAAAAAAGAAAAGAAAAGAAAAGAAAAAAAGAAAAGAAAAGAACCACTGAATTGAAGAAGGAAATTGTAGAAAAGCATGACCATGGTATTCGTGTGACTGATCTGGCCTCAGAGTACAAATTTGTGAAGTCAACAATCCCGATCGTTTTGAAGAATAAAGATGTCATCAAAGGAGTTGATGTGGAAAAAGGAGTAACAGTGTAAACCAAGCAGAGAACATGAGTGCTGGAAGAGGTGGAAAAACTTTTATTAGTGTAGTTGAATGAGAAACACCTGGCAGGTGATAGTGAAGCTATGATCTGTGAAAAATCTAGGAAATTTCAGTGATTTACTACAAGAAAACCCATGTACAAGTGCAACAAGTGATTAATTTAAAGCTCATAGAGGGTAGTTTCATAAATTCTGCAAAAGAAGTGTCATCCACAGTGTGATAAGATATGATGAGGCTTCCAGTTCTGACACGGCCACTGAAGAATTCACAGAATTCTTGAAGGATACGTCACTCAACAAGTGTTCAACTGTGATGCAACAGGGCTCTTCTGGAAGAAGATGCCAAACAGAACCTATATCATGCAGGAGGAAAAGGCATTGCCAGGGCACAAGCCCATAAGGGACAGATGGATCCTTTTGTTGTGTCTGAATGCAAGCACTGATCTGAAGATAAAGCAACTACTGGTATACCATTCTCAGATCCTTCGTGCATTCAAGGAACAGAATGTGCACAAGGCCAGACTACCTGTCACGTGGAGGGCAAGGCGAAAGCTTGGGTTAAAAGGCAATTGTTTATGGAATGGCTGCACAAGATGTTTGCACCCACCATTAGGAAATATCTTTCTGACAACCAACTGCCCGGAAGGTGCTTTCCTCTGATAGACAATGCCCCAGCACAGCCTCCAGGCTTGATGAATGATATGGATGCTGAGTATAACTTCATAAAGGTCAAGTTCCTCCCCCATAACAGGACACCTCCTCTGCAGCCCATGGCCCAGCAAGTGATCTGCAGCTTCAAGAAGCTGCACAAAACATGCTCTTTACCAGGTGTTTTAATGTCACTGAAGAGATGTCCTTGACTCTGAAAGAATTCTGGAAGAAACATTTCAATGTCCTGCACTGCATCAACCTCATTGACAAAGCCTGGGAAGATGTCACATCAGACATTAAACACAGCCTGGAGGAAAATGGCCAGAATATGTCACCGAACATGACTTTGAAGGGTCTGAAGCACAGATAGTGAAGGAGATTGTGTCCATGGGCAAGAGTATGGGTCTGGATATTGATGGTCCAGACACAGAGGATCTTGTCAAGGGCCATAAAGAGGAGCTGACGATGGAAGAACTTGCTGAACTCCAGAGTGAGCAACAGAAGGCACTTGTTGAGGAGCATTCCACTGAGGAAGAGGAAGAGGAAGACAGGAAGGAGGTCTGCAGTGATGTGATAAAATCCATTACAGAAAAAAGGAATAAGTGCCAGGATTTCTTTGAGATGCACCACTCCAACATAACTAATGAACAGAGTGCTGAATCTGATGAATGATAACGTGGTCTCTCATTTCCAGAGGGCTATGTAGCGCAGGAAAAAAACAAGTGACATTAGACAGATCTTTCATCAAAATTGGCCCTGCAGCTAAGAGACAAAGAAGAGAGGAAGCATCTGAAGGAGATCTCCCTGACATCCTTATGGAGGGGGACTCTCCCTCCAAACAATAACCTCTTCCCCACCCACCTTCCTGTCCTACACGCCAAAAGTTGCCTAAAGGAAGTTTAATGTTCTCTCTCCTCATACTGTACTGTACTTTGCTTCATATTTTTGTGGTTAAAAAAATACATATGGCTCAGAATGGATTAAACTTATTTACATTGAACCTTGTGGGAAAATTTGATTTGGTTCACGGACCAATTTGGCTCGCGACCAGAATCGTGGAACAAATTAAGTTCATGAACCAAGGTACCACTGTATTTTAAGCTTTATACATTATGCCATTTCCTTTGCAACCATTCAATTCTACTACTAGCACAAAAATAGTCACAGTCAATACATAAACAAATGGCATGACTATGTTCCAATAAAACTTTGTACACCAAAAACAAGCAGCAAATCAGATTTAGCTCAGTTAGCTGTGATGATCCTAACTTGGACTAAATGGACAAATTCTTGAAAGACACAAACTAGCAAAGCCTACCAAAAAAAATTTTTTAAAGCTAGCCTTAATATCCCTGTATCTATTAAAGAATTGAATTTGTAGTTTAAAAATCTTCCTATAAAGAAAACTCATGGCTCAGAGAGCTTTACTGATAAATTTCTACCAAACATATAAAGAAGAAATACCAATTCTAGCCAGGTGTGGTAGCACACGCCTATAATCCCAGCACTCAGGAGGCTGAGGCAGGAGGATCACTGTGAGTTTGAGGCTAGCCTGGGCTATATAGTGAGTTCAAGGCCAGCCTGAACTACATAGTAAGACCTTGTCTCAAAAAAAAAAAAAAAAATTCTACATAACTCAACAACTTAAAAAATTTGAAGAAAGGCTTTCCAACTCACTCTATAAAGACAGCATTATTTTAACACCAAAAAAAAATAAAGGTATTACAAGAAAAAATATATACAGGCCAATACTCGTTTTGAATATAGATGCAAAAATTCTTAACAGAATTTACCAATGAAGTCCAACAATATACAAAGGATAATACATAAAGCAGCATTAGTCACAAAAGCCAACAGGTAGCTGCAACACAAGCTTCCATCAAAAGATGAATAGATAAAAAAAATGAGATGCAAACACACAATATTCTATCTTAAAAAGGAACTTCTGGCATATGCTGCAACATGAATAAACCCTGATGACATTATGGTAAGTGAAAAAATGCAGTCACAAAAAAGACAAATACCATACAATTACACTCCTCTGATGCACATAATCAAATTCAAAGACAGAAAGTAGAACGGTGGTAGCAAGAAGATGGAGGGAAGAAGGAATGGGGAGTTAGTGTTTAATGGTACAGAGTTTCATTTATAAGATGAAAAATGTGTGAGTGTATGAGAGCTAACTGTTGTGTCAGCTTTCGGTTAAAAAAAAAACACAGGCCCAGCTGATTGGCTTAGCATGGTTTTGGGTGTGACTGAATGGATTTACTGAAGACAGAAAACCCACCCCTAAGTGTGAGTGGCACCAACCAATAGATTTGTACGCTGACTAGAATAAAAAGAGAAGAAGGAATCATTGCTTCTGTTTCCTCTGAAGAGCTTGTTTTCGCCTTCACCTTCAACGTCAATCTCCTGGCTTCCAGTGCAGACTCTTCAGCTTTGCAGCACACACTCTTCAGCTTTCCTGTATAGACTCTGGCCTTCCAGTGCAGACCCTTCAGCTTCCTGACACGGAGCCGCATGGGACTGACTCTACAGTGAGCTCCAGGCCTTTGGCTTTTGACTGGATCCTTTGGACCCTTTTGCACTCTTCCACACCCAACTCTGCAGATGGCACTGTGAGCCTACCTTGTAAATTCATATGTATATCTTGTATTAAATCTGTTTATCTAGTGAGCACTGACCGATAAAGGGTGAATGGCGGTAATGGGTGCAGTCAGTGTGAATGCACTTACTGCTACAGAACTGTACCCTTAGAAATTGTTAAACTGTAAATTTTACATTACATGTATTTTGCCATATTTTAAAATGTAATCGGGCCGGTGAGATGGCTCAGCGGTGTAAGCGCCTGCCTGGCAAGCGCAAGGGCCCGAGTTCGACTCCCGGAACCCACATATGAAAAAGGGGCCGGTGATATCGCTCAGCGGCACGGGCGCCTGCTGGCGCGCGAGGTCCTGAGGTCGACCCCTGGTACCCACAAAAAAATAAAAAATAAAAAATAAAATGTAATCCATTTATTTAAAAAAAATAAAAAGCATCATAACTAAGCAGGGCTTATCCTGAGAATGTAAAGTTAGCTGAACATTTGAATCAATGTAATTACCACATCAAGAAATTAAGAGAGAAAACCCATAGATCATCTCAATAGATACAGAAAAAGCATTTGACAAAAACCCAACCTCTACTTTTGATAAAAACTCTCAACAAACTAGGCACAGAAGATAAATTCCTCAACCTGATTAAAAGAAAAAAAATACAGCTAATATCAGGCATAGAGGAGAAAAACTAAGTATGTTCCACCTAAGATCAAGAGTGAGGAAAGGATTCTACTCTCATCATTTCTAGTCAACATTACATTGAAGGTTCTAGTCCATGAAACAGGATGAAAAAGAAATGAAAAATATCCAGATTAAAAACAAAGAAGTAAAACTCTTTATTAGCAGAGAGCATAGTTATTTATATAAGCAATTCAATGAAGTATATTTAAAAAGCTACTCAAAATAATAGCTTAGCCAGACTGTAAAATTCAAGATCAATATACAAAATTCAAATGTATTTCTATGTTAGCAACTATCAGAAACTGAGATGTTTAAAATATCATATATATGAAGATCAAAATATATGAAGCACACAGGGCTAAATCTGAAAAAAAAAGATGTGTAGAAAGATACTAAAAACTGGGAAATACAAAATACTACTGAGATAAACTTAAGAAGGTCCACATAAACACAGAAATATGCCATGTTCGTGAGGTAGAAGACTCAGTATTGCTATCAGTTATCTCCAAGTTGATCTATAGATTCAACGAAATTCCAATAAAAATTCCTACAGTCTTTTTGGTACGAAAGACTAATTCTAAAGTAATGCAAAGGACTTAGTATAACCAAAATAACTTAAAAAAAGAACACTACTGATGTGAAGACTGGAGGAGCCACACTGTATGACAGTAACAGTAAGATAATGGAACAAAACAAAGAGCACAGAAACAGAGCCACACTAATAGGGACAACTGGTTGTTGTTTTGTTTTGTTTTGTTTTGTTTTGTTTTGTTTTGTTGGCACTGGATATTGAGTCCAGGGCTCTTGCACTGAGCTACACCCCAGCTTCCTCCCCTTTTTAAAAAATCTTTTGAGATAAGTCTTGCTAAATTGACCAGGCTGGCCTCAAACTTGTGATCCTCCTGCCTCAGCCTTCCAAATAGCTGGGATTATGGATGTGTCCCACTGCACCCACCTTGGACAACTGATTTTTCTTCTTTCTCTTTTTTTTTTCTTTTTTATGAGTGCCTATTAATTTTACAAAACATTGGGTTTCAATGTGTGTATTTTGAGCGTATCCATCCCCCATTATTCTTCCTTACACCCAATTCCCCTTATTGCCTTTCCCTGGTATAATAATAGTCTCCCTTCTACTTTCATGTCATCTCTTTTAGATTCCACATATTAGGGAAAATATGAAATATTTCTCTTTCTGAGTGTGGCTTATTTTATTTAACATGATGATGTTCCGATCCATCCATTTTCCTGCAAATGACAAAAGTTCATTCTTCTTCATAGCTGAATAATACTTCATTATGTATGCAATATCTGCCACATTTTCTTTATCCATTCATCTGTTGATGGGTAACTGGATTGGTTCCATATCTTGGCTATTGTAAATTGTGCCACAATAACACAAGTATGCTAACTTTAATTCCTTTAAGTATATACCAAGGAGTGATATAGCTAGATCAAATGGTAGTCCTATTTTTACTTTTTGAGGAATCTCCATGTTGATTTTCACAGTGGTTGTACTAGTTTACATTCCCATCAACAAAGAAATTTGCCCATTTTAGGGACAAAAATCAACAAACAAAATTGCACCAAACTTAAAAGCATCTTCATAGCAAAGGAAACAACAGAGTGAAGAAACAACATACAGAGTGAGGAAAAAGATTCTCACTACCTACTCTTCTAAACTAGAAGAGTAGACACTAACCCTACACAAGAGGGTTAGTGTCTAGAATATATAGAGAACTCAAAAAAATTAACCTCCAGGGGGCCGGTGAGATGGCTCAGCGGCATAAGCGCCTGCCTGGCAAACGCGAGGTCCTGAGTTTGACTCCCAGAACCCACATACAAAAAAAGGGGCCAGTGATATCGCTCAGTGGCACAGGCGCCTGCTGGCGTGCGAGGTCCTGAGGTCAACCCCCAGTACCCACAAAAAAAAAAAAATTAACCTCCAAAACAAATAACCCAATCAAAAAATGGGCAAATTAACTGAATAGATACTACTCAAAAGAAGAACAAATGGCCAATAAGTATATGAAAAAATGTCCAACATCTTTAGCCATTACAGAAATGTAAATCAAAACTACATTGAGATTCCATCTCACTGCAGCCAGAATGGCTATCATCAAGAAAACAAAAACAATAAACACTGGTAAGGATGTGGGGGGAAAAGGAATCCTCCTGCATTGTTGGTGGGAATGTAAACTAGTACAACCACTATGAAAATCAGGATGGAGATTCCTCAAAAACCTGAAAATAGAAATACTACCTTTTGATCCAGCTATGTCACTCCTGGGTATATTCTCAAAAGAATTAAAGACGGCATATAATACCAATACATGCATACCCATGATTATAATGGACCAATTCACAAGAGCTAAGCTGTGGAACCAGCCTGGTTGCCCATCAACAGATGAGTATATGAAGAAAACGTGGTATATATAATGGAATATTTTTCAGCCTAAAGGAGAAAAAATCATTTCATTTGCAGGAAAAGAAATGCAACTGAAGACCATGTTAAGTGAAATAAGCCAGATTTACAAAGTTAAATATTTATGTTTTCTCTTATATGGAGAACCTAAAATATAAATAAATGAATAAATAAAATAAAGGAGAGATAATAGAAAACTAGAAGGTAGACTCTTGGAAATGGGGACAGGAATCAGTGGGAGGGGGAGAAAAGGGAGAGTAGGTAAAAGGATTGAAAATGATCAAGATATGTTTTTGCATGTACCAATTCCCCAAAATGAACATGACTATTCTGTATTGCAAGCATGCACTAATAAAAATAAATCTAGAAAAAAACACCAGTTTGGCAATTTCTAAAAGCTAAACATATACTTACCATAGCCATTGCATTCCTAGGCACTTACCGAAGAGAAATGAACACATATGACCATAAAAAAGATCTACACAGAAATATTCATGACAGTTACAACAGGTGAATGGATAAATTGTGCCATATTCACCCAATGGAATACTGCGGAGCACAGAGCAACTACTGATAGACATAATAACATCAATGAATTTCAAAGTAATTATGCAGTGTAAAACCCACACCAAAATAGAGTACATACTGCATTAGTCTATTCATATAAAATAGAAAATTCCAACTCATCTGTAGATGAGACAGAAAGCACACCAGGGCCTGTGGTGATACGGGGAGCTGTGGGAGGGAAGGATTATCAGCAGGCACTGAGATGACGGATATGTTCACTACCTTGATTGAGATGATGGTCTGGGGTGTTCACTTAAATATGTGCAATTCATTATGTGGTATTATGTCAATTACACCACAATAAAATTATTTAAAACAGACTTCAGTGATTGAAATGATTTTTTTTTTAATGTGGGTACCGGGGGTCGAACTCAGGACCTCACACCTGCCAGCAGGTGTTTGTGCCACTGAGCAATATCACCGGCCCTTTTTTCCTTTTTATGTGGGTACCGGGAGTCTAACTCAGGACCTCGCACTTGCCAGGCAGGTGCTTATGCTGCTGAGCTATCTCACTGACCCTCATTTTTTAAAAAAAGAGTAGTCCATTCATTCTATGTATCCTAAATTCTAAGAATCAGATGGAAATATCATAGGCTTCAGGCCTGGATTATGTTTTTCCTGAAAAAAAAAAAATGCTTGTAGTATCCACCAAAAATGACTACAAAAAGTAGGAAGTGATCCTTATATAAAGCACCATATCATTTCCACTTAAGAATGATGTGTTTTCTCCTTTTCAATAATGAAATCTATGTAACTGATCATATTTCTTTATATTCTGGCAACTTAAATATTAATAAAGATTACTGTTTGTTATTATTTATGTTCTTTTCCCTAGGTTCTAATTTTCCACTATTTTACCATGATTTCCCATCTATGTTTTTTTTTATCAGACAAAGCTAACCATTATTTATGTTTCTTATTATTCTTTATATATTTCATATATCATAAAACTGATGCTTTTAAAGGGTACTTTTCAGTCACTTTTTAGTATACTCACAAGACTGTGCAACCATCACTATTATCTAATTCCAGAACATTTTCACCACCTCTCAAAAAAAATACTGTGCCCATTACCAGTTGCTCTCTATCTCCCCAGCCCTTGACAACCACTAATCTACTTTTAGTTTACATGGATTTGCCTTTCCTGGACACTTCATATAGATAATACATGACCTTCTGTATTTGGATTCTCTGATTTAGCATAATGTTTTCAAGGTTCATCCACACTGTAATACACTCGAGTATTTTATTCCTTCTTATGGCAAATAACACTCTACCATGTGGAAATATCATTTTGTTTATCCATTCATCAACTGTTGGACATTTGGACTGTTTCAGTGTTTGGACATTATAAATAATGCTGCTACGAACATTTGTGTACACCTTTTTGTACAGCCATATGTTTTCAACTCTCTTTCAAAGACCCCTAACAGTGGATTTTCTGAGTCATATAAAACCTATGTTTAACGTTTTAAGAATGTATCTGTCTTCCCACCAGCAATGTATGAGGGTTCCAATTTCTCTACAACCTTGCCAACACTTATTGTTGTTTAGCTTTTTTATTATAGCCATCCTGAAGGTTGCAAAATGGTATCACTTTATCCTTTGATTTGCATTCCCCTAATGACTAATGATGTTGAACATCTTTTTGTGTGCCTATTATTTTACTTTAAATGTGTGCTTTTATCAAATTATCTACCCCAATTCCTTTCAGAAGGTTATAAATTGGTTATAAATTATCAATAAATAATAAATGTTGCAGGGTGTGATGGTGTACACTATAAATCCCAGCACTCTGAGAGGCTGAAGCAGGAGGATCACAAGTTCAAAGCCAGTCTGGGTGACTTAGCGACTTCACAAAACTCCGTCTCAAAATAAAAAAAGAGCTGAGGATCTGGTTCAATGTGAAGACCTTGGGTTCAGTCTCCAGCACTGCAAAATGATAATAAAGATGATGATGAGGAGGAGGATGATAGTAATAATAATATGTTAATATTTCTTTCCTAAAATTACACTGCACCTGAGGTAATGAGTTCTGAGCTATCAAAGCTTTTTCATGGTTTAAGAAATAAATTCCTGGGCTGGTGAGATGGCTCAGCGGCTTAAGCGCCTGCCCAGCAAGCGCGAGGGCCCGAGTTCGACTCCCGGAACCCACATACGAAAAAAGGGCCGGTGATATTGCTCAGCGGCACTGGCGCCTGCTGGCGCGCAAGGTCCTGAGGTCAACTCCCCGGTACCCACAAAAAAAAAAAAAAAAAAGAAATAAATTCCTAAAAATAAAAAATGACACTATAACATTTAATTAAGTGCTCTTTCATTTCATAAACAGGAATTAATTAAGAGGGCAGCATACTATTAAGAATATTCCACAGGAAACCCTTCACAATCCAAGCTACAAATTGTCCAAAGCAAAAGGAAAGGATAGTAAATATCCTTTTTTTTTTTTTTTTTTTTTCAGTACTGGGGATTGAACCCAGGGAGCACTGAACTATATCTCCAGTTCATTTCTAGTACTTTCTGATCTTGAGACAGGGTCATGCAAAATTGCCCAGGATGACCTCTAACTTGAGATCCTCTTGCCTCATCCTCCCAAGAAGGTAGGATTATAGGTGTGCACCACCATGCCTGACCATTCATATTTTATAATATCATACGTACCATAACAAATTTATTTTTACTTTGAAAATATGTGAGGCTCATACCATCACAGAAAAACAGCTTACCATCTTCAATGGCATTTTTGATGGCACGAAGTCCATCTCTTATGGCATCCTTGATTAGTGTGAGAGTATGCTTATTTGGTCCCTTGATCAACAAGGTGACAGAGCGAGGGTTAACACAATCCTCTATAAAAGTGAACTTTTCTTCACCCTAAAGGATGACATGCAAAGACACAACTTTAGGGCTAGGGATAAGACTCACTGGTAGAATGCTTGCCTACATGCATGAGGCCCTGGGCTTAATCCTTGGCAGTGCAATAAATAAATAAATAAATAAATAAATAAATAAATAAATAAATAAATACAAACAAAACAACCCCGTAACGTTTATATTTAATGTTATGAAATAAAGACCTAGTTTATATTATAACCAATCTTGATGTGAATTTTTCTTATCAAACATAACTAAATAAATATATGTTTAGAAGTAGTTAAGTTACATTTGAACTTTTAATATTTAGATAAATAAATTGTAAAATCTGTCCTGTAGGTTAGTCAGATCTCCAAATACAAAATGTGAATTAAAAGGTTAGTATTTTTTAAAAAGGCTTAGTGTTCCTATTATAATCACTATTCACAGAAGTACTCACTAATGTATATTCAAAAACAAGACCAGCATGTCCCAAACAATCTATATCAAGGTCTTCAAGAGAATTCACAGCCATTCCACCACAAGCAAGAGTGAGTCTGAAATTACATATATGTTAATACAGATTTTGTTATGAAAAACACAAATGCTAATTTCTTACAGATAAAAAGAAAATTAACACAGATGACTGCATTGTTATTGTATATATGTATTAGGTACAACACGGTGTTTAGTGGAATGGCTAAATTGAGCTAATTAATATATATATTAACTCTCATCACTATCATTCTTGTAGTGAGAACACTTAAATCTACTCTTAGCTTTTTTCAGCAATATATTGTTATTAATTGTAGTCACCATGTTATATAATAGATCCTTGAACTTGTTTATTCTTCCTATGCAAAAGAAATTTTATAACCTTTGAACATTTCCTAAACACCTCAACCTCCCCACTGTCTCAGCCCCCGGAAACCAGAATTCTCTATCTACTTCTATGAGTGCAACATTCTTAGATTCCATATATAACTGAGATCATGCAGCATTATATTGTTTTTAAAATCTATTTTAAAGAGAAGGAAAACTTCCTGATACTTCAACAAAATTCTGAAATAGGTTAATAACCTTGATTTTTGAGTTTAATTATATACTGAAATTAAGAACAAAATTTGAAATTTGTACACTACTTTTTGCTCACCAACATTTACTAGTTAGCTTAAAGGAATACACATGGGAAAATTTCAATTTAATCTGTTAAAAATCTTGGGATACATAATTTGCAAGCTTACCTTTCCATATTTCTTCTTTTTGCTCTGCGAAGAGCTACTATTCCATGTTTTGCAAGAGTATCTAAGGAAAATGGGTCAATTCCCTACAATCAAATTAACATAAAAATTATAAACGTGTCTTCTGTCTTTTGGTTTTTTGTTTTTGCTTTTCTTTGGACTGAACACATACTAAGCAAGTATTCTACCACTGAGCCACAACCTTAGCCATAAATATATTTTAAAACAATATTTGTCAAGCTTTATGGTCTCAGCACTACTATATGCTCTTAAAAGTTAAGCACTCAAAGAGCTTTTATGTGAGCTGTATCTATATTTATCATATCACAAATTAAAACTGGGAAGATTTTAAAATTTTAATACATTTAAAGTAATAATAAACCCATTTTATATTAACAAATATTGCTTTTTAATGAAAATTTACCATACTTTCCAAAAATATATTTATATGAGAGTGATTTATAATTTTGTACATCTCTTTAATGTCTGTCTAAATAGAAAACAGGTAGAGTCTCTCTCATATACAGTTCTCCACTCAATTTGATATGATATGATGTTTTGGTTCAGTTATAGAGGAAAATCTCTGCCCTCATGTAGATAAATATGGAAAAGGGAGGAATATATTAATAGCTTTTTAAGATAACTGTGGATATGCTTCTCTCACAGTATGTTTATACCAAAACTCAAAAAGTAATACATGGCTTCTCAATGGTTACTCTCAGGATGGAATATTGAACCATATCAATGAACTTTGCAGACCCCCGCACATTAAAATCCATTGGTCTTATAATTAAATGGATTACTTATTCATGCATAATTTTGTAAAATCATGCAGTTATTAGTCATTCAGAAAATATTGGTTCACTGAGTTAGGCTCAAATATTACATCAGCAGCAAATACTCTCAGGTATTTTCCTTGAAGTAATAAGATTGTTTTATTCATTTTTCAGAACAATCTACCAAATACCCAAATCTAACCATAATTTGTCTGTCAGTCACACTTTCAAGTAAAAATGGCTTTCTGTGAAAAAAGTGGGTAGTTTAGCTCACAGCTCAATTATACAGGGTTTTTCCTTCAAGACACCATCACACTGTTATGCAGCAGAAGTGCTTTGTCTGTGTCTCATATATTTCCACACGGAATTATAAAAGGATGCATACTTAAGAATCAATATTTAATAAAATTAGTAAGTTTTACCACCTCATCCAGACATTCTAAAATGAATCTGCCTTTTCTTTACCTGCAAGAATGTGGTGATTTGGCAATAAAGAACATAGTTTGGTGCTACTGCCTTATTTGTATAAACTTGTTAGCAGTTCTATCTATCATTGCTTTTGCATTATCACTGCAAATGTCAAAAGAGTGTAAAAGGCATAATGATTAATATGAAAATAATTTTGACTTCAGATACATGAAAATCTTAGGGACTGCCAGGGTTTCACTTTGAGGAATGCCGAATATACTTTACAATAATTAAAATCTAAGTCTTCTCACCTTTTGATTAATGACAACAAATCCCTTAACCAGCACAGACTTTGTCTTTCAGGTCTATTATTTTTTGTACTCTATCTTCAATAAATTTTCTTTCAGCTTTTACCAATTTCTTTTTCTCTTCTGCAGTCTTATAAAAGAAACCAGAGCTCACCTCTCTAAAAAGTTAATAAAAACAAGCTAGTAAAGGCAGAGGAAAAAAAAAGAGGGAAAGCTAGAAGTCTATACTAAACATCCAGGAAGGAAGAAAAAAATTTTTAAACCCTTTTAGGAAAAAAAAGCTTCAAAGGTTATAAAGAGAAATGATATGGGCAAAATGTACACTATATATTGACCCCCCCCCCAAAATGTGCAACTGGGGAGGGCAGGGCAAGGGGAGTTAACTATGACCAAAGTATATTATGTGCTTGTATGAATCTGCCAAAATGAAACCCATTAATCAGTGTAGTTAATGAAAAAAATGAGTCAAAACTAAAAGTGAGAGAGAACTGAACACATACGTTTTTTCATATTCTAGTGATACATTGCAAGTAAG
Source organism: Erethizon dorsatum (assembly GCA_028451465.1). Taxonomy (NCBI): domain Eukaryota; kingdom Metazoa; phylum Chordata; class Mammalia; order Rodentia; family Erethizontidae; genus Erethizon; species Erethizon dorsatum. The sequence goes on from CM051826.1 coordinate 45,046,693, forward strand.
GATAAATGCATCTTCAACCCGCTTCTTCATATCTGGATGACGGGCACCATGATCCAAAACTAATCCCCGGATCAACCTATTAAAATATGTAATATTTCTTCCTTTTTTTAATTTTTTGTTGTCTATATTGGCCATACGTAGTGCTCACATTCATCATGGGGAATTTGTACCAATTTTTCCTACTTTGAATATACACTCTAAAATTTGGTATAAGATTAGAATTACATTCCAAATTGTAACAAAACAGCCAAGACACACATTGTTTCTTTGTGCTGACTTCAAACCTAGCATATAATTAGTAAAATTAGGAACGAAAATCTACTTTAACACAGTGTGACTGTGAAGTCACAATGAAAAGTCAAACCATAATTATTCTCTATGTTATACAACTTAAAAACATAACACAGCTGATCAAGTAATGAAAGACAGGTACACAATGAATTTCTTAGGAACATTTTTTCAAAATAATTATATGGAACAACTAAAAATTGTTAAACTAAATGTCCAACAATAGGATATTGTTCAGCAAATAATGACCGAACTATTTGATGGCCATGAAAACTATGCAATAGAAAAATATTTACAGGACTAGCTGATAAGCACAGAAGGACAAATTGTATAGAAAACATGATTTTAACTATTCAAAAAAAAAGAGCATCTTGGCATTCAAGGAAAAACATAAGGAGCCTAAGAATAGGGTTAGGCTTCAGTGGTAGGAATATGGGTTATGAAAAAGGAGGCTTTTTCCTTCTGTTTGCCAAATATCCTTTCTAGAGTAAGTACTTTTATAACTTTGTAAAAGTCATTTACACAAGTTTAAGGGATAGCATTTCTATTTAAGAATATTTTATAGGGCCGGTGAGATGGCTCAGCGGCGTAAGCGCCTGCCTTGCAAGCGCGAGGGCCCGAGTTCGACTCCCGGATCCCACATACAAAAAAGGGGCCGGTGATATCGCTCAGCGGCACGGGTGCCTGTTGGCACGCGAGGTCCTGAGGTCGACCCCCCGGTACCCACAAAAAAAAAAAAAAAAGAATATTTTATAGCCAATAACTGTTATATAATAAAGAAATATTTTAATAGTTCAACATATTTATAAGGAAGTTTTCAAATGTTTAAATTACTCCAATTCCAAACTGAATGTGAACGAATTTTATTTACCAAGAAATGATATGTCCAACATTCTCCACTTTTCAAGCCTCCTTCATGCCCCCTCTCATCTAACTCTCATCAAATGACCTCGCTTCTTACAGAAAATAAAAGCATTGTCCCAACATACCTCTACCAACCCCAGGGAACATAAACTTGAACCTACTACTGTAAGTAAAATGTCTGTGCTCCTCTATGTGATCCACTCTTCTGCTTATCTATCAAATTCCATTTCCCCTTTCTGTTCCTGCACCGTCCCCCATAGTAATTCTTCTCTCCTACAGGAACATCCTCATCAGGAAACAAACTTGCTATGATAATTCCCATCTTTTAGAAAAATTCTTCTTGATTAGCCTCATCCCCATATTCCTTTCTATCAGAAAATGGAGACCTCATTTCTCTGTTCCCCTTTACAGCTAAACTCTGATTTGTCTACATTTGAATTCCTACTTCTCTTATTCTCTCTTGAACCCACTTTTGGTCTGACTTTCATTTCCACCTCTTTGAATGAGCTCTCATTAAATTTACCTCCCTAAAAAACTGTTTTCCAACTATAATGATCAATTTCAGCTCACAAAAGTGTACTTAAACTTGCAGCAGCATATGACACAGCTGATTATTCTCTCCTTCTTGAAACACTTGCTCTAGCCTTTGGGGGCACTGCTCTCTTGGGTTTCCCACCTCATTGACCACCCCTCTTCTCAGCCTCCTTCGATGAATCTTCATCTTTTTAAACTTTTAACACTGGATGTCCCTTGGCTCAAACTTTAAGTTTACTCTCTTCTCTGTTTATTTTCCTATCTCGGTGAACTCACTCATTCTCAGGTCTTTAAGTCATCAGTATACTTGATGACTCACAAGTACGTATTTCCAGTCCAAACCTATATTGTGAACCCCAGACATATCTTGCCAATTTCCTACTCAATATCTCCACAGGATGCCTAATAGGCATCTTAAACATACATTCCCCAACCAGAATTCTTGATTTATTTCCCTAAACTTGTTCCTCTTAGTTTTCTCCATCCCAATAAACAGCATCCCACTTTTGCACCTGATCATGAAAAAGAACCAAGACATTCTTGACTCCTATTTCTGCCCCATTACATATCCAACCATCACCAAATCTTATTGCCTCTCCCTTCTATGTTACCTTGATCTAAGCTATTTTCATTTCTCACTTAAACAACAACAGATTCCTAACTGATCTCCTGTCTCTTCCCTCTGCCTCTCCCTCACTTGCCAACTTGCTCGACAGTATTCTCCATACAACAACCACAGATATCCTTCCAAAATACAAATCAAGAACTTGTTACCCTCAGTATTGATGGGCTAATTTGTACCAACCCTGCCACCAAAAATAACTAAAAATGCTAAGTTAGAGACCAAAACGTAATTCTGGAGAGTTGTGAGATAGTAAAGAATTACTAGATGGCATGGCAATACACACCTATAGTGCCAGCACTTGAGAGGCTGAGACAGGAGGATTGCCAAGAGTTTGAAGCCAGCCTGGGGTACATAGGGAGTTCAAGGTCAGCCTGGACCACATAGCAAAACCCTGTCTCAAAAAACAAACAACAACTACAGAAAACAATTACTGAACCAAAACTAAAAATAAAAAACAGAAACTTCAAGGTAAGTAGAGAACTGCAGATACTTTTATCCTAAAGTCATTTGACAAGCCAACCAAATCTGAACTTTGGTTTGAATAACTTCATGATATCAAAGAGACAAAATTTAAAAGTTCAGGGCTCATCCAGAGTGGTAAGTCTAATAGGAGACCCTCTTCACATTAAGCATAAGTTCCAAAGGACTATTTGGGGTTATCCAGAAGGATGAACTAGAAATAATCATCCCTCACATGGCTTGCATTAAGAATTCACATCAAATGAATACGCCCAAAAAACCTCAAACTATAAATTTAAAGTAGTCCCTGGGCTCCCTGTAGTAGCAAATGCAGATCCTCTCTGCAGAAAGGCACCTTCATCCTAGGTCTCAAATTTTTTTTACAAATACTTTTTTAACACAATAAATGGTACATATGGAAACAAAGCATAATGAGTAAGAAGTAGAAGTAGACAATAAACACCAAAACAAACCATACTATAGGTATTATATTTATCAAATATGAATTCTATGCTTAAAGAAAAAAATTTAAGGTGAGTTTGGAAAGATCTGCAGGGAATAGGAAACCATAAAAAGTAACATGGCAGATTTAAGGAAGAACCAAACGGAATTTCTACAAGTAAGCAAAGACATCCACATATAACACACACAGCTACTAAAAATCCAAGGGAACAACAGACATGCATCTATATGTTTACCAAAAAGATATCACAATGTTTATAGAGGCATTATTCATAAAGGCCAAAACTACCTAAATGTCCATCAATAGTAGAATGAATAAACTGTACAATATTTTTTCCTATAAAAATTTTAATCAATCCAGGCTCATAGTTACTGTACCTTCAGATTGCATTTAGAACAGACTGGTGGAACAGAAAAACACCAAAATGAAAGCGAGAGAGTTTTTCAAGCCATGTAGAAATAACAGATATTGGTACCTCTTTATCATTCTTGAACTGTACAATATTAATACAAGAAAATGCTAATCAGTGATGAGAATAAATGATTTGCTAATACATGCAGCACTATGGAAGAGTCTCACAAACAATACTGAATGAAAAAAATCAAACACAAGAGTACCTACTTTATGAGTCCATTTATACCAGTACAAAACCACAATGTTAATCTATGGTATAGAAATTCAGGTTCCTCTAGAAGAAATAATGGCTGAAGGGAGCATACACAAGGGGCTTTTAAGGTACTTGTAAGTACTGTTTCTTTTATGAGTACTGATTACACGGATACATTTTAAAATTTATTACTCTATGTTGTTATGATGGGTATGCTTTCATTGAATTACTTTTCAGTATATTATACTTCATTTAAAAGTTTTTCTAATCAAGGGACTGATTTTAAAGAAGATTGGCTATTGTTTAACAGACAATCATTGAGCAACAAATTAATCACTAGAAATTATCCAGAATGTAACACACAAAAGACAACAGGTATAAAGTACATGAAAGACAGAGTAAGAACATCACACATACATTTAACTGAAAAAGGAGAACCGGGGACACAACAGAATAAATGTTTCAGGAGATAATGGATGGGAATTTTCTGGAACCAAGTACATCAATTTGTAGACACAAAAAGCCTGGTAAATATCAAGCATAATAAATTAAAAGATGCCCACACCTACACACATCATAGTAAAAGTACAGAATATCAAAGACAAAGAGAAATGTCTTTAAATCACTGAAGTAAATAAATAAGGATTTCATTTAAAGAACTAACAAGTCATTTCTGAAATGAGCCATAATGAAAGCCAGAAGACAGTAGAACAATATCTTTAATCAGCTCAAAGAAAATGCTTCTTGACTTATAACGGGGCTACATCTAGATAAACCTATCATAAATTCAATATATCATAAGTCAAAAATACACTTAACCAGGCACAGTGGTGTATGCCTGTAATCCCAGCTATGCAGAAGGCTAAAGCAGGAGGATGGCAAGACACTGTCTTGAAATAAAAAATAAAAAGGGCTGGAGATGTAGCTTAGTGGTAGAGCGCTCTTGGATTCAATCCTCAACACGAACCTTTCAATCACCAGAGTTTAGCCATACCATAGAGTTATCAGTTGTTTACTCTCACAGCGGCATGATGGACTGGAAACTATGGCTCACTCCCACTGCCGCTATCCCAAGAAAGTGTCATACTATATATTACTATGTATGGCTAGGAAAAGTTCAAAATTCAAAGTCCAGTTTCTACTGAATGCATATCACTTTCACACCCTCATAATGACAATAACTCATATATCAAACCATAAGTCAGACACCAAATCTGTAACTGCCAGCCTAGTATACCACACAATGAAAGTACCAAGGAATGACGACCAAATAAGATATTTTCAGACAAGCAAAATTTGAAGGTATGCCTTCAGTAAACTTTCACTTAAAAAGTCTAAAGTATGAATTTTAAGCAGAAGGAAAGTACAGTATTCTTTCACTTGTCCAAAGTTTTGCTTTCCTTTAGTTCCAACTACCCATGGTCTCAGTTACCCATTGTCAGCCATCAAGTACTGTTAACAAATGAGGAATTGGAAGAACCTGTTGAGTCATCTACGATGAAGAGGAAGATGAAAAATAAGAAACTGAGGCAGGTATGGTGGTACATCTCTGTACTCCCAGATACTCAAGAGGCTGAGGCAGGAGGGCTGCAAATTCAAGGCCAGACTGGGAAATATGAGATCCTGTCTCAAAACAGGAAGGAAAGTAGGGAGGAAGGAAGGAAAGAAGAGAGGGAGAAAGGGAAGGAGGGAAAGGAGAAGGAGGAGAAAGAAGGGGGAGGAGGGAAGGGGAGAGGAGGAAGGGGAAGAAGAGGAAGAGGAAAACAGGGAGAGGGAGAAGGAGGAGGAGAAGGAGAAGGAGAAGATACTGAGCAGACCCAGCAATGAAAAAACATTACCAAAATTTGCCAAAATGTTTCAAATTGTAAAAGCATTAAAGGACAAAATTATGTGGAATGCAGCATTAAAGCCACCCATACGATCACTGAAGTATTAACCTCTCCAGCAACACTTTGATGAGATAAAAATGGACAACTTCTGATTACAATGTTCTTCCAAAAGATTTCAGTAGAAATGCTTTCAACAATCATCGACATTATCATATCTCCATGATTCAGAATTACCTGAAGCAAATGATCCTCCTTCTGACTGACCATCAGAAGATAAATAGTGGCCTAATGTACAGTACAATGGCTACATCATTCACCTCACTTCATCTCATCATGCAGGCATCATATAAGGTCACATTATCCCAAGAAGAATGAATACAGTAGGATATTTTGAGACAGACAACATTCACATAGCTTTTATTATAGTATATTATTATAATCATTCTATTTTATTATTAGTTATTGTTGCTAATCTCTTATTGTGCCTAATTTATAGGTTAAACCATATCATAGGCATATACATATAGGAAAAAACAATACAACTGCCTCTCCGTATCTGCAGGTTCTGCAGAGGATGCATCTATAGTTCTGCATCAAGTGTGGATTGAAAGTATTCTGAAAGAAAAATTACATCTGTACTGATTATGTACAAACTATTTTTCTTATTATTAGTACAACAATCATTTACATAATATTTACATGGGATGGATATTATAAGTAACCTACAGATGATTTAAAATATATCAGAAGATGTTCATAACTTTTATGCAAATACTATGCCATTATATATAAGGGATTCGAGCACCCATAGATTTTGGTACCCACGGGGGCATCCTTCAACCAATGCCCCATGGATACAAAGAGAGAACTTTATATATGGGGTTGGACTATATGTAATTTCAAGCATCCACTAGGGCTATGGAAACATATTCCCCATAGATAAGAAAGGCCTACTGTAAAGCCATATGGAAGGTTGAGATGTAAAAAGCTATATAGAGCAAATCAAGTTGGAAATAAGAACATGAATTTTTTTTTTTTTTTTTTTTTGTGGGTACCAGGGGGACGACCTCAGGACCTCGCGCGCCAACAGGCACCCGTGCCACTGAGCGATATCACCGGCCCCTTTTTCGTATGTGGGTTCCGGGAGTCGAACTCGGGCCCTCGCGCTTGCCGGGCAGGCGCCTACGCCGCTGAGCCATCTCACCGGCCCAGAACATGAATTTTATAAGCATTGTATGTAATATAATAATAGTATCAAATGGGATTTTAAAAAACAGTAACAATAACACGGTTCAGCAGGGAGTAAATGGAGCTACTATCCAGAAGGAGATTAAAGGTATTGATTAAATTTAGAAGTACATATGGTGTAATTTCTAGATCAATCATAAACAGAAGTATGGAACTTGCAAACTACTAAAGAGTAAAAATGGAATAAAAATACTTAAGAAATTGAAGATAAAAAAGAAACAGAGCAAGTGGAGATAAATAAATAGAAAGTAAAAAAAATAAGATGTAAATTTAAAATTAAATATATCCATAACTGTATTAAATGTAATGGGTTAATTATATGACCTAATATTTTTAAGTCTCTCCTATATCCCACTGCAAAAACTCACCTAAAATATAAAGAAAGAAAGATTGAGAGTAAAATTAACCAAAAAATATGACAGGCAAATGCTATATCAATATTAGATAAATTATACTTTTAAGACATTAATAGAGAAAATACAGTCCTTTCATCTTAGTACAAAAGTTCAATGCACTATGTGGACACAAAAGACTCCTTTCAATTCGGGGGAAAGAAACAGCATTTATTTAGAGAAAAGTGGTAGACAGACACCATCTTCAAAGCAGTGATCGAAGTTAACATCACAGTAATAGGACAGACAGCCAGCATGTGCCTCCCGACAGGATGCCTTCAGAAGAACAAAATGACACTTCTGTGGTGCTTCCGCCAAAAATCAAAATTTGAATCTAATTGTGAAGAAAGACACAAAACCAATTAAGGGACTTCTACAAAATAATTGGCCTATACTCCTTAAAAGTAGCAATGTCATGAAGCATAAAGGCAGTTTAGGAAATATTTCAGCTTACAGGAGACTAAAGGAATGTGATAACTCAATGCAATTCATGATTCTAAATTTTCCATTTCTGTGAAGAATACTATTGGCTGGGTATAGTGATACACATCTATAATTCCAGCTACTTGGGAGGCTGAGGCAAGAGGACTGCAAAATAAAGGTCAGCCTAGGCAACTTAATGAAACCCTGGCTTAAAAAATATTGCTGGTATATAGCTCAATGTGAGGCTCTGGGTTCAATCCCCAGTATGGAAAAAAGAAAAAAAAAAAAAAAGAATACTATTGGAACAAGTGGTAATATTTGACTAAAACCTGCAGATTAGATAAGAGTATTATAGCTGGGAGTGGTGGCACATGCCTGTAATCCCAGCACTTGGGAGGCTGAGGCAGGAGGATTGCCATGAGTTCAAGGCCAGCCTGGGCTACATAAATGAGTTCAAGGCCAGCCTGCACTACAAAAAAAAAAATAATAATAAATAAATAAATAAATACAAACAAAACAAAACAAAACAAAAAGACAAGTGTTATATGAATATGTCACTGTCAATATTAAGTTCCTATTTTATATACTAACCTAAACATATGGTTATATAATTCAGTGGTTTTAAAAATATACTGAAATATTTCGATCATTTATGCAACTTACTCTCATACCATTCAGAAAAAGATATGTACACTAATATATAATATATATTATCTATATGTCAGAGAAAGGCAGGAGGTAGATAATAACAGCAAGTCTGGATTAAAAATATATGATAATTCTTTGTAATATTCCTACAAATTTGTAAAACTCTGACAAAACAAATTTTTTTTTTTTTTTTTTGGTGGGTACCGGGGGGTCGACCTCAGGACCTCGCGCGCCAACAGGCACCCGTGCCGCTGAGCGATATCACCGGCCCCTTTTTCGTATGTGGGATCCGGGAGTCGAACTCGGGCCCTCGCGTTTGCAAGGCAGGCACTTATGCCTCTGAGCCATCTCACCGGCCCCGACAACAAATTTTTAAAAATAGTATTGTTTATCCTGCAAAATACACAAACTTTGTGAAAGTTAGCATAAGGTCCAATTAATTCCTTCCATTCCTTTATATCATACCTAAAATGATACTGAAAAGTTGACATCAATTGAACATTTGTGCTGGGCACTATTCTAGAACAGAGTTTTACATGAATTATTTAATTTAATCCTCTCAGCATTATAAAGTGGATGTTATTATTCCTGCTTCATGCATGAGGAGACCAAAATGTAAAGGGACAGTGTAATTTGCCTTAGATCAGCAAGTTAATTAAGAAGTGGAGGCAGGGTTTAAAGCCCCAAGACCTGACTCCAGAGCCCATGCTATTACTACTTCCAAAAATTTCCTTGATCTAGCACCTCACAGTTGTTCCTAAGAACTACTAAAAGAACCTCTAGTTCTTTAAAACTGCCCCCAAGCTGGGCATGCCTATAATCCCAGCACTCAGGAGGCTGAGGCAAGAGGATCACCACAAGTTCAGGGGCAGTCTGGCCTACATAGAGAGTTCAAGCCCAGCCTGAACCACACAGCAAGACCCCATCTCAAAAACAAAATGCCCCCAAATATTTAAAATGCCAATCTGACCACATTAATCTTTAATATGTTGATATGTTTAATCCGTTCACCACAGGATAAAGTGTAAGTTTCTTGGCTACATACTCTCTGTGATCTGTCTCCCACCTGTTTCTCCAGCCTCTCCTCCACTACTGTCCCATCACTTTAAACTCCAGCAACATCAATCTGCTTATATTATAAAGAATACCATGTTGTTCCTGCTTCCTGGAATGCTGTTATACTCATCCTTCACTCTTTGATCTGGCTTACTCCACCCTAAAGATTTTGCTCAAGTCTACTTCCTCTAGTGAGTGCTTCTAACTGCCATAGACCATTTAAGATATTTGTCCCTCCTCAAGATTTCTATCATGTCCTGTGCCAAGCTCTGTCACTGTCCAACCACACAGTTTCACGATTGCATCAGTTTCTGCCAGTACCTCACTGTTCCTAAACTCCTCCCTTCCTAACCCAACACTAATTTTGTTTGTATGTCCCTCTTCCACCTGTCTTTCACAGACAAGTAACCAAATCCCCAACTAAAGGAGTAAAGCCTCACTAGTCTATGTCAATTTTCCTAAAAACTGTTATTTGTTTAGGATGGGCATAAGACACAAGGATGGACGACCATGCTAGAGAAAGGATTTATGTTCCATAGTTGGGTGAATAGTTTTCTCTTGCCTTCCCCTGTTGCGTATTATCAAAGGAAGCAAGTAGCACTGATTTCCTCTGACAGTCTTAACATTCAAGATGGAAACAACTCTTAGGATGAAACAGTATTTTGAACATTCAGAGCTAAGAGACAGAAGGGACCTGGGTACTTTATAACTCATTGAACTGTTAATTAACCAACCCTGGATCTTGTCTAATGTTCTGTTATGGGAGATAATCATTCCCTTATTGTTTAAGTGTGTTTTAGTCAAGTTTCTACTGCTTACAGCCAAAAGCATTCTAACCAAGATAAATTGCCGGTACTGAATTAACAGACAATTCCCAATACTAAATCAAACACAAAGAAATAATATTTTAGTATTTTGACCAAGTTATACTTTGCTGAAATGACTCCTGAAAAAGAAGAAAATTTCAAATAATTATAGAAAAGAGATAAGAAATGCCAAGAAAAGAATACACATTGAACAAAACACAAAGGTATAAATTTGCTTGATGATTTCAGAGTCTGGTGAATGGAGGACTCTGGCTAGAATAGGTGATTTATAAATGAAAATAAAACTAAAAAAATGTAGATAAATTCTCAATGTGCAAAATATTCAATAATTTTTCTCCAGTTATTTTTCAAAAAGTATATAATTTGGTTTCATCTTTATCAATGGTGTTTTGTTTCTTAATCCATTACTCATGGGTATGTGGGTAATTTTTTTATCTTTCAATGCACCTTAAATGTTTCTTTTTTTTTTTTTTTTTTTTAATGTGGGTACTGGGAATCAAACTCAGGACCTCGCGCTTGCCAGGCAGGCGCTTGTGCCACTGAGCTATATCACCAGCCCTCTAAATGTTTCATTTTAAAAAGAAGTATATAATTCCAATAAAAAGTATTATTTTGCCAAAAAAAAAAAGTTCATTGTTTCCATTTATAATTCTCCAAGAATATCTTGATTAAAATTAACCTGTAACCTCTAAAATTAAATTCACAATATAATTTTTGTTGTTTAAAATTCACAATATAATGTGAATTCTGTGACATTTTAATACCTCAGAAATGTAAAGATCAGCTTGTTTTAGTAACTCTCCAATAATTAGAACATTTGAAGTAGTACCATCTCCTGTAATGTCATCTTGGGCAGTTGCTACTTTTGCTATCAAGGAAGCTGTTGGATGCTGAATTTGCTGAAAAAGTAAACAACAGATGAAAAGAGAGAGGAATGAGATTTTTTTTTAAAAAAGGCCACACAAAACAAGATAACCTAAGGGTCAATAGTAAAATTAGAAATGAAATAAGCTTCACTCTACAGGTTTACAAGTTTTACATTATCAGTACTTAATAAATGTCAAGTCCAAAATTTAAAAATTGAAAACTAATGAGGTTTGAACATTTCATAAGTCTTTGCTTCAGAATGCAATGACATTTCCAAAACAAGATTAAATCTTTCAATCTCAAAGATGAATACATTTATGAAAACTAATTTTTTTATTTTTCCATGGTTACAAAGAATATAAGCAATGTCTTTAAAAGACATTATTAATTAAGCTATTACTTGGACTATACAAACACTTGAAAATAGCCAAAAACCATTTTCATCAAGGTTTAATCAAAGAAGCCTATCACAAGACCGCAGTAATTACCTGACAGCCTTGGCTTAAAGATACACGAATTGTACTGTGTTCTTAAGTAAGGCTTACTAAGGTTCTTTAAAGTCAGCAGCATCAACTCACCATCTCATGAAGCAGCACATTGCCATCTTTGGTGAGTTTGATGTCACCAGCACCAGAAACAAGCCTGTTCAGAGAACAGTGATGTTACTAACTTCATATGGCAAGTGCCAAGCAAGACACTCCACTTTCCTTAAGACAAAAAAAAAACTGGGCTTGGAAAATATCCATCATGCCATGGGGAGATATCCTGATAATTATCACTACTTGCAGCTCTCAGAATCACTTCTCTCCAGATGGCCTTACAGTGATTTCATTCCAAATGTAGACTTTATGGGTTTAAAGAGCAGTTGATAACTTATGAACATTGGTCAAAGAAGAATGAGTATATAAAACACAAATCTGCAAATTTCCTGCTTTTTTTATTTTGACAAATGCTATCAATCATTCAGTCACTCAAATTAGTTCCCTTCATTGCTCACATTAGATTACCAAGCTCTGTCAATTCTACAACCTAAATTTCTCTGAATCTTAATCCCTTCTCTCCACTTGCACTGTCAACAGCATCTCTAAGACATCATCCCAGATATCTCCAAATTTGAATCTACCCTCACAGTACATTTCTCTTTCTAAAAGACAATACAACCTGGCATGGTGGTGCACATCAGTAATCCCAGCATTCAGGAGGCTAAGACAAGAGGTCAGCCTGGACTACATAGCAAGACCCTGTCTCCAAAACAAACAAAAACGCAGTGACTCGGTTTCCTGAGCAAAAATCCTTAAATGATAATTTTATGTTGCCAATCACTTTCAAGTTAAAATCCAAACTAATTTAACAATGACACACTTGACCTTTACCATTCCGGCCTGTGTCTATCTTTCCTGCCTCACATACCACCTTCCCACAAGCAAGCCTTTTGGTTCCCTTAATGCATCATGGCTCTCTTCCACCCCAGCCCATTGGGATTTATATCATTGGGCTTTCTTATTCCTAAAATTAGAAGGCCAGGTGTGGTGGCTCATGCCTGTAATCCCAGCACTCTGATAAACATCATCTGTTACTGGAGAGGCTTTTCCTTTTGCCATCAGTAGTCTCTTTCCTCAGTATAATCATATGTATCTATATATAATTAGCACGTCTCTAACAGATCTCCTTAAGAATAGATCTTTGCCATGTTTTCCCAGTATCTGGTGTATAAGTACCCTCTTTTACCATTAATATTAGTTTTCTCGTTCCTGTCAGGGTGTCTCTCTTCTCTTTATATCCTTTAGCTTTCACCAGTCTCTTTCCCTCTTGTGTAAAGAAAAATAATAGTCCTAAATAAATGCAGTGAAAGGATGAACAAATACGAAGAGCTGTAGACATAAGGCAGTCAAGTAAATTGCCCAAGTACTCAAGAGCTAGATTAGCGTGTGTCTGTCTGTCTGTTTAACCCTAGTAAATACATTCTAAACAAGTTTGGATTGGTATAGATCAAGGATCACAATCTTTCAGAAGCTGTAGGAAGGTGAAGGGCACTGGGTTGGTCCATGAACAGGACAGAGAACCAAGAAAGAACCACAGCTTAAAAACAAAACAAAAAAAAACCTGTAGGCCTCATGTTACCAACTAGAGATTAATTTTCATGAACTACTTATGGAACTTGGATTTGAACCCATGTCTGCCTGACTCCAAAGCTCATTTCCTTTCCACTACAACATACTACCACGCAAAAACAAAACTGTATCTGTAGTGCCGCTGGTGATGAAGCTCAGTGATAGAGCAGGTATCTTGTGTGTACAAGGCCCCAGAGTTCGATATACAGCTTAGAAGAAAGGGGGAAAAAAGACAATACACGAAATTTACAGACTATGGCCATATAGTCTTAAAGAGTAGAGGAATGGGGAGGGTGGTTTGCACCTCAGTGGTAAAGTGCCTAGTGTACACCAGGCTCTGGGTTTAATCCCCAACATGGGGGGAGGGTTTAAATGCCTTAAATGAACTGGCTTTCCAACTGCCTAATAACCTTAACGAAAAAATGACGGAAGTGTGTCAAGGTTCCTGGGTCCCTTTCCTCGAGCAGACTTTTCTCCTCCCCAACCCGGCTAGAAATGCCCTCAGGGCAGGAATGAGGACGGGAAACAGGCCCACGGGTGCGTCCCCAGTGCTCCACTGTCTTCGCGAAACGCCTGCCTATTTCTGTGCCCAAAACACAGCAGGCGCCCTGACCACCGCCTCACATTTTCATGGTGCCCTTAGGACCTAAGTTGGTCCTCAAGACATCCTGAAGCCCTCGGGCGGCGCATATGTTCACAGCCAAGGCGGCCTGGGCCCGCGCCACCTCAGCCTTGGAGTTCAGCACCTTAACCGCAGCCATATCCTAACGGTTGCGGGCCCAAACCTACTTCGCAGCTGTTTTGAAGAGGAAACTCTGGAGCCACGCCCCACTCTCCCGAACTTCAGCCAATCGGCGCCAAGAGTGGAAGTGACGCCATCATGCTTCGCCGGGACTGAAACCAGAATCAACTCAGGTCTGGTCGCAAAGATGGCGTCTTCCACCTCAGCTCAGACTCCGGCCGGGAAAAGAGTGGTGAATCAGGAAGAATTGAGACGGTTGATGAAGGAGAAGCAGCGTCTGAGCACTAACCGAAAGAAGATAGAGTCTCCATTCGCTAAATACAACCGTTTGGGGCAACTGAGTTGTGCCCTTTGTAACACCCCGGTCAAGAGCGAGCTTCTGTGGCAGACTCACGTCCTGGGAAAGCAACACCGAGAAAAAGTGGCCGAGCTGAAAGGCGCAAAAGGTGCCACCCCAGGTCCATCTGCCAGCGCAGCGCTTCAGTCAGCCAAGAGGAAAGCGCCAGATACTGATGACCCAGATGCCAAGAGAGTCAAGGTGCCTCAGGTACAGCCCTCCACATCGTCCACCAACTTTGATAGAACGGGAAAAGAGTCAGCTAGAACGACCCCCAGTAAGCTTTCGGGACTCGGTTTACTCCCCGATTATGAAGACGAGGAAGAGGAGGAGGAGGAGGAGGAAGAAGGAAAACTGGGGGGCGGCGGCAAGCAGCTGCCAGACCCACTGAGCAAAGAACACTCACTTTCCTCCTCGCGGGACGCAACAAGTAGTGTGCTGCCCAACGATTCCTTTAATACAAATCCTCCCAAGGCCCCCTTAATTCCTCATTCAGGGTCAATTGAGAAAGCAGAAATACATGAAAAAGTGGTGGAAAGGAGAGAAAACACTGCGGAAGCACTACCGGAAGGATTTTTTGACGACCCTGAGGTAGATGCAAAGGTACGAAAGGTTGATGCCCCAAAGGATCAGATGGACAAAGAGTGGGACGAATTTCAAAAAGCCATGAGGCAGGTCAGCACTATTTCTGAAGCTATAGTAGCTGAAGAGGATGAGGAGGGTCGTTTGGACCGCCAGATTGGGGAGATTGATGAGCAAATAGAGTGTTACCGTCGGGTAGAAAAGCTGCGGAATCGCCAGGATGAAATAAAAAATAAGCTTAAAGAGGTTCTGACTATAAAAGAACTCCAAAAAAAGGAAGAGGAGAATGCTGACAGCGATGATGAGGGAGAACTACAGGACTTGTTGTCTCAGGATTGGAGGGTGAAAGGGGCTTTATTGTAAGGTTTTAAAGACTCAAACTTAGCCTCTGTCCTGTAACAAGTGCTGTCTCAGTACATAGGTTACTCCAGTCCTAGAGATTTGGGTACCTAACTGTGTTCTTTGTGATAAAACGAGCTAGTGAACAATAGCACTTTGGAAAATTGATGTAAAATATTTTTGAAGAAAAGTTGTTTTTTGAAATTTTTGAAGTGTTACATAACAATGCCAACTTTTTCACACATTTACATGCTTAACTGAGTTGTAAAATCTGTTGTAAATACTGTACATAGTTAAATATATATTTACTTAAGTAATTCTGTTTTGAGATTTATACATTAATAGAAGATTAGCAGAGTTTAGATGAATACTTTGCTATTTGGGGTTGTATATATTTTTATGATCCCTAAATCAAACTCAAAGCGTTGCTGGGGTTTTCTTTCTTTTTTTCATTTTAGGATAGTGTACTGCTCTTAAACACACAGGTTAATCAGTTCTGTAGCTGAGTATTCTTTCAAAAACTTGCTTTAGGAGAACATTTAGAAAAATATATGCTAAACATATACAACCTCTTTAAAGTTTCTCTTGACTGGCCCAGTGATTGTCATTTATGTAGGTGTACATGAAAAACACCTATGGAACTTTAAAATTATGTGCATGAATCGCCTATAAAGCTTTCAAAAATTTCAATGCCTGCCACATAACCTTAGAGTCAATAAATCTGTGGTGGGATCTAGACAGCTACATTCATGAACACTCCCAGATTATTCTAATATATGACAAATTTGGAGAGCAACTGCCTTAAATTCAGAGCCCATTTATATACTGTATTTTCAGGCTTTGCTTTTTTTTTTTTTTTAAATAACACGTTTCGTAAATTTGCTGTTTCTTGAATGAAAGAAATATTACTTTTATTTCTACCTCATCTAGTCTGAAATTCAATTTTGTGATAAATTAAGGTTCATGTTTATAAGGTCTGTAAGTATAAGGAGGATAGTTTTTCTAGCAGTAACAATTGCCCTGTGTTGGTCATTGATATTTTAAAACACTCCTCCGTTTGGAGATTGAAGTATTCAAATAGAAAAGGGAATTAGTAATGTTCTGGAGACAGAAGTGCACACCACATATTCAAATAAATGTGAGCAATAATTTTTTTTTTTAGCACTGGGAATGGAACTCACTACTTCACACTTGCCAGGTAGGCGCTAT
This sequence comes from Erethizon dorsatum, assembly GCA_028451465.1. Lineage (NCBI taxonomy): Eukaryota > Metazoa > Chordata > Mammalia > Rodentia > Erethizontidae > Erethizon > Erethizon dorsatum. The sequence continues at coordinate 45,063,143 of CM051826.1, forward strand.
GCAGCTGAGCTATATCCCCGGCCCATGAGCAATAATGTTAATAGTTAAGATTTATATATTTCTTAGTGTGGGCCAGGCAAGATTCTAAGTGCTTTACATATATATACTAACTCAGTTTAATTTCACTAAAGCTCAGATTTTATAGAAGGGAATACCAAGAAATAAGGGGTAAAAAGCCTTTAATTCTACTGAATTTTTCCTGTAGGCAATGTGTAAAAAAATGGAGGTTTTTTTAAGCTATTACATTTGCAAAGAAATATCAGGTATGAATTTAGTAGCAGTGTATAGTATAGAATGGTAAGGAAGCTGGAAGACTACTTGGAAGCTGTATCTTCAAAAGCAAGGTGACTAAGACATTAATATGGAAAAAGAATAAAACTCAATTTCACAAAAAGAGCTGACAGTTTAGTGACTACAAGTGGAAGAAGAAAAATAGGGAAAGAGATTCAGGGGATTGTTGTTTTAGTGTGGATGCCGAGAAGACATTGTCTAATACTGTACTTACTGAGCAGCCGCTGTATGCCACAGATTTAGTCCTGTCGCCTTTGATACAGAGTTAGCTTTTTTGAACTGCTAGGTGAGTAGTGAATGATAACAATTTCAGTTTGATGACACAGAAGGTACACCTGCCTCCAAAGTTAGAATCCTTACTTAAGATTTTCTATCATTACTTTATTATTTTAGCATGCAACAAAGTGCAGTAAATCCGACTTATGAATATTTGAGTTGTAAACTTTCACAGGTGTATTGTATAAGATTCACTTTGTCGGATTACGAATGAATCTGACTTCCATTCTTCCAGAACAGAACTCATTTGTATGTCAGGGCCTACCGTACAAAGATGGGTCCACTTCTGCTTTGGCTAATGATCTTGAAGAACACTATTTGTTAAAAACATGCAAAGGGTTGGGGATATAGCTCAGTTGTAAATATTTGCTTAGACTGTGTAAGGCTCTGAGTTCAATCCCCAGTACTGCAAAAATACAGCCAAAAATTTATAATGCAAACCATATATATTTTAAATTTTCTAGATGCCAATTTAAAAAACAAACAGGAGGCTGAGGCAGGAGGATTGTGAGTTTGAGGCCAGCCTGGACTACATAGCAAGATCCTGTGTTAAAAAGATAGAAACAGTGAGATTAGTTTTAATGTTTTTATTTAGTATATCCAAAATGTTAACAGTTCAATATGTAATAAATATTTAAAGATTATTAAATGATTTTTTTTTAGATGGCCTCACTATGTTCCAGGCTGGCCTCAAACTTGAAATCCTCCTGCCTCAGCCTCCTAGAATGCTAGGATTATAGGCACGCACCACCACAGTCAGCTGAGATATTTTACTATTTTGTACTACATTTTTGAAATCTGGGTGTATCTAACACATCTGTTTATATAGTCACATTCAAGAAATAGATATATGTGCCTATTGGCTACCACAAAAGAGCACATACCTGAAGAGAAATCCGGTGAAACAACATATTCAGAGAATAGCACGCCAATTTAACTAGAGTACAGGGTTTATTTCTGGCAACAGTGGGAATTGGGATTGGAAAGGTAGGGCTGGTGAGATAGCTTAGCGGCACAAGCGCCTGCTGGCAAGCGCGAGGTCCTGAGTTCGACCCCTGGTACCCACATTTAAAAAAAAAAAAAAGGATTGGTAAAGGTAGATTATGAGCAGTGTGGAAGACCTTGACTATTATGCTGTAAGCAATCTGAACTTTCTCCAAGTTAATATTTTATCCTTGAACACATTTAATATTTTATCCTTAATTGCAACACAGTGGAGGAGCTTTAGGAGTGCCAGGTATGTGTTTTACTATGCTTTTTGGAGGCCCTTCTGGCTGTCATTGCACTGTATCCCAGAGCAGTACTGATTGGGCCCTAAGCATAATCAGTGTTTAGTGTATTATTGTTGAATTCAAGATCAGTGTAAACAGCCGCTGCAGTTAATGGCTCCTTCCTGACCCACCACACATTGGAAAGATCTTATATCCTCTTTGAACTAAAATAGGTTTTGGCATTAGACTGTGAATGCTGCCAGTGTTCCCAAATTGTAAGAATTGATCCCAAGGATTACTGCCAATAACCTCTTTTTAGAAAGCTCCCAAATTCAGCTAGCATCACAATATAAAACTATTGTAAATGCTATCAAGTTATCCCCTTATCCACTGACCAATTTAAAACAGTTTCTTGGAAGAAAAATATGCTGCTCTGATTAGCCTTCGTATGTATATCTTTCCAGTGCCTTATAATTTACAAAGTGCTTTCACATATATGTTAATGAAGTAATGACTGCTTTTTACATACCAGGGATTAAGAGAGGATGTGAAATTAAAGTTGCAGGAAAAAAATATAATTTCAGCCTATAAGCCATAACAATCATTAGATTAGTATGGAGTAATAATGGAGAGAACAAGGGAATTGGCAAAAGAAGACCTGGATTCAGGTTCCTCCTCTACCTTTTAATGATTAATGATCCTGGGCAAGTTTCCTTTCTGAAATTTAGTTTGCTTCACTACAAAATAAGGTATATAGCTGGGGGTGGTGACATACACCTGTAATCCTAGCTACTGCAAAGGTGGAAGCAGAAGGGTCAAGTTTAAAACGAGCCTGAACAACTTAATAAAACCATTTCAAAACAAAAAATTAAGACCTGGAGATGTAGCTCGATGGCAGAAATTCAAGGTTCAACACCATATGTATAATCAGTGAGACACGGAGTCATTCTAATGGATATAGAATGGAAAATGTTAATGCAAATGTGTTTCCTGTCAATGCGAGGTACTCAACAGATGTTGTGTAGAGGGATTTGAGAAAATATGTTGGTAGGAATGATGGCTAGATAACCTTAGACTGCTAGTTAATACTAAATATCTATTTGTTTGTATGATATGGGGAATTTAGAAGATTTAAATTTGAACAGGAAAAAAAAATCCCAGAATGCACTGCCTTCTATTTTAGGTCTGCATTTCCACCCTCAGTGATCTCGTCCATTTCCGTAAGTTTAAATATCACCTATTCACTGACTTCCAGTTTATATCCCCAACCTTGACTAAGCTTCTGGTACATATAACTGCCTCCTCATTGTTCCACTCAGCTTTGATTTTCTTTCCCCTACTGGCCTCCCTAGTCTTCTCTAAACAAATGACGCCATCACCCTCACAGGTGCTCAAAGTAAACCCTGGAAGTCATCATCCATTCTCTCCCTGCCTAAAACCTAGTGCATTAGTTAGGTCCTGTCAGTCTACCTCTAAAATATGCCCAGAATCTGTCTTCTCTGTTTCCTCTGGTCCTAGCCACCTGCATCACAATCATTGTGGCCTGCCTCCCAACCCTCACCAATACAATCTTTTAATAGAGTAATTTTTCCTCCCAGTACTGGGGAATGAACCAAGGGAATGCTGAGCTACATGCCCAGCCATCCAGTCCCATTTTTGAGAGTCTCATCTTGCTCAGTTGCCCAAGCTGGCCTCAAACTTGTGATACTCCTGTCTCAGCCTCCTAAGTAACTAAAATTACAGGCATGGGCCACCACACCCAGCTCAGACTGATCTTTTAAATTTGTAGATTAAGACATGTAGACTGGACATGGTGATGCATAGCTATAATCCCAGCACTTTGGAAGGCTGAGGTAGGAGAATCATAAGTCCAAGCCCAACCTGCAAAATTGGGTAACTTAGGGAGATCCTGTCTCAAAACAAAACAGACACATAAAGCCCTTCATTTATGCTCCCATCACACAATAAAAAACCCAAGCCTTTATTAAGCCTACATGGGACACCTGGGTTGCAAAATATCACAAACTGAGGACACAAGTCCCATTGAGGAAGACAAAAGGGGACAAGACAGGATAATTGTTCTATATTAAAAGCAGCTGTTCTTATCACAGAACAAGGCGTGGCATGTTGGCTTGGCTAAGACTTTTTTTTTTTTTTTTTTTTTTTTTTTTTGAGACAGGGTCTCACTCTGTAGTTCAGGCTGCACTTCAACTCACTATGTAGCCCAGACTGGCCTCAAACTCATGGAGATCATCCTGCCTCAACCTCCCAAGTACTGGGATTACAGGTGTGCACTATGATGCCTGGCGGCCAAGTTGTTTCTCGTTTGCAAGAGATATTGCAAGTCAGGACTGTTTTTTTATTTTAGTGAAATTTTAAAACAACCACGTGGCTGAAATGATCCATGGGCCCTCAGTTTCTCAGTTTGTACTACCTCTCTAACTTCAGCTGCTCAATTCTTCCTCTGTACTGACACTGCCTAGCTTTCTAGTCCTCAAATGTGCCATTTCAGGGATTGTGTCCTTGTAGTTCTCCACTTAGAACCTGACTGGGTAGCATGGTAGTCTTCATTTGATCCCAGTGTCCCTTTCTCAGATGACACGAACAGCCATCCCCCACTCCTGTCCACTATCACACTATTTTATGAATTCATTAAACTTTTTACTATCTTAAATTGGCTTATTTGTACACAAGTTAATGTCGCTACCCATAAGAATGTAAACTCCACAAGAGCAGGGAGTTATCTGTCTTAATCACAACCTAAAATAATGCCAGGCACCTAAAAGGGCCCAATAACTATCTGTTGAACGAATAATACTCACATAGGTGGAAGTTGCTTAGTAAAGTGGTAAAAAGAACAAGCTGGCTCACAGAAATTGGAACCAGTATAAAAGACAGAAGGTTGAACAGAGACCTAAGAAATCCTTTCCTGCTATGTGTGTCCCTGACTTGCCTGGCACATAAAATCTTTTCCTATGCTGAGCACATAGCAATGCAAGGAGGTATATACAACAGCCTCTAGAGTGCAATGGGCCACCTCACCATTTAGCAGCTAATAGAAATTCCTCATGACACCAAGCAAGCAAAGAAGGATGCCCATATGTTAGCAGGAGCTCACGGGCAGCCCTGATTGTCTGGAGGCCCCTTACGTGGAGAATGGGAGGAGGAAAATGATTCAGTAGCCGGGTAAGATCAAAGAGTCAGCAAGTACACACTGCCTCCCAGCTGCTCTCAGCCTTCGCCAATGCGTTTGGCTCGCTCCTTCTGTCACTTGGCAGTCAAACCATTGTGGAGTAAATCTTTGCACTCAGCCATTTCAGAGTGAATCTCTGTACTCAGCCATTCTTCACTGAAAGCACTCCCAGTCTCTCAGAGGAGGAACTGAGTCCCATCTGGCCACACCTCCATTGTACTAACAGCCCTTGGCAGGCTCTTTGCACACTTGTGAGCCGGCCATCACCTTTAGGGGAATGGAGAGAACTACACTGGGTAGTTGATGCTGGTGATGGTTGTTTTCCTTCTGTGTGTATTGTTTAATTGTTTTGTCAAGCATGGTTATAAGGTGGTATCAGCAGCCAGGTGGTCAGGTTATTAATAGGTACCATTTATGGGGTACACATCATGTGTCTGGCACTACGCTAGGGCTTGACATATATCATGCCCAATCCTCACAACCCTGTAAAGTAAATAATATCTTCCTTCTACAGATAAGGAAAACAGGCTCAGAAGTGAAGTAACTTGTTCAAGGCAATAATCCAAAAGCCCTTATTATTCCCACTAATAACCTGCATCATTATTTGATGTTGATGTGTATATGCATAGTGAGAGCATTTCTTCTCATCATCAGTTCGCAAGTTTCAACATCCACCAGAGAAGTAAAACAATTAATCACCTTCACTTTAGATCTACAATGACTTGTCCAAGGTCACTTAGCAAATCCAGATGTAACTTAATTTAGTTATATCTTTCTATGTTTAATAGTAAAATGTAGGAAATGGGACAGGAACCCCCAAAATAGCAAAATTTAAGATTAGGAACTAGGCATGGTGGTGCATGCCTGTAATCCCAGCACTCAGGAGGCTGAGGCAGGAAGATCTCCATGAGTTTGAGGTTAGCCTGGGCTACATAGTGAGTTCAAGGCTAGCCTGAACTACATAGCAAGACCCTGTCTCAAAAAAAAAAAAAAAAAAGCCGGGTGTGGTGGTGCACACCTGTAATCCCAGCCCTCGGGAGGCTGAGGCAGAAGGATCATTGCAAGTTCAAGACCAGTCTGGGCTACAAAGTGAGCTCGTGGCCAGCCTGAACTGCATAGCTAGACCTTGTCTTAAACACACACATACACACACACACACACACACACACACAAAAGACTAGGGAAGTTTGCTGTCAAGATTAAGGGAACTCAGTGCTCTTCAGAAACCTTGGCTGGGCTGGGAAGTCATACTTTGTGAGGTTTGTTATCCAGTGACTCTTTCCACATAATCCCACCCTGGCTTACCATTTCACTAACAATGAAGTTTATTCCTTCGTGGTCTCTGATGGGAGGAAGAATGACGACTTCAGCTCCAGACATTCCAACTGGGAAAAACAGTTACACAGTGCCTGTGATCCACCACTACTTTGATTTGGAGGTAGTTTGTCCCCAGGAGTTCATGCATTGAGACCTTGGTCCCCAGTGTGGTGATGTTGGGAAGTGGGTAGGATCTTTAAGAGATGAGGCCTGGTGAGAGGTCCTCAGGTCACCAGGGGCTACCCTAGGAAGAGATTATAGTAGTTCTCGTAGGACCTCTGAGTTGGTTCTCTGGAGACAGATTGTTATAAAAGCCTGAGCCTGACCCCTGAATCATTCTCTGGCTTCCCATCCACAATGTGATCTCCTGCTCCTGCCATTGTAGGCCATTCACCATGAGATCCGCACGAGAACCAAGCTATTCCTAACACCATACCCTTGAACCTCCAGAGCTACGAGCTAAAAAGCCTCTTTTTTTTTAATAAAGAATCCAGCTTCAGATATTTTAAGATACTAATGGGAAATGAAGTAATACAACCACTTTTTAACAAAGTGACCTTGGGCAACTTCCTTCACTCTTAGTTTCCTCAACCACGGAACAGAAAAAAAATAACAGTTCTCATCTTCAAGGATTACTGAGAAGTTTAAATGAGTTAAATTTGTAAAAGTGGTTTTTTTTACAGTATTTGACCATATCATAAGTGCTCAGTGTTAGCTATCATCATCGTAATTATTGTTGCATGTTTTCTCTGTTCCAGGGCACTGTCATTCCTCCATGTTGCCACCACTAAAGGGATTCTGAAGGAAAATGCAAAGGGTTGGATAGGCAGTTTGCTCTCTTTGGGATAATGTACAAGTAGCAGAAGACCTGAGTAAAACAAAGGTATTTCCCAACAAGGCGTAGTCTCATTTGCCCCCATTCATTTACTCCCTTTCATATTTGACATTTGCTAAGAACCTACCATTTTAGAGGTCCCGGGAATTTTCGAAGATGAATATGATGTTGGACCAAGCATATCAGTTTAGATCAGGGATTCTCAACTTCTGCACTACTGGCATTTGGAGCTAGCTAATTCCTGGGAGTGGGGGTGATGGGCTGTTCTGTGTATTGTAATGTTTAATAACATCCCTGATATCAACCCCTAAAATGCCAGTGGTACCACCAACAGCCCACCACTTCAGTGTTAGCCAAACATGACTCCAGACATTAACTATGATATATTCAGAAAAATAAATGTTTGCATAACACATTGAGTAAGTAGTAACTATTGGAGGGGGCAACTATGGGGAGGAGGGTTGAGAAGAGCTTCTGAGCATCTAAAATTTCAGGTAGGCTTAGAAGTATACGCAAGACTTTACCCAGCAGTGAAGGAGGGAAGAGTACTGTGGACAAAGGCAAAGAGACACAGAGTGTACAGAGTGGTGGAGAAATAGTAGTTCCAAGTCATGGAATGAAGTGGTGAGAGACAGATTATAAAGGATATCTCATGCGGCCCTAAGGATTTGAGACTCCCACTGAACAATCAAAAGCCAGAGTGGGAGAGAATAGAGAAGAGCAAATTCATTTCTGGGAAAGTTTTTCTTCCTCAGTTGGGAAAGACAATAATGACTGTCAAAAGTGAACAATTCTTTCACTTAATCTGATTTTCCTTGCAGTTATGAGTGGCACTTCAATCCACACCTTCTAGACCCCTCCTAAGGAAACAGAGGGGAAAATAAGGCACCTGCCTTTTCTCTCCCCCCCCCTTTTTTTTTTCTTTTTTTTTTCTTTTTTTTTTTTTGTGGGTACCAGGGGGTCGACCTCAGGACCTCGCGCGCCAGCAGGCGCCCGTGCCGCTGAGCGATATCACCAGCCCCTTTTTCGTATGTGGGTTCCGGGAGTCGAACTCAGGCCCTCGCGCTTGCCGGGCAGGCGCTTAAGCCGCTGAGCCATCTCACCGCCCCCCCCCCTTTTTTTTAGAACACCTAATACTTAAGGACTCTGAATTTTACTCCTTGTTGTAGTCCTGAAAGCTGCTTTAAAAACTCATTGTGGTAGGTGACCTCATGACTTTGATGTGTTTTTAATTATCAAAAGGCTTAATTATAAAAGGTAAGCATACATAAATGTATAGAAAAATAACATGACAAATAACCTATACCCATTAACCAGAAATCTAAGAACTAGAAAACAAATTAAAAAGCTGAAATGCAAGTTAGAAGGTTAAGTCAACAGATTCTGCTTGACCAGACATTCTTCTGACATATCCCAAAGGAAGTTCAGGGTTTTAAAGTAAGAGAGTTTAAATTTTAGATAAATGTTTGGATAGGTAGACACCTGGCCAGCATTTGCAGCATCAGGCATCAGTGTGTAGGTTTTGGACAAAGGGATACCCGACTCTCCCCAAACTGGCCCATCTCCAAGACAATGATTCCCTTACCTAACTACCTCCAATGCCCTATCCTGCCTTATTCCAGGAAATTCTATGTTGGTGGATCTAAGTGAAGGCACTGGAAGCAGCACCCTAAGAAGTTCGTCAGGTAATTCTGTAGTGGCAGAAACTAGTGCTTGAAACCATAAACCTACCAACTTATCTGACCTGTTGATATAATAATGGAACCTGTCTCATAACTTACTACAAAGATTAAATAAACACAAACACCCACATTGCTCAGTGTCTGTCATATACAAAGCACCAGTAACATTCATTAACAATAACATTCACTGAGTACTTCTCTAGTGTCAGCTCTCATAAAAGGATCTGCAATAAATTCAAATGCAATGTAGCAGGATTCAAAATCAACACACAAAACTCAGTAGCATTCCTGTACACTAACAATGAACCCACTGAGAAAGAAATTAGCAAAGAAATAGCATGAAGAAAAATTGAATACTTAACAATTAACCTAACTGAGGAAATGAAAGACCTCCACAACAAAAACTACAGTACTCTAAAAAATGAAATTGAAGAAGACATCATAAAATAGAAAAATATCCTCTGTTCCTGGATAGACAGAACCAATATAGTCAAAATAGCCATACTTCCAAAATTGATATACAGATTGAATGCAATCCCAACCAAAATTGCAGGTTTTGGGAAGATGGCGGAGTGGTGAGCAGCAGAGAAACACCCTCTCTGAGATTTGGTGTCCAGACACTAGAATATAGCAATGAGAGGAATAGAAGAAGGAGGGAAGTGGGTCCCTGGGACCCAGCAAGGATCTAAAGTGAGAATCAAAGCACACAGGGAGAGTGAAGAGAGAGACCTCAATGCAGAAGAAGGAGATGGCAGGCAGTACTTTCTCTTTGAGCCCTGATTCACTGTGTGGGAGGGGCTGCTCAAACAGGCTGACACAGGGTGACTACTGGCAACCCCAGAGGCCTTGGCAGAGAATTGCACCAGTGGAAGGGAGCAGTGGATTCAGCAGACTGCAGTGGCTGGTGAGTTATTCAGGTTCAGACGTCCCCGGAGAGGGCTATTGGCCGGTAGCCATCTTAGAGAGAGGCCAACTCAGCTCAGAACTCAGAGCAGCTGCAGGCCAGTTCTATCTAGTGGCTCCCACTCTCAGGGTGAGGCTGCCGAGTTCAAGCCGGCAGGAGATCAAGGAGCTGAGTTCAAGCTGGCAGGAGGCACATGGAGTGTTACAAGTTGAACAAATCAGGTTCCAGCCTCACAGCCAGAACTTCGGTGGAACTAAAGGTGCAGGCTTACTGGGATTATCCACTACCCTGCTGCAAAGCTATGACTGGCTTGCTGAGATTGATCAACTCAAATCTGGACTCTGTCTGCCCACATTGACTACCAGTGACAGCAGAGACACACCTTGAAGTGGACCTTTTGTTTTCTTCCTTTGTCCTCCAGCCTTACTTCTAACCTCTTCCTCCTATTCTATTTCTCTGTTTCCCCCAATATTTTTAAATTTTCTCCCCTGAAGGTAAAATCGCCATACTGAGGGTTTATTTACTGTATACAATTTTCTGGTTTGTTTTAGAGTTTGTTTGGAGTAAAGTATTTCAAGCCCTAAAAGAAATAACCTCCAACCAAGATTGATGTACCCTGCAAAACTATCTTTCAAAATTGATGGAGAAATAAGAAACTTGCATGTTAAAAAAGCACCTGAGGAAATTCATGACCACCAAACCAGCACTCCAAAATGTTCTGCAGGACATTCTGGAAAGAGATAACAAGGACCACAACGCCATGAATTCCAATAGAATGAATCCACCAGGCAAGGCAAGCAGTTAAACAGAGAGGAAAAAAAGGTAACCAACAACAGGAAAATAACATGACAAGGATATGTCAATACATATCATTTATAACCATCAATGTTAATTCACCAATCAAAAGAAACAGACTGTGAGAATGGATCAAGAAGCAAAATCCACCAGGTGTGGTGACTCATGCCTGAAATCCCAGCACTCAGGAGGCTGAGGCAAGAGGATCACCATGAGTTCGAGGCCAGCCTGGGCTATACAAGCGAGTTCAGTGCCAGCCTGAACTACACAGCAAGACCCTGCATCAAAAAGAAGAAGAAGGAGGAAGAGGAGGAAAAGGAGCAGCAGCAGCAAAATCCAACAACATGCTGCATACAAGAAACACACTTAATTCAAAGAGAAATTCATAGACTGAAAGTCAAAGGATGGAAAACAATACTCCATGTGACAGGAACCTGGGAAAAAAAGCAAGGATAGACATTCTATTTGCAGACAAAGTGGATTTAGCACCCAACTCTATAAAACAAATATTAACAGACATGAAAAATCAAATAAGCACCAATACAATTGTAATGGGGGACCTCAATACCCTACTGTCACAAATAGATCGACTAGATGAAAAATCAACAATGAAATATCAGAACTGAAACTTTTGAACAAATGGACTTAGTAGATGTCTATACAGTATGCCACCCCATATCATCAGAATATGCATTCGTCTCAGCTACACTGGGATGTTCTTCAAAATAGACCATATACTAGCTCTTGGAACATGCTTAAGTAAATGCAAAGAAATTGAAATTATACCATGCACATTATCAGGCCATAGTGCAATGAAATTCGAAATCAATGGCAAAAGAAACCACAAGAGTTTCATAAACATATGGAAATTAAATAACACTCTTCTGAACAACCGATTGGTCACAGATGAAATTAAAAAAGAAATTAGACAGTTTCTACAATTCAACGATGCCAATACAATATGCCAGAATGTAAAGGACACAATGAAAGCAGTCCTATGAGAGAAATTATAGCAGTGAATACCCATATCAGAAAAATAGAACAAGCTTAAATAAACAACCTAAGGTTGAATGTCAAGCTCCTAGAAAAAGAACTAGTCAAGCCCAAAGGCTCATATGAGGGAGGAAATTATAAAGATCAGAGCAGAAATTAATGCAATGGAGACTAAAAAAACAATTCAAAGAATCAATGAATTGAAGAGTTGGTTCTTTGAAAAATTAAATAAAATTGACAAACAGTCAACTTCATCAAAAAAAGGAAAAAAAGTCTCAATCCATGCAATTAGGAATGAAAGGGTGAAATCACAACAGATCCTGTAGAAATTCAGAAAATCATCAATACCTACTTCAAGAATCTGTACCCAAGACGGAAAACACAGAAGAAATGGACAGATTCCTAGATACATATAAATTACCAAAGCTGAGTTAAGAAGATATAAAAATTCTAAGTAAACCAGTATCAGTCAATGAAATTGAAGATGTAATTAAAAACCTACCAACAAAGAAAAGCCCAGGCCCTGATAGATTCACTGCTGACTTCTACAAGAAATTTAGAGAAAACCTAATACCACTATTTCTCAAACTCTTTAATGAAGGTGAAAGGGAAATAATACTCCCAAATTCATTCCTGGAAGCAAGCATTACCCTGATAGCAAAACCGGAGAAGGATTTAACCAAAAAAGAGAACTATGGGGCAATATCCCTAATGAACATAGATGCAAAAACCCTCAATAAGATACTGGCAAACAGAATGCAGCAAATCACCAGCTGTTCCTCAGACAAAGGACTACTATCTGGAATATATAAAGAACTCAAAAAAAAACCAGACCCCCCAAATTTAAAGACCCAATCCAAAAATGGGCATCTGAAGTGAATAGACACTTCTCAAATGAAGAAGTAGAAATGGCAAATAAATATATGAAAAAATGTTCAACATCACTGACCATTCAAGAGACGCAAATTAAAATAACACTGAGATTCCATCTCACCCCAGAAGGAATGGGTAGTATCAAGAAATCAACCAATAACAAATGGTGATGGGGCTGTGGGAAAAAGGGAACACTGCACTGTTGGTGGGAATGTAGACTGGTGAAACCACTGTGGAAATCGATGTGGAGATTCCTCAAAAAACTAGGACTAGAGGCTCCATTCAACCCACCTACTCCCCCTCTTAATATCCTCCTGAAAGAATTAAAAGCATCATACCACAGCAATACATGCACACATATGTTTATAGAGGCACAATTTGTAATAGCTAAATCTTGGAAACAGTCCACATCCCCATCAACTGATGAATGGATAAAGAAGATGTGGTTTTCTTACACAATTGGAGTACTACACTGTCATAAAGAAGGATAAACTTAATACATTTCTAGCTAAATGGATACACCTTGAGACCATACTCAGTAAGTGAAATAAATTGGGCACACATGTTTAAATACCACATTGTTTCTCTGGTGTGAGAAACCAAAAGTGTAAATAAGCACCAAATTGTACAATAGGTTTTTTTCTCTAAAATAAAAAAAAAATGTACAATAGATATTGGGAAATGGGAACAAAATGTTCAAATGAGAAGGGGAACAAGGCGGGGGAAAGGGGCAAGGAAAGAAAGGACAAGAAAAAATAATAATAGAAGAAAAAAAGGTAAATAAAGCTTTTGTAAATAGGGAGGGGAAGAGGGACTGAAGGGAGGGGAGGGGAATGAGAAAAAAAAAGAAGCAAGATACATCATGTACAGGTATAGACGTCCTATGATGAATGTTATCAATGTTATTATGTATATCTAAAATGTACCAATAAAATTTTTTGAACACAAAAAGAAAGAAATGGCTGTCCACATACAGAAGATTGAATCTTGACCCTTATCTCTCATCACCTACTAAACTAAAATCAAAATGGATCAAAGAACTAAATACTAAAACAGAAACATCTAACTTGCTGGAAGATAAAATAGTCAAAATCCTTGAAACAATTTGCTCTTCTCATAGGCATAGGCAAGAATTTTCCGAACAGAACCCCAATTGCACAGGAAATAGTATCAAGAATCAATAAATGGGATCATATCAAATTAAAAAGTTTCTTCACAGCAACAACCAATACAGTGAAAAGACAACACACAGAATGGGAAAAAAGTTTTGCAAGCTATTCCTCAGACAGAGGACTACTATCTACAGTATACAAAGAACTCAAAAACATTAGACTTCCCAAAATAAAAGACCCAATCAAAAAATGGGCGAGTGAAATGAATACACTTCTCAAAAGAATAAGTATAAATAACCAGTAGATACATGAAGAAATGCTTGACATCAGTGGCCATTAGAGAAATGCAAATTAGAACAACACTAAGATTCTGTCTTACCCCAGAAACTATGGCCATCATCAAGATATCAAATAACAAATGCTAATAATAATAATAACAAATGCTGGGAAGGCTGTGGGGGAAAAGCCTTCTACAACATTACAACATTGGTGGGAATGTAAACGAGTACAACCACTCTGAAAATCAATATGGAGATTCCTCAAAAAACTAAAGCAAAAAATTCCATTTGACCCACCTACTCCCCTTCTAGGTACCTTCCCAAAAAGAGTTAAAGATATCACATTACACTGATACATCCATACCTGTGATTATAGCAGCACAATTCATAACAGCTAAATCTTGGCAACAGCCTATATATTCATCAACAGATGAATGGATAAAGAAACTGTGGTATTTACACAGAATGGAGTACTACTCTGCCATAAAGATTAACTTGAGTCATTTATAGGAAAATGGATGTACATCAAGACCCTAATTTTAAGTGAAATAAATCAGACAATCTTTCTCTTACATGAGAAACCTAAATTACAAATAAAAAGCAAAATAAAAGATAATATGGGCCGGGTGTGGTGGGGCACACCTATAATCCCAGCACTCAAGAGGCTGAGGCAGGAGGATCGCTGCCAGTTTGAGGCCAGCCTGGACTACACAGCAAGACCCTGTCTCAAAAATAAACAAATAAAAAATTTGTTGAATAAATGAATGAAAACATAGTCCTTCCCTTCAAGAAAACTACAATTTGCTGTACTGTAAACAGCATAAAAATCTGGGCAGGACCCAATTATTTATATACCATTACAGGCAGTGGAAGAGGGATAACCAAAAATCCAGCGTTGTAGTCCCACTTCCATCACTCACTAGCCATAGTTTATACAGTGAGTGATGGAAGTGGGTATTGGGCTGAGGACTCCCTAACGGCCCTCCCACCTCTTTGTCACCAAGACCAAGACAGAAGCAGCAGGACCTGAGGGAGAGGACAATGGGCCAGCTGTGTAGTCATAAACCTTCAGCAAGAGAGTGTGGGTGGAACAATCCAGCTAAGGAGAGGCAGAGAGGTCTAAGGAAATTGCCATCAGCTACAAGACCAGTAGAAAGTCTGTCTTCAACTTCTGCCATCAAGCCAAAGCTGGGAATAAAAAAGTGGAAACTGTCACCAACACTACCAATCAACCAGCTCTAGCCAGTGGAGACAGACAGTTTGCTTCGGAGCTAGGCTCATCCCTTCATAAGGTATATTTGGCTTTGTGAAAGTAACTTATTTCCTGAAAAAATATATCAACCAGGACTTTACACAAGAAAACACAATTCAAAGCAGGACATGGTGAGTATGCCTATAATCACTGCTTCTGGGGAGGCTGAGCTAGGAAGATTGCAACTTTGAGGCCAGCCTAGGCAACTTAGAGAGGCCGTCAAAACAAAAAATAAATAAGAAGGGCTGGGGATGCAGCTCCGTGGCAAAACACTTACCTGGCACACATCAAGGCTCTTGGTTTAGTCCCTAGTATAGCAAAAAAGAAAATGCAAACCAGGAGTTTAGGAGTCTTCCTCATATCCCAGCTGAGGAGGTGGCCTGGAGTGGCTTCTTAGACCTGCTCCAGAACCCCAGCTCTCTGCCATGTGTCACTACTCCCAAAACTTCTCTCTGCACTTGATATAGGGGAAATGCTAGATATCAATGTGCCGAGTTTGTGTTCCCCAAAGTCAAAGAATGAATTCTAAGAAACAGTGGTGGTTAAGAGTAGGAAAATGGGGCCAGTGAGATGGCTCAGTGGCGTAAGCGCCTGCCTGGCAAGCGTGAGGGCCCGAGTTCAACTCCCAGAACCCACATATGCAAAAAGGGCCGGTGATATCGCTCAGCGGCATGGGCGCCTGCTGGCGCGTGAGGTCCTGAGGTCGACACCCGCTACCCACAAAAAAAAAAAAAAAAAAGAAAAGAGTAGGAAAATGTATTGGAGAAAAGGAATGAGAATAAGAATGGGGGAATGGGGAACAGAAATAGCTCCTGACACACAGGATGGGTCCTGAATGGGTTACCAATGAGTTTGCCTCTCAAAGGAAGTTTTAGAGAGCAAAATCATGAGGTAGGTACAACGTGGGTCAAAATTATGATCAACCAATAAGATTGAAAGTATAGTCACTTAAGTAATATTGATCTAATGGTAGCAAGGGTACCTGAGTGACATCGTTAACCTTGGTTGACAATCTATAGTCTTGGCCTTGTCTTTAGTCTTAGTAGGTGGGAGAGGATGGCCCACCCCTAATGAGATAATGGGAAATCTCAAAAGGGTGATACCAATAATCCCAAGCCTCTGTTCATCCCTTAGGGAAGTATGTAAAACTAGCCACTGTGACTTTAATATTCAGATGTGCCTTCAGCCACAGTCCTGACGGAGTCTCATCTTTTGCACTGAGTCCCTCGAGAGCCCAGCCCTGTCTGACTGCATACTACTATATTTCTACTCAACTTAGCTATCTATAATACTCTTTCCTACCTCAAGCTGGCAGCCACAGCATGCCATATTCAAAGAGAAGTCAAGATATCTCTCTAATTAAGAACCAACTTCTGGCACTGGGCATTGTGGTGCTTGCCTATAATCCCAGCACTCAGGAGCCTGAGGCAGGAGGAGTGTCAAGAGTTCAAGGGCAACCTAAACTACCCTGTCTCAACACCCCCCTCTGAAAAAAATAAAAGCATCAACTTATTCAGCCTGCACTGGAATAAAGAATCATGGGCTGACTTGAATTATTATACCTTCCTATGCTCTTCCCTTTTAAATATTTATCCTGGAAAACTCTACCCTCTTCTTTTTTGCAATTTATTTTAATTGTACAACTATTAAGCAAAACAAACCAAAAAGTTGGCTCTCACTGCTGAGATTTATGGGAGTCATAGAACAGAGCTTATTTTAAAAAAGAATCTATAGAGAGTAAACTAACCTCACAAGTGCCTGCCCTCTCTAGGAAGGGATGAAGCCTTTTCCCTATTTCTACTTGTGGCTTCAAGTTTCCACATTGAGCAGCATAAAAAATAAACAGAATCTACTCATCTCCCTGTGCTGCTTTTCTTCATCTTAATACTGATACGTCTCAAATGGAAGTCAGGGACAACAGTTTTAGAGGCAGTGGTGTTAGCTCTGAGGCACTCACAAGGCCGAAGTCCCAGAAAATTTATGCTCTAGGTCTGAGAAAAAGAGTTAATAGTGGACTTTTTAATTGATAGGAATAGGCATCATGGAGTATCCTGATTATTCACCACAAAGGTACTTTTGTTTGGGGGCTGGTGAGATGGCTCAGTGGCGTAAGCACCTGCCTGGCAAGCGTGAGGGCCCAAGTTCGAGTCCTGGAACCCACATATGAAAAAAGGGCCGGTGATATCGCTCAGTGACACAGGCGCCTGCTGGCGCGCGAGGTCCTGAGGTCAACCCCCGCTACCCACAAAAAAAAAGGTACTTTTGTTTTTCCCCCACTACCAGGGCTTGAACCCAGGGCCTCAGGGTCTCACTGAATTGCCCAAGCTGCATTTGAACTTGCAATCCTCCTGTCTCAGCCTACTGAGTAGTGAAGATTACAGGTATGTACCACTGCACCCAGCTCCAAGGTTTTTCTTGATTTGGCTCATAGAACTGCTTTGAGATGCCGATAAAAGTTCTCCCCTCCAAAAATGTGTACACATGCATGTGCACGCATGCACACATACACTTATATAAAACTTCAAGGGGTTCAAGGATACCCCTAAGCCCATCTGTAGCTCCCCAGGGGTCCATGAGTCTGTTATTTCTCACTACTTTTACTACCACCACTGATGCTGCCCACATTTCTTTCCCAGGTAATTACAGTAGTCACTGCACTGGTCTCCCAGTTTCTCTACACAGCAGCCAGGGTGACAGTGATCCTGCTAAAACCTAAGTCACCTCTCTGCACAGTACAATCCATTAGCTCCCCACTTCACCTGGAATAAAAGCCAAAGTCTTTATAATGGCTTATGAGGCCCTACAGCATCTGCCACCTTATTGACCTCCTATTCTGCTCTTCTCAATCTTAACTCAGGCCACTCTAGCCACGAGATCTCCTTGCCATTCTCCCAGTGTGTCAGACACATTCTCCACTCTGGACCTCTGATGTTTCCTCTACCTTAGATCTGCACATAGCTCTTTCGTTCCTTCGTCTTATCTCAGTTGTCATTTGGTTGTCAAGGCATTCCTAACTTGTATTTAAAATGCAACTGAGTCAGTGTGGTGTAATGCACTCAGGGAGGCTGAGGTAAGAGGATTGAAAGTTTGAGCTTAGCATAGAAAATTCGGTGACTCAGTAAGACTGTGTTGCAAAATAAAAACTAAACAAAGGCTGGGGATGTAGCTCAGGACAAAGGCATGGTACCAAAAATAAATAAATAAAAATTTAAAAATAAAAATAATAAAACTGCAACCCTCCCCCCATAGCCCCACACCTCCAATCCTCTTCCTCTTCCTTTTTCTCCATACCACCTATCCACCTCTTACATCCTATGTAGTTTACTTGCTTGTTTGTTTTCTATCTCCTATTAGCTCCATGAAGGTAGGGCGTCTTTTGCTATATTCCAAGTTCTGGAATACTGCCTGACAGAGTAGGCACTCAGTACATACTAGAGTAACTAATGATGAAGAAGTGATTAAACTGCAGTGGATTGAATATACATGGGCTTGGAGACAGAGGAGAGTGTACATTTACTGAAATATCTTAAAGTGCCAAACAGTTTGCAAGTTAAAATTAGTCATCTCATTAAACTGACATACACAATCCTAAAAGGCTTATCCTTATTTGGCTACTCCCCCAAATATGAAATACTTAGGTATAAAGCTAACAAAATATGTATAAGATCTATGACGAAAAATACTACAAAACTCTGATGAAAGAAATCAAATAACAAAATAAATGGAGAGATATTCTATGTTCACAGACAAGAACTCAATACTGTCAACATGTTCATTCTTCCCAACTCAATCTTCAGATTCAGTGCAATCCTAGTCAAAATCCCAGCAAGTAGCCAGGAGCACTGGCAGATGCCTGTAGTCCCAGCACTTTGGAAGGCTGAAGCAGGAGGATTACAAATTCAAGTTCACTAGGCAACTTACCAAGATCTTGTCTCAAAATAAAAAATATTTTTAAAATGGGGCTTGGGATGTAGTTCAGTGGTAAAGTGCCTCTGGGTTTGATCCCCAGTATCACAGGGGAAAAAAATCTCAGCGAGTTATTTTGTGGATATTAGCTTTAGAAAATGACTCCAAATTACATGGAGAGCAAAGAACACAACAGCAACACAATATTGAAGGAAAAGAAAAAAGTTGGAAGGACAGCACTACCTGATGTCAACATTTACTATAAGGTTACAGTAATTATTACAGTGTGGTATTGGTAAAAGGACAAACAGATCAATGGGAAATAATGCAGAACCCCCAGAAATTGGCCCACATAAATACAGCCAAATGATTTTTTTCAGTGCTGGGTACTGAACTCAAGGAGCACTGAGTTATATCCCCAGCCCTTTAAAATTTTTTTATATGTTGAGACAGGGTCTTGTAAGTTGCCCAGGCTGGCCTCAAACCTGCGATCCTCCTTCCTCAGCCTCCTGAGCAGCCAGGATTAAAGGCAAGCACCACCACACCTGGCAGCCCCCCAAAAAATAATTTTTGACAAAGGAGAAAAAGCAAAACATGGAGAAAAGACAGGCTTTTAAGAACTGATGCTTGAGAATAGAGATACAGCTCAGTGGGAGAGTGTTTACCTAGCATGTGCTAGGCCCTCAGTTTGACACCCCAGCACCAGAAACACACACACATGCACACACATACACACACACACATACGTGCAAAAGAACCAGTGCTTTAATAACTTGGACATCCACATGTTAAAAAAAAAAATCAATCTAGATAACAATGTACATCCATCACAACAATTAACTCAAAATGGATCAATCATAGAACTAAATGTACATTGCAAAACTATCCCACTTCACCATGAAAACTAAGGTGCTGAGAAGAAAACATGAAGCTTACACATGTAGTGGTAGAACATAATTCAGCCACTTGTGTTATCACAAAGCCTGCTTTCCTCACCACACTTAACATCATTCTCCTTCCTTGGAAGAGCAGTTCCCATCTTTCTAAAGAAACAGCAAGTGCCACCTTTCACACCTACTTCCGTTTCACAGCAGGAGACCTGACTCAGAGATCATTGGGGTGCCACGGAGCTCTAACCAAGCAAAACAATCACTACAGCCTGAGTCTTTTTGCAAATTTACATCAACTATTGTTACAGATTTTTTTTGTTTTTGTTTTGTTTTGTTTTTTTGGTACTGGGAATCAAACTCAGGACCTTACACTTGCCAGGCAGGCACTGTGCTGCTGAGCTATATCCCCAGCCCTAACTATTGTTAAAGACACAATATAATAAACAACCTTCTAAGGGATCTTACCACTTTCAGAGTTTCATTCACTCATTTCAATCACTCATGGGCTTCATTTGTTTATTCAGATGGGCAACACAGAAATATATGCTGACTGTGTACTATGTGCTCAGTACTGTTTCGGGCACCAAGGATATAAAAGGCACATAAGAACCACTCTGGGCAGCTGAGGCTGGAGGATCTCAAATTTGAGCTAAACCTGAACAATTAGTGACTTAGTGAGACCCCCATCTCAAAATAAAAGCTAAAACACAGCTGGGGATAAAATCTAGTACTAAGACCCTAGGTTCAATCCCCAGTACAAAAAAAAAAGAACTCATAAGGCACAGACACTACCCTCCACAAATAGGTTTTAAATCTAGGGGCCGTGCTGTCCAATAGAAATAACAGTTATGATCACAAAAAATTCAGTGAACATTTAAACTTTTAAAAGTTACAGTAAAAGGCACATTGCCATTAAGCTCGCTCAGAATGCTCCCCCTTGCTTCTAGCACACTTTTCCCATCATTCTTTTTTTTTTTTTTTTTTTTTTTTGTGGGTACCAGGGGTCGACCTCAGGACCTCGCGCACCAGCAGGCACCCGTGCCGCTGAGCGATATCACCGGCCCTTTTTTCGTATGTGGGTTCCGGGAGTCGAACTCAGGCCCTCGCGCTTGCCAGGCAGGCGCTTATGCCGCTGAGCCATCTCACCGGCCCTTCCCATCATTCTTGATGCTTTCTGAAGCAGTTGTAGAAGTCCTCTTTCATGAATGTCTTTAGTTGCACTGTCATGGCTGCCTTGATGTCCTGACTCTATTCAGAACGCTTACTTTCATGGTCATTTTCACTTTAGGGAACAGCGAGAAGTCTTTCTGTGCCAGACCTGGTGAACAAAGTGGATAAGGACACACTGTAATGTTTTTATGAGCCTGCCTTTTTGTTGGATGGCACTAGACAGCAGCATCCACCTTACTTTTGGTCACAACTTTTAAAGATGCTCACAAGACAGGACTTGTACAATTGCTTCAGAAAATGGCAAGAGCTGCCTATGGTGGCACATCTCTGTAATCCCAGCACTCAGGAGGCTGAGGCAGGAGGATTACTGAGTGTTCGAGGCCAGCCTTGACTACATAGTGAGTTCAAGGCCAGCCTGAACTAGATAGTGAGATCCTGTCTCAAAAAACAAAACAGAACAAACAAACAGAAAGTGGCAATAACAATGGAATAGGTATGTTCAAATGGAAGAGTATGTTGAGGGGGATTAGTTGCAATATGTCTTTTACTGTAATAAATTTTTTTAAAAATTTAAACATTCACAGTATATTTTGATAGCTACTGTTTAGTGTGAGTCAAGTATGCAGTTTCATATTTTCTAGTTGCTACAGTTTGAAAAAGTAACAATAGGCAACCCATTCAGGACCCCTCCTGTCTCTCAGGAGCTATTCCTATTCCCCATTCCCCATTCCTTTTCTCCAATAAATTTTCCTGCTCCTAAAAAAAAAAAAAAAAGTAATACTAAAACAGATGAAATTAATTTGAATAATTTATTTAACCCAACATTTCAAAACGATCACTTCAACATGTAATTAGATTCTTACATTGAGATATTTTACATTCTTTTGGGGTAGTATTTATTGGTGTGCATTTTTCTTTTTTTCTTTTTTTTTATGGGGGTACTGGGAGTTGAACTCAGGACCTCGCGCTTGCCAGGCAGGCGCTTATGCCACTGAGCTATATCACCGGCCCTGTATTTTTCATTTACGATTAGGATTAGTCACATTTCAAGTGCTCAATAGCCACAAGTGTCCAGAGAAAGTGTTGTCCAGTGCTGGCACTGGCCTTGGGGAAAAGACAAGGAAGATTTTCAAATGAAAATGTAGTCAATACAGTTTTAGAGGTAAGTTCAAGATCACTGGAATTAGGACTTGGGCCTCCCAAGACCTTCCAATATCAAAGCCCCTGTTCATTCTGCAGTACATTAAAGACAAAAAAGGCTTTATCCACTTCAAACAGTGGAATCATGGTTGTCCTCAGTCAACCAAACAATATATCCAAAACAAAATTCATCCTTTTACCCTAATATCTCCTCCTCCCCTCTCACTTTTCTTTTTTTCTTTTTTCTTTTTAGACAGGGTCTTGCTATGTAGTTCAGTCTGCCCTTGAACTCACTGTGTAGTCCACGCTGACCTCAAACTCTCAGTGATTCCCCTGCCTCAGCCTCTTGAGTAGCACCACCACACCCGGCTCCCCTCTCATTTTGTATTTCAACCGACAGCCTCATTGTCTACTTGCTTTCTCAAGTCATGCTATTTCAACTGGTAAACGTGCACGTTATTCAGAAGACAATTTGGAAATGTAAATGATTTTCAAACATGCACCCACCCTCTTCTCCACCCCACCTAACTTAATTTGTTTAGGCCATCTGCATCTCTCACGTGGGTCACACTACAAAAAGCCTTGCCTGTTACCCCTGACGGGCTTCAATAGTAATCACCATTCCCTAGGACCCTGCACGGCTCCCCGGCTCCCACAGAATAAAGGCCAGTCTTCAGCGCACTGCCCAGGATTTCCTCTGGGACCTGTTCTTTGCTTACCTAACAAGGCCCAATTTTTTGCCCTTCCCAGACTCTGATACAGTCACTTTCCTTCTTTGAGCCTGGTATGGTTACAAAACAATCACCCCAACTCTCATTCACAGGTCTTGTGGTTTAGGAAAGAGTACACTTCAAACAACACATAAATAAGGAGTTAATTCTCCACAACGGTCCTTCACACTTTGTACCTATCTTCCTACTATCCAGTTCGTGCCTTTTCCAGTCAGTAACTCACTGAACACTTGCGACATGTCAGGCACTGGGCGGGACAAGTCAGAGGGACTTAAAAAACACAGTCGTATGACGCGATCAGTGCGTTCCCCAAGCTCATTACAGGACAGTTTCTCAACCAACACCTTTAAGGACAAGATGATCTCTAACAATTAAGAGAAAGTGAGGGGGATTTCCCCGGAAGTTCAGGCTGCCGGGCACCCGTAGACGCACCAACCCCAAACCAGACTGCAGAAGCCGACCCAGTCGCATGTGGCCGGCAAGGAGGCGGGGCGTGTCGCGTAGCTCGGCCTCGGCTGTTGCGCCTGCGCGCTGTCGCCAGCTCAGGACCCGTATTTAAAGAGACAGGCGTTCCAACCGCCGTGGGCATCCGCGGCCTGTGGGCGCCTGGTCTTGGGGCCTGTGCTGAGCGCCGGAACCCGGGAGGTAAGTGAGGACCGGCGTGGCGAGGCGCAGCGTGGGGAGGGAAGCGGCCCGGAACGCGCCGCGGCGTGGCCCGGGAGCGGACCCCGGCTCCTCCCCCGCCCGCCCGCCCACACAGCCCTGGGCACACCCTCCGTGACGTGGCGGCCCCACAGGAGGCCCGCGGCTCCCCGGACCCCGATCCACGCTGGGGGAAGCGGGTGCGCTTTGGCGGAGTTGGGGAGCTCTCGCGTCCCGCCCGCGCCTGTACCCCACGGCAGCCCCTCCGGTCCACGCCCCTCCGCCGCGGTCCCGCACGCCCCCCGGGAAGAGCGACCAGGCCTCTCGGGGCCCTGCTTGGCGCGGGGGACCGATGGGTCGTGCACAGCCGCATTGTGCCGCCGCGTGGCCCGGCGCCCAGCGAGCCTCCATGCGTCTGCTGCTTACGTGATTCTCCTGGATCATGCGGGGCTTGCAGGGGGCTGCTCCCTAAGGCGACCTTCTGAGGACAGCGATGAAGCCCAGCTGATCCTGAGTGCTGCCATCCTTACCCCGCGGTGCTTCTTGATCTCTGGGTTATGTTGCTCTTTGTGAATCTTAGGAACGTTACAGATCCTCTTTCCCGCAAAACGTACTTTTTCAAATGTACGTATTTTGTGTACATTTTCAGGAAGTTCAGAGCCCCACCTCCACCAGCCAGACCATGGATTCTTTGTAATTTTCCCAGCCACCCCGTGAGGTAGGTCTTATTTCCTCTCTTGTAGCAATACTGAGACTCTGGGAAATTGAGAGATTCTCGGAGATAGTAACTCTAAGGTGGATGGTCAGGCTTGCCTTCCCACCTCTGATTGCAAAGTCCTTTGCCCTGCACCATGTGGCACTGCAGTAAGTAAAGCCCGCTTTTTATTATGTTCAATAGCAATTTCACTTCACAGCAGTATGCAGACTGAAAATAACTTACAGTAATTTAATATTAGAACTATAAAGATACTTTAAAAAATATGAATATAAGGTGTGGATATAATCATTGTTTCCATTTGAAATGATTTATCAATTCCTTACTGTGTAGTTATGTCAGCATTCCCTACTGAATTAAACTGGTTAATTGTACATAAGGCGCCTCTGCTTAAAGCTTAACTACTTCACTGATGATAATACGATCTAATGTTTATTGAGCCTGTCTGTGTATTCCCAACTCTGTTTTCAAGAGCTTTACTTTTAGAGCAACAATCCTCTTAGTTAGATACTATTGTTAGCCACATTTTACAGATGAGAAAACTGAGGAACAAAAAGGTTTAACCTACCAGTTCACCCAGCTAATAAGTAGCCAAGCTAGCATTTGAATCTGGGCAGTCTGGTTCTAGGCTCTGCATAGCTAGCTGTCTCTCAAAGGAAAGCTTCCTTTTAAATCACAAATCTTTGTAGTGGCTTACTTGTTTTCTGAGGATGGTATATGTATTGTACCTCCTATGAAAACCTCATGAACATAATTTTGCTTGGTGATTAAAAAGAAACTTCAGGATCTTTTAATATTTAAAGGTCATCATCCATTATGAGTATCACGTATTGTTGATGGCCTGAAAAAGCTTTTAAGTTATTTGGATTCTCTTCATTGTAATTTACTAGATATATTTGTGTACATTAGCTAATTGAACATCCTTTCCAAAACTGGATTTTCCTGTATTGAAACTAACCTAGGCAATGAATCTTCAATGCTTCTGGAAGTATTTGATTAGTCAGCACGAACTGTATGAGATTCTGACCTTTGAGAATCTCTCCTCTCGCTTTTTTTTTTGGGGGGGGGGGTCTCTTTTCATGCAGCTGTATGACTTTGGCTTTCAAGATCCTCTTCTCACGAAATCTCCAAGCACTTGGACGAAAAGAGCTGTGTGCGTTCCGAGAACAGTATCATCGGTCTGGCGTAAGACAGTTCAGCGATTGGTCAGAAACAGATCTGCTTCATGGGCACTGCCTCCTCCAGAGAAGAAAGCCTGTTCTGTTATTCCAGGAAGGCCATCTAAGACCACGAGCCACCTGCTTTGTTTTCTTGCCAGGGTTGCATGTAGGACTCTGCAGTGGCCCATGCAAGATGGCTGAGCAACGGTTCTGTGTGGACTATGCTAAGCGTGGTACAGCTGGCTGCAAAAAATGCAAGGAAAAGATTGTGAAGGGCGTATGCCGAATTGGCAAAGTGGTACCCAATCCCTTCTCAGAATCTGGGGGTGATATGAAAGAGTGGTACCATATTAAATGTATGTTTGAGAAACTGGAGCGAGCTCGGGCCACCACAAAAAAAATTGAAGACCTCACAGAACTGGAAGGCTGGGAAGAACTGGAAGATAGCGAGAAGGAACAGATAACCCAACATATTGCAGGTAGGGTGGAGAACACAGCTTTCTCGTCTTGCTGGTGCCAATAGAAAACAGAATGCAGAGACTAGAATCTAGTTTTTTCTTTTTTTTTTTCTTAAGCTTCTTTCTTGGAAATAATTTCAAATTCACAAAAGTTGTAAGATTAAAAGTAGTGTAAAGAACACTCACATTTTCTTTACCCAGATTGTTAGTATTTTACTGTTTACTTTCACTTTATCATTTATGTTCATGTGCTCTCTTTCTTTATACACACACACCCCCCACACACCCAGTTCTTCTAGTTTTGTTCCCTGAACCATTTAAGAATAGGTTGCATACATCATGGCCCTTTACCTTTAAATACTTCTGTGTGTCTTTTATTTTTTGGTAGTACTGAGGATTGAACCCAGGACCTTCACACTGAGCTATATCCCCAGCCCTTTCTTTTTTTGGCTTTAGCCTCCCAAGTGGTGGGATTACAAGTGTGAGTCAGCGTGCTCAGCTAAAAAATTGTTTTAAAAGTACTGGGGATATTCTCAGTGTACTTCTATACTCCAGCATAACTAAATACTTTTAGTCTTTTTTTTTTTTTTTTTTTTTTTCTTTTTCTTTTGTTTTTGAGACAGGGTCTCGCTACTTAGTCCAGGCTGTCCTTGAACTCACTGTGTAGCCCAGGCTGGCCTCAACTCATGGAGATCCTCTGCCTCAGACTCCCAAGTGCTACAATTACAGGCATGCACCACCACACCGGGTGATACTTTCAGTCTTATCTTGATGTGTCCTAATCTAGCCTTTGGATCAGCCATTTTTTTTCTTTATCTTTTTTTTTTTTTAAAGGGTAGGAAAAGTTTTTGGAGAAAAGAAATGGGAGATAGGAGTAGCTCTTGAGAGACTAGAGGGGTCCCAAATGGCTTGCCCAAGATCAGCCATTTTTCTGAGGAATCTAGGTTCCTATTAATAAAAGATGGTATTAGAAACAAAAATCTGAGCCAGGTGTGGTGCCACACACCTGTGTTCCCAGCACTTGGAAGTTTGATGCAGAAGATCACAAGTTCCAGCCAGGCTGGGCTATATAAGCTTAATCTGAATGCTGCAGGTCCTCTTTGACCTTAAGTGTCTGTAAAATAATACTCATATCTTCAAGTAAGTATAGTACATGCTACTGTTCAGGCTGTAACAGCAGCTTTGAAATTGGGTTATCTATCCTTATTCCTTGAGGGGAGAGATTTCCAGGAGAGAAAACTGTGTCACATATGCTTCATTCTCAAGCTCCCCATCCACCCTGCCTCCCTTAGCCATTGGCCTCAGCCTTTTCTCCTTGACCCTTCTCTCATTCAGAGGAAGAGAAATATGTATACAGGTAAAGTGTCACATGACTCTGAAAAGTCAACAGCTAGAATTTTCCTGCCTGTGCCAAACGGATATGCTCTGTGATCTGTCTTTGTCTTTTTGTTTCATTTAAAAATTAGAATTATTTTATGGAGTTAGGCTTTCCATGTTTTATGTATCACGATGTGATTGCTGATTTCTTTCAAATCCTGTCACTTCTGGAGATGATTGTATGTGGGATAGAGGTGGAGAGCAATGGTGAAAATTTAAGTTACAGGGCCGGTGAGATGGCTCAGCGGCTTAAGCGCCTGCCCGGCAAGCGCAAGGGCCCGAGTTCGACTTCCGGAACCCACATATGAAAAAGGGGCCGGTGATATCGCTCAGCGGCACGGGCGCCTCCTGGTGCGCGAGGTTCTGAGGTCGACCCCCCGGTACCCACAAAAAAAAAAAAAAAATTTAAGTTACAGGAATAAATGGTAACTGGGTCTTTTCTCTGCGTACCAGCCTTTCCTTCCCTCTGCCCAATACCCTGTTACCTACTGCCTTCCCTCCAAAAGTCCAGCCCGTGACCAGCCAGCCTTAGGGCAGTGTGATAGTGACTTACCACCCTCTAAGAGAAGTTGATAGAATCTTGGGAAGCTTCCTCAGAGATCTTTCACTGAAGGATATTTTCCCTTCTCTGGGGGGTCCTACAGATCTATCTTCTAAGGCAGGAAACACGCCAAAGAAAAAAGCTGTTGTCCAGGCTAAGTTGACAACCACTGGCCAGGTGACATCCCCAGTGAAAGGATCTTCACTTGTCACCAATACCAATCCCCGGAAATTTTCTGGCTTTTCAGGTAAGAGAAGTTGGGGTTACTTTAGTTTTTATGGTCCTCCTTTTATTTGGTATTTTATGTAGGGCTCTCACTAAATGAAAATTCTGTGCCATCTAGTCTCAATTTGTTTTTACGTGGACAGAAATAAGTAATGGCTAATTATCGGTGCTCCCTTCATCTCTGGTGTGACAGGAAGATGTTTGTTTTGTTAAGACTTTTCACCACTCGAAGTTATTACCTGGATCAGACAGATTTTTATAACCTGCTCTTCACATATGCCTTTTTTTTTTTTTTTTTTTTTGTGGGTACCGGGAGTCAAACTCAGGACCTCGCATTTGCCAGGCAGGCACTTATGCTGCTAAGCTATCTCACCGGCCCTTACATATGTCTTGTAATGAAAGAATTTTGAAAAATTATCTTCCTAAACTTGACTGAATTGGAGGTGAAAGTATGGAAGGGAGATGTCATGCATGGACTACATCCCTTGATTTCTCTTAGTTCTTACAACTGTTTGTTGAAATGGTTAGAATGCTTATGGAGCATGGAGCAAAAAGGAGAAAGGGATCTGGAGGGCACAGTGCAGCCTAGTGATGTGTGGACTTCAGAATCACTGGGCTTGGGATTCAAATCCCATCTCTTAAAGGGTTGGATTTTGCCTATTATTTGTATCTTTTTGGCAGGTAGATGAACAGTGAAGTGTTTTCTTTCTTTCTCTTCACACATAGATTTTTAATTATACACATGCACATATTATGGTTTCTTTTATGCAACTTTACTGTTAAAATTACTGTTTTGTAGACAGGGATTCAGGAGAACTTTGCCAGAGTGGGAGTTGTGGAGGATAGTTGAGAGGACCAGGATTATCAGTTAGCCTTTCCCAACAGATCGTGTTGGCCTAGGGCAGTGGTGGTGAACCTGTGGCACGCCACAATGGGCTGTTTGTTATTTTAAAGCTCTAAATGTTCATCATTGCTGGCTTAGTGACTTCTATTTGTTCTTCAGTTAATCCTAGGAAGTACTTTTTTAGGCCCATTTTATAAATGAGAAAGCCGAAGTTCAAGTTCCTGATGGAGTTGGTATTTGCCTTGAAGTTTGACTCCAGTCCCTGTGTTCTTTTACTCTAAACCCTGTTGCCTATTTTATTGTTAGAGACATTCTTGTGGTTGACGCAGCTGAAGACAATAATAGTGCCAGACCCTGTGGACTCAGAAGCTCTTTGGGGATTGAAAGAAATTCTGTGTGATCGAAAGAGATCTAGACCTGAAGTCAGAAGACTTAGTGTGGTCTGAGCACTCTGGCTTGACGGCTTGGAACCAAGCAGGTCGTCACATGTCTGAGCCTCTGTGGCTTCATCTGTGAATCAGGAGTGGCAGCATCTGCCTCATCTACCCCAGTGTTCTCATGAGGATTGTAAGACATAACTGCAGAAATAGTGCCTGGCTTTGCAGTGTTTTAATTATTTTAAAACTCTAAGGTTTGTTGGTTGTCTGACAGTAGGCGAAAGATAGACATGCAGAAGGGTTCGGGTAATGATAAGGACAGCATAATTCTGGAAAGGCTCTGGTTTTAAGGATGAATTTGGGAGGAGTTGAGAGAAACAGGGCATTCTCATTCTTAAATCCTATCTGGACACTGACATGTCAGATATTTTGTCCCTAAGATCTGACTTAGACTCCAGGTCAGAGATGATGATGGATTTATAATATACAAAGCCTAGACATGAAGCTTATATCAGCAACCAGCTTGCTAATGGTTCTGCTTTTTTTTTTTTTTTTTTTTTTTTTTTTTGTGGGTACCAGGGGGTCGACCTCAGGACCTCGCGCGCCAACAGGCGCCCGTGCCGCTGAGCGATATCACCGGCCCCTTTTCCGTATGTGGGATCCGGGAGTCGAACTCGGGCCCTCGCGCTTGCAAGGCAGGCGCTTATGCCGCTGAGCCATCTCACCGGCCCTTTTTTTTTTTTTTTTTTTTTTTAATTTAATTTTTTTGAGACATGTGGTTCAGCTGTAGTCCAGACGGGCCTCGAACTCATGGCAGTCCTCCTGCCTCAGCCTCCCAAGTGCTCGGATTATAGGTGTGTGCCACCACACCCAGCTTGATTCTGCTTTTGCTTTGTAAATGGTCCCTGGAGGTGAGAGATGACCACTAAGAGTGACAGTTATTTTTAGTGTCTGCAGGAAAGCCCTGCTCATTGACTACTTTTTTGTTTGGACAGTAAGAAAGGTTAGAGTGGTGAGAGGAGGGAGTGTTGAGACCTGACGTGGTTGGTAGTATATTTGTCCTGTCTCTACCACCAAGGGTCTAGATGACCCTGGACGTCATCTGCTGCGACAGTCTGTGATAACAGTGAATTCACGTTGACTAACGTGTCGCTTGATTTCTTCTTCCTTTCTCTCTTAGCTCTTCTAGGGTCTACATTATAATTCTTAGATCCTCTTGACTGTTCTTGGCACTAAAGCAGCCTTTGCTCCTCTATGAAGTGCTCACATAAACAGACACACGCTGGTCTGCTCTTCTGCTTGGGTGTGTGGAGGTCACTGTTCCTTTTCTGTTAACATCTGTGAGATTTGGGGAGAGTACTTGACCTCCATTTACCTGTAACCAGTATACAGTGATGTCTACCCAGAGAGCCTCTTTGGGGAGATGAAGTGAAGGAGGATATCTATTAGTTTCCTTCTGTCCCTTTCTACCTTTCTTTTCTTCCTTCCCAGAAAGGCAAAATGAAGCATCTCTATTGTTTCTCTTTCCAACAGCCAAGCCCAACAACTCTGAGCAAGCCCCCTCAAGCCCTACCCCTAAGACAAGCCTGTCTTCAAGCAGATGTGATCCTAAGCACAAGGATTGTCTGCTGCGGGAGTTTCGGAAGTTATGTACCATGGTGGCTGATAACCCTAGCTACAACACAAAGACCCAGATCATCCAGGACTTCTTGCGGAAAGGCTCAGCAGGAGGTGAGGCCATCGGCATGCTGATGGGCGTGTGAAGTATACAGTTGCACAGGAGCCTATGCTTGTTGTAATACTCTGCCACTGTTGTCTTGAAATTCTTAATAATTTTGAATAAGGGGCCCTGTGTTTGCATTGTCAGCAGATCCCACAAATTATGTAGCCCGTTCTAGCTCCAAGTGCTTTAGTGTCTTTCTTCCTGTGCCCTTACTCTGCTCCCACAAGGCCGGAAGAACCCACCTCACTTGACCAATAGGAGAATTCACTATCACACATACTCGAATAGGTTTTTATGAACTACATGCACAGTTTGGAATAAAGTCTTCCAATTTTCTTTCATTCATCTAACAAATTGTCATGGAGTGTCTATAATGTGTTTGTTGCTGGAGATCTGATGTGAAAGTCCTGCCTCTGCCCAGTAAGAGTTCATCCATGGGCTAAAGATGAGGCAGACACACAAACCACTAGCTCCTGATCTCTGGCCTCGCGTACTGCAATGATATGTACAGGGTACTGTGGGAGCGTAGGCAACAATATGTAGATCGCCTTCAGTCTCTGCTTCCTTGAATTTATGTATTTATTTGTTTAACCTCCATTTCTCAAGAAGGGTTCCTTTCCTCTGTCTCCAGATGGTTTCCACGGTGATGTGTACCTAACAGTGAAGTTGCTGCTGCCGGGTGTCATTAAGAGTGTTTACAACTTGAATGATAAGCAGATTGTGAAGCTTTTCAGCCGCATTTTTAACTGCAACCCAGATGATATGGCACGAGACCTAGAGCAGGTCAGAGGGAGGGGAGGGGAGGCCATGTTGCAAGAGGGCTTCTGCCAAGCTGGGCACCTGCAGCCACTTTTTTATGGCTGGGCACATGCTGTTTTAGGAAACTGAAACCTAGTCAAGCAAGCTTCCATTAGGAGGGAGCTGAATGTGAAGCTACACCTGTTAATTTCTTAAGTTTCTAAGGACTGAAATGACATAAGGTCTTATCTCAGAAGCCAGAATTTGAGGTGTCTTTCTGCCTGTCTTGGGGCTGTTGTTCTGGACTTTTCTTCCTTGCTTTTTCTCCCCCTGTAGTTGGGTTTACCATCCCACTTTGGTTTGTGACTCTAGCTCTGGCACCCTGGAAAGTTTCCATCCAAGCAACCCCACTATCTGATGACTGTATTTGTCTCTTAATTCAAATTCATGAGCATGAATCAAATTGGCTCAGCCCTGGATAAGTGCTGTGTTTCTTCTGGGTAAGGCAGGTGGCAGATCCTATAGACTTCTCCCTTCAAGGAACTGCGAGTGGGATAGAATCTCTAAGGAGGAAGGTACTTATGTTAAGTTGGGAACAGGAGCCTGTGATTGACGTTTCCCAATTCATCTTTAGTTCTGAAGTCTTAGAGGATATATATACCTTACGACTTGAGGTTGCAGCAGTGGCATTTTGGTTTTTGGAGACAGGGTGACGTGTCAGAGACAATCAGAGTCTTCTTTGAGCAGAGCAAGTCTTTCCCCCCAGCTGCCAAGAGCCTCCTTACCATCCAAGAAGTAGATGAATTCCTCCTGCAACTCTCCAAGTTCACCAAGGAGGATGAGCAGCAGCAGGCCCTGCAGGATATTGCTTCCAGGTAGGGAGCTGCACCAGCAAGCCAGACCCAGTGGGGAGGTGCTTGGGAGATGGAATCACTAGGGAAAGAATGGCTGGGGGTACAGAGCTCTTCAAAGATCAAGTTGAATGTGCTTTATTCCCTTAGGTGTACAGCCAATGACCTTAAGTGTATCATCAGGTTGATCAAACATGATCTGAAGATGAACTCAGGTGCAAAACATGTGTAAGTACCAGCTCTCCTCTGACAGCCTAAACTGACAGCTTTGTGTATTTCCAGCTATTATGAGGACTCTATCGTGAGGACTTTTGGACTTTTTTTTTTTTTTTTTTGCAGTACTGGAGAGTGAACCCAGGGTGTTTGTACTGAGCCCTTAGCCCTTTTAACACAGAGTCTTGCTAAGTATCTGAGTTGCCTAGGCTAGGCTCAAACTTGTGATCCTCCTGCCTCAGCCTCCCAGAGTATTATGACATGAAAGTCATGGCTTTGCCTATCAAGGCGTGTACCTCTATGCCCTGTGCCGGTCTGGATTTGAACCCTCATTCCACTTGGTTAGTTCTTGTGGGACTAATCCTGAGTCTACCTGCATTTTCTCACAGGTTAATGTATGAGAAAAAAACTCAAAGACTTGTTATAATTGAAAATATGGAGTGTTCAGTAAGTTTAGGATGAGTCTTTCCTGTGTCACCCCTATCTCTGCTAAAGCTGTATCCAGATAGGCACAGGGTCTCAAAAAACTGAATTTTCTCAGAGTTTTTTCTCCTCCTGTGAAGAGATTATAACACAATTGCTTCTCTGCAGATAAGGAGTTCTCCTGTAAGGACCTCTGTCCAAAGCCATAGTGTCAAAGCTTTTGTTTTCTTTCTTCTGTCCCCTTTGGCAGTTTAGATGCTCTTGACCCCAATGCCTATGAAGCTTTCAAAGCCTCACGCAATCTGCATGATGTAGTGGAGCGGGTCCTTCAAAATGAGCAGGAGGTAGAGAAGGAGCCAGGCCGGAGACGGGCTCTGAGTGTCCAGGCGTCGCTGATGACCCCCGTGCAGCCCATGCTGGTGAGGAGCCCTGCCTTTCCCCTGTTGCCCAGGCCTGTCCTGGGTGCATGTCTGGTGGGCTGGGGTGTGACAGGGTGTGAGAATGGATTGGGGAAGAAGGAGTAGAGATGTGGCAGAGGCTGTGCAGGGGGAAGCAAAGACACAGGAGCCAGAAGTCCAGTAGCACAAACTGAGCCATGCGCCTGGCCCTGCAACGGCTACAGTCTCGGATCTGTTCCTAGCCTCTCTTGGTCTTTAGTTTCCTTGTGGGAATGACCAGTGAAACTTTCCAAAGCACCTGTCTAGTCTCACCTAATGACAGGATGTGTTCGGGAACCCCTGGGCTCTGTAACCTGCTGCAGGGTAGATTTGAGTTTTTGCACACCTAGGCTTCTGTGATGGGGCGACTCGGGAGGGAGAGGAAGCTTAAAAAATGAAGACTAATTCCAACAGGGAGAACTTGTGCTCCTGCTCATTTCATGAGAAAGGTGGTTTCCTTTCTGGCATTGGTTTTTCTGTGCAGCAGGACCCACCGCATATGCTAGCATGCCTACTGTAAGATCCTTTGGCTTTTTTTTGAAACCGTCTTCTGTATTGTAGTAAAACCTTGGTTTAGGGTTCAGTGTTTGGGAAGGAAAGTCCTTGCTAGGAATGTGGGATGGCCAGCATCAAAATGGATCTCCATCCCAGGGATAGGACCCTCTAGCCATCGGAATTAGTGGCCTTTCTAACTTCTGTAAGAATTCTTTCTGGAGTCTGTTCATTTGAAAAATGGCATGATTATATAGCTTAGTGCAGTGCTGGCAAACCAAGGCACACATGCCACAGGCAAACCTTTTAGAGCATTCAGTGATAACAAACAGCTGGTTGTGGCATGCGTGCCATAGGTTCATCACCACTGGCCTACACGAGATCTTATTCCTGCTATTTATGAGCTATATAACCTTAAGTACTATACTTAGCCACTCTGACCTTAAGTTTTCTCATCCATAAAATGTGAACAATATTTGTCATGAAGATATCAATATCAAAGATGAAGTGAGATTATATACATGACCTGACAAGAACGTAAAAATGTTGGTCACGACAGGATAGCACAGGTATGTGAGTGACCAATCCCGTTTCGGGATGTCCTGGTCACTGTTACCCTGCCAGCCTCAGTGTCACTGCACTCTTCACTCCAACCCCTACACACTACTAGTGCTGAGATAACCAGTGTATTTGATAATAAGCCAGAGGCCTTGCAAAACCTGTTTTGTTTGTTTCTTTGCTTTTTGAGACAGGCTCTCACTCTATAATTCAGGCTGGTCTTAAACTCACTGTGTATCCCAGGCTAGCCTTGAACTCACAACGATCCTCCTGCTTCAACCTCCTGAGTGCTGGGATTACAGGCCTGTGCCACTACGCCTGGCAAAACTTCAGTTATTGAGGGAAAAAAAAATCTATTTCAGAGCAGTTTTATTTGTTCTACAGTAAGTAGCATTCATCTTCCCCAAAGTCAACTCTGTATCAACTCTGGCAATGATTTGATAGGGTACAATGTTGCCCAGCCCTTTCCATTCCCATCTCTTCCACAGCCTGCCCCGAGCATGCAGTAAGGGCAGTCAGTCCCAGGGGCTAGGTCCTGTCCTGACTAATCCAGTTCAGGACTTTTTGTCTATGTCTGCCAAGCAGTCCCTCATTGAAAGTCTCCAGACTTTGCTTTCTCTACCCCTAGGCAGAGGCCTGCAAGTCCATTGAGTATGCAATGAAGAAGTGTCCCAATGGTATGTTCTCTGAGATCAAGTACGATGGCGAGCGAGTCCAGGTGCATAAGAATGGGGACCACTTCAGCTACTTCAGCCGCAGTCTCAAGCCTGTCCTGCCTCACAAGGTATTAGTCCTTTCCACCAAAACCGTCTTTCCCCTTCCTCCCTCTAAGGGTCTCAGGGCCAGAGTTCTTCTATAGCCCTTCCAGTTCACAATAAGAAATTTGATTTTTTTACTTGTTATATGAATGGTTGAATTCATTTTTGGAGTATTCCAGTATTGACCAAAGTGTCCAGACTTGGGTTATCTAAACAGAGCTCCCTGGTACAGTGATAATTCTCTCACTCACAGCACTTTTGGGACGTGAGCTCATTGGGCAAGTGCTTGCAAAGTCTTTTGCATTTCCATGTTCCGTGTGCTCTAAGCTAGATTACAGTTCATGTACAAGGTACTGTCATGCACAAGGGGCTGTCATTCATTAGTATGTTCAACAAGTACTTATTCTTATGCACTGTTGTAGCTAGTGGGCATATAGCAGTGGGAAAGAATGGACAAGAGTTCTGACCTTTAAGAAGCTTAAATTCTTATATAAACAAAATACCCTGGGGACATTTGGGAGCCCAGATTCCTGCCCTAGTGTTGGGGATGAGACCTTATTCTTCAGGCCCTCTCAGCTCCCAATGCCAACCCTTCGAGGGTGTCTTCAAGAAAAAGCTGCTGGAATATGTAGCTCCAGTAGGTTGTGAGTAGATGGAATTCTTGACCTTGCTAGCTTCTTTCCTAGCTCCAGCTCAATTTTTTGAGTCCCAGGAGACATGGCAGGGGATGCGGGGCTGTGGGTCTTCTCCCTTCCTACCTCCTGTGAGGGTCGTGCCACCTGTCACTCTTTTCCATGTGGCTGACAAAGCCTGGCTGTTATGTTTTGCCCCTTAGCTGGGCTTCTTTGTGTTGCTCTGTATTCTTTCTGAGGTCTGGCCTTTGATCTCTGTGGGTTGGCTTTGGATCCCTCACCAAAGCTACCTCTTTACTTCCAGGTGGCCCACTTTAAGGACTACATCCCCCAGGCTTTTCCTGGGGGCCACAGCATGATCTTGGATTCTGAGGTACTCCTGATTGACAACAAAACAGGCAAACCACTGCCCTTTGGGACTCTGGGCGTGCACAAGGTACTGGCTCAGGACCGTATGTGCAAAAATAAATGTGTGTATGCTCATACATGCTATCAGTTTGAAAAGGGGAGGAATGTATCACTTATGGTAGGGCTTATTCTTTGCTTCTGAACTATTTCTGAATTTAGTCTTAAATTTAGATGTCTTTTTTTTTTTTAATAAAAAGGATCTGCTAATAGGAATGAACTTATAATTGAGCTAGTTTCTATTCTTACTGTTAGTCAGCTTTCTGTCTTTAAAAGAAAATACCTGAAGTAGTTAACTTATGAAGAGGAAAGATTTGGCTCACAATTCTAGAGGTCCCAATCCAAGATCAGAAAAGCCTGTTGCTTTGGATCTAGGTAGTACATCATAGCAGAAGCACAGGGCAGAGAAAAACCACTTATGTCATGAGCAAGGGAGCACAGAGAAAGAGGAAGGGGCCAGAATCCCACAGTCCCCTTTATGGCTATACCTGTAATCACCTAAGGATCTGCCACAGAGGCCCACCTCTCAGAGACTTCACCACCTACCAATGGCACCACCCTGGGGGCTAAGCCTTTAACACATGGGCCTTTGGGAGACATTCAAGATCCACACTATAGCAAGCACCATCTGCTGAGTGTTCTTATGGCCAGCGTGCATTGGAGCGCAAAATGGGACTTCACATCAGGTGCTTCGGAGGACCTCCAGAACTGGACTGGTACTCCCCTGTGTGTCATACCTTCTGACTTTTGTCCGTGTACTACCTCTTTTCCCTTATAGAAAGCTGCCTTCCAAGATGCTAATGTCTGCCTGTTTGTTTTTGATTGTATCTACTTCAATGATGTCAGCTTGATGGACAGGTGAGTTGGTCAGCATCTTTTCATTTCGGTGCTGTGAATTGAACTGAGGACTTTGTGCGCACCAAACATGTGCTGTGCCACTGAGCTATACCCCCAGCCCTAGCTAACATCCTTCTGTTTTTTTTTGGGTTGTTTTGGTTTTTTTTGTTGTTTTTGTTTTTTTTTTTGTGGGTACCAGGGGTCGACCTCAGGACTTCATGCACCAGGAGGCACCCGTGCCGCTGAGCGATATCACCAGCCCTTTTTTCGTATGTGGGTTCCGGGAGTCGAACTCGGGCCCTCGCGCTTGCCAGGCAGGCACTTATGCCGCTGAGCCATCTCACCGGCCCGTGGCTAACATCTTTAAACCCAGGAACCTGTATTCATTTCCCGATTGAAGATGTAAGGGATTCAGTTGGAAAGGAGAGAGGGAAAGGGACTAGTGTAAGTCCATCCCTATTCAGTATGAGGAAGACTTTATCTCTGAAAGCTAAGTCTGAAAGGAAACCTAAACTCCAAAGAAGTGTCTCTGCTAAAGCAAGATGGACTGTTAAGAGAGACACAGGTGGTGAGCATAGTGGTCTCTCAGTTTATTTCTCCAGTAGCATCTATGAGGGCATAAGGCAAATGCTTTTAAGCTCAGAGGTTTTGATTTCAGAAGCTGACTACAGGAAGCTCCTGATTGTAGGGGAGGCATCCAGTTTTGTGATGAACCAGCAGTCTTGACTTAACTACAAGAGACCAGTATTGACCCTTGCCACACTTAGAAATGTATTGCTATTCCCCATCCAGCAGCTGACACATCCTTTATTGTGGAAGGAAGCAGAACAAAGAATCATTGGGGTGGGAGTTGGGATTTGAGTCCTGTGGCCTGGCTCAGCCTGCTGACCCAAAGACTGGCCAGCCTTGGGGTTGAGGCAAAGCAAGTACAGGGCATAAAAAGCAAGTTAGAATTGTTTTTCAAGTGAGACCAGAATTTATACAATCTGGGCTAGAGGCCAGTTCTCCCTTGGCTCAATAAAGTAGAAACAGGAACGACAACTATGAACTGGCTCTTTGCCCCAGCTTATAGTTGTCCATCTTCGGTCATGATATAGTCCTTGGAGCCCTTGACAGCCAGAACTGTTACATAGGAGAGCTTGAATCCAAGACAGAACCGCTCATGAAGCAGCAACTCTATCATTGTGCTCCTTCCCTCCTCAAAATTCTTCATAGGGATGGGAGGGTCCTTCCCTCAGCTGTCCTGTCCCCCTTAGGCCCCTGTGTGAGCGGCGGAAGTTTCTTCATGACAACATGGTTGAAATTCCCAACCGGATCATGTTCTCAGAAATGAAGCAAGTTACAGTAAGTGAAGACCCTACACTAAGCAGGGTGCTAATGGTTTGAAAGCAGGGCAGAGAACCCCTTGGGTCAAGCATGAGAGAGTGTGTCTTATTCTCTTATGAGATCAGGTGAGGTGTTTGCCTTTGACTGTTGTGTATGTTGTCTACCGGTCTCACCCAGGAGGGCAGGGCATGAAAATCCTTCCTAGGTAAGCACCCTGTGTCTGAGAGTCAAAGGAGCTATCTGGTTGGAAACCTTGATTTGCAAACCCTTTGTTCCTTATATTAAGTGGGCACTTAACTAATGTGGAGAAATGGACAACTGCTACTTCACTCCCATGCCACCCTATTTTCAGCTATCCTCAATTTCTCTCCTGTTGTCCCTCAGAAAGCTTTGGACTTGGCTGACATGATAAACAGAGTGATCCGGGAGGGGTTGGAAGGGCTGGTGCTGAAGGATGTGAAGGTGAGGTGGCCACACCCTTTGCTTTCTCCCCTGAGTCTGCCCCGTCCTGGCTAGATAGTAGTGCTATCTGAGGTGATTGGGGGTAGAAGCTGAGGGGAGACTTTCCAGGGTTTGGCCATATGTGTTCTGGATCTGGAGGGTGGGTTTTTTTTTTTTTTTGGTGGGTACCGGGGGGTCGACCTCAGGGCCTCGCGCGCCAACAGGCACCCGTGCCGCTGAGCGATATCACCGGCCCCTTTTTCATATGTGGGATCCGGGAGTCGAACTCGGGCCCTCGCGCTTGCAAGGCAGGCGCTTATGCCGCTGAGCCGTCTCACCGGCCCATGGAGGGTGGGTTTTGTATGTCTCCTATAGTAGCTAGAGCCTGAAGGCCCTTCCTAGTTGGGTGGGACTCTCTGACACTCTGTGGACTGCTGCATACTGGATCTGGTATGCAGTGG
Source organism: Erethizon dorsatum (assembly GCA_028451465.1). NCBI lineage: Eukaryota > Metazoa > Chordata > Mammalia > Rodentia > Erethizontidae > Erethizon > Erethizon dorsatum. The sequence continues at coordinate 45,102,626 of CM051826.1, forward strand.
TGAAGAGGTAAATCCCACCCTTATGCAGTTTCCATTCAAGTGTGTGGTCTCTCTCTTGTGTCCCTTCAGGGTACATATGAGCCTGGGAAGAGGCACTGGCTGAAAGTGAAGAAAGACTATTTGAATGAGGGGGCCATGGCCGACACAGCTGACCTGGTGGTTCTTGGGGCCTTCTATGGCCAAGGCAGCAAAGGTTAGAGTGGCACCTGGCTCCAGTAATGGTGCTCTTGGAAGGTACCCTGTGAGATATAGGCATAGCCACTTATGACTTCTAGGTCCTCAGATCTAGGATCCCAACCTGGCCTGAATCCCATCAGGCAGTGGCATCTAGGAGCTATGGAATTGGGCACAGAGAAGTTGGGCAAGAATATCCTGTGCAGTCCTGGTACAAGGAAGCTGATGGTTTGAAAGGTACCAGGTATTTCTTTGGGGCCTGAAAGTATTTCCTCTTCAAGGAAAATCTCTTTCCTGACTGGAGAGGAAACTGGAGTCTGTGAAACAAATAGGTGATCTACTGTGTGACAAGCACTATTCAGTTACGCACAGCCCAGCAGGTTGGGTATGATTATCCCTAATTTATTGAAGGGGAAACTGGCTCAAAAAGGTTAAAAGTTCAATTATCCACAGCCCAGCAGGTTGGGTTTGATTATTCCTAATTTACTGGAGAGGAAACTTGGGTTCATAAAGGTTAAAAATCACACAGGATGCCAGGCATGGTGGCACACCCCTGTAATCTTAGCACTTGGGAAGCTGAGGCAGGAGGATCACCATGAGTTAGAGGCCAGCCTGGAATACATCTCAAAAAAAAAAAAAAATCACACAGGTTAGGGGGCATGCAGCTCAGCAGTACAGTGCTCACCTAGTTGTACAAGGCCCTAGGTTCAATCTCTAGCACTGAAAAAAGAAAAAAAAAAACAAAAAAACACTAGTAAGAAGCAGAGCCAAGACGTAAACTCTGGCACTGTGATGCCATGGCCCAAGCCCATTCTTGTCAACCAGGCTACCTCTCAACTGGACATGTGGGGCTGGCAGAGCTGGCTCCCTGTAACCCACACTTAGCCCATACTCCCTTCCCAGGTGGCATGATGTCAATCTTCCTCATGGGCTGCTATGACCCAAGCAGCCAGAAGTGGTGCACAGTCACCAAGTGTGCAGGAGGCCATGATGATGCAACACTTGCCCGCCTGCAGAAGGAACTGGACATGGTGAAAATCAGCAAGGTGAGGAAGGGGCCTGGTTGACCTGGCTTCTGGACAAACCAGCATTACCTTTTTTTTTTTTTTTTTGAGATAAGGTCTCACTACGCTATGTAGTCCAGGCTGGCCTTGAGCTCACTTATGTAGCCCAGGCTAAGTCACAATTACTGAGAGAGGCTGTGCTTTTGGTACTGCAGATACCATTTCTCTGTCTGCCCAGAACAGAGTGATGCTTGACTATGGGAGCAGCATTAAGACTTAAAATCTCTGAGTGCCTGCCTTGTGGACAGTGGCCTGCATACCCTGTAGGCCACATCCCCTCTGTGCAGGGAGGCTTACATGGGGTGCAGGGGTTGCCCTTTTACTTAAGACATATCTCACAATTTAAATACCAAGAGAGGGGGCTTAAGATTTTTTATTTTTTGGGTACTGGGAATCAAACTCAGGACCTCGTGCTTGCCAGGCAGGCGCTGTGCTGCTGAGCTAAATCCTTGGCCTGGGACTTAAGATTTGTTCCACCTTAGGAACAGCCCAGAATAGCATCTTTTCTCCTCCAGGACCCAAGCAAAATACCCAGCTGGCTGAAGATCAACAAGATATATTATCCTGACTTCATCGTCCCAGACCCAAAGGTATCAGCCCAGTGGTTAGGGTCCTCCAGCCCACAGCATTAGATTGTAATTTCCCTAGTGCCACAGAAGGTTATCCTGACCTCACTGAAAGTCTATCCAGGGATGGAGATCTGGATTATTTTGTCAAGTGATAGGCACAGGGATGATCAGCCAACACTGAGAAATTGTCTTCAATAGAGAGGAAGTGAGTACTCATTCCCTCATCACAGAGGGGTCTGTTCTAGAAGGAATCTGGCCCAGTCGCTTCTTGAATTTACAGGTTCAGAGAGACAAGACTGTCCTAAGGCTACCGAGTAGCAGCATGACTAGCAACCAGGTCTCCCAGCGGGGAACCAGAGCTGTTGTGGTTCAGCCTATTCTGTATTGCTTCTGGTGAGTGGGAGATGTTTCCTTCTTCACCATAGACCTACTTGCCTCATTCCTAACAGAAAGCTGCCGTGTGGGAGATCACAGGAGCAGAGTTCTCCAAATCCGAGGCACACACAGCTGATGGGATCTCCATCCGATTCCCTCGCTGCACCCGAATCCGGGATGACAAGGACTGGAAATCTGCCACCAATCTCCCCCAACTCAAGGTGCCAGCTTTTCGACTGCATGTGTATCCTCTCCCACCTGTGCTGTCTTTCCCCCGTACCACTGAGAGAGCAAGGAGGGCAGTTAGTGAAACCAAGCCAGCTCCCAGCCTGGAGCAGCAGCTTCAAACTGCCTCCCGCTAGCCCCAGGGAGACAACCTCACTTTCTTCAGGAGTGAGCATCCCTCAGTCTGACCTCTCAGCCTCCTCATAAGGGGTTGCCCTGCATGGCAGTTCCTATGCTGATTAAGAACGGGGGCCCAGAGAATGGCAATGTGCACTCTGATTACTCAGGTTATAGGGCTGTACTTTTTGGAAAGCACTGAGGAAGCTAGTTCCTTTTTTCCCTATTTGTTCCTTGGCCAAATGTACCTAAAACAGACCACTGTGAGGTCATTGTCTGGGGAAGGGAATGATAGTGTGAGACCTGCTCCCTCTCCTTCTCAGGAACTGTACCAGCTGTCTAAAGAGAAGGAATACTTCACCATAGTGGCTGGAGATGAGGGGAGCTCCACTACAGGAGGCAGCAGTGGCGAGAATGAGGGCACCTCGGGGTCTGCTGTTTCCCACAAGGCACCCAGAGCCTCCCCAAAACCTGCCAGTGCCAAGAAGGCTGAAGGGAAGCTGAGTAACCCCAACAGCAAAGGCAGTAAGGATAAGGGGCGGGGCCGGGGCCAGGGCGGGGTGGTGTGAGAAGCAGATCCCAGAGGCCAGGAAGCATCTCACATTCCAGCTCTGAGCTCATGTGATTATCTGTGTGCACCCCAGTGACACTGAATTCCTGCTGTGTGTCCAGCCATGGACCAGAAGTTGTTCTGCTAGGCACCTGGGATCTTTACAGCAAACCTGAGTGATAGTACCTTGGGAGAGCTGCTTGGACTGGAAAGCTAAAGGGCTTAGTTGATAACTCCTCTCCCCTTGACTTCAGGAACCATTATCATTATCCTTACCCTATTCCTTTCTATCCTGAATTCTGTCCTGCAGGCAGCAAGCTGAATATAAAGTGTTCCCCTGTGAAACTAGGAGAGAAGCTGGCCATGAAGTCTTCTCCAGTGAAAGTAGGGGAGAAGAGGAAAGCTGCTGACGACAGCCCATGCCAAGCAAAGGTGAAGGTAAGAATGGCAGCACTTCATGTGGGCCAGTGTCCCCAGCCCTCTGCACATAAACCTTGAAAGATGAGCAGAAGGGCTGGAAGGACAGCAGCTAAAAGCTCATCCCCTCGTGTTACTGCTCCACCTGTGCCCTCTTATTGCCTTGCAGAAGCGGGCAGCCAGCCGACAGAGAGGAAGGAGAGCTGTGCCAGCAGGCAGGAGATAGAGCCCAGCCCAGCCCAGAGAGGCTACAGGGCACCCAGCGGCCAGCCCCAAGTCACAGCTTCCATTAAAGGAGAGAAAGCCAGTCTGGGTGTGGGTGCAGCAGTGTGAGTTTGTGGTCAGGGTGGTAGCAAGTCCAGCCAGCAAGGAGAGGGAGCACTGGGTTGGTGACTTCCCTCCCAGCTGAACATGTCCTTTTTCCATGTTTTTCCCCCCAGCGTGAAAGTACTGAGAATTGAACCCTGGGCCTTTGCACCTGGACCCTGGACCCCAGACCCCAGACCTTTTTTATATTTTGAGACCTTTTCATATTTAATTTTATTTTATATTTTACATTACCTCACTAAGTTGACCAGGTTGGGCTCAAACTTGGGATCCTCCTGCCTCAGCCTACCAGAGTGCTGGGATTACAGGCTTGTGCCACCATGCCAGTCTAACCTTTTCCTTTTAATAGTCATCTTGTCTTTGATTTGGCAACATGTACTGAGCAGTTACAGAGGCCTGGAACTAGGTTAGTACTGACAAACCCTGCCCAAAAGGGTAGATGAATTAAACTTATGATCACTGCAGTGACTGCGCCCCTACCCTTTGCACCTCCACCCAAGAATAAGCACAGAAATCTGACAACTCACGGCCTGAGCCAGTTCCCAACAGACCATTGAACTTTCCCAACTTTCCCATCTCTCTTGCCTGCCTAAAGCCCTTGAGCCTGTCTATAGTAATGAGCAAGACTCCTGACCCCTCAGTCAGGGTAGTTGTGCAGTCAACTGCTTGATCTCCAAGGGGATGTCACTGAGCTGGGGCACTAAGTCAGAGCCCCTGGATGACTCTGGGAGACATATCCTTTTCTCATCTCCAAGCCTCAAATGTTGGGGCCTAGCCTCTTCTCCCTTGTTTTTACTCCCTCAGGCAGGATGGGAAGAGTATCAGTCCTGTCTGTAGAGACTGGAGGATGGCAGTATTGATGTCTGTGCCTTTTATCCAGTAAGCTCTTTCTGCTTGTGTCCTAAACTCTAGGCTCCTTCCATCTCTGGCTCCTGTTCTGACCTTACTCTGCCCTGTATGCATCTGAGTGAAGACCCTCCTGTGCCCAGTGCAGGTCTAGTCCACCCTGACCCCTCTACATTTGCAGGTGCTGTTGGACATCTTTACTGGGGTGCGGCTCTACTTGCCGCCCTCCACACCAGACTTCAGCCGTCTCAGACGCTATTTTGTGGCATTCGACGGGGAACTGGTACAGGAATTTGATATGGCCTCAGCCACCCACGTGCTTGGTGACAGGGACAAGAACCCTGAGGCCCAGCTGGTCTCCCCAGAGTGGATTTGGGCATGTATCCGTAAACGGAGGCTGGTAGCTCCCTGCTAGGACTGCGGTCTTCCCTGCCTTAAGCTGTACTCTCCCATCAGTCCCCTGAGCCACACCATCACAGGGCTCAGGCTGGGGCAGGTAGGTGGAGAGTAGAGGAGGGGGTGGGCTTTCTTCTCTAAGCATCGAATCTTCCAAACGCACCAACTCTTCGTGGTCTCTTCTGGACTAGGAGTAGTTGCTGTGGACACCACAAGTGAAGTCAGTTTCTCTTGCTGGTTTAAATAGATCTTTCAGATCTGGGTGCTGGCTTTGTCATCCTTACTGTTTTCTTTAAAAAAAGAAGCTTAGTTATTTTTTTATAAATAAAGTATCTTACAGGAATATGGCTCCCCACTGGCTCCCCCTAGTTTCCTTAGTGCTAAGGAGTGAAGGCTGGGCTGTTGAAGCCCCGTCAGCATCTTCTCTCCTTGCCTGCCCCTTTTACAGCTGTATTTAAAAGACTGCCCTCCAAATTGGCAAAATTTGTATTCAGCCTGGCCCCTTTTTCCCAGGATGAACCCTCATTTAAAAGAGAACAAAATGAACTTTGATGACTTCACTTTCTGTGGTTTCTGTTCTGGGGGAGGGGTAGGATCAGGTAGGAAATGAGGCCTGTATGTGGAGGAAGGAGGTTATTTGGGCTGCTGGGGATGCGGGCGATTTAGAGGCTCCAGGAAGATGAGTCTGCCTCCTTGAAGTCTCAAAACAAGACTCTCTTTAAGAACACAGATCCACACCTGAAGACAAAGAGCGGCTCTGTGGCTGATTTATTTGAAGAAAAAAAGACAATTTGTATAGACGAGTGCTATCATAGATGTTTTTATGGCAGTGGAAATATCCTGAAAATCTGTACTGTTTAGCTGAAGAAGCCACATAGGGCTGTTGAGCGCTTGAAATGTGGCTAGCCCAACTGAAGAACTGAAGTTTTCATTTTAATTCAACTCCAAATGGTCACAAGTCAATAGTGACTACCGCATTGGAGAGTAGGGACAGAGACAGGCCTGGTTCAAGTCCTGGAATGTAACAGCTGTAACCTTAGGCAAGTTACTTACCAGCTGACCATCGATTCCCCCCGAGTAGAATGGGGATAAGTAAGCACTGCTCTGAAATCACAGGTGGCTGTCAGTGACCTCAGATACACTGTGTATAACAGAGCACAGAACCTGGCACACAGTTGTCTAGAATTAGGAGCAGCACCCTTGGCATGCATACCCAGACCCGTTACAGCTTACGCTACACTGGATGCAGATTCACTGGAGTGCTGTGTGGCTACAGGCTACCTCCTGTGTCCCATCCTGCTACTTCTTGAGGATCAGTTCTCTCTTCCCTTACTACTCTCAACAAATCTGTAGGCAGAGGTTAATGTGACTCAACCTCTAAAACATTGAAACATCTGGGCCTATAGGATAGGGGACCATACTCCCTGCGCCTTGTATTGAACTCAGGTAATACTCTGTTAGGAGGCTACCTGCCAGTTTGGAGGCCACCTTGAGTCTGAATGACCTTGGCTTCTACCTACTCTGTAAAATGGGGGGTGGGGAGGTTTGAAGGTACTGTCCTCACTAGTACTGGACATTCAGTGTTTCTGACTATGCACCATTCAGTCTGGATTTAGTACTGGGACTAAGACACTTGTTAATCCACCCTTTGTAAACATAAAAGCTGCTGCTCATTTGAGCACAGGCCTCAGGCCAAGCAGCTGGGCAGGGGTAACAGACACAAGGCTCTCCCTTCCCTAGCCCACCTGCCTTCACTGCTTGCTTACATTCACAGTGCACCCTCCCAGCAAAGGGGTACTGCCAGATGCAGGCCTTCACCTTAGTTATAAATTTTGTCCTTTGGCTCTTCTCTACCTTCCTCTGTGTTAGCTCCAACTTAGCAGTTTGTGTTTCCTTCCAGTCTTCCTGGCATAATTTTTACTACAGAGATTAGACAGCATATACAGTTTTGTATTTGTGTATTTCTACCTGACCCTAAGCAACATTATGTTAAACCTACCTACAATGGTGGAGGCACTTTTTTTTTTTTTTTTTTTTTTTTGGTGCTGCTGCTGGGGATTAAACTTGACCTTGTACATGACAAGTAAGCACTCTACCACTGAGCTATCCCCCAGTCAGCCCCTGCCCTCCTTTTTTAAACTTTTGAGACAGTCTTGCTAAATTGCCCAGGGTGGCTTTGATCTCAGCCTCCAGAGTAGCTGCCTGCCCTGTTTACATGTTGCTGGCTGGTAACAGGTATCACTGAGTGCTGAGCAAGTCAGCCATCCAGAGCAGTGAGGTCAAAGTACTATGGCCCAACCTCAAGCTTTTAAACTCTGTTGGCAAGATTCCTTCCTGTTTTCTCGGGCTGTACTCTTCCCCTCTTCTGGGGCACTTGGGTCAGGGAGGTTATGTACAGGTCTGTGCATACACAACACTCTGCCTTGAGGCTGGGCCATCCTTTTCTGAGCCACACTTCAGCTATACCCAAAAGCTACCACATTTCTCCCAGGGTAATCTGAAGACTAAATGGCCTACCCTAGCTGTCCTCAGATTCTTTCCTATCTAGCTATTGAAGCGTCATTTCTACTAGGTCAGTGTAAATATCTGAACTCACCTGGTGCTTCTTCCCATCCATCTTTGGGATACATCCTTTTCCTACCAGCTCCCTTCTCTTCCAGATTGTTCCCATATTCTACTTGGAGATTTTGGGCAAGTCATAACAACACTAAGCAGGGATATCTTCACCAAGGCCACATGCCCCAGCATCTCCAAAAATAATGGAATCACAAGAACACACCTTATGTGCACACGGCCTGGGATTTATCTATGGTTTATCAGTTCTTTTGTCAGTAAATCATCAGACCTCTGGCATCGTCCTCAGACCAGATCCGACAGGCATCTATGTTGAAACTTTATTACAAAATTATAAGGCAGAGCTCTGTAACAAAAAATACATATTTGGGTTTGCTTTAACACCCAAGTAAGTCTAAGAGAATCTTAATATAAGCCACTTGAAATAACACATTGACATCCAGGAGATTTCAACAAATTTATACAATATATATTGAGATCTAATTCCTGTACAGTTTATTAGTTTGGATCTAACTATTTCAACATGAACCAGTCAGCTGTGCAAGTCTTTTAAAACAAGTCTCAACTGAAATCTCAAAGCAATCACAGCAAAAGCCACAGAATAATTGAAATTATTAAATGTTTCTATGATAATTAAGACTAAGGATCCATGAGGGACAAGAGGGAGGACTCAGGAATGAAAAATCAGGTTTTCTACTTGGGGTAGATATTAACTGGAATGGCATCTTGAAACTGCCAACTTTTATTTGGTGTAATAATAAAGGTAACAAAAAATCAGGGTGGTTTGACACCTTTTTTTCCAAGTGGAAACCTTCACCAAAAGATAGATTTAAAGGCAAGTTCTTTCAAAATGAGTAAATGCTATCAGTTATAATTCTTGCTGAGTTTACAGCCAGCCACCAGTATATTATTTTCAGTTCCTGTCTAGGAGGAAGTTGGAGGTAGGGGAGGTAAGGCTTCAGCAGAGAAAGCAAGTTGTAAGGAGGGGGAAAGCTGGCTTAGCTTCTGCCTTGAAGTTATTGCTAGATCTTAACTAAGTTGCATATACGCAGATCTGTTTCATAGTAGAACTGAGGAGCAGCTGATCCAGTGAGCCTTTGCTAAACTAGTAGGCATCAAAAACTACAGTACTTACTGTCCAGCAGAAAGATGAAAGGCAAGCCTTCACTGGAAAATATCTGATTCCCCAACCCCTACAAAGGCACCCAGAATGAGATCATCTGGACTTAGTACAATGTTGAGGTAAGTGGCCCAGCGTTCCACTGACAACTACTTTATGAGATTAATTCCTCCTAAAGGTGTTTAGTGGTTGATGGAGGGAAAGCATAAGTATGTACTAATGTAATAGGCCCTGCTAGAGGTTTCTATCTGCTTTCCAGTCAACTGGTCCTTCTGGTCTAGACCTCAGTTATACAGGGATTTGTGGGGGGCAGTCTGCATAGTTCATCCATTGGTAATACACACAGCTCTTCTGAGAACATGCATTTTGTGCTTTGCTGAGCTGCTCTATCAAACCTAAGCCCTACAGCTTCTCCAGTGGTAGAAAGATCCTAAAGAGTGCTCAAAAAGCATCACTACTCATTAACTGGTCCTTTGTAAAGGGCAAAAAGATCTTTCTGTCTTGCCCCCAAATCAACAGACTGAGAAAAAAATGAAAGTAGGGACTTACAGCTGTCTGCCCATAGGCAGAATTCAGCTTCATATAGTATTTTCCAGTACCTCTTAGCTCCTCTGCCTTATGCCTCTGTACTCCAAGAACTTCATGAAAAGTTCAAGAAGAATAAGACTTCTTGCCTGTCTCTATGCCTTTGATGAGACTAAGATTAAAAACCTTGTTGGAAAAGGTAAGGAACTCATTAGAGTGTTTAATACCCCTGCCTGTTAGACAAAAAAGTTCAGAAGCCAAACTGAAGCAGAAGGCCACTGCCTCTACCCTATGCTTCCCCCTCATAATCTGAAGTTAAGGATGGTGCAAAGTTAAGTCTCAAAAGAGAAGGCAGCAGAGATGATTCATGCACATCCTTTGTATACAGATTCTGGAACTTCTCAGCAATTTGGGAACCAGATGCTTTGTTCGCTTCCAGTCCCAACACTTAAGGCAGCAACTCAGAACAACTTTTGATATTTTTCTATAGCATTTATGTTTCATTTCTCACCAGAGAAAAGTTCACTGCTCTAAATTCTGTCCTAAGACCACAGTTGGTCTGATAAACATATTTTTGGTCCAAAGAAACACAGATTTTAGGCAAGAGACTTTAAAGATGTTAAAGCACAGAAAGCCAGAAAAACCAGAAATTTAAATCCAGATGTGCAGAGAAGGAAGGAACCATTTCTAGTAGGACTTCTAATTGGTGAAATACAGGCAAGCATTTTGAGGGGATGAGTGGGGTACAGAAGAGTGAAAATGTTTCTAGGTTCTCAGAGGAAGGAAGACATGGTCCAAGTTCTGGAAAGTCCTCTGTTCATCAATTACCATCATTACTCCTGAGATCACTGAAACAGGCACTCACCCACGTGATCTGTAGCAGTTCCTACTGGCCTCAGCCACTCTGCCAGCCAAGAGGGGCACCCCGTACCAGACAGGCACGCCCAGGGATGACATAGCATCTTTACTTGCCCTGGTCTTGGGAACACTGCAAAATTTCTTCTGTTAGCTTGCCTCTGGCAAGCTGACCAACCCCGAGCCCAGACACCCTGGGCTATATCCCTATAAGGCACTGAAGAAGCCGGTGCAAGCCCTCAGGATCGGAAGACGTGCACAGCTCGAATCACATACTGCCGGCAGATGGGACATTCGTTCATGCGCTTGCCACACTTGGTACAGGTTACCATGTGTCCACACTCCAGCAGAACACAGTCAATGGGTGAGTCCATGCAGATCTTACACAGGTTCTCCTCTAGGCCACATGGCACTGCTCCCCCTGTTCACACACAGCAGAAAAGAGAGGCATGGGGGCGTGAGACTGTCTTTGTGGATAGGGCAGGGGTCAGGTGGAGGTAGAGAATGGGCACACTGGACAAATCCCCAAACCATGCACTTTCCTTAAACCAAGCTCTTCCAAGATAACTCCTTCAGTAATGTTGGCCAGGGACTTGTTGGATTCACACCTCCTCCCAGAGGGCTACAGACTTGAAGAATACAGTATTTGTGCATCAAACACATCCCAAAACATGAGAACTAACACAAAGTCCTCAAAGCTTAAAAGAATTTTGAAACAACTGAGGCTGTAATACAGTGAATGAGTGGTAGTTAGGGACTCTTTATCCCTTGAGGCAAACATGCCAAAAAGATAAAACTGGTTTAGCAAAGAGTAGATATAAACAGAACTATAATGAATAGTTCATTAAGAATCAGGAGGCTTATCTATAAAAACACCACAATTTAATAAAAGTACAAATCATTCAGGCCCCCTGTACCATCCCACAAAATACTCTTGGGCTTCCTCTGAGGAGATGTGAGGAAAAGCTTGCCAGAGTTTACTGCTCCCTCTTCTGTGCAACCCCTGTAGAATTTTGCTTCTTCCCCCGCATACATACACACCGCTTATCACACTGGATTATAATTTGTTTGCCTGCTTATCTCTCCCTGTACACTGAAGAGAGCTCCTTAATTCAACATACTCAATTTCTATAATCATATACTTAAGTTTACTATGTCTCTGAGGGCAGATACTCATCTTTGAATCCCCAAAACATGGGTCACATGGTAGGTATTCTCTAAATGTCTGATAATAAACATTGCCAAAGGGAATAGTAACAACTCACATTTACTGAATGTGTATCATGTGCCAGGCAGGTGCTAAGACCTTTGCATGTATTAACCCATTGAATCCTCAAACTGGCGTATTCCTCTCATTTTATAGATGGGGCAACTGGGGTCAAGGAGTTAAATGGCTTGCCCAAGGGTACAGAGCTGTTAAGTAGAAGCCAAGTCTCAAACCCAGGTAGCTAGCACCACAGCTCATGGACAATATGGCCTTCAGGTAGAGACTATCAAGATAGTATTAACTGCCCAGAGCACAGAGTTCTCAATCAGTGCTACCTGGCTTGTGTCAGTGGTAGGATACAGTGGGCAGACCACTGTCAAACAGAAAAATCTTCACGATCAAAGGCCTGGCTATCTCCAATAAAGTCTTAAATTGCAGGCTGAATTAGGCAGGCATAAACAGAGACCTGGCCTTATACGGGTCATTTCTACCACCTGAGTCTTGGCTATTCCACAAGGGAGTTTTCCCTTAATCTGTTGCTTGTGAACTTTCTTTTCCTCTTTTCTGGACTATTCAAAAAGTCAGGAAACACTTCCCTTGCCAGGTGTGGTGGTGCACGCCGTAATCCCGGCACTGGGAGGCTAAGACAGGAGGATTGCCAAGAGTTTAGGCCAGCTTGGGCTACATAGTGAGTTCAAAGCTAGCCTGAACTACATAGCAAGACCCTGTCTCAAAAAGAAAAAAAAAAAAAACAAAAAAAAAACTTCCTCCCCAGGTGGTGGGCAGGCTGTGAGAGAGTGAAACCTATCTACCTCCTTTGAGGGGTTGTTGGCAGGAGGTACCTAAGGTAAACTCAAGTAATCTGTAGAATTTCAGTTATTCGTTGCTCTCAGGAGTAACAAATTATTGACTTGGTTGTCTACATTCTCCCAGGGGATGAGAAAAAGGAAGCAAGGCATCCAGTGGATTAGCCTGATCTTGGTGTCAGGTAAGGAGTAGGTCTAGACTTCCAAATGCTTCCAAGGAACTATGCAAAGCTCACTTCTGCCCTGATCGCAGCACCAAATGTGGGATTATCTTTTGAAAAGTTTTAAAATGCCTTGTAGGCCCCACCACTATTCTGACAATGTTCTCTTGGGAAGGAGCTCACAACCACATCACTTGAGGCTTGAAAATCATGTAACATGCTTTAGAACATGCCCCAGTTGTCAGGAGTTCTGCAGTATGTCTGGGACACCTCAGTAGTGGTTTTTCACATACAGGTGGGTACATGGCAGCTGAGGTGGGATGTGCACTTCATGCCCAAACACCACCTGAGTGACACCTTTCCTGCTGTCTCCAGAGCAGCTCCAACTACTCCCCAGCCCCATATAAACTGGCTGTCAGTCACCACCCTTGCTATATGGTTGGTACCAGAAGCTGAATAACATCTCACGTGACTTCCCTGGAGTGCAGAGACTGTCCCTGCCTAGACCAGAATGGAGTTGAAACACCAGGAATGGGAAAAATGACACAAATGGCTCCTGCACTCAATCTGCCTTCAGGCTGCTGTGACTCTGCTTTCTTCACAGGGGACGGGGTGGGGAGAGTTTCTAAAGATGCTGAGAAACTTGATTCTTAGCAAGCTTGTTCAGCTGTTAGCAGGGATCACGGGTAAAGGCAGAGAAAGAACTGCTGAAAGCCTGAGCCCGTTCCCAAACAAACTACTTACCGTTTTGGTCTTCAGCACCACACACTGGAAAGGAAAGAGAAAGACGTCTAAATAGGTAACGCGTCATGGCACAAGATGTCTCCTACCACCCTGGCATCATTTCTGAACTCCCCCCAACCTTCCGGCTTGCCAGAAGTCTAGGTGGACACTTGCCCTCCTCATCCTACATACGGAGAACTCACATGGAGCTCCTGCTGGTGTATGCGCTACTCATGAAAAAAGGTATCCCACTGGTCTGCATGAACAACACTGCCAACCAGGACACTGTTCATGCACAATATCCTTTTCTATTGCCTTTGAAGCCAGCATTAAAGTCAAGAAAGAATGAAGACTGTGGCTGTTTAAGTCAGCCGAGGACTCTGGATAAAGTTCCCATGTGCAGTCAATGCTCTACTTCCCTGGGAGACACTTGAAATAGTCCCAAAAGGAAGACTGAGATCCACGTCAGAAGCTCAGTCTGTGACCAGGTGAGTAGCTGGATTCTGATGAATCTGAGCTGTTCGAATTTATTAGAGGAGAGCTTGAAACCTTTGTCACCCACTGTTATCATGCAAAGAATCAAAATGATGTTTGCCAGGAACTAAAGCAGTTGGGATGGGAAGGAAGGTGGGGCTCTGTGGTAAAGTAATTTCAGGAAATGCCAAGTTCAAACAGCCAAACACATTTCTCTTCTGCAGGACTTCTCTGTATTTGATATAAAATATATACCATGAATCAGTAATGGCACACAGAATAAAGTATTTGTTCCCAAACTCACTTAACCAGACTCAGGTATTAGGGGGAGGAGGGGTCCACGTCCCCTGAAAATGATACCATGTAAAATGGAAATGGAAGGGCTCAGCTCTTACTTCCCTTCCCCTAAGTGCAGACAGAACAGATAGTCTCCTACCATGTGTGCTAAGACTTTCTTTCTAATCTAGACTTAAATGCTGTTGGAGGTAGGAATCTGGAGCAGTTAGCAAATGGTAAGAAAAGCCATGGACTTAGACCAGAAAATCCTCAGTTCAAATCTGGGCTCCGCGATAAAAGGGTGATGCTAACAATGCCTACTGTGTAGGTAACTCTATGGATTAAATGTATACAATGTCGTACCCAGTGTTAGCACTTAACCGTGAGTGACAGCTATTATTAGATGGTCTGAATGTGTAAACTGACCTCCTCCATGGCTAAATGCATTAGACTTAAGTCAGGTTGACATCATGTTTTCAGGTAATAGCAAACACTCCAAGTTCTGTGCAGCTGCCAGCTAAATAGCCCCTCACCTAGATGCTGTAGTCCTTTCTGATCCTTGTACAGCCGCGTTACCCTCTCCATCAGCTCCCACTTCTCACAGCAGCCCTTGTAGTTGACGAAGTTGCGAGCCAGGATCTCTTTTAGCTGCCGCACTGTTAGGCCTTCAATGTCCTCCAGGTGGGACAGATCAGATAGCGAGGCCCGCCGGCCCGGGACGAAGCTGTCCTCTGAGTCGACGGACTACAATGGCAAAGATGAGATTGAGGGGGCTCAGCTCTTACTTCCCTTCCCCTAAGCTTTCTCTCTAAAGACCTCAGAGCACTCACACACTGCACTTTGGTGACTGACCTCAAGAAGAGTAGAACAAACAGAAGAATACCTGAAATGGTGCTTTACACTGGAAAACAGACTATCTTTTTCTGACCCATGGTTCTGTACTCAGGCACAGCTGGTGTGATATACCAGGAGCACTGGTTCGAGTCAGGTCACCCTAATTTTAAGTCCTGACCTCTACTGACTAAATGCTAAATAATACCCTGGCAAGTTGCTGATCTAAAGCTATTTGCCCCCCCCCCAATAAAGGAGAAAATAGCAGTTCTACCACACAGGGTTCCCATGAAGATTAAATGTGGGTCAGGCACAGTGGAACATGCCTGTAATCCCAGCTCCCCAGGAGGCTGAGGCAGAAAGATCACAAGTCCAAAGCTAGCCTGGGCAACTTAGCAAGACCACCCTGCCAAAAAAAAAAAAAAAAAAAAGAAAGAAAAATGGGTTGATGATGTAGTTCAATGGAAGAACACTTGCCTACCATGTGCAAAGCCCTGCATTCAATTCCCAGTATTGGAAAAGAGGAAAAAAAAGAACAATTAAATGTGACAGCACATGAAACCACCAAGCATAGGGATGGCCTTTCTCCCTCCCCTGGGAGAGTTGTGCTGTCCTGAGGCACTCCTCCATACATAGCCTCCACCATAGCTCTATGCCTTGATGGCTGTGCTCTCTGCACTGGCCTCTGCCTGGCTGAGGCCTGAACTCATTACCTGACCTCCTTTTCCTAACAATGGCTACTGTGTGCTAGAAGCAGGAGAAAAGAACAAGATTTTCACAGCAACATCCAGAGCCTGCTCTCTGGCAGCTCTTGGAAAATCAAGAGCCAGGGAAGATAATGGATCAGGAGGCTCCCCAGTCTTCACTGTGATCTCACACTTGCTGACTCACACACTGACAGCAGCAAACTCTCCTGAGAACAGAATTTCAGGAGGACTATCATCACAAACTGATTCTCCCCTCTCTACCTGAGTCTGCTAAGAGGCTCCTGAGAACACCAGTGAAAGCAAAGGCAAAGGTGCAGACCCGAGCAGAGGCCCCACCTGGGTCTCCTCCTCAGCAGGTGCTCTGGCTGTGCTCTCCAGGTAGACCGGCTCGTCTTCGTCCTGAGACACACGACCACTGGCCTGTGGGAAGAGAAAGATGCCACCACATCCACAGAAATAGTCTAGAGGTTTGCATAGCAGGGTCCTCTTTCCAGCTTACACAATGTCCAAAATGTATTCCTATTTTCCCAGAAATAAGTCTCTCATAAGAGCATCACAAATCTGGGTCTCTAACACCAACTTTGTCAGGCAAAGAAACACAAGATTTCAGTGGACCTACAGCTGCCCTCCAAAAGTGCACTAATTCCGCACACCACAAGGATGGTATTGACCACCACTCACCGTCAGTTTATTCTCAGTTTGAACCCTCAAGGTGAAAGGACATTCATGGTATCCATCTCATGGCTGCTCTGCTCTCCACCATTAAGTTCTCTCTTGACAGAGTTCCAAAATAGTCCTCTCTGTAACTTTAACCCCCCGTCCCTGGTTCTGCCCCTCAGACCAGCATCCACTGATTTTTCCACATGGCTCAGGCTCCGCCTTTCTCCTTCGTGCTGAATCTCCCTGGCTTCCCCAAGTGACCCTCAGGAGAGTTTCTAAGACCCTCACCACCCTCATCCCTCCTCTCAGGCTGGTTACTGCTAGAAAGATGCTCCAACCAGCTAGGCATACCATGACTATGTCTAAAAACCTGCTCAAATAAATACTGCTTAGAGCCATCTAAGAATCTATCAGCCTAAGACTGTAGAAGACACATGCCTAGGCTTGAAGATTTTCATCTGCTCAGAATTCTAGCTTTTCAAAAGGACCCTCCTGGGTTCTTTTTTAGGGCTTTTTGTTTTGGGGTGCTTTTTTGTGTTTTGTTTTGTCTTTTTGAGACAGGGTTTTACTATGCAGTTTAGGCTGGACTTGAACTCACTTTGTAGCTCAGGTTGGTCTTGAACTCATGACAATCCTCCTCCTGAGTGCTGGGATTACAGGTGTGCACATGCCTGGCTCCTTTAGAAGGTTTTACCAAAAAGCAGCCTGAACTGTTTTCCATCACCACTTATACCACAAACCCCTAACTAGATCCTTTTCACCCCCTCCTCCCCCAGGCAAAAGGCAAGGTGTGTGCTTTGATCCTCTTGGACAGTGTCACCTTGGTGTTAGTTTGGAATCTTCCAGAGACTTGCCTGCTCCTATCCTAAGTGGATAACTTTTGTCCTTTGTTCCCTAGAAACTGGGCCTTGTGCTACAAAATATGCTCTTTCCAGCTTGTCCACTGGCTAAGTCAAAAGCCACAACATATTCATTTACTATTTTGTATATTACACATGCTTCCTACCCTAGCAACTATTGCTAGGGTATTAAATGTAAAGGATGGAATCCTGGTGGAACAAGTATTATGAGAAGACTTGCACTCTGGGTGCCACTTACTTGTGGACTTAACGACAGCCTTGCACAAGTTACTGACCTCCTCCATGTCTGTTTCTCCTGCTTGCAAAACAAACCTCACCAGAACAAGGGAAATGAGTTGACTCTGAGGTCCTCTGAAAATCTCAGAAGAACAGTGTGACTTATAGGCGTAATCTGGAAATTTCTGGTTAATGACAAGAAGCTTACAATCTTGACAGGCATGGTGGTGCACACACCTGTAATCCCAGCACTCAGGAGGTTGGGGCAGGAGGATCACTGCGAGTTTGAGGCCAGGCTGGGCTACATAGTGAGACCCTGCCTCAAAAAAACAAAACAAAACACAACACAACAAAAAACTGTCAAAAAAAAAAAGCTTACAATCTTTTGTTGAAAAATCCACTTGAAGGTTCCCTTAGGGAAAAATAATTCCTCAAGTTCCTCTTCTGGTTCCCCATAAACAAGAGTGTTCCAAAAACCAAGCCAAAGGAGGAAAACAGAGCAAGAGGCAAAACCTGTCCAGAAGACGAAGAGTCAGAGCTTAGGAAAAGGTTAAGGTCCAGCTGGGGAGAAAAACATGCTCCAGCCAACTAGGGAGCAAAATGATTTTACTGCAGTTAAATTACGTTCTCACGCTGGCCTTTATGCCTCAGTGCCTGTCAAGAGCTGAATCAGGGGGCCCAGTCCTGGCAAAGGAGGTGATCATAAACAAGAGCAGCAGCCATCACGTCATGTGTGGGAACCAATAACATGAGCACTGCAGGCCCGAGAGCTCTCAAAGCTCTTGAGACAGGACAGTATGCTATTCAAGTCTCCCTCTGTCCTAGCAAGATCAAAAGGCCTCAGAATTACTGAGCCCATTCATTGCAATAGGCTCAAAGTTTGCCCAAGGTGACCTAAGAGTCAGTAGATATAACGCTGGGGGGAGGGGAATGATATGGCTCAGGAGTAAAGTGTTTGCCTAGCATGCACAAAGCTGAGTTAATCCCCCCAAAAAAAACAGAAACAAAAAAGCAAAACAAAACAAAAACAAAAAACCCAGGAGATCTTCTAGGTCGGTGGTGGTGAACGGATGGCACACATGCCACAGCAGGCACACAGAGCCCTCTCTGTCAGCACACAAGCCGAACTGCTCCAGCACCCAAGCACCACATAACAGTTGTTTTTTCTAAACTAAAACCTCAGTATTCAGGTTTAATTGCAGTGTTGGTACTTTGCAATAAATAAGTGGGTTCTGGGTTGCAGTTTGGGCACTCGGTCTCTAAAAGGTTCGCCATCACTGTTCTAGGTCCTGATGCCCCCACAATTGCACAGACCATGTAAATAGCAAGGTTGCTAAGGCATTTCTGCAGATCTGTATGACACCATCACTCCTAACACTGAGGTTGACCTCACTTGAGTCCAAGAGTTGTCACATGTTTACTTTAGCTCACCCAGGGGTTTTGTGAGGAAAGACAGTGAATTACTCATTTCTATACCCTCATGCCTGGTTCATGATTTGGTCAATGTGCTGCTCTTGGTGACCATTTCTGGGTCCCACTGGGATGACAATAAAGCTGCCTACGGTACAACATTCCAGCCACTGCCACTCCCACAGTGACCAGAAGAGCAGCAGGGTCCTGTTGTTGCGTTTCTCACTCTCTCTTCCCTCCCCAGGTCCTTTTGTTCTATGTGCCTGGTGATGGTTACCAAGGAATTGAGTTCCCAATCCCGCTAAGGAAGACCAGGCAAAGGTGAGTTGGAGAGAACAAAACTAAATTTGGAGAGTTAATGGTGAGTTTCCTCAAAATATTTCTGGAATGATGATTTTTTTTGAAATGTCTAACTGGGATGTGTATGATTAAAAAACAAACACTATGAAAATATGGTTCCATGTGTATCACTGCTGAAGAAAGCCAAAACATGAGCCTGGTGTCCAGAAAGCGTCACTGCCTGCATTCAGAGGCAGGAAGGCTTCAAACTGTCAAGGCACCTCGCCTCACGTCCCACGCCCATAGTACAGGTGGGAGTGGAACGTGAACTCTCCACTGGCATGGATGCACAGGGACTGCACACAGCCGTACCTGCTGATTTTCCTGAGCCTGGGCTGAGGGAACAGAGGTGGCTTGTGCAGGTGAAGAAGGGAGGCTGGGTGAGGTAGGAGGTACTGTGCCAGTGTGAGGCTGAGTCAGGAAGGCCTGCTGCTCGGGGAAGTCTGGGGATAAGGTAGGGACATGAGTCCTGGCCTCCTCAGAGATTACAGGCTGCTGACCAAGCACCAAGAACACCAGCTCTTCTTTCTCTCGGCACATGTCAGTAGAGATGTCATGGAGGCTGAGGTAGTCCCTCAGGTCCTTCACTTTCATCTTCATGAGCTCCTCCCGCTGAAAGGCTGTGGCTCTGAACCGTTGGCAGAGAAGGCAGAGGCGAGGCCCATTCCCCTCTTGGCTTGAACAGGTCATGCAGAAATGTTTCTTACAGTCCAAGCAGGTCTGCTGCTTAGAGCAAGAGGCAGAGGAAAGCATGTCAGCACAAGAGACCAAGACAGACAGCGGAGGGGGGTTCGAGGCCACCATACCTGCCAGGACCAGCTCTCATCACTCTCTTCACTGAGCTGTCTCCTGAATCCAAGGGTACAAGCTACCTTGCAGATCTCCAATTAAAAGCCACTCAGAGGCAGCAGACCTATATGTATCTCTATGTGTCCATGTTGCTGTGAATTAACACTACCAGCTTTGGAACAAAAAAGGCTCTGCAGGGGCAACCCACTTTCCAGGCCCACTTCTGTCCCTTTCAGACAGAAGCTTTCTTTCTCTCAATAAATTCTTCCTACTCTTAAAAAAAAAAAAAAGCTCTGCATTTTTAAGTCTCCTTCTATCATTTCTCGTGATGTCACCTTGGGTATATAACAGCCTCTCTGGTGCTAAGTTTTCACATTGGTAAAAAGATGGAGATGGGTGATAACAGTACTTACCTCATAGCATTGTAAAGATTAAGAAATAATGCATTTAAGTACATCTCACATATAAGGAGTCCTCAGTAACTGTTAGCAGTTTTAATCATTATTGCTAAGAAATACTGGCTAGTGATAAGAGCCAGGATTCAAATCCTAATCTATCATTCTTTCTGCTTTACTGCGTTATTTCATTCTTTATTGCTGAGAAATGAAAGCAAATGTGTGAAGGGTATGGCAGTAGTGGCTGTTACCATTAGTATTAATTATATTGAGGGAGTACTATGTGCTATCTACAGTAGCTTGTCATTTAATTCTCAAAGCACCATTCAAAGGAGGTATTAGCGGTCTTCCCCGAATCACAAATAAAGCAACTGAGGACCAGGGAGATCAAGTATTGTATTCAAGGTCAGACTGTAAAAGCAGAGCTGAGACTCACACTTGAGGTCTCAGTCCAGCGCCCATGATCTTCTCCCGCCTGGCCATGCTGGCTCACTCAGCCCCATCCCAGCTGCCAGCAGTCCAGAGCTTGGCTTTCCATCTCCAAATTGCCAAGCCAGTGCCTTCCACAGAGGCTGGTGCCAGGCTGCCCTCCTCAGCAAGGCCACTCTGAGCACTGGGAAGTATGTGGGGCAGAAGATCATTTCCATGATAAATATTTAGATGCTACCCAGACCCTGGACATTACGTTGCTCTCCTCTGTGAAAGCACAGTGTGTCTCAGGCAGGCACTGAGCATGCCTGACTGACAAGCTGGCACTGCCTGGCAGCAGCTACGCTGCAGTCACAGGCAGCGCACCAAGGCCTGCTCAACCCACAGGAAGCAAACCCTTGGCCACTCACCCCATACGCTGCATGAGCACAGGACCATCTGGCTGAGCTCTTTTCCAGCTAAGGGCAGGTCACCCTCACAAAAGAGATGTAATTCCCGAGATAATTTCCTGGGAGAGTCTTTGGGGGCATGCTCAGTGATCCTCTAAAGAAGTTAAAAACTTTTCATCCCGTGGTGACCTTAGAATTAAGAATTTCTGCTCCCTCTTTCTAAATATAGGAAGCTGTTCAGGCTACAAAAGAATGCCCAAGAGACAAGGGCACAGGAAACCCTTGTGTGTGGCTGATGTAAAAGTCTGCACAGTTAAGACAGTTACAGTAGTAACAGTCATTCATACAGTACAGTCCTTCATACAATAAAGGGAAAAGGACCTAAGGTTTACCATCCAGTTTTGGCTATTAAGATTTAGAAGGCATTGCAAAGGGACACACACAAGCTCCTTTATTCTCCACACAGTTATAACCACACCATAAACTGTGCAGAGACTGACAGAAAAGGACACACGGCTTCACTACGGCGGTAACAGTTCTAGGATCAATAACCATGCAGGTGGAAAAATGGATGTTTTGGGCTAACGGGCTCATTCATATCTAAAATTTTCCTATGGGAAGATGAAATGTGTCTAGGATGGCTGATAGTGAAATGAAGAGGCTTCAAAGTCATAAAGCTGTGGTACTGACACAGAACATTACTTAAGTCAATGCAGTTTGACAAGACCTAGCTCGATGCAATGATAAAGCCTGCATTGCTCAATCAGCCAGATCCAAACAACTCTCTATGCGTTCTTCAAATGTGTGTGGCTTGTTGGATGCAAGATCAGAATGCAAAAACAGTAACCCAGCTTCTGTTACCCTCTGCCCACTAGGGACTCTGAGGTCAGCCAACATCTAAAAAATACCCTAAAGAATAGGACAGTGCTCTAGGCTAAAATCTCAGTGTGCAGTGGCAGGAGAGAACAAAGTGAGAGGAAAAAAGAGCCATCAACTAATGTGGGCAGAATGAGCAAAGGAAATGTGTGTGTATAAATTCTAGCAAGTGGTTCAAACTAGCCAAGTAACAAGATAGCATGAAAGATGAATTAGGGGAGGCAGTGTGCCTGCAGAAATGCCCAGAGTATACTCAACTACCAGCATTGGAGCTGGTAGTGGTGCCTCAGGCAGACACTGCCCTTCAGGGACCACACGTGGGGTGCTTTGCTTTCTCTGCTTTGACAATCTGCCCTTCCTTTCCTATCCCCTCCTCACCTATGTTCCCTGGTACTGCATAGGCCCACTTTCTTACCTTTCCAGTCTAAGAACTACTGAAGTATCATGTGAAATAATTTATATAAATCTTAGTATAAAGTGCACACCAAAAGGTAAGAGAACCGCTTTTTATACTCTTCCCCCTCTGCCTCATCTCTCAGCTATTCCCAGCACAGAAGAACCACTCCTCTATTTCTACTCTGAGATCTGAATACCACTTCTATGTTCCCAAGTACAACTGCTCCCCCTTCAGACTGGCCCAATTAAATAGGCTGAGTGCCAAAACTCCCCCCAAAATTGTTAGGGCCACTGCTACACTACAGGCAGGCTTGTGGCAAAATGACAGCCTACCAGTTCTCTCTAGGCTGGAAACTTGGGGAATGCAGGGGTCATGCGTATTCTCTCTAAAAGTCCTTAATGTTACCTATGCTTTGCACCCAAAGAGCACATAGGAAATAGACTATAATGGAAAAACAAAGACGGTAGGATCCATTTAATCATTTCAATTCAACCACTTCTAGAAAAGATATTTTAAAAGCCTTTGGCTAGCTGGGTGTGGTGGTGCACACCTGTAATCCCAGCACTCGGGAGGGTGAGGCAGGAAGATCACTGTGAGTTTTGAGAAAAAAAAAAGAACGCTGGTCCAGGCCGGCCGGGTATGGTGGTGCACTCCTGTACTCCCAGGGGCTGAGGCAGGAGGATCGCTGCAAGTTTGAGGCCAGCCTGGCTACATAGTGAGTTCAAAGCTACCCTGAACTATGTAGTGAGACCCTGTCTCAAAAAATCAGAAAAACAAAAAACAAAACAAACAAACAGAATGCTGGTCCACTTAACATGAAATTACAAATGAAAAATTCTTGTAAGAGAAAACTCCTTAATATTCACAAAATTCATTGTAAACTGCACAAAATTAATTTGTACTTTTTATAGCAAGAAATGATTATATCGCTAACCATCTTTCATTATCTAAGCTGGAGCCTGTCTCCTCCCACAAAGCTCTTTCTTGCTACGGTGACTTTCCTCAGGCCTCGGTGTGGTGTGTGTGGCAGCGTCCCTGTCCAACTCGAGCTCTGCGGCCAGCGAGGATGGCCTCCTCCACCTTTGCCTCCCCAGCCCAGGCAATGCCGGACACACAGGAGATACTCAGAAACTATGTCCAATTCGTAGAAAACATGCTGCTAATTTTAATCATTGCCATGCACCTAGGCACCTGGGCCTGTCACCTGTAATCTTCAATTTGACATGCCAAGTATTTCCTGGGGGTAGCTTTAGAGTCCAAGCCCAGGGTTTGAATCCCAGCTCTGCCATTTAATAGTTACGTGATCTTGGGGTGCACTTCAGCAGAAGAAAAAGTATGAGTACAGTACTTTCATGTCTCTTATGCTATTTGCCAAGAACTTGACATGTACATTACTTTTCAAATTTTAAGCCTGTTTATCATATGCAAAATGGGATTTGATGGGATTCTAAAACCTATTGTTATGAGGATTAAATGAAAAGCAGTACCAAGCCAGGTGTGGTGGCACACACCTGTAATCCCAGCACTTGGGAGGCTGAAGCAGGAGGATCCCACAAGTTCGAGGCCAGCCTTGAGCTACACAGTGAGTTCAGGACCACAATGGACTATATAACGAGACCCTGTCTCAAAATAAATAAATAAATAAATAAACAATAAATAAAGAAACAAATGACGAAAATACCTAAATTCTTTTTAAATCTAAAAAAAAAATTAACAAAATTAAAAATCTAGGTCTTAAAACAGTTTCTTGCATATAACAGATGGTTTTAAAAGTATTATTTCCTCTCAATTTCTCGTTATCACCATTTTAACTTCACATCCTATCCGTCTGGCTGCAAAACCCTTGTTCTGTAGAAGAGAGAATGTACTGCCTTTTGGGGCTGACAGTGGGAGAGCCTGCACCCACACCATCACCCAGCCAATGATTCTACTTCCTGCTTGCCAGTCAGGGAAACGAGGCCCCCAAGGACTTCAAACAAAATCCGCTATGGTAAACAGGTTCCAGCTTTGTCTGCTAAAGTCTTAATGATGTACATGAGGCAGCTCGATATTGTTTTTGATAATAAGAACAGGTTAATCTGCAGTCGGGCTTTTTTCTTTTTTTTTTTGGTACTGGGGTACTGGGGAATGTACCCAGGGCCTTAGCACGGAGCTACATCACCAGCCCCCCTTTTTTATTTTTAAATTTGAACACAGGGTGTTGCTAAGTTGTCACATTGCCCAGGCTGGGCTGAACTTGCAATCCTCCTGCCTCAGCCTCCCAGGGTGGCAGTCAGTAGTTCTTCAATGGTGGTTAACAGAAGAAACAACACTGGTACCTGTTCTGTCCAAGCACTGTGCTGGGCATTCTTCCTAGTTTATCTCTTTTTATTCTCAAACTAGTATATGGCTACCACTATCATCCCCACTTCACTGATGGGGAAACTGAATCTCTAGAGAGGTTAAGTTATACAACTAGTAACTGGCAAATCTGAGGTCTGAATTCAGGTCTAATGTTTCAGATCTATGCTGAGATGGTGTGCTTTCACTTGAATTGTTGTTCATGAGATTTCTGTGAAAGGCACAGGCCTAGGTGGCCAGCGTTGCACGGGGAAAGGTCAGGTGGTAGGCATTCGCAGTGTGGTCACCAGGGTGGCCGAAGGGCCCAAGGCTGTGGGGCAGAGCTGGCTCAGAGGGCAGACTCACCTTCCGGGATGTGCTTGCAAAGTGGGCCCCACAGGCCTTGCAGCTGGGTTCCAAGCCTGTTGGGGAAGGGAAGGAGCTATATCCAGGGTTGGAATAGGCCTGTGCCCTGGCTCCCTGGGGTGGTGGGATCTCCTCAGACTGTCCATCCAGGCAGAACCAGTTGCAGCAGGTTGCCCACATGATAAAATCTGGTACAGGGGAGGAAGGAGGGAAAGATCAGAATTAAGACACGCAGATCCTGCGGTTTCCATCCCCAAGGGCACAGATGAGCAGGGATACTCAGTCCACTCCCCCCAAGCTAAGAGAAGGACACGTTTTCAGGGGTCATGGATTTCTTGCCACCTCCTCTACCACTACAGTTGCTGTTCCACCCAAGAGGTGAGTATAGACACTTGACCTGCCCAGGAAAGATGGGTTGGCAAGTTGGTGTACTACTTTTGTAGGGCTGCCTATTCCTGATTGGCTTAATCTAAAATGTAACTTCACATAAATGTTTTCTTACTTTAGCTTAAAACCCACTTTATTCAGGAACATGGCGTTGTCCATAGGCTCAGACAGAAGTTTATCATCCATACACACATACGCACATGCACACACACGATTCCATACTCACTGACCATGTGGAGGACATACCAGTTCCTCTATATAGATGAGGCAAAGCCAAGTGCATGGCGATACTTGTCATCCCAGCTACTCTCGAGGCTGAGGTAGAACGACTGCCTGAGCCCAGGAATTCAAGACCACTCTGAGCAACATAGCAAGGCCCTCTCTCAGAACAATTAATTAAATAGATAGATGAGGCAGCCAAGGTTCAAAAACATCAAATACTGTATATAGCTAATATTGAGGGCTCTAATAAGTAGAGAGCTGAGATTCTAAAAATATGGTCTTCTAAGTCCAAACCTAAGGTCCTTTTACCTATACCAGATTGTCTCTTGATTTCCCCTCCCACCAGCCAGCAGAACTAATGACTCTTACATTTGCACCCCAATCCTAGATAAACTTCTATGATGGCACTTATAATAGTTTCTTACATGGATAATTTCTTTTCTATCCCTAAGTCCTAAATCCCTCTAGGGCAGGGTTATTCCCATCTGTACTGTACCCTAGCAAAATACATGTAGAGATGCTCAAGGAATGTTTGCTTCTTTGCTGAATAAGTGCCTTTGTGGGTTTATTAAGAAGTTCTGGATTATTATTCCCATTTTACATATTAAATACGGGTATCGAGGACAAGGGAGCTGATGATTTTTATGATCACAAAACAGAGGTTTCAGTCACTCAACTGTCATGACAACCTACAGGTGGTAAGGGGGTCCACTAAAATGCCAAGCATCGCTGGAATGTATGAGCTTGTTTTCCACAGCAGACTAAGACAGTCCATATGGATATTCTGAGCCTGAACTCTTTGGTTACAGAGAAGATAAATGAAACATTTAGTGTTGTTGTTTGATAATTGGTTCACACAAAAGAATGGTGCTTTCTGCTCTAGCTCCTGACTCACTGTTTTAACAAAAGCACTTTCATAGTTCAAAGACAATGGTAAGCTGGAAGGAACTAAGAGGCCAGCCAGCTCAGTGTTGGTCATTTTACAGAGAAAGAGAATGGAGCCCAGTCAGAGGAAGTAACTTTCTGGGTCACACAGGTTATAAGCTGAGGCCTCTTGACCTTTCCAACATGGCCACCAATGCAGCTGTTACATAATTCATTCTCTTCTTTAGGCATCTGTGATTAATGCCTGTCTCTCCCACTTGCCTGTGATCCCTATGAGAAAAGGGAATGTGACAGTCTTGCAGTGGTTAGAGAGATGGCTCAACATGGACTATCAAACGAATGAATCATTTGCAATATTTAAATCTTCACTAACTACACACTCATTCAATGTCCTGCACATCAAAAACATTTTTCTTTGACTCAGTATTACTTCTCTGAAGACTCTTAAGTTCTCAGAAGTGAGGGATCTAATCTACCTTGCTTGAAATTAGCAGTTCACTTGGAATAATGTAGTAAACAGTTCTTCACAATGTATGTGTGTGATAAAGTAAATGAGTTCTTTGTTGGCAAGAGAATGAGGACAATAGAGGAAAAAGGAATTTGCAGTTCTTTAAATCTCATATTGATAAACATATCTGGGACAGTGTGTAATGACAAAAAGAGCTTAAGGTCTGGAATCAGTCCCACTCAACTTTTTACAGGCAGTGTTACCAACCTCTAACAAGTCATAGCCTTTCTGTACTTCATGGTTCTCCTCTGAACATTCTGCAGGATACAAGGCTCTACTAAATATTAATTGTTGCTATCTGCATTGTAACAATGCCTTTTCTCTAGGAAGACAAAGATAGAAGGTAATCACCACAGTTATCATTTGGTTTTCTGAGTTTGTCTCCTGCAACAGGGTCAAGGCTGTAGGTGATTTGCTACCTTCTGTTAAAATCTGTATTCATTCCCACATGCATGTAGACTTACTGAAGTCAATGCCTTGCCCTTTCCAGTGCAGGTGAGTCAGTTTGGTACCTAGCCCCACAGAGTTCGTGGTCTAGTAAGAGAACTGGAATTTCAGGGTGGTCAGTATTTAAATCTCAACTAACCACATACATTCAATTTCTTGCATATTGAAACATTTTTCTGTGACTTCCTAGGGCCCAGGACAAATCCAGCCTTTAAGAGAGGTTTGTACAGTGCATAGGAGTGGAGTGTCAAGTAGATTACAAAGATGGAAATATCAGCTCTGTAGGGCTAGAGGCATGACTAGAAAAAGACTTCTCAAAGTGCCAAAGCTTGCTGTGGGAGCAGATGGACATTTACCAGAAAGTCAGGAGTAGGAATTTTAAGAAAAAGACAAATGGCATGTGCCATGGCATCAGAAAAACTACAAAATGATGCCAGGTATGGTGGCATTTACTCTTGTAAATCCCAGCTATTCAGGAGGCTAAGGCAGGAGGATAGAAAGTTTGAAGCCACCCTAGGCAACTTAGTAAGACTCTCTCTCTCAAAATAAAAAAATAAAAAGGGCTGGGTATGTAGCTCAGTGATAGAGCACTTACCTAGCATGTGTGAGGCTCTGAGTTCAATCCTCAATGCCTCAAAAAAAAAAAAAAAAAAAAAAAAAAAAACCACAAAATGCTCAGCTGGGTCAGGGGTGGGGTAGGGGAAGGGGAAGGTTGGGGTAGATGAAGGTACACAAGTAAATAAGGAGCCATGGAAAAACCTTGTATTCCGCGGTAAGGAATCTGGACTTTAGTAATAGGACATGCTGAGGCATTTTAGGCAGGGAAGTTTTACGATCTTATTTGCATGTTAGAGTGCACTTACAGTAGTAAGCATGGTGAAAGACAGATCAAGGGGAGGGTTGGGGCAGAAATCTGCAGTGGTAGAAGCCAGATAAGACGATAAGAGCCTGAACAGTGGTGGAACTTACAGCATGCGACCGCACGTGTGTTGCAGTGGGTTGTGTGTTATCATCAAAAGCTCTAAAAGGTTCACCATCATTGGCCTAAGAGAAGGGAACAGAAAGATCTCTGGCAGAATTAGCAGGATACATCAATTCACTAAATGAGTGGGAAAGACAGAGATAAAAGGGGGCCCAAGACAAATCCAAGGGTTTCAATTATCCAAAGGATAACTAGTGGACTAATTTATTGAGATATAGTCTTCGGGATGCAGCGTGCACGTACGTTTGTGTGTGTGTAGGAGAGAGGGGCAGGTTAAGATGGTGAGTTGAGTTATACCTGGGTATTATGCTGGTACAGACACAGGACCATGCATGTAAGTCTGGGCTGAAGATAAAGGTGTGGGAACCCTGGGTCTACTAAAAGTACATAAAGCCAGAGCAGTCTGGGTAAGAAGAGAAGAGGGCCTTGAGAAGGGCAAAAGAGGAAAGTCAATCAGCAGGGCAGAGGGAGGAAGGATGCTCACAGCAGGAAGAGCTGCAAGAGTGGTTTGAGTTTCCAGGGAAATTAACAGGACTGTTCAAATGACCCAGAGAACAGGCCACAACAAGGAATGCAAAATGCCAGTGGACTTAATTTTAGGAAAGGGTGAGGGTGCTCTTTGCCTGAACACTTTAAGAAGAAAGAAGCTGACAGATATCCCCTAAGTTGGAAAGCAGATGAGAAGGGAGAATTCACAAGACTCTAAGGATATTCTTTCAAGAAACTTGACTGTGAACAAGAGATAAGGCAATAGCTGAAGAGGATCCAGGGCCATGAAGATAAATGTAGATGTCTGCACAGACTAAAGAGGAAACCCCAAGAGACTAAAACTGTACAAGAAGGAAAGCTGGCAGTTAATGAGGGAAGTAAGGGCCAGAAATGATCAAGTAATTGGACTAGGAGGTGGCCTCCTCCTAGGCCAGAGAAAGGTCACCCCTTTCACCAGAGTGGGGTGGAGGAGAAGACAGATGAAACCAAAGACAGTTTACAGCATTAGCAACAAGGTGAAAGTGGGGAGGTGGTTAGATTTAGCCACAAGAACTTTTCTTCCAGGTTGGGTGTGGTGGTGCACACCTGTAATCCCAGCACTTGGGAGGCAGAGGCAGGAAGAAGATCACTGCAAGTTCGAGGCCAGACTGGGCTACAAAGTGAAACCCTGTTTCAAAAAGACAAAAAAAAAAAAAAAAAAGAAAAAAGAAAAGAACTTTTCTTCTACACAAGGAATATGCATATTGTAACTTTTTCCTAGGAGGTAAGGACTCTGCCACAAAATGGGTAGACCCACTTGGTAAAGCACAATCAGTAGGAAAAACTGGAAGCCTTTATGCATGGGCTTTACCAAGCTGTTCAAGGAGGTCGGGAGTCCAGAAAGGCACCACAGCTCCACTCTGCTATCCTGATACAGGATCTAGGAAAGCTCCTCTGCCGGGAGCCAAGAGAGTCCATCTCCCTCCCTCTAACCTCCAGGGCCTCCTCTGAACACTCTGAGAGCAGTCATCAGGCTACTCAAGTATCTGTCTGTTCTAAAGATGAAGATTTGGCCCTGTAAGAAGACTTGAAATCCGCCATCCTTTGACCCCATAGGCCCCATGTTCAGCTGGAGGATAAACTCTTCCCCTGGCCATGTGCTCGTGGGGAAGAGAGTCACTGTGGGAAGGAGGAGGCAGGGGGCAAGAGTCACAGTGCCAAAATATCTCAGTCCTGCTCAGTCTAACAGGATGGGTTCACCAAAATTAGCAGACTAGGCTTTGACTTTTTTGACAGATATTTAAATATCAGGAAAGAAACATTTGCAAGGGGCCGGTGAGATGGCTCAGCGGCGTAAGCACCTGCCTGGCAAGCGTGAGGGCCCAAGTTTGACTCCCGGAACCCACATACGGAAAAAGGGCCGGTGACATCGCTCAGTGGCACGGGTGCCTGCTGGCGCACAAGGTCCTGAGGTCGACCCCCAGTACCCACAAAAAAAAAAAAAAAAGAAAAAAGAAACATTTGCAAATATGATCAGCTGAAAGGGCTCTCCTGGGGCTGCTGATTAAGCGCAGTGGTAACGCACTAGCATGCTTGAGGCCCTGGGTTCAATCCACAGCACAGCAAAAAACAAAAAAAGTATTCTCCTGACAAACCGGCAAGCTGTAAGTCTAAAGGACAGCTGTACTTAGGATAATCTTGGGGGAAAGAGGTTGTAATGTTAACAATGCCATGCAAGCTAAACACTTTTTCTTCTCACCTCTCAGCCTTAAATAGACAGATACACACATGACATCTGATTACGTTGCTAAAGGACTGAAAGTGGAACCAATCATGGGGTGTGGTAAACACTACACTTTAAAATAAACTTCATTCTCTGACCTGCAAACCTCTTTTGGAGCTTAAAAAGAAAATTAGTATCACATCTTCATTGAGGGCTTGAAAATTCATTCCCTAACTCTCCTCACTCTCTTTTGAACAGATGGACTAGGTGGACTGAATGCTCAAAAACAGTCTACCTGCTACCTGCTCCCTTACTGCAGTCATCTGAAAGCTGCCAGGCTCTCCTCTTTCACTTGCCCAGAGTGGGGAAAGGCAAAAGATGCTGGGCTAAGATGAACAAGAATGTACTATTCTGGGTGGAAGTGCCCTGTGGGAAGAGGCAACAATGGCTAGTGAGCAGATGGGGTTTGTAAGCTAAACAGGTAAATTACAGTGTTGACAACAGGGTAAGACAAATGACCTATTCCTGCTGGGCTGTGTAGCATCACAGTGGCAAGAGGGTAGATAATGTGATTTCTCCCCATTAAGTTCCAGGTTCCTGAGGTTTGTTATTGTTTTTGTATTTTTTTTGAGACAGAGTCTAACATACATAGTTCAGACTAGCCTTGAGCTCATTATGTAACAGGCTGGCCTTGGACTCGAAATGATCTTCCTGCCTCTGCCTCCCAAGAGCTGGGATAAAACACATCTCTACTTATTCACCTGCCTAAGGCAAATAATTTAAAGGGGATCAGAGGCTGCCATGGGGTTTCCCAAAAAGAGGAAGGGGGAACAGAAGGGTCACAGTGGTTTGCAATATAACTCCAAAACCACCCAAAACAAAGGCAATAGAGTCCCCGCAGTTCTTTTTTTTGCACTGGGAATCGAACTCAGGACCTTGTGCTCGCCAGGCAGGCACTGTGCCACTGAGCTATATCCCCGGCCTGTCCCCGTGGTTCTTATCCAATGTATTCTGCTTTTAATTGACTGCTGTGCATCAAAGTGGTTGTGCAACAGCAGGCTTTACACAGATGCAAAGACAGCTACATCCTGGGATTAATACACTTAAAGTGAGCCCACTGCGTAAGATTTTACAAAACCCCTTCCAATACCTAATTAAAATGTCCCAAAACCTTTTGACATGGCTGGATGACAAGCCTTACGGAATCATCTCTAGTTTACTGAGGGCAGCACACCCATCATCACTGATGTAATCCTGGAATGGTTAAAAGCATCTATGCTGTAAGTGCATAAAGAAAAGTATCTCATGTTATGGATCATTAATACAGAATGGGTTTAGCTTCATCTTGCATATTATCCTTAAAAAGCAATTAAAATATAATTGCAAAGCTCTGAAAGGAAATGCTATGAAAGGCCTATCAATATGACTTCGCTAAGCCTCCATGGAACACTGATAAGTAATTACGTATTTTGAGGAAGCCATCATTCTCTACTTGGAAGAAAGCTTCTTATCTGCCAGGCACTGAACTAGGAACTTTACCTACTGTTATCTAACGTGATTCTGACAAGGCAGATTAGTTTTCATATTTAGGTGAGAAAACCAAGGTTCAGAGAAGTAACTTGCTAAAAGTCACAGGTAGTAAAGCCAAGATCTGAACTTAGGTCACCCTGAAGCCTGTGGTTCTGTAGGCCACAAGAGAAGTATTCCTGATTTTATCAAAATATGGTCTGTGTACCCTGCAGCCATTTCCCCTCTGGGCTCTAGCTCTCTATTTCTACTAGAACTTTCCTGTCAGCTACAGGCATGCTCCTTGATCTCCCAGGTTTTAAAAACTTTTCCTTGTCATAAGGCAAATAAAAATTACAAACATCCACTGGAAGAGCTAAAATGGAAAAGAAATTCTAGCAAGTGCTGGTAAGGATGTAGAACAACTGGAACTCTAACAATGCTGGTAGAAGTATAATTCAGTACAACCAATTTGGAAATATATCTAGATATATGTATATGTACAAATACACACATTTATTTCTGTCTTTGCAATTCCATTCCAGGTATAATCCCAACAGAAATACACTCACCAAAAGAAATATACAAGAGTATTCATGGGAGCACTATTATTAGTAGCCCCAAGCTGGAAACACCCTGAGTGTACATCAGAAGTGGAATGGAGAAGTAAATTATTTATTCACATAACAATGTTTACTTTGTGAAAATTCATCAAATTATATACTAACAATTTGTGTACTTTCTAATGATAAGTTTAGTTTATATGGGAGATTTTAAGAAGTGTCTAGTAGAATATTTGGAATTTGTTTAAAAAAAAAAAAAAAAAAAAAGGAAACCATTTTGACCTGACACCTACCCCCCCGGCAAAGCTTTTTCTCTGCTCTTCATCAAAATTTTTTCAGATATTTGACTCCAGTTCCTTAATCCCTAATTCACTATCCAACTTTCTCTAATCTAGCTCAAACTGCCCCATTTAATCTCTCCTTTTTGAGGTCACCAAGGAATTCCAAATGGCTAGATCTAATTGATACTTCTTTATCTTTATCCCTCCTGTCTTACCATCTCTTAGCTTCCAGAACTCTGTGCCCTTGGCTTTCCTCCTACCTCAAAGCCCTTTGCTGGTTCTTTCCCCTCCATTCTCAAATGTTGGGAGTGCCCACTCTGTCTTGGACTTCCCTCTCCATCCACACCTCAGCTGGCTTTCAATACCTCTCTTAAACTATTTAAAGATCACAGACTCCTACCTCCATCTCCCCTATACTGACAGCAGGCCGACATCATCTTTCATAGACTATTTCCCTCCTTCAGCCTTCTGAGTTGGCTGGTTGCTCCTTCTGCCTGGAACATTCTCCCCAGAACACTACATGCATCCAACGCTCAGCTTCAAGGTTGCTTTGTAATCTTATGTGTAACACTTGGTGCTAGCTGGTATTTTCCACTTACTTGTTAAGTACCTTCCCTAACCAGAACAGAAACACTGTGGGCGCAGCGATGTTGCACTCTGCCATACTTCCAGAGTCCAGAGTGGCTTTTTGGAAGAAAGAACAGCTTCCAACTCGGCTTCGATTCTTGCGTCTCTCCAATTCTTTATTTTACATAAGGCATCGTCCTCTTCTTTCCTCCCCACAACATACACTTCCAGCTCCTTAACAGATTTCAGAATATAAATCCCCACTCCCCACATGGTTAAAAGCCCCTGCTCCTTCTCCAATTCATGTTGTGTTCCTTTTCTCATCAATGAGCTCCAGCCATAGTGGCTTTTCAGCTCTCCAAGCGCACAGCGTCCTTCCTGTCTCTGGCCTCTGCACCTGCTCTTCTGCCTCGACTGTTCTTTCCCGTCCTCCAGCTCTCAATTCAAACCTCACTCTCTCAAGGAGTCCTCCCCAGTGACGCTGTCTTGCTGCCTCTGCTTTCCTTCAGAATTATCACAACCTGTAATTATGCTTGTGGCTTTACAGCCCACAGTTATCTCCCAGGGCAGGAACGTAGCCTAGCTTCATCTTTTGACCTGTGGCATCCAGCACACTGCCGCTTCACCGCAGGCACCCAAATAATGTGTGGGGCGGACAGAGAACATTCATATTCTATCTGTGTGGCTGAGGAGGCAAGTACTCGTTATTTCTCCATAGGGCCAAAAACATTTTCTCAAAATTTATAATGACAAAGTGTCTATGAGAAAGAAATATCCTTATGAAAAATGAAGATTAGACAGGTCGCTTAAGCTTTCTGCTTCCTCACCTATATGAAAGAAATAATACTTCCCATGTTAGAGAGTAATTGTAGGGATAAGAAATAACACACATAAAGTGCCCAGCCAATAGTAAACATTTGATGAACAGCACATAAAGGATATTATTTAACTATAAGTTACAACTCTAAAATGGCTGCAGCCTACATGCTTCATAGTGGCTTTTGGCTGGAAATCCCAAGGGCTCTCTTTTTCTCTCTGGTCACCCAAAGCTTGGGTTTCCTACCGCCCAAGACCCTGACACAACTGACACTAACCACATGATAAAGAAACACCTGTTTCTTGAGAACTCACCTGAAAATTAAAATCATTTCTCAGCTTGGAAGGTTGCTTGCTTTTACAAATAAGCCGGCCAGGCAAGACACTTGAACTTCCCTGAAGCTATTAAATTTAAAGCAGAATCTCAGAGTTGCAATTGGAATTTTCCAGTCATTCTGCCTGGGGTATTAGTCACTCTAACTTGGGAAACTTTTAATACTAGTGACAACACAATGAGCAAAAAAAGTGGGCAACCCTTGCACTTGTGAGTAAGAAACCCATAGAGGACACTATATTGCCAACTGGTGTCACTGGCTGTATGTATAGCACAATGTAGCATGTTGTCTCTGATACTGAATCCTTTCTCAGGTGTTTATTTCTTGGAATGAAGAATTCAGAACACCTAAGTCACAGCAGAGACAAGTATATGGTGGAACTTTAGAACCCAAGGCTGAATTAGAACAAACAGCCCTGCTCAAGTGGGGCACAGGCTAGAGACATCAACGAGGGATATTTCACAAGGCTGGAACTCAGCAAAAGAAAGACATTCCAAGGGTTTTAAATCCTAATAGACATTTTCTATTCTCCAAAGCAGTCTGCTGGATGTGGATAATGGATAATGCGTATTTCCTAGGTAAGAATTTTATTTGAGGGATAAATTTTGTAGAACACAAAACCGTTTGGGGGGAAAAAAAAGTTGTTTCCAAATATGTTTTATTTTCCTTTTTAGAATCAGTCAGACCTGACCTTAAATCCGGGCTCTCAGGCTGGTGAGATAGCTCAGCAGCATAAGTGCCTGCCTGGCAAGCGCAAGGTCCTGAGTTCGACTCCCAGTACCCACATATGAAAAAAGGGCCAGTGATATCACTCAGCGGCACGGACGCCTGCTGGCACATGAGGTCCTGAGTTCGACCCCCGGTACCCACAAAAAAAAAAAAAAAATCCGGGCTCTCACACTGAGCGAGTATACTTGAATAAGCTGGCTCTCTGAGTTTCACACTAAGAGAAATAAACTTCCCTACCCCTCCCAGGCTGGACACTGAAGAGGTGCTCAGTACTAGGGGAAAATCAACCTTTATTGGACAGTTCAATCTTCTATAAAGAGCAGAGGGCAGGTTGGACATGCCGGAAATGGTAGGTATCTTAATCAGGCATGGAGTTAATGAGGATTAAATATCCAGAGCCTCCATGCACACTAATGCCAATGACTTCAAAGACACTAGGCCTAGAGGCTCCTCTTTCCTCTGCTCCCCAAGTTACACTTCAATATAAAGGACTGGAACTTTAGGAGATAATCTCCTATGCTGTTATTTAAAACAGCAGACAAGAGAAAATTGGAAAAGCTATTCCAACTGGAGATTTCTCAAGTGTCTTCTCAGACAAACTTACAAACTTTTCTTTCTTTTTTTTTTTTTTTGTGGGTACCGGGGGTCGACCTCAGGACCTCGCGCGCCAGCAGGCGCCCATGCCGCTGAGCGATATCACCGGCCCTTTTCTCGTATGTGGGTTTTTGGAGTCAAACTCCAGCCTTCGCGCTTGCCAGGCAGGCGCTTACACCGCTGAGCCATCTCACCGGCCCAAACTTCTATTTCCTAAAAACGAAGTATAAACACTCCAAAAACAATATGTACCAGCTGAATTATGTCTGTATCTATTGCCTCATTCAATACATTTATCCTACAAAATTTAGAATTAAAACACTCATTTTATGAATGAGACTGGATCGTGAGGGTTTGGTAACTGGACCGGGCTCACACAGCTGGCAGGCGACAGATGTAAATGTTAAGTTCTTTGACTAATTTGGGGTCCCACAGAAAGAGGGGGCTGCTTGCATCATTCTTACGGCCTACACTTAGCACTGTTAATGCAAGGGCTTTACTGTAAGAGAAAACAGTGGAACTCACCTATTGTGGGTTGTGGGGAGGAATTTATTTAAGGCTAGTTCTGACTTCCTTCTATGTATTCACCAACCCAACCTTTCCACACTTGAGCACTTGGTGTTAAAAAAAAAAAAAAAAAAAAAAAAAAAATATATATATATATATATATATATATATATACACACACACACACATATATATAATATATATATATATATATATATATATAATAGAAAAAACACTCCTAGGGAACTAGAATTTTCATTTATACATCCAACAGGTCATATGTATTTCCTACTTTCTATAATTTCAGGGTAACAGTGACACAGATCTCTAAATCTCTCAAACCTTTTAATGCCTAAGATGCACCCATTTCTATTCTTGCCCACCTTTGCTCTAGTTGAGGAGGTTTGTATTTTTGTTGCTGTTGTTTTTGTTTTCGTTTTTATAGTGCTAGGGATCCAATCCAGGGCTTCACACATGCTTGGCAAGCTCTCTACCACTGAGCTACACCCCTCAGCCCAGAGAAGGGTTTTAAACTGCCTCAATGGCAACTAATGCTTTATTACCCTCTTCTTAATAAATGTTCTCATGAGGTAACTGTTAAATAATGAAAGCAAATTCACAGCAGTCAGGGCCTTACTTTCCTTGCACTTAGCTTGAGTTCCCCTATTATTCTTTCAGTCCTGCAAATGCCAACCTATTTTGGCCTTAGGAATCTCCAGGATTCAGACTGGACCACTGTTCCCACCTCCCCACCACCACATCATTTTCTTCTTCAGTGTGACCTTCCCTGACCCATCTGTGCTCTGAGCAACTTGCGCACTTTCCTGTAATTCTCTCTCTCACTCCTCAGAGTATGTGTTCAGCACTACTCTCTGCCAACGATGGAATCCAGGAGGACCAGTAACAGTCAAGCTGCCTGGGTCTCATGGTGCTTCCACCCTGGGAGGCAAGCTTTCTAGCAGCACTGCATCTTATCCACAACTAACAAGAAAAGAATGGTAACAGATTGGCTTTCTAAAAAGCAGCCAGGTGTGGTGATGCACACCCATAATCTCAACACTCTGCAAAACTGAGGCAGGAGGAACATAAATTCAAGCCCAGCTTGAGCAATTCAGCAACTTAGCCTGGGCAATTTAGCAATTTAGTGAGACCCTGTCTCAAAATTAAAAATAAAAAGATCTGAGGATATAGCTCAGTGCAAAGGTCACATGTTCAATCCACAGTACTGCAAATGATGATGATGATGATGATAAATTTAAAAATTAAAAATTAAACTGCATGTAGTAGCAGGCACATGCCTGTAATCTCAGCACTCTGGGAGACTGAGGCAGGAGGATCTCAAAATAAAGCTTGGCCCAGGAAATTTAGCAACTCAGTGAGACCCTGTCTCAAAAAATAAAAAAGGGCTAAGGCTATAGTTCAGTGCGAAGGCTCTCAATCTCCAGTACCTATCAATCTATCAATCAAATAATAAAAAATTAAAAGCAATGTAGGGAATCACTTCCATCCCTGTCCTACATCAAAAGACAGAGATGGCTTCACTGCTTTCCCAATTGTTTTGTCATGGTGCTCTGAGGGGAACCACAAAGAATACAAATAAACACAAAGGCAGCAAATACAGAAATAAAATAAGAGAAAAGAAATGTTAGAAATCACAGAAATTGACCTCTACCAAATATACCTGGTCTGAGTGGAGGTTTGCCAAGTCATTCTTGGCTGGGTCAGCCCAAGCAGAGTGAAAGGTGAAACAAAAAAGTGATAGAAAAAGAAGAGGGGCCGGTGAGACGGCTCAGCGGCGTAAGCTCCTGCCCGGCAAGCGTGAGGGCCCGAGTTCGACTCCCGGAACCCACATACGAAAAAAGGGCCGGTGATATCGCTCAGCGGCATGACGCCTGCTGGTGCGTGAGGTCCTGAGGTCGACCCCCGGTACCCACAAAAAAAAAAAGGAGAATGCCAGAGCGTCTTGGAGCATGAAGTGTTAAAATGACAATATGAATAAGAAGGAAAGGAGAGAGACTGCAGTCCCACTAGCAGTGACTGAGCTTTTTTCCTGAAGTGGGAACTGTTGTAAACAACTAAAAAGCATACATAATAATCACAAGTTATAAATGTTCTTGGAAACTCCCTGGTTTCAACTAGTCTATGACAAATATCTACAGAGGGATCTCAGCATCTGCTATGAAGTTCAGGGAAAAGTAATTCTAACCAATGGAGCTGTGCCAAAATATCACCCCTGGGGTCTGACCAATTAAATGGCTGCTTCTTAGTGTGGTGTTTAGGAGAGATGACAGATTGAACGCTGCGGTGGAGAAACCTACACATTCATTTCAGCCCAGGCATTCTGCCCCAAAGGGCAAGTCAATCAGAAAAGAAAGCTTTCGGAGTAAAGTCTTCTAACAATGCTGAAAAAGGAATAAACAGACCTGCAGTTTAATTACTGCAGGATCCTTCTTCATCGAAACTGATGACAAAGCTCATCAACGATAAGAGACTCTGATCCCCGTAGCACTCTTGCACAGGAAACAGAATTTATCGGTCTAAAGAAGCTGCTTTTACAAGATACTATCACAGTGACTAACAGGTAATCAGGATTGCAGGTGCGGGGAGAAGCCCAGGACTAAGGGAAAGGGTTTCTGGTGCTCCTACGCCCTAGAAAAAGGCAGCATTTCAGGACATAATTCTGCCTAGGATCAAAATCACGCCCTTTGCCTTTCCAAAACGCACTGCACAAAAGTTACTACGGCCAGATGTACTATAATATAGAATGAACAGGACTCTAGATCTTGGTGTTATTTAACCCCTTTAAAACTTAATTTCCTCAAAATAATAGAACCTCCTATACTTAAGTGATCATTGAAAGAATTAAAATAATGTCATCAAGCATTCACCTCAGAGCCTAATATATAATGGGCATTCAATAAAATTTGGCTATAAATACTTTAAAGAAAGTTTTTTTAATGGTTTTTGGTTGGTGGTGGGTTTTTTTGAGATAGGGTCTCACTCTGTAGTCTAAGCTGGACTTGAACTCTCTGTGTAACCCAGTCTGGGCTCAAACTTCAGGTCTTCCTGCCTCAGTCCCAAACCCTACCCCAGTGCTGGGATTACAGGCATGCACCACCACACCCATATTTTGGGGGGTGGGAAGTGGGGAAGTACTGGGGATTGAACTAGGACCTTTGCACTGACTACATCCCCAGCCCTTTATCATTTTGAGATAGGGTCTCACTAAATCGCTAAATTGCCCAGGCTGGTTCTGAACTTGCAAGTCTCTTGCCTCAGTCTCCCAGAATGGTGGGATTACAGGTATGTGTCACCATCCCTGGCTTAAAAGTCCTTGAAGAGACAAAAATTATATGCTCTATCCTCTATCTTTTTTTTCTTCCTTGAGTCACACCAAAAGCTTTAATCAGTTTCAATTTAGTTCTTAATTAAACCAATCCTCCAAGAACTAAATGACCCCAGATCCTTCCCACCAGCTGTAAAATATATATATATATATATATTCCCTTAAAGAACTTCAAGGGTGGTAAAAGCAGTTTATTTTCCTTATAGCCCCAGGCTATTAAATTTCTTCCCAATTCTACCCCATTGCTCATGAGTTCAATTTGTCATCCCCCTCAACTAATGGAAGTCCAGCCAACTTAGAACCTCTCCTTTAACTCCCCAACCCTTCTTCACTGACAAATTCAGAGAAGAATGAACACACGTACCTTTGATTTCCACCTGTTGTGCCAAAACTGCTCACATGGTGCTGAAGCCAGACAGGATTCCGTGATAAACGTAGGATGAATTCAGATGAAGCACCCTCTCCCTCCCACAAATCTTCAGCTTGGTTTGATGTTTGATCTCAATCTGAAAATTATGTTGACTTTCTGAAATGTCTTCTGCTTCTGCCAGAATATGATATGGCAAGTATCTATCCTAAGCAAGAAAAGAACGGAGATTTCTAGTTTGCCTACTGGCACAAAACAAAAGCAAAACCTTTATATTCTCACCATGTTCTCCCCTTGCAAAGAACACCTGTACTAAGTCTAGTCTTCAAGTTTTACTCGGCCTTATCCCACAACGATGTACAAAATGTCTCATATCCACCACTCCTTGATAGGTTCAAGAAAAAAGACACCTGTGCTAATACCAGGAAGGAATGTTGTTCTATTTTCACTTGCAAAGTCACTCTGCTCCTGCTAAGATGTGCCCTTTTTTTCCACCTGTGTTTTTCTTTACCCCTTTGCTCTTGGAATTACGAAGAAGGACACAGTCTTCTTGCAATGTGGCTGGGATAGGGAATGCAAACAACAAAACAAAACACACTTTACCTGCTGCACATTATGGTTCTAGACCAGCAGAATGGATGAGTTCTGAAACAAATTCAAGTCACTGTAAAAATCCACAAAGATCCCAAGGTGGCTGCCTGCAGGTGGTTATCCCATAGCAATCCAGTCCCATAATGGAGGTAATAAAACAGACTTCACATTAGGAAGCAATGAGAAATGAGAGGGATACATGGGAAATACAGGCTGCTGATACTGTTTACCAGCTGGGTGACCCCAAGCAAATTAGCTATTCAATCGCTTCTCCAAAGACTTGCCAAGGGGTGAAACAATTCAGCAGCTAGCATTAGATCCAGGCTCCAGTATTCAAGGAAATTTTCACAGACTAAAAAGAAAACCTTCACGAAGGACCCTGCGTAATTTGTAAACTACTATGGTCAGAAAACACTCAAAAGGCGTGCTAGGGCCGGTGAGATGGCTCAGCAGCATAAGCGCCTGCCTGGCAAGCGTGAGGGCCCGAGTTCGACTCCCGGATCCCACATACGAAAAAAGGGGCCGGTGATATCGTTCAGTGGCACGGGCACCTGCTGGTGCGTGAGGTCCTGAGGTCGACCCCCTGGTACCCACAAAAAAAAAAAAAAAAAAAAGGTGTGCTAGAAATTCTGGAATCCAACAAAAGGAATCTGTTATTTAAAAGGTTAGTGGATTATAGGCTACAATATCCTATTGTTATTTTAAAAATAAATAGCTAAACACAGATCAAATTCTATACCTACCAAAAGTAACAGATCAGTCAACTCAGTGCTTTCATTTTATAAACCATATAGATGCAATATGGTTTACACTAGGGAAAAACAGCCATGCCCCAGGAAGAAAAAATGAGCTGGTCCCTAGAAGAAAAATGTATATATATGGGCAAGGGCAGTAAAGCACTAGTTATTTCAGCTTTGTGTTCAAACCAAAAACAGACACTTCAGCCAAGTTCAAATTTTAGAAGTCTTGACTTTTAACCACAACAAGTTTCTAAACACAGGCACACAAATTACAGCAAAGATAAGCACATCCTGTTTGCACTCAACTTCCTGTTTTAGGCTGCCTGATCTCTCTACTCTGCTGCTCCCTAGGCCTACAGTGTCAGACCTTCGACAAACAGTAACCATTCATATCTGAACAACTGGCTCACTAGACAGTATTTCACTGACAATAAAATCCATTATTCAGGACAAAGATAAGTCTAACAAGCACCAAAATCAGGAGGAGCCTCTAAGACACTTTCTGGATTTCCCATGCTTCACAGTCATCTGACCTACAGTAAGCAATAAAAACACAAATAGTGGGCCGGTGAGATGGCTCAGTGGCGTAAGCGCCTGCCTGGCAAGCGCGAGGGACCAAGTTTGACTCCCGGAACCCACATACGAAAAAAGGGCCGGTGATATCGCTCAGCGGCACGGGCGCCTGCTGGCACACGAGGTCCTGAGGTCGACCCCCGGTACCCACAAAAAAAAAAAAAAAAAAAAAAAAAACACAAATAGTGCTTGGATACAGAAATGAAGTCTTCTTTTGTAAATGGGAAGGGGACCAAGAGATGAAAGAAGGGAGGGGAGGGGAAGGAAAGGGGAAGTAAAAAGAATTAAGACATGTTATGTTCATGTACCAACCCCCCACGATGAATGTAATCATTATATACTGGAAACATGTACCAATAAATTTTTTAAAACTTTTTTAAAAGGGCTGGAAGCTGGACATGGTGGCACATGCCTGTAATCCCAGCACTTGAGAGGCTGTGGCAAGAGGATCGCTGTGAGTTCAAGGCCAGTCTGGGATCCATAGTGAGTTCAAGGCCAGCCTGACCTGCATAGCAAGACCCTGTCTCAAAAACAATAAGATAATGATTTGAAGGTCAGCCTGAACTACATAGCAAGACCCTGTCTCAAAAAACCAAAATAAGTACAAAAGAAAAAGGGCTGCAGATGGAGCTCAGTGGTAGAGTGCTTGCCTAGCATGCATAATGCCTTGGGTTCAAATCTCTAGTACCAAAAAATAAAAAATAAATAAAAAATAAGAAGAAATGAAGTCTGAAACAAAACCTGGAGTAAGAGGGCTGGGAAAAAAGAGCAAGAAAAATTGGAAATGTTTTTATTTTTTTATTATTTTTTTTTTTTTTGTGGGTACCGGGGGGTCGACCTCAGGACCTCGCGCACCAACAGGCGCCCGTGCCGCTGAGCGATATCACCGGCCCCTTTTTCGTATATGGGATCCGGGAGTCGAACTCGGGCCCTCGCGCTTGCAAGACAGTCGCTTACGCCGCTGAGCCATCTCACCGGCCCATGGAAATGTTTTTATAATTAAATGTTGGCACCTTCTCAAATGCAGAAAGAACAGATTTCTATCAGCTGGTCTTCACAGGGCAGATTCCCAGCAGGGAGTGACTGAGACAGTTCACAGGATCCTCCCCACGTGCAGTGCCCCAAATCCAACCTCCACCCACCCAACAGTCTACCATTCAGCCCTGCAGCAGCCCTCAACAGTGTTACCAGGCCCGAAGCCTCCACTCCAGGCATAACTTCCACTGCTCTCAAACAGTGGGTGGCTCCCAGGCCACATTTGTGTGAGGAGTAAATGCTGGGCCACAAATACACTGGCTTTTATGGACAAGTCATTGAGCCTCTTTGGGACTGTTTCTGCAAATGAAAAGTAGGAAGCCCGGACTACACTAATCTCTAACGTTTCTTCCAGCTGTAGAAAAAACCTAGGGATTCAAAATTAACAGCAGAAGCTTCTGTGGCTTCCTGTATTTTTTCTTTGGTCAAATAAGATGCCTCTGATATCCCACACCTCTCAGTGTGAATATTATATGCCTTGATCTAATAGCCAAGGATTTTTTCCTCTTGAAATGTGGAACAGAACATTTCCCACTTGAAAGCAATATTACTGACAAACCTTACGGACTGTTCTTCATACATGGTCTTTTTATTAAGATCTTAATGTAATCACCACTCAATTCCCACGCTAGTGATATGATTCATGGAGAGAACAGGCACAAAGGATGGAGGAAATCTGACCAGCAGCATGTGGCACACCCACAGGAGGACTGGTAATGGGGAAAGAATGAGACAAAATCTGGGCAAGGGAATGGTGAAGACAAGTACACTGAGTCAATGCAAGGGAAAACACAGCAAGTTCAGGGCCGGTGAGATGGCTCAGCGGCGTAAGCGCCTGCCTTGCAAGCGCGAGGGCCCGAGTTCGACTCCCGGAACCCACATACGAAAAAGGGGCCGGTGATATCGCTCAGAGGCACGGGTGCCTGTTGGCGCACGAGGTCCTGAGGTCGACCCCCCGGTACCCACAAAAAAAAAAAAAAAAAAAAAAAACACAGCAAGTTCAATAGAAAAGAAAGAAAAGGGGGGTGGGAAAAGGAGAAAAGTGAAGAAGAGGAAAACCTATATCAATGGGCAGAAATGTAAGTCTGAAATTTATCCATTCATCCATCCATTTGTTCGCCCGACTGATACTGAATGCAGAGAACTGAGCTAGATGATGGGGAAATACAAAGGTCAGCCACACTGACCTGCTCAGTGGGGTTATGGTCTAGTAGGAGACATAAAGGCACATACACAAACCGCTCAAACGTATGGCAGAAAGTGTACTGCGCTATGAAGGCAACATAAAAGAGAATTGTCTGCTATGAGACTCAGAGGAGGATGGGTTTACTCCCCGTGATAGATCAGACAAAGGAGGCTTCAAAGGAAGAATGACATTCTAAGCCAAAAGCAAGACAGAAACAAAGACACCCAAGTAGGAAATCAAGAACATAAGTACAATAAGTAACTGGATTTGATTTGAGACATAAGCAAGCATAAAGGGAGAAATGGTATTAATAATGATTGCTAGCAATCCAGAGAGCCTTGGCTAAACCGGATAGCTGGACAGGAGCACAAGTGAAAATTCAGCAATCAGCCTTAGAATGTGAATTTAAATCAGTGGAGAAGGAAGAGAAGAGGAAGTTGAGAAGCTAGGAGATAGAAGAAATTTAAAAACTTGACCCATAAAATTAAAGTAATAATATCAACACAAAATTAATTTGTGCAGGGGGCCGGTGAGATGGCTCAGCGGCACAAGCGCCTGCCTGGCAAGCGC
Source organism: Erethizon dorsatum (assembly GCA_028451465.1). NCBI lineage: Eukaryota > Metazoa > Chordata > Mammalia > Rodentia > Erethizontidae > Erethizon > Erethizon dorsatum. The sequence continues at coordinate 45,147,318 of CM051826.1, forward strand.
AAGGGCCTGAGCTCGACTCCTGGAACCCACATACAAAAAAAGGGCCAGTGATATCACTCAGTGGCACAGGCGCCTGCTGGCGCGCGAGGTCCTGAGGTCAACCCCTGGTACCCACAAAAAAAAAAAAAAATTAATTTGTGCAGATATGTAAAGTCCCTCAAAGAAACAGGATATCTTCCAAACCAAAAGCCAGAAGAGAACAAAAAGGCTTGGATGACGGTATTAATATATTTAAACAAAGGATGTGACCACATCAAAAAGTGGTCAACAAAGAAACTTGAAAAATCTAGGGGAAAAAGCAGGGCACATTTTGACTCCAGCATTGCCCAAGGCAGAGAAATAGGGGAGCCCAGTGACACATCACCTTCTCTGCTGTGACACATGGTTACTTCATGAAGCTTAAAAATGGGGGAAAAAAAGAAAAAAGAATAAAAGAATCAAGATATATCATGTACAGGTACAAATTCTGTATGATGAATGTGATCATTATGTATACCTAAAATGTACCAATAAACTTAATTTTAAAAAAATTGGAATGACACATATTAGCAGCTAGAGGGATGGGTCCCCAGAGTCAGAAGGACTTGGTTCAAATCTCCATGCAGACTCATAAGGGTGTGAACAGATCCTTAGTTTCTTCATTTGTAAATGAAGGATAATTGTGCCCATTTTGCAGGATCACTGGGAGAATTATGCCCAGCTATACAAAAAGTACTTAATGTAATACCCAGCCTATAGTAAACAAATCAATAGGGCCGGTGAGACGGCTCAGCGGCTTAAGCGCCTGCCTTGCAAGCGCGAAGGCCCGAGTTCGACTCCCGGAACCCACATACGAAAAAGGGGCCAGTGATATCGCTCAGCGGCACGGGTGCCTGTTGGTGCGCGAGGTCCTGAGGTCGTCCCCCCGGTACCCACAAAAAAAAAAAAAAAAAAAAAAAAAATCAATAATCTTTGCTTTTTGTAACTGTATTCTCCCCTACAAACCATCCTATCTAACTATTTCATGTTCACTAAGCAAGTTTGACATTAAAGAGCAACGGGCTAGCAAAAACAGAATCCTGTTAATAGGGAAGGAATTCTTCACTGTAAAATAATAAATTGGCATTCTGCTCTAAGTTCAATCACTCAAGTCCAAATATAATTGAGTCTCTGAAAGACTGATCATTTCCGGGTATTTGATAGTTCTTTTTTTTTTTTTTTTGAGACAGGGTCTTGCTATGTAGTATAGCATGGCCTTGAGCTCACTATGTAGTCCAAGCTGGCTTACAACTCATGGTGATCTTCCTGACCCTGCCTCCCAAGTGCTGGGATTACAGGCGTGCACCACCACACCTGGTCAATAAATTTTTTGACTCTAGACCAAACCTAGAACACAGTAACCAAAACACTGAGAGGTCTTCCTCAGAAGCTAGACTGGTGTCCCTCTGGCCAACCCTACCTAATGTCACCCTCAATCTACAACAAGCCAATGTTTATACTTTCCCGTACTTTCCAAACTCCACCTCTCCTATAGCCTTCAATCACACACCACTGTGAGGCCCTTCATCTTCCTTTCTAAACTTCTAGAGGTTAAACAATTTTTTTACCATTTTTGCACTTTCTGCCTCCATATCCCAATATACCTTGCATCAAACAGAACCACAATAAATATGCATCACAAGGATGAATTTCAACACAGTTTTTCTTAACAACCCAACCCATTGCAATCCACCATTCCTGCACTAAGGCTGCTTTCATGTTTAATGAACTCTTTTTTTTTTCTTTTCCCTTCCTCCCCTGCACCACCTCTCTATTCCTGGATATTACAGAAAAGTCAGAAGACTTTATTTAACTGGATTCTTAATAAATTAATACAATTGAGGCCAAGCTATATCACTGGGCTCTGAAAACCTTTTATTCATCTCTAGTTCATGTCCCAACAGCAACTTTCTAAAGAGCAGTGTTGTGCAAGGTTAAGGAGCACAGGGCCAAAAGTCAGAACCCACAGTTCTCCTGTGCGACTTCACAGTATCAACTTCCTCACGCATCATTTTCTTCCTCTATGTAACGGAGTACCTGAATGAGGGGGCATTTGTGCAAACACTTAAAAACAGGGTAAGTATCCCCCAAATGGGAGCTAATTATTACCATTGTCTACTTTGTCTAAGCAATCTACCAACACCTGACCCTTCTTCCATTCTTTTTTGCCAGATAATTAAGAACTTCTCACCTACTTTACCATAACAGTTCCATGTATGTATTTATTCTGAAAGGCAGTGATGGTACAGTGGCAACAGAACTACAATTAGGAGGACATCTGGTGCTAGAGATGTGGTCACACCATCTCATCTGTGCCTCAGATTCCTCTACCAAAATGAAGGGCATTTTAACATGTTTCTTACAGAATCACTGAGAAGTGAATGGAAAAATATGAGAGAGCTTATGCAAATGAAGAGGGAAAGAGTAAGATGTAAGGTTTTTTGTTTTTTGTTTTTAGTAAAACAGTAAATTATTCCAGTTCTATCGCTTAACTAGTTGTGTGGCCTTGGACAAATTAAAATTTCCAGTCCTATTTCTGGTCTGTAAAGTGGGAGGGCAGGGGGGATAGAATTGTTCATTTCCCATCCTACTCTTTGCTTCTTTTCTTTCTTAAAAAACAACAACAACAACAAAACAAGCAAACAACAATCAAAAAGAAACCTTAGGGCCAGGGATATGGCTCAGCAGCACAGTGCCTGCCTAGCAAGCATGAGGTCGTGAGTTCGATTCCCAGTACCCAAAAAAAAAAAAAAGAAACCTTATTTACTGGATCAATAGAGCATACCATTTTTGATCATCAGCAAAAAAAAAAAGCAGAAAGCACATCTCCAATGCATCTATATTTAACAGTAAATTAGACATGTACTTCTATACAAATATTCTATGTTCTGTCTAAACCATAATACCAAAAAAGAAATGTCAAAGGGTAAGATAAAAATATAGAAAAATTTCAAACAGTTCTATTATTTCTTTTCCATACCCCAAAGGAAGATATTATGTATCCCCAGAATTTGGAAACTCACTTTGGAGGTCACTACACTTTTTGGCAAACTATTCAGAGACAAAAGCCAATCAACTGTGTATGCCAGCTAGCATAATGACAAGCACCTACTAGGTGCTTAGCAAATATTGGCCCACCAGAGTTTTTAAAAACTTCACATACATGCTTCAAGTTTGTGCAAAGCAAGGACTCTGTCATATCCCTTTTTCAACTACAGAAGTAGCTGGTACTCTGCCTTCATCTCCCATCACACACATCAACCCCACTCCTTCTATAGCAGCCCTTTCTCTTAGGTCACCATGGATCTGCTGGATGAACAGATGACTTTTCCTAGGTCCTCCGCCTTCATGACCACTCTTCCCCTCATTCGCCTCACTCCAGCCTCCCACCATCTCCTTCCAATTCCTCAGAAATAATAAGGTACTTATTGTCCCAAGGCCTGCACATTTGTGATTCCTTTCCTGGCTGGAACATTCTTCTCAGTTCTTTGTAGGAAGAGGGCTCCTTATCAGTCAGCCTTCAGTTCACCTTCCCTATCACGCAGCTGTCTGGCACAGTGGGGACTTGCTGTACTTGTTCAAAGAACAGGTTCTATAGTAGTTAACTCCTGAATCTAAATCTGGCATCAGTCTCACCCTTCAGTTTCAGTACCTCATTTCTAAGTGCGTGTTAGGTATCCATGCCTAAAGCATACTAAGTACACTCAAAACCAAACCCTTCCACTTTTTTCAAACCAGTTTCTCCAATCTAAAATTATATGAGCAATACGATCCACATTTTCTACTTCACAACAATGAATCTCATTCATTTGCTCCACCTGTCCAAAAATCTAATCACCCTTTGAAATTGAATTCAAATATCACTGTATCACTTCATTCACTCATGCATTCAATCAACCACTTATTCATTCAACAAATACTGTGTGCCTTTTATGAGGCAAGCACTACATTAGATACAGCAAAGAAGCAAAGTAGATGTATTCTTGTCTATTATATATGAGTCAAATAATCACACAAATATTTAATTATAGACTAAAGAATGATATGAAGGAAAAGTGGTAAAAACTATGAGAAAAAAATAAGCAAAGAATCAAGAAACAATGCTCTAATACTGTGCTGGCTGAATGAGATCTAACTTACAGCAGGGAGACTGAAGGGAAGGGCATGCCAGGTAGAGGGGTCAGCCAAGTCCCGGAAGCAGGAAACCAGCAGGCTTACCTTAGGCAACTATCATTCTGCCTTATATAGTATATTCCTGGACCTGCCCCCACCCCCATACTCATTTTACTAGTAGTTACCTGAGAGAAAGCACAGAGTGACCTGTACGAGCCAACACCCTTAGGAGATGCTGAGTCACATGTCTGTACCTAGGAGTCTAAACCAGTAAAAACTTCCAGGTGACTCTGATACACAGGCAAATTTATAAATCATATGCCCAACTACCCATCCAATAAACATGTATTGACCATTCTCTTATGAAATCTCTAAGGCCAGTGTGATCAGTTGTTTTCAAAATTGGCAGCAATAATCCCAACCAAACTGCATGTCTTTTTGCAAGGTGACTTAGACTTTCAACCCTTCTGTAAGTGAAGTCTGTGTCCCTACCACGTGAATCTGTAACTCTGGCCAAAAGAATGGGGCAAAAGTGATGATGCATGACTCCCAGGACTATGTCTAAAGAAACCAGCAGCTTTCATTATGGTCCAGCCATTATATAAAAGGAGCCTGATCTAGAGTAATAAATGATGAGAACCAAGATGTCCCTGCTAAAAGCTAGCACCAAGTTCCCAGATATGTGAGAGAGGCCATCTTGAGTTCTCCAGCCCAACTACCATCACGCAGAACAAAGCAATGTGTCCTCCTCTGAGTCACTATGAGCAATTATGAGCAATAAATGACTGTCATTTTAGCTGGGTGTGACAGCACATGCCTAGGAGGCTGAGGCAGAAGGATCAAAAGTTAGAGCCCAGCTGGGGTAACTTAGGAGCTTAGCAACACCTTGTCTCAAAAAGGACTGGGGATATAGCTCAGTGAGAAGGCCCTGGGTTCAATCCCCAGTAACACACACACACACACACACGCACAAACACAAAGGCTGTCATTTATGCCACCAAAAGCTTTTGGGTAATTTATTACACAATAATAGATAACTGGAACAGTCATAAATTCCAAACTCTCTTTAGCAGTCACTGAAATATTTCCCAACTTTGATGATCAAAAAACTCTTCCTCATCTTCATCAAAATTATCCCTCTTTTTTTTTTTTTCTTTTTGTGGGTACCGGGGGGTCGACCTCAGGACCTCGCGCGCCAGCAGGCGCCCGTGCCGCTGAGCGATATCACCGGCCCCTTTTTCGTATGTGGGTTCCAGGAGTCGAACTCGGGCCCTCGCACTTGCCGGGCAGGCGCTTAAGCCGCTGAGCCATCTCACCGGCCCTATCCCTCTTTCAATTTAAACTCATTTCTCCTTAAAACCTTTGAAGTTCATGAAGAACAATTAATCAAAATCTCCCTAGCAATTATTCTTGTATTTCAAGATGGTAATCAAGCTATCCTTTAACTTTTGCTTCTTGAGGCTAAAATCTCTTTTTTTTTTCAACTTACATTGATAGGATCAAAATTGAATGTCATGTGTGTCTAAAAAAGATTTCCTATCCCCAGTGATTCATCTTTCTATAATCTAATTTCATACAGTCCCAAAATATGGCAGCACCACAAAAGTTACTAAGTACTCTATAAAGTTAATCCTCTACTAGAATTCCTATGACACTTTGTTTTTTTTTGTTTTTTGGGGTTTTTTTTTTTGTTGTTGTTGTTGTTATTTTGAAACAGGGTCTCCCTACATAGTCCAGGCTGGCCCTGAACTCACTATGGAGCCCAGGCTGGCCTCAAACTCACAATGATCCTCCTGCCTCAGCTTCCAAGTGCTGGGATTACAGGCGTGCGCCACCACGCCCAGCTCTGAAACCTTTCTATTCTTAACTCTGCTCAGTCCACCTCATGTTGACTCCTTCACTTACCTCCCTGCCTTGACACTGCAGTACAGCGGTCACTTTGAACAAAGATCAGGTTTTTTAAGAACTGGAAGAGGCTCCTGAGACTGAGGCTGGAGTGGTACACAATTTCGGTGAAGATCTCTAACCATACCTGGGGGGTCTTTCCATAGGTCAGGCAGGCTCTGGGACCTTTTCCTCCTACCCTGATGATAAAACTGCCTTGTAAAAGGCAAAATCTTTAGTACTCGCCTCTCCCCCCACCCCCCATACTGGAAATTGAACCCAGGGCCTTCACACTGAGCTATATCCCCAGCCTTTTTTTTATTTTGAGACAGGGTCTCCACTAAGTTGCCCAAACTGTGTTCAAATTTGCAATCCTCCTGTCTCAGCTTCCCAGAGTGCTGCGATTAGAGGTGTGCACCACCACATCCAGCTTGCACTTGCCTTTTGAGAAAAGGCACTATTTATGTAGAACCAGATATATATAACTACAAAGAATCTAACCAGTTGCTTAGTGTAGTCTAAGAACATGTTTTCTTTCTGAGGCTTACCTGAACATATGCTTCTATATCAGAACTGGCTTTAAAACCACTGGTGAAGTAGGGATAAGAAGACCTACCCAACACAGGGTTATGGTATCAAATGAGATGCAGAAATAATCTTGTAAAGCACTATAAAAATGTTAGGTAGTACAGTGGGACAAGATTTCAGCAAGCCTTTTAAATCTTAAATTAACTTAGAATGGTTACCTGACAGTTTCAGGTGACACATTCAGAATAGGCAGCCATGGGCTCAAGTTCATCAAATGGAAACCCAAAACATCCCCCTAACGAGAGCATACAAATTTTTAATGCTTCAAAGACTAATAAAGACATGTGAATAGTGTTTGACGCTGGGGACCCACTTCAGCCACTATCTCTGAGGGTGCTGGGCTCTAGACCAAGGACCAAATTTAGTCAAGGAACTCAACAGCCCAGCAGAAGTGAGAGACAGGGCTGAGGAAGTTTAAATAAGGAAGAATACATGGGGAGGTCAGAGGGGACTTCGTATATGAAATAAGTCCCCAGGGGATGCACACTTTCCGAATCAGCAAAAGAGAAGCCACTGGAAAAGACACAGGGTCCTGAAGAGACAATGGTACATCCAGGGCACGGGAAAATGAGTTCAGTGGGAATGGAAAGGAGAGAAATGACAGAGGGACAAGAAGACAAGATGAGTAACAGGTAGGGCAGGGTCAAATGGGAAGGGCTTTACAAATCAAACTAAGTAGGAAGAAGGAGCCTGAGAATCTGAAATGAAAACATTAGATTTAGCCTTTAGGAAGATAACTTGGGCAATAATATGGACAAGATGGGAGCAGAAGAAGATTTATTGTGGAGTGACAGAAGCCCCTTTGATAAGGGTCTGAACCAGGAGTTACGAACATCAAATTTCTAGAAGCAAAGTCAGCAAAAGAGAATGATAGTCTCTGTAACCTTGGAAGCATGCAGGCTTTGCCTGAAAGGATTCACAAACAAAAATTTAAGTCATTGGGTTGTTTCAAACAAAATGTCCAGTTTTTTTACTTCAGATAAAGCAATACAAGAGGTGAAGAGCCACAAAGCAAACAATACCCTCGAAAGAGTTTAGCAACCAGGGGTTTAGCATATTTAGAGGATGTGAACATAAAAAGAACAGGAAGATCTGATGAATATAACAGAGTTCAAACATAAAAACATATAGAAATACACACAGATAGGCCAGGCATGGTGGCGCACGCCTGTAATCCCAGCACTTGGGAGGCTGAGGCAGGAGGATCGTCATGAGTTCGAGGCCAATCTGGGCTACACAGTGAGTTCAAGGCCAGCCTGAACTGCACAGTGAGACCCTGTCTCAAAACAAACCAACAAAAAACACACACACACACACACACAAATAGCAGATAAGACAGTAGGTGAAATAATGGGTTACCTACATGTTGATTTTTAAGATGTCATGCAGGTTTGTCAAGTTGGAGAAAGTTTGTGAAGACTGGTGCAGTTGGCAATAAGGATCTGAAGTTTAGGAAAGATTGCTGGGCTAGTAAAACACAGTACGGGTAGCTGAATGTGGGGGCACATTTGCGATTCCTGGAGGGAAGGGCAAAAGCCTTGAGCATCGCAACATTTACGGGACAGTCCAAGAAGAATGTGAAAAAAGAATGGAAGGACACTCTGGAAACTCAGGAGAGGAGAAATGAAGAGGACCACTGAGGAAAAAATGGTTCCATGGTGCTAAGTGATAGGCAAGATTCATTAAGATGGAGGCTGAAATCGGGACATTGGGTTTGATAACTAGGAGTTTATAGGTGATCTTCAGGAAAGCATGAGTATGATGCTCATGGTAGGAACCAAAATGACGAAGGCTGATGAAAGTTTGTTATAGGCTCCTCCTCTCCCTACCCTTACTGAGAACTTTCTATGTGTCAAGTGCCATGGATACAATTCTAAAAAAACAAACCCCAGTTTTCAATATCCCTACCCTATGGCTAGAGTAAAGGCCAGATTCTCCTGGGTACTCATCCAGCCTTGGCAAGTGAGCAGCAGCTTGGGGGAAGAAGTGACTTCTATGCTGAAACCAGCTGGCCAGGTGAGCTGGGAGGGGTGCTTCAGAGAAGGCTTGCAGGTGCAAAGTCTGAGAGGAAAGTGAACACAGACCATCTGAGGTAACTAAGGAGAAGCTAACTCTGCAGGAGGTGACTACCTAGGGACAGGAGAATCTGCCTCTTCAGCTGAAGTTAAAACACTTAGAGCTGAAATGGAGTGGGGAGACAGGGCAGGGGCCTGCCAGAATCAGAGATGCGGGAGGTCCTTCACAGTTGCTCAGAACGGGAGACGGGCACGACTCACTGGTCAGGTTGTGCTCCCACAATTTAGTATTCACAGTTGGCTAGGAAGGTGAGCAAAAGTGTGCACCTCTCTTCTGTTCACAACGGTTTAGCGGAACCAAGCTGTTTCTCAGAAGACAGAAAAAGTACAGGAATAAAACAAGAGCAAAAGATGGATAAAGCTATAGCCCTAATATGTTTAGCTTCTCTAACGTTTACACAATCAATGGTCTAAGTCTAAAGCCACATTCAAATCCCAAACAAAACGAAAGGAAACTTTTCCTCTTAAAGACCCTTTCAAAGAGTTGAAGGGCTGGCTTTAAGGTATCCAAAATGACAAGGCACTAACCCACTTCATAGAACTATGTATTTCCCCTGTTTCTACCCCCAGGTTACTCTAAAGAACCAAGAAAACTGTCTGGGGTTACCTGATTTTGCCTGTTTCAAAACATTGCCACAGTAGACAGCAAGCTGCCGCCAGCTCCTGCGTCTGAGATCGCTGGAGCCATGTTCAGATGAGATCATCTCAGGAACCAACAGCAGCAGCTTTCAGGCAGAGTGAATGGTGCCGCCTGGGGACGTATCTTTGGTAAGCAAGATTGCAACAGGGCAGGGCTGGTTACCCAGTGCAGTGCTGACTCATGCTAGGCTAAACTCCTATTTCCCAAACAACTCAGCCTGAGCCAATCGCCACCAACTGCAACCTAGAAAAAGAAGAGGCACTCTGCTGATTGTTTTAAATCAAGAGCTGATTACTGGGGACAGGCAAACCTCACTCGCCTGCTGCTGGTAACTCGGCAGCCTCTGGAACCCTTACCAGGAAAGCTCCAGTGGCCAGTTTCTGAAATTTCATCTGGGGTTCGGGACAGCAAGATTGCTGTAGGTAGCAGGCTCACAGCTCTGAAGATTTCCCCAGGAAGGTGATACAAAAGTCACTTTGCATCTCAGGAACTAGCACAGTCATCCAGCTGGGCAAATCATCAAGGTGACTTGTCAGCTCTAACCAAGCTCACAGCTTTTTCCCCCACTAGGCCTCCTCTGACCTATCTATTTCCTTAGACAACTTAGACTTCTCTCATTAAGACAGAAGCACAGCAAGATTTATTTTTTAAAATCAGCTGCCACATTCTCCATGCTAACGCTAAATCATCCACCATCATACCTGCTGGATGAACAAAGAATACAGGAGGCTGTGAAAATTGCTTTAATACTTGCTCTTAAAAGAAAAAAATCCCTAAATGCATGTCAATTCTCATTTATTAGCTTGCTTATTAAAAAATCAATTCTAGAATGAGTGGCTCATCAACAGCTATTCATTATTATTGAATTTGCCCTGACAGGCAAAATTGGCATTGGTGTTATACAAAGAAAACAAAAGATCAAGCCTTTTCTGTGTTTTAATCTGACGAGAGAAATTGAAGTTCATATCAGATCTCTCTGTTCACAGTATGTGAGGGCTCCCCATGGCCATCAGGTATTTCTTAGCCAGGGCATTCAGGTCTGCCACACCTAGCCTCCTCCATCTTTCCAAGTAGCATGAACTCTGGATGTAGCTGCCAACCCAGAAACTCATTCAATAAATGTTAGCTTAATTAAAATGTACATGCAGACAGAATTGGAGGGTTTTGTTTTTTGTTTTTTTTTTTTACTATACTATTCAAGGGGCTAGTTTAAAAAAAAAAAAAAAAACGGTCCTGGGGCCAGTGAGATGGCTCAGTGGCGTAAGCACCTGCCTGGCAAGCGCGAGGGCCGAGTTCAACTCCCGGTACCCACATACAAAAAAAGGGCCGGTGATATCGCTCAGCAGCACGGGCGCCTGCTGGTGCACAAGGTCCTGAGGTCGACCCCCGGTACCCACATGAAAAAAAAAAAAAAAAAAGTCCTTTACCCTAATCATAATTCCCCTTAACTACATTATTCCACTAGGATAGCCATTCTCATTCTGGGCCTTTATAAGGCAGTATAAAATGATCCCTGTTTTTCTCCCCTTCAGTGTTTTCTATTCAGAAAATGGCTGTATAAAGAAAGTTTCCCTGCAAGGTGTGTTAATCCATCCTTTTCAAATGATAAAAGCATCTATATAGCAGCTGGCAACCATTATCTCACAGACCAAACCTTAAAAATTTCTGTAGTTGATAAGTCACAGACATTTTAATATGAAACAACTCTCAAGGTATAAATAAGGAACCTCCTTTAGAGGGGGAAAAAAGTGTTATTAAAAATGCTTTGGGCTCAATCTACTTTAGTCAACTTTAAGGGAGAGAAAATCCAGACAGTACAGTGTCTAAAAAATAAATGAGTTACATGCAGAGCAGCTGAGGACTAGAAGCATTGGAACTCCATATACTTGCTAAGACAGACACCATTCAGAAGGTTAGGAGACCTATATTGAAGCTTGTCATTTCCCTCTCTGGGATTCTGATAGTTTTAAACAGTTTCCCCAATATACAGCTATACTCCATCCTAGTTCCTTCTTTTAGACTGACAAATTTAAAAATATCCATTTAGAGCTTGTAAAAGATGCCAGTTTGAGCCAGGCACAGTAGATCATGCCAGTAATCCCAGGACTTTTTTTTTTTTTTTTTTTTTTTTTGAGACAAGGTCTCAAGGACTTCAGCCTGCCCTTGAACTCACTATGTAGCCCAGGCTGGCCTTAAACTTGTATCGGATTGCCTCAACCTCTCCACCATGCAGGGCCAACAGAAGGATCTTGGGCTGAAGACCCACCTGGGCTGCATAGCCCAGAGAAGCCCTGTCTCAAAAAAAAAAAAGAGAGATGCTAAATTTGAACTAATGGCTTCTGGTACTTGAAGTTTTATGAGGTAACATGAAAATTTTAATAATATGAGGTTATGTGTGAAGTAAGAAAAACAACTGGGTGGTTTTGTGATTAAAGTCTTTCAATACTTTTGTTTTTTGCTTTTGGTACCGGGAATCGAACTCAGGACCTCGCATTTGCCAAGCAGGCTCAATACATTATTTTTAAATTCAAGTAATTTACTACCCAAAGCTATTTATAGGTTTATTTTGTATAAGTAGTCACAACAAATATTTAATGTATGTGTATATATATATACTGGTATGTATGTACAAATATAAAAATCAAATTTGCACACATCCACATTCATCGTTCTTCTTGAAGAGAAATATGTGAAACTCTATAGTCTGCATTTAGGGGTTTTATTTTTCCCCCTGCAAGAGATCTTAAACAAGAAGTATCAAAAGAGAAATAAAAATATTCATTTCTTAGTATCCTGTAGTCTTCCAAATCCATAAAAAACTAACAAATACATACAAAAAGAACTGGGAGGATAACACAACCAGGGAGGGAACCATGATAGAGCTAGGCTCAAGGAGCCGTTCTTAGCTTCATCTGTCCATGAATTTTTAACAATCACATATTCAAATATTACTTGGTAAGTTAAAATTCAGTTAAAGTTTCAATTTTTTTTATTATTAAATAACTAATCTTTTCTCTTTAACATTCTTTCCTTTCAAACTTCTCATTTATTTATCTACTTCTCTACTCCCAGCAGCCTAAATGATAATTGAGCATTTCAAAGATCTTCCTGTTTTGGGGGTTTTGGTATTTTCATTTTGGGTTTTAGTTTCGGCTTTTTTTTTTTTTTTGTGGGTACTGGGGGGTCGACCTCAGGACCTCGCACGCCAGCAGGCGCCCGTGCCGCTGAGCGATATCACCGGCCCTTTTTTCGTATGTGGGTTCCGGGAGTCGAACTCGGGCCCTCGCGCTTGCCAGGCAGGCGCGTACGCTGCTGAGCCATCTCACCGGCCCTAGTTTCAGCTTTTTTGATACAGGGTCTCCTCACTGTGTAGCCCAGGCTAGACTCAACCTTGTGGTCTTCCTGCTTCAGCCTCCTGAGTAGCTGGGATTATAGGTGTATGCCACCACTCCCAGCTTGGATTGTGTTTTTTTTTTTCTTTTCTTTTTTTGTGGTTACCGGGGGTCGACCTCAGGACCTTGCACGCCAGCAGGCGCCCGTGCCGCTGAGCGATATCACCGGCCCTTTTTTTGTATGTGGGTCCCGGGAGTCGAACTCGGGCCCTCACGCTTGCCAGGCAGGCGCTTACGCCGCTGAGCCATCTTACTGGACCATTGGATTGTGTTTTGAGAGACAGGTCACAGCTATTTTCCCTCGGCTCTACTCAGAAAAAAATGAAAAGATATTTTTTCAAAGACCACCAAGCTAACCAAAGTCACACTGAGCAGGTCCTAGACATCAGTTCCCTCATTCACAAGAACCACAAAGACTTTAACTATCAAACTGCTATTTTGTTGGTTGGGCCATTATTTTCTTCAAGCCTCCATAGACAATTATCCTAACTACTATTAAGGATTTTAGCTGTCACAGTCAATCTTGTTACACTGAGACATTTTCACACCTGAGATGCAGTAAAAGGGGCTTAATGGAATTTTTATGGCTGTGAAAATTAAAGTTCTCTTGACTCAACAGAATAGTTAAGTGAAACAAAGGAGAAAACCTCCCCCAAAGGTACAGATTGAAAGTTGAGGCTTCTGACATCCTGATGAGGCAGGTTTTTTTGTTGTTGCTGTTGCCCAGAAATTCAAACCATGGGATGCAATATAGCTCATATGTCTTGAGAGCGCCCAAATGTCAACTTATCACCACAGCATCAACCAGCGCAGGCTCACTGGGACGTCTGGGAGCACAAACCTGCCATATAAAATGGCCTCTCCTGGGAGACCAAGGCTGTCGCCATGGTGGAGATCATTCCATCTTGGGGCCGGGAGGACCAGGCAGTCCTTTTAATCTTTAACGAGCCCTCTTCATGTTCAGACATAGGAACTGGCACTGCTGAGTTCAAGCTGCTTCACAGCATTCAGCTGCAAAACGACGCCAGCGCGACACAAGGGCCAACCAACCCCGTCTGTCCCCGCTGGTACGGTTACCAGAGTCTGTTCTATAAAGTAATTGTGGGCACTTTATTATCCACCGCAGTGTAATTCTTCATAGCTCAGGAAAGGTATCCAATATCCAGAGTCTAGCAACTGCCTACCTCAGGCACAATGAAATACTAGATTTTTCTATGTTAGTAATTGAAAAAGTAGCAAGCGTGCAGGAAAAGCAGGAATGCAAAGCTGTCAGGACACAGTCTGAGGGCCTGACGACAAGACTGGGAAAAGGGAGTCAGCAATGTGATCAAATTGCTGTCTTGGGCAGCTCATTTCAGAAACCTGGCAACGGAAATCTCAGAACCATTTGATGGGTGTAATTTTCTACACAAGGCTATTTCTTAGTTTTCTTCCTGAGCTGTTAATACAGAAAAAAGGCAGGGAAAAGGTCCCTGTCATCAAACTCCATCACCTACATAACTCTAATAGCTCCATAACAAAGTGACTAATAGGCCCATGTCCTGTCACTTACCTATCCCAGGAACCTTCCTGAGAACAGAGTCTGAGTCTAATTCAACCTTGGAGATTTCTGGAATTCATAACTCTTTTTATGATTTACCTCTGGATTCTTCTCCCTGAATACACACACACATTCGCATGCTCTCTCCCCCTCACACACCCTGACTCCACAAGTCAAACGTCCTAAACTTTCACCCTGGTTTCTACTAAAAATGCCACAGGATTAAGTTACCTTTGTTCACATCCCCAAGTCTAGGAGGGCCTTTGTCAACATGTGTTTTATCTTGAAGGGTGATTTCTAGCCAAGGAGATAAGATTACCCGTTCAACTACAGTTAATCGTCAAACTGGCTTCTGTAGGCTATGGAAATAAAAGGATGAGACTACACAGCTTGAATGTCCCATCATAGTAATCAAAGTAACGGAAGAGGGAGAGAAGACAGGCGAGATTTCAAAGTAAAGACTGAACTGTGCATTTTGGTAGCACTTAAGAAAACACTCCACCCGACTAAGCAGCTGATGAGTAGACAAATACCCAAAGGGCTGTACATTCTCTAAAGACCACTGTGCTCATAGATCTCACTTACCCAAGGCTCTGCAAGAGTTCACATCATAAAATTAGACCTGCATTATTTATAATAAAGTGGACAGACACATCCTAACATCCAGAATTTTACTGATCTACTTGCAAGTAATGGGTCAACCATATTCAACCCAAGTCTACATAGCAAGGAATAAAACATATTTTCTTTCATTTATTGAGATAGGGTCTCACTACATAGTTCAGGCTGGCCTTGAACTCACTATGTAACCCCGGCTAACCTGGAACTTGCAGTGATCCTCCTGCCTCAGCCTCCCGACTGCTAGGATTATACCACACCTGGCTTCTCATTTCTTTAACAACAGAACAAACAAGGCTTAGAGGAAAGAACCTAAAGCTCTGTCCCAGGAATTAAGAGTTTTTAAAAAATTCCCATGAAAAAAAATTCCCATAGAATATTTATTACCCATTTGAAATAAGGCACTGTGAAGATCAAGTTGGGAGCATATATTTAGCTATATAGGATAGACACAACAATTACACATATATTTTGTGTTATTTCAGCTTTCTGTTTTGTTTTTGAGACAGGGTCTTTCTATGTAGTCCAGCCTGGCCTTGAACCTACAATCCTTCTGTCTCAGCCTCCCAAGGAGCTGGGATTATTGGTATAATAATTGGTGCCACTGTACCTGGCTAACTCTACTATTTCTGTACCTTTCTATGAATCTATAATTATCTCACAACAAGATTTTTTTAAACCACAATTATTCAGTCAACTGTCCAGCAACTATGGAGAACTAAGAAAGGTGAAAAATTTATAAAGCATGGCATGTTTCTTTCTGTTTTCTCTAGGGCAGAGATGGAGAGAAGAGGTGGTTTTTTAAGCACGGACAAGCTACTGGCCCAACTACCTGAAATACATTCAGTTATTGCTTGTTCCCTATCCCTCCCAATCTTTTTTCGGCTCCCCCAAAGCCATGAGCAGTGGGCCAGAAGGCAGCAGAAATAACCAATGCAGAATGAACTCTCACTGAAATTTCAGCTTAGCAGGCAGTCAGAAGAGCTCGGCTTAATATTAAAAACACCTGAAAACCACAGCAGTTAGACAAGTACATCCTGAGAGATGTGGTTAGCGCCTCATATGTGACAGGATTCTTACTGCAAGTAGTTTTACTTCTAAAAGTATCAGTAGTAGTTAGTCTCCAACACATGATGGAAAGATTAGTGGAAAAAATTATAACAATGACGCTTCTGATTCTCCCAGCAGAATATCTGCCTCAAGCCCAGATAACCAAGTTTTATTTTCTATGCTGATCAACAGCTTCTTGCTAAAAATGGTGTAACTATTTATTTTACTGTCACAAATGAGGCCCTCAGAGGTACCAATACCTACATTTTTTATATAGGAATCAATATGTTGGGAAGGCCTATTGACAAACTTTGTTGAGAAGACACACCAAAAAACAAACAAACTGAAAAATGAAATGCCACCAATGAATTCTTCTCTAACAGAATGCTGTAGATATTCAGCCAAATATGCTTTCAAGGTTGCTGGCTTATATATCAAATACATTTACATTCTTTCAACCTAGAAATAAACTATAAAACAATTCTAACTGAACTACAAGTATGAACAGGGATTGCTAATACCATTTTTAAATCCTATTCTACGTGGGAGGCCATGATAGTTTTAAGCCCACATTAAATTAAAGGATCCTATTGATATTTGACCTCCAAATGATAAAAGGGAAATATATAACTTTCAACCTGCTAGATGTCCAATACGCTGAGTTCGTGTTCCCCAAAAGTGAAGAACGAGTTCTGAGGAACAACGGAGGTTAAGAGTAGGAAATCTTATTGAGGGAGAAATAATTCCTGCCTGAGAGAGACAGGAAGGGACCAGAAAGTGGGTTGCCCACGGACCCCACTTTCCAGAGGAAGTTTTATAGAGCACAACCATGAGGTGGGTACAATGTGGGACAAAACTATGATCAATCAGTAAGTTCATAAGTATAGCCACTTAGGTAATGTTGGTCCAATGGGAAACCAAGTCATGCAGCAAGTGTACATGGAAAGAACAAGGACCTCTTTTGGAAGAGATGAGTCAGGAGGTCCTAGTCACCCGCTTGGGTGACTGGTGTCTATCTAGGTTTTATTGGACCAGGTGATACTAATTACAATATATTGCTTATCCCTTGGGGAGGCATGGAGGCCTGGCCTTCAATGGATAAATCTCCAGCCACAGTTGTAATGTATTCTCATCCTTTGCACTGACTCCCTCAATGGCCTAGCCCCATCTGACTGCCTAACTTAGCTGTCTATAATAGTATTTGTAAAGATCTACTCCAAAAAGTAGTGGTAGTAGATGAGCTGACAGTGGAAGGCAGCTGTAGCCTTGTGATTGGGAGCTCAAGCTTCACAGCAGGAGTTCTGGATTGAACACTGTGTGGCTCTAGGCCTGGTCTTTAACTTCTCTGTGCAGTGCTTTTGCATCTGTGAAACACAAATAATAATACCTACTCACCTCATAGGATTTTTGGAAGGATTAAATGAATTCATGGAGTAAAATCTCTGGCACAGGGAAAGCATGTAAGATTGGTACATTTAACAAAAAAAAAAAAAAAAAAAAAAAAAAAAGATTAAAAGCTGGGCATGGTGGTGCATGCCTGTAATCCCAGCACTCGGGAGGCTGAGGCAGGAGAACTGCCGATAGTTCGAGGCAAGCCTGGGCTACATAGTTCAAGGCCAGCCTGAACTACGTATCGAGACCCTGTCTCAAAAAACAACACAAAACAAAAAAAGATTGGTACATTTTTGTGTGTGGCGCTAGGATCAACCCAGGGCCTTATACTGCTATACACACACTCTACCACTGAGCTCCATCTCTAGCCCAACATGTTGGTACTTTCTATACAGGTAAATATGGCATGAAGAGAAGTAGCACATGGCAAAACAAATGTCAGTCTTCTGGTCGGTCTTATACAAAAGTCTTACTTTTAGACAAGAATAAGCCTTCTTCTAATTCCTACTGAAAAATGCATGCAATTTCATTCAGAAGAAAGTATCATCTTACACAATGGAATGAGTGAAATAAATCCTGCTAAGCATACCCAAAGCATCCCAAGTTCATACAGCCAACATATGATTTCAATAGGAAAGGAGACTGTTTGCAAAGATGGTTTTATAACATCTGTCACCAAATGAATGTTCAAAGTGAAAATTCAAGATTCACATGGCAAGCAGACTTTCAAAAACATCTGCACCCTCACTAGTGCCTTCCTTCCTAATCAAGGTTGTAATAACCAAAGCCCTCTGTAGACTGGTACACGGCCTAACAATATGTTATCCTACCGACTAGTCATTAAGTAGGAAAGAAAGGCCCAAGGGTCAACAACAGAACCATAAACCACCACTCCTTAGTTTGGAGGGGTCTCTTCTGGAGATGAGGGAAGAAAAACACTTGATTTGAATGAACTGGACACAGGCAACACCTTTCTCCCTTTCTAGTTTCCTCATCTATTCAAGGAACAACCACAGACATTTTTGGAATCAGAAACATAAATTGTTTCCAAAAGTGTTAAGCAATGATTGTCCAAAGGCCCCAGATAGCCAGGAGTTTAGACAGCTGTGTCAGGAGCCACAGAAGCTGCATTTTCTAACAAGCATTGCTTCGGAACAATTAAACATTCTCCAGTGCAAAGTCCAGACACAGGAAGCAGTGTTCCCTCCAAACATCCAAACAGCTTCATTATTGTTTAACTACCAAAACAACGCTCCAATAATCTATCAAGCTTGACACTGCATCCAACCAAGCAATCAAACCAGGACAAAAAGCACGCACGAAGAGATTTTTTTCCCAGCTCCAAATCAACATGAATTTTGACATTATCACAATACAATTAATAATGTGTCTTCCTAGACTTATGAAGACTTCTGAAAGGCAAACAGAAACTGAAGAGCATCAAAGAAACTATAAACCCCAAAATTTTATTTTTTGTCTCCCATCTTTTTTGTTGTTTTCTTTTTTTTGGCTTGAGACAGGGTCTTGCTTTGTAGTACAGCCTGGCTGGCCTAGAACTCTCAGTGATCCTCCTACCTCAGCCTTCCAAGTGCTGGGATTACAGGCGTGTGCCATCACACCCGGCTCTGTCTCTGATCTTTATGCATTTTTGTTAACTGTAAATTACAGCCAAGAAGTTGTAAACTCCTTTTTTAATGTTTACTCAAAAGAGGTGAATATGCCTAATACAGACACCAAATACAATCAATTAACTCTTAAATATACTGAAGGTCGTGTCCCTCATCTAATCCCCAAGAAGTACAGATACTCCTCATTTAACAAACAAGTTCCATTCCTGCAACCAGGTCGTTAACCGAATTGGTCCCTAAATGAGGAATTGTATATAGTATGTACATTACATACTATAACAAAGAAATGGTCAAAGGAATCTCCAACTGGATACCTTTGCTTTTCATTTGCATAATTCTTACATGCAGTACTTTAATGTATAAAACATACAACTACAGTACTGTACTGTACAGTACAACCAGCAAAAATTACAGTCCCGTATAAAAAGGTATACTGTACAAAAAAAAAAAAAAAAAAAAGACACTGAGTCTCTATCAACAAGATGTATAGAACTGTAAAAGACTGGTCATAAGTCCGAGCAGTAGGTCATAAGTCTCCACAGCACACCTCAGTCTTAAATCCAAACAGTTGTTAAATGAGTATAGGTCGTTAAATGAGGAATATCCATACTAAAATGTGGTTCTCACTTAGGATATCCCTAGGTGATGCAACTTCTCTCCCCAGGTAGGAACGGGAGTTCTCAGTTGGTTATTTCAGCTACAGGTGGCATGAGAAAGAAAATGATAAGACTTGTGTCAAGTTCCTAAGATGTCCTCAGAACCACGTAGAAAGATGCTATTCGAACTGTATGTGTAGGACACTGGAAAAAGATGTCAAGATGAACAGAAAGTCAGGGTAGGGGTGCAGCTCAGTGGTAGAGTGCTTGCCTAGCATGCACCAGGTTGGGGGTGGGCAAAAAATCATCGTAAGTAATTAGAAACTTTTATAGCATTTTGACATTGCTGTGACATCCAAGTGCATGATTTTCCCAGTTTTTCATTTTCCTTGTACTTTACAAAAAAACTGGTTGGCAACAGACCAGGGTGATAATCCTTTACAAAGCTGGTCTTTCCCCACCATTTAAGAAACCCTAATTTTTCAAGCTACCAAGTGCCAATTCAGTCATTGATCAGAAGGAACAAAGCATTCTTGCTGTTGCCATCCTATAGCTTCTGATTTAAAGGCAACTAGAGGAACCAGTAAGGAGGCACAATGGTATAGACTCAGGGAAAGAGCACCAATCAGGAGGCAGCAGACCTCACTTCAGGTCTGCAAGAGCCAATGAACTAGCTGGAGACCTAGGGAGTCTCTATTCCTCTGTGACTTCACTTCCTCTTCTACAAAATGAAAGTCACCAGCTAACATCAGCATTTCTCAACAACTTTTTATGGTATGTGTGGTTTTCTTTTCACAGAAATACTTTCTCCAAGACTTCATCTCTACAGATAAACTACATCAGAATGCCCCCACTTCATCCCCAAGCTCTTTGATTCTATAGGCCTGGGCTTGAAACCTGATATCTGCATTTTTGACAACCAACCAAAAGAGTCTGATGCATACTAAAATTTGAGATCTACTGCAGTAACATACAACCTTACTAAACTGTAGGAATTAAAAAGGGCTTTTCGGGTGTGGTAGCACATGCTTATAATCCTGGGCAGCTAAAGCAGGAAGACTGCCAGTTCAAGGCCAGATTGGACTATACAGCAAGACCCTGTCTGTCTGTCTGTCTCTCTCTCTCTCTCTCATAGTCACAATTTGTGTGTAATCCCCAGTGAAGAAATTTTTAAAAATTTTAAATCAGTACATTAAAACTTACAGAAAGTAACTTTTAACATGCTTTTATAATATACAACAGCAAATCTCAACTTTTCCTCATTTTAAACAGTGATGTTCAGTTTGGAAGACCAAATGATATTAAAATTAAATAAACATATAGCTACATCCTATGGCATCAAAAGCCACTTTCTTTTTTTGTGGGGGGGGTTGAGATAGGGTCTCACTATGTAGTCCAGGCTGGCCTTGAACTCACTATGTAGCCCTGGCTGGCCTCGAACTCACAGCAATCCTCCTGCCTCAGCCTCCTGAGTGCTGGGATTACAGGCGTGCACCACGCTTGGCCTAAAATAAAAGCCACTTTCTTAACATGATATTTAGAACTCTTGAATTCTGTATCAATCCCTCCTAAACAAAACTAGAGAGGCTTTCTTCTGTTTTTGTGGTGCTAGGGGTCAAACCCAAGGCCTTGCACATAGGCAAATGCTCTGCCACTGAGCTATACCTTCAGCCCAAGGCTTGCTTTTTTTTTTTTTTTTTCCTTTGGCAGTACTGGGGACTGAGCCCAAGGCCTCTGTACCCCAGACCTTGTTTTAAATTTTGAGATAGAAAATTTAATTAATTTTGAGACAGGATCCTGCTAAGTTGCCCAGGCTAGGTTTGAACTTGCTATTCTGTCTTGGCCTCCCTCAGAGCTATGATTACAGGCATGTACCACCATGCTCTGCTCCAATTTGATATTACTGTCAACATATTTTCATTTTTAACATTGGTTTTAGTAGTACAAGAGACATGTTGGTGTGCTGTAATATCAAGTACGGTAAATTCGATCTAGGAATCTGATGAAGACCATGTGGAGAAGAAACTGCAGAACTATCATTTTTATGTCCTTCATTACTCTATAGGTTCCCAGTCACTATTTCTAAGACTGCTGGTCTACAGCTGTGTCAACAGCCCAGAAAGTTGGGAAACACTGAACTAGAATAGGGGTGATGATTCAGAGTAACCTAGAATGCTCTGTTAATATGGCCCTATGGTGGACCAGGAAGGTAGAGGGCCCTGTCAAGCTTTCTGGGAATACTGACATCCCTCTTTCCACCCACTCAGTAAACACTACCTAAGGTATTCTTCAGCTCTGATATAGAATGATTATGCAAACCTTCTATCAGTATTTGATAAAACAATCAAAAATGGTACCTGAAACTAGGACTTGCTCCAAAATAAGAAAACAAATGTAAACAAACTTGAAAACCTGAATAACTGAGAACTTTCCACTGTTAACAGGCAAGTCCTAGTCTCCAAAATTGTCCCTTCCCACCCCTCTTGCATATCATTTTAGCCTGTTTCTCTACATCCCCAGATAAAAATCCAAATTGCCCAAATAATGGCTGCTTATCTACAAGAACAATTCCTCTCCTGAGAACCAACCTTAACTAAGTATTCCTCAGAGTAGCTGAACTTCAGCTGACCCACCCCAGCTATAGCCCTAGTAAACACTTGGCCCTCTTTGCACAAAGTAGAACACTCCTTTGTCCAGCATTCTCAAATAAAGCTTATGCCCTGGTTAATCTTCTTCCTCACCACGTAAAATAAGAATTTAGCATGGTTAAGAGGGCATGTAATCCAACCTAACTGCAACTAGCTATGCACCTACCAACTTAAAACCTAAGAGAAGGTTGAGAGCTTGGTAATTTCTAAACCCAGTATCTCAATCATTATGAACGTAAAAAAGCATGGGACAATTTAGAGAAAAATCTGAAGTGGGGAGCCAGGTATGGTGATGCATGCCTGTATTGCCACTACTCAGGAGGCTGAGGCAGGAGGATCACTGCAAATTTGAGACCAGCCTCAAAAAGAAAAAAAAAAAAAGTGAGGTGAGGACACATGCTTTCATATATATATTTTAGGGTAGAATATATTGACACATGTGTCTCTAGGTCTGTGTACGTGTGATCAGTACCACAACTGGATTTTCCAAAGCAAATGAAGAGTAGGTAAGTCAAGAAGAGGGTGGGGTTACAGTGGATGCTCCATTTACTTAAGAAAAGCTTTTCTGGGCTGGTGAGATGACTCAGCGGCTTAAGCGCCTGCCCGGCAAGCGCCAGGGCCCGAGTTTGACTCCCGGAACCCACATACAAAAAAGGGGCTGGTGATATTGCTCAGCGGCACGGGCGCCTGCTGGCGCGCAAGGTCCTGAGGTCGACCCCCCGGTACCCACAAAAAAATAAATAAATAAATAAATAAAAGCTTTTTTTTTCCAGGCTGTCCTCAACCTCAAAGCAATTTTCCTGCCTCAGCCTCCTGAGTGCTTCGATTACAGGCATGTACCCATTCCTTTCAAATCTTTTAACATAATCCAGTAGTTGCAAATAAACAGTGGTCCTAATTACTAGTGAAATGCATTTAACCTCTCAGACTCCAGAAGAACCTCCAGTTGGCCTAATTTTTGGTAAATTTCAGGATGACTATGTAGCATTTCTTTAAAGAGGACTGAAACAGTTAAAATGGTTCATATTTATTGCAAGTAGTTCAAATGGGGGTGGGCTTTCCCTACTCTTACTACAGACTAGCTTGGCGGTAAAACGGGTTGTCCAGGGAGCCCAGATCACTCTACATCTCAAACAATAAAACCATGTTTGGCAATTCTAGAAAAGCCATGTGAATGTTAAAACTAGGAAATGAAGGCTTAACCAACCTGTAGCTTCAGAGAAGGGTAGCTTTAAAAAGTCAAGTACAGTAACATCAGCTCAACATAATAAAAAATTCAAATGTGCTCCAATTCAGCACAAGAATAGCAGCGGAAAAAGGCTGCTGAGAGAACAGGAAGGTTTTGTTGATTTTGCATACCAGGGGATTGAACCCAAGGGCACTCTACTACTGAGCTACACTCCCAGCTCTTTCCACTTTTTGGTTTTATTGGGTTTTTTGTTTTGTTTTGTTTTGTTTTGTTTTTTGTGGGTACCGGGGGGTCGACCTCAGGACCTCGCACGCCAGCAGGCGCCCGTGCCGCTGAGCGATATCACCGGCCCCTTTTTCGTATGTGGGTTCCGGGAGTTGAACTCGGGCCCTCGCGCTTGCCGGGCAGGCGCTTAAGCTGGTGAGCCATCTCACCGGCCCTTGTTTTGTTTTTTGACTAGGAATCGAACTCACAACCTCGCACTTGCCAGGCAGGCACTGTGCCACTGAGCTATATCCCTGGCCCTCTTTTTACTCTTTGAGATAGGATCATGCTAAATTGCCCAGGCTGGCCTCAAACTTTTGATCCTGTTGCCTCAGTCTCCCAGAGTGCTGGGATTACAGGCAGGTACCACCAAGTCCAGCCCTTGCTGTAGTTTTTAGAAGACAGTGAACAAATGACTAGAGACCAAGGTCACTTTTCATTAAAAAAAAAAAAAAAAAAAAGGAAAGAAAGAAAAAATTGGCAGCCTAAACAGAGATAAAAACCTGAGTAGGTCACAGCCACGAAATCAGCAGCCTGCTGAGAATCTCTCCAAGAATCCTGTATGAAATTAAATAGGGATTACCGTAATTAAATGTAACATCTCCTTGAGAACTAGTTCGGTTGCTGAAGACTCAAATCATTTCTGTGAAACACATAGAGAAATTATGAAAGGATTTACCAGGCATCACAGCCCTTCTACTTTCACATCAGGTCTGCGAATGCTATGATCTAAAAAGAACAGACCAACCGTTTGAGGAGGGAATTAAATAATATTGTTTATCAGAGAAAACCACTCCATTCTCGACTCTGCAAAAGTTCACATGCTCGTGTAACTGTAATATACTTAAGAGTTTCCAAAAATTACATGCATTTCCTCAAAAGAGATGTAGGAAAAAATATAATCATGGGGTAAAAGGCCAAACATCGTGTCTTCTGAATGCTTAAGTAGCCAATTATGGGTCTTAATACATTAATTCTATAGAGAGAAAGACTATTACAGGAAAGTTGAATAAGACATCTTAAAAAATGTACCCTGGAGCCTAAGTCCATTCAAATGACAGTAAAATCACCCCTCAAAAGAAGAGTTTTATGTAACATCTAGTATTTTAATATTCCAGCTGCCAACAGGAACATATAAAGGAGCAGAAATTAAACTAATTATGTCAGCAGTGCAATGAACAAAACTTTAATTGTATTACACACTAGACATTTACCGAACAATACAAAGGCCCTTAAGGGTAGAAACTTCTTTAGAATATAAATGATTCCCAATCAATATGACAGAAATTAGTCTGTTTAGGCAGTAAACAGATTCATAGTCTAGATGCCAAAATTCAACTAACATTATAAACCAATATAAAAAATAAACATATAGTATAAGAAACTAATCTCTAAAATGGCTTTAAATCACTCCTTGATTTACATATGCTGTATCATTAATAGGTCCTTTAAGCCAGTATTGTACTAATCAGCTTCTTTAACATCCTGCCCACAAAAGAGCCTATTCATTTAGCTGGGAGACAGGTGTTAGCAACCAGCAACCTCTTTTAGCCTTGAGTTCCAGTGGCTCAGCCTGTGACTACCATGACATGATTAGCAAGTCTACAGGAAGGGCAGCTTAAAAGGAAAAGGAGAGATGGAAAGAAAAAAAAGACTAGAAGGGAAAAAAGAAGATAAGGAAACAAATGGATGTCAGGTATTACTTAATGGGGCCATCCTCAAAACCTTCTATCCTAATCTGAGCTACTGGGCTACCATCCAAATACCTACAGCGTTATTTACATAGCGTTATTAATTTATTCCTGCAGATAGTAACTCTGGGCACATGCCAACACTTCACTCATTCTAAAAAGATTTTTTTAAGTATTGCTAATTATCTCATGACTCATTCTTTCTACCCATATTCAGTGGTTTTTAACTTTAGTGCTAGCTCTTTTGTACACTTTTTTTTTTTTTTTTTTTTTTGTGGGTACCAGGGGGTCGACCTCAGGACCTCGTGCGCCAACAGGCACCCATGCCACTGAGCGATATCACCGGCCCCTTTTTCGTATGTGGGATCCGGGAGTCGAACTCGGGCCCTTGCGCTTGCAAGGCAGGCGCTTACGCTGCTGAGCCATCTCACCGGCCCTTTTGTACACTTTCTACAAGAGCTGACTGATATTCCTGGAAAGAGATATAAGGCAGGCCAGATTTAGAAAGATATCTTAAACTCACAGAATAAAAATCCTATTAAAAAAAAAAAAAACAGGAGGATAGTTACTGAGTTGCCTAAAATGTACAAAGAACATGTTTTCTCTTTTAATCTCAGCATTCGTATTATTACAGACAACTGTTAAGTTAGGTAAAATTACAGGCAGACAGGGCTAGGCCCTCGAGGAAGTCAGTGCAGAGGATGAGAATACATTACAACTGTGGCTGGAGGCGCATCCATTGCAGGCCAGGCCTCGTGCCTCACCAAGGGATAAGCAACATATTATCATTGGTATCACCTGGTCCAATAAAGTCTAGATAGACATCAGTCACCCAAGTGGGTGACTAGGACCTCCTGACTCATCTTTTCCAAAAAAGTTCCTTGTTTTTTCCATATACACTTGCTGGGTGATTTGGTTCCCCCATTGGATCAACATTACCTAAGCAGCTATACTTGTAATCTTATTGGTTGATCATAGTTTTGTCCCACGTTGTACCCACCTCGTGATTTTGCACCCACCTTATGATCTTGCACTATAATACTTCCTTTAAGAAGTGGGCTGGTTGGCAACCTACTCAGGCCCCGTCCTGTCTCCCAGGAGCTATCTCTCCCAGTAAAGTTTTTCTACTTTTAATCTCCACTGTTCCTTAGAATTCATTCTTCGATTTGGGGAACACAAACTCAGCAGATCTGACATCTAGCAGGTTGAGAGTTACAATATTTCCCTTATATCATTGAGAGGTCCTATATCATTATTTTTCCTCATTTAATCCACATAGCAATCCTAGAAAATACTTTCATCTTGCAGATAAAATAAAGCTTAAGCTGGGATGTACCTTACTGATAGAGTGCTTGCCTAGCATTTCACAAGACCCAGGGGTCAAGACCCCAGTAGCACACACGAAAAAAGGTTTACTTTGCTTAAAGTAGCCAGGAAGTGGAGAAGCCAGGATTCAAAATCAAAACCAGGTTAGCTGGGAGGCATGGTGCGTGAATGTAATCCCAATCTAGGTGGCTGAGGCAGGAGGATCAAAACATAGAAACAACTCAGATTGGGACAAGGAAAATTAGTCCTCAAGGCTGGTATTCTAACCTCTTTCAAAAACCATGCCTTATCTGGAGCAGTAACACATGTGTAATCCCAGCTAGTCTGGAGGCTGAAGTGGGAGAATCACAAACTGAAGCCCAAATTGGGCAATTTAGTGAAACCCTGTCTCAAAATTAAAAATTTTTTAAAAGGTCTGGGGATGTAGCTCAGTGCAAAAGCCCCCAGGTTTAATGCCCAGTACTGGAGGGCAGCGGTAGGCTCTTCCTCAAACCCAAGTTTAATCTCCTACTATATCTAGGCCTAATTCTGTTTCACCTCAGATGTTTCTGGGTTTCAGCAATTTTCTTCCCTCCACAAACTCAGCAAAGAACCTGTGACTAAATTTCATTGAGTATTTAGCACCTATTTTCAATAAGGGGTTCAGCTGTAAAAAATGAAACAACTGGCACATTGGCTTTATTTTAAAATCTTACATAAGAGAATTCCCAGGCATCTCTCCTATCCCAAACTGATCACAACTCAACTGACTACCTAGTCAGACCTCCAGCTGTTTCCACATTATCACTCATTTGTCCACTCACGAGCTAAAGAAAGCTACTTTCACCAAAAACCCTCCCTCATGACTCCTGATAGATAATACAGCAGAGGGGCCTTGTGGCAGAGCAATTTACATAAAAGTTATAAAAGCTCTTTGTTATCTATCCTGACTAGGAAATAGGCTATTCTAGCAAATCAAATATCCTGGATAGCATAACAATGCTATTAGAGGGACTACCAATTTATAAAGAATTTCACTGTGTACAATTCCAATTTTAAAATTAAAGAAAAAAAATTAAAGGGAAAAAAGTGCATCACAATACTCAAAATTCCACAGGGCTTGATGTGCAAGGAGACAAAAAAAAAAAAAAAAGAATATCAATGCGATAGAACAGCGGTCCCCAAACTCCAAATTTTGCTGCATATCCAAAGCACTTGGGAAACTTTTTGGAAATACTGTAGATGCAAAGAGGGATTTTTTAAAAGTAGGTTCCAGATCCTCATTCACCCATTCAATCAAAATCTCCAGGAGGCAGAGCTGGGGAAATCTGCATTTTTAAAGAACACCTCCAGTGAATCAGTAGAAAACTGCCAGATACCAAATCTTTCAAGGAGTGGCTCCCTTTTGGGAACTCCTTGCAATAAAAAAGCTGAAAACACTAAAGCTGCACTGAATGCAAAGTGACCTACCTTTGATGATTCAGGAGACTGCAGGATCTCCCAGTGTAACCGGGTCATCATTCACTATCAGTGACTGACTAGTCACTGTGCCGGCAAAACCAGAAAGCTAAAAATGGTTAAGGAAGATTTCCTACTGGTAGAAAGCTGGAAAAACCAGCTTTTGTTTTACTATCAGATTCAAAGAGCTGGTTTTCTCCCAGAAGAAACAGAATTTAAGCTTGCTTTGAAAAAGAAAAATGTTTAAAATCATGCAGGACTCTTTCAACCAACTACTTAGCTCCACTTCAAATGTAAACAGGTTCAGAAACATTAAAAATGTGAAATATTCACCCTGAATAACAAAAGTAAAAGAGAAACTTCAAGACAGTTTTAATAAAGACAAAGGATAATAGGTTTAAGCCAGGACTGGCATAACAGGATTAGATATAACCACTGTTCTGACCACGCAACTGTTAAATCCTGAGGAAAGGGAAACCTGAGGTCTCTAACACATGAGGCCAATTACTACCTATTCGAGATGGCTTTTATGCGACACACAACAGGATACTGTACCTTACTAAGAGCTCTCAAATTTTAAGATTTTAAAATTCCACAACAAAGTTATAAAACAAGAAAGTGGCCAGACCATTTCCCTATTAAAGAGTCTGTGTATATGAAAAGATTGTTCTTAAAATTGCCAAAATCTTCCTTGCATAAACATCAAGTAAACATTATCAATAACTAGGTCAAACAAAAACAACCCAAGAGGTTGAGGGTATAGTTCAGTGGCAGAACATGTTGAGTAGCATTCCTAAGGCCCTAGGTTTGATTCCCAGCACCACCAAAAATAATACTAAGTACTAAAAAGTCCTCTATCATTAAAACAATAGCAGTATTAAAAGATTCTATTCTAAAAATAAAAATCAAGCCCCCCACACACTCCTTAGGTTGATGTAGATGTTTTCAGAAAGTACCAGGTGACACACGGATAGGCAGTGTGGCTGTACTAAACATCACAATGAACATGTTATTAAAACAAAATTATGCTACTGGAGTTGGTGGAGCAACCCTGCAATCCCAGCACTCTGAGAGGATGAAGCAGGAAGATCACAATTTGAAGCCCAGACTATGCAACTTAGTGACTTAGTGAAACACTCTCTCAAAATAAAAATAATAAATGGGCTTCGGATGTAGTTCAATGCAAACTACACTGGTTTCAATCCCGAGTTTCAATCCCTGGTTTCAATCCCGAGTACTGAACAAAAAATGTATGCTTATTACTAGTGTTGCTGTTTGTTTTGACTCCTTAAACACACTGGTCAATGAAAATGCCTTTTCTACTGCTATTTGGAAAGCCCTTAGAGAAGCATTTCTGGAGCTAGGGATGTAGCTCAGCACCATAAAACAAAACAAAGAACATTGCTGATTCTTCAGCTGGGTGCAGTGGTGTGAGTCCTGTAATCTGTGCTATTCTGGAGGCTGAGGCAGGAGGATCACAAGTTTGAGGCTACCCTTGGCAATTTGGCAGGAACCTGTCTAAACATAAAATAAATAAAAAGGGCTGGGACATAGGTCAGCACCATAACATTTGCCTAGCATACACAAGGCCCTAGGTTCAATCCCCAGCACCACCACCACCACCACCACCAAAAAAAAAAAAGGCATTTCTATTAGATGGTACTAGACAGAGTTATGTCAACTGGTTTGGCCTAAAGAACACTTAAAAACAAATTGCCAAGCTTTCTGAGAACAGCTTTCTTTTTCTGTGTGGATTTTTGTTGTTGTTTGATTGTTTGTTTTTGAGACAGAGTCTTACTATGTAGTTCAGGCTGGCCTTGAACTCACTATGCAGCCTAGGCTGGCCTCAAACCTGCAGTAATCTTCCTGCCTCAGCCCCTTGAGTGCTGGGTGTACACCCAGTGTTGTGCGCATTACTTTAGCAGTTGGTTAAACTAGTCAATTTAGAGGATTTAAAACTGTTGATCCCAATGTAAACAAGATAGCAGTTGAATGATAGAAGTAGTTTTAATGGCTGGTCTTTCTAATTAGATATATATTAAAATATGTGTCCTAGATTATAAGGACAGATGTAATCTTACAGATTCAAGAATAATCAAGTTATTAATTAGGCTCCCCCATCAATCTGAAATTGTTATGCATAATATCCAAACATTCTCAAACTTATGAAAATAACATCCCTACATAAACATGACTTATGAATTGTATTCTGAAGTCCAGAATTAGGGAATATGCAAATTTCAGAAATGCTTGCCATCATCTGTTTCCTTGGATGTGAACAAAAATGTTACCAGGGGAAAGGGGAAAGAAGTCAAAACTGAAATCCCGTGAACAGAAAGGAATATCATGGCCAGCATCCAGTCCTAGAACTCTGTACACAAGCTCAACCCAGGACCATGTCCCTGAGTACTCCCATTCCTAGAAAAATGGTACAAGAACAGCCTTGCCCATATGCACGGCTAACTTGTCAGTGAGAGACTCGCAAGGCTCTCAAACACTTGTAGCAACAATGGTGACAGGAAGTCTCTGTCTTGCAAACCACCCGTGAAAAGGATGTATAAGGAACTTACCTGCTTTCTTAGAAGGCCACATGCACCCTTTTGTTCATTGCGTCACTCTAGCCTTTAACCAGAGCACCAAGTGACATTTGTGGGTAAAGCCTTATTTCTAAGCTGACAATAATCCTTCCCCCTGGTAGACTAGGAGGAGCGTGGTACACTCTTCCTTGATTACACAAGCAGGTCTCCCCCCTCCCCCCCCCGAACAAATGACAGACCAACAAAAAGGAGAAAATACGATGCTGCCTCTTCTGCCAGCCTGAAAGCAAGCTCTGAGCTGACAGATGCCAGCGGAGGTTCTGGGCTCCCCCGGTCTAGCCAGACTTCCCCATGCCTGGTCAAATGACTCCTGGGCAGCCAGCTGGAGAGAGGCCCCAGTCTCCTCTCTGTCTCGGTCACTGCCGCACAGCAGCGACCTCACACACGTAGTGCACAGAGGGCGACTCCCAAGAAACCGACCCTAGGGGAGAACCGCATTCCCGAACTTCTCCATCAAACCCTCCAATTCTAAACCTCTCTCTTTCAAGCAGCCCTTAGGGCTCCTCCACCAGGAAGGACACAGGCTAGTTTCCTTAGAGGTAAGCAGGCCCCTGCAGCCCTGCCTCAGTTTCCTCTGCGCTTACAGAGGAATCCCTCCCCCGCCGCCCCAGCCTGCTGGACCGGCCAGTGTGTGAGGCGCTAGGGGATAGCAGAGAACACACACCCCGGGGACCGCTCCCACGGTGAAATGCTTTCTTGGAGGATATTTTCAATGGGACAGGTGTGGGCTGCCCCGAAAGCGGACACTTCCTGTAAGCAAGGGCTTCCCCCACCCCTATAGAGCACTGGGAGTCCCAGGCCGCGCCCCACACTGAGAAGGCGCCCCCAGACCACATCCTAGCGCACCAACGGGAGCCCCCGTCCTTCCACAAGACCCCACGCCAGGCCGGGCCCCGGGGACCCCAGCGCCGTCGCCACCCCCTCCTCACCTGCCGTCGGCCCGGCGCGCACCTGGGAGGGGAGGGAGGAAAGGAGGGAGGGGAGAGGCTGGATCCAGGCTGTGGACGCCTCAGGCAGGGGGGCGGCGGAGTCTCTGGGGCTGAGGGGCACCGGGGGGCGGTCGCGACATCCTCACGGGCGGCCCCAGGAAGTCGGCCCCCCACCCATCCCCGGGTAGCCTGGCGAGGCCGCTCCCGCCCCTCGCTCGGCCCCGCCCCCTACGCTGCCCCGCCCCCCTCTCGGGAGCGCGTCCCCGCTCCGCCGCGGCCGCCACACCATAGAGAGGAGCGAGGCGCGCGGCGGGCTAGAGCTCGACCTCCGCGCGCGCCCCCTGGCGGTGCCGAGCCTCGGGAGGCGGGGCCGGGCCGGGCCGAAGCCCGGAGGGGCTTCCTCCCTGGGCGTCAGGCTGTCCTGGTTGCCTTGGCTACAGAACTCTGCCTGATGAGCGGAAAGTCCTGGTTCTGAGTCCTCGCTGGGCCACGCCCGGGTTTGGTGACCTTGAGCGAGTCCCTGAACATCTCTGATCTTGTTCATAGTAAAAGCTTGGAAGTTGCCTCACTTTGGTATCTCGCTGTTCCTCCCGGGCAATACTATGGGCAGGAGATGGCTTCCCATTCACAGTTGAAAAAAACCCAGGTCCGTGGGATTCCCCAGCTGATTCCAGGTCCCACAGCTGGGAGGTCATATATCGGCCAGGCCTGAGAGACATCAAAACCCGTGCTTGCCTACTGCCGCACTGGCACCTCCTCCTCCTAGCATTTCCTAGTCTAACCCAGGATTAACTACTTTCTCCTTAGAACGTGAGGAGACAGCTGAGAAAGGCTGTGGTAGAATGACAGGTACTCCATCTCTGCCATTCATGAGCTGTGTACCTACCAGCAAGGTACTTAACCTTTCTGAACTCTTTTCCTTATCCCGGAAATGCAGGTTGATTGCCCATTAAATGAGCTAATGTACCAAGCTCTTAGTAAACCATAAAACGCTAGGGTAGCATGGGGACCATTAGCCAGTAGGCTAAGGAGATGCCTAGTCATGAAAATAATCTTTCTAATCTTTTCTTTCGACTGGTGTCTAGTGACACAATATTCTTAGGCTTTATGTTCCTATCGAGACTGCCTACCGTTTTTCTGGGCAATTTGTATTGTTTTTATTTATTTTTATACTGTTCGGAATCAAACCCAGGGCCTTACACATGCTAGGCAAGTGCTCTACCACTAAGCTATATCCTCAGCCCCTTGTATTTTAAAATAAGGAATATCATAAGGGAAATTGCAATAAAAATATGTATACAGCTGGCCTATCATCCCAGCTACTAAGGAGGCTGAGCCAGGAGGATCACAAGTTCAGCTCTCTTATTTTACTACAAGTATCTTTAATATTTCCAATCCTCAAAACAACTCAGCGAACTAAGTAGCATTGTTCCCATGTTATCAGTGAAGATCTACATATTAATTTGCCCAAATCTACACAGATAGTAAAAGGCAGAGCGGGAATGTTAAGTCACTTCTTTGTACCATCTGGAATTTGTGGAAAGATTGTCTTATTCCTGAATTAAATGTGCCCATTTTTTTTTCCTATTTTTTGTAACTTCCCTTGATGTAATTCCTTCTCTTCTCTGCTTCTCACCAGGGCCGTATTTCCCCCACAAAGGCATTTATTACCTCCTCTTTTCCCTCTCTGGTTCCTTTTTTTCCTTCAGTACTGGGGACCAAACCCAGGGTCTCATGCATGCTAGGCAAGCTCTCCACCACTGAGTTATGTTGCTAGCCATATTTTTTTTAATTAATTAACTTATTTATTTTTGTAGTACTGGGGATTGAATCCAAGGCTTTGCACATGCTAGACAAGTGCTCAGCTACTGTGCTGCATCCCAGCGCTTTTTTCCTTTTTTGTTTTTTGTTTTTTGGGGGGGGCAGTTTTGTTTTGTTTTGTTTTGTGAGACAGAGTCTCAAAAATTTGCCTGGTCTGGTATCAAACTTTCAATCCTCCTGATATAGGACCTCCAAATGATATAAGAAAAATATAACTCCCAACCTGCTAGAGGTCAGATACACCAAGTTTGTGTTCCCCAAAATCGAAGAATGAATTCTGAGGAACAGCAGAGGTTAAGAGTAGGCAATTTTATTGAGGGAGAGATATCTCCTGAGAGAGACAGGAAGGCCCAAGTGGGCTGCCACAGACTCCACTCTCCAGAGGAAGTTTTATAGAAGAAAATCACGAAGTGGGTACAACGTGGGACAAAACTATGATCAACCAGTAAATTCATAAGTATAGCCACTTAGGTAATGTTGATCCAATGGGGAACCAAGTCACGCAGCAAGTGTACATGGAAAGAACAAGGACCTCTTTTGGAAGAGATGAGTCAGGAGGTCCTAGTCACCCACTTGGGTGACTGGTGTCCATCTAGACTTTATTGGATCAGGTGATACCAATGATAATATGTTGCTTATCCCTTGGGGAGGCATAGAGGCCTGGTCATCTTGTCTTTTATCTTGAGGCCTGGCCTTCAATGGATGCGCCTCCAGCCACAGTGGTAATGTATTCTCATCCTCTGCACTGACTTCCTCGAGGGCCTAGCCCTGTCTGACTGCTTATAATTTTTCTACCTAACTTAGCCATCTGTAATACCCCTGCTTCAGTTCCTGAGTAGTTGAGATTATAGGCACATGCCACTACACATACACACGTACACACACACAGACACACTGCAGCAGTGGGGTCTGAAACCAGAAACTGCCCATTGATTCCTTCTCTTTTTTTTTTTTTTTTTTGAACCAGGAATCGAACTTAGGACCTCGCACTTGCCAGGCAGGCACCATGTCCTTTTCTGTTGAGATGCCAACAACTGTCCACCCTCTTTTATTTCTGAAATGGACTTGTGAGCCATGACTGAGGCACAGCATTCTCTCCTTCTCTAGATATAAATTACGGTCATAGAAATTTAATAGGTCCAGAACAAGGGTGAGATGAGACCCAGAGATGTCTTTGTAAACTCAGTTTACAAACTGAGTGTGCAGTTCTGAAAGGGAATGGACTTAATTCACTAATTGGACCAAATAACTTGGATTCTGAATTCACGACACCTTGGGGAAATCTTTTTCGAGGGCCCTCTGGTCCACATTATGGCTAAATCAGTGGAATGCTGCTACATCATGTGCATATCACTGAAGCCTGGAGGCCTCGGAACTGCACGTGCCCACACACCTTTCTCCACCTTAGGTACAACAGCCATCACTATTTTTCATCTTTATCGTGCCCTTCCACAGAGGCACTCAATAATGTACCCACTGTGCAAGTAATCCAAAATCCTTTTCAGCAAGCAATAGTATCTAGTAGTAATAAAACACTAATTTGTCTACCAAGTGACATATTTATAGGAGCTGTTTACATTGACATAATTTTATTATTTCTACTCATTTGCTAAGTACTTTCCAATACATATTTATGAAGCACATGCCTTTCCCCAAATAGTGAAAAAATAAATCAAATCATTTCTTTTATTAGTAGCAGCAGGGCTCATAAGTCCTAGTGCCCTGATTTTTGCTACTTCTGGCAAAATCCAGAATTAATGGTGATGAGCACCTACTATGTGTCAGACACTCTGTGAAAGGCACTTTAAATAAATTATCTAATTCCCCTGAGACATGTATTTTACCAATAAAGCAAATGTAATTCCTCTGCAACATAGATTTTACCAGTGAGACATAGACATTATCTTATCCAAAGTGAGCCAACCTAGATCTCTTCCTGATTCCAAAATCCCAATCATCATTCCATTTCACCAGCTCCCTAACTTCTCAGGATCTAATACATTCTGTAAAATATAAAGTGTTCCTTTCTCAGAGAGGCTGCATAAGTTACCCCAGAATGGAACACACAGAGATAAAGATACACAGGATGCCAACCCTAATATATCTATGGATAAGTTATATATTGACTCCAAGGAAATAATTCCCTAAAAAATCAGTGGTAAAGTGTTTCCAAAAAGTAAGGGCCAGAACAAGAACCTAACCCACTCCTAAAGACAAGAATGGCTACATAGTTTGTGAGTACAGTGCAAAATGTGGGACTCTTCATCCTATTAAGAAGTGCAGGACACTTCTAAGGGCCTTGTGTGACTGCAATGATCATGCTACTGTGAAGCTGCTGATAGCTTGTCAGATGGCTCTCACCAGTAGCTCCCAGGCATCAGAAGCCTCTGATTGATATGAGATTGAGTGCTTGCTGCATGCCTGGGAAGGTATTTGGTGCCTTACATAAGCTCTGTGACCTGGAAGCAAGTCTATGAAGCAGGTATTATTTTCCCATTTCACAGTGGATGAAACTCGGGCTTAAAGAGGTAAAGTTATCATTCAATGTCTAAAGCAAGTAAATATCAGCTAAGACCAAGTTAGTTGAGGTGTTCAAAATGCTGTTCCTTGCTGGGTATGGTAGTGTACACCTGTAATCCTAGCTACTCAGGAGGCTGAGCCAGGAGAATCATAAGTTCAAGGCCAGCCTGGGCAACTTAGACCCTGTCTGTAAACAAAAAAATAAAGGGCCGGTGAAAAGGCTCAGCGGCGTAAGCACCTGCCTGCCAAGCGCAAGGTCCTGAGTTCGACTCCCAGAACCCACATACGAAAAAAGGGCCGGTGATGTCGCTCAGCGGCACGGGTGCCTGCTGGCGCACGAGGTCCTGAGGTCAACCCCCGGTACCCACAAAAAATAAAAATAAATAAAAATAAAAAATAAAAAAAGCTGGGATGTGGCTCAGTGGTAGAGCATCCCTGGGTTCAATCTCCAGTACTGACAAAAAAAAAATCCTGTTTCTTGACTTTGTATCCTTTTCAGCGTAGGCCTATTGTCTCCTGGCAAAACACAAAACACAAAAATTGAGGCCACCATGCCTAGAAACTAGGGAGAGGCCAGAGAAGAACTGGGCTGGGAGCTACTCAAGAATGAGATGCATGTAAAAGCTGAAGCACAGTTGTGCACCTTGAGGGCTTGTGGATCTGCCATGGGCTGGGAGCGAGAACTCTGCTTGGCAAACATAATGGCCAATTCCCAGAACCCCTCCAAGACTACTGTCATGAGGTCTTTACCTTAATAAAAGGTAACTACACAGAACCTAAGATATCTAACTCGATGATGAAATACTGCAAGCAGCCAACTGGTATCAGGAACAAGACCGAGATGGTGGCTATCGTTGCTTCTACTTGATATAGTCCTGAAGTTAATCTAACCAGTGCAATTGGACAAGAGAAAAAGCATTCAGGGTAACTTCGTCTTCTCTCTTTTTCTATGATGCTGATGATTGAACCCAGGCCCTCATGCATGCTAGGCAAACACCCTACCGCTGAGCTACACCCCCCGCCCTCAGGGTAACCTTTGATTAATAATATATCTAGCCTTAAAAAGAAAAAAAAAAAAGTCAAAAATTATACGCACACACACCCAGCTCTGTGCATCGCAGAGCCTCCTCCAGTGCCCATCTCCAGCATGCAGAACTGGATAGCTGAACTCTACCCAGACAACTCCATGCCAGAACACAGCAAAAACCTAGTAGGATTTGCATCTAAATCCCTTATATCCAGAGAGCCAGATGAAGGTGCCATCCAGGCCATGGCAGGACCACCCAACATCCGATTCCTTCACACACACTCTCCTTTCTAGTACGGCCACAGCGTGTGCTTCGGGAAAACCTACTCCCAGCCTCAGCCCCCGAGTTGTTTGTTGACAGGTCTGAGCCAATCACAGCGGTCCCATTTCTTTTCCTGGTTACTGAATTCGAGGGGGTGCCAGAAGCAATTCTGCACCAGTAGATAATAAAGCAAGGCAGCTTTTAGAGGAAAGTTCTGCATTTTTCTTGTTTTTCAAAGGACTCAAGTAGGTGATCCATTTACTGCTTGTAGAGTTTGCACATCTGGATTGATGCTCAAAGTGGCTGTGGCCAAGCTTTGATGAGGGCAATGAGTTTGAGGACAAAACCAATACAAAAAGAGAACACAGCAGAAACAGAAAAGCCCAGCAGTACTTGACAGTAAGCCACTGAATTAACTAACCTTAGACTTCACAGATGAGTGTGTCATTATTGATGCATCTTTAAGCTAGATTCTGTTACTTGGAGTATAAAGCAGCCTCAATAACACAAGCATTTTTTGTTTTGTTTTTTTGTTTTGTTTTTAGGCAGGGTCTGTGTAGCGCTGTAGTTCAGGCTGACCTTGAACTCATATCCGTCCTCCTGCCTCAGCCTCCCAAGTGCTGAGATTACAAGTGTGCACCACCATGCCCAGATAACACATGGATCTTTTGCCTGACAATATTTGGGAGCTCAAGTGCCTGACTACAGGTCATCAAGTGTTAGCACGCAGTAGGGACTTAACATTTTGTTTAATTTCAAAAAAAGTAAATACAATAATCTGTAGAAAGATGTAGAGCCAGGCATGGTGGTGCACACCTGTAATCCCAGCACTCTGGGAGGCTGCGACAGGAGGATCTCAAGTCCAAGCTCATCCTGGGCAACTTAGTGACTTAGTGAGACTCTGTCTCAAAATTAAAAATTAAAAAAAGAGCTAGGGATGTAGCTCAGTGTGAAGATCCCTAGTTTAATCCCCAGTATGGAAAAAAAAAGTAGAGGTTCTAGGGACTTAATGACAATCTAAAGAGAAAAAAATTCCTGCATTCCTCTCCTTTGCCATCTTTAAAATGCATTAAAGCCCACTTATTAATAAGTTCTCATAATGTAAAAAGAATAAGGGAAAAATGGACACAGGAGCCCTCGAAGTGGGCCTTGGGCTCACAGGCAACACGAGTAGTGCAGGGGAGTTACAAACATCCATTTACACCAGAGTTGAGGCATAAAAAAGGCAGGATGTCAGAGTGGATATGAACCAGACACAGTGGAGGCAGACAGGAATACACAGCAGCCAAGGGAGCCAAAGGCTATGGAGCAGGAGCGCCCACCCAGGGGACTGCACCGGGCAGGATGGCCAGAAGGGAGTACAGCAGAAGCCTGCAGACAGGCGAAGGCCTGGTCTAAGGAGCAGGGTCCCAAGGATAAAGTAAGCTATCAGGGAGAACTGCATGAATGCTGGGAGTAGGAGGGTGGGGCACCCCCCCACAGTAGTCACTAGGTGAGGACTGTGTGCCTTCACTTGCAGTGTGTGTCCCAGCAGGAATAGAGCTGGTGGATGGGAAATTAAAGGCAAAGTGGGGAGGAGAAAGAGTCCTGGGTCCCAGCCCCCATTCTGCCACTGGGACTGTCACATTTCCTCTTTGAGCCTCAGGTTCTTTCTTAAATGACAAGACAGCCAGGTGACCTTTTTCAAACTGCACTGTTGGAGGATGCTTGCTCAAGTATGAAGTACCTGGGCTCACTGCACACAGGAAACAGGACAGATCAGCCCAGGGTAGTGGGGACAAAACCAGGTTCACCTTGAATACGAACTCCAACTCACTGATAGTGGCTACCTGGGGTAGTGAATTAAGAAAAACTACAAAATACTTTGAGCTTTGCAACAAAGAAAAAAAAATTCCTCAGATTGATTGGTGATATCTGCTTTGGGCTCAGGACGCCCACATGGTACCATGCATGGCAGGGATTTGCCATTCCTAGCTCAACAGAATGCTTCTTACCATGGTTGCAGGAATGCGCCAACTGCATATGGTGTAGATACTGAAGACTGACTTCTCCTGGGGTCTTCTGTGAAAACGAGTACCAGTATTTAGTCACCAGCCCCACACACACTCAAGACACCTTGAGCCAGTCTGCCATTCATTCCCCACCCTGTACCTCCCTTCCATCTCTGCTGCATCCATCGTCTAAGAATGCCACATTGTCTATCTCTGAGCCCTTTTTCCTCAGCTAAGACACAGCTAATTATACAATAACCTCTTGAACCAAGGACAATCTCCCTTTAAAAACTGTGGCCAGGCCGGTGAGATGGCTCAACAGCATAAGCGCCTGCCTGGCAAGCACGAGGTCCTGAGTTCGACTCCCGGTACCCACATAAAAAGGAAAAAAAGGGCCGGTGATATCGCTCAGTGGCACAAGTGCCTGCTGGCAAGCGCGAGGTCCTGAGTTCGACCCCCAGTACCCACATTAAAAAAATAAATAAATAAAATAAAAATAAAAACTGTGGCCCTGGACTGGGGATATAGCTCAGTGGTAGACCACTTGCCTAGCATATGTGAAGACCCAGGTTCCATCCCCAGTACTGCCAAAACTAGGAACCCCAAACAAACAAAATACGAAGTGGTCAGTAAATAACCCTGATCATTTTTCTTTACTTTGTCTTTTATTTTCTATTCCCTAATGTCATCTTTCCCTCCCAGCCAGGGTTACGACTCTCAGACAGATGGACACAGTGTTAGTAACAGACAGGGGGGTTATTTTATACCTAAGGCACAAAGCAGTGGTACAGCTGGCAGGAAGAGAGATGTAATTATATTGCATCTCAGAGCTACCAGCAATGAATTTCTGCATAAAAGACTAGATTTGCCATGTATTATTTACACCAGCATCAATTTTCCCAGCTGGCTCTATTTATTGTGCAAATTCTCCTCTGTCTGTTTATGGGCAAGGCCATGGTTCGGCACCTCTGGTTACTCTATACTACGGAAGGGCCCTACAGGGCATCAAGCATATTAAACAAGTGGCTGGATTCACTAGGAGCAGGTCATAGCCTTCCTTCCTGTTAAATTATACCCCTGGGACAGCATCAAACCCACATTCTCACCTAGTCATGATGACGCATGCAGGTGTGTGAAACCAAATAAAAAAGAAGAAAGGAATATCATTTTTTGGGGAGGCTCACTGGGGAAACTGAAAAACAACTTTCTGGGGGGAAATCAGGTGGCTCTGGGGCTCCAGGAATTTCCTTTCTATATTTTGTTAAGAGCAGAACATATATGAAGAAGCATTTTGCATTTATGAGGTTTTCCACTCAGTAACTCAGAGACAGAGGTGAGGGAAAGGGAGTCCCCAAAACAAAAACAGGCAAAATAAATAAAGAGAGAAAGAATAAAAAGAGGGAGGGAAGCAAAGGCAAGCTAGTGGCTTCATGGATTAAACACTGTGCAAGGATTGAGCACAGGCTCTGACGGTGGCACCTGAACTATTCATCCAGTCACCAGTGTGGCCTCTTCAGAGATGCCCCCCACCAGGGTACATTCAGCTCCCTCTGGAAACACAGATGGTAGGCATGAAGGAAGAGACTTGGCACCAGCTTGGAATTCTGGGCCCTCCCACTGCAGCATCCTCTGTTCTACTGCTCAGTGTGCTTCCACGGCGATGGGACCTCTGGGCAGCCTGTGAGCTCCTGCAGTCCCAGGTGCTGGGTGGCAGTGAACAGCAGCCTGTCATTCCATGCTTCCCTCCTCCCCAATCACCGGCACCAGTCACATCTGCTCTCCCTGGAACACAGGACCCTGCTCTGAAGTCCCCCAGGTCCCGATGTCTACCACCTCCTGGACCCCTGTTGGCTGGAAGAGATAGAAGGGAAGGGTAAGTGGATGGAAGCAACCCAAGTAGGTACTCTTGTGTGACAGGGTTTCAGCATCAAAGAATCCCTTGTTTTGTTTTTTGGGACAGGGTCTCACTACATAGTTCAGGCTGGCCTTGAAATCACTATGTAGCCCAGGCTAGCCTCAAACTTGCAGTGATCCTCCTGCCTCAGCCTCCCAAATGCTGGGATCACAGGACTGCATCACTACACCTGGCCAAAGAATTCTCTAGTAAGACAGAACCTGAGGCATGGAACCCAGCCTCCAATGCCCAAGACCCCTGGTGCCTCCCTGGGGCTGCTCACCTGACGGGGTGACTTCGTCAGACATGCTATGCGTTGGTTCCCTCCTAATGCGCCTGCTCCCTCAATGCTGTCCAGGAGAACGCGGGTGCTGGGCACAAAGCTCCAGGAGCGTCCAAGTGCAGGTTTGAGCCTCCCACTGTCCCTGTCTCGCGTCATGTGGTTGGTCACCTGTAGAAAGGCTTACAGATGCATAATGCTAGTACACAGGACATCTGTTCCTATGGATTCATCCTACAGATGGGGAAACGGAAGTGTAGTGTGGAGAAATGACTCCCCCAAGGCTCTATAAATAAGTAGCAGGCCTGGAACTAGATCCTGGGGATCCTGACCCACACCCAGCTCTTTCCGCTAAACCTCAATGCCTCAGGCCCCAACTAGAAGGCAATGGGGTGCTTGTCTGGGAAACAGCGGTCCTATTTGCAGTTTCCTAAAGGGAAGCCAGTGGGGGTCTGCACCTATTATATCCCCGGCTCAACAGAGGATACAACAGGCATCCACAGACCATGTCTACCCAAGCCTCTAAGTCTGGGAGTGCATCTGTGTGTGGGAGTGAGAGAAGTTTCGGAAGAGGAGTCCTCCTCGGAGGTTGGTGCTCCCCTGCCCAGGCTGGCATGGAGGTATGCGACTGTCAGAGGAGGCCCTGGAGGGCAGGGCCTGTGGCTTGAACGAATCCCCGCCACCTATGGCAGCACCCAGCACTCAGTAGGCGCTCACGAACATCCCAAAGCCAGGAGAGGAAGGCCCTGGGACCTTGTACTCAAACAAAAGACTAGGGAAACAGATTCTTTTACACTGCCAGTGGGTGTACAACTGCTGTAAGCTTCTGCAAAGTGCAGCCATGTAATATCTAGACATTTAAAAGTATACACAGCTGGATGTGATAGCAGGCACCTGTGGTCCCAGCTACTTGGGAGGCCAAGGCAGGAGAATCAGTTGAACTTTGGAGTTTAAAGTGACTGTGGGCCATATAGTGAGGTGTCCATCTCAAAAAACAAAAATAAAAACACGTGTATCCCTGATTCAGTAATTACATACTTAGGAAGGAATAATATGAGATATGTGGAGATTTAGGTAGTTTTATTTATAAAGATAAAAACCTATAATGATGTAAAGATCCAGTGATCAGGAATTGGTTAGATAGGTCCCTATGGTACAGCAGGGATGGGCAAATTGTCACCCACAGGCTAAATCTGGCTCAAAAATTGTTTTGGTAATTCAAGTTTTGTTTTGTTTTTGAGACACAATCTCATTATGCAGTTCAGGCTGGCCTTGAACTCACTATGTAGCTGAGGCTGGCTCAAACTCAGAGCAATCCTCCTGCCTCAGCCTCCTGAAAGTTTTGTTTTGTTTTTGTTTTTGTTTGTGCTGGGGATTAAACCCAGAGAATGCTGAGCTACACCCCCAGCTTTTTTTCATTTCATTGTGAGAAAAGGTCTTGCTATGTAGCCCATGCTGGCCTCAAATTTGCATTTCTACCACCTCAGCCTCCCAAGTATGTGGAATTACAGGTATGCACCACTATGCCTGGACAGTAAATCAAATTTTATTGTAACAGAGCATGGCCATTTGTTTATGTTCATCCATGGCTGGTTCTGTGTCATA
Organism: Erethizon dorsatum; assembly: GCA_028451465.1. Taxonomy (NCBI): domain Eukaryota; kingdom Metazoa; phylum Chordata; class Mammalia; order Rodentia; family Erethizontidae; genus Erethizon; species Erethizon dorsatum. The sequence goes on from CM051826.1 coordinate 45,190,333, forward strand.
CTGGAGGAGTTCGGTAGTTGCGATACAGACCATGTAGCTGTAAAGCCTCCAATATTTATTATCTGGCCTTCTATGGAAAAAGTTTGCTGATCCCTGGGATACAGGCACCAAACAATATAATATGTGGCTATTACAGACACTGTAGAAAACAGTAGGGCAGCCACCACACCTGGTGGGAGAAGTTATTTTTAATAGGCATAGAGTTTCAGTTTTACAAGAGTTATAGAGAGCCAGGTGTGGTGGCACATGGCTATAATCCCAGTACTTGGGAGGCCGAGGCAGGAGGATCTCAACGAGTTGGAAGCCAGCCTATGCTACATAGTGAGTTCAAGCCCAGCCAGAACTACGTAGCGAGACTCTGTCTCAAAAAAAAAAAAAAAAAAAGTTATAGAGATGGATAGTATTTAATACCACTGTATGTATGTGTGTGTGTGTATATATACATATATATGTGTATATATATAAGTATATATGTACATGTTTATTATTGTAGTACTAGGAACTGAACCCAGGCTTTCACACTGAGCTACGCCCCCAGTCCTTTTTTACTTTGAAAACAGGGTCTTGCTAAGTTGCCCTGAGTGGGCTCGAATTTACAATCCTCCTGTCTCTGATCACCTCCAAGTACTGGGATGACAGGTATGCACCACCACACCTGGCCATTGTATGTGTGTGTATATATATATATATATTTTTTTTATATGAGGGTACCAGGAGTTGAACTCAGGACCTTGCGCTTGCCAGGCAGGCGCTTATGCCGCTAAGCTATATCACCGGCCCCACTGTATATATTTAATAGCACTAAACTGTATACTTTAAAATATTTAATATAATAAATTCTAAAAATACTTTTTCCATAATAAAAAAAACTGGAAAAAATATGTAGCTACTAAAAGATCAAAAGTTTAAGGCTGGCCTGGGGAATGTAGCAAGACAGTCTCAAAACAAACAAATAAAATGTGGCTGCTAAAAAGAACAATCTTAAAGAATCTCTGCAAGGGGCTGGGGATATAGTTCAGCAGCACAGCACCTGCCTGGCAAGCGCAAGGTCGAGTTCGATTCCTGGTACCAAAAAAAAAAGAATCTCGAACATGAGAGATAGACTGAGATGTTAAATTAGTTTTTGTGCTTTTTTACAAAGTTAGTTTAGTTAGAAAGTTGGTTCAAAGTATCAGTATTTATGCAGAGAAAAAAGATTTTATGGGGATAAAATATTAGTATGGTTTTGTGAAGGTGGAGATTGACCAAGCTTGAATATTACATTTAACTTTTTTTTTTTTTTTTTTAAAAGACTGTTTCCATGAGAAGCATGCACACTTTTAAATAGCTGCTTCATAGGCTGGGAGCATAGTTCAGTGGTAAACCGCTTGCCTAGTATTTGTGAGGCTCTGGGTTCAATCCCCAGTACCACAAAAACAAAAATTAACAAAATAAAAACTGCTTCACAAGCAGAAAGGTTACTTTACACACAAAACGATCTGGAAAAGGCAAAACTACTGAAAACAGATCAGTGGTTGCCTGGGTCCTTTTGGTAGGATAATATGACTGGATACAACTATATCCAACCGTTAGCCTTCAAACAAGGAGAAAATTACTATATGTAAATTATACCTCAATACATCTGATTTAAAAAGGAAACAAAGCTGCTAAGTGTAGTGGTGCACACCTGTAATCCTAACAATGTGAAAGGCTGAGGCAGAAACATTCCAAGGGCAAGTCAGGCATGGGCAATTTAGCAAGACCTTGTCTCAGAATAAAAATAAAAAATGAAGGGGCTGGGGATATAACTTAGTGTGAAGGCCCTGGTTCAATCCCAGTAGGAGAGAGGGGACAGGGGAGGGTTGAGGGAGGGGGAGGGGCGGGAGAGGGGGAAACAGAGAAGAAAGGAAGGAAGTAAAGAAAAACAAAAGGGCCCCTGATTCCCTGGGCTACTTATGATCCAATCCCCTCCCTCACAGTCCGAGCTCCAGCTGACCCAGAGAAGCTGAGCTATGTCCTTTCCTAAAGGGCTGGCTACTGTGGGGTCCAGAGCTGCCATTTAAGGGAAACAAAGAGCTAGCTTTAGGTAGAAATTGAGCTGGCAGACCAAGCCTGCATCCTCACCACCACCGCAACGCCGAGGTCCCGGGCCAGGGTCTTCAGCTCTCGGGCCAGCTGCATCATCAAAGCCAAGCCTGAGGGAGGAGCAGCACACAGGGAGGGCAGAGAGGACAGAACAGGGCTGGCAGGAGTCTGGACTCCAGAGCTGGCGATGAGTGCATCTCCTGCCCACAGGCTCTGCCACACCACTCACCTTCCCTCTGCTGACCTCCCAGAAGCGGGGAGACCACCGCAGTGACGGAGTCCACAACCACCACTTTCATAGTCCCTGAAGAACCGCTCACCTGGAGGGATGGGGGAAGCAGGTACCATGGACCAGGGACCTTGAGGGCACACCCATTACAGGGCAAGATTGCTCCCGTCAGAAGCTGGGCAGAAACAACCTCCCCATTCCAAAGACAGCTGCGCAGGCACCACAGAACTGCAGCACCCATCTCACCCCCGCCCCTAGTCTGTATGTGCAACACTCACTGAAGACTTGGGGGACGGAGAGGGTGAAACTCACAGGACGGCATAAACACTCCATTGGAGGCCTGCAGCCAGCTCTATGTTCTTCCGTCCAGCGTCCCACCATGCCGTTGGACCCCACTCCTTTTTTGACTCCCTCCCTCCCTCTCACTCACTCTCCTGCTCACTTCCACCCCAAATTCCTAACTTCCTTTGCTGAAGAAGTTAGCTCTGTCTTCACTGTCTCTTAGCTCATGCCTGCAGGACCTCCTCTCCCATAACTAAAGTGGATCCTAACAAAGACAGTTGTCTCTAAACACATGTTAGCACCCTCTTAGTTTCTCTGGGCCCAAGTTATATTCCATGCTTCCTTCTTTTTTTTTTTTTTTGAGACAGGGTCTCACTATGTATTCCAGGCTGGCCTCAAGCTCATGGTGATCCTCCTGCCTCAGGCTCCAAAGTGCTGGGATGAAGGCATGCATGTGCCACCACACCTGGCTTTCCCTGTTTCTTCCTTCTTCTTTCTTCTTATATCCTGATTCTGTTTCTACAAACATGTTTCCTCTGTTTACTGGCTACATCTTGCCTATCTGGCATTATCTGCTGTTTTTTAATGTCTCCCTCATCTTCCAGCTACCAACTCTTGGCCAGTCATGGCTAGTCTAGGAGAGGATGGCTGAGAAGGGCGAAGCTACAGCCAGAACCGGTTTAGACCTCCTTACACCCAGCTAGCTAAATGGGACAGCGAGACCTTTGCTGTTCTGCTTACGATGCTAGCAGGTCATCTGTGGCCACCACGATCTCCAACTCCGGGAATTCAAGCCATTTAGAATCCCTTCCCCTCAGGCCCAGCAAGACCTGTGTCCTGCTGCTGACCATTGTGATGTCAAAGGCTGGTGGGCATGCTAATGCTCACCCGTAATCCCAGCATTAGGGAGGCAGAGGCAAGAGGATCTCTAATTCAAGGCCAACTTGGGCAACTCAGCAAGACCCCAACTCGAAAATAAAAAATAAAAAAAGGGCTGGGGATGTAGCTCAGTGCAAAGGCCCTGAGTTTAATTCAAGTACTACATACACATAAAACATTATGGAATTTTTTTTTTTTTTTTTTTTTTTTTGGAGCTGGGGCTCAAACTCAGGGCCCCGTACATACTACCAGGAAGTGCTCTGCCAGTGAGCCACTCCCCCATCCCTTTGCTGTCTTAAGCTACCTCACAGGGCACAGATAATGGAATGTCCCTCCCTTGATGACACGTTACAGAAGACTTGGGCTGCTGTTTGCTCTCACTGTCCTATTGCCATGAAAAAGCAGGTGGCCATGCTGTGAACTCCCAATGGAAAGAGTCACATGGCATGAACAGTGGGCACCGCCTGGGAGCCAAAGGTGACCTCTGGCCAATGCCAAAACCAAACTGAAATTGCTAGCAAATCCCTGCAACCTGAGCAAACTTGTAAACAGATTCTTCCCAGCTGAGCCTCCAGATGAGAACACAGCCCAGCGATGCCTGGATTACAGCCCATGAAAGCCTACAACAGGACCCAACTAAGCATACCCAGATGCTTGACCATGGAGACTAGGGGACAGTAAATATGTTTTTTTGGTTTTGTTTTTCTAATTTTTTTTTTTTTAATGTGGCAGCAAGCCCTTGTGCTGCTGAGTGATATCACTGGCCCTTTTTTTTCTTTTATGTGGGTACCAGGAGTCGAACTCAGGACCTCACGCTTGCCAGGCAGGTGCTTATGCCATTGAGCTATCTCACCGGCCCCATGTTTTTTAAATTTTGAGACAAGGTGTCGCAATGTAGTGCAGCCTGGCCTTGAACTTGCTAAGTTGCCCAGGCTGGCCTCACACTTGGGATCCTCCTGCCTCAACCTCCTAAGTAGCTGGGATTATAGGCATGCACCACTGTGCCCAGCTGAGAGAGATGCAGGCTTTTTTTGGTGGTGGTGGTTGTTTACTCAGTATTGGGAACTGAATCCAGGGCTTTCACACTGAGCTATATTCCCAGCTGATTTTTTTTTTTTTTTTTTTTTTTTACATAGGGTCTCACTAAGTTGCTAAATTGCCTAGCCTGGGTTTGAACTTATGATCCTCCTGCCTCAGCCTCCTACAGTGCTGGGATTGCAGGTATGTGCCAACATGCCTGGCTGACATGTAGGCTCTAAGTTAGTGCTTGTGCTAAATATGTGGTGTCTTTGGCTACACACTTAATTTCTCTGGCCCTCTCTCATCTCTAAATATGAGAGGGTTGGATCCACCTTGCATGTGGAGGGTGGACACGTCATGTCTCAACACACTGGTGCATCCTAACCAGCTACGCCTCCTGCGGCAAGTATTCATTCAACTAGTCTCTAAAGTTTGTAAAACTCACTTACTTTGCATACAACCCTGTGTATGCCTATGGGAACAAGTCTCTCCTAGGGCAATGGAAAAAGTTTGAGATAAACTAAACCATTCTCTAAGGTGTCTTCCCAATCTAACAGTCTTTAAATAAATCAGTGCATCAAATCCCATCTAAGTATCGCCCTTCAAATTATCCCCTCATTCTTTGTTAACATGACTCTGAATATGTTTGGGTCCTCGGTAGAAATCTCCTGGCTTCAGAGAAGGTGCGCCCAGCCCCTGAGTCAAGATACACATCTAACTCAATTTTGGATAAGTAGGGCTGGGGTGTAGCTAGGTGGTAGAGCACCTGCCTAACCTGCATGAGGCCTTCAATCCCTGCACTATGAACAAACAAACAAGCAAACAAACACTTCCCAAAAAACAAAAACCAAACCTGGCCAACTAGAAGAGAAGGAGGAAGCCTACTAGTGGGACCAGGAGAAAGAATTTTCTTCTCTGATGAAAGGGAAGAGGTAGCCTAGCACAGTGGCACACATCTATAATCCCAGCAATCAGGAGGCTAAGGCTGAGGCTGAGGCTCCCAAGTTCAAACCCAGCCTGGGCAACTTGGTGAGATCGTTAAAAATAAAAAAGGCCTAGGGGCCGGGCATGGCGGCACACATGGGGAGGCTGAAGCAGGAGGACTGCCATGAGTTTGAGGCCAGCCTGGGCTACATATTGAGTTCAAGGCCAGCCTGGAATACATAGTGAGACCCTGTCTCCAAAAAAAAAAAAAAAAAAATGCCTAGGGATGTAGCTCAGAGGAAAAAGCCTGGATTCAACCCCCAGTACCACAAAATAAAACAAATTACAAAGGGAAGAGGAGCAAAAAGAACCATCTACCCCTCACTGGCCTGAATAGAGATGCGGATACATGAAGACAAGATGCTTGGAGCAATGGCAGTCACTATGCAGTCATGAGGGAGAGAATGAGAAAATGAGGCACAAAACCTAGTGCGCCGATATCATGGGCTTGCCAATCTCCAGACTTACGTGAGACAGTGAGATATCCTTAATGCTCAAGGCTCCATAGACAGCTTCTACTGCAGCTGAAAGTATCCCTGCCTGACTTGAGTGAGGAATGTGGAGATAAATATATCATCATCTTCGCTTACTGTTTAACAGGGATGATGAACATGTAAATAATGAAGCAAATGGATTAAGCACTACAGAATTCCACCTTGGGAGTCGCAAGCACAGCTGGAGTCACCAGATTGCACATCTGCATTCCCAGGCAGACTTCATGTAGGACACCTGCCCGTACCGGATGGCACCTGGCAAGCTGGGCGAGCTAGGAGGGGCAGAAGAGCAGGCTGACCTGCTGGGCCACAGTGCCTCGGAGGTCCTGCAGCCGGTCCAACATCTGGAAGATGTCAAATGCATGTGCTACCTGGATCCTCTGGAGAGCTCCTGCCTGAGGGGTGGGAAGACAAGCAGAGGCCTGGGGTAAGAAGTTGGGGGAGTAGGGGACCAGGAATGACAAGGTTGAGAAGGGGAAGGGGCACTTAGAGCTAAGCACTCAGGTCAAGAAAGGCAAATGGGTTTTGTCTAATGGAGCAGATCTTACAGTGGCAGCTGCCTGAGTGCTCAACTGTAAAATCCTCAGAACTGAGTGGGAAAGACAGATACAACTGATTAGCGATGTATGCCGTGAGCAAGAACTGGGCTGGAAGTGCAGACGCCAGGTGTACGTCTGCATGGTTAGGGGTCTGCAGGAAGTGGGGAAGGTTTCCCGGAAGAACGGTGTGGGTGGCATCCAAGCAGGGAGGATGGCATTCACAGGGGAGGCTGGAGGCCTGAAGGAAGCATCAACAGGACCACGAGTTTCATAGCAAGACACAACTCTTCACCAAACAACCCAAATTCCGGCAGTGTAAGGGATAACGAGGTCTTCTGGCATGAGAATCTCAAAGGAGAACGGCCAGGTCAGCTCTTACCTGTTCCTCCTCATCCTGGGTTCTGCCCTGCAGCAGCTGGAGGAGGCGCGAGGCCGTTAGCCCTCCATTGGAGTCAATGTACAGGACGTTCTGCTGCAGACTGTGAGCCACATGTGCAGCCACACAAAGACACACCTGAGGAGAGACGGGCCGCTGGGTGAACCCGAGCCCAGGAGCAGGAGGGCCTAGCACCTGAGCTCCCCAGCACGTTCAGATTCCAGGGGCACAAACAAGCCAAGGCCAAGCCCACTTCTCATCGCCCACCTGGTCTCTTCTGACCCCTGGCCCCATGAGGAGACTGTTGGAAGCTCCTCCTGGGACCCCAGGACATTCCCCCACCTCCCCCTGTCCTCCTTGCTGCTGGCCTCATATGTACCTGGGTTTTGCCGCTACCTGGGCCTCCTACAATTTCAGTCACTTCTCCAGTATACAGACCAGCATCAAGCAGTTTATCCAGGCTGATGGCAGAAGGGAAAAGAGAAGAAGCCAGGTTAGGGTGAAGAGAGAGGAGAAGAAAGGCAAGACCTTCCTTCCAAGCACTGGTTATGCCCAGAGACGCCCCAGACATCTTCAGCCAGGAGGTCCCTCCCGGTGGGCTTCCCTCCGGACGTGCAGTGGCCTTCACAGCCTCCAGGTCTCTGCAACAGTTCAAGGGCTCCCACGATGCACCTGTACATGGTGAACGGTACTCTAGTGCAATCACCCCATTATGTCAGTTACGGGGACCACAGGTTCCTGCCAGTCAGAGGCTCCGGTTTCCACTCCAGCCCTGTGGCTGCTTGGGATGATCGTGCTTCCCTTGTCCCTATTTAACAGCGCTGTCTAAAGGGCGTCCGGCCTCTGCCCTGCTGGGTCCCCTTCCTCCCACTGAGATCTAGGAAGGCCCAGTGGTCAGCAATGTGGTGCTCCCAGTGTGGTCGGCAGCCCAGGAGCCTCACCAACACCAGAGCACTGGTTAGAAATGCGCAGTCTACGCGCTCCTCCCCCAGACCTACTGAATCTAAACTTCTAGAGACAGAGCCCACAGCTGGTTTCAGCAAGAGCTCCAGGTGATTCTGGTGTACACATACATTTGAGAACCATTAGGCTTGTCATTCTCAATCCTTCCTGCATATTACAGGGGAGGGTCTATCTTTGTTTTTTGTTTTTGAGATGGGGTCTCGCTGTATCGCCCAGACTAATCTCAAAATGCTTGGGCTCAAGCGATCCTCCTGCCTCAGCCTCCTGAGCAGCTGGGACTATAGGCAGGTATGCACCATTGCATCTGTCTTACAGGAGCTTTTTAAAAGATCCCTATTTTGTTTGTTTGTTTGTTTGTCTTTGGAGAGAGCATCTCACTGTGTAGCTCAGTCTGGCCTTGAACCCACTATGTAGCCTAGGTTGGCCTCAAGCTTGTAGTGATCCTCCTGCCTCAGCCTCCCAAGTGCTAGGATTACAGGCATGTACCATCACACCCAGCTAAGAGGTCCCTATATTAAAGCCAGGTGTGGTGATGCATGCCTATAATCCCAGAACTCAGGAGGCTGAGGCAGGAGGATCTCCACAAGTTTGAGCCCAGCCTGGGGTAGATAGTGAGTTCAAGGCCATGCTGAACTACATGGCAAGACCCTGTCCCAAACAGCAACAGCAACAACAATTACATAAATAAAGATCCCTATAGGAGTAGTTCCCAAACTGTCTGCACATCAGAGACACCTGGGAGCTTCAAAAAACACTGATACCTGTGCCCCATTTTCATGGAATGCTGCTGGCTGGAGAGGCTTGGAATGTTTGTTTCCCAGGTAATTCTAACATCCACATAAATTTGGGAACCAGTCACCTACACCTATTAAGTTAGAATTTGTAGAAGAAAGTTTCCCAGATAATTCTAATGTGCAGCCAAAGTTGAACCACCGGCTCCTGACCATAGGAATCAACCGCAATCTAGATGCAATGGCTAATGCCAGTTATCCCAGCTACTAGGGAGGCTGAGGCAGGAGGATCAATCATAAACTCAAGGCCAGCCTGAACAACTTAGCAAGATTGTCTAAATAAATAAATAAATAAATAAATAAATAAAAAGGGCTAGGGGTGAAGCTCAGTGGTAGAAAGGTCACCTAGCATGTGTGGGGTCCTGGGTTCAAATTCCCCATACTGTACCCAAGACAAAAGAATCAGCTGGGCATGGTGGCACACACATGTAATCCCAGCACTAAGGGAGGCTGAGGCAGGAGGATCACAAATTCCAAGCCCATTCAGCTTAATGAGACCCTGTGTCAAAATAAAAAATAAAAAGGGCTGGGGATGTAGTTCGGTGTGAAGGACTTGGGTTTGATCCCCGGTACCTCGAACAACCACATCCTCAGCTGTGAGGCTCAGTGTGCATAAGCGACCTCCTAACCCACCTCCCAGCCAACTTCCCATCTGTTTCCATTGCAGGTCTCGTACTGCAGAGAGGATCCTGCTACATAGCTATGTCCCCAGCACCTCTAACTTAGCACGGCAACATGGGAGGGACCCCCAGCCATGGCTGCCTAGAACACAAGTGCTGTCTGAGATTTATCTTCCGCCTTTCCCTCGGAACCGCCCTTCCGTCATTCTTCCACTCCTTCACTCAAACACCGGCTCAATGCCCCATACTTCCTGAAGGCCTTATTCCAAGAAGGGGTGCGGAGATGAACAGACACAGTTCTGGCCTGCAGGGAACAAATCTCCCTCATCAACATAGCATTTTCCAAGCTATGCCACACGCTCTACCCCCTGTAAAGATTCACACTGCATGTGAGCACCAAAGGCTCAGAGAAGGCCTGCAATAAAGAAACCTGTTCAATTTGGGTTATCAGGCCTTTCTCAAACTTTTGACTCTGCCCCCCACTGAAATTTTAAAGTTAGACAGCACACTGCTAGGAAGTCTAGAAGCCTGGTAAGTCAGCTTTAGGTGTTCATACCCACATCCCATCTGATAGTATGGCTTATCACATTTCTTTTTCTTTCTTTTTTTTTTTTTTTAATGGTATTGGGGATTGAACCAAGGCCTTCATGCTGAGCTACATCCCTATCCCTTTTTTATTTTGTGACAAGGGTCTCATTAAGTCACCAAGTTGCCCAGACTGGGCTCAAACTTGTGATCCTCCTGCCTCAGCCTCCCAGAGTGTTAGGATTATAGGCATGTGCCACAACTCCTGGCTCACTTGTCACATTTTTCTTTAACATGCCTGCAACTCTCACCTGCCCTCAATCAGACTCACGTGCCCCACACCAGCACCACCAGACGTTTCCTTGGCCTTGTGCGCACCTCTGCCCTGCTGCCTCTAACTCTGCGTTCTCAATGACCTCCCACCTGAGGGAGAGAGGCAACACGGTAGACAAGGTACAGTTAAGTTGTCAAGTGCCTGGTCTGCCATGACTAGCTGCAGGATCTTGGGCAAGTCATTTAACTAACCCAGGTCCCACTTTCTTCATCTGCAGAAAGATGATTTTAATGACAATGCGCTCACTCGCCAGTGCTTGTGAAGAACCAGTGACATAATGTACTGTGACGCTCATCTGTCCTTCCATGGCAAGGCCCACCTCCTTCCTCCAGGGCTTCCTGCACCACTCGGACCTGCACATGCACCCTGCCAGCTCACCACTGCCTGCTCTCTCTGCATATGTTGGTTTTACTGGTTGCTTAAACCTAAAGGCCAATTTGCTTCCTGTCAGCCACTCCCTCCTCACCACCACCACCCTGTGTGCTTACAGCCTCTTGGATTCACCTGCTTTTCTCCTACACCTGCTAGCTGCCATGTTCCTCAAGAGCAGGGCCCTTGCCTCACTCCTGTCTGTATCACCTGCGCATGTCTGGTGCCCAGCAGGCCCTCAGTGGAGCTTGCTGAACAAACTTCACACTGACCACCCAGTAGGCATTCAGCCAGGGCTTGATGGATTACAAACTCAGACTCTGACCACCCAGAGCAAGCACCACGCTGCATGAACATGGCCAAGAGAACATGTTACGGGAATGGCAAGGGCCAGACCAATCCAAAGACCTCTGTTGTGGCAGTTATTCATCAAACTGTACAAATGCACCAGGAGAGAGTCAGACTCACTTGGCCAGAAAACATCTGTTGTCTCCCAGCTCTTTCCTAGCCCAAACACTACCGCACAATGTAACGGCTCCTTTCAGCAAGATTGCTTGTTCCTTAACACTGCCGAGTATGAGAGTATGCTGCTAAACACTCCCCAATGCACAGGACTACCCCACCCCCAACAAATGATTACCTACCCCAAGGCATCAACAGTGCCAAGGCTAAGAAACTCTATAACCCTGTTCTGCGGTAAAAGAACTCCGAAGTCCTGATGCCTCTTCTTCCCATCTGTCCGCGCTGCCCTCTCTGGACCCAAGCCTGGGAAGTCCTGCCCCTCACCTTCTGCCCCAGGCACACGTACAAACCTTCCAATGCCGGTGGACAGGATGGCAGTGGAGGTCTTCAGCTCCTCATAGAGGTCCGCGCCATTCAAGGGGAAAGCTGAGAACTGAGCCAGCAGCACCCGCCTCAGGGCAACCAGGGCCTGCCAGAGGGGAGACACTCAGGCTCCTGAGGGGTCTCGCAGGGAAGCCCAGGGTTTCCTGCACCCCTCTGGGACCCGTCTGCTCCCGTGGCTTAGGGAGGGGCACCTGAAGACGCGCAGCTCACCTTGTAAGACAAGCCACACTTCTCGGCCACCTCCTCCAGGTCTGCTGCGGCCAGGTCCACTACTAAAAACGAGACGCGTGGAGCTGACAGGCAGCGAGGGCGGCCTGGGCTTCCCACGCTGGCTTTTCCTCCCCTATGCAACAGGGCATCCACTCCACTCCGAGCAGGCGGCCGGCGCGAAATAGCCTCAGGACACGGCAGGGGTCCTCCCCGCCGCGGGGATTCGGCTCCCGCACTCCCAGCCTCCCCGAGCCTCCCCAGGGGGGTGTGGGCCTCCTGCGAGTAGGGTCACCTGTCTTGATCCCGCGGCCCCTCAGAAGCTGGACCATTTCCTCGGTGAGGCCCGGGCACAGTCCGGCCCTGAGCACGCCCATACTTCCTGCAGGCCGGGGACAGCCCCGGGCCGGCTCGGGGGCCTCCCGTCACGTGGGCATCCGCCAAGTCCACTCCAGACGCCCCTCCACGCCCCTTTCTGGAGAGGACCCTGGAGCGTGGGCTGCGGAAGGAGGTGGCGGAAGAGGGTGGGGTGAGCGGTGCCGCGCCCGCGCTTCCGGGTTCCCGGCTCCTGCGCGCTGCGTGGACCTGGCCTGCAGCGCCATCTGCTGGCCGTGCGGTCGGAACCGCGGCGACCCAGGCTCCAGGACCGCGGCCCCGGCCCTGCGACAGCACGCGGCAGACCGCGCCCCACGGCCCAGCGCATCCTAAGTGCCACCCGCGACCCGCGGCCGCATTGGCCTCTGCCTTCTTCCTCGACACCCACGCCGCCTTTCGTTCCAGACGCTGAGGACAGAAAGCAAGCAAGATGGACCACCCCCTACCCTCCAGGAACTTAGCTGTTAGTGAAGAGGACCGTGCAAAGGCGTCCGATCGCCGATCATTAAGGGCTGTGGGGCAGACGCCCAGATGCTCATAGAGGGCATCTGCCTCTGTATTTTCCAAAATGCCTGCCTCTATTTCTTTGTCTTTCTTTTTCCTTCTTTCCTTCCTTCCTTCCTTCCTTTATAATGGAGGGAAAATATCTTTGAGTATGTGGAACACAATTTTGAAATGTCCTTTCTTTTGCCACATCCACTAATATCACTAGAAGAGATGAAACAACTTCACAAACCTGTGAAGGAGATGGTGTTTTTTGTTTGTTCGTTTTTGTTTTTGTTTTGAGACAGCGTCTCACTATGTAGCCCAGGCTGGCCTTGAACTTGCAGCAGTTCTCCTGCCTCAGCCTTTCACGTGCTGGGATTACAGGCAGGTGCCACCACACCCTGCAGGAGATGCTATTTGTAACCACATTATTTCAATGAAGAAAAGGAAGCTCTGTAAGGTAAATGGTAAAGTCCCTTGCCCTGGGTTACACAGCTAGTAGACTTGGGGCTGTGTCCACATCCAAGTGCAAAGCCAATGCTATTTATTTTTTGTGGTACAGTATTAGGGCCTTTGCACTGAGCTACATCCCTGGCCTTCTGTATTTTATTTTAAGAGGATCTGGCTAAGTCCCTAAGTTGCCCATGCTTGCCTCGAATTTTCAGTCTTCCTGCCTCAGCCTCCAAACAGCTGATATTTCTAGCGTGTGCCACTGTGCCTGTCCAGAGTGGTTTCCTTGAGAGCAGAGATCATGTCTGGTCCATTTTTTAAACTCCTCTGCATTGTCACTAAACACTTGAAAGTACTTGGGAGTGATGGTATGCCACATTCAGAATACTGGCAGTAAGACCAGGTCACACGTGAGCTCTGAACCCTCAAGAACCATCTGGACTTTCCCTCTACGCAACCGGACCTTTTGGGATTTGCTGCCTACCAGGTCAGAACATAGAGCCTCCACATCTATAGGCAAAGTCTTCCACCCCTAGGGATCCCTCCAGGGCTGCCTCCCTCTGCACCCTGGTCCTTTCTCCATCCTTCTTCCAGGGCAGTTCCGAAGGGCACAGGCATGAAGCACTTTGAGGTCTTGAGAGGACAGGCTGCTGTGACCACCCCATGTCAGAGCTGGACAGGGCCTAAGGGCCATGCAGATTGTTCCTCGCCTCTCCCCAACCCACAATGCTGGCTCTTGGCCCAGCTGCTGCCTTGCAACCCTCTGATCAGGGGAGGCTGGCCCCTAATTGTTACACTCTGCGACGATTGTGAAGTCAGCTCCTTGCACCCTGCCCCACCCCAACTAAAGGTGGGCTCACTGCTCCCGCAGTTTCTCTCTGCTTCCTGTTAGCTGGGTTGTTCTGTGTGGTGACCGCTGTGATCCCCAACAACCCAGATGGCATCCGAGGCACTCTGTAAAGTGGGGGATGGGGAGGAGACCACACTGAAGAAGGAAAACCTCAATGTTATAAATGCGCTTGACCAACTGCCAAAGCCCTTTCCAAACCCCAAGTTTATGAACCGGAACATCGCTACCAAAGGACGCCCGCTTTCCTCAACAGGCAGTTTGGCTAACTTGTTGGAGGCAGATTCCATCAATCTCGTGTAAGCGTAGTCCCTCTCTATTGTCTAAGGCTGGAGCTGGGGTGAGGAGAGAGACTCGAAGAGGTGTTTCCTGCTTAACCTGTCTAACTTAGTCCCCTTGGGGAAAAGCCCAGTGCAGATCGGACCTGTCTGTGTTCCTGAGCCCCAAATCAGTTCTTGGGGCATTTGGTCTGCGTACTCCAGGAAGCCTTTTTGGATTAGTCACTTTTCTTGACTGTGTCCTTATCCTGCTTGTCTGGCGGGTCCTCACCTCCCCACCCCACAGCTCCCCCCTCCCCCTTTGATACCATCACCCGTCTGAGGGTGTTTCCACCGGAAGCCTGTCTGCCTTCCAACTGTGGTTCACTGTTCTGAGACAGATTTTCCTCTACTTTATACCACAAAACTTACACTGGCAAGGTGTCTGGCACATTATTAAGACCTGGGAATGAAGAGCTGGGAAGTAGCCCCTGCCTTCAAGGAGCATCTAGTCTGGTGGTGATAGTTAGGGTAGCATGGGGCGCCATCAGGAATTAAGGGTGACAGCACAGTCTGGTAAATGCTGTACCAGGCTTTCCTGAGGACCCAGCGGGGGTGGCTTCAGGGGGGCTGGGACAGCTTTGGAGAAGAGAGGAGTGGCTCCCTGGAGGAAGCGGTATTTGAGCGGGATCTCCAGCAAAGATTGGTGTGGGGTGATGTGGGCTGAAGGGATTGTCTGCAGGGCAGTTTCTACACACTCCACTGTTAGAAAGGGCCTGCGCTTAATTTAATGCTTGGCCATCTCTGTCTTGAAACCGTTGATTGACAATTTTGAACAAGACCCTCTACACTTCCACTTGCACTGAGCCCCACAAACTATATAGCTGTCTTGATGATATGAGAGCCATGTGGCGTCCATTCCCTAAAGAACTGTAAGGTCTAACTCAAGTGACCACTGTCTGTAGGAAACTTCATGGTGTAGTGGCAAAGCCTTGGGCAAGGAACCTGAGTTCAAATCCAAGTTCCACCTCAGATATATAGCCAAAGACAAGTTCACTAAGATGGAGGACTCTCTGTTCCACCCAGCAGTAAGGTTGTGAAGATCAAGAGAGGATGTGTCCAGCAGGTGGCTCTGTGCCTAGTGGCCTTCTATGCCCACCTCAGCACCAGCATTTCCAATAAGTGGATCTGAAATATAGATCCATTAGGGCAACATAATACATAAATGGTATCCATATCCAGACTTTTCGACCTAGAGATGTAGGACCTTGACGGGGGAATAATTTATTCCAAATGTACAAGGGCTAGCAGAGGGGTGTGGGCACATCGGGATTTCTCCAGAGAAGGTAGATGGGTTGCAACTCAGGGAGGAAAACAACAGCCCACTGAGCAACTGTGAAGTGAGAGGCTGACCTGGACTAAGGGATCCTTAGATGGATGTTAGGGCAACCTGGCTGCGACACCTGTCACCCCATGGATTGCCAGGGTTGATTTGGCTGATCTGGCTGGCTAGACGGGTGTCCCCTCCCTCCCTCACCGCTCCATGTGCGTCCCTCCTGAAGATGCTGGGTGGAAGAGGACGACCACCCTGGATAGAGGAGGACTGTTCCTCGGTCAAGGGTGTATGAGTAGCTGGGCTCCCCTGCTAGAACCTCTGAACAAGCTCTCAAGGGATCCATAGACTCTGGGTTCTGACCCATTAATGGGTCAGGAAATCCTTCAAGCTGATGGATATGATAAAAATTAATTAAAATAGAATCAGAAACTCCAGAGCACAGGCAGTAAGGACTGGTTTTTGAAACATTTTAGTTATGCATGTATATACGTGGATACTGAACAGCCATGCAATATGTATTTCTTACTGTGGGTCCAGGGAAAAAAAAAAGATTTGAAAGCTAAACTTTTTGGATTGGTGTACATTATTGGTAAAAAAAATTTAAATAGCAGGGAATCATGTACAAATCTCTTTTTTTTTTTGTGGGTACCAGGGGTCGACCTCAGGACCTTGTGTGCCAGCAGGCACCCGTGCCGCTGAGCAATATCACTGGACCTTTTTTTGTATGTGGGTACCGGGAGTCGAACTCAGGACCTCGTGCTTACTAGGCAGGTGCTTATGCTGCTGAGCTATCTCACCGAATCTTCTCTTTGTAATAGCAAAGAAATAGTAACAGTATAATTACCTTTGTAATAGAAAACCAGGGCTGGTGAGATGGCTCAGCGGTGTAAGCGCCTGCCTGGCAAGCGCGAGGGCCCAAGTTTGACTCCCAGAACCCACATACGAAAAAAGGGCCGGTGATATCGCTCAGCGGCACGGGCGCCTGCTGGCGCACGAGGTCCTGAGGTAGACCCCCCCCGGTACCCACAAAAAAAAAACCATAATAAAGTTAAAATGACTTAATCAGAGCTACATGTATCAATGTAGAGAAATCAAAACAATCAACACTGAGTGAAAAACAAGCAAGTTGCAGATGGAAAGGTACTGAATAATCTTTTGTTTATATAAAGTCTACAAACATGCAAAATAATAGCTCTTGCCTAGGGATAACATACATATGTAATAAGACCAAAAAAACACACAGTAATAGAAAATTTAAAATTTAGTCTCCTGGTTACCTCAGAGTGGGAGGATGTAGAGTGTAGCAGAGAGAAGCATCCAGAGTTTAACTACACTAGTATGGGCTTTTTTTTTTTTTTTCCTTTTTTTGTCCTGCATTGCTGCGGCGGGAACCCAGGGCTTTGTGCATGTTAGGCAAGCACTCTACCATGGGATGGGCTCCATCCCCCAGCCCAGGTTTCACTTCTGGAGCTGGATGAGGGCTAAATGGAAGTTTAGCATATGATTATTATTATTATTATTTTGTGGCACTGGGGATTGCACCTAGGATCTTTGCACTGAGCTACATCCCTAACCTATCTATCTATCTATCTATCTATCTATCTATCTATCTATCTATCTATCATCTATCTATCTATGGCAGGCAGGGTCTTGCTAATTTGCCCAAGCTGGGCAAATTGTGATTTTCTGCTTCAGCCTCTCAGAGTGCTGGGATTACAGGCATGCACTACCACACCCGGCTTAGTGTATATGTATATATATATATATATATATATATATATACACATATACACTCATATATATATATACGTATGTGTGTATATATATATATATATATATATATATATGTATATATGTTTTTTTTTTTTTTTTTTTTTGAGATGGGGTCTCACTATGCAGTTCAGGCTGGCCTGGAACTCACTTTGTAGCCCAGGCTGGGCTTGAACTCACAATTCTCCTACCTCTGCCTCCCGAGTGCTGGGATTACAGGCGTTCACCACGCCTGGCTCATTATATTATTCTTTTTTTGTGTGTGGGTACCAGGGGTCGACCTCAGGACCTTGCACGCCATATGCGATATCACCGGCCCTTTTTTTGTATGTGGGTTCCGGGAGTCAAACTTGGGCCTTGCGCTTGCCAGGCAGGCGCTTACGCCACTGAGCCATCTCACCGGCCCCTCATTATATTATTCTTGATATCTCTGTGTATGTTTAAGGTATTTCATAATTTAAAAACAAACAAACAGAATGAGTCAAGCCTGGTGGTACATGCCTGTAATCCCAGCACTGGGAGGATGAGGGAAGAGAACTGCGAGTTCAGGGCCAGCCTGGGCTACTTGGCAAGTTCACAGTCAACCTGGACTACATTAGCAAGACTGTCTTAACAAAACAATCAGAAAAGAATAAGGTTTTCCAGGATCTACCCAATATATGTGTTGTACACAGTCCAGACTATTACTAATTTTACATACTACACATTAATAAAATTGTTAGATGTTGTTAAATATTAAATATTAGTAAAGCTCAATTTATTGTTTTTTACTAGATTATCTATAGATATTTTTCCACACTGTAGTATTGTTGTAGCCATCCCTTGGGGAACTTGCACCCCACTTTGAAGGATTTAAAACGTTTTAGCTATTTTCTAATTGTAGTTCTCAGAACTGCATCAGAATCATCTAAAGAGCTTATTAAACCTGCAGTTTCCCCTGTCACATTCCAGCTGGGAACGAAGAACCAAGAATCTGCATTTTTAGCAAGCACCGTGGTAGGTCTGAGGCACTGCTGCAGAATAGTAAGGGTGTTCCTAGCTATTGAGAAGCAGCTAGTAGTGCGGGCCCTGGGGTCCTCGGGCTGGATGGGCTGGGGCGGTCCCCTTTATCTGGCTCACCTGCCTCCCTTCTGCTCCAGGAAGCCGATGCCATTGGAGGATTCCGAGTACAGCTCCGATGACACCAGCATCTCCCCCAGGTCATCCACCTTGTTGAACCCTGTCAAATTGGCTGTGACCCAGCCCAACAGCAGCTTCTTTGCCGGATTGCTGGAGGGTGAACTGAACAAGCTCAGCATTCCCTCAACGGCTAAGAACACAGCAAAGCGGGGGGACCTGGCCCTCTGCGCCTGCCCATCTACATCCCAAATGGTCCCCAGGGGCCTCGTGGACCTTGAGAAATCCGAGCTAGATACAGACACCTCCTCCACACACTCGGAATCTTCCGTGGTCGTGGATGTGCCAGAGCCCCCCTTCATCTGCGAACACACTGTCAGCGATTCCACAGCAGTGGTGCGTTTCCTGCGTTCGTGCACTTGGCAACCGCTTACTGTGCTAGCACTGAGCTGAGCTCCATGGGAAACATGAAGATGCTGCCACCTGCATCCTGACCTGGAGTTCATTGTGTAGGAAGAGAGGGGGACTGTCTGTAAAAAACTCCACTGCAAGAAAGGAGGGGTCAGTGCTGCAGGAAACATTCAGATCAAATGCCACCAGGAATTCAGAGGGAAAGAAACATTACTTCCAGCTGAAGGAATAAGCTTGGTGGCTTTTGGTAACACTTGCAGGATTTGGGTAACAGAGGTAGGATTTAAACATCTAGAGATGGAGGAGGAAGGCATTCTGTGAAAGGGCTGACCCCACCTTGCAGGTGGGAAACTGTGGGAGGAAATAAGCAGCAGCCTCCTTTGATCCCAAGTCCTAATTCAGGGCTTCTCGCATGTTCACGATCCTACAATCACCTACCATCTGGTCAAAACTGAGACCCCTGGGCCTCATCCTTAAAGTTTTCTCAGTGATGAGATTTGCTGACAATTCCCACATGATGCTGATGCTGTGGTCCACAAGTCAAGTACAGCATCACAGTACTGTGATGAGGGAAATACTGGGGGAAAGTCGGTCTGGGGCCATCTTCTATAGGTCATCCAACGTCCAGCTACTTGATAGATTTCTCTGAAAGCAATAGGGAACAGCTTTGTACAGGGCTGTGTATCAGAAAGTGGATTTTTTTTTTTTTGTTTTGCTTTGTTTTGCGTGCGTTCCTGGGGATCAAACACAGGGCCTTGCACATGCTAGACAAACTATCACTAAGCTCTCCCAGTCTAATGGATGTAATTTGAGCTGTATTTTAGTAAGATAAATCTGGAAGGTCCAATGTTGGATGGCTAAGAGCAGTGATGGTGAACCTTTTAGAAGCCAAGTGCCCAAACTGCAACCCCAAACCCACTTATTTATTGCAAAGTGCCAACATTGCAATTAAACCTGAGTATCTGATGCGCAGCTGCTGGGGTGCTTGGCTTGCATGCCGACAGAGAGAGCTCTGTGCACCTGCAGCAACACACATGCCATAGGTTCGCCAGCTCTGGCTTACAGCAATGTTTCTCAGTGTGGTCCCTAGACAGGGGAGGCAGGCTACATCAGTATTACATAGCAACTTGTTAGAAATTTAAATTCTCATCTCCTTCCACCATGCTTGGGTCTACTGAACCAGAAATTGGTGCGAGGGGGACAGCAATCTGTTTTAATAAGTTCCCTGAGGGCCACCAAAAGTTAGAGAACTTTTCTTCCCCTCTGAATTCCTGGGGGCACTTGATCCCAATTTTTCCTGGCCTAGATGGAGGGGAAACTGGAAATGAGAGACTGGACAGGCGACACCAGACCTGGGAACATGCAGTGTTATAAAGCTTCTCTGAGGTGGTTAGCCAGACTTAGCAAACACTGTTAGAGCACCAAGTGTGTGGACGCTGGAGCTATGGGTTTGAACTTTGGTTGTCATTTAATTGCTGTCACTTGGACCTGTTACCCCTACTTGCAATGAGTAAAGTGGACAAGACAATCTCTAGGATTCTTAACTGACATGGACAGCAGCCTGGAGCACATATGGAATGAGGATGCACCCTATGGCGGGTGGGGACAACCATGCTGGGGGGCAGGTGGGGCCTTACACCTTCCGTCACACTTGCCTGAGCTTCCGGCAGGGGCAGGGATGGGAGGGGGCATTCTGACTCATGTTGGAGGCACAGGTCAAGTCTAAGGAAGGCTTGGACTTTCTCCCTGCAGATTTCCTGGACCTATGCCTTGGGCAAACACCAGGTCAGTTTCTATCAAGTCCTGTTACAAGAGATGGCCAAGAGGAAAGAGGATGAGCCACACAAGGCAAAAAACCGCCCCTGGATCTTCAACAAGATCTTGGGCACCACTGTCAAGCTGATGGAGCTGAAGCCTAACACGAACTACTGCCTCACTGTCCGCGCAGCCAATACAGCTGGGGTGGGGAAATGGTGCAAGCCCTACAAAGTAAGCCCTGGGAGAAGGGCCCAAGGGCTCAGGGGCCCAGGGGGAGAGGTCTGAGTCTAGGGAACCAGGGCCACAGAGGTTGGAATGCCCCTAGACACCATCTCATCTTGTTAGCTTTCCTCCTGCCTGGGCCAACAAGCAATAATTTCAGACTGCTTTCTTAAGGAAGATTTAAGGATTAAGCTATTTTAGGGCCCACCAGGGGTGCAAACAACTGTATTCCACAGTATCACTGTAACCCAAAGGCGTTGGGTTTCTTAACTTATTACTAACAACTGTGAGTGGGCCAGGAACTGAGGGAAACAGAGAAAAAGCTATGGGGGGAGGGTGAAGGGAAACTCCTGGGATGGATAAGGGCCTGGGGTGAAGAGAGGCCACTTACCAACAACCCTCTAGATAGAAACTCAGTTGGGGAGATGCAGGTTTGAACCATGCCTCTTTGGATCTGTTTCCTGCATCAGTGACTGGCTTGGATAAAGCTACACCTATGAGCCCACTTAGCAGACAAAAAGATGGTGACAGAGATGAAGTGAGAGAGCCAGGCTTGGGTCTGGGAAGGAATTCAGAGAGGTCTTCTGTTTTAAAGCAGAAGGGTTTTCTTGTTTCACTTCAGTTTGCAACTGTGGCCAGGGACTTAAGCAGCTTCCCTGAGAGCAGCCCCATCCAGATCACTGTGAAGCGCAAGGAGCCCCAGCGGAGAATGGTGTGCATGGCGCCAGAGGACATGCGGAAGCTGGAGGACCTGGAATACCTGTCTCCCTACTAGCAGAGGGCCCAGGACACCCCTTGTTGGCCATCAGCCTTGGCCCAGGGCCATCAGAAATCAGAACCTTGCCAGAGAACCACTGACTACCCTGCCAGCTCAGGGCTTGGCGGTACTGGTACCAGGCCACCCCTGGGCCAGGGCCAAATTCATCCAGAGACACTGCAGCTCCCCACCCCCATTAAAGAACCGCAGATCATCCAGCAACCCTAAGTTCTGCTTCCTGCTTTTAGACAGCCTCAGTTGGGCCAGCTGCCACCCACCTCCTAGCTTCTGCCAGGACCAAGAGTCAGGATGGGTGACAGAGTGGAAACATGGGTGGCTGGGCAGTGGGGACCACCATGCTGCTTGGTTTGGCCTTTGCTCCTGCCCTGCGGGGCAATGGAAAGTCTTCACAAGGACAGACAGCAATGGTGGACAGATGTGACGGCAGTCTGTAGATCAGCACTAGATCTGAGCTCTAGAGGGATGCAGTATGAAGTGCATAAGCTTTGGGGGAAGCATCTGCTTGAATTCCGGCTCTTCCTATTTGATGTGAGAGCATGGGACAGTCACTTAAGCTTCCTGGGCCCGGGTAGCTTACTAAAGTATAAGGATGTAAGAAACTTCCAAGCCTGAATGCAGGGTTAGTGTGAGCACAGCAGAACCAGCACCTGGCACCAAGAAGGAGTTCAGCAACTGGTGGCTGCCTTTGTCCCTCACTGCACAGACATACAAGGTGGAGGCTGAGAACCATGGCTGGGTGAAGTGCAAATCGGCTAAGTGCCAATCATAACAGGACAGATATGATTATGGAAGGGTAAGAAGGAAGGGGATGGTGGAAGTACTGAGGCCCTGAGCACTTCCTACAAGGACGGTTTGGAAGCCTAACCTGTGCATAGGATACCACGCTCCTGTCAGCACCTGGTGCAGGAGAAAGCACAGGCAGAGTGCACACACGGCAAGGTCTTGGTCAAGGGTCCAAGGAGGTCTGAGTGGGGATTCTACTCATCACTTGAAAGTTCTCAAGGGGCAAAGATTGGTGCTCCCTACCGCACCATGCCCACGCCTGCAGGAGCTCTCACAGCACTGCCCAACGCTACTACCACCCGGTCACCCCACAGCTGTGGTCTTCCTCTCTCCAGCCTGAGAGCCCAGCACAGTGCTCAGTGTCCAGCAGGGCCTCCACAGGTGTGGGGTGAGAGGCTGAGGCATCCCCAGAGCAGGGCTGGCGGGCAGAACTCTGCCGATGAGAGCACGCCCTGTGCTGTTCAGTGCTGGAGCCGTCAGCGAGCGTGACCGAGGTTCCACCTCTAGCTATACCAAACTCATCAACAGTGCTGCAGACCACGGGCAGCGCAGCCTCATGCCCACTGTCCAGCCCCTCCCCTCCCTTCCAGGAGGTCAGTATGGTTTTGGGGTCATCCCGAGGAAGGGAGGAGGCCAAATGGATTTAGCACAGTCCTCAGTTGAGTCCCAGGATTCTAGGACAAAGAATTATAACTCAAACACAAAATATAAGTTATTTACTTGGCCACAGAACCTGGGGTCTGACCTGAGCAAGGAGGAGGCAGGGCCAGCAGTGGAGGCCCACACAGAGCCTGGCTTCTCACCCCTACCCCCACTAGTGAGGCGCACAGTGGTGCCCGCGGCTGAGTTCACGGCTAGCTTCCCGAGACACTGATTTCCACTTCTGGGGCATGCCACGGACCCCTGGGGAGACCCCATGGGCATCTGTCAAGGACTGGAAGCCACCACTGGAGGGGAGGGTGTGTGCACCGCCACCCCGGCGTTTGTTCTGTCAGGGCAGGCAGCTGGCAGAGGCTGGGTCCAGAAGAACTGTAGGAATTTTCATCTCCTCCATCTGTGGGGAAGGGAGGGAATCAGGATGGGAACCCTGCCATGTAATCCGAGGAGCCCACAGCATACCTTCAGATCATCAGCAAAGCTTGGCACCATCCCTGCTCTAGCCATGCCTGCCTAAACCCAGACCTCCACCCAGGCCGCGGCTTGTGGGATGCCCACCACCAAAGAGGGACGATCCTTTACAAGCACACAGGGCTTTAGGTCTCACAATGTTTGCCCTCCTGAGATCCTCCTGTCTATGAAGGTTTGATAAGTCCCAAGAAAAAGGTTAACTAACTTCTCCACGCCTGCACACTCAAAAGCAGAACCAGGACCTGAACTCAGGTTTCAGGACTCCAAAGTCCTGAACCACTGCCTCCAGCTAGAGACCCAGACATGCCTGCTACAGTGGCCTGAGAGTGTCTGGGTCTCCCAGCATTCCCCCACCTGCCCACCGAGAACCTGGCCCCACATATCCCTCAAGACAGAGGGAGCACTGGGAAGGTCCCTCAGAATTCCATGCCCCAAGGGAAAGAATGCAAAGAGGGATCGACTGACTTCAGGGCAGGACAGCGGAGCACCTCAACCACTGCCCCCCACACTCACATCCGGAGGCACTTGTCCTTCCCACCGCTCGCCACTCGCTGGCCATCTGGACTCCAATCAACAGCATAGACCTAAACCAAGAGGGAGTGAAGTGGTGGAGTGGCAAGGAGAAGAGGGCCAAGTGCCACCTCAGTCCCCTCTGCCCATGGGTTCAGCCTCACCTCATCCGCGTGGCCTGGCAGGTCTGTCACCAGCTTCTGGGCCTTCACATCCCACACCTTCAACGTGCTGTCACTGCTGCCGCTGACCAGCAGCCGGCTGTCAGCTGACCACGCAATCTGGTACACGGCCGCTACGTGGCCGCGCAGCGAAGCCAGGTACCTGGGCCAGGGAAGACGGTGATGGATATCAGATCTTCGAATAGGTCTGAAGGGTCCCCCGCCCCATCACAGTAGTTCCTAACCTCAGCTGCCTGTTAGAATTACATGGGAACTTTCACAAAACCACACTGCCTGGCCCCCATGCCACAGTATTTGCATGTGGGTCACTACCATTTTGTAAAGCTCCCAGTGAGTTGCTTCGGGGTGCCTCTTGCCAGGCCTCCATACCTGCACGAACCTGCGTGCCTCAGAATTCAATGCAGCCACCTGCTCAGCCTGTCTGCCCGACATCTCCCTGGAGCAGCCTGCTGACAGGTGGTATGCAGCAACAGCAGCCAGGCCCACCTGGAACTTTCAAGTCAGTCATCTAGCTGGGTGGGACCTCTTCCCTGCAGCTGCATGCTGGAAAGGAGCCAGACTATGTCAGGGTTTCCTATAATCCCCGTGCTCCTGCAGTCCTAAGCCATAAGGCCTCTCCGAGACTCAGTTTCCATCTTGTTGTTGTACTGGCAAACAAAACGCAGGGCCTTTATGCTGAGCTACACCTTTAGTCCTTTTTTTTTGAGACAAGATCTTGCTCAGTTGCCCAAATGGGACTCAAACTTGTGATCCTCCTGCCTCAGCCCCCTAAGTGCTGAGATGACAAGAGTGTACCACTGTGCCTGGGCAGTTTTCTTATTTAAAAAAAAAAAGAATACTTACTTCAAAGAGTTGCTATGAGAAAATACACAATTCCTGACCCACTGGTTTTCCTTCAGCCCCTATAAGGATTTCCCTTGCTCTTTTCTCTTCTTGTGCCTGTCTTTGCCTCTCCTCCAATCCATCTAACCCCAAGGGCACTATGCCTCCTCACCAGGCCATCTCAGACCTTAACTGCTAGCAGAATCACCTGAGTGTATCAGGGTCTCCTATAATTCCTGTGACCCTCACAATGACCTTACTAAAAATGCAGATTCTGATTCACAAGGTCTAGCCTGGGGACCACAACTCTCCATTTCTACCAAGCTCCGGAAAATGCCAGTTCACCTGTCTGTGGACCCCACTTTGAGGAGGGCAACACAATAACTACACGACTAACCCAGCTATCACTTAATCTTCTCTTGGGCTGCTGCATGCATTGCCCTTTGGCCATTTGTCTCTTACAATATGGAGTGAACTAGCACTTTTAGTGCCTACTTAGTACCAGTCCTAAATATACCATCTCATTAATCCTTTAACAGTGCTGAGAGGTAGGAGGTCCTTATACTACAGAAGAGGAAGCAGAGGCTCAGGAAATCCAAACATTAGCCAAGGCTACACAGGTAGGAAGTGGCATCACCTAGCTCCTTCCACTGTTTACAACCCCACCCCTCAACTCACTTGCCCGTCCTGCCATCCCACAGCTTGATGGACTTGTCAAAGGAGGCACTGGCCACGATGCGCGAGTCAGGAGAGAAGAGCACCTGGTTGATGAGGGCCTGGTGTCCTGTCATGCGTGCAAGGGGCTTCTTGTCCTCTGCTGGGGACCACAGGAACAAGGTGAAGTCATCGGAGCCAGACACAAGCCTCTCTGGACCCTGGCCCTGGGGGAAGCAGAAAGCACACCGCATTGGATGTGGTCAGACAACGATCATGTATACCAGAGACAGAGGCCAGGGCCGGGGAAATGGGGCCTGGCCTGGTTCCTCACTCACAAGTAACCCCAAAAGAATAGCAAATTCTATGTGTACATGTGAAATGACTTCTAAAATATATGATTATGAGACAGTATAGAATGGATTTTTATATCTGGGTTGTATATTTGTAAGGAGATACACATCTGGGTACATATGAAATCTCTGCAAGGAGACACAAGGTATTGGTAGCATCAGATGCTTCCAGAAGAAATGGATGGCTGTGCAAGAGATGGGAAATGTTTCACCATCTGCCTTTATTTATACCTTACATCATGTGAAATGTGCTCCTTAACAAACTAAATAAAATTTAAAAAGCAGTGCCCTGGAATGCAAAAAATAAGCAAATAAAACACAAAATAAAGTGTTCCCTAGCACTGTAAGATTGGACTGCAAACAAGCTTGAGCAAGAACTTTTCCCCGGAACAGGTATGCTGTGTGGGGGGGAGGTGTACTGTGGAGAGTGCTTCGGGGACGAGCAGAGGAAGAGCACAGTGCTGGGATGTCGAGGGGCACACGCTCACCCGCACAAGGTGGTACCGGCTCAGCGCCCTCTCCTTCAGCTCCTGCACTGTGTCCAGACACCAAAGGAGAGAGATGAGAAACAACACTGATTAGAAAATCCAACACAAGCAGCTAAAACGTCCATTACGCTGGAGGATTGGCTCCTTCCCAAGCAGCCCTCCCCCCTCCTTCTCCCACTCACTCACAGGACCCCTGGAGGTCCTGGGCATTAACTGTGGCCTCAGCAGGCTCAAAGGCCCCTGTACGCAGGGCATAGTCAGTGCTGAGTGCCATGGTGTTCACCCAGTGGCCGTGGCCCTGAAGAGTCCGGCACAGCACACCCTAGGATAAAGGGAGACAGATCAGACACACACCCACCCACCCCTGGGGCCAAGTGAGACACACACACACAGAGCACACCCTAAGGCAGAGGGAGATACGTCAGACACACATACATCCCACTCTCCACCCTTGGGAGGTCAGCTCCAGAAGACAGGTAGGTGGCACGGGAGAATCAAGAGCCATGTGTCTTGCTCACTGTGATCTTAATCAAATCACTCCTGAGGCCCAAGTCCCTCTCCATTTGTGACATGAGACCACTAGCCTGTTTCATGGAAGAGAAGTGTGCCAGAATAAAAGGCTAGGTTGCAAAAAGCTAAACAGGCTTCCCACAGCAGGACTTCCCAGAACTTGGTACACTAACAAGGCTACCAGAAGTCTCCCAGCAGTGCTGCACCAACCGCAGAACCCCTTGTTCCAGAAGCACCTCCCTGGCTGGGCTCCCAGCACACACTCAGGAAACACTGGACTCATCTGTCACATGCCCTCCCAGCAATGGCATCCTGCACCGTGAATTTGCCGGCCTGGCCTCTGTACCCTCCCAGCTCTTACATCATGGGCCCTCCAGACTTTGATGGTGCGGTCCTGGGAGGCAGAATACAGAAGGCCGTCCCCTCCCCACCGGAGACAGGTGACCGACTGTGTGTGCCCAGTGAGGACACGTTCACAGCAGCCTGCAGTTGTATCCCAGACCCGCACACTGCCGTCCTTGGAGCTGCTGGCCACGTAGCGGCACTCAGGGTTCCTGCCAAAGGGAAAGGAGATGAGACCTTATTTCTGACCTGGCAATGACTGTCTGCCCACCTCACCTCCCATTCCCAACTCAAAGGCCAGGGATAATCTCTTGACGGCTTCCTGTCCCCATGATCTGGCTGCCTGCAAGGTGGTTCTCAGGCCTTGTGACAATCAGCCTCCCCCAAGCAGCAGGGCAGGCCAGGACTTGGAAGGCCTCATCTTACACCTGCCAGCAACTGCCCCTGGCATTTAGATGCCCACTTCGCCCCTCAGGTAAACAACCACACTGAGCAGGGAAGAAGGCAGCTTTGAGGCCCCCCATTTGCCCCCTCTTGGTCAGTGTCACTCACGCATGGAGGGGCTCCCAGCTCAGGCTGGTGATCCACTTGCTGTGGCCGGCAAGGGTCCTGCCCACCTGGTTCCCGGTGCTTGGGTCCCACAGGAGAATCTGAAGGAGAGAAACTCACCGAATAAACCCTCTCTAAACTGTTCTCCAAAGGTCCCCTAGCTACTGCCCCCCATCCCAAGATCGCAGAATCTGATTCTGAACTCCCAAGGGAGTCGTGAGCCCTTGCCTAGTTATCCCAACAGTACCTACCTGGCCATTCTTGCAGCCAGAGGCCAGCTTCTTGCCATCCGGGGACCAGGATATGCTCAGGACCCAGTGTCTGTGTCCTACACAAGCAGGGGAGAGAGAAAGGAGGGACCCCATCCATCTTCCTCTCTAGACTAGCAACACAAGGGACATGTAGGCACTCTGTAACTAAATGCCACATGAATGAGTGGAAGAACAAAAGGAGAGACAGGAGGCTTTCTGGGCTGAGGAAGAACACACCCACGTCTGAGAACCGTGCATCCTGCTGCACAAACAACACTATCACTTTCCAATAACTCCTATGTGATACATAATATAAAGCAGGGGCCTCCAACCAGTCCACAGATTATTAGGAACCAGGCCACACAGCAGGACGTGAGCAGCAGGCAAGTGAGTGAAGCTTTATCTGTATTTACAGCCATTCCTCATTGCTCACACTGCTGCCTGGAACGCCTCCTCCTGTCAGATCAGTGAGGCATTAGACTCTCACACCCTACTGTGAACTGCACAGGTGAAGATCTAGATTGTGCGCTCCTTATGAGAATCTAATGCCTGGTGATCTGAGGTGGAGCTTAGGCAGTGATGCTAGTGCTGGGGAGCAGCAACAAATACAGATTAACATTTGCATGGGTGTGACAGCAACCAAAACAAGATTATGGAGTAGACTAGACATAAGCAACACACTTCAGGTGTCACTGTCTCCTATCACCCCAACACAGGACTGGCTGGTTGCAAGAAAACAAGGCAAGGGCTTCCAATGATTCTACATTATGGTGAATAGTGTAATTATTTCATTATATCACAATGCAATAATAATGAAGTACACAATAAACATAACACACTTGAATCATCCCAAAACCATCGCCCTTCACTGGTCTGTGGAAAAATTGTCTTCCATAAAACCAACCCCCAGTGCCAAAAAGGTGGGGGACCTCTGGTGTGAAGGGTTTCTACACATCACTCCTTGTAACTCTCAAAACAGATCTAAAATAGGGAACAAGGGCTGGTGAGATGGCTCAGCGGCGTAAGCGCCTGCCTGGCAAGTGCGAGGTCCTGAGTTCGACTCCCGGTACCCACATAAAAAATAAAATAAATAAAATAGGGAACAAAGGAAGAATTATGCTCACTTTCCAGACGTGAAAATTGAAGCTTAGATTTCAGGGATCATACCCTGTGCACAAGTGGTCGCTGGCTAATCTGTGATACAACAGTGATTCTCCTAGTGTGGTCCCCAGACCAGCAGCATCAGTACACCTACAATATATCAGGAATGCAAATTCTCAGGTCCTACCCTGGACCCACTGAAACAAAAGATCTGGGGGTGGGACCCACCGATCTGTATTCTGACAAGCCCTCTGGCTTATTCTGATGTGTGCTGAAGCCTGAGGACCACCACGGCAGAGGCTGGACTCTGCTACGAGTCTCCCGATGTGCCACACTGACTCTGCTCTAGTCTCTGCTTGTTTGTCAGTGGATGGTGAGGCGCAAGAGCCTCTACCTAGGGACAGGTGGCAGCGAACTGGATCTTAAGGGGTGGAATCAGCTCTAGACCTCCCCAGGAACAAATGAGCTGGGCAAATCAGCCACCTACCACTGCACTGAGATCCCCTAAGTCACTAGAGGCATACTTACCCCTGCATGTGAAATGTGGTGTCTCTGTGCTGAGGTCCCAGAAGTGCACAGTGGTGTCTCCAGAGCCACTGGCCAGGTACCTGGGGAAGAGAGATCACGACTGCTGCTGAGGCCACTTCTCCCTCTCTGCCCCACCCCCAGCCCATTTTATTTTGAGACAGGATCTCACTAAGTTGACTAAGGCTGACCTTGAACATGTAATTCTCCTGCCTCAGCCTCCTCAGTAACTGGGGTTCTAGGTGTGTGGCACTGTACCTGGCTTGTCCTCTGCTCTTCTGATAGAAATAGTACCTGACTTTTTTTTTTTTGGCCACACTAGGGATTGAATACAGGGTCTTATGCATGGTAGGCAGGCATTCTACCACTCGGTTAGACCTCCAGTCTTGTAAACAGTTTTTGAAGCTTTTCATACCCTCAAAGGACTGTGAGAAGAAATGAACCCCAATTTCACAAGGAAATAACAAACTTGGAAAGGCTAAGTGACTTGTCCAAAACAAGTAACTTAGGAGGGCTAGAGCTGAGTTTGCAGCTGGACTCTCCTGAAATGAAGTCCAGGAAGGGCTCTCTTAAAGGCAGATGTCCTTTAGTCTTTAGGGACCAAACCTCAACAGCAACGTCCCCTACTTCCAACTTGAGCCTAGAGCTCAGATATAAGGTAGGCACCCTGAGGCCCCATTGACGGTAACTAATTCTGGGCAACTCTCCCCACCCCAGTCAAAGGCTGCACCCCGCTTCCCCCTCCACGATTGTGTGGCTGTCCTTACTTTCCCGTGGGGCTGAAGGCCACAGAAATGACTGCTTCACTGTGACCTTCTAAGGAGCTGGTACAGCGGGTCACAGCTCGGACCCTGAAGATAGCCTGTGGCTGGTAGATGATGTCTACAACCTTCTCTGTCTCCACTGCTTGGGATTCCAATGTCTTCCCCAGGGAGGAGACGATCTCAGCATCATGGACATAGAACGCCAGGGGCAGGGGATCCTCCTGAAGGACAAAGGTAAAGGCAGCTCTCGCACTGAAGACTGTGCACAGAACACCTCTGCCCAGGTCACTCACCACTGTTCCTTCTTTTCAGTCACCCTGGTTGGGATAACCCCATGATCCCCATTAAGCAAGACATTTTTAAACCTTGAAGAGCAATCTCTGGACATTTATGTGACATGAAACCCTTTATCTGCATTTCACAACAACCCTGGGAAGTAGACATTAATATCCCCACTTGATGGATTAAAAAACAGGCTTAGAGCAACTAAGTAACTAGTTCAATGTCCTGTTGCTAATGACTAATTTAGGTTCTTCAAAAAGAACTGTAAAGTCCAGGATTAGGGTTAGTATATAACATTATGCAGTGTTTTCCAAACCACCACACCATGCTGTATTTGTGTAAGAAGCACCCAAAAAGCTGGTTAAAAGTGCAAACACTCTGGATACATAAGAAATATTTGTGGAATGAATTACTGAGCCAGGACCTGAATCTAGGATACCTGGGCCCTAAGGTCACAGAACCACAGTTCTCTGCTAATGGTGAGATCCTTTAATATTTCCGCATTGTTTGCTCCACAAGTGGGGCTTAGGGTTTGGGTTACAATGAGCACAGGGAATTCATCCACCCATGCATTCATTTGTTCATTCAACAAACACGTGTTTAGGTCTGGCTTAGGTCGGGTGGCGTCCAGGAGCTGCACTTTAAGGCACACCTCAACAGACATCAGCCCTTCGTAAACAGGGGCTTAAAGGTTAAGAGCACGGGTTTTGAGGCTGACAGATTTCGGTACCAGTTCCAAATCTACACCTAATATGTAGCACTAAGTTAGTAATTTTAATACTTTCACGCTGTAACACGGGGATATTAAAGTGTCTCCTCTTTTGGGCTGTGACGAGGAGGGAACTACCGCACTGAATGCGTTCAAAACGCTGCCTCTCCGCAGGGGGACCTGATGTTAAAGGCGCTTTCGTGCTATTTCCATCTCCGGTCCTTTCCGGAAGGCAGGTGGGGACTCAGGCTAGGCGGGCCGCCCATGTCCCTGAACGGGGTGGGTGGGGTCCTCGCACCCCAGACCTTCCGTCTCCCGGTCTACCCGGGGCCCGCTCACCTGCGCCAGCAGCGCGTTGCACACAAGCTGCAGCCGCTCGGGGGTGATGTCCACCGGCACGTCGAACGGGGAGCCCAGCAGCTGCCCGCCCTCATCCTGGAACTGCACCAGCAGCCGCTGCACATCGTGCGCCGCCGCCTCGTCCTGTGCGAACAAGCGGGGCGGCCGTCAGCCCCGCCGCCCGACCATCAGGTCCCCGCTTCGCCTCCCTCCGGCCTCGAGGACCCGGCCCGGCGCCGAGCCGTGGCGCCCCTTCCCCATCCGCTCACACCCACCTCAGCCTCCGCCGCCATCCTGCATCCCCACGTGGAGTAGAAGGGCTCCGGACAAGCAGAGCGTCGCCTCCGGGTCACGCGGGGCCGCCAGTGGCCACAGCGCCTTCTAGCGTTCGGAGGGGAAGTCACGCCGCGCCCGGCATCTGGTGGTGCCCCGTTAATTCCTGTATCCGTAGGATGCAGTCACAACAGGGGTTCTTGCCCCATTTCATAGAGGAGGAAACTGAGGCGATGAGAGATTAATTAACTTTCCAGACAGAGGCTGAATGGGCTGCGTTCCAGGCAGCGTCACCCTGCATGGGTGGCTTATAAAGCCAGGAACCAAGTATTGGGTAGAGGGCCAGATGCAATTAATAATATTTGATGAGCACAGAAGTAATCAATCCCTACAGTTATCAACACTGTAGAGAATAAGAATCATGGTAATGATAGCATTGTGCCAAGAGATGAAGGGGGGAAGGAGGGAGGAGGAAGGAGATGTAAAAAGAATTCAGATGTATGTGTTAGACACATGTACCAGTTCCCCATGATGAATGTAATCATTATGTACTGCAAACATGGACTACAAAAAATGACAGTATTGTGTCAGGCAGGGTTCCCCTTTACATACATAACTCATTTAACTCTCATGACAACCCTTTTCTCCCTATGTTATAGATGGGGAACCGACCCAGACTGCAGTGAATGTGAGCTTTCTTGTGGGGCACCTGGGATTTTCCACAGAAACTCTCCTGTCCCTGGCTCCCCATCCCCAAGCAGTGGAAGTTCTGTCATTTCTGCATCACTAACAAGCTTAGATCTGTTCTCTCCAGCTCTACAGCTATACTGAATGACACAGAGTCACTGTTGCTCCCTGTCTGTCTCCATTCCCATCTCCTCTCATCCAGTCTCCACGCTGATCTTTTCAACCCTCAAACCTGATCTGTTACTGACAAAATTTTCCCCCTAATTCCCTGACATGGCTCCCTTCCATGCAGGAATAAGGTGACTCCCTTTATGGTCTCCCTTTTATGGTCCGCTCAACCTTGTGATCTCCAGCCACCTTTCTGTCTTGAAGATCAACTCCTGCTGGCATTTTCTGGGTTCTTCCTGAATCTGGATCTTTGCATATACAGTTTTCTGTGTCTGGGACAGTTAGAGACTGAACCGTGTTCCCCCAAATGCATAGGTCAAAGAATATAGGTCTTATAAAGAGGTGATAAAGGTTAAGTAAGTTCGCAAAAGTAGGGCACC
Source organism: Erethizon dorsatum (assembly GCA_028451465.1). Lineage (NCBI taxonomy): Eukaryota > Metazoa > Chordata > Mammalia > Rodentia > Erethizontidae > Erethizon > Erethizon dorsatum. The sequence continues at coordinate 45,223,461 of CM051826.1, forward strand.
AATCAGACAGAGTTGGTGCCCTTGTGAGAAGAAAAACAGACTTTAGAGCTCTTCCCTCCTTCTGCCTCTCCTTCTCCCTCTCTCTCTCCCTACCTTCGCTGTGCTCAGAGCTCACACTGAGAAGAGGCCCTGTGAACTGAAAAGGTGGCTGTCTTCTAGCAGAAAGAGGCCTTACTGGAAACCAACAGTCATGGCACCATGATCTTGGATTTCTCAGCTCCAGAGCTGCTAAGAAGTCAATGACTGTTGTTTAAGCCTCCCAGCCTGTGGAAGTCTGTTATGACAGCCCAAGCCAACTAATTCAGAAACAGTTCCTCATTCTTCCAATCTTTCCTTCCATATTCATCCATCCATCCATCCATCTAACAAATGTATTGACCACCTACTCTGTCCTAGACATTGTTCTTGGAACTCTACTTACATAACTCATTTCTCACTCAGGGAAATTTTCTCCAAAACTTCACATTTCCCTGATTTGTGTGTCCAAACATCCTAGTATTCCTCATATTTAGAAATCACAGACCCACGGAATTATTCCATTCCTTCAGTGAACTAATATTATTGAGCACCTTCTGTGTACTACATGCTGTTATAGGCACTTGGAATATGTAAGGGAATCGAACACAAATCCTTATCCTTGTGAGTGTTCTCTGCTTCTGTTATCATTCATAGTTCCTGGTACATACAAGATGCATAAGAAATGCTTGTGGAATGAATTACTGAATTGGGATTTGAATCCAGGATCCCTTGGCTCTAAAGTCACAGAACCACAGTTCTCTGCTAATGGTGAGATCCTTTATTATATTACCTCATTGCTTGCTCCATTAGTGGGGCTTAGGGTTTGGGATACCATGACAGGGAATTCATTCATTCATTCATTTATTCACTTGTTCATTCAACAAACATGTTTAGCCAGGTGTGGTGGCACACATCTGTAGTCCCAATTATTTGGGAGGCTGAGACAGGAAGATTGTTTGAGCCCAGAAGTTTGAGGCCAGCTTGGGCAACATAGCAAGATCCTGTCTCAAAATGAAACAAATGTTAAGCTGAGCCTTATGTTCAGCAGGGCAGTAGAACCTGTCCAAGATCACGTAACTGTGTGTCCACATGTCCAAGGTCACAGAGGGGAACATAACCTAGTGTAGATGACTCCACCTATGCGTCTTCTTTAGTCTCTTTCAGGTAAATTTGGAGATATATGGGGAAGAATAGAGGTGAATGGGACAAAGCATCAGCATAAAGATGCCATTCATTCATTCATTCACTCATTCAGAAAGCTCATATCAGGCACTGACTCTGTCAGGCCTCTCTTTCCCCGAAGGAGCCAAGCTGCCAGAGCTACTGTCCTTGACCTCTGGGAGGAAGATCCTGGGCCAGACTTGGAGACCCTGGAGAAAAGGAGACGTGGCTGAGTCCAATGAGGACAATCTTGTAACTATGCCTTGGGGCCCCTCCGTTGGCAGAAGAGAAGCAGCATCTGTCCCAGGACAAACCGTTCTGTGATGGTGACCACAGGAAGAGCCTCTTCTGATGAGGGAAACCTGCTTGTCCCAGGAGTGGTCCCTGTGGGGGCATGGGGGTTACAGCCCTTGGTCTCCAGCCAAGGAAATTTCAGTCAGACAGGAGAGAAACAGAGCCCACCCTCAGGGAGCCACCAGTCAGATGTGGGGGGAACAGCTAACAGATTCAGGCACAGATGGAGGGCAGGGGACAGCATGAACACCCAAATAGCAACCCACTCACGCTGCACTGAGATAGCAAGTCCTATTGGTCTTCCTGAAAAGCAAGGATATTTAAAACAAACAAACCAAGGTGTGGGTTGAGGTGCCCAGAGCAAGTACCAATGGGAGAAGGAAAAACGTTTCCTCCTCCTGGCCTTCCCTTCCCTCCACAGAGACATCTCTGGAAGTCTCCAGTTGGTCAGGGACCTGGGCAGCTGTTCTGTGTCCAAGTCCGCCTGTCCCTCAGCTGTCACTCTGCTCCCAAAATAGCAGGGGAGGGGGAGGAGGTTGTTTATCTGGGATGGAGGTGGAGAAGGGGCATTAGAGCTGTGCCTAGCGAGGGGGGGTCTGCTGGGGGTTCCTGTCTCTTCTGGATTTTTCTCTCAGTCTTTGGGGAATGAGTGTCAGAGAGCCCCCACCCCCACCCCAGGTAGGGTGCTCAAGGGGCAGAGGACAGCCAGCACCTCCACGCGGTCATGACTGTCCACTCCAGGGAGGGGGAGGGCCTTGAGTATCAATGACAGACTGCAGGGACACCTGCCCTTGTGCCCAAATATGGTGTGGAGCCACTAGCTGGGGTGATAAAGTCTCCTGGCTTGGGTGGGAGGGGAGACTGAGGCTGCTGGCTGACGTGGGTGTGAGAGCTCAGGCGTATTATCGGGAGGAGGTGGCCCTGCTGAGAGGGTGAGCTGGTCCGGGGACTGGGCAGGGAGGAGGCACTGAGAACTTTCAGGCCTCTGGTGCAGTGGCTTCATCCATCCGGGCTGGGAGGGACAAAGAAATAGGCACAGGGATGCTGACACCCTCTCAATGGGGACCAAGCCAATGTTATAACATCCTTGAGGATTTGGGGTTGTTGGGGGTGGGTCCATTCCAGGCAGGATCCCCCCGCAACCTGGTGGGGGTTGGATCTGGAGCTCTGGATCTCAGGCCAGGAGCTCTGCCCTGGGCCTGGAGCAATGGGCTGACCAGATGGAGCTGTTCTGTCCCGACAGATGGCGGAGGCAGAAGCAGCACAGCTGAAGGAGGAAGGGAACCACTATTTCCAGCTCCAGGACTACAAGGCAGCCACTAAGAGCTACAGCCAGGCCCTGAAGCTGACCAAGGACAAGGCGCTGCTGGCCACACTCTATCGGAACCGGGCCGCCTGTGGCCTGAAAATGGTCTGGGGCATGGCAGGCAGGACATGGGCTGAGGGCTCTGGGGGCTGGGAGGCAGGGCTGTGGGGCACCCTGTCCTGATAGGAATGGACCCCATGGTCCCAGGCATCGCACCTGAGTTCCTCGGGGTTGGAGAAGAGTGCCTCCTGCCGCCCAACCCACTGCTCTGGAGACAGAAATTCACCCCGATCAGAACCAGCCTAGCTCCAGCTGCTTTTTCCATTACTTTCTGGCATTTTAAGATCATCCTGTGAGGTAGCACTGTGAGGATTCCATATCATAGACAAGAAGCTCAAGGCTCAGAGGGCTCGGTTAACCTGCTCAGGCCCCTGCAGGTGGCCGCAGAGCCAAGCCATGTTTGCGCCCAGGTTTGTCTGCTACCAAAGCCTGTCTACTTCTCCAGGCCTGGCTAGGGCCACACCTGGGTCTCTCACAGCCTGCTGCTCCCTGGCAAACCCCTCCCGTCTCTGCCGTGACACTCAGCGTCGGTCTCTGTATGGGGCCGCCACTGACCGAGTCTCCTTCTTCCCTGTCTCTCAGGAGAGCTACGCCCAGGCAGCTTCAGATGCTTCAAGAGGTGAGCCGCCCCTGCCCCGACCTTGGCCCACATTCCCTCAGCATGGGCTGTGCTGGATTTTGATTTTGATCAACGGTTACCGTTTTTGTTTTTTTTGTTTTTTTTTTTTTTTGAGAAGCAATGATAAAGGCTGAGGTGAGCTCAAAAGGGAGGAAAGCAGCTGGAGAGGGGACAGGAAACACTTCTGCAGAGAGCAGTTGAGAGAAGCAGCAATACAAGGTGTGATTAAAAAATATAGTGAATGTTTAAATTTTAAAAATTATACAGTAAACGATAGACTGCCACAAATCTCCCTCAAAATACTACCCCTTGCTTCAAACACACTTTTCCCATTATTCTTGCCACTTTCTGAAGCAGTTCTAGAAGTCCTCTTCCATGCATGTCTTTAGTTGTGCTGTTGTGGCTGCCTCAACATCCTGAATTGATTTGAAAGATTTACCTTTTATGGTCATTTTGACTTCAAGGAAGACACAGCAATCTCATGGTGCCATGTTTGATGAATAAAGAGGATGAAGATATACGGTAGTGATTTAGCGTGCCTGCCTTTCTTTTGGATGGCACTCGGCAGTGGCATTCACTGTATTTTTGATCATACCTCATAAAGACACTCAGGAAAGAGGATTTCCAGATCTGCTCCAGAATGTGACAAAAACAATGAGGTAAGTGTGTTCAAAGTGAGAGGAGTATTTTGAAGGGGATTATGGCAATATGCCTTTTGCTGTAATAAATAATTTTATTTAAGCATTCACAGTAAATTTTGATCACATCTCATATTTAGTTCAGAAAAAGCAACTCCCAGGGACAGAGAGCTGCCTTCAAATACCTAAAAGACTGTCACAAGGAGGACAGGTTGGCTTTCATCTCAGGGGTTCCAGGGCTGGACTCAGGATAAAAGGACAAAGGGCATGTGTAGAAAGACAAAGTTACAGGAAGTATATTTTGGGTAGGAAGAGGGAAGGATTTTCTGATAGCACTCCCAGGCCGCCTCGAGAGGGGGAGCTCCCCACTGCTGGAGGAAAGCACTGATTAGATGAGTCCTTGGCAAGGATTCTGTAGCAGAGAATGGAGCATCAGAAATCGGATGAGGCGACGTTTAAGCTCTCTTCCAATCTTCTGACAGTGGATCTTACCGTGTCCCCAACAAAGGGATGGGCCAGGTAGTCCACATGTGTGGGGGGAGGTGAAATGAGGGGAGGCAGCTCCCTAAGGGTTTGCTTGTGTCCCCTCTGCAGCCATTGACATCAATTCTTCGGACATCAAGGCTCTGTATCGGCGATGCCAAGCACTCGAGCACCTGGGGAAGCTGGACCAGGCCTTCAAGGACGTGCAGCGCTGTGCCACTCTTGAGCCACGGAACCAGAACTTCCAGGAGATGCTGAGGAGGCTCAACACCAGCATCCAGGAGAAGGTGAGCGGGACCCCTTCCCACTAACCTTTGCCGCCCCCGTCCCATTCCTATTGGAGACTGATAGGGACCCGGGGCAGCAGGACAGAGCTGGCCCTACCTCTACACTCTGAGGTGGGGACAGCAAATGGCATGTGCAGACTCCGTGGCACAGCTGAGCAGATGCATGACCCTGTGAGTGACTGACAGGTGCTGGGATGCTGGCAGAGAACACGTCGGCTGGGGCTAGAACATGGGCCATTTAATTCCAGGTAGAAGCTGTAAAAAAAAGTGCAATCACATAGTATGTCTGCAACATGGTCATCTTCTTTTTCGAGGAGGACGAAGGCAACATGAGCTATCTGGGAGTCAGGGAACACTGATGAGGGCCAGAGGGGTTGGGAGCCTGAGGCAACATGACATCTCCTCTAGGAGGATAGAGTGGGGTGGGGAGAGCATGGACCAGAGGTGTGGCATCCTGCATCTTCATCCTGGCTCAGCTCCTGGTTTTCTGAGGGACCCGCTGGGGTGTCTGTTTCCTCCTTTAGGAGGAGGTGGGCAACTGATCCTTTGGCTCCTTGATCCAAGACTCGGTGTAATGGTTGATACATTGTGTCAATGAGAAGTTTAAAAGCTTAACTTAGCGATTCAGCAGGGGGCCAGGGCCCTCACTTGGTAAACACCCTCAGCCTGTGCAAGAGGAGGGCAGGGAGATGGTGTGAGTGCCACACTCCCCCCTAGGGCAGATAGCCTGAATACAATATAAGGGAGGAAAAAGGGCTTGCTCTCCCCCTTTTTGAGCTTGTTGCTTTTGCCTTCCGCCACTTTGGACTGTTGCCCCTCACCATGCCACCCTGCCTTAGAGCCAGCTGATTACAGATTGAAACCTCCACAAACAGTGAGCTAAATAAACCTTTCCTTCCTTAATTTTGGGCACCAGGTATTTTGTCTCAGCAATGAGGGAAAAGTAACTAACACTCAGTAACACCACCGTGTCCGTGTCTGCAGCAGCCCTGTGAAGGGACCACAGCCTTCGGACCAGGGTGCCGACTCAGGGCCAAAGAAACTCAAAGGAGAGATCAGAGAAGGGCAGGTGAATGAGGCGCCTCCCCACCCCAAAAGACTTGAGCCCAGGGAGAAGAGGGAGTGTGGCCCAGCAGAACTAAGCCATAGGAAGCACGGAAGACCCTGGCGAGACTATCAGAGCAGAAAGACCAGAGCAGTGGGGGCAGGGTGGGGAGTGTGACAGTCTTGATGTCCAAACACAAAACGCTTCGATTTGCTCGAAGTGATGCTCGAAAGTCGATTCCGGTTTATGAACCTGGAGATACATTTCTACTTTAGTCCCTGTGTAAATGTCTAACAGCTGATTGTTTACTCTAAAATAGGGCTGATGGTCTTTCTCTTCCAGGACCCTTGCGATGAGCAAATGGGACGCCGAATGTAACTAGATTGTGAGCTTTGTGCGCAAGGACTTGATTTTGCTCAGCATTCTCTCCCCAGAATCCCGAACACTGTCCAGCACGCTGTCTTTAGTCAGTTAACGTTTGTTTAATGAATAAATGAATGATGTACTAGAGCTCAGAGTAGACGCTAAAATTTTACTGAGATGAGCAGACCAAAATGATGCTGACCTCCTCCCCTCGCCGCACCCTTCTCTCTCTTCAGCTCCGTGTGCAGTTCTCCACAGACTCGAGGGTACAGACGATGTTTGAAATTCTCTTGGACCCAAACAGTGAAACTGATAAGCGGGAAAAAGTGAGTGCCACGCGGTGCCTGGCAGCAGAGGGCGCTCTCGGACCGATGGCTCTCGATGGCTCTTGGACCCAGGCCCTGCCCGCAGCGCCCTGACCGTGGAGGCGTGGAGGGCGGGAGGAGGGGGTGTGTGTGTTTGAGGAATCTGGAGGAAAATTGGCTTAAAGTTAAGCTAAACATGAGAAGGACCAGAATGAGGGTGAGTCCTGTGTGGACAGCCACGGAGCAGGGTCAGATCTAGTCTTTATGTAAAATTATGGTGTTTCATTCATCATGGATTTTTGGCATTGATTTTTTTTTTTTTTTTTTTTTGTGGGTACCGGGGGGGTCGACCTCAGGACCTCGCGCGCCAACAGGCACCCGTGCCGCTGAGCGATATCACCGGCCCCTTTTTCGTATGTGGGTTCCGGGAGTCGAATTCGGGCCCTCGCGCTTGCAAGGCAGGCGCTTACGCCGCTGAGCCATCTCACCAGCCCTTGGCATTGATTTTGATTTTTTAAAATATTGCATTAAATATTACTTATTCAGGTGACTTTTTTTGTGCCTCCTTAAGTTCTGCGCCCAAGGGGAATGCATCACTGTAAATTCAGCCCTGAGAAACAATAACATGTTCAAATAATATTCTTTTTTCATTTATAAATATTGCAAACTTCTTTGCACTATTCTGAAATATTAAAATATTTACTGATACAATCATCTTAACTACATTTGTTGTGATTTTTTTTCTAGTCTTTTGTAGTTTACCTTCAGAGGAAAAAAATTGAATATTTGAGTGTTTTGAATTTATAAGAACTTGACAAACAATGCCTGGGGGAAGTTGTTAGTTTTATATTCAGTAAATCACATGATATGCAAATATCTTATATAACAAACTCTTGTGAGGTATAATGAGTTGTTATGGATAAAATAACTTCTTTTTCTGTGCTGAGAATTGAAGATGGAGCCTTTTCACTGAGCTCTATCCGTAGCCTGTTTTTTATTTTTTCAGATAGGGTCCCGCTAAGACACTAAGTTGCCCAGGGTGGGCTCAGACTTGTCATTCTCCTGCCTCAGCCTCTCGGAGTGCTGGGATTATAGGTGTGTACCACCATAACTGGCCAATAACTGTTTTGAAAAATAAAGTCAGTAGAGCATGGTGTCACACACCTGTTAGTTCAAGACCAGCCTGAGCTACATAGGGAGTTCAAGGCTAATCTGGACTACATAGCGAGACCCTTCTCAAAAAAACCAAAAACAAACAAATAAACAAAAGTCATACTTGCCAGCAGTCTGTGTCCCCTCCGCGTTTCTCTGTCTGCTTCCCCTGTCATTCTACCCTGTGAGTTCTTCTTTCAGTCCTGGATTCTCAGGTGCTGCTTGAGGCCTCCTTCTACAGATCTGGGCCCAACTCTGAAGACTTCAGGGTGGAAAAAGATTTGGGAACCATTTAGCTCATTTGCCAAATTTTTCAGCTGAAGAGCTGGGGGCCTATAGAGGTAAAATGACTTGCCCACAGTCACACAGCTAGCAGGTAACAGAATCAGAACTCAAACTCTGGGCTTTCAGGGCCCATTTAGTGCTCTCTCTGCCCACCACCTCCTCCTTCCTGAGAACCTCTGCAACTTCAGACTCCCCTGAACAGGCAAGCAAAACATGCCAAAAGCACATTAAAGGAAAAATGTTAAAGGAAAATGGTTCTTTATGTAAAATTTCATTTCTCAACCTCGTTCTAGTCCCCCATAAACTGGTATACATGATCTTACTTTAATAGTTTAATCAGAGTGAGTCTAGGATACTGATTCTACTTGTTGATGTTTTCCCCAAGTGGCTCTGTTATTTTTTAATCCATGACTTTAATGGCTGCAGTACATTTCATCAAGTTGGTCTCTCTGCAAGTTACTTTGACTTCGTCTGCACTATGTGTTCGGGCTGTGTTTCCAGGAGTAGGGTTATAAGGAGGGAGAAGATAGTCATGTTCTGAAGACCCAGTCATTGCACCAGCCCCGTTGTCAAAGCCTCCGCAGTCATAGCTCCCTCTGACACTCACTGCCTCTTTCTTCAGGCTGCCAACAACCTCATCGTCCTGAGCCGGGAAGAGGCGGGGGCCGAGCGGATCTTCCAGAACAACGGAGTGGCCCTGCTGCTGCAGCTTCTGGACACCAAGAGGCCCGAGCTGGTGCTGGCTGCAGTGCGGACCCTTTCGGGCATGAGCAGTGGCCACCAAGCCAGGGTGAGGACCTGGGGACGGCGGCGCTTGGTGCAAAGGACTGCGGGTGCAAGGGTCTGAGGGGGACGTGTGGCTGGGGCTGTGCTGACATTCACTGACAGCACATCTCCTTGTGATCTTGAAATATTGCTAGGGCACTAGAGCTCCCTGGGGCAAGGGGCTACTGTATCGGGCGGCCCAGCTCTGAATCTCTGAAGCAAGGATTCCCAGACCGTGGGCCCCATTGAGCACTGGCTCCTGGCTCGTTTCCCTGTGGTGTGGAGTGGGGCAGCCAGAAGGGATGGACAGGTCTGCTGACTGTGATTCCTACCTCGGGTCCAGACCATAGCCATTCTGCACGCAGTCCGCATAGACCGAATCTGCAGCATCATGGCCGTGGAGAATGAGGAGATGTCACTGGCCGTCTGCAACCTGCTCCAGGCCATCATCGACTCCCTGTCTGGGGAGGACAAGCGGGAGCCCCGGGGGAAGGAGGAGGCCCTGGTTCTAGGTAGGCGACATCCTTCGATTTCAGTTCAAGTGAGGGAAAGAGAGAGTCGGTCATCACCTCAGAAAGGGCATTTCAGGTGTGTGGAGGTGGCCTGGTGTTTCCCGACTATGAAAGCATGGGAGGCACAACAGTGGTGTTCGCAGCAGCCAAAGGTAGAACAACCCAGTGTCCCTCACGGAGGACTAGATACGCAAAGTGTGGTACAGCATATGCATATGACAGAATGTCATTAAGCCTTAACAAAGAAGAAATGACAAGAAAAGTCTCTCTGAGTCTCAGGGATGTCAGATGGCAGAAGCAGAACAGGCTCTGGTCTTCTCACATCTACCAGCAGGCAGGAAAATCCCGGTATCACAGGGAAAGGCTGGAATTCAGGCTCCCCACGTGCCTTGATATGTCTCCAGGGGAGTGAGATGTCTGTAAGGAGTATGTGTTTCCTCTCTGGAAAACATTTTATTAGTTTATTGAAAACTACGTAATGGAGCCCAGCACAGTGGTAATCCCAGCTATTTGGGAGACTGAGGCAAAAGGATTGAAAGTTTGAGGCCAGACTGGGCAACTTAGTGAGATCCTGTCACAAAATAAAAAAGAGAATGGGAGTAGCTCAGTGGTAGAGTGCTAGCCTAGCATTGCCGAGGCTCTGGGTTCAATCCCCAGTACCACCAAAAACTAAAAACAAAACAGAACAACAAAAACCTACCTACCATGTTCCTGGACCTCTGCCAGTCATAGCCTGGACCTGAAGGACTTTCTAAGAACCAGAGCTGTTCAAGGCGATAATGGGCTATGGTAGAAGACAGTGCTCAGAATAGTTGGAGGACCCTTGGGCTTGTATAGGGATTTTCTTCCCTTTTTTGTGGTAACATGAGCAATATTACACTTTCCCAAGAAATTCATATATCTAGAAAGCAGTGGGTTCAATACTTCTGGTATCTTTCTAGAAACTTCTGCCATTCTTGACCCTGTCTACCCAAGACTTTCTACTCCCCTCTATTCATTCCTATCCTGCATTCCTCAGACACCAAGAAGGACCTGAAGCAGATCACCACCCACCTGCTGGACATGCTGGTCAGCAAGAAGGTGTCTGGCCGGGGCAGGGACCAGGCGCTGAACCTGCTCAATAAGAACGTCCCCAGGAAGGACCTGGCCATCCATGACAACTCACGCACCATCTATGTGGTGGATAATGGTGAGGAGATGGGGGCAGGTAGGGCTCACTCAAGTCTTTTCAGTGGACACCATGGTACCTGGCACTGAGCAGAAAGTACAAGAGGGAAGGCTCTTGTCTGGAAGGAGTCTTCAGGTCCAGAATGCAGGGTCTCAACATACCCACAAAAATGTCAAGCACACGCCAAAGCATCTGGGTGGAGTCTCCTTAAAATAGGACATGTTCAAAAAATGAGCAGGAGTCCATCAACCACAGGATAACATCCTGAAGTCTCATGGTTGGCAAAATACTCCACAGGCCTCTAGAAGAGAGACAGTGGCATCAAGAATAGTAAAAGATTCTGGCAGATAGTCACTAAATTTGTTCCAGGATGTTAACTGTCCCTTAATCAACTTCTTTAACTCTTCAGGAATCAGATCTGTGGTTTTATCATCTGCTATGGTTCACCTGCCCACAGGGTTTATAACATATAGACCATGCCTTGTTCTGAAAGATTCAAATCAGCTTTTGTTGGCTTGATATTTTTTGATATTGGATTTCTCTTGTTTGTTTTTTCGTAGACCCCAGCAAAGTACACATGCAACTGCTTAGATTTTAACCAAGCAGTGCTTACGCGCTGCCCCCACATGATCTCCCTCGCTGTTCTGGTCCTTTCTGAATATATTACAAATGCAGAGCATCAGTAACGATCTCTTCCCTCTGTACCAGGATGCAGAGTCAACCATACAGTTTATAGGATAGGGAGAGTGAGAAGCAATACTTGTTATTCTGCTCTTGTGTTAAGGACACCAAAATGAATTGCACCTGGGTAAAAATAAAGTGGATTTTAAAATTCTGACATGCTAATGCAAAGCTGCAGTGTTGAAGTGTACATATGATGCAATCTGGAGTGGTAGGGGAGCCATCCAGAGGTCAAACCAGAAGTGAAGTCTTGTGGTCTTTGTTTAGGGAAGGGACAAAGATTGATGAGGAGGAAGTTCAGAGTGTTCTAGCAGAAGGCAGTCAATTAACTCAAAGCATGGGCAGGATGGAAGGGAAAAGTGGGAGGTGAAATTGGTGATGTGACAGAGGTGGAGCAGGAGCATTTCATGGGCCTTTGGGCCCCAGATGGGGCATTTGGATTGGCTCATCAGGCCCCTTTCAGCCCTGCTAAGCACTTTCTGAGTACGTAGTTGTGACATAATAAGAAATACATGTTTGAGGCAGGCATGGTGACATAGATCTGTAATCCCAGAATTCGGGAGGCTGAGGCAGGAGGATCATAAGTTTGAGGCCAGCCTGGACTACCAGACTACATAGTGAGATTCTATCTTTTTAAAAAAAGAAGAAATATGTGTTTGTTTTCTGTACTTAGTTTCCTGACACACACTTCTTACAACTGTTGGGACCTCCTGTGTGCTAAGTGTCTTTGTATGCTGACAAAATGACTAGTGGCTGGGGATCAGGATGGAGGAGGAGGAGGTTGCCAGGGGACCCAGTGCTGTGATTAGAGGGTTGGACCTTTCTTCCCCCAGCTCCCATCACACCTCCGACTTCAGGTGAGGGGAGAGAGAGGGCTGCGGGTTGAGTTAATCAAGAATGGACAATGACTTAATGAGTTGTCTACAACAGGAAGCCTCTATTAGGAAAACTAACCGCAGGGGTTCAGAGTGCTTCCGGTCTGGGGAGCACATGGAGATGCTGGGAAGGCAGCCTACCAGAGAGGGCGTTGCACCTCCACACCCCTTCCCTAGGCCCTCCCTTGTGCCTGTCTTCCATCCAGCTCTTCCTGGTCGCATCCTTTATACTAAACTGGTAATCTAATAAGTAAACTGTCTTCCTGAGTTCTGAGAGCTGTTCTAGCAAATTACTGAAGCTGAGGAGGGGATGATGGGGTCTTTCATTTGTAGCCAGGTTGGACAGAAGTTGTAGGAAACCTAGGACTTGCCACCTGCCACTGGGGGCTGAAGTGTAGGCAGCCATGGGAAAAGCTCTTCCTGAGAGTCTGTGCGAAGCCCAGGCAGACAGTGTCAGAGTCGATGTGAGTTATAGGACACCCAGCGGGCGTCAGATGTGAAGTACTGAGAGGAGCACTAGTGAGAAGACAGAATTTTCCCTTAGGATGGTAAAATACACACAGCATGACATTTGCTGCCGAGCGTTTTAAGTCCCTTTTAACACACAGAGTCGCATGCCTCCCTGCATTTACATTCATTGTTCTTTCTCCCATATTCTGGTACCATACCCGGTCTGACCAACTCCAAGCCACCTCTAAAACCTGGCTCTGAAATGAAGCTGTCCTTGTCCCAGAGGCAGCATAGTCCCGTGGTTAACACTGTGGGCTCTGACGTTAGATATTATGGGGAGAGGGTCATCACCATGTCACCTACAAGCTCCGTGATCTTGGCAACTTACTTGACTTTTCCAAGTCTTGGTTTTCTTGCTCTGAAAGATGATAATAATGATTCCTAACTGGTAGGGTTATTGTTAGGATTGAATCAGGTAACATGGATAAGCCTCTTGGTACCTAGTAAGTGCCCAAGATAACTTGTAACTCTTATTTTGTTGGAGCCCATCGCCCCATCTGCAGTGTAACCACTCTGTACTTCGTCATCTTTTATCAGTCTGTGCTGTCATCTTTATGAGTCTCTTTTCTGTACAGCAGTAAAGCCAGCAGCTAAAAGGTGTTAATTTAGTCCTTCACTTATTTTAACAAATACATGACTATTGAATTAGTCTGATGGAAGAAGCCATTGATGATTCTATAACCAAAGAGATGAAAAGGGACAGTAATAATAAATAACAAACATAGTATTTACTAAATAAATAATAGATATGAATTGACTGATAATGATGTACCTGTATTGACACTAGGCCATTTCTACACATTATTTTATTATCCGAGTCCTCAAGTGCTATAAGGTAGGTAGTGTTATTTCCATTTTATAACTAAAGACACTGAGGAAGGGGAAAAGAGAATATAAAATAATATAGTAGGAAGATGATACATCAATCCATAGAATAGTAGCCCTTTTCCAGTCCTCCAAGGTCTGCTAGTCTTGATTTTGACCATGTGAAAGTAGAGCCCCAGAGAGGAAGGTGGATGCACAGGGTAGGACAGAATTAGGTGGACAGCCTGGGTCTCCTGTCCCCACTCCAGTTCCCTGCACTTTGTTTTGTTTTGTTTCTTTTTTTGTTTTTTTGAGACAGGGTCTCACTATTAGTTCAGGCTGGCCTTGAGCTCACTTTGTAGCCCAGGCTGGCCTCGAACTAGCAGCGATCCTCCTGCCTTAGCCTCCTGAGTGCTGGGATTACAGGTGTGTGCCACCACACCTGGCTTGCCCTGCACTCTGGATTAGCCATGTGCTGCCTATAGCCAAGGCTGAGTGAAGCCTGTGATAAGACATTGCTGAGTGAGGTACGCGTTTGTGAGGACAAAGCCCAGTCTGGGATCTTACACTTTCTGCTGTCACGCCGCAGGTTTGAGGAAGATCCTGAAGGTCGTAGGGCAGGTTCCAGACCTGCCCTCCTGCCTGCCCCTGACAGACAACACCCGCATGCTGGCCTCCATCCTCATCAACAAACTCTATGATGACTTGCGCTGTGATCCAGAGCGGGAGCACTTCCGCAAGATCTGCGAGGAGTACATCACGTGAGTTCTCTGGAGGCCTCGCAGGGCCACGCTCTGTATTAGATATCTATGGCTGTGTAATGAGTTATCCCAACATTTAGCAACTCAGAAGAATGATAAACACTTCTTATCTTGCAGTAGGACAGAAATTCAGGGATGGCTTGGCTGGGTGATTCTGGTTCGGGGTCTCTCATGATCCTACAGTTATAGGTTGGGCTGAGCTGCAACCATCTGAAAGCTGTAGTTCGGGAGATCAGAAGAGGCTTCCACTCACATATGTGGTGCACTCACATAGCTGGCTCTTTGGTGCTGGCTGTGGGTGGCAGGATTTCTCCACAGCTTCTGAGGAATCCTCACCACATGGCAGTTGGCTTCCCCCAGAGCGAGCTATCTTAAAAGACAAAGAGGAAGGGCGGTGTCTTCTGTACTCCAGCCTCAGTGGACACACACCATCACTTCTACCACATTACTTCCAGTCTGGCCTCAAGGGAGAGAATTAGGTTCCACTGTGTGAAGGGAGGAGTGCCAAAATAGTTCCGGACAAGGGCTATACTCAGTGGAATGCCTCCATAGCACATGCGAGGCCATCCCCAGCACTTCAAAAAAAAATTTCTGGACATATTTTACACCCGTAACAGGCTCCTGTGGCTGAAAAGAACACACATGAACTCATTAGGAGGAGGCTGGCTCTGTCTAGATTTTTGTAACTGTGTGACTTTGCAGGGACTACTCAGAGGCTGACGGGGGGACCCTCAGCAGTGGGAATTCCTGGGACTCCTCACTGCCACTCCCTCATCTCAAACCCCCTCTCTGGGTCTTGTTTCTCATTATGTTTCCTCTCCCTTCTCCCATTGATATGTGGCCTTTTAACTCATTACTTCAGTGATTCTCAAACTTGTAAATTGTTCATGAGTGCCTTAGTTACTTTTCTTGTAAGTGGTACAAAATACTGGACACCCACAAGTTAAAGGAGGAAAGGTTTATTTTAACTCACAGTTTGTCAAGGTTTCTGTTCATAGTTAGCTGGGTCCAAGGCAGGGTAGCATGGCAAAGGGGCATGGCAGAGGAGAAACAGTCCACGGCAAGGCAGGCAGGAGGCAGGAAGCAGTGGACCTTCCTTTCCCTTTTATGTCATCTAGGCTACAAGCCTATTGGATGGTGCCACCCACACTCAGGGTGGGCCTTCCCATTGTCCACAGCCAGAACTATGCTAAACCAATCAGTGGACTAATCCATTTACCATACCCTTAATCCAGTATCACACACCACGATCCAATCACTCTCAAAAGCCCCACCTGGGAGCACATGAGGCTTTGGGGGACATTTTAGATATAAAGCATAACAATGAATCAGTAGTCTAGGGGTGGCTCAGGAAGCTGCATGCTTAAGAGCACCCCAGTGAGTCTTGGCGGGGTGGAAGACACCACTTTTAGTCTACTTTTCTTTTTTCTTTTCCCAGGGCTCAGCAAACTGTTTCTGTAAAGGATCTCAGAGGAAATATTTTAGTCTTTGCAGGACAACCTTATGCGTTTCTATCACCCATCCTTTATTTTTTTAATGCTTTAAAATATAAAAATAATTCTCAGCTTCCCCAATGTGCCAGCTCCTGCTGTACCCCATAGCTTCTGCTAACCCCAACTTTGGTTCCCTTAAAGCACCTCATGGCATCTCCAGCTTTGCCTCCCATGGCATCAGCTCTGCCTGCTGACTTTTTTTGTTTTGTTTTATTTTGTTTCGTTTTGTTTTGTTTTGAGACAGGGTCTTGCTGTGTAATTCAGGCTGGCCTTGAACTCACTATGTAGCCCAGGCTGGCCTTGAACTTGTGGTGATCCTCCTGCCTCAGCTTCCCAAGTGCTGGGATTACAAGCATGTGTCACTACTTCCAGCTGTCTGCTGACTTCTGAAGTCCCTCCTGAGATACCAGATACAGTTGCACACTCTCATCTGATAGGGGAAGGCACAGCATGCCAGGCACCACTCTGGGCCCTTTCCGTGGCTGTAGATGTCCCAGAGACACCTCAGCTGCTGGGGAGGTGTCTTACCGTTCTTAGGGTAGCCACCATCCAATGACTCAGCTCCACTTGAAACAACCTTGAAAGGTGTCTCCAACTCCAGAACTCTTTGCAGGCTGAGGCTCTTTAGCTCAATGCCTCCCTCTGCCCAAGCCTGCTTCCCTCCATTCCCAAGAGCCCTCTGTGATATAACTCCTGCACATCAATCCCTGGGTCAGAGTGTGCT
Organism: Erethizon dorsatum; assembly: GCA_028451465.1. Classification (NCBI taxonomy): domain Eukaryota; kingdom Metazoa; phylum Chordata; class Mammalia; order Rodentia; family Erethizontidae; genus Erethizon; species Erethizon dorsatum. Next base: position 45,239,770 of record CM051826.1, read on the forward strand.
TCTGGGGGACACACCCTGTGACACATTTGTTATATACTTTATCCTTACCACAACTCTGAGAAGTAGTAATGCTACCCTCAGTTGATAAAGAAGCTGAGGCTCAGAGAGGTCCAGTGAACTGCCCAACATCACACAGCACAGGAGCGGCAGAGCCAGATCTGTCTGTTTCCACATGTGTATTGGTCAGCTTTCTCATTGCTAGACACAATATCTGACACCCACAACTTAAAGGAGGAGATCCTAAATTTGGCTCATGGTTTCAGGGGATTTGGTCCATGATTGCTGGCTCCAAGGCAGGAACATCATGGCGGAAGGATGTGGCAGAGCAAAGCTGCTCAGTTTGTGGCGGCCAGGAAGAAGAGTAGGGGAACAGCGCCAGAGAGGATAGGGCCAGACATAGTAATAAAGGTCATGCCTCCATGGCCCACCAAGACACGCCCAGAATGTGCTTTATTTATTTATTTATTTATTTTTTGTGTGTGTGTGTGGGTACCAATGGCTGACCTCAGGACTTCGCATGCCAGCAGGCGCCCGTGCCGCTGAGCAATATCACCAGCCCTTTTTTCCTTTTATGTGGGTACCGGGAGTTGAACTCAGGACCTCGCACTTGCCAGGCAGGCACTTATGATGCTGAGCTATCTCACTGGCCCCAGAAGGTGCTTTATTAATTCCCTGGGTGGCTCCCAAGCCAATCAAGTTGACAATTAAGTTTAACTCTCACAATATCTAACACTCTTTTCACCTTGGGCCAATTCTCTTGCCAACTCTTGTCCTCTGTTTTAGGAGCAAGTTTGACCCTCAGGACATGGATAAAAATGTGAACGCCATCCAGACCGTGTCTGGGATCTTGCAGGGGCCCTTTGACCTGGGCAATCAGCTGCTGGGAATGAAAGGTGTGATGGAAATGATGGTGGCTCTGTGTGGCTCAGAGCGTGAGGTGGACCAGCTGGTGGCCGTGGAGGCCCTCATCCACGCCTCCACCAAGCTCAGCCGGGCCACCTTCATCATCACCAATGGCGTGTCCCTGCTCAAACAGATCTACAAGACCACCAAAAACGAGAAGATCAAGATCCGCACGCTGGTGGTAAGTGGGCTTGGTGTCCCCTGCCTACCAGGTATCAGACCCAGACACCAGGGTCACCAGGATGAAGAGGGGCACACACCAGGGGGTGCCAGCCCCACCCACAGACCTCTGTGGAAGGGTGACATGCAGTGCTGGGTGGACCGTGACTCAGAGGGTGGGCCCTGTGTTTAGCACGAGGATGTTCCCTGTGCTGTGAGGACATGAACACTGACGAGCTTTGTCCAGAAAGTGCTTTCAGAGCAAATGCCAAAAAGTCAGTTTCCTTAGTAAGCATCTGTGTGGCACAAGTAAACCTGTTTCATTTTTTCCATTTTCATTTTACTGAAATTATTTTTATTGATTTTTTTGTATCTTGTAAACAATTATAGAGATTTCAGTCATTGATCTGCTTTTTTTTTCAAATCTATATCAAACTTTTAAAAACTAATTTCACCCTCTGCCATGGTGAATTTTCTCTTCCAAGAGTTTTTTTTTTCCTAACAAGAGTCCAGTTTTTAGCAAATCTGGGTTTGTTCCCCAGTGACGACCTCTCTGGCAGTTATTGAACCACCACAAGCAGATACTGCATATGGCTAGTGTACCTATGAGGTCAGAATGGAGGAGACACAGGAGAGGCAAAAGCCTCAGTTTTTTGTTTGTTTGCTTGTTTTGTTTTGTTTTTGTACCAGAAATCGAACTCAAGACCTCACACTTGCCAGGCAGGCACTGTGCAACTGAACTATATCCCTGGCCCTGTTTTTGTTTTTGTTTTTGTTTTTGTTGGAGATAAGGTCTCACTGTGTAGCTCAGGCTGGCCTTGAACTTGTGATCTTCCTGCCTCAGCCTTCCAAATGCTGGGATTACAGGTGTACACAACCATGCCTGGCTAAGCCTCCAGCTTTGTGGGCGCCTCCCCTAACCTAGAGTGTCAGAGAGGCATTGCAGAGGCGGTGGCACCTGAGGCAGTTGTGTAATTCACATAGCAGTATGTCCTAGCAGAAGAAAACAGGGAGGTATGCTGGCTACAGGGACTCATCTGAGTGGGGCCTGGCCTCAAGCCTCTATGTCGCTGATCCTGCGTGGTCTGCCTTCTCCACAGGGACTCTGTAAGCTCGGCTCTGCAGGTGGCACAGACTATGGTCTCAGGCAGTTTGCTGAAGGGTCAACTGAGAAGCTGGCCAAGCAGTGCCGCAAGTAAGGGGGTTGTACCTCTTGGGCCCTCTGTCTCTCCGTGGGCTTGCACATGGGGGTCTCAGGGTGCGCTGTAGTGGATATCGGATAAGGAAGGGCCCCGCCTGCTCTCCACTACCCTGAAATCACTTTGCTGTTGATGGGAGCCCCAGCCTCCCCCAGCAGCTCTCCCTCTCCACTTCTAGGTGGCTGTGCAACAATACCATAGACATCCAGACCCGGCGCTGGGCAGTGGAGGGCCTGGCCTACCTCACGCTGGATGCTGATGTGAAGGACGACTTTGTCCAGGACATCCCCGCACTGCAGGCCATGTTCGAGCTGGCCAAGGCAAGCGTGGCCCTGATTTCCAGCCACAGGAAAGGGCCTCTGGACCCAAGTCCACAGGGACTGCCCTGCTGGGCTTCTGTCCTGGCTTGACCCCTCCACTACGCAGACCTAGACTGGCCACTTCCCTCCTTCTGGCCCTGATCTTACCTGGCTGTAAATGAGCTTGATGCTCTGCATGGCTTCTAGGCAGGGGGAGGGCGAACAAGAGGACATCCATCTTTGTCTGTGTCCCTCAGGTGTGAGGTTGTGCAGGAGGGATGGTGGCAGTGCTTCCTCAGCTGCTCGGCAAGTGTGGGAGGGATTCTCCCAGGGCCAGAGCAGAGGGTGTCCAGGGCCCACCCAGCCCCCACCCTGGCAGGTAGAAGTGTGTAGGACTGGGCTCCTGAAAGAGGCAGCAAGCAAGAAGCCAGGTAAAACTCCTAGTCACATTCTTGAGGGTGCCATGAGAGTTCAGGATGCATTTCTGCCCATGCTTAATGAGCAGGGCAGGTTCCTCTCCCTCTGTACCCCTGTGCTTCTCCACAATAAGCCCCACCAGTGTGCTTCTTCCAAACCCACCTGCATGCTGGTCAGGAAGCTGTCTTGGAAGAAAAAGCTGGTTCCAAGGTGCTCTTCTGCTTTTCCTCCTAACCCGGTGCCTCCAGACCAGTGACAAGACCATCCTGTACTCAGTGGCCACCACCCTGGTGAACTGTACCAACAGCTACGATGTGAAGGAGGTCATCCCTGAGCTGGTGCAGCTTGCCAAGTTCTCCAAGCAGCATGTGCCTGAGGAGCACCCCAAGGTGGGTATGAGCACAGCTGGGCAGGGGCCTGCATCACCAGACTTCCCAGAGAGGCGGTGGAACTGAGAAACGGTGGTGGTGGTGGTGGTGGTGGTGGTAGTGGGGGATGTGATTTGAGGTTAAAATAGGGACTGTTTGAAGATGCTATGGCAAATTTCCCCACCAGGCGGCGCTTGTGGCTTTTGTTTTAATTTTCTCTCTTGGAAAAAGATCAATTTTGTAGTCTGATTAAACAAATGGAGCCATGAAGAACATTTTGCAGATTATTATTGATTTCATGGCTATGAGATGGTTTTATTTCATGCTTCCAAGATGTAAAAAATTGATTTTCTGGGGTATCTGGATTTGGGGAAGTGGATGCTGAGGAGGGGAAGGATCTGGGTCAGCATTAGCCCAGATGTCACCGATCCCTTTGGGACCCTGACACAAAGGTATGGTGATTCCCTGGAAAAAAGTATATGATTTGTATGTGATTTGAATATGAATATGTATACAAAATATCCTCAGCCAGTAAAACCATTTAGATTTTTAAAATGATCCAAGTGATATGCCTGTGTTGCAAAACAAGCAACAAGGTGGGCAACAGAGAAGAGAAAATAATCGCTCACAATGATGTTATCTTGGCATGACCACTGTTGGCATTTTGGTATGTTGTGTTACCCAATAGAGACTTTTTTTTCCCCTTGCACATCTTTATTTTATTTTTTTTTTCTTTCTGTAGTTATAATCAGAGTGTAGTTGTCTTGTATCCAATCTTGGGAAAATACTTTGTGTGTTTTCCACCTTGTCATCTCATCTCATTTCATTCTCTGAATCAGTTTTTAAACATCACACCATATTTAATCTAGCCAAGGGTGTGTGGCACGATGTGAAGTGCAAATGTGCTCCCAGAGACTGTACACAATGTCCCCTATTTCTGACCACATCCACTCTGAGAATTGTCTGTCGTGATGACTCAACCTCGGGCTGACTTTGTATTTACAGCAAAACCCACCCCATCAGCTCCCTTTGCCATCTCCTTTCACCCATATGTATCTTTTCCCATAACTCACCACCCCCACCCCAATGGAAAGCCAGCCTTCAAAAAAAGGTAGCTCATTCTGGGCATTTGGGTCATCTAGTGATTTGGTCATCTTCCTTTCATTTCACTCCTGTATGAGTAAAAGCATCTTTGGGATTGCTTTTCCAATGGCATCAGCTCCCCAGGCTCTGTACTGAGGGTGGGGAGGGCAAGGCTGAGGGGAGGCTGATGTTCCCAGGGTCAGAATGGGTTATGCACTTCTGAGCAGGTGTTTTGGCAAAAGGAATTGGGAGAAGTGTGTTCCTTTCCTATTGCTTCCATAACACATTGCCACAAACAGTGCTCTGGAAACACAAATAGTAAGGTATCCAGGGGGTCAGGTGGGGATAAATTGTGATCCATCTTGGAAGCAGGTAGATGGTAGAATATATTGGGTTGCTGTTCTTTTTGTTGCGAGTGGCAGAAGTCCTAAACTTTGTTTACCCGGGCTAAACTCAAGTCAAGGTGTTGGCAGGGCTGGTTGCTTCTGGCATCGTATTCCTTGTCTTTTTCAGCTTGGAGAGGCCACCTACGTTCCTTGCCTTATGACCCAGAACCACACTAACCTCTTCTTTAGTTGTCATTTTCCTAGTATTTACTCTGATCTTCCTGCTTTGTGGTGATATTGTGATTGTTTTGGGACCATCTAAATTAAATCCAGATTAATCTCTTTTGTCATGTAAAGTCACACATTCTCAGGTTCCAGGGATTAGGTTGCAGACATCTTTGGGGACCATGATTTAACCAACCACAAGAAATCAGAAATGCGCCAATGTCAGGGCACCCACTTTGGGAGTAAAGTAGAGGGAGAATGTACTCCAGGTTGGGGTGGGTTGGGAGGACATGATTCTTGGGCCAGGCAAGAAGCATGCACGCATACCCGCACCCATACATGCACGCATGGACACACAGTGTGTGTTCATTTGCAGCAGATCACCTTCTACATTGTACTTTATCTCGCCCAATTATCTTACCTTATCTCCCTCCCTTTACTTCCAATACAGTTTGGCTTAATGCCCAAGCCCTTTCACCATGGCCACCCTTTCATCCCCCCAGGACAAGAAGGACTTTGTAGACATGCGCGTGAAGCGGCTTCTGAAGGCAGGTGTCATCTCCGCACTGGCCTGCATGGTGAAAGCAGACAGCGCCATCCTTACTGACCAGACCAAGGAGCTGCTGGCCAGGTGCCGTTGCAGTGGGCTGGGGCTGGGGGTCTGGAGGGCAGGAGCCTGGGTGGGAGGATGGAAATGGTGGGGGACTAAGTGAGGACATGAGCTGCTGGGTGTCACAGAGAAGAAACTTAAAGGGATCAATGCTAAAATGTGACATGACAGGGCAGGTTACCACAGGCATACGTTTGCATCAGGAGGTGGTCACTGTCCACTCTGGTTACCTTGGGTGCCTGTGCAGCCTGGGAGGGGGCAGGCACATCACGGTTACAGGACAATGCAGTGGGTGCCCTGACAGGGAAGCACAGAGGGCTGGTTGAAGCACAAGCAGTGTCCTCCAACCTGGAGGGCATGTGAGGACAGTCAGGAAGGCCTCCTGGTGGAGGGGACAACTCAATGGAGCCCTGAAGGAAGAAAACAAGCCACCCAAATGCAAGGAGGAAAGGGTTCCAGGCAGGGGGAATAGGATACACAAAGACACCAAGAACAGAGGGGGAATGAGTGAATTTTGGGGTTCCCCTGTGGTATGTCTGGGGTTTGAGTGCTCAGGAGAAAGTACTGCTAGATGAGACCTGAGGGAGGAGGCCAGGGCCAGACCGTGGAGGTGGAGTTTCTCCCGGGGAGAAGGGAGCAGCCAGAAGCCCGTGGTTGTCTCCGTCAGGGGGAACGGGTCCCTCTGCAGCCCCGCTTGGCCTTACTTCCTCCCCTGCCATGTACGTCCACGGCAGCATCTTCCCAAGGTAGCTCATTCTGGGCATGAGCACACAGGGTCCCCTCCTCAGGATTTCACTGTTGGTCTTTGGGTTTCCCCAGCTCTGATTGGCTGGGCTGTGATGCTTGGGAAAGGGTGCAGGTGACCTAAATATTCTCCTCTATCGTCGGCCTTGCAGGGTATTCTTGGCACTGTGCGACAACCCAAGGGACCGAGGTACCATTGTGGCTCAGGGTGGTGGCAAGGTAATTGGGCGATATAAAGTTCATCGTGGAAGGTGATCTGCTGCAGATGAGCACACACTGTGTGTCCGTGCGTGCATGTATGGGTGCGGGTATGCGTGCATGCTTTTTGCCTGGCCCAAGAATCATGTCCTCCCAACCCACCCCAATCTGGAGTACAGCCACTCAGTTATCTTCACTGTCTCTCCCCATGGCCTCAAACCAATCTGCTCGATTTGAGGATACCATGGTATGTACTTTGGAATCCCATTTATCCTCCTTGCTGTTGGAAGGAAGCCTGGTGCAAAGATAGAGACCAGAGACTTTTTCTGCAGAATTGAGTTTAGTATTGATTTTCCCTTTTCAGCTGTGTAAACTGGGTCACATTATCCACTCTTCCTGAGTGACAGTTGCTTCATTTGTAAAGTGGATGGGAGGACCAAATTCATTTTCAGAATGTCACAGGGATTGTAAATGTGAATCTCACAGTAGATCCTCAATAAATGGCTGTATTGATTAGATGTGGCTTGGGCAAAAACTAAAAACTCCAATTATTGATTATTGTTCCAAAAGCTGAAGGAACATATGAATGGGTGGGAGGAAGTGGGGAGGCAGGGACCCTGATAGGCACTGGGACCAGGGAAGTGAATCCACGATTAAGTATTTAGTTGTTTTCCATGATCCTCAAGGGCTGGTTATGTTACAGCCTCTTCTGGTGGGACAGAGAGACAGCTGGAGTGGGGGTCAGGAGGGCCCTCTGGATGTCTGTGGCTGAGTAGTGACTGCGCCCTTTCTTGCAGGCCCTGATCCCCCTGGCTTTGGAAGGCACAGATGTGGGCAAGGTGAAGGCAGCCCATGCTCTCGCCAAGATCGCCGCTGTCTCCAACCCAGACATCGCCTTCCCTGGGGAGCGGGTGGGTATTTGGGGTGGGTGGTCTAGGACAGTGATCTCTTCTGCTTGGAGGGGCCTTTCCCCTCATCACCCCAGCTTGGGAGAGGGGTACAGAACTTTCATGGGGCGGGGTAGGGGATGAATCGGAGCCACCTGATTCCAGGTTTGACTCTGCCTCTGGAAACAAGATCGTTCTCCCAGAAACTCAGTTATCTCCTCCGCAAAGTCCAGGAAATAATCCTGCCTTTCAGCATCATCGTGAAGATTAAGTCAGATACCGTGCAGGAAAGTGCTTTGTAAATTTAAAGCTGGCCACCTATAAATGCAAGGGACTGGGAAATGTGGTTCTCACCTGACCCGGTTATGACCTCCCCACCAACAGGTGTATGAGGTGGTGAGGCCCCTGGTAGGTCTCCTGGACACCCAAAGGGATGGGCTTCAGAATTATGAGGCTCTTCTAGGCCTCACCAACCTGTCTGGACGGAGCGACAAACTCCGGTGAGTGGGGTATGGGGGTGAGAGGAGGACATAGGGGTGGAGAGGGGGGTCCCATAAAGTATTTGGCTGAAATTTCACAACATTATATGCTACACATGCTCTGCTACAAGGACAGCACCAAAGGCATGGGGCAGGAGCAACAGCGGGAAGGATTTGAGTTCACATCTGGAAACACGACAGTGAATTTATGAAGCCAAAGGGCTGCAAAGGCACAGCTTCCTAAGTAGTAAGGTATCCAGGTGTTCAGGTGGGGATAACGTGTGATCCATCTCAGAAGCAGGTAGATGTGGATTACGCTGGGTTGCTATTCTTTTTTTTTTTTTTTTTTCCCAAGTGACAGAAGAATAACCCTATTTGGCTTAAGCATAAAGGAAATGTATTGATTCATGTAAATTAAAAGTCTGGGGTAATCCAGATTCAGGTGACTCAATGGAGGGGTTAAAAAGCTGTCCCAGCTCCTGTTCCTCTCCCCTCCTATTCCCTCTCCTGCCCTCCCCTCCCCTCCTTTCTTCTCCTCACTTCTCCTCTCCTCTCCTCCCTCTCCTTTTTCTTCTGTTCTTTTCTTCTCCGTTACATTGTCTTCATTCTCAGATGCATTTTTTCCTTCATCACCACAGGGTAGCTCCAGACTTTACATCTTTTTGGCGTCACATCCAGCAGGGAAGAGAGACAGGAAGAGAGAATTTCTCCTTCCTAATAATAATGCAAAAGTCTCCAGTGGGCTTACACATTCAGCCCAGAATCCATTATTAGGGACAGGATACATTGTTATGTCATTCAGTTTGTGCCTATTGGTGCCCCTTCCAGAGCTGGGAACAGGCTCAGCGCTGCCCACACGTCCTGGCTGAGGAGCTGAGGATGTGGGAGGGGCATCACCAGCATGGAGGAGGAATGCCTTTGAGTGGCCAAAACCCAGATGCTCACTACAGAGAACTCAAGGGCCTTCTTCTCTGTCCTTCCACCCCAGACAGAAGATCTTTAAGGAGAGGGCCTTGCCGGACATCGAGAACTACATGTTTGAGAATCATGACCAGCTGCGGCAGGCGGCCACTGAGTGCATGTGCAACATGGTGGTCAACAAGGAGGTGAAGCTGGGGTGCAATCAAGGCCCCAAGGGTCAGGCCAGCGGCCAGGTCTAGGATGAGACTGGGGGCTATGACGATGGTACCCAAGCAGCATTTTGGGGTTGAGGGTGTAGCTCAGTGGCAGAGTGCTTGCCTAGCTTGTGCAGGGCCTTAGGTTTGATCCCCAGCACCACAGAAAGAAAAAGAAAAGAAAAAAACCAAAGTAGCATTTTAGCCAGAGAATCCAGGAGTTTCTCTGAATCTTTCCTGGCTTACAGCACCTCCACTGGCGCTACCACATAATATTATCCCAAGCTGGGGCTTCGATTCCAAAGCTTGGACTAGATGAGTTGGAAGGTACTATTTCCCTAAGTCACTCAGGCCTAAATAACATGAAAGCAAAGCAGGATTTCAGACTAGGGCCTTTTAGAGGTTAAGGACACTAGATCACTTGTATTTATTAAAGTCTCTTTATGAATAATGAAGAGTACCAAAATATAGTTATAAGCCATTTTAGAATATTTAAAATGCTAATATTTAATGAACTATCACTGTTTCCTTGGAAATTGCAATGTGATCATCACAGAATAATAATAGGGTTTATAAAAATAAAATGAAGCCGGGTGTGGTAGCACAAACTGTAGTCCCAACACTTGGGAGGCTAAGGCAGGAGGATCACCACAAGTTCGAGGCCAGCCTGGGCCACATAGTGAGTTCAAGGCCAGCCTGAGCTACATAGCAAGACCCCATCTCAAAAAAAAAAGTCAGAACATGCCATAAGGCCTCCAGGTCTAGTACGGGAACAAATTCTAACCATTTGGTGAATATCTACTTCCTCTCTTGTCAGGGCATAGCTGAGCCTATAAGGTGCTATCCCATCAGATACAATAGGTCTCAAGCTGAACTCCTTCTTGGTAGTGAGGGGAGGCCAGGTGGCCCTTCTGGCTTGAGACTCAATCTTTCTTGCATCAATACTTAACTAAGTCTTGGATATTTTGCCCTGTTGTTGGAGGAAAACCCAACCTGTGAAAGCTTGTTAGAGTCAGGAAATAAAGGAAGCAGGGTCCACCATAGGGCTGGCCCAAGGCTGGGTTGGGAGCTGGGCAATAATGTGGGAGAAAGAGAGTGTGTCCAAGGAGATGGGTGATTGTGGTGAGGTAAAAAGATAAGGCAAAGGGAGAGGCAACCTCCCCCAGAGAAGGGGAGGTTGGTTGTTGCTGCAACAACCAAAATCAGGGCCGGTGAGATGGCTCAGCGGCATAAGCGCCACCTGGCAGGTGCAAGGCCCTGAGTTTGACTTCCGGTACCCACATAGGAAAAAAGGGCCAGTGATATCGCTCAGCGGCACGGGTGCCTGCTGGCATGCGAGGTCCTGAGGTCGACCCCCGGTACCTACAAAAAAAAAAAAAAAAAACAACAAAAATCAATAGGAGAGTGGTGTATTTTTTGCCCACCACTTCATTTGGATGGGCTGGCTCACTTCCAAGCAATGACTCAGGGATCCAGGCTTCCTCTATTATTAAGAACTGCTCACCCTCTGCTGCCCTGGGAGTGGTCTCCATTCCATGGTGAATGGGGAGTGACCGTGGAAGAGGCATCTGGAGCAGTCACCTAAGGTGGCCTGGTGGTGACACCTCACCTCTGCTAGGGTTTTGTCCATGAGAACGAGGCCACGGCCACAGCAAGGTGCAAGAGGAGAAAGAATGCAGTCGTTGGCTGGGCAGCTGCTTCCCCGGTAACAACTGTGGCCCACCAGAGGGGATAATATTGAGCTCCTTCCACTGCTCCAGCTTCAGGGAGATGCAGGTGGAGGGTCTTACCTAGGCGGCTGTGACCTTTGTCCCCTTTTGAAGCTCCACATCTTGGAAATTTGATCTAATGAAATGGCCTCAAGCTTGACCAACCTGATTTTACTATAGGGCTGAGCAAGGTAGTGAGACGCTGTGAGGGCTTCATACCTGCCTGGAAGGAGGTTGGAGGCACAGGTCAGGGCCTTGAGCCCTGGTTGGCTCTTCTGCTTTCAGGTCCTTGGAAAGCCTTTCTGTCACCTGGTGGGGACAGTACAATACCTCTCCTTTACTAGGTAAATACCTATTTGTCCCTACTCCTGCCCAGATCCCTCTGCTTTCACACCTTCAGAGTTCGTTGTGTAGCAGACTGGGAAGGCCCACAGTTGTGGACAAACATTACAATCCTCCCTAGAAGCAAAAGATTTCTTAGGAGAAGATTCCTTCCTGCCTGCCTCTCTGTCCCACTGTGGCCAGAAGCCACCGAATATAAACAGAGAGTACAGCCAGCTAAATAGGGAGTCCCTTACTCTCCTTAACACTGGAGGAATTTTCAGCCCTTTCTTCCAGCCAATCAGAGAAAGCCTCCTAGGGGAGGTGGCATGGGATGCTGCTCAAAGAAGGAAGACTCCAAGGCATCCCGGGTCAGAGAACTTGAGCTAAATCAGGAGGCACAGGTAGGTGAGAGACATTTTTTCTCTGAGCCACGCATCTGCCTCCCCCAGGTTCAGGAGCGGTTCCTGGCAGATGGGAATGATCGGCTGAAGCTGGTGGTGCTGCTCTGCGGGGAGGATGATGAGAAGGTGCAGAATGCGGCTGCCGGGGCCCTGGCCATGCTGACAGCGGCACAGAAGGAACTGTGCCTCAAGATGACCCAAGTGGTAAGTGCGGGTCCTGGGGACAGGAAAGGGCTAGGTGGGCTCTAGAGACTCTCCCAGCCCTGGCCCAAGCATCCCCAGTGATCCTCTCGGAGGCCAGCGCCCAGGGCAAACCCTCCCAGCCTAGGTTCCTACCTCCTAAAGGGAGGAGAGGCTGTACCCTTCAGGGACCTGTGCTCATTATTTAGACTTCCCAAGTGTGCTATCTTAATCCCTCCGGCTGCCATTCACCCGCTGCCTTTGCTGGTTCATAGAACACATTACTTAAGAATAATAACAATAATAACAAAGCTAACTACTGCTGCAGGGTTTCTGAGCTCCTCAGAGAAGCATGGAAATATGCTAGATGTGGTGGTGCATGCCTGTAATCCCAGCTAATTGGGGGGTTCAGGCACAGGGATGCAACTGTGAGGCCAGTTTGGGCAAGTGAGTGAGACCCTGTCTCAAAAAGTGAAAAGGGGTGGGGATGTAGTTCAGTGGTAGAGCACTTGCTGAGCATACATGAGGCCCTGGGTTCAATCCCCAGCACACAAGGAAGAAAGAGGAGGAGGAGGACGGGGAAAAGGAGGGAAGGAGGGGGCAGTGAAAGTACTTGGGATATCACAGGGAACTTGTGGTTTGGCGAGGAGACCACAAGTTCCCTAAAGTGGACACAATGACCAGCTCCTATGGTGTAACTCTGGCCACTGCAGTAGAAACAATGGGAATGATGCTGACAGTCACAAACCTGAGAGTGTGCAGATCCTGTGTATCGCCACACTGAGCTTGGTCCACAGGCTCTCATCTCCACTGATGGTGAAAAATGTACACGTGTCTGGGTTGGTGGCAGGTTCCTTTACATGGTCAATTTAAGGTGCGTGTGTGTGTGTGTGTTCTCTAAGTTTCAAGGGGCTTATGTTGTCCTGACACCAGGAACCTCTGCTGTGTGCTACTTATCCTATGAGGTCTTTGGGCTGCAGCCTCTTCCTCAGTGGCAACCTTCTGAAGACTGGGACGTGTGTAAGCTTGTTAACAGTTTCTCCGGCCTTCTGTCTTAGTAGATGGGATTTGAGGAGCTTCTGGCCTAGGGACCACACTTCAAAACTATTGCCCTAGAGTCGCTTCTCTGGGGATAACTGTGGTCACATGGCTCCTGGTGGCAGGTCCACATGGGTGCTCTGTAACCCTTGCATCTACTGTGTGCCAGGTGTTACCCCAAGTGCTTACATGTATCACATTAATCCTCCGAACAATGCTGTGAGGCAGGGGCTGTTGTTATTCTTATTTTACAGATGAGGAAGTTGAGGTGCAGAAAAGTAACTAGGCTAAGACCGGACGCACAGTTAGCTGGGGAGGGAAGGGACTCCTTCAGCATTGCTGACCTACTCCTGGCCACTTCTTCATTCTTACTGAAGGGCTCAGAATTCTTGGCTGCATTCCTGTCCCATCATGGACATTTGAGGGGACATGGGAAGTTTTCCGGCCCCACCTTTTGTACAATCTTGTGGCCATGTTGGGTGCCAGACATCCCTACAGTCTCATATCAGCTGGAAGACACCCTGGGAAACCAGGTTCCTTCCCTGGGATCCTATCCTGATTGAGTTTCTACCAGCCCTTCCCTTGAGTCCCCTATGATATCCTGGGGTCCATTATCAGCCATGCATCAACATAGAAACTTTCCCAGAACCCTACCACAACTAGCTGAATGTTCATTTCCTTCCTTACAGTAGGAGACTCGGTGTGGAGTTACAAAAGTCTGCGTAGATCAAACATTTGCCTTTTCTTCCCCTCTGCATCTGTTTCCCCATCTGAGAGCAGCACACGTAGAAAGCAATTTCTGGTGACAACTGGTGGGTGAGGAAGGCCAAGGGGCAAGTGTGTGGAGTGGTGTAAGTCATCATCCCTCCCCACATCCACGTGTTGAACACTTGCTACTCTCCAGCCCCGGACTAAGCTGTTTCCCTGAATCGTCTCATTAAGTCAGCACGATGTCAGAGGGAGGCAGAGCAGATGACGGATGAGGCTCCCAAGACTTCGAGAGGGTGAAATAACTTAGCTGAGGCCATACACTTGTTAAGTGCTGAGCTGGGACCTGAACACTGGTCTCTCTGACTCCAAACCCAGGCAGATACCTATTCTACCCTGTGGTCTCTCGTGTGTTTATTGAGTGACACAGGAGTCAGCCTCCTGATTCTACTCCCAGCTTTATCACAGCCTCTCTCATCTGTGCTCAGAGTGGTCTAGAGTCCTGCTTCCCCATGCACAGCCGTTGGATGTCTCCACAGTTGTGGATGGGAGATGGAGGAAGAGTGGAGGAAAGGATCACACCAGACTCTTGTGAGATTCCAGTCGAAGTCAAGGCTGGTAGAGAGCATGCCCATGTGCCTGGAGCGCTCATCTCGAAGAGCACCTGCCTTGGCAGAAACAGGCCTTGCCCACATATCCAGGAGAGAATCCTCTTTTCCAAATTCTCTGCATCCCCATTCCTTTCAGACTAACAGTATATGTCTCTTTGGTTTTCAAGCAGCTTGGAAAATAAATAGATGGAGGATGTTAATCTTCTGTTATGACCAGATTTGTGACCATGGCTAAGTTACTTAGGTGTGGGCCTGGATTCCTGTTTATCTTGTCAATAAATCTCTTGCTGTCTCCCTGCTGATTCCTTGAATCTTTCTTTACTCATTTTCCCCTCCCCAGACACCTCAGTGGCTGGAGATTCTGCAGCGGCTTTGCCTGCATGACCAGCTCTCAGTCCAACACCGAGGCCTGGTCATCGCCTACAACCTGCTGGCAGCCGATGCTGAGCTGGCCAAGAAGCTGGTGGAGAGCGAGTTGCTGGAGATCCTGACCGTGGTGGGCAAACAAGAGCCAGATGAGAAGAAGGCGGCAGTGGTTCAGACAGCCCGGGAATGTCTCATCAAGTGCATGGATTATGGCTTCATTAAGCCAGTGTCGTAGACAGGGGCCGACTGGGGTTCCTGGGCTGGTCCTGTACTGTGCAAAGGCCTGAGCTGGGTACTCCTGGAGTGTCAGTTCATCTAGGGATCGAAGCGGAGACAGTGAAGTCTCAATATAAAGGAAAGACCTGATTGTTTCCTGAATTGTGAATCCTTTTTGTCCTGGGAAAGTCTGATTATTTTACTGGCTCTTTTGCTCCCTGTTTCCTTATATATATATGTTCTAGAAATTCTTAGAATAATTTTTTTTTCACGATTAGAAGGCAGGTTGGGTAATTCTTTCTGTACCCATTCTAAAGGCCAGGATATTGGCTGAAGTGTGGCAAGGTAAGAACTAACAGGTGTGTGACTGTAAAGATTAAAATTCTTGTTTTGAAATGCTGATCTGTGCTGGTTTTTATGCCTTCTCTTGCATACCATGCCCAGAAATGCATGTTTCAGGTGCAGCGTCCTGTCCCAGCTACAGGATGGAAATGTAGTTTGTGTTCAACTGTGTGACATAATCTTTACAATTTTCTTTCTTACAAGCAAAATGGACATGATGAATATCAATAAGACCAGCTCAAAGTACTCCAAGCAAAAAATGATCTACTGATACATAGATCTTGGTCACCCAGGGGAAGAGCTGACATTGTTAGACCCAGTGGTTCAAATGTCATCACTAATATTATTCTCTTTTTTTTAAATTTATTTTTTTTAAAGACAACAAGTAAACATTCTCATGTATTAACAAACTCAAGCATTAGAGAATGTACAAATACCTTTTGGAGAAAAACATTTATTCTCTATGTGTCTTTTTTTTCCCTCTCATCTCACCTCCTCAAATCTTGGATCTGCTTACTCCCAGAGGTGAGACTGAGCCTCAGCCTTGCCGCTTGCTGTTCATACCCTTTGCCCTCTTGGGCCTGCTCCGGTGTCGGGGTGAGACCCCCAGTGAGGAGCTGGAACAATGAGAAAATATTTGCCTGATTTTATTTTCTCTGAACCCTAACACCAGGTCCTGTCACCATTGGTGGCCAGATCGCAGGGCCTTGGTAGGGCTTAGATGCACATGATTGAAGATTTCAGCAAGAAGAAATAAGAGTGGGAAAAAGATGAGAGCAAGAGAGAGAGAGAGATTTGCAGAAGCAGAGGCTTGATTTCCTGCTTAGATCTCCCCCTTACCCACAGGCACCCCTTTCCTAGGTCTGGGAAGGGGACAGGGCAGCCCTGGACAGTTTGAACAGCAACCCACTGTCGGTAGAAGACTGGTCCCACTACGGTAAAATGGCAAATGCCACTGGAAGGAGGACCTCCCTTTTTTGTGTACCAATATACCACTGTGGTGCTGATTATGGCGTTCCAAGAGCTATAGGATGTTTCCCTCTTAGTATTGAAATCTAAAATCCAATATATCTGAATGTCAAGGTAATAGATTTCCTCATAGTTCATAAACATGAAAGATTTCAGAGGAAGCACTATGAGCCAAGTTTCTGAGATCCACGCAAGGTAGGTGAGTTTTGGGTCTTGGATGCAAACTGGTTCCTGGATTACTTACAAGAGGATGACTGCCCGTGAGCCCATGCCTGGCGAGTCTCCTAAAGGAATGGTGTGAGTGGGGAGGGCAGGACTCAGCTATACCACAGAGCCCAGTGTATACGTCACAAAGACCCACTGGACTCCTGTGGGAACCAGCCTAGAAGCGAGAACATGTGAAAAGAGCTCTCCTCTTCCATCCATTTGTGTGAGTGAGGAAACTAGAAAGGAATCCTCTAGGGCAGAATCCGAGGCATGGGGTAGAGCGGCTGGAAGGTGGGTCAAGGGTGCTTCTCCCTGGGATCTGGAAAGGGCGCATTAGGGCTGTTCAGGATGAAGGTTAGATTGCTTATATGGATTTAGTTGGTAGGTGTGTGTGTGTGTATGTGTGTGTGTGTGTGTGTGTGTCTGTTTTACATACTTGGATACAAAACCCAGGACACCTACCCTCCCATCAAGAGCCCTGTGACATTCTGCCTTCTTCTATTTGTTCCTTCTCAGAAATCCATCATCAGGCTTGGGGACATCAAGTTTGGGGACTCCCCCTCAGGTGAAGTGCAAGTGTTGTCAGGTTTTCAGGTCTGAATCTTGCTGAAGCGTGGATGGCTGTGACGGGTGGGTGAATCATAACCATGACTATGTTGAGTTACACTGATTTCACATTGTGTGCCACACAGAAGTTTTTATAAACAAAATCTTAAATTAAAAAAGAAAAACCAGCCAACAGTAATAGAGGCTGTAGCAAGAAAGGAGCAACAGCTGCTTGGTGGCATGGGAAACTACCAGCAGGTGGCAGTTACCTGTGAGTGTTGGCTGGGATATGAAGGTTCTTGTTCCCCACAGTTTCTGTGGGTAGAGTAAGAATTCCTGCTGCCAGGCCAGTAGGGAAGATGAGCGCCCAAGCAAGGCAGGGCCATGGGTAAGAAATGTTAATTCATATGAAACTCAAACTCTTAAGTAATTCAATAAAAGCAGAGGTTTTATTCTCTTTGTGCATCTGGAAGAAGAGGGACCAGTTCTTCCTGCGTGTGGCTCAGCAAAGCAGATCCTTAAGTCTGTGTTCTTTCTAGGAAAGAGGGTCAGTTTCAATGTCATCAGAGCGCATCAGATAGTTAAACAAGCCACCAGGATTAAAGACTTGTGAGCAGGTAGTGATTACTTTCATAGGGTACAATGATAGTCTCTCAAACCCAGGAGTTTTATGCAATTCTCCTTTGCTAGACATAATCTTTGAAAGGACAATCTGTACAAATTTTCAAAATTTTACGATTTGTTCTGCTCTCCTGCGGC
Source organism: Erethizon dorsatum (assembly GCA_028451465.1). Taxonomy (NCBI): domain Eukaryota; kingdom Metazoa; phylum Chordata; class Mammalia; order Rodentia; family Erethizontidae; genus Erethizon; species Erethizon dorsatum. Next base: position 45,257,158 of record CM051826.1, read on the forward strand.
TATCAAATGTTAGAGGGTCATTAGCTACTTAGCTTGCTGAGTTTGTTGTTATTGTTTCTCACCCAGACCTGTATTTTTCAGCGCTAAGTGCTGTGGTTTCACTGGTAATTTTGGAGAACAGAAATCTCCCAAAATGGGCCGGTGAGATGGCTCAGCGGTTTAAGCGCCTGCCTTGCAAGCGCGAGGGCCCGAGTTCGACTCCCGGAACCCACATACAAAAAAGGGGCCGGTGATATCGCTCAGCGGCACGGGCGCCTGCTGGCGCACGAGGTCCTGAGGTCGACCCCCCGGTACCCACAAAAAAAAAAAAAAAAAAAAAAAAAAAAGAAATCTCCCAAAATTCACAACTTAGAATATACAAAGAAAAGATCAGGGTGGAATTAGTAATATCATGCGGACTAGATCCTGTGATGTTTCACCCCTACAGGAGGGCCATAAACACGGGTCTGTAGAACACAGGTTCTATCAGAGACGTGCTTTTTAAAAAAATAAATAAATAAAGCTCTGTAATAGGAGGCACACGTTGTCCATTTCTTTCCAGATGTTTATGGTAATAATGTTTATAAATTTTAAAAATCAAAGTCTTACATGTGCATAGTGTTGAAAGTTAAATAGTTCTGAAAGGCTTGATATAAAATCAGCAATCTTGCCAGGTGTGGTGTGCACACCTGTAATCTCAGCACTCAGGAGGCTGAGACAGGAGGATCGCTGTGAGTTGGAGGCCAGCCTGGGCTACAAAATGAGTTCAAGGCCAGCCTGCACTACATAGTGAGACTCTGTCTCACAAAACCAAAAATACGTGGTGGCACATGCCTGTAATCCCAGCTCTCAGGAGGCTGAGGCAGGAGGATCACTGAGAGTTTGAGGCCAGCCTGGGCTATAAAGTGAGTTTAAGGCCAGCCTGAACTGCACAGTGAAACTCTGTCCCAAAAAGACAAAAAAGCAAATAAATAAATAAACAAATAAAATAAAATAAAATCAGCACTCTTCCGTCCCATTCCTCTTTCTGCTGCCAGCGTGGACCACCTTGATGTTTTTCTGCTATTCATCTCTAAATGGTGTAGCTTTTGGTCTTAAGCAGATTTTATCTATTTCTGGAAGAGTTAGCTTGGTTACACTCCTTCTCTGTCACCTTCTCCCCACATCCTGCCAATATGATGTTATTATCATTTTGGGTTAGAACCGTGCTCATTCTTTACCTTGGTGTGACTCTATTCACATGGACGTGGTACAGGATTTTATAATGTTATTGGTTACTTTATGATGTTACTGGTGTAGTTTTCTTATTTTCAGTGGCTAAATATTGGCAGCAACAAGGCTGTTTTGTCCCTCACCGATGTTTTTCAGCCCTAAGGGTGACTGCAAAGATGATGCCTACTTTGTCAAGCCTTGAGGCCAACACAGTGGTAAATAAATTCCAAAGCCCAACTTGGCCCTTCATTCTGGTTGGTCCAAACAAGTGGTCATTGGATTTTCGCCTCAGGATCGGTAAGGTGCCCAAGACAGAGGGCCCCATGCTCTGCTGGGCATGCTCGTTGGACATCTGCATGCCGGCTTCCCCTCTGGGTGACCTCAGCCAGGGCACCCCTCAGCCCTGTGTTGTGTTTCTAATTCGGGTCTTTGGGGCATTTGCAAAAGGGGAAAAGAAACATCTTTGTTGTGGTATCTTAAATTCATAGTTTTTATTTCTTCTATAATTAAAAAATAAACACGAAGAAGATCCATTATTATTTAGTTACTGATCTGCCAAGAAATTTTAGGAAAAGGAAAAGTCCAGATGATTACATCACAATGGTTACAGTCTTTGGGTGAGAAGTCTTTGCTTTTAATTTTTTTCCCCAGAATTTCTGAAAATGTTGACATTGGCAGTATATATTTACCAATGGGAAAAAATGAAACAGACTAGCAACATATGAGGGATTCTGAATTTTAAAAACCTTTGTGTTTTAAATTAAATTAGACTTATGGAAAAATTGTAAAAATAGTACAGTTCCTCTATGTTTTTCACTTATCTTCCCTGAATACCCAATAGGAAGACCTTATAAAACCACAGTACAAGAATTCAGAACAGGACATAAACATTGGTATAATGTTACTAAAGACCTTATTAGAATTTCACCATTCCCACTTACATTCTGCCTCTTTTTTCCAGAAAAGGAAAGTTTAGGACTGTGGAGGAATGGTTTGCTTTTTCAATTTTGATTTTTTCCCTCTGTCTGGAACTAAGATTATCTGAATGATTCTTCTGTATCTACTATTTGTATTCCTAACTTTCCTTTATATTGTCTATTTCTTTATCCTTTTCTACTTCCTACTGGGAGAAGTTCCCAGTGCAATGATCTAACTCAAGAATCAATATTTTGTCTTTATTCATTTTATGATTTCTGATTTCTCTCATCTTTTGGGATATATATATATATATATATATATATATATATATATATATATATATATATTCTCCTGTACTGGGAATTGAACCTGGGCCTTCACACTGAGCTGCATCCAAGGACCTTTTTCTTTTTTAATTTTGAGACAGGGCCTTGCTAAGTCACTAAGTTGTCTAGGGTGGGCGCGAACTTGTGATCCTCTTGTCTTAGCCTCCCAGAGTGCTGGATTATAAGCATGTGCAACCACACCTGGCCCCTGGTATTTTTCATACCCAGTGGGTTCTATGTGATTCCTCCTATTTCATTCTCATTTTATATGCCCAATGACTTATCATCTGAAACTTTTGGTATGTTTATTATAGTTATTTTAAATTATTAGTTCAACTAATTGAATAAATGCTTCCAATGATATTCAGTCCATCTTGTTGATTTACTTACAAGGATGTCCTGTTATTCTAGCCCATGAAGTCAAGTTCCTATAGGGTAACAAATACTTAGTGGGGGCAGTGCCAAAAGCTAGATCTTAGTTAATGTGGTTGATGTACTCAGAAAACGGAGGAAGAAGAGACTAGTACAGACAGCCCCAAACACCAGAAAACAAGGTTTATACTCTTCAGTTTAGTTCACTATTATTCCACAAAAAAACTCTTTGGTCAATAATCTGAGACAATCAGTTTAGAGGAGGTACCTCTCTAGCCAGGGCATCCTTGGCTCTGAAGGTTTGGAGGTGAGAGGATTGGGTAATAAATGACTGAGGCTAGAGATTCCTGAGTCATCATCCTAGCTGCCCCAATTTTTACCCTATGGACACCTGCACCACTGCCACTAGCATTTGAGGGTATGGAGTGGAGAGAAGGCAGAGCAGAACCCAAGTCTCTATTTCTCCTAGATTTTAGGATCATCTGCTTCAGGCTGTATCTACTTCTAGACACACACACACACACACACACACACACACAAATAACTAAGCTTCTCTGGGGGTTTCTTGAAGCTTTTCCCTGCTTAGGATCGGCAGTGTTTCTCTCTACATCCTCTGGGTTGAGTTGATGGAAGAAGCCACACCTAGTGCTAAATTACCATCTTGGTAGGGATTCTAGGAATTGTATGCTGTTTTAGAGGTTTGTCGAAAGACAAAATTATAATGAATTTAGTTTAGAGATAGAATTGGCTTTTATTTGCCACCTAGAATCAGGTGATTGTTTCTTCTATAAAATAGAATGAGTGGTTTCTCTGGGCTTGACCGAGCAGTTGTTTTTGTAACATAACAACAGAACAAAGAAACAGAATCATAACAAAGAAGCAGATTGGTTAACATCAGGCTGTTAGGGTTATTTTTCTTGTAATAGTTAAAACCAAGGGCATTTCCTTATGATGTGGTAGTTTGACTGGGCTTTTTCCAATTGATTGTTGTGAATGTCCTGTTTTCAGGAAATAGTGACCAGTTCAGGGATTTACCTGCTTCCTTAAAGTTTGATCATGTGGCACTCAGTGTAAGAGATGCTATTTTATTTTGGTCTGATGCACTGGGACTTAGAGAAGGAGGTCAGTCTAAAACCACAGCCTCCAGGAGCTTTAGCAGGTTTAAAATAATTCTTTAAGTCCAGAAGGGGCAATGCTCTCAATGTACTTTGGTAAGATTTCTGGTTTTTTCTCTTCCTTCATTGGTTCGTCTGAACCCTTGATTATTTATTGAATTAATTCTGATTTTGTACATGCTTTGAAAGTCATTCCATTTAGTTTTTCAAACTTCTTAGTACATACTTTGATGGAACAAAATCTCTAATTTATTATTATTATTTGACAATTCCTCTCTTAGTAAATTATTACTTTTCCTTTAAGCTAAAAGAATAAGAGGTGGTCATAGAGTCTGTTGTGGTTCTTCTGATAAACAAAAGACTGAAGAACTTCTTTTTTTTTTTTTGAGTGGGGATCTCACTTACTATATAACTGAGGCTGGCTTTGAATACATGGTGATCCTCCTGCCTCAGCTTCCTGAGTGCTGGGATTACAGGCATGCGCCACCACACCTCGCTTGAAGACCTTTTATACATGGAAGAGAGCTTCCTATCTGAACACATCACCATGTGCTGTATAATGTTTCTCTCAACGATGGACCACACATATAATCCCATATGATTATATTGTCTAGTGATGATACAAGCCATTATGTTGTTAGGGTCGGGACGCCCGCCACGTGAAGGAAGACTCCAAGAAGCGTTCTCTCATGCAAAGGGCAAGGGGTTTTATTATCCAAGCATGCATGGGGCTCACTGAACATGCAGGAACAGTGGGCCCCGAAGTTTGTCTGTGCAGGGCTTATATGTCTATAGAACAAAGGGAGGAGGGGTCTTTGCAAGCGTGGTTACAGAAGCAGATAGCATTGGTTAGTTTAAACAGCTTTTTACATTTATTGGGAGAAGACACTCATACAGGAGTTTTTAGGCTGGCCAACCGAGCGGGGAGGATGTTTTCTAATATGGGCAGCAGGTGGTCCGGAACAGCACAATCTGCAATCCTTGCAAATTTCTTAGCCCAGGGTCAGTCGTTATCTTGCAGCCCAGTTCCCTGGTCTGTGGTCAGCTTTGTTTTGTTTTTATCTACTTTAGGTAGCTTTGTAACAGCTCAATTCCCGGAACATTGGGAGGAGGGGGACAGTATAGACTGTGCATTCCCAGAGGGGAAAATTTTTCTTACATTCCCCCCTTTTTGTTTTTGGGAATCTCTAATCTTAGAGATCGGAGTGTCCATTTTTAGGATCATCTAGAGCTGCATATTGTTGTCTAATGAGCATTAGTTTTACATTGTCAATCTGGTTATATATTTGAAGCTAGGAATAGGTATGGGTTTATTTCTTGAAATAATGTCTAAATAACCCAGTCCAGTTTATAGGAAGGAGAGTGAAAGCCAGATTTTTGGCTTTCAGGCCATTTATCACGGGTGGGGGCAGCAATATTAATAACATCAGTGACATTAACACATACGTGGTCAAGCAGAACATTTTTTAGCTTAATCTTTGGGGTGTTGGTTTCCCTTTTCATCGTTTACTTATCTGGTTCTGTGGGTGGAGAGACTGAGGTCGGCAGCACTTTGAAGTGGCTATGGTGGATCCGGGCGGTCTTTCCAGAAATCGCCTGAAGAGTACCTGGGTACTTGCCTCCACCGCTTGAGCAGGTTTTGTGGTCGGTGGGTCAGGTGGTGGGTGTTTTTGGCGGAACACCCGATGGATGGAGGAGAGCACGGGCTGTAGAGCCTGAAGGGACTTAACGAGATCCTGATTAGTAAGTTCTGTAATCTTTTTTTCAGCTAGTTTAGGTAACGGAGGGGGAGGTCGGCCAAACATGGCTTCAAAGGGGGAAACTCCTGATACATAGGGAGTGCATCTGGCCCAGAGGAGAGCAAAGGGGAGGAGGCTACACAGGGTGAGGGCGGTGACCAGAGTCATGTTGGTGTTTAGCTGCAGCAGCTTTTGCTGAAGTCTCTTGGTGCATCGAGGTCTGAAGGTCTCTGGGGCAGAAGGTCGCACTTCTGTAAGCTCAGGTGTCCATGTCTTGATTCGGGAGCATTGAATCCATGGAGCACAGCCTGTAATTTTAAGAGCAGTGAGAGTGGTTAGGATCACCTCGTTGGGTCCCTCCCACTTTGGTTGGAGAGGCTCCTCTTTTAGGCTGTAATCAGGACTTGGTCTCCCGGATTTGAAGGAGTGGACTGGCGTGGGCATGGGGATCAGATGTTTCCATAACAGTCTGTTGAAGTTTCTGAAGCATCTGGTGCAGCGCCTTTATCTGTTGGTGTAAGTTCAAAGTTTTCATCTCCTATAATTTATTTAAAACAGGTATCAGTAGGGGAGGCTCTCAAACATTATCTCAAATGGAGTTAGTCCACCTCAGTACAGTGTACACCGCAACTGCAAGAGGGCTGACGGGGAGCACAGTAACCCAGTTAGCCCCAGTCTCTTGGCACAACTTTGTCAGGGTGGTTTTTAAAGTACAGTTTTGTCTTTTTACTTGGCTTGAGCTTTGTGGCCAATATGTAGTATGGAGTTTTTATTTTAGTCCCAGTACTGTTGTAAGGTCTTTGACCATTTTACTCACAAAAGCAGGTCCATTATCTGAACCTACCATTATGGGGAGCCCATACCACAGAATGATCAGCTCCATCAAAGCTTTTATCACCTCTCTCGATGTTTTAGTCTTAGTGGGGAGGCCTCCACCCATCCTGAATAGGTACAAATCAAAACTACTAAGTATCTCTTATTTCCGCTGGTGGGTTTAATTTTAGTAAAATCCACTATAACATCTTTAGATGGCACAGTTCCTTGTCTCCGGACACCTAGTCGTTGTGTTGCCAGGAGACAGGGTTGTTGTGGGATCAGTTAGTGCCCCTCTCAGTCACCGAAGCACATCAGGTCCATATCACAAACTGTCTCAGGAAGCAGAGCCTCTGTCTGGATGGTTCGCTCTAAGGTGACAACCGTTGTTTTCATCCTCCAAACCCCATCGATTACCATGTTGTTGCCATCTGAAAAGAGGGTCAGGTCCGGGTCCTGAAGGGGCACATCCTGCAAGTCTGATTGGGCTGAGTGCACCATCTCAATGGCTTCAGCACAGTCATGTTCAGGTGGCTCCAGGGAAGTGGGCAAAAGAGAGACAGGATTAATAGCTTGCACAGTCTTGATAATTAACCTGGGGTCTTTTAACAAGGTCCCTTGGTATTGGGCCAACCTGGTTCCTGAGATCCGTTTACCTCCAGGTCCTCTCAATAAAGTCTCTATTGCATGGGGCACAAACACACTTAGCTTTTGTCCCAAAGTCAATTTGTCAGCTTTTTTTACTAGAATGGCTGTGGTGGCAGTCGAACGCAGGCAGGAAGGCCATCCTGTTGCCACGGAGTCCAGTCTCTTAGCTAAATATGTCATGGGGCGTTTTCAGGGTCCCAGTGTTTGTGTAAGAACACCCCGAGCAATGCCGTACTTTTCATGGACAAACAGCTGGAAGGATTTTGTGATGTCAGGTAGTGCCAAGGCGGGGGCACTTACCAGTCTGTCTTTCAAATCCTCAAAAGTAGCCTGTCATTTAGGATTTTACTCCAACAGAGGGCTATTTTTTTCTTTTAAAGCCTCATAGAGGGGCTTTGCTATTGCTGTAAAATTAGGGACCCAAAGGCGACATTACCCAAAGGCGACAGTTCCCAATGGTTCCCAGAAATTTTCTCAACTCCTTTTTGGTCACCGGCACTTGGAGGCCCTGAATGGCCTGAGTGTATGAGATTGGCAGAGAGCGTGTTTCATCCTTTAATATAAATTCTAGAAACTTAGCAGTCTGCACGCAAATTTGAGCTTTTTAGTCAATTATCTCTATCTAGTACATAAGATGTTTTTATCTAATTTGTCTTTTAATAGGACATCATTGAAGAAATTTTATGACTTATCTGGACTGTTTAATATCTAGGCATCTCTAAATACTGTGGCACGTATATAGCATATACATCACATAGGTTTTTGTTAAAAATTATCATTTGACTGGTGACCTTATATTAGTATGAACCTCTTATCATAAATATCTGGAGCACAAGCAAAGGTAGGTGTCTGAATCTGAAAGAAAGAAAGAAAATGTTATCTCTGTAAACAATCCCAGTTTTTATATTTTAGAAGACCTGTACATCTGGAAGGTATGAATATACTTAATATACTATGAGATCAGCAACACTGAATTGTCATAGCCATATAAAAACTTTTGTTTCTTAATTTAGTTTTGTACCAGAACATCTTTAAATCAGAAAACCTCATTGTCCTGTTTTAGAAAATTTAACCGGTTGATGATGAACAATGTAAACATATCACAATAATACATTTTGTCTAACAATTTTTGATGACTTATGAAAACAAGATCATTTAACACATTATTTTGAACAACAAGAAACTCTCAAATTATAATATAACAATAAACAATAAACAAAACATGCATTACATTTATAAAACCAATTTTAACATCATTTTGGCCAGCTGGCAACTTTTGGTGGAAGCATACCAGACAAACGTTTCAAAAATCCAAAAATGCAAAAAGAAAATTTGTTGAGCTCAAATAAAACAGCTGTTTACAGGTTGGGCACACAGAAAAACAAAACATACAGACAAATTTAAAAAAATCAGAGTATACTCATATATATTGGTCAAATTAAATTATAGTAACTTTTATAATTTTAGAAGTTTGTAATTACAAACAGACTAGTCAGAATTATTTATAGGTCAATAGCAGAGATCTCTCATAAGAATTTGGAAGAAACAAAAAATAAATTTTTTCATAAAAATACTGACAACTTTTATGTTTTTCTTTTATGTAGCTTCCAGCTCAGTCATCTTCATACCCTCTGTCACATATTCAAACCTTTCTTTTACTCTCTTAGCATTTTCTCTGTAAGAATATCATTTATATACATTTTCTTGATATATCTTTGTCAAAACTTATTTTCACCCCTTGTTCCTGGGTTGTTACAATTATACCCAGTTTCCCGCTAGCTGCAAATGCTGCAGCCATTTGTGATTTAAGAGCAGAGACCCTCTTTGTGTGCAGAGAAAGAGAAAAGCACGCTTCAGGATAAGGTTTTTGTCCCAGGTGTTTTGACCCAGGGCATCCAGCTTGTGTTTCCCATTGTGGCTTACTCAGCTTACTTGATGTTTTGACAAAGCAGGCATTTATATTTTTTTTTTTAGATAGTAATTTTGATTAATCGTCATTCAGGAGTTTGTAGTGCACAAGAAATGTTTTATGCACATCAGTTTAAACTGAAAACCAAAAGTATAAGTGCCAATTAGTCAAAATTTGCAATTAGATTTTTTCTGTAAAACTTTCTTAGATGTTTGCAGGCAGTGCCAGGCTGGTGACATTCAGGCTGGCCATTGGGGCAGCACTTGCACCACACACAACCGGTTTATATATGGAAACTAATTTGGGTGCTCAGGCTTTCCGGTGACAATATTATCTGGGGGTCAAGTGACCCTTTAGCTAATCATCCCACATTGAATGTGGGCCATTCAAGCTCACAGAAGTTTTGGAGCTTTACTTTTTATCTTAACTCTATAATCCACTTTGAACTTATCAAAATTGTTAAGCATACATTTTAAAAGAGTTGACTTACTACCAGCAGAACCCATTATGTCAATGACTTGGACAACACAGTAACCCACAATTACAATTTATCTAAGCAAGTCCTGTCCCCTCCACTTAATCTGAAATGCAAATAAAATTTTGAGACTAACAAATGGTCTCCTGCCAGCAGGTTGAATTCTTCTGGTAACAGTGACTTGGAAGCGCAGGCGCAGGGGGGATAACAGATGTAACACAGGGGAGGAACATGCACACACACACAAAAACAGATAATCCCGGGAACAATAACCATATCGTTTCCGACCTCAAATTTAGAACAGATTCAGAGGATGACCTCTGATAGACGGCAAAACACCATATCCGGTGGCCTAGCTCTCACAGGTTTAAACAGAACAGACGCTAGCACAGAACAGATACCTTGATGAGCCTTGGGCAAATTGCCAAACCAGAAACCCAATTACAAGCGCGCTTATCTTGGTTGGGAGGCGGGAATTCAGTTGTCTCTGTCTCATAGCCTTGCATCTTGCCTTGCAGCTGATCTGGGGGGGCCAGCTGAAGATCAGCTTTTTGGCGCCTTGGTCCCCCAAGGGTTAGCTGCCAGGCAAGGAGGCATTGAGGTCCCCTCCTTATTGCCCATGGTGGGTGTTGTGGAACAAAAGAGGTTAGTGGCACCCAACAAACAAAGACAGACAAACACTAAGACCAAGATAATAGACAAATGCCGGCGTACACAACTTCCCCAGAAGAGGAAGTGAAAGAGTTACAACCGGGGAATCCCCCACTGAACAGACCCTCAGGAGCCCAGGAGGTATGCTCCAGGAGTCTATGTAGAAACACGACCGGGGAATCCCCCGCTGAATAGGCCCTATGGACCTATAATCCCCGAGGCGTCCCCCGGGGAAGTGACTTGTGACCCAGAAGCCCAGAGGCAAGTCACTTGGACCAAGAGCTCACACATCTTGGTGCCAGTCACAACAAAAACTAGGCCACCGCAAAGTGAAAGTAAGAAAAAGAGAGGCAAAGAGAGAGAGAAACGGCCGTACTTACCCCAAGAGGTGGCTGTTGAAGTCTTCCAACGCAGGGGGCAATCCCTGATCTCGCTGGGGCCTCCAAAATGTTAGGGTCGGGACGCCCGCCACGTGAAGGAAGACTCCAAGAAGCGTTCTCTCATGCAAAGGGCAAGGGGTTTTATTATCCAAGCATGCATGGGGCTCACTGAACATGCAGGAACAGTGGGCCCCGAAGTTTGTCTGTGCAGGGCTTATATGTCTATAGAACAAAGGGAGGAGGGGTCTTTGCAAGCGTGGTTACAGAAGCAGATAGCATTGGTTAGTTTAAACAGCTTTTTACATTTATTGGGAGAAGACACTCATACAGGAGTTTTTAGGCTGGCCAACCGAGCGGGGAGGATGTTTTCTAATATGGGCAGCAGGTGGTCCGGAACAGCACAATCTGCAATCCTTGCAAATTTCTTAGCCCAGGGTCAGTCGTTATCTTGCAGCCCAGTTCCCTGGTCTGTGGTCAGCTTTGTTTTGTTTTTATCTACTTTAGGTAGCTTTGTAACAGCTCAATTCCCGGAACATTGGGAGGAGGGGGACAGTATAGACTGTGCATTCCCAGAGGGGAAAATTTTTCTTACAATGTGACTATACTACATTCCATTATGTGAATACACTACAGTATGTTTATCCATTATTGTGACAACAGTTCTTTTAGTTGTTTCCTGTCCAAACTCCAGGCTCTGTCTCTGTTCCCGATTGACGACGTAACTACTTGCTGTCTCCAGTAAGTGTCTCACCACCTCCCTTCTGCATCCACGGTGGGGCCCTCACCAGAACTGAGCCATGCCCTTGAATCTCCCAAACTGTCATCTGAATAAACCTCCTTATCTTTTTAATTAGTCTGTATCAAGTATTTCAATATAGCAACAAGAAGCCGATTAATACACATACTTGAGAAATACATTCAAGACATAAAGAAGCTATACTTTAACAGTGAATCTTGGGGCATACAGCAGAGGTATGCAGCAAAGTCAGCAATGTAGGCAAAAGAGCGGGTGCATGTTTGCCCAGGGGCCTCTAAATTCCCCAAGCAGCACATGAGATCTTGTTAGAAGTGCTGGATCTCAGACCCAATTTCCAAACTGCTGAATCACACCTGCATTTTTAAACAAGATCTCCCAGTGATTCATATAGACCTTACAGACACCAAAATAAATCAAGACAACGTGTAATACATTTTGCACCTCCATCAACATGAGGAAATTCTGTATTTTGAGCACTGAATCACTGAGGTTGGTTCTTGATCTTGAATGGGGATAGTGCACACATGAAGAACATTGGTTAGTTTCCTTTTTGGGGAGGAATGTGTTTAATTATTTGTTGTTTATTTTTCAAATAATCAACTTTATTATTTAGAGCAGTTTTAAGTTCACTGCAAAACTGAACAGGGAGGAGAGAGTTCCCATATACCTTCTATCTCCACACCAACACAACCTCTCCCCTCTGATATCTCACAACACAATGATAAATTTCTTACAAGTGACGAGCCTACACCACACCCACACATCTTAATCATCCAAAATCTGCAGTTTAATTAGTGTTCCCTCATGGTAGTATACAGACTAATGCAAAAGGACATGTATCTATCACCGTATCATATAGAATAGTTTTTCACTGCCATAAGAATCCTGAGTACTACACCACCACTGTTATTTTTTGATCTTCGGTGGGGGGTGGCACACACAGGAAGTGTGAAATCAGTTTCCTTTTAATGAGAATTAGAAGTTTCTTCAGCAGTTACAGAAGCTATGTTTTGTTTTTGTTTGAGAACCTCAGAATAAAAGCAGGTGCCAGTATATGAACACAGCATAAGAAAGTCAAGTAAGGGTGAATCAATTTCCAATCTGACTTCTTGTGCCTCGTGATAGAAAACCTGGGTTCTTTCATTCACGGACTGTCAGCCATTTTGAGTTCAAATTTGAAACTACTTTGCAATTATTTCCTTTTCCCAGAAGCAGTTTATAAAATAAAGCCTCGGTCACCATTAGTCCAGTCATATCTAATTACAAAACTTTACAAAACTTAAAATATGTACTTCATTGCTGAGTGAATTTCTTCATATTTGATATGGTGTAAGTAAAATCATTTTATAAAGCATTTCCTATAAGTGTTCATATTATATGTCTTAAGTGACATATAATCTTACTAAAATAAGATTACGGTAATTCTGAATTCAAAGTATAAGGGATACTAGCGTCCATGAATCTCTACGACGTTTCAATGTGTTCATTGTTGACTCATTAAATCTTCACAACTCTGAGACATAGACCTGTATTGTTTACAGTCAAAAAAAGTCAGACACAAAGAAAAACTTACCCAACGTTTCACAGCGCCCCAAATAGCCAGACTCTGAGATCCGTTCTCTCTCTGCTGCATCACACTATTTAGTACTTACAGATCCCATTTTAAAGAGTTCCCAGGAAAGCCTATAAATTTTGTATTAGCTGAAGACATTTCCTGCTCTAACAGGGACAGATCTCTTCCACTTATGACGGGGTTACATCCTGATAAACCCACTGTGAAGCTGAAGATATCGAAAGTTAAAGATGCATTATTCACCGCACCTCATCCTCCCAACATCACAGCTCAGTAACACAATACACTGTACGGTATCACTTGTTTACCCTCCTGATTATGCGGCTGACTGGGAACTGCAGCTACTGCTAAGGTTCCAAGTACTGTACTGCATATTGCTAGCCTGGTTAAAAGTTCAAAATTCAAAATTTCAAGTATGGTTCCTACTGAATTTGTATCACTTACATCAGTGTAAAGTTTAAAAATCATAAGCCAAAACTTCATAAATTGGGTAGCATGTGTATTTCTTGCCCCTGCAGAAAGCATTCTGTGGTCGACAACCACACATACTTTACCTAGCCAGTTAGGGCAAAAACAACTGGTAGTTTATAACAAAACAGACTTAAAAAGAATACAAATGACAGACAATTCCCAAAAAGGAAACTGTAGTACACAATGCTTATATTAATTAATAATATTCTATTCTGAACTCATTTTCCTCTAAAAGTTCTAGTGAAATTGATCATTAAAACTTAGGAAGTTTCACCATGTTCGGTGTGCATGCCTGGAAGAGCTCAGCACCAGCCTGGCCTATGCAGCTAGTCAAAGACAAGGCTGGGGTATCCAACAAGACTCTCACTCAACAAAACAAAAGCGAAACACCCCCAAAGTTACAAAGTTTCCACTGCAGCTACATCTAACTCCAAAGCAACTGTTTTTATTTAACAGAGGATGAGTTTACAACTGCCAAAAAGTCATTACGTTTCTATTTTAATACTAAGCTACCCAAAACCCTAATGAGTATGTATTTCATAACACTCTAAGAAAAACGGTGACAGACACTTTCTATCACTAATAAAGTCATACTATTGATGTTGTAGTCTTAATTTGAAGCACCTACTTACAGGGAAAAATGCAAAGACTGGAAAAAAGTATTTTCTGCCTAAGAACTGTGGTGTGGCCCTTTCCATTTTCAAAGCCAGGACCTACCAGTGAAGCCTTTCTTACATCCCGTACCTCTGATGCTGACTTTGCTGCCTCCTTTTCCCATGTTGAAAGGACCCTTGTGATTACAGCAAGCCATAGGGATGATCTCATTATTTTAAGGTCAGTTGGTTCACAACTTCAGTTTCATCTGCAACCTTGAACAAAGGAGGGGGGATACTGAGGACAGAATGCCGGGCCTTTGCATTGAGCTAAATCCTCAGCCCTTGGACAGGGTCTTACTAAATTTTTCAGTCTGCATTTAAACTTGTGATCCTCCTGCTGCAGCCTCCCAGAGTGCTGGGATTACAGGCCAAGTACCATGCTCAGTTCCTTCATTTCCCTTTGCCATGTAATATCACATGTTTGTAGGGTCTAGGGATCAGATATGGACATCTTTGGGAAGTATTTTCTCTGCCTAACCACACTCATTGTTTATGAATTAAAGATCTGAGGGAGGCTGCGAAGAGACATACTGAGCCAGTTTCACTTTCCTGTACCTGCCAAAGTAAATCAAGCCCTGCACATGACTAAAATCAAGCCCCGAACCCGACGAAGCTCCTTTAAACACACGCTCTCTCTCTCTCTCTCTCTCTCTCTCTCTCTCTCTCTCTCTCTCTCACACACACACACACACACACACACACACACACAATCACCCATGGGCGCATGAAAAACATCAGGAGACTCTTGGTTCTCAATGTGAGTGCTGGGAGGGCCAGAGAACAAGATTCTGCCTGCCACTCCCTCGGTAGTTTAGGAGGGTGCGCTTTCCTTTGGGGCTCTGGACAAAGGAGTTGGAGGAGAAAAGATGCAAAAGTTTATTCGTTTTACTCATCAAGGAAGGGCAGTCAGGATTTGACTGAACCCTCCAGAAGTCCCCAGGCGCTACTTACACCCTGGGGGAGGGCTCCAATCAGTCCCCAGGTAGCTCACTCTCCCTCCCCCCTCAAACTCCCAGCGCTGCAGGAGTTTCCAGGATCAGTCACAGGCGCGCAAAGTACACACAGGCAGGTGCCCAGGGTAGCGCTGTGTCAAGCCAGAGCTCCGCACATGTGCAGTAAGACGAACAAACTAAAAATGGGGTCCCGTACAAGACCCTCCTATAATGAAGTCTGCAGTGGCCAAATAATTTAAACTAAAGTTTCTGTTTCCCATCACTAAATTTTCAGGCCGGGGCTCGCCCTTGCAGCCACACTTGCTTGGGGGTGCACTTGCTTGGCGGGTGGCGCACTTAACAGCAGGCATCGCCGCTTTACAAAGAAACCACTTGCAAAAGAAGGGAGGCGGAATCCACATCCTCGAAGCACTGGGGAGGTGGAAGTGAAAGTGGTTGACTTGTTTGCTTTCCCCCCTCGGGCCGGTGTCCCCACCTCCCCACCGCCTCCCCAACACTTGGTGGACAGCCTAAGCTGCGGATGTGGCAGTTCCGGCAGGAGTCCGGGGACCCAGAGGAGACTTGGAGGGGAGAGACCTAGGGAGGGCGCTCGACCCCGGGGCGCCCCGGGAAGGGCCAGAGGTGGCCTGGGGAGGTCTGGAAGACGTGAGGTTTCATTCGGGGTTCCTTGTGTGAGAGAAAGAAAGAACTGTAAATCTAAAGAAAGAAAGAAAACGGGAAAAAAAAATTCAGAAAGCAGTGTCCCTCCCTCCACCCAACTTTATTCACCCAAAGTTAACCAAGCTTGCTGTCTTCGCGGGACCTGGCTTCCTGGACCACCGAAACCCTAAGTGTCGGGCTCTCCCTCTGTCTGTCCCTGCCCCCGGAGGTGTCACCGGACTCAGCTGATACAAGGACCTGCCGGTGCAGGATCAGGGTCTCTGCTCCTTCGGAGAGGGAGACGCATTGCAGAGGAGAAGCTCAGTCGGATAAGTCTCCGTGACCCCTCCATCGGTCTTCCCAAAGCCCGGCTGTGGCGAAGGCAGGGTGGCGACTGCAGCACCCTGGGTTTGGACACTGCCCAGAGAGCTCCTTTCTTCCTCGCTCTTTCTCGCTTCCAAGGACAGCAGGTTTGGGGAGACCCGGGGACTGGGAGGCTTGGAGCGCGGAAGAGGCGCGAAGTAGCACAGCCTAAACCTTCCCAAAGCAAGCCTGGTCAGATTTGCCCAGAGTTCAGGGGGACCAAGGACTTGAGGGGAACCCACTAAAGCGGGTACAGAGGCGCCTGCGGATGAAGTCAGGTGAAGTGGTGGCCTGGAGACGAATAGGGTCAGTGTCCAGGCTATTAGAAGAGGCTGAGTTCCCAAGCTTTGCCTCTAAACCCCCGGCTGGGAACACAGTACCAGCATCGGACCAGGCGGGCAGGCAAAGCCTTGTATTTGGCATAAAGTTACCACTTTAAATATAGCGGTGGGTTCGGAGCGCATTGTTTCTCTTTGCACTTAACTGTGCTAAGAGCCAGAGAGAATCCCACACGACCAGTACAGGGGTAGAGGGGTGGAGAGAAAGGGCTGGAGCGGCTTTGGCTGCAGCTCTTCAAGTGCTTCTGCCCAGGGCTTGGGGTGTGTGGTGACGATGGTAGCGGTGACATTCAGAGCCCAGCCCCTAGTGAAGATGGGGTTGGTCTTCAAAGTTTGCTTGGCCTCGCCCTGCCGGAAAGTGACAACCCTGGCCCTGACTTCTCAGAGAAAAAGAAACGGATCCTTAGTCAGACCAAGGTGGAGATGAGAGTTCCTGTGGCTAGATGCCACGTGGCTGGTGACAGTATACTGTGTGGAAAGTGTGCATTTAAATGCTTCAAGACTTTTAATTTTTTTTGTGTGTGTGAGTACTGGGAGTCGACCTCAGGACCTCGCGCGTCAGCAGGCGCCCATGCCGCTGAGCGATATCACCGGCCCTTTTTTCGTATGTGGGTTCTGGGAGTCGAACTCGGGACCTCGCGCTTGCCAGGCAGGCGCTTACGCTGCTGAGCCATCTCACCGGCCCGCTTTAAGACTTTTAAACAAGAGAGTTTAAAATGCGTTAGGAAAATGAGTAATCACAAGTTTTGCTCTCTCTATGCAAGTGGAAGAGGAGGGAAAAGTTATGACCCACTTCTGGCCTGATTATGAAAATTTACAAATGTTTATATCTATCGGAAAACAGAAGTCGATGTCAGTATTATTGTCATGGCAACAGGACATTAAATGAACAGCCACTCATAATTACAATATTACTTAAGACTAGTGGACATGTTCACAGGCCAGAACAATAGTCTCTGAACCCCCTGTCTCACAAGATTTCTTTGTTAGAGAAAAAAATCTCCAGGGGCAGTTTCAAGAAGCTAGATACTTCCTGCTTGTAGGGACCTGTGAGGAGAGAACACTTCCTGTTATTTTTCTAGGGTAATTTTCTCTGTCAATTAGGAGAGCCTGCTGTTTTCCGCACCACACTGGGTTTCCACTGAGTAGAGGCTCGGCGGGTCTGAGAAATGGCAGGGAGTTGTTACAAAGTAAATGTAGGAGGCATAAAGGATTTCATTCTATCATAGATTTAGTGGTTTGTTTTTTTGTTTTGTTTTGTTTTGTTTCGTTTGGTTTTGGCAGGGGCAGCAGGAAATAAACCTATTTATTTTTGCTTCATGTGTGTTTGTGGGTGGTGGTGCTAGGATGGAACCAAGGGCCTGGGCATGGTAGGCAAGTGCTCTACCACTGAGCTATGCTCCTAGCCCTTTTTATTTTTTATTCATTTTTTTGAGACAGGCAGGCAGTTCAGGCTGGCATTGAACTAACAATGATCCTGCCTCAGCCTCCTGCGTGCTGGGATTACAGGCATGTGCCATCATGTCTGGCTTTTATTTTTTTATTTTGAGACTGGGTCTTGCTATGTAGCCCAGGCTGGCCTTGAGTTTGCAATCCTCCTGCCTCAGCCTCCCAAGTATCTGGGATTACAGGCATGTGCCACCCTGCCAAGTTCATGTATATAGTTTTGAAGAGATTTGTGAGGTATTATTGACAGAAACTGCACTTGTTTAAAGTGTACAATTTGATAAATTTTGACATATGTGAAACCGTCACTGCAATCAAGATTGTAAACACATATATCAACTTCGAAAGTTTCTTTGTACCCTTCTGTAATTCTTCCTTTTTCACTCCTACCATACCTCCCCAAGAAACTATAAGTGGTTTTCTGTAGAGAGCCATGAAAGACCCAGCTTCTGAGCATGCGCTACCCCTGCCTGCGCCAATCCCGCGCCAGTTAGCACTCCCTCCCACTTCCCCCCAAAGATATATAAGCCATGGCACCTCCTCAATAAACTCTCTCTCTCTCGCTCTCGCCTTCAAGCTGCGTGTGTGTTTTTCTTCATCCCCATACTGTCTCTCGGGCTACACGTTCCTGCCCCTGGGAGCTCTGCTGGTCGGAGCCTCCGCGGGTCACGACATTTTTGCGCCCAATGTGGAGCCCGAGAACAACAGGTTCTATGAGGGATCACCCTACAAAGGTTTAAAAGAGTGCCCGGCCGGCCTTTGACCTAGATGAAATTTTTCCAGAGGACTTTCCCTCAGTGATCCACACGAAGACTTCTCTCTCGTCTCTCGTCTGAATCACGGTAAGCATACTCATATTGTAGGGTGTAACATGGGACAAAACCTCAGTGAACATGAGCTCTTTTGTCTCAGGGCTCTCCAAATCTCTTAAAGCCCGGGGAGTCAAAATTAAAAAGACTGACTTAACCGATTACTTTAGCTTTATAAATAAAGTCGGCCCTTGGTTTCCGCTGGAGGGCACGATCAATGTTAAGGTTTGGAGCCGTGTGGGTGACGCGCTCCAAGACTACTACCGGGTCTTCGGACCTGAAAAGGTTCCTGTAACTGCCTTTGCTTATTGGACTTTAATCTCAGAATTATTACAACAACACCCTTCTGATCCCCACATAGCACAGACTATAGCTCATGCAGAAGCTTCCATGCGCTGCAACACCCCCGACAACAGTCCCCCAGCCTCTGTGGTTCTTGACACGCCTGAAGACAAACATGGCTGCCCTTCTCCCGCTCCATCCTTGTCTGCTTCCGCCTCCCCACATGATGACGGACCTCCATCTTGTGGGCACTCGCTCAATGAGCCGCCATCTTGTGCTAAGCCACCATTTTGTTCTGAACCCATACCTGCCCCCCCATCGCTTTATCCTACTCTCCCACCACCGCCATCTTCCTCATTGCCTTCCGCTCCTCCGCCCCATTTTACAGCACCAGCATTTCAAGTTCAGTTCCCCCCCCTTTATCCCCCATTGCCCGCCACTCCTGCCTATGACCCTTTCTTGAGGAGTCTTCTATCTCGCATTGCTGCACTTGAACAAGAGGTCCACCACAAACACCTATCCTTCAAACTTCAACAATCACACCCACCTGATCCCCCTCCCAACAAGCCCCGGCTTGCCTTCCCCATCACGGAAGTCCAACAGGCCCCCACTGTTGAGGGACAACCGGCCCCTCCCCCCCAACAAGCCAGAGTTCCCTTCCCCTTAAACTCTCTCAAAGAGCTCAAAATGGTGGTTACTCAATACGGCCCCACTGCTACCTTCACCCTTGCAGTACATGATAGCCTCTCCCAAGGATGGGTTACTCCAAATGAACATAAAGAATTAGCGAGAGCTGCCCTTTCTGGAGGCGATTTTTTGCTCTGGAAATCTAACTTTTTGGGTCAATGCGAAACAATTGCCAAACAAAATCAGGAAAGACAACCCCCCAACCCAGTTACGTTCGCCGTGTTGTCTGGAACGGGTGACTTTTGTACCGATGAACAACAAATTGGTGTTAACCCTCAAGCATTTGCTCAAATCTCCCTGGCAGCAAGCAGAGCCTGGCGTAAACTCCCATCTAAGGGAGAGGGCCCCACCTCTCTAACCAAAATCCGACAGGGCCCAGACGAACCCTTTTCTGACTTCATTGGCAGACTCACCGAAGCAGCAGACAGAATTTTTGGGGAACATGAAAATAACAATACCCTCATACGACAACTTGCTTTTGAGAATGCTAACTCTGCATGCCAAGACATTATTAGGCCCCACAGACACACAGGTTCCATTGAACAACTTATCCGCCTATGCTCAGATTTTGGCCCCACCTATAATCAGGGCGTCATGCTTGCCTCAGCACTAGAAGACACTCTCAAAAAGGTTCTAGATCACAATAAGGACCCCAAACTAACTTACAAACATCCACTCTCATCACTTCGTTGTTTTAAATGTCATCAGGCGGGACACTTTTCTAAAAATTGCCCCACCAACACCTCATCCACACATACACAGCCCCAAATCCACCACCCCCCACCCAAAACCGTCTGTCCCAAATGCAGAAAGGGATTTCATTGGGCCAATGAATGTAAGTCTCGCTACACTCTTGAAGGTTCCCACATTCAAAAAAACTTCCTGCGGGGCCCTCCCCTGGCCCCACTTTCAGGCCTACAACTGACTCAGGGGACAATGGAGTCAAATACCCCAACACAGCCCGATCTCAATCTGTCTCAGACCTCTTCAAGGCGACCCCCACTAGCCCAGGATTGGACCTCTATGCCTCCTCCCCAACAGTATTAGACCATACTCTTCCAGTACATGTGATCCCAACCAACGTCCGAGGACCACTACCCCCCGGATGTTAGGGCCTCGTGTTGGGCCGTGCATCCTCCACTATTCGGGGTATCCATGTTCACCCAGGAGTCATAGATCCCACTTTCCAAGGCCACATCCACCTCCTCGTCTCCGCTCCTGACGGCCCCACCCTAATACCCACGTCACCCCCCATAGCCCAACTCCTACTTATTCCTCAGGTCCCAACACCCAATAACCCCTCCCTTTCCTCCCATCGTCACCCCTTGCCCCCCGGTGTTTCTCAATCATACTGGTCACAGACCATCTCTGCTCAAAAAACTATGCTCGACCTTTTCATCAATAACAAGCCCTTTCAAGGCCTTATTGATACGGGGGCCGATGTTTCCATCATCTCCTCCCAACATTGACCTAAACAATGGCCCCTATGTCCCTCAGCCACCCACCTCCAGGGCTTGGGATACCTCCAACAACCTCACCAGAGCGCCACCCCTCTCACGTGGCATGATTCTGAAAACAATTCGGGCACTTTCCAACCCTTTGTCGTTCAAGGTCTTCCTCTTAATCTATGGGGCAGAGATCTTCTCTCACAGATGCAACTCATCATGCATAGCCCTAACACCACGGTCACAAAACAGATGCTCAAACAAGGCTATCTCCCCAAACAGGGCCTTGGAAAACATTCCTCGGGCATTACCTACCCCATTCACCCCCGGCCTCTTGTTCCCCACCCAAGGCCTTGGTTATACCGACAATCCTCCCCTCACATCACCCCCCGATCCTCAAAATTTTTAATAGGGACCACTGATCCTCCTGTAACCCATGCACAAAAAATCACCTGGCTTTCGGATGATCCTGTCTGGGTTGATCAGTGGCCCATCATAGGCCCCAAATACTCCGCCCTTTTGCAGTTGGTACAGGAACAACTTACAGAGGGACATATTACCCCCAGCTCTTCCCCATGGAACACTCCTGTTTTTGTTATTCCAAAAAAAGGACAATAAAGGTTACAGGCTGCTACAAGACCTCAGGGCTATCAACAAAACTATGGTCATTATGGGCCCTTTACAATCAGGTACGCCAATGCCAAGTGCTGTCCCTTTAAACACTCATAAAATCATCATTGATCTCAAGGATTGTTTTTTCTCCATTCCTCTACATCCTCAAGACCAACAGAGGTTCGCCTTCACTGTCCCTATGCCCCATCATTCTGGACCTGCCTCCCATTATCAATGGACTGTCCTCTGTCAGGGTATGGCCAATTCACCCACCCTATGTCAACAGTTTGTGGCCCAAGCGATACAACCTTTCAGACAACAATAGCCTGATGTTCACATATTCCATTATATGGATGATATTCTTCTAGCACACCCTGATAAATGTACACTTCTTAAAAGTTATGCTCATTTACAAAGCCTTCTAAAAACTTGCGGCCTATGTATCACCTCCAACAAAATTCAACTTACCGACCCTTATGTTTACTTAGGATTTCAGATGACACACACCCATATTCAAGCACCTAGACCTCAACTTAGACTTGACACTCTTCATTCCCTTCATGATTTCCAAAAACTCCTCAGTGATATCAATTGGCTCCTCCCTTATATAGGAATCCCAAAGTCTACACTTAAACCCTTATATGACATCCTTTGTGGTGATCCAGACCCCTCTTCACCTCGACACTTCACTCCTTCGGCCCATAAAGCTCTCCAATGTGTTCAAACTGCCATCAACAACCACATGCTTACCTTCATAGACTATACACAACCCCTCCTCTACATTGTCCTCTCTTCCCCAATACAACCTACCGCCCTCTTCTGGCAAGATGCCCCTCTCCTATGGGTCCACCTATCTATCTCCCCAAAAAGGGTCCTAAACACTTATTATGACCTTGTGGCTCAATTAATCTTGCTGGGATGCAGACAACCCAAAAGTTACTATCATAAAGAACCTGACACCATAATATTGCCATACTCTGATCAACAGATTACATGGCTTTTACAAACCTCAGATTTATGGTCCCTTGCACTTGCTGCCTTTCCTGGTTGATTGCTTCACCAATACCCTCACGACAAGCTTCTAACCTTCTTTTCTCATCACCCCCATATCTTCCCAAAAATTACCTCCCATGTTCCCATTGCCCATGCAACAGCAGTGTTCACAGATGGCTCCTCATCAGGTAATGCTGTCTATGTCTGCCAGGGTCATGATCCGGTTGTTGTCCCTACCCCCGGACTTTCAGCTCAACACGCTGAGCTTCAGGCTATTGTCCAGGTCTTCCAAGATTTTCCCGAGGCCCCTCTCAACATATATACCAATAGTCGTTATCTAGCCACATTTGTCCCGCTTCTAGAAACTCTTTCCTGCTTTCACCACCAATCAACAACCATTCCCTTATTTACTCGCCTTCAAACACTCATTCATGCTCGTACTCATCAGTTTTTTATTGGCCATATTCGTGCCCATTCGGGTCTTCCTGGACCCTTAGCTTCAGGCAACGCACTTGCAGACCAACTATCCCGTTCGGTCTCTGTTCATGCCACATTTTCCCCTCCCCTCGCTTCCCCTTCCTCCAATATTCGCCGAGCACAGTCCACACATGACCTACATCACCTTAATGCCCATACCTTGCGCCTCCTTTTTCAATTAACTAGAGAGCAAGCCAGAGCTATTGTCAAACAATGTCCAGCCTGTGTGACCCACCTTCCCTCTCCTAATCTTGGCGTTAACCCTAAGGGTCTCATTCCCAATGCCCTCTGGCAAATGGATATCACCCACATACATTCATTTGGTAAGCTCAAATTTGTTCACGTCTCCATAGATACATATAGTGGATATATCTTTGCCTCTCTTCAATCGGGGGAGGCCACTAAACATGTCATTGCTCATATGCTTACTGCCATCGCCCACCTGGGTTGCCCCACAAAACTTAAAACTGATAATGGCCCCAGCTATTCGAGCAAAGCCTTTAAACAGTTTTGTCACTGTCTCAACATTTGTCATGTTACTGGGATCCCTTATAATCCACAAGGCCAAGGCATCATTGAAAGAGCTAACCACACTCTTAAGCTAACCATCTCTAAGCTCTCAGAAGTGTCTTGGTACCCCACCGTAGGGTCCCCCCGCAACACTCTCAATCATGCCCTTTTTATCCTTAACTTTCTCTCCTTGGATCAAAATGAACGATCTGCTGCCGACCATTTTTGGCACCCCTCTACAGCCACCTCATTCACCACAGCACTTTGGAGGGACCCCCTTACCAACCGCTGGAATGGTCCTGACCCCGTTCTCATATGGGGAAGAGGTTCAGTCTGCATCTACTCCCAGGCTGACCGTAATGCACGCTGGCTGCCTGAGCGCCTTGTAAAACAATTTAACAAACCTACCCAGGGAGGCGCCCCTGAGGATTAATGTTTTTTCTTCACAGATGCATTCAACAATCATCTTGTATATTCTCATGATACTCCCATTGATCGGCGCCAATCATCGCCATGATGTATTCACATGGACAATCAGACGTTGGGGAGACCATCAAAACTTAAGCCAGTGGACGGGCCTTGGACAACCCACCTCATCCTGTAAGCTAAAGTCATACTGTCACCAGACAGGCCTATTCCCCCAAGACCATCTTGAATTTTGGCACCCTGTATATACATGCCCACTCGGTACCCGAGGCTGCGCCTGGTGTGCCGACCCCTCTCATGCCTATTGCCCAAAATGGGGATGTGAATCAAACATTGAAGAAAATTGGTGGAAAGTTCCTTCTCCAGACCCAGATATCAAAATTATCCCTAGAAGTTGCACATGGTGTCTCCAAGGAGAACAAAAGGCCAAAGATAAATGCCCAGGGTGCAATAAGTACAAGTGCACCCCAGACCCCTACGATAATTTCACTGTTACCATTACCAACCCTGATGACCCTACATGGTTTCAGGGCAAAACATGGGGACTATGTTTGCATTCCCCAGGGATTGATCCCATGACCTTCTTCCACATAATAAAGACAGCCCCTAGCAAGACTCATGCCTCTAAGGCCCCATCCAAACCCCATACTCCCCCACCCAATATCACCTTATCCCCTCATACTCGTCCTATAACCACTATCACCCTTCCACCACCCTCCCTTCCTCGCTTCACCCCTTCCTCCAGCGACCTCATTAAAATAGTCCAATCTATGGCTCTTTGGCTTAACGCCTCCCAGCCTAATCTCACTGCCCCATCCTGCTGGCTTTGCCTTCAGGCTTCTCCTCCGTTCTATGATCCCTATGCCATCTCCAACGTCTCTATTATCTCATCTACGCAACCCACCACAGGACATTCCCAATCCAATCTCTCCCTTTTTGTACCCTTCTCTTCCGTACAGGGTAAAGGCATCTGTGTAAATGGTTCATCAACAAATCAAAAAAAAAAAAAAAAAATGGACCCTGTCACACTTTCTATCCAATCAATACATCCAACATCTACCTATACACAGAGAGCTATCATTGGCTATGCCGTCACACAGGACTAACCCGCATCCTCTCTACTAAAGTCCTCAGAGAACAACAGGACCTCTGTGTGCTTGTTGCGGTCCTCCCTCGTGTCTCCTATCACCCTTCCACATACCCCTTTACGCTTGACCCTGACCCTAGGGATCCACCTCTAAGCCCGACTTTACTTCGCTTCAAACGTGAACTCACCACCACCGTGTCTCTTCTCGTCCTCGGTACCGCCTCAGGAATTGCCCTTGGCTCCACAGCCCTGGCCCACGGACAAACCCAATATAACACCATACTCTCTGCTGTTGACCAGGACCTTAAAAATGTTGAAACCTCTATTTGCGCCCTACAAACATCACTAACCTCCCTCTCTGAAGTTGTTCTCCAAAACAGGCGCAGCTTAGATCTTCTTTTCCTCAAGGAAGGTGGCCTTTGTGCAGCCCTCAAAGAAGAATGTTGTTTCTATACCGACTCCTCTGGCGTGGTCTTACATGCTATGGATAAATTAAAGGATGCCATAAAAAAGAGAGAGATAGCCAGAACACAGGCCTTATTCCCCAACCCTTGGTTCTCAACTATTCTCCCCTACCTTGCCCCCTTCTTGGGCCCCCTTATAATCTTGGTCCTCACTTTGGCTCTTGGTCCTCTCCTATTTAGGAGACTTATCGTCTCCGTCAAAATGGCCCTTGCTCCTGTGTGGGAAAGACCTCTCCAAGTTCATTATCAGCATCTAGCCATGGCAGACGCTGATGAATACAAACAAGCCGAATCCTATGATGATATCGAGGCCCCAGCACATACAATGATGGCCAAGGACAGGTAAGATGGAGTCACAAGTCACTAGCACTCTCAGGACCACCTAAGACAGAGCCCCACTCTTCGCCGGGACGCTGGCGATGCTAGTGGTCAGCTCGATGATGGGTAAGGCCTGAAAAATCAAATGCATAAAAACTAAAAAAGACTTGCAGTAACCTCCACAACCTAAGACAGGCCACATTCAGGCACTCATGGTCAGCAATATTTTCTTTTGGAGAAAAAGGAGCATATGTAGAGAGCCATGAAGGACCCAGCTTCTGAGCATGCGCTACCCCTGCCCGCACCAATCCCACGCCAGTTAGCGGTCCCTCCCACTTCCCCCCAAAGATATATAAGCCATGGCACTTCCTCAATAAACTCTCTCTCGCTCTCGCCTTCAAGCTGCGTGTGTGTTTTTCTTCATCCCCATACTGTCTCTCGGGCTACACGTTCCTGGCCCTGGGAGCTCTGCTGGTCGGAGCCTCCGCGGGTCACGACAGTTTTTGGATGCTGTACATTACTTTGCATTTTCTAAAGTTTTATACATATGGAGTAGGATGGTATATACTGTTTTTTCTGGCTCCTTTTAATTAACACAGTATGGATTCATCTGTGCTATTGTGGGTACCAATAATTCCTTCCTTTTTTTTTTGCAAGTAGTATTCCATTGTATGACAACTACCAAAGTTTGCTTCTCTGTTTATCCATTGGTTGGCATTTAGGTTGTTTCCATTTGATGGCTTTTTCAAATAAAGTGTTATGAGTATTCACATGCAAGTCTTTGTATGGCCATATGGTTTTGCTTCTCTTGGGTAGATACTTTGGAGTGAAGTTGCTGAGTCAGATTGTAAGTGTATGTTTTTTAAGAAACTGACAAACTCTATTCTGAAGTGATTGAGCCGCCTCGTCAACCCTGGCACGGTTAGTCAGAACCAGTCCAATAGGTGTGGCGTCTCACTGTAGGCTGTTTTTTTGGTCTGTGCTGGGGATTGGAATCAGGGTCTTACCCTTGCTAAGTATCCTAAGCATGTGCTCCACAACTGAGCTACATCCCCAGCCCTCAGTGTATTAACTGGCATTTCCCTAATGATTAATGACATGGAGCATCATTTTGTGTGCTTACAGTCATTCTTTGGTATCCCCAGGGCATTGGTTCTAGGGCATTGGTTCCCTGTGGAGGCCCAAATCTCAGGATACCCTATTCCTTTAAACCAGAGGCACAGTATTTACATGTAACCTATGCACATCTTCTAGACGCTTTAAATCGTCTCTATACTACTTATATCTTTTTAAATTACTTATAATATCTTTAAAAAGTAAGTGCTATGTAGATAGTTACACAGCATTGTTTGAGGAACAATGACAAGGAAAACATTCTGCATGTGTTCAGTACAGATGCAGCCTTTTAATCAGATATTTTAAATTTGCAAATCTGTGGTTGAATCCACAGATGCAGAATCCACAGATACGGAGTACTGACAGTACTTGCTGTCTACACGTCTTCCTGGTAAAGTGTCTGATCAAATCCTTTGTCCATTTTTAAGTTGAGTTTTTGTTATCATTACTTTTTGAGCCTTCTACATATAATTTAGATTCAAGTTCTTTATCCGATATATAATTTGCAAATATTTTTTTCCCATCGGGAGCTTGTATTTTCATTGTCTTTTCCAAGAGGAGAAGGTTTTGTTTTGTTTTGCTGTTTCATTTTTTTGGTTTTGTTTTGTTTTGCTTTGGTTTTGCAGTACTAGAAACCAAACCCAGGGACTTCAGTGTTGAAGCTACATTTCCAGCCCTTTTTATTTATTTTTTTTTTTTATTTTGAGACAAGTTCTCCCTAAATTGCCCAGACTGGGCTCTAACTTATGATCCTCCTCCTTCAGCCTTTCAGATTGCTGGGATTATAGGCATACACCACCACACTGGGCTGAGAAGGTGTTCTTAAATACCAATATATCTGTTTGTCCTTTATATGTTTGTGTTTAGTATTATCACTGAGAAATTCCTGCTTAACCCAAGCTAAAAAATTTTCTCTTGTACTTTTCTCTAGAAGCTTTACAGTTGCAAGACTAAATACACAGAGACAATGGCTAGGTTATACATAAAAATAGGACATTGACTTACACCTGCTGCAGGAACTAACCCAGAACCATAACCAGAACCCCTGGACTTGCATAATAACTGGCAGCTTCCTTAATTTTTACTCCCATTTTTAACTAAAGGAAGTCAACTATGTTCCCCAAACTAATCATGTAGGATGTTCTATTTCTGATAAGCTCACCTCAGCTTTCCTATTGACAATGATCATACCTGAGCCTTCCCATTTTGTCATTATAAAGCTTTCCACAGCCCTGCTTATCATTGAATCCCTGCCAAAAGCAAGTGATGGGGACTGACTCCCTCATCATAGTGAGCTCTGAATAAGTGGTCCGTGCGTGTTCTCATCTGGGTGGTCTTTATTAATGTTCCCAGTTTTCCTGGAAGTACCACCAGGAGCCATCTGCATCGTTTGTCACTATGGACTCGGCCTTCAACCAGGTGTGGTACCTACAGAGGGCCCTTGCTCCTTGCTGCCAGTGGCTTGTCACATCTACACCATTGTGGTAAGTCAGCATGGGCTCTGACTGCTCCTTTTTTTTTTTTTTTTTTGGCTTAAAAAAAGAGAATTTTATTGGCTTTCACTTCTGGAGTTTGAAAGTCCACTATCAAATGGTGGGCAGGGGTGGATTCTGTTCCAGACTTCTGTCCTTGGTTTGCAAATAGTCACTTTTTGGCATTTTCACATGTATCTTCTCTGGGTGTGTCCTTCCTTGCATTTTCTTTTTTCCCCCAGGTGTGGGGATTTAACACAGGGCCTTTCTACCAAGCTACATCCTCAACCCTTTATTTTTTGAGTCTTACTAAATTGCCCAGGCTGGACTCCACCTTGTGATTGTCCTCCCACAGCCTCCCAAGATGCTAAAATTATAGGCATGTGCCAACATACTGAATTCACATTCTCTTCTCACAGGGATACTGAGGATGTTGTATTAAGGATTGACTCTCTATCAGCTTCATTTTTTTAACCTCATTTAATCACATGTTTGAAGTCCAAGTACTCTTACACTGTGAGGTAGTAGGGGTTCGGACTTCCAAATATGAACTGAAGGGGAAACCACACTATTTAAATCATAAACTTCCTCTTCAGTGTGAGTTCATATATGCATATTAAGGTTTATGAAATTTCCCAGATTCTCTACATTCATACAACTTCCCTCCAGCAAGATTTCTGATGTGAGTCTTTAGAACACAGCAAAATCTTTTTCACATCCCTGACTAAGAGAATCATCCCCACTATGAATTCTTACATGTTTGTTAAGACCTGAGATGGGGGGCCGGTGAGATGGCTCAGCGGCTTAAGCACCTGCCCGGCAAGCGCAAGGGCCCGAGTTCGACTCCCGGATCCCACATACGAAAAAGGGGCCGGTGATATCGCTCAGCGGCACGGGCACCTGCTGGCGCGCGAGGTCCTGAGGTCGACCCCCCGGTACCCACAAAAAAAAAAAAAAAGACCTGAGATGGGAGTGAAGATGTTCCTAAATGCTTTACATTTGTAGTTTTCTCCCCCAGAGTTCACTTGTGTCTTTAAAGTGAACAGGACATCTTTAAGCTTTCCCACATCTCTCACACTGATAGTTTCTCTTTGGTATACTTCATGATTCTGAATGGAACTTAGAGAACTGAGGGCTTTCCCACACTCCTTACATTCATAGGGCCTCTCTCCAGTGTGAGTTCTTTCAGGTAACTGGAATTGGAATACCTGAAGGATTTTCCACACTGTTTACAGTCATAGGGTTTTTCTCCAATGTGGATTCCCATGAAGGGTAACATCTGTGGGAAACTTAAAGGGTTTCCCACATTCCAGACATGTAAGGTTTTTTGGCACTGTGAGTCTGCATGTGACGATTCAGACTGGAGGGATGCGTAAATGCTTTCCCACATTCCTTGCACTTAAAAGGCTTCTCTCCAGTGTGAATCCTCAGATGTTTCCTAAGATTTGAGGAAATAGCAAATGTTTTCCCACATTTGACACATTCAAAAGGCTTCTCCCCAGTGTGAGTTCTTATGTGTTCATTAAGATGGGAGGATCTGGCAAAGGGTTTCCCACACACTTTACACTCATAGGGCCTCTCTCCAGTATGGATGCGGACATACTTGGTGAGTTCCGAGTTGTGAATGAAGGCTTTCCCACAATCCTTATATTTGAAGGGTTTTATCCCAGTGTGAATTTCAGTGTGATCCTGAAGGCACGATGGGTGTCTAAAGGATTTCCCATACACCTTACACTCAGAGGGCTTCCCCACAGTGTGATTTTTCACATGTTCAGTGAATTGAGAAGATGTTGTAAAGACAGTCCCACATTCCTTACATTCATAGGGGCTGCCTCCACTGTGGGCTCCCATGTGAATATTAAGGTAGGCAGAATATCTGAAGCCATTTCCACATTCCTTACTCTTATAGGGTTTTTCTGCATTGTGAGTTTGCATCAGCACAGCAAGGCTGTTGGAGTGAAGAAAATATATCCCACATTCCTTCAGTTCATGGAGTTTGTTTGCACCGTGTATTCTGCTGTCAGTCTGAAGGTCTGACTGATCAACAAATGCTTCCCCACAGTCACTGCCTTCAAAGGCTTTGTCCTGAGTGCACCTTCTTGGGTAAAGGACAGTTGGAGGTTGCCTGAAGGTTGGCTCACACTGATTTGACATAGAAAGTATCTCTCTGGTAGAGATTTCCTTGTGCAGAGGAAGGATGTCTATTCCATATTGATCACATGCAGAAGTGCTCCCTGTATTTTGAGTTCCCATATGTGACTTTAGGCACACCTCTCCACTGATGAAGTCTCCACAAGGCTTATAATCACAGAGTTCTGCTCCATCGTGGCTGCCTGCCATGAATAGCTCCCTGGAGGTTTGTCCCCTCAGAAAATCCTGCTGAAATGCTGATCCTTTTGTTTTAAGTCCCACTTTCCATTCTGGAAGAGCTCTTCCCTCCCCTGCCCTTAACTCTTCTTGTTCCAACCAACAGATGAGGCTGGGTTTGAGGAGCTCACATCCCACAGAGACCAGGTTCTGGAAGTTCTCCAGCATCACGTCACTGTACAGCTTTCTCTGAGTGGGGTCCAGTAAAGTCCACTCATCCAGTGTGAAGTCCAGAGCCACATCCTCAAAGCTCACTGACTCCTGATGCCAATTTGAAAGACAGTCATCTTCTTTTTGGACTCTGTCTTTTCTTCATGAAGGTAGACTGGATCTGTCTTGAGAGGAAACAATGGCTACTACCACCCTCCCCGTGAGGCTGATGGCGCTGTGCGCTTGAACATGCCTTTCTCCAAGGTCACTTCAGGACAGCTTCGGAAGCTCCATGGAAGTGGCAGTCCCCATTCCTCTTCATTCAAGTTTGAGTCCAGGACACACTGGAATTGCCAGGTCCGGGAAGCCCGTGCTCACAGCGCTAGAGTCCAGGGAACATGACTGGGGCGGAATTCCTTTCCTTTTACCACCAATTCCTCCACCTTGCCCGGGGTCACCAACACGACTAAGGAAAAAAAAACTTGGCCACGTAGAGCCAGCGCCAGAAAAGACTGCTCTGACTGCTCCTTTGTGTTGAATTCTCAACTATATATTCTGTTTGGTACCTGGGTTTTGTTATTGGTTCCCATTTGTTTCACATCCTTTCTTGGTTAAACCTTTAATTTTAAAGTAATTTTTAAAAATGAGGTGAAATTCACATAACATAAAGTTAAGCATAGTAATGTGAATAAATCAGTGTTATTTAGTGTACTCATGACTTCGCATAACCACCACCTGGATCAAGCTTCAAAACATTTTCATTAACTCAGAATAAAACCCATCAGGCAGTTACACCCCATTCCCACATTTCCCTAGCTCTTGAAAACCACCAGTCTCCTTTCTGTTTCAATGCCAGCATTCATTCTAGATATTTTCACATGAATAGAATAATATACTCTGTGATCTTTTGTGTCTGACTTTTTCAGTTCATTATGTTTTCCAGGCTCATCCATGTGAAAGTGTGTATTAGTACTTCCTTCCTTTCTGTGGTTGAGTAATATCTGTTGTATGCTTGTAGCACAATTGTTTATCCATTCATCTGTTGATAGACATATAGGTGACTTCCACGTTTTGGCTCTTGTGAATACTGCTGCTATGCACATTCATGGTAGGCTGAGTCTCAAAGATTTGTTTCAGTGCTGGTTTCCATGTCTTTTGGGTACACACTCAGGATTGGAACTGCTGGGTCACAGGGTAATTCTAGGTTTAACTTTTTTTTGTGTGTGTGGGTACCGGAGGTCGACCTCAGGACCTCACGTGCCAGCAGGCGCCCGTGCCGCTGAGCAATATCACCAGCCCTTTTTTTCGTGTATGGGTTCTGGGAGTCAAACTCAGGCCCTTGCACTTGCCAGGCAGGCGCTTACGCCACTGAGCCATCTCACTGGCCCCTAGGTTTAACTTTTTGAAGAACCTCCACTCTGCTTTTCAAAGAAGCTGTACATTTTTACGTTTCTACCATCAATGCATGAGGGCTCCAATTTCTCTACTCCTTACTTCTCATTTTCAGTTTTTTTGTTTTCATTATAGCCATCTTAGCAGGTGTGAAGTGGTATCTTGTGGTTTTGATTTTCATTTTCTTAATGCCTAGTTGAGCATCATTTTATGTGCTTATTGGCTATTTGTGTATGCTCTTTGGAGAACTGTCTCCTCATTTCTTTTGTTCATTTAAAAACTGTGTTGTCCTTTTTTTTTTTTTTGAGTCACCTTAATTTTTCTTTTGCCACAGACACAATTTTATTCATTACAAAGTGGGAGGGATTAGGATTTAAATGTTTGAATCAGCCCAAAGATTAAGAGGCAACTCAAGGTATGGAGTCACCTTAATTTTTGAAAGATATTTTTGCTGGGCGTAGAACTATAGGTTGGTGGGTTTTATTTTATTTTTCTTCTGGTGGCTTAAAGATATTAATTTATTATATTCTTGCTTATCTTCTTTTTGACAAAAATCAAAATCAAAACAAAACCCCAAAACATCATACCCTCCTCAACTTCAAAAAACTAATGTTATCCTTTGTTCTTGCTTATGCAGTAGGCCTTTTTTTTCCTCTGAGTGTTATGAGATTTTTATCACTGCTTTTGAACACTTTAATTATGATGTGCTTAGGTATAGTCATCTTCATGTTTCTCATGTGTGGGGTTTCTGGAACATCTTAGATCTTGATCATCTTTTTTTTTTTTTTTTTTTGTGGGTACCGGGGGTCGACCTCAGGACCTCGCGCGCCAGCAGGTGCCTGTGCCGCTGAGCGATATCACCGGCCCCTTTTTTCGTATGTGGGTTCCGGGAGTCGAACTCGGGCCCTCGCGCTTGCCAGGCAGGCGCTTATGCCACTGAGCCATCTCACCGGCCCCTCCTTGATCATTTTTATGCAGCAGTGGACATCCAGCAGACTTAGCTCCTCCACCTGTTCTATACACTTCATTCCTGATTGAATCTGGTAGGAAAATATGTGGGAATAAGTGAAATGATCATCTTCAGAGGGGTGGGTCTGCAATTGTTAATTTTCCTGCCTCCTCTATTCTAATGATTCTATCTTTCTTGTTTTAGGAGAACATTTCAGGATAAGCAGCCAAGGGCCAAGATGAATCTCAAGATTGATTTGGAAATGAACTTTGCTGAGTGTGTTATAGATATAGGAAAAGCCACGCTTGGGACTGAGCAAAGGTTGAGAATGAGCCCTCTACTGTGAAGGAAACAGAATGAAGCTATCTTGCAAGCTGTATGTGCTCTGCTGAATTCTGGTGGGGGAATGATCAAGGCTGAGATTGAAAATGAAGAATACCATTATGAAAGCCATGGAGTAGGTTTGGATCTGCCTCCACTTTTCAGAAGCTACTTAGATGAGAGGCAACGGGGAAACCTCTTTTTAATATTTGTGAAATCGTGAACATAGGGGTCTCTGGTTTACGACTTGCTACCTTGTGCTCCAATTTGTACCGGATGCTTGGAACATCTACCGAGGTCATGGATTCTCAGGAAGCACTGGCATTCCTTAGAGGGAAGACTCAGGCTCCTGTGAATAATTCTGATCATAACTCGTTAAGTCTGCAGGAAGCTGGGGTTGGCGTACAAGATGAAGGTGACATGAGGAACTTGGCGAATGCATTATTTAATAGACCTCAGCTTTGGTACCTGGAAAAACTCAACTCTACTGAGTCCATGCATGTTGAATTCCAAATGTTCACAACAGACCTGCTACAACATATTAAAGAAACACTTCCCAAGTATGTTTCTACATTTGCCAATACTGAAGGAGGATATGTCTTTTTTGGTGTGCATGATGAGACCCATCAAGTCATTGGATGTGAAAAAGAGAAAATAGATCTGGCCACCTTGTGGGAGTCCATTGATGGCTGTATAAAGAAGGTACCAGTCCATCATTTCTGTACACAGAGCCATAAGATCCAGCATGACATCAAATTCCTTGAAGTACTTGATGAGGGGATCCCCCGTGGATTCGTCCTTGCGGTTACAGTGGACTGACTCTGCTGTGCAGCATGTGCCCAAGTGCCCAGCTCCTGGCAGGTGAGAGACAGCTCAGTGAGACAGCTGGCCACAAAGAAATGGGCAGCTTGGATGGTGGAAGCTGACCCAGGTCAGGGTTCAAGACCAAAACTGATTGTAATATTTGCTAGAGAGGGGTTGGGAAGGGAGGAAAGGGAGGTATGGAATTCTTTGAAATTTGGGGAAAGAGAGATTCTCTCTTGAGTTGCAGGTGCCTGACATTAATTCCTAGAGGTGGGTCATTCCCTTCCCTCCCTCTAGCCATCTTGAATATTCTGCATTCGACAGATACCCTGAGCTGGTAGCCACACTAGAAGTTGGTGCAGGGGGGAGTTTGATCTAGTTATTTCTGTTTTCATGTCCTTTCTTATGTTCATATGGAAGTCTCCTTCTTTCAGACTATGAACTTCAATTTAGCCTTTCATGAATTGTGTGCACATATACGGATGTGTCTTTTAACTTACTGCCACTTTTGTCTGACTTCCTATTCTAGTCTGGTCCTTTGGATTAAGTATTCTCTTTTCTCAATTCCATTTTATTTCATTTTACTTTTTTAAACGGACACAGAAATTTTGGGTATTTAAGGAATGTTTCAATTTTAGTGGTTTCAATATATGTATACATTGTATAAAGCTCAAATCAGTGCTCAAATCCTATCTATCTCCTCAGACATTTATCATTACTCGGTAGTAAAAAGATATGAAATTCTTTCTTCTAGATTTTTGGAAATATACATATATTCCATTCCCATTTTTAAATCAAAACATGAGCAAACTGTGGTTTTCCCTGGTTTGGGAGCCAACATGTGATGCTATCCATGACTGATAAGCTAAAGAGTAGTGTTGTGATTTGCATCTACTTTGGAAAAGGGAAGCTAAAATAAAATTAGACAAAAGAAAATCAGTGGTAACTTCTTCAGAAGTCCAGAAAAAAATAAAGCCTATTTCAGAATCTATCTGCTCAGAAATATATATTGATCACATCTCCTAATCATATTTCTTTTTTAAAAAATAGCATTCTAAAATATAAAAAGTTTTGTTTCAATATAATAAAATTAAAGATTAAAAATTGTTCTTTCACATGATGTTCTCCTCGCTCCCAAAACTTCAGTGAACTTTCCTGAGCTGACTTGGGATATAAACACAAATATCTGTGGGCCATGGCTGTGAGTTGTAATTCAGCTCAGTTGGAAATTGGGATCTGTCTTCTTGCATATTGAGTTCTTGGTTTTTGTTTCCTAAGATCTTTCCAGGTTTCCCCAGGTGGTCCTTGAGCTGAGTTTGTCATCTGGCACACCCAGAAGCAAGACCATATGCACACATAAGAATTTAAATGTCTGGAAGAACAGCAGAAAAGTTACTTTCCAGGTAATTTGTCATCTCTGGTTGCTTTGAAACATGCTGATTGTTCCTGTATATGGAAAAAATTTTTGACTCCCATGTTATATTACATACAAAATCAATTCAGAAAGCTTAAGGACTTAAATATTAGAAACAAACCTTTAAAAATTTTAGTAGCAAATGCATGTGGGTAATATTGCCATTGGGGTAGGAAAGGATTTCTTAAATTAGATATAGAGGTATCAAACAAAAAGATTGGTAAGTTTCACTGCATTAAATCAGGAACTTGTGTTCCTCAAAGAATGCCTTAAAGAAAGTGAAAAGATTTAACTACATCCTTCCTCCAGCCAAGCACAGAAATATGGATTCGTCCTTGATTCTTTCTTCTATCTTAAATTTGACATTCAGATTTTGTATGTATTTGATATTTTTATTGGATGAGAGCTCATAGTTTTGGTTAGATTACAAATCAGGATTTGTGACCCCCCAAAATATATGTATATATATATATATATATATATATATATATATATATATATACCATATATACTGTATCTATTTCTCATACATACCATATGTATTCCTTATGTATACTATATATGCGTCTTTTAAAAGTACTTTAAAAATTACTTTAAAACATTTATATCATGAAATAACTTTTTGTTGTGCAGTTATGTTATGAGTTTTAAAGTACATATATTTTTGTGTGACCACCACAGTTGAGATACAAAACAGTTCCATCATCCAAAACTAAAACTTTCTCATTTTGCCGCCTAGTAGTCATACTGTCCCTTTATCCCTAACCTATGGCATCATGGACCTGTTCTCCATAGCTATTTCTTTGCTTTACAGCAAGTCCTGTTACCATGATGCTTCCTCCCACCCTTCTGGCCACGCAAACTGTGTGGCGCTATCTCAGTGAACCTCGCTGTTGCTCGTCTCCTCCATGTTTCCTCACGCACCCCTATTGACTACCTCTCTGTTCCCTCGTCCTCTGACTGGCTAACTCCCTTTGAGAGTCAGCTGTCTTCTTCTTCATTAAGATTTGCATAGTCCTCTTTTCTTGGTGTTCACATAATACTTTGTGTATTTCTTTCTGGGTGCTGTTACTACTTTGTATCATAATGATTATTGTCTCTGTTTGTGAAAGCCAGTTATCAGCTATAATAGACTAAGAATCGTTTTGCTTTTTGTTACCAATGCAGAACCTAGCATAGACACATGGTAGGGCCCAAATAGTGACTGGCTCTACTACATATCATGGTGATCACTAGCTTGTTGAGAGATTCTCTAACTTACTCCAGTTCTTTCCCTATCTAGTATTATCAGACAGAATTTTGTATACTCCAGAAAGCATCTATTCAAGGAACTCTTCTCACAGCATAGAGAACTCAGAGAATTAAAAAAACATGAAAATGCACTCTGTCTCTCAAGGAGTATTGATTTTTTTTTTTTTCTCGAAGCTGGGCCATGGACTTGGGTCCACCTGAGAATCAGGGTGTCATCTGTGATGCTCTTTTAATTTCCCAGAACAACACCTGTATCCTTTACTGTATTTTCAGCCAATGGGATACAGGGTGTAAGGGCTATTCTATGATGGTTGCCTGTTCTTTGAAGGAGAGGCTGGTGAATACAGGTGGCTACACTGAGAGATTATGCATCATTCCCTTGGTCTGTGTGCTGAACCTTGATAGAACACAAAATACTCCTTTCAGTTCAGAAGTACAAATTTACCCAGAGCCCTATTACCTTACAACCATGCAGCATATGGAAGCTCTGTTAA
The DNA here is from genome assembly GCA_028451465.1 of Erethizon dorsatum. Taxonomy (NCBI): domain Eukaryota; kingdom Metazoa; phylum Chordata; class Mammalia; order Rodentia; family Erethizontidae; genus Erethizon; species Erethizon dorsatum. The sequence goes on from CM051826.1 coordinate 45,294,731, forward strand.
AATCCCTTGTGATTGTCTTGCGTGGCTTCAGGTCCCTCCTAAGTGACGAGCTGGGCTCAGATCTGGAGCCTACTCACAGATCAGCAGTATAAATTGTTTTCAAAGAACCTTCGCAAGACCAGAGAGCTGTTTGTTCATGGCTTACCTGGATCAGGGAAGAGCATGGTGGCTCTTAAGATTATGGAGAAGAGCAAGAATGTGTTTCATAAAACAAAACAAAACAATATGTTTCACTGTGAACAAAAAACTCTGTACATCTGTGAGAACCAGCCCCTGAAGAAGCTTGTGAGGTATGTAGCCTGATGTTTTCACTTTCTTTTCTTGGGTAACTTTGATGAGTGTGGCTTTAAGTCTATGTGTTAAGATTGAAACTATATTTACCATGTTCAGGAGAGTTTAAGAACAGAGTTGTCTTCCTTTGTTTGACTGAGGAAATTTGACTGTTTCTTACACTTTCAGGAAGAAAAAACATCTGTCTGGCAGTAAACTTTCATGAAAACTTTCATGAAAAGTAACTTTGAAGAGATTCAACACATCATTGTTGATGAGCTCAGAATTTCTGCACTGAAGATGGAGACTGGTATGGAAGAGCAAAACGCATCACTCAGAAAGACAAGAACTGTCCAGGAATTCCCTGGATTTTTCTGGATTACTTTGGGATTAACTACATGAGCTGCAGTGGCCTCCCGCCTCTTTCAGCTCAGCATCCAAAAGAAGAGCTGCCCATCGTGGTCCGAAAAGCTGATAAAAATAGCTCAGTACTTACAGGGAGTCATGCAGGAAGTCAGAGAAAATCCTCCACCTAACATCCCCCTGGGTCCCTGGTGATGCTCCATGAAGCTAAGTGGGCTCAGGGTGTTCCAGGCAATGTAGAGTGTCATGAATACTTGGATGCAAAGATGATGATGTACTTTGTAATAGATAGGTTCCAGGTTCTCTGTAGGAGTGGTTTTTCCCCAAAGGATATTGCTGTGCTCTTCGTCAAGGCAAATGAAATAGAAAAATATAAGACTATGTTTGTACAAGAAATAAGGAAGAGAACGCTGTCTCAGGTGGATGAGGCATCTGTTTCATTAGTACAGATCACAGATGCTTCCGATATTCAAGCTAATCACATTGCGGTGGACAGCCTCTGTCGATTTTTAGGCCTGGAAAGAAACACTGTGTTTGGAATCATTCCATGGGAATTTTAGCCAGCCGTTTCCCACGACCTTCAGTTCTGTTTGGCTTCCAAGGCAAGGAAACGTCTCTATATTCTGAAGGTTTCCATTTGACAGAAAGATGCTAGTCCTCAGTTAGGTAGCTCTCATCTCTAACTGTGAAACTATCAGATTTGAACATTAAGCTTCAAATATTTAATGAGCACTGACTTGTTAAGCCACATGCTCTTCTAGGCACTAGGGTTTGGGAATAGTGTGGCAAACAAGACTTCTAGATTCCTCCATGGGGTAGGGGTAGATCACAGACAAGTTAACAAATATAGGGCAAAGAATTTTTGATGGTAACAAGGGATATCAGAGGGATTAGAAAGCCCTGAGACCCAGAGATTGTGTGCATGAAGGTAGGTAGAGGGAAGGGTTGGTTATTCAGGATGGTTAGAGAAGTGCTCAGAGAAGGAAGGGCCCGTGGTGAGACAATCTCTGAGCTGTACGTGCCAGGTAGACGCTGATAATTTCATTCTTTTTAATACAGCCATGAGCAGAAGTACTTGAGTGTGTTGTGCAGGACAGAGAGGGATAGCATGTCCTGCCTCGTAGGGGCCAGGAGCCAGTAGGCGTGTTTCCAAATATAAGATCACAGCTGTAATTATTTTGTGAGACCACATTATATCACACCAGCACTTTCCATTTTGTTTTTTAATGGTGTTAGTGTTTTTAATCACTAACCTTTTTAATCCTTTGTGAGTTGAGTGTCGTTTGGTTGTTTGGAATCTCTGCTCTTTAGCTCCACTGTAGTATTCCGGTAGAGAATCTAAAGTTACTGGCCAAATGTGAGATTGCCAGGGAGAAACACTGTTTACTTAATAATTTTTAAGATGATAGAGGGCCTAAGAGGATGAATATACCGGATTTTAAGGTTATATTTTATTTTCCATTTAATTTAATAACCAATGAAATGATAAAGTAAATCTAATATCTTTGTTCTGCTGACTCTTAAGGAGTTCAGCCAGTCTTTCACAGTCTATCGCTACAAAATACAGATTTCGCATTTGCCATAGGCTCTCAGACCAATGTTTAAAGCCTAGCTAACCCATCTTTTCTAAGAGATAGAAACTAAAAAATTCAGAATTAATTATCTATTAAAAACAACAGGACCCTCCTATTTCCCAAGAATAAGAAAATTTAAATTTCTCATTGTAAGAAGTATGAACTTGAAACAAGAGCTGGTTTATTTCTGGTACAATATTAAGAACTTTATTTTTTTAATTTTCAGACAGAGGTTACAGGAGAAATTGGAATTAGTTTATTATGACTCCCAATAAGAAAACAGGATGGAAAATATTGATTATTTCAAATAAAATTGTCTTTGTAGAAAAACACCATAAAAGGTCAAGAAACAACCCACTGGGGAAATATGGGCAACAAATATCACAAATAGTTAATTTCTGGTTTTTAAGAACGGTTCCTATAAATTGAGGAGAAAAATTCTAAGATACCAAAAGAAAAAATAAGCTAGAAATATGACAGGTAGACGAATATAGAGAAGGAATTTAAAATATTTCATAAGCATATGGAAACAGTACTTATGATAGCAGATGTATCAATTGACAAAATTGTTAAATATGATAATACTGGCTGGGGCAACACACTTTTATATTGTGGAAATCATGCTACTTCTGTAGAGAACAATATGGCAACAACTGTCAAAAATTTAGATGCAGATAGCTCTTTGTCTAGCAATTCTTCTTTTAGGAATTTATCCTATGTATACACTCAAATGTGTAAAATGATTTCTGTATAGAAGTATATATAGACTTTTGCTTTATTTCTAGTAGCAGAAAACAGCACAGTAGTGGGTTAATTTATGGCACATCACATTGTAATATTATAAAGCCATAAAAAGAGGGATTTCTATATGTATTGATGCGGGACCATCTTGAAGATGTATTGTATGGAGGCCGGACATGGCAGCATATGTCTGTAATCCCTGAATTCTGGGAGGCCAAGGCAGCAACATCACAAGTTTGAGCCCAGCTTGGGCACTTTTGCAACTTAGCAGGACCCTTTCTCAAAATAGAAAAATAGTCCGGGGATGTAGCGCAATGCAAAGACCCCAAGTACAATTCCCAGTATCAAAAAAAAAAAAAAAAAGTATTATATGGTGAACGAAGCAACATGCCAAATATGTCTTGATATAGGCATATACTTACATGCATAAATGCATTGAGTATTTTATAGAACTGATCTAGTTGTGTTTTTGTGACTGCAATAAGTATCTTTGTAAGTATACTTGGAAACTAGTAACTGTGTTTGACTCTGGGGAAGGGCGAATGAGTGCCAGAGGAAGAAAAAGACAGCATTTGCTTTTTAAGGTTTCAGATTCTATGCCATATAATAATTTTAATATGATTTTTATTATTTTTTTACTTATTGATGTAATAGTTTATGAATTGCTTTTTCAGTTTTGTATCAACCTGTATCCTAGGACAAACTTTTCATGATCATGAAGAATAATGATGTGTAAAGAATAGGGGAGGGTAAAATTTGAAAAATACAGAAAATACAAAAATAAGTCTTTGCTATATAGAATTTATAAGTCTTAACATTTTTTATTTGCTTCAAGCTTTTTTAAAAAATAAAAGACATAAAATATTGCAGCTAAAATGGAATTGCTCTTTCTTTTTTGCATCTAATTTCTCTTCCCTCCCTTCAAGGACAATAACTATTATGACTTTGGTGGAGTCCTTTCAGGCTATTTATTGGCAGTTTTACACACAAACGTGGTGGCATCAGATCACACACCAGTTATCATCAGAATGAAATGAAGGTGGAGGGCAAGGTACTGGGAATTGAAGTGACTGATACTTGATTTCTGTAGCAAGAAGAACAATTATAAAGATTGTAGAGTCAACTGGTTTTTTCAGCTGGCTCTAAGAAGTGAACGCAGTGGAGAATTTGTAAGAATGAACTCTTCTTAACACCTGGCATTGATGCCCTAAAATATTCTCAACCTTTCAAAGGTTAGGTGGGGAGTTTTGAAAATACCCTGTAACAGGAAAAGGAAGCACCTCTTTTGTTCCAGTTTCCTGCAGGTCACATAACACTGTCTTTTCTGCCTCTGTTGAGATAGCTGTATCATTTTCTCCTTTAATCTGTTGGGGTGGTGGGTCACAATTGATTTTCACATGTTAAACCACACCTTGCTTTCTGGGATAAATCTATGTATTACACTTTGGGGGGAATTATGGATAGTATTCCAGCGTTAAATGATGTACATTTTAATATATTTTCTATACTTTATTTGACTTGCTAACAGTGGAGAATTTTTGCACCCATGTTCATTAGTTAGAATGGCCTAGGACTGACAGTCATGGCATTGACAGAGACCACCACGGGCACAAAGAACAAACAAACAAACTCCTGGACGCTTAGCTTATTACTTGTCAAAAGCATGATTTGTGTTTCTTCTGAGGTAGTCAGGTACAGCATTTAAAAGTGTTTTTTGCTAAAAACAATGGCTCTGCATTTGGGCCTACAAATGCCCAATAGGTAATTAAAAGTAGACCAAACAATGACCTTCATTTTGTAAAACTCTGGGCCAAAGCCACCTCAGCTCTGCATATGTCATATTAGTTATTTTAGGGAGTGTCCATCTAAAAGCTGGCAATACGAGGTTTATTAGCTCTAAATTTACCTAGCTGTATTAGTCAGCTTCCCACTGCTGAACAAAATACCTGACAGTCAGCTGGGGTTGGTGGTGCATGCCTATAATTCCAGCACTATTGGGAGGCTGAGGCAGGAGGATTTCAAGTTTGTGCCCAGCCTGGGCAATTTAGTGACTTAGTGAGATCCTGTCTCAAAAATAAAAGTAAGAAAAGGGCTGAAGATGTACTCAATGGAAGTGAAGGCTCTGGGTTCAATCCCTAGTAAACAAAAACAGAAATAAACCTTGACACTCACAACTCAAAGGAGGAGAGACTTACTTGGCTTACAGTTTCAGAGGATTCATTCCATGGTTGGCTGGCTCCAAGGCAGAGACATCATGGCAGATGGGCCTCATGGAGCAAAGCTGCTTACTTCTTAGTGGCAGGGAAATAGACCAGGGCAATGGTGCCAAGGACCATATAGAGTACCCAAGGTCAGGGTACCTAAAAGTGTGTTTTACTAATCCCCTAGGTGACTCCCAAGCCAATCAAGTTGACATTAACCTTAACCATCACACCAGCCTATCTCTCTGTTGCCAATCCACAGAGGAGACTTTAGCTCAATTCAGATATCTAAATCTGCAAAGTTCAGCTCTGCCAGCAGTCCTGATGACTTTATATGACACCAGATAATGCTAGATGCCAACCGTTGGCACAGCTGGCTGCTGATCACTGCTGCTGATCTCTGTTGGCTGCTGGTCTCTGGAGCTCTTTGGGGGGAAAAGCCCCTAGTGCTTATCACTCTTTCTTTTGAGAAAGACAGCTCTGTCCACACTACTCAAGATAAGAATCCTAAGTAGATTCATGGGGTTTTGTTGGCGCACACACTACCTGAGAAATAAATCACAAGCAGGTTTACAGGACCACCAAAGCCAGTCTTCATTTTTAACAGGGCCTGTGCTGCAGCACAGGAAGATTAGTACACTAGAGGGAGCCCTCCTAAACAAACCAAAGTGTGTGGGGAGTGCTGGTGCAGGCTCGTGATTGGTCCAAGTGGGTACAGGTCTCCTGGACAGTTACATCTGTCACGGTGATGATTCAGTGAAAGGGTGGTGCTGAAACCAGGGAATCTTCTGGAAGGTTAGCTCTGTGTTGGGGGGGATGCTAACAATGGGCCCAGATCCCTCCCTCACTGATTATAGCCATGCCAAGGTGCCCTCTCCCTCTTCCTCAAAAAGGCAGCAGCATCTTCTGAAGTGGTGGGAGTGGGGAGGGGTGCCGTACGGACAGTGGAGCTATGCTCATGTTGCAGTGGACTAGAGGAGAGTGGCCGCTAGATCTCCAGGGAGGACACTGAAGCAAGTTGTCCTAGTCCACTGGGGGCTGGGAGCAAAGGGAAGCAAGGGACCAAACCAGACCCTCTCCCGCAGGCACTAGGAAAAGGGGAACATCAGTTGATTCTCTGTCTTATCATTACCCTTCAACACTGAGAACACCACGATAAGAGATTTACAAGGACAATCAGCTGTGCCCAGAAATCTCCACTGCCCTAAACTTACGGTCACCTTAGATTCCAGCGGAGCGTCATATGAGTGATATGCCCTTCAATCCCTGAAGAATCTTCCCTTAGGAATGGTTTGTTCCTCCAGTCTTGAGGATTCAACCTGAGCTACAAAACCAGGCCTGAGGCAATAATCAAACTGACCCTGGCCCACCACAGCTAATTCTTAAAAGCTGGCCTCCTGCTTCTGTGGGTGGCTGCTGGTCACTGCTGGTCTCTGGAACTCTTTGGGGCAAAAAGCCCCTAGTATTTACTACTCTTTCTGAACCCCTACATCAGAGTGTGCCCCTTCCAGCTACTCAAACTGGAGTCCTTTCCCTGTTTGCTCTTATTTTCCTTGTTAGGGGACCAGCTTGATGTTTGTCAGAACTGTGCTTCCCTTTATTTTCTCTTATTTTCAATTAAAAATTTTCCCTGGAAGTTTGTGCTTTAGTTTCAGTTTCCATTATCATTAATGGAAGGACTCATGCTAGCCAGGGACAGGATGTTTTCCTCATAATGTTCTCATAAATTAAGGAGTATTCTTTTTTTTTTTCTCAGTACTCTGGAATATTTTGTTTAAGAATGGAATTATCTGTTCCTTGAATGTTTGGAAAGATTTGCTAGTAGGCTACTTGAGCTTAATGTTTTCTGTTAGGAGCTTTTAAGTTATCGTTGGAGGTATGGTCTGTAATTGGGATTCCACATTCTGGAATCCTGTTATAAACTCCCATTTCTGAAATGGACTGTATACCTACTCTAAGAACATGGGCTCGCCCTTACCAAGATTCATCTGGCAACCACCACTGTTGAATGTCCATATTGCTGACAACAGAGGCCAATGAAGACTCCACAAGAGAGCAGAATTCCTCACAGAAACCCACAGAAATATGGTAGCTCACAGGAATAAACACATATTTCAAATAGGAATGTGCCTTCTCTGCTCACAAAGCTTCTGCTAATATCGCCATTCATGGACTTACAGAATGCCTTATTTATTGCCATAAAACCTTAACTCCAGACAAGGAACTCATCTTACCACAATGGTTTGCCACAATGGCATAGTGATACACTCAAGGTCACAGAAGTCACTGTTTTGACTGTGTGCTCCTCACTCAAAATCACCTGGCTTTATAGTATGGTCTTCAGTAGGGAGATCTGAGAGGTGATGGGAACTTTAAGAGGTGTGGCCTTGTGGGAAGTCCATAGTTCACTCAGGGGACTGCCCTCAGAACGGGTCAAGGCTGGTCTAATGGGATCCCTGAGCTCTCCCTTGAGAGAGTTGTTACTTTAGCAAATAGGATCCTAGACTGTCTCTATGGTTTCTTCTTTGATGATGCGATTTCTCCCTCTTGCATATGATCCTGAGCTGTGCCAATGCTTGCAGCACTATGCCATAGAATCTCTAGAATTGTTAGCTATAGACCTGCTTTATTTATAAAATTAATCTGCCTTAGGTAGTTTATTATAGTAGGGCAAAACAGACTAATACAAATGTCTCAACAAGGTGAGAATATTTATAATCAGGACAACAGAAAATGACCATATGGATTACCCAATTGGTGCAGTTGAGCATTTGCCTTATTTGGGCATGATTTGACAGCCTTCAGTCTGGGATTCTGAAACTTCAGCTAAGAGTTCTGCTGCTATAATTGTTTGCTTGGTTATCAAGGTGTATACATACACTGGTTTAAAACTTGCTTCTATACCAAGCTAGGTTGCACTTCCCTATATACAGAGGCCAGTTTGGACCAAATTTCATCTCCTGAGTACAAAGACTGCATTAGGCCAAATTTAACAATGCTATGGCCACAGCTGGCTTCAAGGGATGCTGGGAAACATCAGTTTTTATTTTAGGTTGTCATGTGCTCCCCTAAAAGTCTATTACTACAGAAAAAAGAAAACATAAATACGGAGAGACAATTAGCAGTCCATGCCATGGAAAGAAGGTAACAGCATGAGGGGATGGATTAGAAAATGCAACAAATCATAACAAAATCTATAGCACTCTGCTCAGAAAAGAATGAAATTTGGGGGAAGAATAAGAATATAGAAGACAGGAATGGGGTTTATGGGAGAAAAACAGACAAGCAAAATATATAATATCTTCTTCTTTAGACAGTCTCCTCTCATGAGCCTTACTAAAATTATCTTACAAATATTCCCCCTATTGTTTTTCTTCTGCCATCTGTCTTTTTTTTTTTTTTTTTTTTGGCAGGGGGATACTGGGGATTGAATGGAGGGAGTGCTCACAACATCCCTAGGCCTTTTTCATTTTATTTTTATTTATTTAATTTTGTACAAGATCTTGCTAAGTTGTCCAGGCTGGTCTCCAACTCGCGATTCCCCTTGGCCTTCCCAGCAGCAGGGATTATAGATATGCACCACCATGTCTGGCCCTACCATCCCATTTAATAGTATTAGGTTTTTAAGGTTCACCTTTGCACTTGTAAACAGACTTAATTTTCACAAAGAGATCTACCTGTTTAAAATCTTTTATCAGAAATGAGATATTACTTACGAGGCATTAAGACACCTTCCTATGTTCTGTAGTTCCTCTCCCTGGGTATACAATTTCTATATAGTCACATGTGTTGTTTACATATTATTTGATTGTGTTACCCTCAACTTTGCTTTAAAGCTCAGGTCTACATTAATTACAGTTAATTTTCATTGACTATCCTTTAGTCAATGTTTCTATAATGACTTCATGGGGCCGGTGAGATGGCTCAGCGGCATAAGCGCCTGCCTGGCATGCGCGAGGTCCTGAGTTCGACTCCCGGTACCTACATAAAAAAAAAAATCACTTCTTGGTTGGGTGAAGCTCATCCTCTAATAAGTTCCTCAGGAAGGGTTCATGAGGTTAAGATTCTGAGTTCTCACGTATGCGTATGTTGTATAGAAAAGCATTGGCTCCAATAGTCATAACTCATAAGTCCTTTCCAGGTTTCTTCTGGTTATATCTCTGCTCTTTTATAAGATGGAACATTCTGCAAAGAAGGCCAATGCCAATCTCTTTGTGCTCTTTTTCCTGTGAAACACACAAACTGAACATGACTGAAATTTTTGTGTGGCTGCCAATGGAGTCTCTGTAGTTACAGTCCCAGTATATTCGGTTATGTCTCAGTATTGATGCTTCAGTGTTAAATTCCCCAAGCACAGTGAAGTCTCTATGATATGTAAGTTTATGTATTCTTTTATTTAACACAAATTTTATTGCATCATAATTTTTTTTATATGCGGGTACCGGGAGTCGAACTCAGGACCTCGTGCTTGCCAGGCAGCTACTTATGCCACTGAGCTGTATCACCAGCCCTGCATTATAATTTTAAACATTTATTCTGTTGTACTTTATTTTACTCTTTGAAGAAATCTAATGCAATATCTATTATCTATCTAACTATCTGACTGTCTGTATCCATTTATATCTGGATAGATAAATATATCCAATTGCCCATTTTCTGTATGTATCTCCTCACTAACCTTTTTTTTTTTTTTAATGTGGGTACCGGGAGTTGAACTCAGGACCTCGCACTTGCCAGGCAGGCGCTTGTGCCACTGAGAAATATCACCGGCCCTTTTTTTTTTTCCTTTATGTGGGTACCAGGAGTTCAACTCAGGACCCCGCGCTTGCCAGGCAGGCGCTTATGCCACTGAGCCATATCACCAGCCCCTTCTCACTAATCTTTAAAAAAACCTATTTATTTCTGTTTACCTTTTTAGCTTTTATCATTTATATTTTTAGGTTTATTATTCTGCTTTCCCTTGTGCCTATCATCCTTTGTGCATCTTCTCAGCTAGTCTTTACTTCTGAAATTATTGTATATTTTTATTCCTTTTTTGACTGAGTTAGTTTACATTTCATATCCTCTTTTTGTTAGGCCATGATGTACGAAGATTCCTTTATTTTTATTTTTATTTTTTTTTTGTGGGTACCAGGGGTCGAACTCAGGACCTCGTGCTTGCCAGGCAGGTGCTTATGCCACTAAGCCACCTCACCGGTCCTTGGTTGATTTCTTGTTAGCCATTCTTACTGGGGTGAGATGAAATCTGAGTGTCGTTTTAATTTGCATCTCTCAAATGACCAATGATGTTGAATATTTTTTCATATATTTATTTGCTGTTTGTATTTCTTCATCTGAAAAGTGTATGTTCATCTCAGATGCCCATTTTTGGATGGGGCTTTGAATTTGGGGGATCCGATTTTTTTCAATTCTTTATATGTTCTAGATATAAATCCATTGTCTGAGGGCTAAAATTTTTTTCCAGTCTGTGGGTTGTCTTTTCACTCTGTTGGTGATTTCTTTTGATGTGCAAAAACTTTTTAATGAATCCCAGTTATTGATTCTTTGAAGTGTTTCCCATGGATTTGGATTTTATTCATGAAGTCTCTGCCCACCCCTATGTCAAGATTTCTACTTACTTTTTCTTCTACTAGATTTAGTGTTTCTGTTTTAATATTTACATCTTTTATCCATTTTGACTTTAGTTTAGTGCATGGTGATAGCCAGGGGTCTAGTTTTAGTCTTCGGCATGTGGAAAGCCAGTTTTTCCAGCATCATTTAATAAAGAAGCCATCTTTCTTCCAGTGAACATGTTTGGCCCCTCTGTCAAAGATAAGGTGGCTGAATGTGTTTGGAGTTGTGTCTGCATCTTCTAATCTGTTCCACTGGTCCTCAGGTCTTTTTTTTTGCCACTACCATGCTGATTTTATCACAGTAGTTTTGTAGTATAATTTCAAGTCAGGGATTGTGATGCCTCCTGCCTTGCATTTGTTGCCCAGGATTGCCTTTGCTATTCTAGGTCCCTTCTGCTTCCAGATTAATTTTAGGAATGTTTTCTCTACTTCTGTGAGGTATGTTAATGGTATTTTTATTGGGATTGCATTGAATCTGTATAACAATTTTAAGAGTATGGCCATTTTCACTATGTTTATTCTTCCTATCCATGAGCAAGGGATACAGCACTGTCTAGTGCTGGGATTGGCAGTGTGAGTGCTACCCTCGCCCTAGGGCGGGTAGCCTGCATACAATATAAGGGAGGGAAAGAGGCTTGCTTCCCCCTTTTTTGCTCTTGTTGCTTTTGCTGTCTTTTGCCAGCCATGAACTGTTGCCATGTGCCATGCCACCCTGCCTTGGAGCCAGCTGATTATGGACTGAAACCTCCACAAACTGTGAGCTAAATAAAACTTTCCTTCCTTAATTTTGGACATCAGGTATTTTTTCCCAGCAATGAGAGAAAAGTAACTAAGACACCAAGTTGCAACAAAGAGGAAAATATCAACAACCCCTTTTTGGCTTAGCAAGAAAACTTACTCAGTTTCTAAAAATGGAATTTCAATATAAATAAAGAAAGCTGGGCAAACAAGTATTAACAAAGCCAATCAGAATTAGGTATTTTAGAAGTTCTTTTCACATATACAAGCAACAACTCTGATGTTGGTTCTCTTAAAAGGCTTTGTTGTTAGAAATAATATTTATCCGATGCACAAGACAATCTTATTCTGAAACGATGGATGGAGGAATGGAGGGAATATTTTACTATTTCTACCACTATGGCTCAGAATATACAGATGTTTCCTAGCCCTGGAAGCCAGGCAGAGCAGAAAAGTGTGGAAAATAGCTGGGTTAGCTGCCCGAGGATTGATCCCGAACACAATGTTTCTTTCTAGGCCTGAAAATCGACGGACAGTGTCCACCACAATATAATCACCAAAAATGGATTCACTGTTGACCTGAGACTCTTTTCTCTTCCGCATTACTTTTAGAAACTGATCTTTATACATGTCCACTTCATCTGCTGTGCTGACAAGCACAGCGATATCTTTGGAGGAATAGCCATTCCTTAAGAAAAACTGGCACTTCTTCACTACATAGCTCACCATCATCTCCATGCAATTAGTTTTGTATTCATGATTACACCGGAATTGAACAGTCTTTAAGTGACCTGGAACACCTTCAGCCCGTCTCGGTTCTTGAAGCATGATGAGGGACCCATGGGGGATGTTAGGTGGAGGATTTTCTCTGACCTCCTCCATTAATCTTTGTAGGTAGTGGGCTATTTCATCTGCATTGCGGACCACTCTGGTCAGCTCTTCTCTTGGGAACTGAGCTGAGAGACATGGGAGGCCACTACAAGTTAAGTGGCTGGTCTGATAATAGTCCAGAAAGATCCAGAGAATTCCAGGACAATCTTTATCTCTTTGAGTGATAGCTTTTGCCTTTTCATACCATTTTCCATTTTCACTGCGGAAATTCTGAGCTTCATCAATGATGATATGTTGAATCTCATTAAAGCCATAATTCATGAATGTTTTCCGGGTCACTGCGTGGCAGATGTCTTTATTCCTGCAACAATTAAAATGACACACTCAGGTTTTCTCTAAGTACAGAAAAACATTCTATCATATCCCCTGTACACAGATAGTACTGTTGTCACAGATCATTTTACCTTCTAATTCTCAAGGAACAAGGTAACTTAGTAGGGAAAAAAATTAAACCCAGATTAAATAACACATTCAGACATATGTGCTTACCTAATAAAGTTCCTCAAAGGCAAATTTTCACAAATGTAGAGAACTCTATCTTTCTCACAATGAAAGACATTCCTGATCTTCTCTATGATCTTCATGGCCACAATTGTCTTCCCTGATCCAGGCAAACCGTGGACAAACAATTCTCTGTTTTTGTGGAGGTTTTTTGAGAAGATCTCATATTGTCGGGCTGTGAGAATATTTAAAATCTCACAGCCAAGCTGGTCACTCAGGAAAGATCTGAAGCCGAGTAAAACGATCACAAGGGCCTGTAGCAAAGCTTCCATTTGCTGGGTGTCTGCTAGTTTATAGGACGAGGGATAATCTATCTGAGACCTTGACCCCTCTAAGGACACTGCCCTGATGTTGGGACTCAGACAGAGGACCTTGGTCATGACACACACCTTCCCGGTGTAGCCACCCATGTTCACCAGCTTCTGCTTCAATGTGAAGGCAGTGCGGGTGCAGTAGTCCTGCCCTTCTGCGTCCTGCTCCCCAAGAATGGTGTACAGGGTGGGGGGTCTGTTCTGTGCAACAAGCAAAGCATCACAGATGACTCCCTGCTTCTCCTCCAAATTCAGGTCCACAGCCCAGCTTCTAGAAAAGATCAGAATTCCCCAGGAGGCGGGATGTATTTGCTGACTTATTAACTCCTCCAATCCTTCATGCTGTGAGGAGAGCTCATTCCAGAGAGATTCGGGGGTATATTGCAAATGTCCTGGTGATACTAGGCATGAAAAGAATAGAGAAGATTTGAAAAATATGTTAGTGTTGTTTTTGTGAATTACATATTACACTTAAAATGGAGAATAAAGCCCCCATAATAATAGTACAATTTAAGAGAAATTCCCTTGGTACGCCTCTCTTGAACCTATGTCATATAAACCTGGTGAATTGAGTGATATTGTCTTTCTGTTATTTCATGGAGAGCAAGTGCGCCAAATAAAATGCAATTTATTGAGCCTGAGGAATTGAACATTATGTATGCAACTACTCTTGCATTTCAGATTCTTGTTGTGGAACGTTTAAAAACCTTTCTGACAAGTTAAAGAATACAAAGATCTCAAGTAAATAAACTATTAGATTAAAAATGGACCTACGACAGTCCTAATATATTAATTACCTTGTCTTGATACATGTTTAGACATATGTAAGACATTTTTATACTACATTTTACTGCCACTTCTCACATTTACTATGTTCAGTGTGTGAAATGAAACAAGCCATTTCCATCCTCCAAAAACCTGGATTTCTTTTTCAAAGTAGAAACTCCTACACAAAACCTAGCTAAAATTTTTTTAGGCAGGGGAGAGAAGGGTTACCTAACATTATCTATAGTCTTGAATTATTATTATTTTGTGCTACCTCTGGGACACTTTTGACTTGTCCTCACTAGCCTCTTTCAAGAGAAATTTTCATAGTTTTTCTGTGGTTTTATCTTACCAGATCAATATTTGTATTCTTTTTACAGATGCAATACTTCCATTCCTGAGAAGCTGACTAGAGCAGGTCAGTTATTCTACTGTTCCAATCTAAAGTTTTGTCTACAGTTGTGCAAGATCATTAGTTCCCAAGCCCAGCAGAGCATCAGACTCCTTTGAGAAACATGCTCAAATGCATATTCAGGCCTCAGCCCTGAAATGTACATGTTTGTTAGTACTTAATGGAGGCCTACACATGTGAGTATTATCTTCTGTGGTATTTCTTTTTTGTGGTGCTGGGTACTGAATCCAGGACCTCGGGCACAGTACGCAAGCACCCTACCACTGAGCCAGCCCTGCTGTGGTGCTTCTGATAATAAGTCAGACTTTTGAAAACACCAAGCTAGATGATTTCTCAGGGCTCCTGAAACTCATCTCCCAGAGGCTGTGGCATTGTCATTTCATATACCTGGAGTTCTAGGACATAACCTTTCATGAATGTATATTCAAGCAAATATATTAATCATCTGCTTTTCACCTACTATATTAAACAGCAGTTAGTACCTGGAAATAAATGTTGTTGGAGATTGGCTTTATGTTCTAGACCTTTTCTAGAATACACTGGTCTGCAGTGTGGAGGACTGTTGGATAAACTCAGCTGAGATTCAAAAGCTTCAGCCAAATCTGAAAGAAGAAAACATCTTATGTGACTTCATCCCTCACCACTGGGATAGGCCGTACAAGGTGGTTTCTAAATTTCATTTAACCTGGGATAATTCAGGCCACAGAGTGCAACATTGCATCATTTCTAGACTTGTTGTCACACTTCCCAAAGGTTCCAGAAGAGCCCTAGTTTTGAATCTTGAATGATATTTCCCCCGTTCAATAAAATGCTCCTTCTTCTATGTTTGAATATCTCTTTGCTTGGCCTGTAGTGGAACTGAAAATGCTCTCTTTTTAATTTCTCTAATCATGTGTTTTATAGCTTTGCACCTTCACTAATCCCAACAGAAAGAAACCACCCAGTGGCTGTTGCCTCCCAGAGTTGGTCTCATGCTAATCTGAGGTACAAGGCAATCATTACTATAAGACTCTAGAAAATTCTAACTGGAGTACTTTAAATAATACATACTTAACATGAGGACTCCATTTCCAAACTTTTTCTTTACTTCCTTGGTGGGATACCATCATTCATATTATATTTGATTCTGTTTTTCCTCACCTAATGAAATTCTCCCACATATGAAAAGTATGGAGATTAAAAAAGCCCATTTCAGCTCAGTTATAGAAAATAAAGGAAGACATGGAGGTGCCCAAGAGGTAGGAAGGACAAGAAAGGAGCTCTCTCCCTTTTACCTGGATCCATGTCCATCATCATTGCTACCCATCTATCAGCTGTCAGGCTGTAGATGGCCTTCCTCTCATTCACCATCCATGAAATAGGAGCTTCTGAAAACACCACACAGCAGAATGGCTCAACTTTGACCACAACGAGATAACCATATAAGTTTTCTTTTTCAAACACATTTATAACTTTGGTCTCATAGGGCACTTGTGCATTAGTGGAGCAAAAATGGAAGACAGGCAACTTGGAAATTGCTTCTGCTATGACTCTTTGCAAAGAACCAGAGTCAACATTTTCTTTTGCACAACCCAGGACTCTCTTACTCTTATCATCCACTCCAATAAAAAGATAGCCTCCTCCACTGTTTGCAAATGCAGAGATGTACTCTGGAATTATGCTTTTTACATATTCTTGGACGTTTTTTGTGGAGAACTGTTTAAACTCTACAGATTGAGACTCGGGAAAAGGTAGGATGTGACCATATTCAATCTTGTCGCTTTGGAAAACTTGGAAAGCAGGATTTGATTCAGAGATGTTCTGATGTATGACTCTGGGGATTTTACTAGGTGGAGATTCTTCATTAATCAGAGTATGCTTTGCATTCCTTTTCTGGGTCTTCAGGAAATCGAATGCCTCTCTTGAATTCATAAGAAGCACAGAGGTGCCAGATCTACGGTACAGGGAAGAACTCAGGCTGCAAATGCGGGGCTTAGTGGAATTGTCTTCAGGGAAAGGTCCACTGCTCCAAGACTTAACAAAAATGTAGAAACGCCTCTCTTGTTGCCCATGCTCGAAGAAAGCCTGAAGATCCGAAGACTGAATCAGCTCTCTCAAGGCCTGCTCCAAGTCCAACCCCATCTCCACAGAATGGCCATCCTCATTTGCCATTTCCATCCAAATCACTCCTCCTCCTGAGTTCAACAAAGCACATGTAGCCTGCAAAATTCTTGCCTTCTCTTTACCTCTCTGAATTTTCTGCAGCCTTTTTCTGTTTTCTTCACCAAGAGTCACTTTTCCTACATTGATGACCAAGTCTGGGTGAGATGGTTCCACCAGGAGGGAGCAGCCATTTGTCTGCATGTTGATCCCACAGCTGAAACTATTGGAACATTTGTTTTACTTTTACGGTAAAATTAATTGCTCTACACACTCAGTCCATTTTTCTACTTATTAGAAAATATTTAATCTGTGCCTAATGTGTTTTTAGACAAAGCAGTAAAGGAACAAGACAGCTTAGGTGACAAATGGAAAGTGTTACGAGATTTAGTCAAATTGAAGTAACTGGTGAGTTTAAGAAATGCCATTCAGAAAACTAGGGATTGAGCATCAGAATGCAATATTATTCTACTAGCCTAGATATTTAACATTTGTAATCCTATTTGCTTTCTTTCTTGGGACAGGTTTTTTCTAAGTTACCCAGGCTGGCTTTGAATTCATGATCCTTCTGCCCCCAACTTCTTCAGAAGCTGGGATTACAGATGTAATCCCACACCTGGAAAATTTCTTACCACATTTCTTACCAATAAAATAGGATATATTTAAAGAAATGCCTGCCTACCTGTGTTTACTGTGGCACTACTCACAATAGCCAAGTTGTGAAACCAGCATAAGTGCACATAAGAGATGAATGGACAAAAAAATAGGTTTTATATACACACAATGGACTATCATCCAGGCCCAAAGAATGATATTATGTCATTGGCAGGAGAATGGTTGGAACTGGAACTCATTAAGTTAAACTCATATGTAGAAACTTAAAAAACAAAAGATGATCTGAAAGTAGTAAAGGTAATATCTTGAAAAAGGAAAGGGATAGGGTTAGGGAGGAGAGGGAAGAGGGGAAGAGAGGGTAGTAGGAAGGGTGGATATGATCAAAGAACAACATATGCATGTATAGAAATGTCAAAATGAAACCCATTAATGTATATAATTTAATATACATTAATAATAATTTTCAAATCACAGGGTATACCTACCGTAAAATGATTGTTGGTGTGAGAATTAAATAAGATAATTCACACCAAGCATTTAGTAATATGTTTTGGTTCACAGATGTTCAATAATTAAACCTTTATTAATTATCATTATGTCACCATGGGTTGAGGAATGAGTGGGGGTACAGAAATAGCATTATCAAGTAGAGACAACACGTTCACTATGTGAAGCTATGAAAGGGGAGTGGTACAAGAAAGGTACCTGAAAGAAAAGAAGTTGAAGGTTGTTTTATCTTTTTTTTTTTTTATGTGGGTACTGGGAGTCGACCTCAAGACCTCATGCTTGCCAGGCAGGCGCTTAAGCCGCTGAGCTATCTCACCGGCCCTGTTTTATCTTTTAAAGTAGAAAAGGCTCAAAAATATTTAACATGGATGGGAAGGCACCATCAGGGAAGTGAAAATTTAAAGATTTAGGAGGAAGGTGGGATAATGGAAATAATGAAGGCCCTGAAGAGACAGGCAGGGGAAAGAATGTGATCTAGAACCCGAAACAAAGCCAGGAGGAGAAAAGAGGAAACATTTGGCCCGGGTAAAGTTAGATTTATAATTTAGGTGGCAGGCAGCTGAGAGAGTGCTCTTCTGGATGGGGCAAAGTAAGATGCTCACGGTTTAAAAGGTCTGAGTGAGGGAAATAACACAAGAACAGAGTGCACATGAAATAAATAGAAGTTTGGATAATCAAGATCAGCCATAAAGAAGACAATTTTGAGTTTTTTGTAGGAAAATGGATAGATCTTGAGGCCATAATGCAAAGTGAAATAAGTCAGTTACAAAAGGTTAAATATTTCTTGCCATCTCTAATATGAGAGATGCAAAATGTAAACAATTTAAGAAGCAAAATGAAGAGCCTTGTTAAGAAGCAGAGAAGTAGTCTCCATAGAGATGGGAAGGAAAACTGGAGAACGAGGGACGGGGAGGACATGGGGGTATGGGGAGGAAAAAGTGACGATGTGAGATATACACTCCCCAAGCTGAATGTAATCACTGTGTATTGGAAACATATATTAATATAAAAAGAAAAAAATTTTTAAGTTTGTGTAATTAAGATTAAGAGTTATTTAAAAGATTAATGCAATCAACAAATATCTAGCATCATTATTTGAAAATTAAGACAATCAAATTCAAAATTTGACTTGAAATTAGAATCCTTACTTGTTAGTAGGAGCTAGGGACTCTGGACAGATAAGGCAGATATTGACACAGGTGGGAGAAGGAAAGAGATTCCTGAGCAGTAAGAACATTTAGAAGAAATTTGTTAGAAAAAAGAAGGCTGGGCCAGTGAGATAGCTCAGCGGCATAAGCGCCTGCCCGGCAAAGCAAGGTCCTGAGTTCGACTTCCAGTACCCACATACGAAAAAAGGGCCGGTGATATCGCTCAGCGGCACGGGCGCCTGCTGGCGAGCGAGGTCCTGAGTTTGACCCTCAGTACCCACAAAAAAAAAAAAAAAAAAGAAAAACGAAGGCTGGTACATCCACAATCTTACACTTTTATCTGATTTAGACCCTTGCATCAAAATTTCTATTTTTCACCTCTGTTTTACATTCTAAGGCCATTGAAACACCCTTGTCAAGTTGTTTGTAGTACATTCCTTTTGACTTTTGGGGACTTCAGAGGTTAATATTGTCTCTTAGTTTCACACACTCTAATGCCAAAGCAATACCAGCTGATACTTTTTCATTGGTAACTATATCCAAAATGGTACCCCTGCCCAAACTTTTAGAAGTTTTGGCAAATAAAAAATTTCAGTGCACTTTATAATTTCTCTTCATTTTAAAGGAAAATTGCAGTAAGTGCCTCTTGCATATTCTTTATACTTCTTTATACTATATTCTTTATACACATTTGAAAACCTAAGTAAAATTGAACAAAGTAAACAAGAAATTGAGAATTCAGGGGAAAAAAATCAGGACACTTGTGAAAGAACTTTAAAAATGAAAGCACTTGTTTTTGATGAGTTACAGGATAAATTTCTCAAACCTTTAAATGTATTCGGTGTTTCAACCAGCACAGTAGAGTAGCACCACCTGATGTTTCCTTCCACCAAGACCAGTCCTGAAGGACCTGCTGGGCTGAAAAAATACACAGAGATGTCATGGAATTCAGGGACTGAGATTCATACTCCCTTGGTTCAAATCCCTGCTCTGTCATTTTGTAGCTGTGTGGTTTTTGGGCTCTTTACCTTAGAAAAATAGTAACAGTAATAAAACGTACTCATAAAATTGTCGTGAGAAGTAAAAGAGATAACATTTGCAAAGCCTTCAAAATGCCACTTGACACAAGTAAACCTACAGTAGAGTTTGACAGATAATGTAAGAATGGCCCAGAATCCAGGAAACCAGTGAGGATAGGGCAGAGAGAGGTTTATTGACAACCCCTGGAAGAGGGCCAGGGGATTGTTAAGTAGCCAGCACTGCTGCAGATTAAGGAAGTGAGCTTCTCATTCCTTACACTGTGAGAATTGTTGGCAACAGTTCAGGCCTCTGACGCAGTTGTGTGCCAGATACAATCAGGAGAGCAGAAATTCTCTGGTTGATGCAGTGCTTTGAGGAAAATAGGTGGAGACTGGTGAGCCCTGAACAGAAACTGAACACAAAGGGAAGTGGGCTGTGACAGAAGTGGTGTCTCAGGAAACTGAAACCAAACAGCTCTTTGCCCTTCTCCAATAGCACCCCTGTATTTTACAGATCTTGTAGGGTGGGAGACTTTTTTTCCCTCATTTCTCCCCCCTTCTACATTATAAAGTTTTGGCAGGGCATTCACAATTCTAATTCTGCTTTTTAGCTCCCAGATTCAAGAGAGTGATTTACCGTGGTCGTATCTACAGAACTTGTTTCTCAATTCTATCGTTTTGAAAACCTTCAGTCATGCGGGCTCTCCTGAGAGCTGTCCAAAGGGGACTTGGCCCTGTGGGTCTCCTGCTCTGCCTGGGCAGAAACCTGGGCTCCCTACCCAGGCTCTTTCTGCCTGTCCTGCTGTAGCAGATGCCCACCTGGGCTCAGGCCCCAAGCACGAAATCCTCTTTTTCTCCCTGCCTGGCCTGGCAGCCCATCCAGTCCTTAGTCCTCACTTTAGGGAATTTGTCACTAAGTCAGCAAAATAGCTGAGCCCCCCCCCGGAAAAAAGGTGCACACATCTGTCTCCCTGACTCGGGGGCTGCCAAGTTTGCTGACTCCCCAGCTGGGTCCGCAGGGTGCAGCAGCACTGGGAAGTGGGGAGCAAAGGAGCTGGACCATCTCTTACCCTTTCAAGATCAAGTGTGCTGGATCCTAGTCTCTTCCCCGTCGCTGGAGGCCTCATTATCCTGGGTTTTACATCTTTTATGCCAGTGGGTGTCTCCACCTGACATACCTCGAGGAGACAAATGAGCAGTAGGAATCTAATTCACCGGGAGAACTGCCCAGAAAGTGTCAGCAAGTGTCAAAATTTTTATTGCTTCCTGGTGTTTCATAGGGCTCTTTTGCTTCCTGCCTCCTCGTTCCTTCCTCTTCTCTTCCCACCTTCTAAATTACATTAACACAAAACATCAAGAGTATTTGGAAGGAGAAAAGATCTTCCGCAGGCACAAGCGCTCTCTTGCTCCAGGCTGGGCCGGGTCTTCCCTCCCCACTCCTCTCCTTGCCTGCTGCCCCCAGCCCCAGCACAGTCCTGCTCTGCACCCCTGCTGGTCCCGCCCCCTCTCTGACCCTGAGTTTTATCCTTCCGATCTGCTAGACTGACTCCAGATACTAAACAGGATTTCCCTACCTACACCCTAGGTGGGCCTTGGGTACAGGGGCAAGACTTGGAGCCCCACTTTTTTTCCATCTGGACGCTGTAGGTGTCAGCACCAGCCGAGGGACCGGCTTGGGAGGTGGCTGCTGAGCGGCCTGTGATGTAGATGACCTCACCCCCCCTCCCCCGCGCGCTTGCTTTAGCTCCCTCCCCAGCCTTGGGAGGGAGAATGCTCTCAATGGGCCAGGAGCTGCGGTGGGCGGACCCCCAAGGATGCCCTGGTGTCCCTGCTGGACAGCACTGCTGCCCCTGCCCAGCACTGCAGAAACTGCCCAGTTCTTTCTAGTGAAAAGTAGCTTTGGGCCAGTGCCTGGATTAACACTGGGTAGCCAGTGCAGGTTCCAGTAGAAAATAAAACTTCACAAAGCTTTCACTTTCTGCCCTCAGAAATTACCACTGACCGGGATGAATACCTCATGCGCACATGCTTCCAGATCACTATACGCACCTATGTACATTTCAAACATATACGGACACATATTACACGTTTATTAAAATGTGACCATAATGTTCATACTGTTTCATAGTCTGCATTTCCCCCCATGACCTTCACCTCTCCATTTCAGTAAATCTTCAGGCTATGATATGTAAGTTTTTCTCTTTTTCTTCAGATTGTTTGAACACGGGGATATCTAGACCAGGACTTTGCTTCTATAAAATGCTGGTTTTGGGGAGCATGTCTTACTTTTTATTAAATTTGGAGGTACTGGGGATAGAACCCAGGGTACTAGGTTTAGAACTGAGTCTATCCAGCCTTTAATTTTTGAGACAGTAGCTTGCTAAATCTCCCAGACTGGGCTGAAATTGGCAAACCTCCTGATTCACTCTCTCAGAGCTGGGATTAGGCACAACAGAGATAGGAGGTAGGGTGTGGCAAAGATGACTGGGGGAAAAGTGGGACTTGTTAATTAAAAGACCCCAGGACAGTGCCAGATAATTCCCAGGATGCTGTCTGTGGAACTTCTCATGGGCTCCCAGGAGATGCAGACACAGATACCACAAGGAGCCCACTATCCTGACTCTTCATGGCAGCCCACTCTGTGTCTTCTAGACCAGGGTGTAGTTTTATTTTTGTTTTTATGCTCTTTTCTTCTTCTGTTTGACTCAAGTTCATCCTGCAGAGCTAGTTTTTCCCTCTGCCCTTCACCCCTCACTTTTCAAATAAATTTTTGGCACCGTTTTTGTCTTGTCTCATTCAATTCTTTGTTCGAGGCAAGAAGGACCTGGAATACATTTAACTGGGGAGCCATTTCTCAAGGAACTACCTGATAACACAACCACACTTGGCTTATGGTTATTTTTAATGTGTCTGTGTAGGCCACAGGTCAGGGCTTGAACTACAGCTAATCCGTTTCTGCCAGAGCACAGGAGGATGGAGGCTCTGAGGTGCTGCATGAGACCACGTCCTACTCGTTCCCCTGAGTTCCTTGGGAGAACATCATGAGACAGGTCTTCACATTTCTGATAGGCATAACCTCAGGGAATAGCTACAACCCATAAAACCACACAGCTGCCCTCTACAACAGGTCCCTTCACAATGAGATGTCCCCCAACTCACACTGCAATAGTCAGTCCTTTGTCTCAGCGCATGTTTTCTGGTGTTTGGAGGCAGGATGGTGAGGAGCTGGCATCAGTCTATTCTTCCTTTTACTGTTATGTACATAATAAAGTGGCAAAATCTACAAATGGATCATTGTGTCCTTATCAATCAAATCTGTTCCTCTTGGTCTGGCTTTGACCTTACTTGCTCACTGTATGTGTGTTCATTTCTCACCTGTGTGCCCTCTTCATGAAATGTTTCTTCCTGTCTCTTTTGCCCTAATAGGCTTGCTTGTTGGCTGTTGAGTTTTCAGAGTTTTATTTGTACTAGAGCCTAATAAAATATGTGTTTACAAATATTTTCTCCCAGTCTGTAGCTCATCTTTCGCTCTCTTAATGGGTTCTTTAATAAAGCAATATAATTTTTATGTGATAGAATTTAATTTTTCTAATGGTTTTAGGTTAAACAAAGAGGGAGAGAGAGAGGGAGAGAGAGAGAAAGAGAAATCAATCCTAAAATTCATCTGGAACCAGAAAAAACCTAGAATAGCAAAGGCAATTCTGGGCAACAAAGGCAAGGCAGGGAGCATCACAATATCTGCCTTGCAATTACACTACAAAGCTACTGTGATAAAAACAGCATGGTACTGGCAAAAACAGTACCCAAGGATCAATAGAGCAGATTAGAAGATACAGAAACAACTCAAGACATACTTAGCCACCTTATCTTTGACAAAGGAGCCAAATATCTTCACTGGAAGAAAGATGGCGTCTTTCATAAATGGTGTTGGAAAAACTGGCTTTCCACATGCTGAAGATTAAAACTAGACCCATATCTTTCATCATGCTCTAAATTAAAATAAAAATGGATCAAAGATCTAAATATTAAAACAGAAACACTAAATCTTCTGGAAGATAGTCTAGCTAGAATTCTTGAAAACATTGGTGTAGGCAAAGTCTTTATGAACAAAAAGCCAATCACACAGGAAGTATAACATAGAATCAACAACTGGGATCTCATCTCATTAAGAAGATTTTGCACAGCAAAAGAAACCACCAACAAAGTGAAGAGACAACCCACAGTGTGGGAAAACATTTTTTCCAGCCATTCCTCAGACAAAGGTCTACTATCTAGAATATATAAAGAACTGAAGAAAACCAGACACCCCCCCAAATTTAAAGACCCAATCCAAAAAATGGGCATCTGAAATGAATAGACACTTCCCAGATGAAGAAGTAGAAAATAAATATATGAAATAAATATATTAAAAAATGTTCAATATCACAGGTCATTCAAGAGATGCAAATTAAACAACGTTGAGATTTCATCTCACCCCAGAAAGAATGGCTATTATCAAGAAATCAACCAATAACAAATGCTGGCAGGGCTGTGGGGGGAAAGGAACACTTCTCCATTGTTAGTGGTAATGTAGACTGGTGCAACCACTGTGGAAATCAGTGTGGAGATTCCTCAAATGGGTTAGAGGTTCCATTTGACCCAGCTATTCCCCTTCTTGGTATCTTTATGGAAAAATTAAAAGCATCATACCACAGCAATATATGCACACCCATGTTTATACCAACAGAGTTTGTAATAGCTAAGTCTTGGAAACAGCCCAAGTGCCCATCAACTGAAGAATGTATAAAGATGTGGGGTTTTTTGTGGGTTTTTTTTGTTTGTTTTTTTGTGGGTACTGGGGGTCGAACTCAGGACCTCATGCGCCAGCAGGCGCCCGTGCTGCTGAGCGATATCACCAGCCCCTTTTTCATATGTGAGTTCCGGGAGTCGAAGTCAGGACCTCACGCTTGCCAGGCAGGTGATTATGCCACTAAGCCATCTCACCGGCCCATAAAGATGTGTTTTTTTATATAATGGAGTACTACTCTGTCATAAAGAAGGATAAGCTTGAGACATTTCTAGCTAAATGAATGCACCTTGAGACCATACTCTTAAGTGAAATAAACCAGACACACATGTAAATACTGCACTGTTTCTCTGGTGTGAGAAAGCAAAAGTGTAAATAAGGACAAAAATGTACAAATAGATATCATGAAATAGGAAGAAAATGTTCAAATGGGAAGGTGAACTGGGGAGGAAGGAGGGGGAAAGGAAGAAAGGGAAAAGAGGGCTGGTGAGATGGCTCAGCGGCATAAGCGCCTGCCTGGCAAGCGTGAGGGCCCGAGTTTGACTCCGGGAACCCACATACGAAAAAAGGGCCTGTGATATCGCTCAACGGCATGGGTGCCTCCTGGCGCGCGAGGTCCTGAGGTCGAACCCCGGTACCCACAAAAAAAAAAAAAAAAAAAGGGAAAAGAAAAAAAGGAAAAAAGAAGGAAAAAAATGGAAACAAAGCTTTTGTAAATAAGGAGGGGAAGAAGGGTTGAAAGGAGGGTATGGGAACAGGAAAATAAAAAGAATCAAGTTACATCATGTACAGGTACGAATTCCCTATGATGAATGTGATCATTATGCACACCTAAAATGTACCAATAAACTTAATTAATTAAAAATTAAAAATACAACTATCAGAATCAATAGTTTTTTTTTTTTTTTTTAAAGCACACAAAAGTAGAGTGCTTCTTCATTCCCCCCTCAACCAACAATCCCGTTTCTCCTTTTGTTCACATCTTTCTTTAGTGTCATCTATTTGTTACCACTGATGAAGCCTCTTTCCAAACCTTGGTAATAAGTAGCAATTTACTGTCTCTAAAGAGTCGCCTTTTCCAGAAATTCAGAGTTGGAGTTATAATGTAGACATTTGACCCTGGGGTTTTTCACTTAGCAATATACATTTCAGCTTCCTGTATGTATTTTGTGGCTTGAAGTTTGCTGTTTTTCATCTCAGAACAACATTCCATTTATGGATGTACCACTGTTTAACCACTCGCCTATTGAGCCACAGCTTGATTGCTTCTGGGTTTTGGCAATTATGGGAAAAAGCTGCTGTAAACATTCATGTGCAGATTTGTGTGTGGATTTTATGCTATATCCTGCTTTTTCTTTGACTCCAGTCTTAAGTTCGTCTTCTTTGCCTCATCTAGCAGCTGCTGGATTGATTTCTCATGGTCCCTTGTTATTTTTAAGAATTCTTTCTTTTCATGATCACTAACTGCAAGCCTGTCTTCTATATTTGAGATCCTGTCCTCACATTGGCTTAATCTGCTGCAAATACTTTCAATGGAATTTTTGTTCTCCTGGATATCTGCTTGAATCTGCCTTACGGATTCCATTTCTTTCCTATGCTGAGCATTCATGGCTTCCACAGTTTTCTTAAGCTCGTCTATTTTTTTGTCTGTTTCTGCCCTAGAGTCCCTAAGCATGGTCTTCATTGTGGACATCATCTCTGCAGTTATCTGAGAAATTATTTCTGATTTGATTTTTTCCAGAGCTTCATTCAATTGCTTTGTTGTTACCACTTCACAGAGGCCAGGTGGGTGGCTTTCGGATTGTCCCACCTCATTGCCCCCTTGGTTTGCCTTAGGAGAACTGGATGTCGGGAGTTGCATCTTGTTTAAGTGTCTTCTCATTTTCTTTTCTTTCTTTAGTTTAATTCCTGGGGTGATGCTTGTAAATTGCCTATGGTAGGTTGCTTTATTGCTAGTATTTAAAACCCTTAGGAGATGACTACTTCTCCAAGGTATCTTCCAGGTGTAGCTTGTTTTTGGGTTTTGAGTCTGTTGCAAGATCCTACCTCTTCAATATGTTGGACATGAGAAGTTGCTGCCTGTTTGGCTCAGTCCTTGGTTCTTTGGCACTGTGCCACAGTATTTTCTGTGACCCTTAGTCAATCTCAGTCATGGAATACCAGGAAGAACAACTACTTAGAACAATTATGTCACTTTTGGCTATAGTGGTACCAAAAGCATCAAACAGACTGGAAAATAACAGACTGAGCTAACCAGTTATTTGCCACTTTTAACCATATAAACTAGATTTGTGGTTATATAACAAAATCTAAAACAAACCAGAAAATTATATGCAGTATACAAGTTCTTAATATGTCAATTTTGCCCTCAGGGGTTAAAATTTAAAATGTGTTAAGGAGAAAATAGAGAAGTGGAAAAAGAGGAAGGAATTAGAAGCAAGGCTGGAGGACAAAGAGGGATCACGCTAACGTTGGGAAACTGGTGCAGAAGACTGGAGGGAAAGAGAGAAGAAAGGGATAAAAGGAAGAACAGAACAAAGCCACAACCACAAAGAGGCTAGAAACTCCATTTACACTCATATAAAAACAAGATCAAACAATGAAAGAAAGGAAAAAACCCACAACAAAAAGCAAACAAGAGAGAGAAAAAAAAAAAGAGAAGAAAAAAGTTCACTTCCAGGTTTGTCTCTGCTGTCGCTGGTAGACACCCTGTGGAGACAGAGTCCCCCTCCGTGCTGATCTGCCCCAGCAAACCAGCAGTAGCTTTTTGGATAATCTCAGCGAGACTGCACTTCCTGGTGGAGACCAGACTCATCCCGCTGCTGCTGTCAGCGCATCTTCCCGGCCTGAGCCAAGCCCGCCACTGCCCTGACTTCAGAGCTCCCCTGCCCCCCCAAAGATGGCGCCGGCCAATCGCTCTCTTGCGCGGGACGGTTGAACCCCAGCACTCACCGCCAGCCAGTGCAGTCCCTCAGGTCTGCTGCGCTGCTCCCCTGCACTGCGCGACTCTCGGTGGAGGCCCCTGGGTCGCTGGCAGTCACGTGTGTCCGCAGGTTTGAGCCGCTTCCCTCCCGCAGTGAGTCCCTGACTCAGGGAGAAGGCACAGGCGGCTACTCCTTCTTTGTTAAAGTTCCTCTCTTCACTCTCTTTGGGGGCCCAAAACTGCACTTCAGATCCTTCCTGGGCCCAGGGGACCCACTTCCCTCCTTCTTGTCTTCCTCCAGTTGCTATATTCCAGCGTCTGGACGGCGACTCTCAGAGAGGCTTTCTCTGCTGCTACCACTGGGCCATCTTGGTTCCTCTCTGTGTGGATTTAACCTTTGACCACATTTGCATAAACACCAAGGAGTGTGATTGCTGAGACATATAGTAAGACTATGTTTATTTTTGCTAAAATATATCAACTCAAACATTCTTTCACTGTGGATGTAACATTTTGCATTTCCACCAGCAATGAATGAGTTTCTGATGATTCACAACCTTCCCAGCATTTGATATTGTTGGGTATTTATTTATTTATTCTAATATGGTGTATCTTGTTTTAATTTATAATCTGCTACATATGATTTTCAGCATCTTTCTATATGCTTATTTGCTACCCATATATCGTCTTTAGTGAGGAATCTGTTTAGATTCTTGCCCATTCTCAGTTAAGTTGTTTTCTTATTATTGAATTTTAAGAGTTTTTTTATATATTTGGGACACAAGTCTTGATCATATATACGTTTATTTAATATTTTCTCCCAGTATGTGGATGGTTGTTTCATTTTCTTAGCAGTGTCTTTTTCAGGACAGGAATTATTTTTTTTTCCCATTGTAATCTTTTATTGGAATTCATTGTTGCATTTGCATACATGCTCATTACATAATTTGAACTCCTTTATTATCAAACTCCTTTATTATCCTCCCTTTACCAGTTTCCTATCTTCTTGTTTAATAGTCTCCCTATTCTCTTTTTTTTTTTTTTTTTTTTTTTGGTACTGGGAATCGAACTCAGGACCTTGAACTTGCCAGGTAGGCACTTGTGCTGCTGAGCTATATCCCTGGCCCTCTCTTCTCTTTTAACAACCAGAAAGTCTTAATTTTATAAAGTCTAACATACAATTTTTTTTCATGAATCATGTTTTTGGTGTTATATCTAAAAATTCACCACACCAAAGGTCATGTAGATTTTTCTTCTTTGTCCTGGTAATATTGTGATAGCATTGATCAGTTTTCAAACTGAGACCTAGCCTTGCAGACGTGGATTAACCCTAATGATTATTCTTTCTGTTTATTGCTGAACAAATAAAATAAATTTGGTAATATTTTCTTAAGAATTTTATGTCTATATTTATGAAAGATATTGGCTTGTCTTTGTCTTCTCCCTCTCCTTCTCCTCTTCCTCTTTCTTCTCCTTCTGCCTCTCTCTCTTTTAGTTTTTTGAGACAGGGTCTTTCTATGTAGTTCAGGCTGGCCTTGAACTCACTTTGTAGTCCAGGCTGGCATTGAATTTGCAGCAATCCTCCTGACTCAGCCTCCTGAATGCTGGAATTATAGGTGTGCACAACCACACCCAGCTTGGTTTTCTTTTCTTCTGTATCATCTTTGCTTTTGGTGTCAGGTAATATTATAAATTCATTCTATAAATGAATTCATATTCTGAAATGGGAAGTAATATATTTGTTTAGGAAAACAACATGTAGAATTGATCTTTTTCTTTTTCTTTTCCTCCTCCTTCTCCTTTTTCTTCTTTTTTGCTTGTAATTGAAACATAATAGTCCTTTTTTCTTTTTAGTGTTTGGAATATATCTTTAGTGAAATCATTCATTCCTAGATACTTCTTTTTTGGAAGTTCTTAAGTGACAGATTCAATTTTCTCAATATTTATAGGGTTCTTTAAAGTATTTATTTTATATTAGATGAGTTATGACCATTTATGTTTGAGGAAGTGTTTCATTTCAGGTAAGTTATCATACTTTGTGCCTTAGCTGCTGAGAGCATTCCCTTGTCCTTGTGAGGTCTGTACGGTGTAAGTGATATTCCCTGTCTTGTTTGTTGCATGGTGTAAGTGATATTCCCTGCCTTGTTTCTCATACTGGTAGTATATGTGCTCTCCCTTTTCTTTCTCTGTCAATCTTGCTAGATATTTGTCAATTGTATTGACCTTTTCAATGATCTAGCTCTTTGTTTTTATTTATTTTTCTGATGTTTTTCTGTTTTCAATGTCATTGATTTTTGTTCTTTATTTCCCTCCTTCTGATTGTTATTTTGCTCTTCTTTTTCTATATTGTTGAGGTGGGAATTTAGACTTTTTTTTTTTTCTCTCCTAGTTGTATTATATACTCAAGGCTGCTATAACAAATTGTTAAAAACTCATTGGCTCGGCTGGTGAGATAGCTCAGCAGCATAAGCATCTATCTGGCAAGCGTGAGGTTCTGAGTTCGACTCCCGGTACCCACATAAAGGAAAAAGGGGGCCGGTGATATCGCTCAGTGGCATAAGCACCTGCTGGCAAGCGCAAGATCCTGAGGTCGACTCCCGGTACCCACATTAAAAAAAAAAAACCTCACTGGCTTAAAACAAGAATGCATTGTACAGTTCTGGATGTCAGAAATAGAAATCGGGCCGGTGAGATGGCTCAGTGGCATAAGCGCCTGCCTTGCAAGCGCGAGGGCCCGAGTTCGGCTCCCGGATCCCACATATGAAAAAGGGGCCGGTGATATCGCTCAGCGGCACGGGTGCCTGTTGGCGCGCGAGGCCCTGAGGTCGACCCCCCGGTACCCACCAAAAAAAAAAAGAAAAAAAAAGAAATAGAAATCGATGTGTTATAGTTTGTGTCTAGATGTTCCCCCAAAGTCTCATGCAGTCATGGGGGCGGGCGTCTAGAGTTTGTGATTGATTCATGATCCAACACTGGGATTATGGGTGTGAGTGGTACACCGCCCTGGGGCAGATAGCCTACATACAATATAGGGGAGGGAAAGAGGCTTGCTCTCTCTCTCTCCTTCCCTTTTGCTCTTGTTGCTTTTGCTGTCTTCCACCACCATGAATTGTTGCCCCTCTGCCACATCACTCTGCTTTTGAGCCAGCTGATTATGGACTGGAACCTCTACAAACTGTGAGCTAAATAAACCTTTCCTTCCTTAAGTTTGGGTGTTGGGTATTTTGTCTCAGCAATGAGAAAAAAGTAACTAAGACACAATGTCACTATACAAAATCAGAGTGTCAGCAGGTTTGCAACCCATCTCCTTGCCTTTTCAAGCTTCTAGTGGCTTTTTGCATTGTTCAGTTTGGAGTCCCTTCCTCCATCTTCAAAGCCAGCAGTGTGTACCACCTTTCTCTTCTCTGAGTTGTGCTTCCATCCTTTTCTTTCCCTGATTCTGATTCTCTTGTCTCCCTCTTACAGTGATTCTTGTGGTTATATTGGATCCACCTAGATAATCCAAAATAATCCCTCTATCACAAGAGTCTTAAGTACATCTGCAAAATCCTTTTTTAAATCAATATAAGGTGACATATTCACAGACATAAGGGATTCAAGGATGGCCATTTTGGGGGACTATAATTCAGTCTACCATACTAATGAATACATAAAATGTTTAAATTTCTCTTACATGATTGTGTGTCATAGTTACTTTTCTTGTTGCTGGGATAAAACACCCAACACCCACAAGTTAAAGGAGGAAAGGTTTATTTTAGCTCACAGTTTATAGAGGTTTCAGTCCATAGTTGGCTGGCTCCAAGGCAGGGAAGCATGGTGGAAGGGCATGGCAGAGAACAAACAGTTCATGGAATGACAGGCAGGAAGCCATGAAGTTTCTTTCTTTCCCTTTTTATTCTATCCAGGATACAAGACTGTTGGTTGGTGCTGCCTACCCCCAGGGTGGGTCTTCCCTCTTCAGTATATCCATTATCCACCAGAACCATGCTAAACCAATCAGTGGGTTAATTCAGTATCACAGACCCAAGATCCAGTACCACACACCTATGCTCTGTCTACCTCCCAAAAACCCCACCTGTGAGCACATGAGGCTTTGGAGGGGGCGCATCTAGATATAAGCCAAAACAGCATATCTCATCACTTTCATTACCTATGTCTCATAAATTTTGATATATTCTTACGGTCTCTTACTTTAAAGAATTAAGAAAATTTTCTTTTTTTTTTTTTTTTTTTTTTTTTTTTTTTGTGGGTACCGGGGGAACGACCTCAGGACCTCGCGCGCCAGCAGGCGCCCGTGCCGCTGAGCGATATCACCGGCCCCTTTTCCGTATGTGGGATCCGGGAGTCGAACTCGGGCCCTCGCGCTTGCAAGGCAGGCGCTTAAGCCGCTGAGCCATCTCACCGGCAAGAATTAAGAAAATTTTCCTCGAGGCTTCTTCTTTATGGATTATTTAGAAGTATGTCTTTAGTTTCTAAGTGTCTGGAGAGTTTCCTGCTATCTTTTCTTTGGATTTCTAGTTTGACTCCTTTTTTGTCATAAAATACAGTGCATAATTTCAAGTCTTTAAAATTTGTGGTAGTTTATTTTATGGCCAAGGTGATAGTACATGCTGGTTATATGTTCCATGTGCTTTGGAAAATAATACATAGGTGTTGGGTGGTGTGTTCTATAAGTGTCAATTAGATCTTGTCCACTGATAGTGTTGAATTCCTTTCTATGCCTGCAGATATTTTGTCTACTGGTCTGAATAAGTATTGATAGAGAGATGTTGAAATTTACAACTATAATTGTGGATTTATCCTTTCAGTCTTTTCACTTTTTTTTTTTTTTGTGTGTGGGTACCAGGGGGTCGACCTCAGGACCTCGCGTGCCAGCAGGTGCCCGTGCCGCTGAGCGATATCACCGGCCCCTTTTTTCGTATGTGGGTTGCGGGAGTTGAACTCGGGCCCTCGCGCTTGCAAGGCAGGCGCTTAAGCCGTTGAGCCATCTCACCGGCCCAAGTCTTTTCACTTTTTGCCTCTCATGTTTTGCAGCTCATCTGTTAGATTTGGACTCATCTAGGATAGCTATGTCATCTTCGTAGACTGCAGTTTGGGTGCTAATTCTGAATGCCATAATCCAGAAAGATCAAGATGCCTAAAGTCTAACATCTGAAAAGATTAAAATCTCAAAAGATTAAAATGATATAATCCTGGAAAAAATGAATTCCTTAAAAGTCCTATTGTTTACACGTTTAAAAAATGATTTATTTGAGAAATATAAAAATGTACAGAACATGTCAATGGCCATTTTACATTTTAAAATAGCAAATAATAACATTTCTCCAAGCACAAACACTCAGGTATACTACTGACAATCACGTGAGTATAATGATTATGAACAGACAAATCATATGCATAAAGAAATAAGTCAACAACTGAAAGGTATAAATGCAGATTTCGATTCGCAATCGTGTGCACCTGACTTATTGCTACAGTTTTCTGAAAAACCTAAGGAACAAGCTAAATCTTTTGATGATATCAATCAAAAACCACAATGAGTCATCACTGCATGTAAAACTGACTAAAAAGCAGGGTCAGGAAGCCCGTGCCTATAGTCCAAGTTAATGGGAAGGATGAGACAGTAAAATTGCAAGGTTGAGCCCAGCCTGGGCAAGTTAGCAAAATCCTAACTCAAAATAAAAATTTTAAAAAGGTCTAGAGATGTAGCTCAGTGGTAAAGCATCTGCCTAGTATGAGTCCAGGCCCTGGGTTCAATCCCCAGTACTGGCGAAGAGAAAATTCAACCAAAGAGCCATAGTCTCCACAGAATATATCCTTTAAAAATAGAGACATACAAAAAGGATATCTCTTCGTTATATGGAGTACATTATATGTGTACCCACAATGCTTACACACACAGTCAATACTGCAATAATATACTTTTGTGGAGCTGTATTTACAAAAATATATTCTGAAGTATTTTATCGTCATGAATAGTTGCTTTTCCTATTTTAGGTCAAGGGTTGTGGGAGACCACCAAGCTGCACTCTCTGAAGAAATGAAGCCCCTTGCCTCCATCTTTCCCTGACTTTTACTTCAGCCCTATTCACTGAGATATGCAGAGCTGGCTATATTGAGCCAGATGTTCCCTTAATTGGCTAAAAGAACAAAATTGAGTCCAGCCAAGACACCAACTGTCTCATTACAGCATGCTGGCGAAAATTGCCCCCCGCCCACTGGTGGCTGGAATAGGGGCTTGAGCAAGACCCTGTGAGATTCCAGGGCTACGACATGAGATAACATCTCGGCTGAGGCCATGGGACTCAATAAGAATTATACCTTCCTGTCAGTAGAGTCCAGCCTTGCACATATCAAACTATCTGTTACATTGCTAATTGGAGAGCCTCTGTGTCTGGTACAAAATTGCTCTGTTTCTCCTTACAGCCAATGCCTGCAAAGTTTCTTTGCCCTAGCACTCTGCTGTGACCCCCACCTATCTCCCTGATTGATACTAATAAAAGCCATGAGCTTTTGAACTTGTGGCCTTTTGTTTCACAGAGAATATTGGTCATCCCCAAGCTCCTCAATGTAGAATATTCTCTCTTTGTCTTTCTTTTTTTTTTTTTTTTTTGTGGGTACTAGGGGTCGAACTCAGGACCTCGTGCGCCAGCAGGCGCCTTGCCGCTGAGCGCTATCACCGGCCCTTTTATTCATATGTGGGTACCGGGAGTCAAACTCAGGACCTCGCGCTTGCCAGGCAGGCGCTTATGCCGCTGAGCTATCTCACCAGCCCCCTTTGTCTTTCTTTTGCATCCGTGTGCCATAGTTCTGGGTGGACCTGAGCCCTCCACAGAGGTTTTTCTCCTCAGAGAATAAATTTCCATTGATTTCTGTAAGTTGCCACTCTTTTCAAAATTCTGCTATGTTCCATATAAACCAACATGAGCATTTCCTATCAAATTTCCCTAACTTCTCTGCCATACTGCTACATTGTTTGGAGCCTGTGGAAATCTGTTCCTCAGGCATTCGAAAATATAGGAACTGCAAAGTGGCATATGCAACAAAGGTAACTGAACAGAAACACATTGTCTTTCTGTTTGGTGCACGTAATTATCTTCCAACTAGTGAGTGACTTCACTGGTAAATGCAACTTTATAACTTATTATAAGCACCTACAATTTCCTCAGCTAGAAGGAATGGCAATGCAGACAATGGACTTATTTTTAAGTTGGCATTTTTGTGGTTGTCTTATTGCATGGCCAGTCACTTCCCTGAATTCATCTTTCTAGCCCTCTTATATTCCGGACTAAAATGTATCCACAAACTACATAGAGAGTCTTACTAATAGCCCTTAACTTTCTAACATCATGGCAAGTTCGTTAACTTGTAGTTTTCACAGGCATATTTTCACAGAATTAGAGAATGTCATTGTCTAAATAATGCAAAACATTTTTGTAGATATCGCTTTCCATGATTCGGTTGAGCTCTGCACTCTATGTCATTATTCTGAATGTGATCTATAATGATTTTCATCTCAGAGGCAAACTCATTACTCAACCGAAGGAAATAAAGAGCCTTCAGGAATTTTGTTACTGTTTCAGTGGTTGTACTATAGTATGATTTAGGGTAAGGTACTTTGAAATCAGAATCATAAAGCAATGTTGCTGTGCCTTCAGGACTCAAGAAGAAGCTCTTCCTCCTGATAAACATTTTCTCACTGAAACTACCGTCTATTACTGATTTCTCTTTTAAAGTTTGGGCAGTTCGTTTACAGTAGCCTTGTAACTTATTTACTTTCCCAGGCATGGTAGAGTAGTCTTCTATCTTCTGTTTTATGCTGAAGAAGGTGTACAGGACTGGTGGGCTGTTCATGGAAATAAGAAGTGCATCACAGATGACGTCTTCATCCTTTTGCAAGCCCAGATCCCAAGACCAGCTCTCAGAGAAGATCAGGATACCTTTTCTGAAAGGTTCCATTTCGTTACGTATTGACTGTTCAAGTCCTTCATGTTGCAAGAACAGTTCTTTGTAGACGGTTTTTGGAGTATATATCACCTTTCTCGATAGCACTAGACATAGAAATAATGACAACAAATTACAAAAAGAAAACACTGGGGAGGTCCCATGTAAGCCATGACAAAGTAGCTTGTATCGTAGCTTGCACCAGAAGGCTGCCCACTGGGAAAAAAAACTATCAAGGCTGTACAAAATATGTCAAGCAATAATTTAAAGAACTGGACAGCAACTAATACCAAAATGGAAGACCATTGGAATACTTAAATGGAATACTTAAAAATGGAAGACCTTTGTTAGAGAGAAAGCGCAGAAGTGACCCCACATACGCTTCTGATTTTTCTCCAAGTATATTTTACATGTCATGGCATGGGTCAACAGAGCCAATAAGTGTATGAAGAGATGTTGGACAAAATTGATAACCATGGCCATGCATACCACAAAGCCATACTTCGTTGTACCCATTTGACTGGGTAGAAAGTAAAAGAGAAGGAGGAGAAGCAGAAAGATGAATAGAGGTTTGATGATGGCAGGAAATATGAAATTCCTAATACATTGCTGATGGGAGTGAAATGGCCTATCTAAATTGTGGAAAAATGTCAGTGTCGACTTACCTGAATATTCATACATCTCCTGAATTAGCAATTTTATTCCTAGGTGTGCTCTCATGCACCAGAAGGTTAATAAGAATATTCAAGATAACACTGTTCATATAACAGTGTTAAGGCTCGTATGTAGACATTCCCCCAAAGCCTCATGCACTCCTAGGTGGGGCTTTTTGGAGGTGGCTGGATCTAGAGTGTGTGATACTGGGATTAAGAATGTATTATAAGGGGCCGGTGAGATGGCTCAGCGGCTTAAGCGCCTGCCTTGCAAGTGCGAGGGCCCGAGTTCGACTCCCGGATCCCACATACGAAAAAGGGGCCGGTGATATCGCTCAGCGGCACGGGTGCCTGTTGGCGCACGAGGTCCTGAGGTCGACCCCCCGGTACCCACCAAAAAAAAAAAAAAAAGAATGTATTATAAGTAAATTAGTTCACTGATTGGTTTAGCATAGTTCTGGGTGTGGATAATGGGAAGGGCCACCCTGGGTGTGGGTGGCACCACCCAAAAGGCTTGTAGCCTGGATGGGATAAAAGGGAAATAGAGGCTTTCTTGCTGCTGCTTCCTGCCTGCCTTGCTGTGGACCGTTTCTTGTCTGCCACGTCCCTGTGCCGTGCTGCCCTGCCTTGGAGCCATCTGACTATGGACTGAAACCTCTACAAACTGTGAGCTGAAATAAACCTTCCCTCCTTTAACTTTGGATGATGGGTATTTTGTCTCAGCAATGAGAAAACTCAGAAAAACAGAAAATAAAAAATAACTCAGCTCTCCATCATCATCAAGAACAAAAACAGATAACTGAGAGATGTTTAGGACTGATGGCATTTCCTCAATAACTGAATCTAGCCATGCCTGAGGCTAGCTCTCAATCTCCACTTGATGGCATATATAGCATGCCTTGTTTTTTGTTCACACTAAACTGAGTTGGGTTGCTTTTACTTTAAAGTTATGTATCTGCTGTTACACCTAGAAATTTTAATCAAATCCCACAGAATTGGGATTAGAATTTGACAGATTCAATGATTAGAAACACCAAAGTATTCCCACAAACATAAAAATGTCTGGTAACACATTGCAAGACAAAGTTGACTTGAAGCAAGGAGGCTTGAACATGGTCACGACAACCACCTAAAGAAGCCAGAGTTAAACTACCTGGAGGTGGACATCTCTGCTGTAGACGTCTCAAATTCTTAAAAATAGACAAACCCCGGAGTATAATTCGTGGTAACTCAATTGATCAACTGGT
Source organism: Erethizon dorsatum (assembly GCA_028451465.1). Taxonomy (NCBI): domain Eukaryota; kingdom Metazoa; phylum Chordata; class Mammalia; order Rodentia; family Erethizontidae; genus Erethizon; species Erethizon dorsatum. The sequence continues at coordinate 45,332,091 of CM051826.1, forward strand.
CACTTTTTCCAATGGCCTGGAAAAATCTTAGAAAATACAGATCGCGTGTTTGACGTGGCACACGGAAGATATCAACTAACTAGTACATAGCATATTAGAAGTCTGCATAGAGCTGGCCCTGTTTTCCCAAAGAAATATGGTTTGATATTGTAATTAGATCCCTAGATCAGATACAAATTGTAGAATTAGCTGTTGTTACTAGCACTCTAAATTTGCAATGAAATTATAGTAAAAATATATTTATAGTAATATGTGAGTAAATAATAATATATGAGTAAACCAGTTCTTACTGGTAAACCAGTTTTACTAAAACCAGTTAAAATTAGAAGACATAATGGCTAGTGAAGGAAAGCTGAATTCTGTGCAGTCTGAGGAAAACCTTGCATTTTCAGAGATTTCATAAGTTGCTACTGCTAGTCTCATTTCATGCAAAGCTTTTCTCTTCCAAAACCAGATAAAATACCAGCATTACTCTTTTCTTAGAGTAAAACTTAAGGCTACATTTTGTCTCACAAATGTAAGAAGAAGAGGGAGAATTTTTAAGGGAAAAGGGTAAACGAGAAGGAGGTAAGGAAGGATGAAGGAACAAATAAAAGATGCTAGTGTTTCTGAAATAGTCAGTTGCTGAAATTGAGCTCAGGAAGAAAGAAGAAGGAAGAGGAGGAGGAGGAAGAGGAAGAAGAAGAGGAAGAAGGTTTGAACAGTTTTTTTACCAAAATGTGAGGAAAAGGTGGTAGAGAAGAAATATCTAGGGTTAAATGGATCTTTGTACTACGAAGGAAGCATTTGTTTCCATCTTAAAAGATCCATGTGCTCTCCCAAAGCTCCATGTAGCAAAGGCTGGCTCTTTAGAATGGTGCTACTGGGAGATGATGAAGCCTTCAAGAGATGGATTCTAGTAAGAGGTGTTCAGGGGAGGGTATTACAGGACAGTGGCCCCTTCCTCTCACTGTCATTCACTCCCCAGCCATGAGGTGAACAGTTTTGTTCCACCATGTGCTCCCCCCACTCTGTTACCTCGCCACATGCCTAAAGCAATGGAGCCAATCAGTTGTGGATGGGAACCTCCAAAAATGTGAGCCAAAATAAAACTTTCGTTTTATAAGCTAGTTGTCTCAGGTATGAGTCATAATGACAGAAAGCTGATTAACAGAAAATTGGTACTGAGAAGCTGGATCATTGCTAGGACCTTATCTGTTTACATGGTTCAGAAGCCTTTTTTTTTTTTTGTCTTGTTGAGGCAGGGTTTCACTATGCATTTCAGGTTGGCCTTGAACTAACATTGTAGCCCAGGCTGAGTTGAACTCACGGTGATCCTCCTGCCTCAGCCTCCCAAGTGCTGGGATTACAGGTGTGCGCCACTATGCCTATCTCAGAAGCCTTTAGGGTTGGTTTTTGCAAGGAATTTGGAAAAGTTTGAAAGAGTGGCCTAGAAAAAGCCTGGAATGCCATGTGTGAATCTTAAAATGAAATTCTGCTGGATACTCAGAAAACCAGAATGCTGATAGGAATGTGGACAACAAAGGCTATGCCAATGAGGTTTCAGATGGAAACTGGACAAGAGGTTTACTCTTATTACACTGGGACAAAGAATTTGAATGCATTTCGTCCATACCTTGAGACTTGGTTGGAGGATGAACTTAAAGGTGAGAGACTGGTTTATCTGGTGGAAGAAATTTCAAGGGAGCAAAGCACTCAGGCAGTGGCATGGGTATTACCAGCTTCTTTTAGCCAATTTACAAAGAGAATCAGGATCAAACAATAATATAGCAGAAAGATTTGAAAAACTTGCAGTTTGGCCAAAAAAGTAGTATATGTAAAGTTTTAGGCAAGGAGCACAGGTTGCCAAAGAGATTACTACCTATAAAAAGAAGCCAAGTGCTTTACATGGGGACAATAGGAAAGATGTTTTGAGGACATTTCAGGAATTCACAAAATGAAAAATTTGTTTCAAAGGCTTTAGTTTGAGAAAAGAGCCTTGGGGCACTCTGCCCACTTGGGACAATTTAAGGAACTATCTCCCTTGGAATTTATTTTCCTGTTTTCAGGTGGCAACACACTCAGAATCAGCTACACCTGTGGTTCCACAGGCTGCCCAGGTGGTATATCTTGGCATCATCCCCATATAAACCAGCAGGCATGAAATGTTACAGGACCATGCATGCTTCCATCGGGACTTCAAGGGAAATCCTGGGAGGCGACACAGTGTGAAGCAGCGTTTAGTCCCTACAAGTAGCACAAGAGAGCAATGTATGGCGCCATGAGAGTGAAATCAAAGCTGTAGTGGAGATGCCAGAGAGGAAGAGGTGCCAGCAATGAAGAAATCTGCCAAGGTAAACTGGAGGCAGCATGGAAAGCAAGCATGAGTGGTCATGTGTGCTGCAACCATCAAAGCCATAGGGACAGCGTGCCCCTGATGCGAGCCATAGGCTGTAAGATTTAATGTTTGTCCTGCTCAGTTCTGGTTTTGCTTTGGTCTTGTAACTCTTTGCTATTTTCCTATTCTTTCCTTTGAAATGGGAATATTTAGCCTGTGTCTACCCCACCATTATATCACATAAATATGAATTTTGGGTTTTTTTTCCCTAGAGAGACTTACAAGCTGAGTTTGCCTTGAGTCTCAGAGGAGATTTTACACTTAGATTTTGGAGCAAAGGCAACACAGTGAAGACTTTAGGACTCTTGGGAATGGACTAAATGCATTTTGCTTTATGCAATGGACAAGAACTTTGGGGAGCTTAGGGTAGAATGCTATAGTTCAGATGTTAAATGTCACCCAAAGGTCGATCTGGTAAAGGCTTGCTCTCTGTGATGACACTATTGGGAGCTGGTAGAGCTTTTAGGAGGAGGGGTCTAGTGGGAAGTCTTAGAAAAAGTACACAATTTGTAACCAGAGTATAACAGGCAATTCTGTTGGGGGCTCAGAACTCTAGTGGAGAGGATTAGGGGACTATGGCTTCTTCCTCTTCCTTCCTTTCCCCTTCAAAAGGATTATGGGAATCCTGGCACCTTCTGCTTCCTCTTCCTCTCTCTCACTCCCTGTGAGGTGAGTAGGTTTGCTCTGCCCCATGCTGCCTGTCATTATATGTTGTCACCAACATAACATGGCCAAGTAGTTATGGACTGGAAGCTCCAAAACTGTGGGTCAAAATAAACCTTTCCTCTGTTTAAATTGACTATCTCAAATATTTGTTACTGTGATAGAAAGCTCACTAAAACACAGGGCTACTGGGGGTAGAGAATGGCTTGCTGTATAGTATATATTCTAAATGGGTAGAAGAAAGCAAGAGGTAGTGAAACACTGATAATAGTGAGCCAGAGAAAGGAAATTAAGTGTATAATCTGAAGATTGTTGATCATGGTCCAAGTCCCAAAGAGAAAACTGTCCCACCACCCTGGAATCCCTATTGCTAATCCCCTTCGTTAACTGTATTCACCATCCATCATGAAGTCGACCCATTCCGTTGAAGTCATCTGCACCACGCAGTTATCTTTCACATGCCAGCTATCAGGATATTCAGCAAACACAGCACAGCAGAATCTCTCTATTCGGATTGTGCAGACATATCCACAAAGTCCATTCTCATCATGGACTTCAAGGAATTTGCATGTGTAATTTATCGTCTTCTCCTTACAGCAGTGATAGACAGGCAGTTTCCTAATGCACTTTTCTATTTCCTTTTCTAACGTGGTGAGATCACGCTTGTCTGCTTTAAAGCCAATTATTTTTTGTGTCTCCCCATTTAAACCAATGAACAAATATCCACCATCAGTATTCGCAAATGCAGAAACATTCTTAGGAAGAATCTCTTTAATGCGTTGCAATGACTTTCTTGTCAAGAACGACTTAATTTCAACATGAGTGGATTCAGTAAAGTGGAATTCTTCATTTTGTGTAAGTATTCTACTGTTAAAAAATGCAGCAGCCAAGTCTTCACTGTGACTTTCATCAATACAAGCCCTCTCTGCAGGCAGTGTTGGTGTTGAATATAATCTCCCTTCAGTTCTTTTCAGTTCCTTGAGAAACTCCGATGCAGTAGCCTCATTCATTTCATCTGTACATGTTACATTCCTTCTGTACAAATTGGTGCTCAAGGTGCCATACTGCCGACCAGTTATACCTGACTTCACAAAAATCAGAAAGCAGTGCTCTTTCTGCACGAAATTAAGGTTTTTTTCCAACATCTGACACAATATTACTAAAAGCCTGTTCCAAATCTTGTCCCATTCCACATTGCACATAACTATAGTCTTCATTTTCAATTTCTACCTTGACTACTCCCCCTGAACACTTCAGCAGGGCAGATACAGCTCTTAGGATCATTTTTTGTTGGCGTCTTCTCAGTTGACAATCTTTCATGTTGTTCCTAGCCTTCTCTCCAAGGGTGGCTTTTTTTACAGTAACAACCAGCTCATCGTAGTCGGATTCCACATCGATAGGTAAATACACTTCCCCAGCAGCCATCTCGATCTTCAAGCTGAAATTTCTTCCTGTAAAATAAACAGAGACCATTGGAACAGGACCTGAGCAGGAGAGAGCAAATTCTGTATTATTAGAGAAATGTAACAAAATCCCTTGCCGTATACATTCTAGAGAACTGGTGAGTATACAGGTAGGAAGTAATGTCTGTGGAGACAGATTTTGAGGTGAGACTATAATAATTTATACTCCTACTGATTTTTCCAATTCGTTGCCATTGTTTTATATGATCTTCTAATTCTTTGAATGTCATCTTTATCTGTGATTTTATCTCCTCTCATCTCTAATATTGTATGTCTATATTCTTGCTCCTTCCTTAAATAAACCACTGAAGGGGGTCTGTCTACATTTTGGCCTCCTCAGTGAATCAGGATTTAGGGTTACAATCATTTACACTTTTTATTTTATTTTAATAATTTTAGCTTTCACCTCCATTAATTATTCCTTTTATGGGGAGTCTCTATCCCCTGATAAACTGGTGATCATCCATCCCACAACTCACATATTCATCCTTCTCCCCTTGGTACCTTCACAAAACTTTGTGTCCATCCTTGCCCCTAATTTCACATGGAGTTATGGAAATCTTTAGGAACAGTGCTGAAGTGTCCAGAGAAGTTGTTTTCAAACTACAGAGAATGTGTTAAGGGTACTTAATCATTTATGGCACCAGAAGGAAAGGTTTTGGGCCCTGTTTCCTGCCTTGGCAGGCCATCTCTGCTTCCCTCCTCCAATTGAAGGCAGAAAGTGGAGTGTGTTCCATCCCATAAGCTTGGTAGCGCCTGCTTGGCGTTTCTGTACCTGTGGGTAACTGTGTTTTCTTGTCCTGTCCTCATACAGCTCAGGGATTGTCTTCCCTTCCCTGTGCATGAAAACAAAGCTGCCTTCACCCTCCCCAGACCTGCAACGGAATGGACTTACTGACTCAGTGTGTCCTGTGCTGAAGGTTACTCATCCCATTCAGCAAAAACTCATGGAGGGCTCAAGATGTATTTCAGAGAAATATGGGTATGATCAAAATATATGGTGAATGATTAAATTTTTTAAAAAATTTATTACAGTAAAACATATATTGTATTAACCCCCCCTTCCCCTTCACTTGGAACACACTTATCCCATTGTTCTTGCCACTTTCTGAAGCAATTCTAGAAGTCCTCTTTCACATCTTTAGGAAATGAGATTGAGAGAAAAGAACAGTGAATGATGCTGCCCAGTTCCATCCAATGAAAGACAGGCTCCCAAAAGCATTACTGTGTGCCCTCATCCACCTTATTCACTGCATCTGGCACCTTGTGAATTCTGACTTTCCCATGAAGGGTAAGTGCTTTGAATCAATTCACCACCTCAGGCAGCCAGGACAGTGCAACTAAAGACAGGAAAGAAGACTTCCAGAACTGCTTCAAAAAGTGGCAAAAGCCATGAAATCTATGTGTTTGAAGCATGGGCAAGTGTTTTGAGGGGGATTAATAGCAATATGTCTTTAACTGTAATCATTTTTTAAATTCAAACTTTCAAGGTGTATTGTGATCACACTTCATAGGACAGCTTCAACTTTTATCCTGATATATAAGCATAATAACTCTGCAGGTCCAGGTACAGTAATTTGGTATATTTTCTGAGATTATCAAAAACCAACATAGATTGATGGTAGTCATCACCATTATAATTCTGCTTAAGTGGAAGTCCATTTTTACATTCTCATATCATCATATCACTATATTTAGTGTAGTTAAGACACACATCTCTTCCAAAGAAGTCCAAATATATCTTGAAAATGACTTCTTTTCATCTTTATTTCACACCACAGGAAACCATGTCAAAGATAGATAACGATTTTGTGTTCCTTGGATTCATGAAACAATTTTAACATAGAGAACACCTTAACTACAAGCATTGCAATTCAATCCTCTTTCCTCAGCCTCCTGAATGCTGGGATTACAACTGTGTGCCAACACACCCAGCTTTCTCACAGCTATTGTGACTAGGAAGTCCAAGTTCAAGGTGCCAGCATTGCGGGTTGCATTTTGAAATTATTCTTTTGAGGGCTGTAGGTAGCTGCCAACACACTGTGTTCTCAGATGACCCCTAGTTTGTGTGCATGGGCATGGAGGGGGCAAGCTCTCTGGCATCTTTTCTTATAAAGACACCAATCTTACTAGATCAGGGTCTCACTGCTATGATCTCATTAAACCTTAATGGCTTCCTTTGTGGCCCCAATCTCCACGTGGGCTCAGGCTTCAACATATGAATTTTGGGGTGAAGACAACACCAACACGCAGTCTGTAGTGAGGATGCACCAAGCTATGAAAGTAAATTGGGAAGAGTACAGTGTAAGAATGATTTAAAGGGGCCAGTGAGATAGCTCAGCAGCATAAGCGCCTGCCTGGCAAGCGCGAGGTCCTGAGTTCGACTCCTGGAACCCACATTAAAAAAAAAGATTTAAAATTTAAATAAATACATTATAGAGCAATAAGAAGTGGAAACAAGCAGAAAAGTTGATATAAATTAATGGAGTTTTTTTTATGATGATGATGGGGATTTTTTTTTTCAGTGATGAAAGTCAAGCTCAGGGTCTCGCTCACACTAGGCCAGTGCTCTACTACTGAGCGGCATCACCAGCAAACTCACCGATTTCTGAAGAACATTTCTTTCCTACTTCTGTTCACTGTAGAGCTTATACCCACCCTTAAATTAGATTTTGGTCTCAAGTTCTATCTCTTATTGAAAGCTAAAGAAAACTAGTTGATGTTCCCTTTCTCTTGGCCTAAAATTTCTTGTACAATGACAATGTTATGACAATTAAGGCTTGGTCTGGTCCATTCTGTGAACCAACACTGGAGATTATATTTTAAAGGATTAAATAATCATACCAGTGCTCCTACTTTTGCCAAAATAATTAAGACCTGCTTTATCAGTGACTGAATTATCTTGAGAATCTCCCCAGTCCTGAATCAGTATAACAAAGAGGAATATCAAGAATTCAGGAAACAAATTCTGCTTCTCGGGTGGCCAAATGAACAGACCACCCTTCTGCAAAGAACAAGCGAATTAGAAAAATACATGAAGTCACTACAACAAACTCCAGACTTGGAAGAAAAAAAGACCACAGAACGAGTTTCCCGTTTTCATGGCTTTTACCCAGCGTGCAAGGTGCTGGTCTGTGTTGTGCAGTGCAGCTAAAGTGCCCATAGAAAACCACCATCTTTCCAGCCGGAATAATCAAGGAACAGAATTTGCATGAGACATAGTGTTTAGAAAGAGTTGTGCAAGGAGTCTTTGAAAGGAATGAACCTGAGTGCGGGCATTCCAAACTCTCAAGTCTGCCTAAATCTCTATTTGACCAGTGAACTGAGATGAAAACTTCCTGCCAGTTCATAGTGGACAGGGACTTTTCCATAGCAGTTGTCTCATCTCATTTAGGAGGAGTTCTTCCTACCATTCAGGATGCCACAGAAGATACAGATGTTGTTTTACCCTAGAAGCCAGACAGGCCAGAATATTATGTAATATAGCGGGCTGGACTGTCCGAGGATGGGTCCCAAACACAATGTTCTTTCCAGTCCTGAGAATCGTCGGACACTGTCCAATACAATGTGATCACTGACCATGCCAGATGCTCTGCTGAACTATTCACCTTTTTCTTCCTCATTGCACGTATGATATTCATGTCCACATCACTTGTGGTACTGACAGACACAGCAACATCTTTGGATGAGTAGCTCCTTTCAAAGAGAGACTCGCAGGAGTCTGTTACACAGGTTATCATTTGATTCAGACTCAGGTCTCTCTCAATTTTTTTTTTTTTTTTGTGGGTACCGGGGGTCGACCTCAGGACCTCGCGCGCCAGGAGGCGCCCGTGCCGCTGAGCGATATCACTGGCCCCTTTTTCGTATGTGGGTTCCGGGAGTCGAACTCGGACCCTCACGCTTGCCGGGCAGGCGCTTAAGCCGCTGAGCCATCTCACCGGCCCTCTCTCTCAATTTTTAAGGTTCCCTAGACACCATAAACTCATTCAGCCTGAGGCAGAGGACCTTGGTCATGACACACACCTTCCCGGTGTAGCCACCCATGTTCACCAGCATCTGCTTCAATGTGAAGGCAGTGCGGGTGCAGTAGTCCTGCCCTTCTGCATCCTGCTCCCCAAGAATGGTGTACAGGGTGGGGGGTCTGTTCTGTGCAACAAGCAAAGCATCACAGATGACTCCCTACTTCTCTTCCAAATTCAGGTCCACAGCCCAGCTTCTAGAAAAGATCAGAATTCCCCAGGAGGCGGGATGTATTTGCTGACTTATTAACCCCTCCAATCTTTCATGCTGTGAGAACAGCTCGTTTCAGAGAGATTCGGGGGTATATTGCAAATGTCCTGGTGATACTAGGCATGAAAAGAATAGAGAAGATTTGAAAAACATGTTTGTGTTGTTTTTGTGAATTACATATTACACTTAAAATGGAGAATAAAGCCCCCAGAGTAACAGTACAATTTAAGAGAAATTCCATTGCTGCGCGTCTTTTGAACCTATGTCATACAAATCTGGTGAATTGAGTGATGTTGTCCTTCTGTTATTTCATGGAGGGCAAGTGTGCCAAATAAAATGCAATTTATTGAGCCTGAGGAATTGAATATTATGTATGCAACTACTCTTGCACTTCAGATTCTTGTTGTAGAATATGTAAAGCCTTTCTGACAAGCTAAAGACTAGAAAGATCTCAAGTAAATAAACTACTAGATTAAAAATGGACCTACAACAGTCCTAATATATTAATTACCTTGTCTTGATACATGTTTAGACATATGTGAGACATTTTTATACTACATTCTACTGCCACTTCTCACATTTACTATGTTCAACGTGAGAAATGAAACAAGCCATTTCCATCCTCCAAAAACCTGGATTTCTTTTTCAAAGTAGAAACTCCTACACAAAACCTAGCTAAAATTTTTTTAGGCAGGGGAGAGAAGGGTTACCTAACATTATCTATGGTCTTGAATTATTATTATTTTGTGCTACCTCTGGGACACTTTTGACTTGTCCTCACTAGCCTCTTTCAAGAGAAATTTTCATAGTTTTTCTGTGGTTTTGTCTTACCACATCGATATTTGTATTCTTTTTACAGATGCAATCCCTCCATCCCTGAGAAGCTGACTAGAGCAGGTCAGTTATTCTACTGTTCCAATCTGATGTTTTGTCTACAGTTGTGCAAGATCATTAGTTCCCAAGCCCAGCAGAGCATCAGACTCCTTTGAGAAACATGCTCAAATGCATATTCAGGCCTCAACCCTGAAATGTACATGTTTGTTAGTACTTAGTGGAGGCCTACACATGTGAGTATTATCTTCTGTGGTATTTCTTTTTTGTGGTGCTGGGTGTTGAATCCAGGACCTTGGGCACAGTAGGCAAGCACCCTACCACTGAGCCAGCCCTGCTGTGGTGCTTCTGATAATAAGTCAGATTTTTGAAAACACCAAGCTAGATGATTTCTCAGGGCTCCTGAAACTCATCTCCCAGAGGCTGTGGCATTGTCATTTCATATACCTGGAGTTCTAGGACATAACCTTTCATGAATTTATATTCAAACAAATATATTAATCATCTGCTTTTCACCTACTATATTAAACAGCAGTTAGTACCTGGAAATAAATGTTGTTGGAGATTGGCTTTATGTTCTAGACCTTTTCTAGAATACACCGGTCTGCAGTGTGGAGGACTGTTGGATAAACTCAGCTGAGATTCAAAAGCTTCAGCCAAATCTGAAAGAAGAAAACATCTTATGTGACTTCATCCCTCACCACTGGGATAGGCCATACAAGGTGGTTTCTAAATTTCATTTAACCTGGGATAATTCAGGCCACAGAGTGCAACATTGCATCATTTCTAGACTCGTTGTCACACTTCCCAAAGGTTCAAGAAGAGCCCTAGTTTTGAATCTTGAATGATATTTCCCCCGTTCAATAAAATGCTCCTTCTTCTATGTTTGAATATCTCTTTGGTTTTATCCATTTTTAAGTTGAGTTTTTATTTTCTTATCATTAATTTTTGAATCTTCTGCATATGATTTAGAGTCAAGTTCTTTATCTGATATATAATTGCGAATATTTTTTTCCATCTGGAGCTTATATTTTCATTGTCTTTTCCAAAAGGAGGTTTTGTTTTGTTTGTCTTGCTTTGGTTTTGCAGAAAATTGAAGCCAGAGACTTCATGTTGAGCTACATTTCCAGCCCCTTTTATTTTTTATTTTGAGACATTTATCTCAAAATACTTTCTAATTTTTCTTCTCTATTCTTATTTGACTCATTGGTTGTTCAGGAGTGTGCTGCTTAATTTCTGCATTAAATTTGTAATTTTTTCAGTTTTCTTTCATCTATTGATATCTAGCTTTTTTCCTCTGGGATCAGAAAATATACCTCATACAATTTCAATATTTTTGAATTTGTTAATACTCGTTTTGTGCCCTAAAATATGGTCTATCATGGAGAACATTCTGTGGGCAGCTGAGTTGGAATGGAGCATTCTATATATTTCTGTTAGGTCTAATTGGCTATCATGTAGTTCAAGTCATCTCTTTCATTATTAATCTTCTGTTTAGTTTCCTACTCATTTTTAAAAGTAGATTTAATAGTTTAAATCTAAAATGTCCTCTAAGACTGAAGAGAATAAGAGAAAATGGAAAGATATCCCTTGCTCTTGGGTAGGAAGAACCAGTATAGTGAAAATGGCCATACTTCCAAAATTGTTGTATAGATTTAATGCAATTCCGATCAAAATTCCAACAGCATTTCATACAGAATTAGAGAAAACAATCCTAAAATTCATTTGGAACCAGAAGAGACCTAGAATAGCAAAGGCAATTCTGGGCAACAAATGCAAGGCAGTGGGCATCACAATCCTTGATTTGAAATTATACTATAAAGCTACTGTGAAAAAAACAGCATGGTATGGGCAAAAAAAAAAAAAAGACCTGAAGATCATTGGAACAGATTAGAAGATGCAGAAACAACTCCAGACATACTAAGCCACCTTATCTTTGACAAAGGTGCCAAACACATTCACTGGAAGAAAGATAGCCTCTTTAATAAATGGTGCAGAAAAACTGGCTCTGCACATGCCAAAGATTAAAATTAGACCCATATCTTTCACCATGCACTCGACTAAATTCATTCAAAATGGACCAAAGATCTAAATATTAAAACAGAAATATTAAATCTACTGGAAGATAGAATAGGTAAAACTCTTGAAGACATTGGTGTAGGCAAAGAATTTATGAATAAAACCCCAATGGCACAGGAACTATCACAAAGAATCAACAACTGGGATCTCATCTTACTAAAAAGCTTTTGCACAGCAAGAGAAACCACCAACAGAGTGAAGAGACAACCCACAATGTGGGAAAAAATGTTTGCCAGCTGTTCCTCAGACAAAGGATTACTATCTAGAACATACAAAGAACTCAAAAAAATCAGACCTCCCAAATTTAAAGATCCAATCCAAAAATGGGCATCTGAGATGAATACACACTTCTCAGAGGAAGAAATACAAATGGCAAATAAATATATGAAAAAATGTTCAACATCACTAGTCATTCAAGAGATGCAAATTAAAACAACACTGAGATTCCATCTCACCCCAGAAAGAATGGCTATTATCAAGAAATCAACTAATAACAAATGCTGGAGGGGCTGTGGGGAAAAAGGAACCCTTCTCCACTGTTGGTGGGAGCATCGACTGGTACAGCCACTGTGGAAATCAGTGTGGATATTCCTCAAAAAACTAGGACTGGAGGTCCCATTTGACCCAGCTATTCCCCAGATATTCTGGGTATCTTCCCAGAAGAATTAAAAACATCATACCACAGTGATATATGTGCACCCATGTTTATAGTAGCACAATTTGTAATAGCCAGATCTTGGAAGCAACCCAAATGCCCATCAACCGAAGAATGGATAAAAAAGATGTGGTATTTTTATACAATGGAGTACTAGTCAGCCATAAAGAAAGATAAACTGGAGACTTTTATAGGTAAATGGATGCAACTCGAGAAAATACTCATAAGTGAAATAAACCGGACACACATGTGTAAACATCGTATTGTCTCTGTAGTGTGAGAAACTGAAAGAGTAAATAAGATCCAAAATGTACAATAGATATGTAAAACAGGAAGAAACTGTTCAAAAGGAAAGAGAAACTGGGATGGGGGAATGGAGAGAAGAAAGAAGGGAAAAGAAAAAATTATGTATATTTATATATAAGATGGTTAAGATAGATACACTACTAATTTTGCTTAGTTCATTGAAAAGAAAGATTTGTGCTAATATTGTTTGGATAATTGAATGCTGATATCTTGTACCCTGAGTAACTAATTTAAAGATAACAATATGTAATGGATTAACCATTGTTACCCTCCTATAATGTTGTTTTGAAATTTTGTTCCTTTTTATTTTTCTCTTTAAAATAAAATTTAAAATAAAATATCCTCCAAAAGTCACACATTTGAAGATATGGCCTTATTAGAAGGGGTGGGGCAATGGGGTTGTGATTTGGAAGGGTGTATTCTCAACCTGAGTTCCTCCTTTCTCTCTCTGCTTCCTGGCTACTATGCAGTGAAATAGTTTCCTTTGACATGCTGTTCTGCCATAACATTTCTACCATGAATCAGTGGGTCATGGACTGAACTTCTCAACTCTCAACTTTAATAAACCTCTCAACTTTCCACTGGGGCTGTTGGGTATTTTGTCCCAGAAATAGGGAAGTGACTAATGCAGAAAATTGGTACCAGGAGTGTGGTCATTGCTGAGACTGTACACAATCTTGTTGTTCTGAGGCTGTTAGAACTCATTTGCAGGAGGAGTTTGAAAGGCTTGGAGATGTGGGGTATAACCCTGGAATGTGGTAAGCAGTGCTTAATCAGTGATTACTGGTCAGAGCTCACATGATCAGAATGCTAATAGGAATGTGGACAATAAAAGCTATACTCAGTGGGGTTCATTTGGGAACAAGAACCCCATTGGATGTTGGATTCCAAGCATGTCTTTCTCTTTGACAGAAAATTTGTCTACATTTTGCTCATGTTCCAAGTCTTTGCAAGAGGATGAGATTAAGTGCAGTAGACTAATTGATCTGGAAGAAGAACTTTCAAGGCAGCCCAATGTTCATGCTGTAGCATGGATACTGCTGTCTGCTTTTAACCAAATCTACAGTGAGAATCAGGAATACATGGTTGAGCTAAATGATACGAAAAGTTTGCAGTTTCACCAGAAAAGAAGCACCTGCAAAAATGGGGCAAAAGAGCATGGTTGTGCCCTTCCCTCCCTGGAAAAAGTAGCATTAAAAAAGCCAGTATTTTGTAGATGGATAAGAAGCAAGATGCTTTAAGGGCATTTTAGAATCATCAAGAACCCAACAATTATAGGCTCAAAGGTAAAAAACTGTAAATCTTTCATTTGAAAACAAAGTCCATGGGACACTGTTCTTTAAGGGCTGCCTAGGGAAATGTATTCCTGTGTTCAGCCATCCAGGTATTAAGATGTGCTGCAGCCATGGTCCAAGGAGGGGGCCCAGATCCTGTTCAAGATGGCAGCCAACCTTGGCATCATTCAGGCAAGGCTGGTTTTTCAGGCACACAGGAATGTAAGAATTATGAGTTCACAGAAGCTTTTCCCCCCGATTTCAGAAGGCCAGGAAAACCAGGCAAAAAGCCAGGGTCACAAGCCCAGCCAGAAGTCCATGAGCTAGGAGTGCATGAAGCTGTGAGAATGAAGCCAAAATTGTAGTTTAAACCCCTGGAAACTGGAGATGCCATGAATGTGGACTGTCTGCTGAGAAAAGCTATGGGCATTGAGCTCATCCAATCTACAGGAGAAGCCATGTGCTTCAACAGGCAATGCTGTAGAGGTGAGGCTGACCAAGCCCTTTGGAGTTAACATCTCACCACAACCTGCCCTGGGTGCTGAGCAATCAATAACAGGATTTAACGTTTGCCCTGCTGATTTTTGGTCTTGCATTGATCTGATTTCTGTCTATTCCCATATTACTCCCTTTGGTATTGGAAATGTTTACCCTGTGCCATTGTATGTTGGAAGTATTTAACTTTCTATTGTATTTTTACAGGGGCTCACAGCTAAATGTTTGCCTTGAGTCTCAGAGGACACGTTGTAAAGTTTTCATCAGTCCTGGAAATGTTAAGACTTTGTTGATTCTTGGAGACTAACTAAATGCATTTTGCATAATGAGATGGACATGAGTCTTTTGGGGACCAGGGTGGAATTATACCGTTTAGGTTTAAAATGTCCCCCAAAAGTCTCATGTTTGGAGATGGGTCCTGCTTGGAAGTGGTTGGTCACTGTGAGTGTGACTTGGAAGTGTGTATTCTCATCCCCAGCTCCTCCTTCTCTCTCTGTTACCTGGTTGCCATATGGTGAACAGCTTTCCTCTGTCATGCCATTCTACCATGCTGTTTCTGCCTTTCAGCCATCAAACCTTGGACTGAATCCACTGAAATGGTGAGCCAAAATAAACATCTCTTTTAACTTGTGGGTGTTGGGTATTTTGCCCCAGTGACAAGAAAGTGACTAATACAGTAGAGTGTTCAAGAGTTTACCATTGTAGAGTTGGGTATGTCTCCCTATAATTCTGTCAGTGTTTGCCTTCATCTATTTTGGAGCTCTGATGTTTGGGGCATATATGCTTATAATTGTTGCATCTTTTGGTGAACTATAATGTCCTTTGTCTTTTGTAACTAGTGTCTCTTATATGCTATTCTTCTTGTCTCTTGTAATTGGTTTTTGATTTGAGTCCAGTCGAGTCTAGTTTATCTGATATTAGTTAAGTATCTTTGCTGTCTTTTAGTTAAAATTTGCTTGGAATTTCTTGTTTCCTTCTTTCCCTTTCAACCCAGGCATGTCCTGAACTCTAATGGGAGTCTCTTGTAGATAGCATATAAATATAGTTAGCTCCTCATCTTATTTCATAAACTAGTCTGCTAATCTGCCTTTTGAGTGGTATCTTAATCCATTTATATTCAAAGTAATTGCTGGTAGGGAAGGATTTTCTATTGCCATTTTGTTGTTTTCTATGCCTTTTGTCTCTCGTTTCTTCCCTTATGGCCTTCCTTTGTGTCTACCTGATTTTTTATACTCACGTATTTTGATTCCTTTCTCACTTAATTTTTCTGTGTCTTCTACCAACATTTGTGTGTGTGTGTGTGTGCATGCAATCAGCATAGTGTTTACATATAAAATACGAACATTCTGACAGTCCATCTTAAACTGATACCAACTTCACCTTAATTCCACAAGAAGAAAACTATACAACCATGTCCCTTCTGCACTTTGTTACCAATGTTACAAATAACGTTTTTATGTATAATATACCCATGAACGTAGATTTGTGATTGATTTTTATGCTGAATGATTTTTATTTTTCTAACTACTTTTAAGATCCTCTCTTAAAAATGATGGGTGTTGATGTGTGTCTCTTGGTCTATCCTGCTTGGATGTGTAGAGCCATATATTTTTGTGTGTGTGTGGGTACCAGGGGTCGACCTCAGGACCTCACACACCAGCAGGCACCCGTGCCACTGAACGATATCACCGGCCCTTTTTTCATATGTGGGTTCTGGGAGTCGAACTGAGGCCCTCACGCTTGCCAGGCAGGCGCTTACGCTGCTGAGCCATCTCACCAGCCCTGTAGAGCCATATTTTTCACCAAATTTGAGAAGTTTTCAGCCATTATCTCTTCAAATAGTTTCTCTATCTCTTTTTCTCTACTCCTTCTGGGAAAAATACTGCATATCTTTTTCTGCTTGATATGGTTCTACAAGTCTGTTAGGATCTGTACATTTTCCTTCATTCTTTCCTTTCTCCTTGGGCTAGTTTCAATGGTCTTGCCTTTAAATTCACTAACACATTTTTCAATTTAGTTATTGTATATTTTAGCTCCATAGCTTATATGGATCTTTTTTTATAATTTCTAACATTTTGTTGATATTCTCATTTTTCGCACATGACTTTCCTGATTTTCTCTAGTTCTCATTATTTTTTATCTGTTTTTTTTTTTTTTTTTGTGGGTACTTGGGGTCGACCTCAGGACCTCGTGTACCAGCAGGTGCCTGTGCTGCTGAGTGATATCACCGGCCCTTTTTCTGTATGTGTGTTCTGGGAGCTGAACTCAGGCCCTTGCGCTTGCCAGGCAGGTGCTTACTCTGCTGAGCCATCTCACTGGCCCCTTTTTATCTGTTTTGAGATAGAGTCTTGCTATGTTGTCCAGCTGACCATAAATTTACAATCCTTCTGCCTCGGCCTCCTGAGTAGGTATCAGGTATTATGTCCCAGTGACATAAGCAATGGGAAAGTGACTAATGCAGAAAATTGTACCAGGAGTGGGATCATTGCTGTTACTGTACCTGACCATTTTCTTTAGAGACCTTTGGTATTGATTTGTGGGAAGAGTTTGGAAAGGTTTGAAAATTCAGGCTACAGAAGTCTTAGAATGTTCTTTTGAGAAGTGCTTTCCATGTAATATTGGTCATTGCTCAGCAGACCAGGATGCTGCTAGGCATAAGGACAGTAGTAGCTAGGTTCAGAAATTTTTAGTTGGGAACAAGGACTAGAGACTGTGTGTGTGTGTGTGTGTGTGTGTGTGTGTGTGTGTGTGTGTGTGTGTGTGTTATTCTCTGGCAAAAAAATTTGTGTACATTTTGCCCATGTCCTGAGACTTTGAAGAAGACTGAGATTAAGGGCAGTGAAATAATTAATCTGGAGGAAGAAATTTGAAGGCAGTACAACAATCAGTTCGTGGCATGGATATTGCTGGCTGCTTTTAGTCATATCTTCAGTGAGAATCAGGAGCAAAATGCAGAGCTGAATGATGTGAAACTTGGCCAGAAAGGAAATCCCTGTAAAATTGAGGCAAATGAGGGAGTGTTTGCTTAAAAGATTAGCAGTAAAAAGAAGTTAAATAATTTGTAATGGGACAAATAGGAACTATGGCTTGAAGGCGTCTCAGGAATTGTCCAGACCCTTCCCAAGCTCAAGGAGTAAAAACTATAAAGATTTCATTTGAGAAGAGAACCCCTGGCTTGAGAAGGTCTGCCTAGGGAATTGGTCCCCTGGGTTTCATTTCACTGTACTCAGCCATCCACATACTCACAGGCCTCTGCAGCCATGATCGAAGGAAGCCAGCTCCTGCATGAGGTGGTGGCAGACCTTGGCATGACTCACATAGTGCTGATTTTTCAGGCATACAAGATGCAAGAATTATAGAATTGTGGATGTTTCTCCCTAGATTTCAAAGGAAGGCCCAAGAGGCCTGACAAGGAGACCCTGTTAGAGCAATATATGAAGCTGTGAGTATAACCCAAAGGTACAGTGGAGACCCTAGGAAATTGAGGAAACCAGGACTGTGGAATCTCTGCTGAGGAAAGCTGCAGGCAGTGAGCAGAACCAGCCCAAGAGAGAGGCCATATGGGCTGTGACCAGCAATTCCATAGGGACAGGGTTGCCCAACCTCTTTGGAATTAACACGTCACCACAACCCTTTCTGTGTGCTTGCTATGGAACTATAGAATTTAATATGTGCTCTGTTGGGTTTTGGTCTTGCTTTGGTTCACTTCTCTTCTATCTTGCTGTTCGTCCTTTTTGGAATGGGAATGTTTGTCTTGTGCCACTGTATGCTGGAAGTATTTAACTTTCTTTTTTATTTTTACAGGGGCTCACAGCTTAGAGTTTGCCTTAATTCTCAGAGGAGACTTTGGAGTTGGAATTTTCAGCAATGCTGGTACTGTCAAGGCTGCCAACTCTTAGAGATGAACTAAATGCATTTTGCATAATGAGATGGACATGAGCCTTCTGGGGTCCAAGAGTGGAATGTTATGATTTATATCTAAAAATTATCCCCAAACTCTCATGTGTTTGGAAAGTGAATGGATCATGAAGGTGCTATACTTACCAGTGGATATATCCATTGATGAGTTCAGTGGCTGAATGTGCTGTTAGGAATTGAGGCATGGTTGGAGGTGGGCCACTGAGGGTGTGATGTAGAAGTGTACATTCTTGTCCCTGTATCCTCCCTTCTGTCTCTGCTTCCTGACTGCCATGATGTGATCCACTTTCTTCCACCATCCGTTCGACTCTCCAGTTTCTGCCTTGGAGCCAGTGGACCACGGACCAAACCCATTGAAACTGTGAGCCAAAATAACTTTCTCTTCCTTTAATTTGCAGCTGTCAGGTATTTTTTCTCAGTGATAGGAAAGGTGATTAATAATACCGTACCTTCTCCCCAATTTATAATTAGGTTTTTTCTTGTTATTGCGTTTCTTATATATTTTTAGATATCAATCCTTTATCAGACTGTGTTTTGCAAATATTTTCTCCCATTCTATAAGGTTTTTTCCTATACTTGAGATTGTTTCCTTTGATGTGCAGTGCTGTTTTAATTTGGTATAATCCCATTTGTCTATTTCCTTTTTTCTTGTGCTTTTGGGTTCATATCCAAAAACTTATTGCCCAAACCAATGTCATTGAGGCTTTATCCTATTTTTCAGTTTCTGGTCCTACATTTAAGAATTGAATCTATTTTGAGTTGAATTGTGTATTTGGTATGAGAAATGGTCTAACTTTGTTCTCCTGCATATGGATATCAAAACACTTGTTTTAAAGTCTTTGTTTAATATTTCCAGGATCTTGCTTTTCTCAGAGACAGTTGCTGCCAGTTTTCTTTCTTCTTTTGCATGGGCCATGTTTTCCTGTTTTCACATGCCTTGTCAGGTTTTGTTGAAAACTGGGCATTTAAAGAAACAGCCAGCTCTAAGACAAGGCAGTCCTTTACTGACTATCTGGGTATACTCTGATCCCAGGGATCAGCCTAAGGTGAAATCTTAAGGTCTTTTCAGGTTTTTCTGAGCATTCATCCTGCCTATGCTGTATGTAACTTTCTTAATTCCTCCTAATACTTGGCTGCTTTTGAATGTCTTAATATTTCCCCCAGTTCCTCTTAACCTAGGCATGTGTGGGTTCATAGTTTCCCTGCAGCTTTCACAAGCAATAACAGTCCCTTTGTCCCATCTGAGATCCTAATTAGATTATACAGAAACCAATCCTTTAAGCAGTCAGTCCCCAGACTGAATAGAACATGATAAATAAGGTTTACTTGGCCACCTCATGTTCGAGGGATGGAACTGCAAACAGCCTTCCTGTATCTTCTACTTTTATTAAACTCTTGCCATGCAGAAGAGGGTGGGTCAGGGCCCAGTAAGAGCATCATGAAATTTCCTATGGTTTTGAACGTGGCTTCTCTTTTGACTGGGCATTTGCTTGGTTACTGTAAACCTTTGATTTTTAGTTCACTCAATTTTGTTTTACTTTGTTTTGTTTTTATGTTTCCATAGAGGAATCAAAGGACTGAAGTCTGCCTGCTGCCTTTTCTTCCTCCATTCATTCAAAACTGTATGAACTCTAACTCCCAGGCTCAAGCAATCCTCCCACCTCAGCCTCCTGCATAGCCTGGACTACAGGGACACACCATCATTCTCTTTCTTAGTACCTAACTCAATTAGTTAATATTTAATTTAATATTTTGCATCTATGATGTTCCTTTTTCATATTAGTTTTGACAGATGTTGGAATCCAGTTTACAGTAGCTTCAAAAATGACTTAATGACAGGTCAGTCGTAGTGCGCTTACTCTGGGTTCCATTCTCAGGAAGAGAGAGAGGGAGAGAGAGAAAGAGAGAGAGAGCGGGAGGGAGAAATCTAAAAGCTGCATGACTGGGTCATGTGATGAAATATTTAAGAGTTTTGCCACACATTATCAAATAACTTGCTATAGGAATGCAACAGATTTTTCTCTAGTAACTATATCTTGGGGAGGACTGTAGAGCTCCACCTGATACGTTTTGGAAGGGAAAGATATAGCTCCAAATCTGTTACAAGCAGCACCATTCTTTCGCGGTTGCTCTAATACTCAGAGCTGAGCAGGCAGTAAGCTACCTTCCTAAGAGATCTTAGGACCTGGCCATTCATTAAAGAAGCACCCGCACCCCCAGAAAACATTTGAACATAATCCTGAGAAGTCCCTAAAAAGTGATACTAAGGGAAGAAGAACATGGTAGAGTAACAACAATAAAGCTGGGTAAGCACAGTCATTTAAATTTACATTTAAAACTTATTAATAGTCTTAATGCACCATAATTATGCAAAAAATCAGGGGGAGATGTATATTCCTGTCATGCTGAGCTTTCTCTATCCTGTTACAGCATAA
Source organism: Erethizon dorsatum (assembly GCA_028451465.1). NCBI lineage: Eukaryota > Metazoa > Chordata > Mammalia > Rodentia > Erethizontidae > Erethizon > Erethizon dorsatum. The sequence continues at coordinate 45,352,817 of CM051826.1, forward strand.
TTAGTTTGCTTAGACCTAATTTCTTCATTTTTCTTACATACAGTGGAGGCCCCAAACGTGAGTGCAGCTTTCCTGCTGACATGACAGAAGACAATCTTCACGTAACCTCCAAAAGGCTTCCAGGAAATCAGTTCCTCTTCTGCCCAATCACAGAGCCTCAGTCCTATCATCTTGCAGAAATATAAAATGTGTTGCTTAGCAGCCTATCGTTCTCCATTTCTTCCTGTCTGTGTTTCAAAACCACTATGTTCAGGCATATATCTGTGACACAAGCCTTTAAAAATAAGTTAAGACTGGAGTCCTCCAAGTAATCTCCCTGTAACCTTGGATCGGAGATTACAAGTGACTTGTTGCTTCTGAAATTCTTTATACCTTTTTTTTTTTTTTTTTTTTTTGGGTACCGGGGGGTCGACCTCAGGACCTCGCGCGCCAGCAGGCGCCCGTGCCACTGAGCGATATCACCGGCCCCTTTTTCATATGTGGGTTCTGGGAGTCGAACTCGGGCCCTTGTGCTTGCTGGACAGGCACTTAAGCCGCTGAGCCATCTCACCGGCCCTCTTTATACCTTTTGTTCTGTTGTTTCATGCCCAATCCCCAGTACCGTACTTGGGATTGAACCCAGGGCCTTTATGCTTGAGCTACATTCCCAGACCTTTTTAATTTTTATTTTGAGGCAGGGTATTCCTAAATCTCCTAAATTGTCTAGGCTGGGCTCACTCGAATTTGCAATCCTTGTACCTCAGCCTCCCAGAGTGCTGGGATTACAGGCCTGCACCACCACTCTCAGCTTGTTTATAATTTTGTCTGCGGGAAAATTCTATCAAATTTGAACTCAGAATTTAGGCTATGTTGTTAGCTATTTTTAACAGGAGAGGAGACAGCATTCAGCTCCTTATGGCAGAACAGCAAATTGGTAGGAAATGGATACAAGGGAGGACAGGAGTAACAGAAGCTACCTCCTGGGGAAGAAAGATCATGGAGCATTTTTTGTCCTCCTTGGATGGCAGTTGGCATTTCCTTTGGGAGGGCGATGTTTCCATCTTTCCCCTCTTGTGGATTACAAACATCCACAGGGCACTGGAGTACTTGGCTCCTCTTTCTGGATCTCGAATGCAACTCAACAGTATCAGGTGGCCATATTCCCCCAACTCCTCTCAAATACAGGACTCCAGGAGGGCATGGCCCTCCCAGGGGCTGTGGAGTCCCCTACAAATCTGATCAGTAAGGTGTTCTCCAGGCCCAACCAGAGGCAGACTTCCTGCTCGCATCCCAAGCTACCAAGTCTATGCTGCCCAAGTCCTCATTAGTCTGGGGTTTGGTAGAAGTGGCTTTGAAGACAAGAGCCAAGGTGTCGAACTTTCCAGAAGGGTGGAAAAACCAGCCGGGGCTTCCCAGAGAGCGACAAGGTTTTGCTGGCAGCCACCCAGCCTCCGGAGCCTGTACACTAGACCACTGGCAAGAAAAAGCTGCTGTTGGAAGATGGAGATCCAGCTGGAATAACTTACCCTCACGCAGCTTCCTGGAAGGTCGGGTCTTTGAAGGCGCGAGAGCACCTCTGTAGAGGAGCGCGGGCGCTAGAAAGACCCAGCCAGTGGCGAGAACTTCCCTGAAGTGAAGTCTTTGAAGGCGAGGGCACCTCAGACAGGTGAGCTCGGGCTCTGGAAAGACCCAGCCAGTGCAGAGAATTTCTCTTAAGGGCTTTTTTTTTTTTTTTTTTTTTTTTTTTTTTGTGGGTACCGAGGTCGACCTCAGGACCTTGCGCGCCAGCAGGCGGCCCTGCCGCTGAGCGATGTCACCTGCCCTTTTTTCGTATGTGGGTTCCGGGAGTCGAACTGCGGCCCTCGCGCTTGCCAGGCAGGCGCTTATGCCGCGGAGCTATCTCACCGGCCCAGGAAGCGCTGTTTTTGAAGGCGAGGGCACCTCAGACGAGGCGAGCTCCGGCTCCGGAAAGACGCAGCCAGTGGTGAGGGCGCCCGCTGGCCTGAGATCTTTGCGGGGCTCTGTGACTCGGTGAGGCCGGGCTGCAGTTCGTGTCTGTATGTTCTCCACGGTGGCGTGAGTGCACCTGAGACCTTTCCTGTTTCTGTCCTTCTGCCTTCTGCACTATGGCTCCTCCACCTCAGCGCTTTTCCCTGGGTTGCCTCTTACTAGCCAATGGGCCCTTTTAAAATTTCCTGTGAGGGAACAGCAAACTGTTGGTTGGCCAAAATTTAGGGGGGAGGAGCGTAACCCAACATTTCCGCCCCACTCCCCACCCCTCCTGAGTCACCCTCTTTCTCTCTCTGCCTTCCTTAGAAGTCATTAACTGAATATTACCGCCCACTCCTTGCCGGGTCTTCCTCTTCTGTACATAAATGGCTGCTCTTGCTCAGTCAGTCGCCCAGGGTGCCCAGGGAACTGTTGGCACCTGTGTGTTCTTTTGTTTTTTTTAAAACAGGGTTTCACAAGAAAACAGATTGCAGGGCTACAAAAAAGAATCCAAGACCTAGAAACAGAAAATATGGAACTTAAAAATAAAGTGCAAGATTTGGAAAACCAGTTAAGAGTAACTCAAATATCAACATCGCCAGCAGGCAGTGTGGTGCCTAAGTCACCCTCCACTGACATCTTTGATATGATTCCATTCTCTCCAGCTTCACACCAGGCTTCAGTACCCACTCGCAATGGCACACAGCTGCCTCCAATACCCAGTAGATCTACAGAAATTAAACGGGACCTGTTTGGAGCTGAACCTTTTGACCCCTTTAACTGTGGAGCAGGGGATTTCCCTCCAGATATCCAATCAAAATTAGATGAAATGCAGGAGGGGTTCAAAATGGGACTAACTCTTGAAGGCACAGTGTTTCACCTGGACCCGTTAGAGAGCAGGTGCTGAAGTCAAGAAGGAGAGATGCTGCCTCGTGTTGAATTAGTTTATCCCCATGTATATCACGTGTTATTACTTGGAGACAGGTATATAAACGTGCCAATATATTTTTGAACATCTTAATGTTTTGAAAACTATTGCAGTAAAATTTCTTCACATTCAGTGTTGATCTGTAACGTTTATGTTTTTTGCAACTTAGTGTAGTGTATATCTTACTTTTACGTTCCTTTTTGTTTCTGCTGTCAACGGATTTGTAATTGAAACACAAATCATCCCCATAATCTGTTGTGTCTGTGGTTTAAATAATTAGCATCTTGAAATTTGCGTTCATTCTTCAGGCTGCTAGTTTATTTTTGATGTCCCAAAAGCCATACCTGAAATGATAACTTCTAAAACTCTGAAGAGATACACCAATGCCAAACTAAACATGTCCAGTTTTCAAACCAATAACAATGTTACCATTCACTAGATAGATGTCATTTTACATGTAACATGCTGTTCACCTCACTGGGAAAATGTTAACTTTAAATTCTATGCCACCTCTTCACTACTTTTTAGCTGATAAAATAAACACATAAATTCCAATAATTAAATCAAATGTATTTAGAATATAAGGAAATACAAGGTAATAATATTATGTTATTAAAAGTTAGTCTCTAAAATATTTATTTTATAAATAATGATTGTGGAAAACTAAAAACATTTACTGTTAGCAAAATCTTAAAAATCTCATTTGTGTTATAACATTCCTGTAAAATCTAAACATCATCTGATCTGATCTTTCCTTTAAATGTATTTGAAATGTGTGCTGTGTATAGGTACAATGCCTATTATGCATACTCACTTTACCAAATATATTTCTCCTCACTAAATATGGACTATTTTCATATATTCTTCTTTAATAATGATATTTTTTCCTCACCAAAGTTTATTTTGTGATGCCCCACTGGTTTTGATACTTTAAAATATATGACAGTAAAGTATCAACACATTTAGCACCATGATTTATTTGTTTCGTTGAAGTCGAATCTCATTTTTCACAGAACTCAAGTTTTTGCTCAGCTTCATCATAGATGTGAGCAATAAAATTCTCTGGCAGCTCATTCTTGATGTGCTGCTGGAAGCTAACCATTGAAAATATTTGTCATCCATATCCTTGCCTATCATGTAACAGACTAACAGTAACTGTGCAACAAAATTTTATGGTTAAAATTTCTAATGCGATTTATCAATTTTAAAGAAAAACAGATTATGAAAACATGAGCTTAGTTTGGATGTAACCATCAAAAATAAAAGAATAAATAGATTATTTTACACATAGGAGTTTTCTTCAAGCACTAAAGGTACATTTTCACTACGAAAAGAAGTCAAGTATGCTTACGCAATATTATATTTGTATGTATCTCCATGATGTTCTGTGGTATATGCAAGCCTTCTTGTTTGTGTTGTTATAAGTTGTACCTTAATTAGGGAGTAGTGTATGTTTCTTAAGGAAGAGTCTTTATAATTTTGTTTGTCATATAGTATTTTGCAATTTATATAATGAGAATGTTTTGAAGCCATATATATGGCTTATTTTTAACAGATAGAATTTGTATTTTTATTGTACTTTAAAAAGCTTTATGTAATAGGTATATATTTAGTGGCCATTTATTATCAATGGTAACACAATAGAGTACTAAGATGATATTTGCATATTTAAGATATGTTACTCTACCAGTTTTTAATGGTAATCAATTCTGCTACTGGCATGATTAAATAGTATGTAATTGGTCATCAATTATGAACATTTATTTCACCAGTGCATTTTTATGATGATCTGGTTGAAAACTGTATTTCTATGTAAACTCAATGATATGTTTGATTTTGCTGAGAATAAATGATTTTAAATACAAAAAAAAAAAAAAAAAAAAAAACAGGGTTTCACTAGGTTTCCAGGTCTGGCCTCAAACTCTTATCCTACATCCTCAGCCTCCCCAGTACCGGAGACTACAGGTGGGGACCCGGGAGCTCAGCCACCAACAGCACTTTTAAGCAAGGGGAGAGTGGTGCTACTCCAGAAATGAGAGGCAAGTGGGGTGAGGTGAGATGAGAGGCTGGGGGCAGGACAGGCCAGGGGATAGGTGACTAGCAAGAGAAGTTAGGCCAGGAGAAGAGGGAAACAGGTGAAGTAAGACACTAGAGGTAGAGGAGATGGCTGAGGTAAGAGTAGAGGGTTGAGAAGAGAGCAAAGGTAGGAGTGAAGGCAGGGGCCAGGTGCAAGGCCAGAAGAAAGCAAGGTGAAAGGTACTGAGGGGAGAGGCAAGAGAGATCTAAGGACACCACCCATTTGTATCTGTCCACCATCACCCACAGACAACCAGGAGAGCCTTTGGGTGATTCCTGCCCCAGCCATCAGCAACCCAGCTGAAGGTGAATGGAGGAGAAACAAGGTTTCCTCACTGTGCCTTGTGCGTGTTTCCCACCCTCAGGATGTGTGATTATCACCCATTTGTTTTATACCACAGAAGTTTGGGGTAATTTGTTACACACATATGGTTAGTAACTAGGACAATACTATATGTAGTCTGCTATATTTTTTTGCCTTTTTCCATTGAGAATATGTTTCTGAGATTCATAAGCCTAGTATTTTTTACCAAGTAGAATCTACCAGATACCTACTTATGTCAGTATCTACATGTTCTCCTTGCTCTAAGTACTTGATGCTTTCAGATTTTTTTAAATTAACATTTTAGTCTGCATTTTTCTGATTACTAATCATTTATTAACATGTAGCCAATTTTACTGCAAATATCTATAGATCAATCTGGAGGCAACTGACATCTTTTATGAGATTACATTTTCCAGTCCATGAACATAATATAGCTCTATACTTTTACATTTCCTTTAGTATCTTACATTAAAATTATACAGCTTCTTGTAAAGATCCTGCATATCTTGCTAAGTTTTTATTCCTGTATCCTTTACTTCTGAGGCAATTTTAAATGGTGTCTTTGAAAATATTCCCCCACCCCCACCCCATTAAGTTGAGGGTGTAGCTCAATGGGACAGTGCTTGCCTAGCCTGTGTGAGGCCCTAGGTTCCACCCCCAGCACAGAAAACCAAGAAAAAAAAATCTTTCTACTTGTTTGATAATAATATAAGTGCTTCTCACCCGAAGATTTCTGAGTGAAATTTCATTAGATTTCATTCTAATGGCTGACATTTTTCTACGTGGCTATCAAGTAACTATCCCTGAAAAATCTTTTTTGTCTTTTCCTTGCTCACACTCATTAGCTTGGACCTCTAGCACAGCACCGAATAGAAAGGATGATAGTAGGCACCTTTTTCGTGTTTTTTATGTTAAGGGCACATGTCAGTCTTTTCTCACTGTGTGGTCAGATTGCTCTATGCTTTAGTTGAAATTTCTCTTATCTCAATTTCTAAAGTTTGTTTATACTTCTAATTTGCTAAGAGTCACGAATGGATGTGGAACTTTGTTTAAAAAAGGTTTCATCATCTATTGAGCTATGTGATTGTGATGACCTATACGTATAGATTTTCTTTGGGGGGGTACCAAAATTCTTTATTTGGAGGAATTAAAGAACTTAAGTGGATGTTTTTGGTACAACTTATAGAAAAGGTAAAGGCATGCACCGCCTTGGGGCCTAAGAAGTCACCTGATGGTGGTTGGGACTTCTGCCTATGGCATAGCTCTAGTTATCACCGTCTCCCAGGGTGTGCTAGTCAAAGAGATATTCTGCCCTGCTGGATTCAGGGGCAAGTCTTGTGCAAGTCAGTTACGTGGGCATCCAGTCACTGTGCTCTGGTTCTTTGATATCCTGAAGGAAGATTCAGCCACCTTTTTGGTTCTGCAACTTCATCACTTTCTCAGTATGTTCCTCCTCTTTATGAGATTGTGAAAACATATTTGGTCAGGTTTTTCAAAGTCACATCATCTCAGTGAAAATAGACATTGGAGGCATTGAGATCCAGGTTGGTCTGAAGTGGATGGTGGCCTGCTAGTCCTGGTGGTAGTTGCAGTGCACCTGCAAGGGAGATGCCATTGTCCAGGTGTCCTGGGCGGCGGCTGGGCAAGGCCGTGCTGGAAAGGCCTCCCGAGCCTTGGGTCGGTCTGGGGGCTCTGAAAGGCGGTGGCCAAGGGCAGCGGGCACCAGGCACCGTGAGGCTGGAGTGGGAGTTGAGAGCACCGCTTCTGTCCAAACACTGTTGAAGTGGAAACTGTGGTAACTCTCCACTCCGCAGAGAGAGTATGCACTTCATGATTTTCGGATGCTAAAAGCAACATTGAATTCTTGAGTGAAACCACCTTAGACATGATGCATTGTCATTTTTACAGGTTGTTGGATATGGTTTGCTAACCCAGTACTTGTTCAGAATGTTTTATCCGATAGCTGAGTGACAAAGACCTGCAAGTTTCCTGTCATAGAGGTTATGTTAGCTTCCTAAAATCAGGGAGTGTTTCCTCTTTTTCTATTCTTAGGGAGAGTTTGTGTAAGACTGAAATTCTGTTCTCCTTAAGCCTGCTTGTTAGAACTTGCTTTGATAATTGTGAGGAAACGACTACTGATCCATTGGATATCATAAAATGGCTTCTCTGGTCCATAGATTGAACATATTGTCTAAACATTACTGGCATAAACCTTTCTCTTCAATGAACTAAGCAAAATTAGTAGTGTATCTATCTTAACCATCTTATATATAAATACAATTTTTTTTCTTTTCCCTTCTTTCTTTTCCCCATTCCCCCATCTCAGACTCTCTTTCCTTTTTTCCAGTTTCTTTCTGATTCATCATATCTATTGTACATTTTGGATCTTGTTTACTCTTTCAGTTTCTCACACTAGGGAGACAATACGATGTTTGCACATGTGCATCCAGTTAATTTCACTTATGAGTATTTTCTTGAGTTGCATCCATTTACCTATAAAAGTCTCCAGTTTATCCTTCTTTATGGCTCAGTAGTACTCCATTGTATAAAAATACCACATCTTTCTTATCCATTCCTCAGTTGATGGGCATTTGGGTTGTTTCCAAGATCTGGCTATTACAAATTGTGCTGCTATAAACATGGGTGCACATATATCGCTGTGGTACGATGTTTTTAATTCTTCTGGGAAGATGCCCAGAAGGGGAATAGCTGGGTCAAATGGGACCTCCAACCCTAGTTTTCTGAGGAATCTCCACACTGACTTCCACAGTGGCTGTACCAGTCGACACTCCCACCAACAGTGAAGAAGGGTTCCTTTTTCCCCACAGCCCCTCCAGCATTTGTTATTAGTTGATTTCTTAATAGTAGCCATTCTTTCTGGGGTGAGATGGTATCTCAGTGTTGCTTTAATTTGCATCTCTCGAATGACTAGTGATGTTGCATATTTTTTTGTATATTTATTTGCCCTTAGTATTTCTTCATCTGAGAAATGTGTATTCATCTCAGATGCCCATTTTTGGAGTGGGTCTTTAAATTTGGGAGGTCTGATTTTTTTGAGTTCTTTATATGTTCTCGATAGTAATCCTTTGTCTGAGGAACAGCTGGCAAACATTTTTTCCCACATTGTGGGTTGTCTCTTCACTCTGTTGGTGGTTTCTCTTGCTGTGCAAAAGCTTTTTAATAAGATGAGATCCCAGTTATTGATTCTTTGGGATAGTTCCCGTGCGGTTGAGTTTTTATTCATAAAGTCTTTGCCTACACCAATGTCTCCAAGGGTTTTACCTATCCTACCTTCCAGCAGATTTAATGTTTCTGTTTTAATATTTAGATCTCTGATCCATTTTGAATTTAGTTTAGTGCATGGTGAAAGATATGGATCTAGTTTTAATCTTCGGCATGTGTAGAGCCAGTTTTTCCAGCACCATTTATTAAAGAGGCTATCTTTCTTCCAGCGAATGTGTTTGGCACCTTTGTCAAAGATAGGGTGGCTTAGTATGTCTGGGGTTGTTTCAGCATCTTCTAATCTGTTCCATTGATCTTCAGGTCTGTTTTTTTGCCAGTACCACACTGTTTTTATCACAGTAGCTTTATAGTATAATTTCAAGTCGGGGATTGTGATGCCCCCTGCCTTGCCTTTGTTGCCCAGAATTGCCTTTGCTATTCTAGGTCTCTTCTGATTCCAAATGAATTTTAGGATTGTTTTCTCTAATTCTGTGAGATATGCTGTTGGAATTTTGATTGGAATTGCATTAAATCTGTATAACAATTTTGGAAGTATGGCCATTTTCACTATATTGGTTCTTCCTATCCAGGAGCAAGGGATATCTTTCCATTTTCTGATATCCTCTTCAATCTCCTTTTTCATAGTACTGTAGTTTTCAGTATAGAGGTCTTTTACATCCTTCGTGAGGTTGATTCCTAGGTATTTCATTTTTTTGGATGTTATTGTGAAAGGTATTGTTTCCCTAATTTCTCTTTCAGTAAGTTTGTTATTTGTGTACAGGAAGGCTATTGACTTTTGAGTATTGACTTTGTATCCAGCTACACTACTGAATTTCCTTATTAAATCTAGCAGTTTTTTAGTGGAGTTTTTGGGATCTTCTGTGTAGAGTATCATGTCATCTGCAAATAATGATAATTTAGGGCCGGTGAGATGGCTCAGCGGCGTAAGCGCCTGCCTGGCAAGCGCGAAGGCCCGAGTTCGACTCCCGGAACCCACATACGAAAAAGGGGCCGGTGATATCGCTCAGCGTCACGGGTGCCTGTTGGCGCGCGAGGTCCTGAGGTCGTCCCCCCGGTACCCACAAAAAAAAAAAAAAAAAAAAAAATAATAATAATGATAATTTAACTTCTTCCTTTCCAATCATTATTCCTTTTATTTCTTTCTCTTGTCTAATCGCTCTGGCTAAAGTTTCCAGAACTATGTTGAATAAGAGTGGGGACAGTGGACATCCTTGTCTTGTTCCTGATTTTAGAGGGAAGGCTTTCAGTTTTTGGCCATTTAGTATAATATTGGCTGTTGGTTTGTCATAGATAGCTTTTACCAGATTGAGATAAAGACCCTCTATTCCAATTTTCTGTAGGGTTTTTATCATGAAAAGGTGCTGGACTTTGTCAAAAGCTTTTTCTGCATCTATTGAGATGATCATGTGATTTTTGTCTTTGGTTCTGTTAATATGCTGTATTACATTTATTGATTTACGTATGTTGAACCATCCCTGCATCCCAGGGATGAATCCAACTTGGTCATGGTGTATAATCTTCTTGATGATTTGTTGGATTCTGTTTGCCAGTATCTTATTAAGGATTTTTGCATCTATGTTCATTAGGGAGATTGGCCTGTAGTTCTCTTTCTTAGTTGGGTCCTTCTCTGGTTTTGGTATCAGGGTAATGCTTGCTTCCAGGAATGAATTTGGGAGTATTGCTTCCCTTTCAATTTCATTGAAAAGTTTGAGAAGTAGGGGCGTTAGGTCTTCTCTAAATTTCTTGTAGAATTCGGCAGTGAATCCATCAGGGCCTGGACTTTTCTTTGTTGGGAGGTTTTTAATTACATCTTCAATTTCATTGGTTGATATTGGTTTATTTAGGATTTTTAAATCTTCTTGATTTAGCTTTGGTAATTCATACGAATCTAGGAATCTGTCCATTTCTTCTGCATTTTCCATCTTAGTAGAATATAAATTTTCAAAATAGGTATAGATGATCTTCTGGATTTCTGCAGGGTCCGTCGTGATATCACCCTTTTCATTTTCAATTGCATGGATTTGAGTCTTTTCTTTTCTTTTTTTAATAAGGTTGGATAAGGGTTTGTCAATCTTATTTATTCTTTCAAAGAACCAACTTTTTGCTTCATTGATTCTTTGTATTGTTTTTTTATTCTCCAATACGTTAATTTCTGCTCTGATCTTTATAATTTCCTCCCTTGTACGGGCTTTTGGCTTAACCTGCTCTTCTTTTTCTAGAAGCTCGAGGTTCACCCTTAAGTTGTTTATTTGCGCTTGCTCTATTTTCCTGATATAAGTATTTAATGCTATAAATTTCCCTCTTAGGACTGCTTTCATTGTATCCCATAAGTTCCGGTATGTTGTACTGTCATTATCATTCAGTTGTAGAAAGTGACTAATTTCTTCTTTAATTTCATCTGTGACCCATTGGTTGTTCAGGAGGATGCTGTTTAATTTCCATGTGTTTAGGGAGTTTTTGTGGGATCTTTTGCCATTGATTTCCAATTTCATTGCACTATGGTCTGATAATATGCATGGGATAATTTCAATTCCTTTGCATTTACTTAAACAGGTTTTATGAGCTAGTATGTGGTCTATTTTGGAGAACGTCCCATGTGCAGCTGAGAAAAATGTGTATTCTGATGTTGTGGGATGGAACACTCTGTAGACATCTACTAAGTCCATTTGTTCAAAAGTTTGGTTCAGTTCTACTATTTCATTATTGATTTTCTGTCCAGTTGATCTATCTTTTTGTGACAGTGGAGTATTGAGATCTCCCAATATAATTGTATTAGTGCTTATTTGATTTTTCATGTCCTTTAGTACTTGTTTTATATAGCTGGGTGCATTGGTATTTGACGCATATATATTTATGATCGTTATCTCTTCCTCTTGGATTGTTCCCTTTACCAGGATGTAATGACCGTCTTTATCTCTCTGAATCCTTCTTGGCTTGAAGTTCACCTTGTCTGCAAAAAGAATAGCTACCCCTGCTTTTTTCTGGGTTCCTGTGGCATGGAGTATTGTTTTCCATCCTTTGACTTTCAGTCTATGAATTTCTTTCTGAATTAAATGTGTTTCTTGTATACAGCATATTGTTGGATCTTGCTTCTTGATCCATTTCGCCAGTCTGTGCCTTTTGATTGGTGAATTGAGACCGTTAACATTGATGGTTAAAACTGATATGTATTGACTTGTCATGATATTTTCCTGTTGTTGGTTCCCACTCTTTGTTTTTCTGCTTTCCGGCTATTTAATTATTTGCCCTGCCTGGTGGATTCCTTCTGTTGGGGTTCCTATCTCTTTCTAGAATGTCCTTCAGAACGTTTTGGAGTGCTGGTTTGGTGGTCATAAATTTTCTCAGATATTCTTTGTCATGAAAGTATTTTATTTCTCCATCAATTTTGAAAGATAGTTTTGCAGGGTACATCAATCTGGGCTGAAAATTATTTTCCTTTAGAGCTTGCAATACATCATTCCAAGCTCTTCTTGAATTGAGGGTTTGTGCTGAAAAGTCAGCTGTGATTCTGATGGGTTTTCCTTCATAGGTGATTTGTCTCTTCTCCCTAACAGCTTTTAAGATTCTGCCCTTCTGTTGAATTTCTGGGATCTTGATTATAATATGTCTGGCTGAAGTTTTTTTTTGATCATGTCTAGTTGGTGTTCTAAAAGCTTCACTTATAGGGGTGTCAAATTCCTTTTCTCTTCCAGGAAAGTTCTCCCTGATTATGTCTTTGAACAAGGTTTTAATGTCGTTGATGCTATCTCCTGCTTTTTCATTTATTCCAATTATTCTTAAGTTGTTTATCTTTGAGTCATCTAGCAGCTGCTGAATTGATTTTTCATGGTCCCTTGCTATTTTTAAGAATTTTTCCATTTCATGATCACTAATTGCAAGCCTGTCTTCTATATCTGAGATCCTGTCCTCGCATTGGCTTATTCTGCTACAAATACTTTCAATGGAATTTTTTATCTCTTGGGTATCTGCTTGAATCTGCCTTATGAATTCCATTTCTTTCCTATGCTGAGCATTCATGGTTTCTATAGTTTTCTTAAGTTCATCTATTTTTTTGTCTGTATCAGCTATAGTGTCCTTAAGCATGGTCTTCATTGTAGACATTATCTCTGCAGTTATCTGTGAGATTATTTCTGTTTTAATTTTTTCCAGAACCTCATTCAGTTGCTTTGTTGTTACCACTTCAGATAGGCCAGGTGGGTGGCTTTCGGATTGTCCCACCTCGTTGCTCCCTAGGTTTGCCTTTGGTGAATTGGATGTGTGGGGTTGCATCTTGTTTAAGTGTCGTCTCATTTTTTCTTTCTTTAATTCCTGGGGTGATGTTTGCAAATTACCTATAGTAGGTTACTTTATTGCTAGTGTTTAAGATCTTTAGAAGATGACTACTTCTCTGCAGTATCTTCCAAGTGGAGCTTGCTTTTAGGTTTTGAGCTTTCTGCCAGATCCTACCTCTTCAATTCGTTGGGTATGCGAAGTTGCTACCTGTTTGGCCCAGTCCTTGATTCTTTGGTAGTGTGCCACTGTATTTTCTGTGTCCCTTAGTCAATCTCAATCATGAAATATCAGGAAGGAAAGATGTTTAGAACAATTATTTCACATTTGGCTATAATGTTAACTAAAGCATCAAACACAGCCTAGAAAATGACAGACTGAGCTAACCAGTTATTTACCACTTTTAGCTGTATAGAGTTGCGGTTATATAACAAAATCTAAAACACACCAGAAAAATTATATGCAGTATACAAGTCCTGTGTATGTCAATTTTTCCCCTGAGGAGTTTAAATTTAAAATGAGTTAAGGAGGAAATAGAGTATTGGGAGAAGAGGAAGGAATTAGATGTAAGGTTAGAGGACCAAGAGGGATCCCACTAAAATTGGGACACTAGTGCAGAGGACAGGTGGTAGGAAGAGAAGGAAGGGATAAAAGGAAGAACAGATCACAACCACAATCACAAAGAAGTTAGAGGCGCTGTTTACACTCATATAAAAAACCAGAGAGAATAATGAAGGAAAGAGCAAATACACATACAGAAACAAAAACGAAGATAAAAACAATAAAACAGACAGATCAAAAATAAAACCCCACCAAAAAACCAAACAAAACAAAGCAAAAACAAAAAAACCCTTCGCCAGAACAAAAAACGAATCAGTGAGAAAAAAATAATAATAAAAAATAAAAATAAAAATAAAAATAAAAAAAATAAAAAGAATCAGTTCCAGGTGTTGACTCTGCTGTAGGCAGGTACCCTGTGGTGAGAGAGTCCTGTTCTGTGCAGGTCCGTCCCTGTAAGCCAGGAGCGCCCTCTGGCAGGCGGTGAGCAGATGCGCGTACTTTCAGGCAGAGACCAGTCTAGCTCGCCTCCGCTCTCAGCGCCCTTTCATGATCCCTGGGCCTGAGAGGCTCAGCGCGCTGTCTGGAGCGCGGGTTCCCTGCACTGGTTCCCGCCACTCTGGTTTTTCGCCACGCCCCCCACAATGGCGCCGGGCCAGTCGCTCTCTGGCGCGGGACAGGTGTGGCTGAGAGTCCAGTCTCATTCGCCTGCTGACCTCAGCACACTTTCGTGGGCCTGAGAGGCCCCGTGCTGCCCTGTCCGGAGCACAAGTTCCCAGAGCAGTTTTCGAGCCGCTCTGAGTTTCACCACACCCCCCACAATGGCGCCCGGCCGGTCGCTCTCTGGCGCGGGGCAGCTGTGGCTGAGAGACACTCACCGCCGGTCAGCGCCGTTCTCCGCCGCTCCCCTGCCCCGCCGCTGTCTCAGGATCCTCCGTGGGGGCTCCCTGGGCACCAGCTGCCACCGTGTGTCCGTAGATTTGAGCCTCCGTGGCGCTGCAACTCCCGGGATAGTAGAAGGTGCACGCACGCGGTCTGCTCCTTCTTTCCTTCTTCTTTGTTGGAAGTCACCCGTCACTGGTGCCGGGGGTCCCAGATTGCGCTTCAGAACTTCTCTGGGTTTCGGGGAGGCATCTCCCCCGCTCCTGCGCTTTCCGGGTCGCTATATTCCCGTGTTCCAATAGTAACTTTTAGAGAGAGTTTCGCTGCCTGCTTCTTACTCATCCGCCATCTTGAGGTCTCCTTCATGTAAAATCTGAATTTTAGACCAGAATCTTTTTTCTTTTGGCATGAAGGCATTTGTGGGATGATTGATAAAATTCAAATAAGGGCTATAGCTTGAATAATAGTATTGTATCAGTATTAATGTCCTGATTTTGATGATTATCCTCTGAATATCCTTATTTTTAGGAAACTACTACTGAGGTGTTTAGAGATACAGGGGTGCTGTGGTTTGAATATGTCCCCCAAAGTTCATGCTTTGGAAACTTAATCCCCAGTCACCAGGAGGGAAGCCAGGTGAAAAACCAAATTTTTTGTATTTACACATAATAAAAACTCAGACAATCTTAGTCGGGCATTAAAATTTCAATGACACTGATACTTGGAGTATTTAGGAACATTCAGATTGCAAATGATAGTTATTTTTGCTGTAAAGTTAAAGAAATTGAACAACTGCTCTGACCTCCCTCCTTTGCCCTTTGTGTCAAATCTAGAAGTAAGAGAAGGAAGAAACACAAGGGCTCTGAATTTGGGGCATATTGATTTACCTGTGCATGAAGAGAACTTCATCCTGGCCTTCAGAACTACGTGGTATGCACTGTAAATGTGGTCAATATTGATGCCCAGCCACCCATTTTCCCAGCCTAGGACTGGACTGGGATGTGATCTCAGAGGCATTGGGCCTTGTTCCTCTCTTAACAACTGGTCAGGGTTAGGACCCCGGACCGGCCAAGATGTGGGGAGAATCTGAAGTGAACAGAATCAGCAAAAGAGACTAGAGAACCTCACATGTGAAAAAGACAGATACAATGTCTAGAGCTCTGCTGGGAACTTTAAATTCCCCTGCTAAGGAAACAAAAGCTGGCCTGGATGTCTGCCTCTGTGGGTTCCAAAGAGGTTAACTCTAGTTGTTACTATGGGGGAAGGGAGCACCCCAGAACTAAGGAAGTGTCCAGTAACTATGAAATTCCAGGACATCACATATAGACTTCCATAAGAAAAAGAAATTGTTTAATTTTTTATTATGAAATATTTTGGACCTACAAAAAGGTATAGGGCCGGTGAGGTGGCTCAGCGACATAAGCGCCTGCCTGGCAAGCACGAGGTCCTGAGTTTGACTCCGGTACCCACATAAAAAGGAAAAAAAGGGCCGGTTATATCACTCAGCGGCACAACACCTGCTGGCAAGTGCGAGGCCCTGAGTTCGACCCCCGGCACCCACGTTAAAAAAAAAAAAAAGGTATACCACCACCCTATGCCCCTCAGAGAAGGGAACACTGCCTCCACTTAAAAGTCCAGTGTCCTCCTCTCTGCCTCTTTCCTCCCTCCTGCCCCTTCCCTACTGGCTTTCCCTGTAATCCTTCATTCCCTCTCCCTTCCCAACCACCTGCCTTCCTCCCCTTTTCCTGGAAGGGAAGAGGCAGAATGCGGTGTGTCTCCTTCCATGTTCACACTGTTCACACTGGACTAAAGAGTGCCTGCCTTGCATTTCTGACCCTTGGGTACCACGCCTTCCTCTTGCCAAGACTGGGAGGGTTCAGGGATTGTGTTTTCTATCCAGAAGCTCTAAGACAAGATTTCCTTCAGCCCTTCTCACTGCACCCTCCCCAGACCTGCAGCTGAAAGGACCTGTGCAGAAGGTCACTCTGAGGGAGTTCGGGGCAGGAGAGAGGAGATAATCAGGCGACAAAGGTGGAGAAAGGGAGTGGAGTCCTCAAATCACTTGGGGAGCAGTGACAATTCTAATACATGGGGAGTGGTTGAACACATAGTCTGACACCTGTAAATTGATAAGTGTTATTTTGAATAACAAAGAAACGAAAGGGATACTTCTTCCTTTTGCATAGTTTTCTTAGGAAGCATATTCCATCACACAATGAAAAAAGCAAAAGACCTATTCACTATTCAGCTACGGGGCAAAGCATGCTGCCTGTGAACATCGAGAGTTTTAAAGATTTGTGGTAGCAGCAATAAGAAACTAATAGAATGAGAAAAGAAAAGAGTCTCTAAACTCCCACCTCAACGATGGAGAAAAACAAGCACAAAATAAGCCCAGAACAACCAGAAGGAAGAAAATAAAGATAAAAGTAAAAATCGATGATGCTAAAAACAGAACAAATAACAGAAAAATCAATAAAACAAAGAGCTATTTCATTGAAAGGGGCAATACAGTTGGTAAGTCTTTAACAAGATTGCAAGGAAAGAAAAGAGACCACATAAATACCAAAATCAGGAATAAAACAGGGATTATCAATTCAGACCATGCAGACATCACAAGGACCATAAGGGAAAGCTGCTGGTAACGCAGGCACACAGAAATACGACTTTTACCTAAAAGGAACCACATCCTCAAAGAGTAATCATTGAGAAATTTGAATTTGTTATTTAAAAACTTCCAAAAGAGGGATGGGTAGGGACGGGAGGAGACCAGCGGACCCCGCACTGCAGCAGCTGTCGCTCTTCCGTGGCTCCCAGGTCTGGGCAGGGACTTGAGGCGCAGGGGTGGGGGGTCACCGTGCCACAACCCTCGACTCCCGGGGCGCAGCTCCCGCCCTCCCCGTCCCCGCGCCTGGGAGGACGAAACTCGAAACTCGAGCCTCTCGAAGACACCTCCTCCTCGGCTTGCGCCGCTCCCGCAGCCAAGGCGCCTAAGGCTGCCCGGAGGGCCTTCGGGTCCTTAGCCTCAAGAAAAGGCGGGAGACAGTGAGGGCTGCGCTCTTCCAGCCGGGATGCAGGAGTCAACATCAGAAGCTTGTGCAATAGATTGCCCGGTGAAAAACAGAAAACCACTGGCAAGGTTTTGCTGAGCCTCTAGAACGTTGTCAAGATGGAACCAATAGCATTTCTGGCAAAGAAGCATAGGTTTTGCTAGGCTTCCTGCCTGTGCATTCTCGGACCGCCGGGCCCCTGCTGCTTTGGGTTGTGGCGGAGGTGCGAAGGCTCAGCGGGGAGTCCTCAGACCAGGCGCCGTCCCGGGGCAAGTCTGACTTTGGGTTTCCCCCTCTGGGTGAGATGCGAACCTGACCCGGGGAGGAGTCTACAGCGGGATCTTCTGTTCCAGCATCTTTGATTGCAAGCTGCGGCTTGTTCACAAACGAATTCACAAACGAATCGTCATAACCCAAGCTACTGCGCATGTCTAATTAAGGAGGATGCTGTCCACGGTAGAGTGTCTGCTTTGTGTTCAAAGGTAGGATGAAACAAAAGTGCCTGAAATCACCAGCTCCATCCGCCAGGCCTGGAAGATCGCCCTCCAGGAGGAGGAAGTTGTGCTGCCCATCCGAGGGCCACCACACCTTCGCCAAGAAGTTCCAGGTGCTTTTCTGCAGCCAGCGAGTTACAGTACTGTGGCGAACAAGAAGGCCCTGCTGGCCCCTATCGACATCAACCGGTTCAGATCCGCTCTCCGAATCCGAGTCCGTGGCCACCCGAACGCCCGCGGAGGGTATCCCTTCCCCGGGGGTCCGGCCTATGCCGAGGCGCCGGCCTGTGGTCCTGGGTGCAAGTCCTCATCTCAGCCTGGCTTGCGCTACCTGGCCTGCAGGAGGGAGTTCCAGGACGGCGGCCTATGTGTACAGCTGCAGCTTTTTCAGCTCCTTGGAGAAAAAATGACCTCAGCACCTCGAGAACCACTTGATCCGGGGACACCATGCTGTGCAGCCAAGAGATACTGAGGAAAATCAAACTGCGCTCTTCACGACCGACCGGTCAATCTGAGTACCTCATGGGTCCAGAAACCAGAAACACAGGATTGGCGCCTTCAGGCCTTGCAGCTTTTAATCGTCTGTTCTGTGTTCCAGTGCGCATTGTGCTGCATTATATGAATGAGGAAGAGCATTTAAAATGCCCACGATTCTGATTCTGATGTTTGACATGGGACTCAGAAATAGTATCGACCAGGCATTATTATTTTACAAGTCCGGATGTATCAGCTCTCGAGGCTCCTTCACAACTACCTCGGAGACCTCTATAACCAGTGGAGGGAGATCAGGATCAGCCTCTACCCTGGGATGGGTAGCCAGACTCTTTGATCTGATCTTTCTTCAGGGATCAGAGGTCATATTTTAAAGTGGCTTTAAGTCCATTGGGAAGCCATAAGCCCTTGATTCTGCAGCATGAAAACCTAGAAACCATAGTGGACTTTATGAAAACCACATTACCCAACCTGGGTTTGGTGCAAATGGAGAAGACCACCAACTGGGTGTTTGAGAGGGACACTGCTAAACAGTTACAAGCTTATGAAGTTGAGTACCTCATGCTTCAAGAATTTACTGATTCCTCTCCTCTTAGTGACAACCAAAGAATGAATAAATTAGAGAAAACCAACAACAGCTTATGCAAACAGAACCTCGACCTCCTTGAACAATTGCAGGTGGCACACGGTAGGATCCAAAGCTTGAAGCCATAGTAGAGAAGCTCCTGACCAACGAGAGCAAGCTGAAGCAGACCACACTGGCCTTGGAGCTGGAGGGTCGCCCTGCTGTGGACGGTGGAGGAGCTTGAAGGCAGCCTGCCGAGGAAGTCACCAAAGCTGAGCACTCTCAAGTCTGACTGTGCCCAGCCTGAGCCCCAGGTGACAGCTCTGCATTGAAATCGCACACTTTCCTAACACTGTCCAGGCCTTAATTGTGACAGACAAGATGCTGGAGCAAGAGAACAGACTGTGAAGCAAACTGTTTTGAACTCAGACTTGCAATTCAGAGGGCAAAAGTCCCAGTGTTTTTGTTATTTTTGTTTTAGTTTCTAATTTGTCCCTTCTGCAGTCCGGATTACTGTATGGTAGCTTTAGATGGCATGGACGTGAATAAATGAAACTTTATGTTAAAAATCTTCTGAAGGGGCCGGTGAGATGGCTCAGCGGCATAAGTGCCTGCCCAGCAAGCGCGAGGGCCCAAGTTCAACTCCCAGAACCCACATACGAAAAAGGGGCCGGTGATATCGCTCAGCTGCACGGGCGCCTGCTGGCGCCCGAGGTCCTGAGGTCGACTTCCGGTACTCATTAAAAAAAAAAAAAAAAAAACTTCTGAAAAAGAAGTATCCAGGAACAAATAAATTCATTAAAGATGGCTTCCAAACACGTTTTTAAAGATTATCACGTATCAATTAGAAGAAAAAAGATATCAATTCTATACATTCTGTCCCAAAAAATAAAAGAGGAGAAAATACTATTTCACCTTATGAATTCATTTATAGAACTAATTTATAGTATTTCCTGATACCCAAACCAGATAGCAAATATACAAAAGAAAACCACAAACCAGTATCCCTCATAACTATAAACATAAAAAAAAAATTTTTTTTTTGTGGGTACTGGGGGTCAACCTCAGGACCTCGTGCGCCAGCAGGTGCCCGTGCCGCTGAGCGATATCACCGGCCATTTTTTCGTATGTGAGTTCCGAGAGTCGAACTCGGGCCCTTATGCTTGCCAGGCAGGTGCTTACGCCACTGAGCCATCTCACCGGCCCCAACATAAAATTCTTAACAAAATGTTAACAAATAATATTCAGCAATAAATAAAAGGAATCATCATCAGTGTTTACCCAGGTATGCAAAGCTGGGTTACTGTTTGGAAACTGGCTAATGCAACCCACCGAATTACTAAGCTAAAGAAGAAAACTCTACATGGCCTCAGGTTTGGTAGTAGGTTTTTGGATATAACACCAAAAGCATGATCCATGAAAAACATTGATATGTTGGAATCATAAAATTAAGAATTTCTATTCTATTAAAATAGAAGGGAGACTATTAAGGAGGAAGGATTTCAGGGGAAAGGTAAAAAAGGGGCTTGATATACTTAAAGTATCTTATATACATATGTGAAAATTTGACAATAAAATCCAATAAAAGTTACAATAGAGGAAAAAAAGAATTTATGTCCTGAGAAAGATACTGCTCAGAGAGTGAAATGACAATCCATAGACTGGGACAAAATATTTGACAAACATATATGTGATAAATACTGGTATCCCAAGTATATAAAGAAATTTTCAAACTCAATAATAAGAAAACAACCCAGTTGAGAATGGGAAAGACATCTGAACAAACACCTCACTAAACAAGATAGGCGTGGTGGAGCACGCCTGTAATCCCAGCACTTGGGAGGCTGAGGCAGGAGGATTGCTATGAGTTCAAGGCCAGCCTGGGCTACATAGCGAGTTCAAGGCCAGCCTGAACTACATTGCAAGATCCTATCTCAAAAAAAAAAAAAAATGTTATATGGATGGCAAATAAGCATATAGAAAGATGTTCTACATCCTATTTAGGGATTGTAAGTTAAAACAAGATACCCCAGCACACCTATTTGAATGGTTTAAATAAATACATAAACTTCTGACAATGCAAAATGCTAGGAAGAATGTAGATCATCAGAAACTCTCATTCATTGCTGGTGGAAATGCAAAATGGTACAGCCACACTGGAAAGCTGTCTGATATTATCTTACAAAAATAAAAATAATCTTCCCATATGACCAAGTAAACATACTCCTTGGTATTTACACAAATGTGTTGAAAATTTAAGTCCACACAAAAACCTGCACATGAATGTTTTATAGCAACTTTGTTCATAATTGCCCAACCCGGAAGCAATCACCACATTGCTCAATAGGTCAGTGAATAAAAAACTATGGTTCACCCATACAATGGAATCTTATTTTGAAATAAAAAAAATAAGCTTCAAGCCACAAAAATACATACAGAAAGCTTAAATGTATACTGCTAAGTGCAAGAAGCCAGTGTCAAGTGGCTACATTATAACCCCAGCTGTGTGACAGCCTAGAAAAGGCAAAATTTAGGTAAAGTAAATGTCTGGTGGTTACCAGGGTTTTGGGCGGGGCTTCCTCAGTGGAAACAAATGATCACACTAAAGCAAGATGGTAACAACAGTAGAAACAGGGATTGTTGGTGGGGAGGAGAAATGAAGAAGCACTGTCCTTTTTGTGCAATTTTTCTGTAAAACTAAAATATTATAAAAATAAATTCTACTAATTAAAAATTGTTCTTCTTTATTGAAGAATCTAGGGCCAGTGATATGGCTCAGCGGCATAAGCGCCTGCTGGCAAGCACAAGGTCCTGAGTTCGACTCCCAGTACCCACATAAAGGAAAAAAAGGGCCAGTGATATCACTCAGCGGCACAAGCGCCTGCTGGCAAGTGCGAGATCCTGAGTTTGACTCCCAGTACCCGCATATAAAAAAAAAAAAGAGGAAGAAAGATAAGCCACATGCCTGTAATCCCAGCACTCAGGAGGCTGAGGCAGGAGGATCATCCCAGATTTGAGGCCAGCCTGGGCTACATAGTGAGTTCAATGCCAGACTAACTACTTACTGAGACTTTGTCTCAAAAAAAAATGGACATCATTTAATTCTGTGAGGGCCTGGATAGAACAAAAAGGAACAGGAGAAGCAAATTCTCTTTTTCTGTGGTTGGGTCATTCGTTTTTTACCCTTGGATGTCAGAACTCTGGATTCTCCGGCATTTGGACTCTGGGACTTGCACTAGCGGCTCCTAAGTCTGTAGGCCTTTGGCCTTAAACTAAATTACACCATTGGCTCCCCCGGTTCTCAAAACTTTAGATTAAAAAAAAAAAAAAGCCTTTGGATTTAGACTGAACCACATACTGGATTCCCTGTTCTGCAGTTTGTAGATAGCCTCTCATGGCTCCTTGCAGTCTCCACAAGCATGTGAGCCAATTTCCACAATAAATCCCTACCTGTCTTTTTATTGGTTGTTTTTCTGAAGAATCCTCACTAACACATACCCAAGTTTTTAAAAATCACAATGAAATAAGCCAAAAGGCAGTACAAAGAAGGTAATAAAGACAGAAACAAAAATCTAAGGAGGTAGATAATAGAAAAATAGATAAAATTAATAATAAAAATCCTACTTTTTTATTTTAAAGAGAAGGAAAAAAAACAAAATTAAACAAAAAAGAACAAAATTTCAAAACAACATAATAAGGGGGTAACAATGGCTAATACATTATGTATTGTTATCTTTAAATTAGTTACTCAGGGTACAAGATATCAGTATTCAATTGTCTAAACATTACTGGCATAAACCTTTCTCTTCAATGAACTAAGCAAAATTAGTAGTGTATCTATCTTAACCATCTTATATATAAATACAATTTTTTTTCTTTTCCCTTCTTTCTTTTCCCCATTCCCCCATCTCAGACTCTCTTTCCTTTTTTCCAGTTTCTTTCTGATTCATCATATCTATTGTACATTTTCGATCTTGTTTACTCTTTCAGTTTCTCACACTAGGGAGACAATACGATGTTTGCACATGTGCATCCAGTTAATTTCACTTATGAGTATTTTCTTGAGTTGCATCCATTTACCTATAAAAGTCTCCAGTTTATCCTTCTTTATGGCTCAGTAGTACTCCATTGTATAAAAATACCACATCTTTTTTATCCATTCCTCGGTTGATGAGCATTTGGGTTGCTTCCAAGATCTGGCTATTACAAATTGTGCTGCTATAAACATGGGTGCATATATATCGCTGTGATAGGATGTTTTTAATTCTTCTGGGAAGATACCCAGAAGGGGAATAGCTGGGTCAAATGGGACCTCCAATCCT
This sequence comes from Erethizon dorsatum, assembly GCA_028451465.1. Classification (NCBI taxonomy): domain Eukaryota; kingdom Metazoa; phylum Chordata; class Mammalia; order Rodentia; family Erethizontidae; genus Erethizon; species Erethizon dorsatum. Next base: position 45,375,986 of record CM051826.1, read on the forward strand.
AGTTTTTTGAGGAATCTCCACACTGATTTCCACAGTGGCTGTACCAGTCGACGCTCCCACCAACAGTGGAGAAGGGTTCCCTTTTCCCCGCAGCCCCTCCAGCATTTGTTATTAGCTGATTTCTTGATAATCGCCATTCTTTCTGGGGTGAGATGGAATCTCAGTGTTGTTTTAATTTGCATCTCTCGCATGACTAGTGATGTTGCACATTTTTTTGTATATTTATTTGCCATTTGTATTTCTTCATCTGAGAAGTGTGTATTCATCTCGGATGCCCATTTTTGGATTGGGTCTTTAAATTTGGGAGGTCTGATTTTTTTGAGTTCTTGGTATGTTCTCGATAGTAATCCTTTGTCTGAGGAACAGCTGGCAAACATTTTTTCCCACATTGTGGGTTGTCTCTTCACTCTGTTGGTGGTTTCTCTTGCTGTGCAAAAGCTTTTTAATAAGATAAGATCCCAGTTGTTAATTCTTTGTGATAGTTCCTGTGCCATTGGGGTTTTATTCATAAAGTCTTTGCCTACACCAATGTCTTCAAGAGTTTTATCTATTCTATCTTCCAGTAGATTTAATGTTTCTGTTTTAATATTTAGATCTTTGGTCCATTTTGAATGAATTTAGTCGAGTGCATGGTGAAAGATATGGGTCTAATTTTAATCTTTGGCATGTGCAGAGCCAGTTTTTCCAGCACCACTTATTAAAGAGACTATCTTTCTTCCAGTGAATGTGTTTGGCACCTTTGTCAAAGATAAGGTGGCTTAGTATGTCTGGAGTTGTTTCTGCATCTTCTAATCTGTTCCAATGATCTTCGGGTCTGTTTTTTTGCCAATACCACACTGTTATTATCACAATAGCTTTATAGTATAATTTCAAGTCAGGGATTGTGATGCCCCCTGCCTTGCGTTTGTTGCCCAGAATTGCCTTTGCTATTCTAGGTCTCTTCTGATTCCAAATGAATTTTAGGATTGTTTTCTCTAATTCTGCGAGATATGCTGTTGGAATTTTGATTGGAATTGCATTAAGTCTGTATAACAATTTTGGAAAAAATCCTACTTTTTAAAGAAATAAACTAGACAGACCAGTAGCTCACTTGATCAACAAAAAGAGGAACAAAACACTCATATACAAAATAGAAACTGAAAAGAAATAGAAACTGAAACAGAAGACATGTTAAGTCATGATATTACATTCCAGATTTCTATATACACAAATTTTAAACCTAGAAGAAATGATAATTTCCTAGGGAAATACAGGTGGCCAAAATGACTCCATTAGAGATAGGAAGACTAATTTCTGTGAAAGAAATAGAGATAATGAGGCACTGCACAGGGAAATGTGTCAAAGTTGTCTGAATTCCTGCTCCTGAAACACTCTTGGGTCTGTGGATCTGATCAAACCTAAACTTAAGTATCTCATGGGGCAGCTTCTTAGCATGCTGGGAGGCCACTTCTGAGGGCAACACACAAGGAAAAGTTGGTGGGATCTCTTCCTTCTTTTTTTTTTTTTATTTTTTTATTTTTTTGTGGGTACCGGGGGTCGACCTCAGGACCTCGCGAGCCAGCAGGCGCCCGTGCCGCTGAGCGATATCACCAGCCCTTTTTTTTTTTTTGTATGTGGGTTCTGGGAGTCGAACTCGGGCCCTCGCGCTTGCCAGGCAGGCGCTTACGCCGCTGAGCCATCTCACCGGCCCCTCTTCCTTCTTTTAATATTGTATTAGACATCCTGGCCAATACAATCATATAAGAAAAAGAAATAAGAAAAAGGTTCAAAAGGAAGAAACAAAACTATCATGTACATTTGATGTTATTATGCTGTAAATGGCCTAAAGGAATATAGAACATGAGCATTAACTACAAACTTTATCAAAGTTGGTGAAAATTAGGCATTGAAGGCAATTATTATGTTATAAAGCAAAAAAAAGACAAAACAATAAAATTTCTATAAAAATACAGAAAATAATCATAGGAAAACTCCTTCATTAGTTTGAGTCTGTATGTTTTTGTTCCAATTTTTTTTTATGCAGGTACCAGGAGTCGAATTCAGGACCTCACGCTTGCCAGGTAGGCACTTATGCCACTGAGCTATCTCACTGGCCCTTGTTCCAATTATTTAAAAGATAATCCTAGAGCTTTACAATATGTGTCTTATCACAGCAAATTATAAATCACTTTATGGGTAGTGTAAGAGTGTTATAATAATATTCCTTTCATCCTTTGTGTTGTAATTGGCATCATTTTTTATTTCTACATTATATGCACCATAATACATAATTTCCCCTTAAACATCAAATAATTTTTAGGTTTCGCGGTGCTGGGGAATGAATCCAGAGCCTGACGCATGTTAGACAAGTGCACTACGCTGACCTATACCCTCAATCTAAAGAATTTTTAACAATGAAAACGATCATCTTTTGTATTTACTGTTTTTAGTGTATTTATTCATTCACGTAGTTCTAAGTTTCATTCTGGTATAATTTCCCTTCAACCTAAGGAATGCACATTCACATTTCTTGGAATAAGTGTCTGCCAGTGACAAATTTCATAAGGTGTTTGTTTTGTCTTGTTTTGTCTGAAGAGTCATTAGTTTGCCTCTATTTGGGAGGATGTGTTTGTGTGTGGTTACAGAGTTTCAGGATGACCATCTTTCTTCTTTCAGGGCTTTATAGCAGGTTATGAAACAGTACATACATTATGGCCATATTTTAATAAAACTGTAAATACACATACATGTGTAATATACACATATGTGTGATGTATATGCGGGTAATAGATACGTGAGATATGTACACATATGCAGCTAACGATCTGGAATGACATGCTGTGGCAGTCAGCATGTGGCAGTCACCTCTAGAGGCAGGTGGTGGGGGCTTTGTTAAGTTTCATTTTCTCACTTTTGCTTCCCCCAGGCCTGCACAGACCACCCAGTAATAACCCAGGCTCCTGCCCTTGGCTCCTTTTTAGCAGAGAGTAAGGCTGTCAATGAGGGGGGCGGGGGAGGGGGGAGGGGAGACGTCCTAGTGATCTGCACAGGGCACAATTAGCAAGCAGTTTCCTTTTCCCTTCTTGGAAGCAGTCTGACACTTACCATGGTAAATCTGCTCCCCAGACTCCGCTCAAAGCCACTGCTCCCCCTTGCGGTTCGTGAGGGCCCTGTGAGGGTCCACCAGGCTTGGTCACCGCCTGCGGATGGAACTCGGCCCTTCTGTGGGCCTGCAGTGCTTGGTGGAACTCAAGTGGAGCTCTAAGTCTTGCCGGTCTCCAAGGCCCACTTTCCAGGGCATTAGGGAGAGAAGTCCAATTTGGGATTTGGGGTAATTGGAGGAGATGTGAAGAATGAAGCTTGGGGTGCCAGCACAGGGTCAGGGGACCCTCAGGGTGTTCCAGGAAAGGGGGAGCAGCAGCCAGGGAGAGAAGGGGGAAGGGAAGACCCAGCCTGACCCAACCTGGAGTGAGGGAGCCCGAATGACTGAGAGGATCTTTCTCCTTATAAAAACCTTTATATTCTTTGTCTTAATGGGGTGGAGGTAGTGGGAGGAGGAGGAGGAGGAAGAGGAGGAGGAGGAGGAGGAGAGAGAAACAGAGAGAGAGGGAGGGAGGGGAGAGAGAGAGAAAGAGAAAGAGACTGAAACAGCAGGAGGCAATCAGAAATTTCAAAGCTCGTTGACACTTTTGGGGGGCAGTCCCCCCCTTAGTAAACATTCCTATTGGTTATTTGTCCCTGAGGAGGTTTGGTGTGGAGTCACGTGTGGTGATAGGAGATACAAGAATAGGCATACTGCACTTGCTGCCTCCAGGGTGCCTGAGCTTGAAAGGGTGTGAGATGGCCCTGCTGCTTTGCTCCCCTTGTCCCAGATTCTGGTCCCCCAGATCCTGGACCCCTAGGACCCAGGCAAGAAGCAAAAGACCAGACCAGACCAGAGTCAGGGACACATCCTTTCTCAGACTCAGTGGCAAATTCCCTGAAGGAAAGACTGAAGACTGGCAATGGGAGAGGCTCAAGGCTGTGGAACCTGCTGCTGCAGGGCAGGCAGGCAGCACCCGTGGTTTCTGCCCCAAGCAGTCCAGGAAGTCAGCAGGGCCAAGTGTCAAGAACAGACCCTGTGAGAGCAGCTCCTAGGTTCTAAGATTTTTGAAATTGTAGAGTTGAGAAAAAAAAATCCCCACAGATATGACCAATAACCACTATTTATTACTTTCTTTAATCTAGGAACTAAAAAGCAGAATTAAAATCATCAAGACCCTGCCAAAAGTTTATAATCTAGAAGAAGGGAGAAATGAGAATAAAATGCCTCCCACACAAGAAGTTCTTTTTAATTACTAATTATTTATTGGCATATAACTGAGATTTTCTATTTGTCGAAGAATCTAAATAGCTGGGCGGGGTGCCATTTTGAATATAGTTTTGGAAGATAGTTATTTGATTGTCCTCATAGAAAATCATCAGAAAAATCATTTAAATGAGAAATTAGTCAATTTGCTGGATCAAGAAATCCATGGGTGAGAAGCAACTGCATTATGATCAAAGAGGAAGGAAAATTTTATTGTTTTTCTGTGCTTGAGATGGAACCCAGGGCCCCACAAGGGCTAGGAAGTAATGTACCACTGAGCTACACCCCAAGCTAAAAAAAAAAAAAAAAAGATTTTTAAAAAGATACTATTTTAAATTGCCTCACAAAAAAGGACAGAGAAATAAATCTAGCAGACTATGTACAAGACGTTTACAGAAATTTGCATCAAGCCTTATTGTAAGACATTGAAGAAAATGTAAAAGCACAGAGCTGTATTAAGTTCATAGATTGGAAATTGTAATCTCATAAATGATGTCAATTGCCTCCAGATTTATCTACAGATATTTGCAACACAATTAGTTATATGCCAGTAAATAATTAGTAACCAGAAAGATTTTCCTAAGATTTTAAAGATTGAAAAGAAAGAAAATCTCTGAAAGCATCAATTATTGGGAAGTACTTAGTGAAAAGGGAACATGTAGACACTAACATAATTTGGCATCTAGTAGATTCTACTTGGTTAGAATTAGCTTCCATTTCCTACTGATGATTATGCATCTCAGAAACATACTGGTTGACGGAAAAAGGCAAAAAGCCAATAGAATACATATACTATTGTCCCAGTTACTATAGGTGAGTAACAAATTACACAAAATCCAATGGTATGAAACAAACTTGTGTGATAATCACACATCCTGAGGGTGAGGAATACACACAGGACACAGTGGGGATGTTTCTGTTCCATTCACCTTCAGCTGGGTGGTTGATGTCAGGCTGGAATCACCCAAAAACTCTCCTATCTGTCTGTGGGTGATGGTGGACAGACACAAACTACAGGGGATTCCTTAAACCCCTCTATCCCTTCATTCCAACTACCCTCTCCCCTCTTGCTCCACACCTAGCGTCCCTCTTACCCCTCTCTTCAACCTCTCTTCTTGCTTCTCAGCTTTTCCACTTTCCTCCTGTGCCCTCCACTCTTCCCTCTCCATGTCCCTCACCCCCTCACCTGGCCTCCCTCTTTTCCTGGCATAGCCTCTCACCTCACCTTGCTTCTCATCCTCTGTCTTGCCTCTGACTTCCCCTCTGGCCTCTCCTCTCACTTTTGGGACTCTCACCTCAGCCCTCTGCTTTTGCCTCTCACCTCACGTAGCCTCCATCTTTGCCACTTGCCCAGCCTCCCTGTCAGCTCTCCTGTCCCCTTTTCTCCTTCCTCCCTGGCCCCTCACCTCCTGGATCTCCTGCTGCCCTCTCACTTCATGCCTCTGGCCTTACCCCTGCCCCTAGCCTTGGCTCTCCTGGATGGCAGTGTCAGAGCAGCTAGACTCTTTATACCCTGCCTCGAGGCCCCCAGGTGTATGTCCGGAAAGAGAGAGGGCCAGACAGAGGCTGTATTGTCTTTTCAAATACACCCTGGAAGTCACACAGCATCCCATAAGTGGAGTTCTATTGAGCAGAAACAAGTTATGCTCCTTTTCTGATATGGATGTCAAAGAATGTGCCAACATGTTTTACAATCACCCCAAATGTGATTCCATTATATATACTGTAGTCTCAAGCATGCAAAGCCAAATCTCTTGTTACAGATTTTGAACTATGAAAAATAGCAAGGGAGGGCCGGTGAGATAGCTTAGCAGCATAAATGCCTGCCTGGCAAGCATGAGGTCCTGAGGTCGACTCCCGGTACCCACATTTAAAAAAAAAAAAAAAAAAGAATAGCAAGGGAATGTTAAATGTGCAATTTGACATAGTGATTTACTTCTGAAGGGAGATGGAATGGTACAGGATTGGGAGCAGCACCCAGGGGCTGAGGAGCATGCGCACCATCATACCTTTGCTCTTCTTTATGTCTGAGTGTGTTCTCTATAAGTATAATCTTGTAGCTACTCAAAAATCACTTAAAACTTTTAAACATTGCTCATTTTTTGGTTGTCTTTTGGGAGGTAATCTAAAAATGGAATGCCTCCTTTACACTTTGCCATGGAAACAACTTACTTATCTCTTTTCTCACTTTCTTCTTGGAAGGCATCTTGGTGCTCTGGGAAAATCCCTGTACTATCATTTTTTAAGGCAATGACTGAAGAAGACTTTAACTTCAAGGTCAAGTAAGGTGAAGCACAGCGTTGCGCTGTCAAAGGGTGCGCTCATGGAGTGTGAATAACTGTTATGTGAATAAATGTTACTCTGGCCCCCAAGGCAGAGATACCCTCAGATTCCAGAGGGCACTTTCTATAGCAGGCAGGTGAATTCGAAGTGGGTAGAAGCTCAAGAGAAGCAGCAAATCTGACTGCAACTCCCCACCCCCTGTCAATTAGTCATAATCATTCTGGCTTCTGTGCATTCCAAAAGCTGTGATTTCTGGTGCTGGGTCTCAGATGTGATGAGTTCAGGGAACGTGCATTACCATAATTACTGTAAAAGGGAGCCCAAGGAAAACCAGTACTCCTAAAGAGGAGACTTTGGAGCATTCCAAGGAGACTAATCATTCCAGATGCCGGCAAGATGCTCCTTGCTGGGGAGGGGATAGGGTTCAAACCTGTCTCTGGTGAGCAGCCCCCTAGTTGCCCCTTCACCCTCGGCTGTGCATTGACACCTGCTCTTTGCCTGGTCCCTGGTGACACTTGCGGGGTTTTGCTTTTTTGTTTTGTTTTGTTTTGTTTTGTTTGACAAGTTCTCCCTAAATTGCCCAGAGAGTCGTGGAACTTACAATTCCCCTGCCTCAGCATCCCTCTTACCTAGGATTAAAGGCTTGCAGCACCACGCCAAGGGGCCGCCTGCATCTTCATCAAGGGGACTGCAGTGCTGCTCTAGGAATGCCAGCAGTGGTGAACATGGGTTACCGCGCTAGGGTATTGGTACTTAGTCCACTTTGACCAATCCAATGGCAATTGTGCAGTTGCGCAGCTAGTTCACTGAGCACGCGGGGATTTCCTAGTGTTGACTGGCCTATAAAAGGCAGCCCGTTTTGCATTCTGTATGAGAGCAGCGCCAAGGGTGGAGAAGCTAAGCGCAAGAACGCAGAGGACTGGAAAACGGAAAAGTTGCAGGTGCACGTACTGGGCACACAGATAGGGACTCCAGCCTGTCTCCATGAAGTCGTGGAGCCGGCGAAGATCACCGACTGACTGACAGCGGACTATAGGGGTGGAGCGGGAATTATTTACCTGCGCTCAGCTCCCAGGGAGCGCGAGTCTTTGAAGGCGCGAGCGCACCTCCGGCGGGCGAGCGTGGGCTGTAGAAAGACCTGTCCGCGGCCAGGGCGTCCGGCCCCCGAGCTCTTTGCCAGCTCTGCGACTCGGTGAGGCCGGGCGTGAATCCCTATCTGCGCGCACCGGACGGGTAAGTACACCAGCGAGCTTTCCTCTTTCCCGCCTTCTGCGTCCTGCTGTCTGGCTCCTCCACGGTCAGCGCTGCCTGCCTTCTATTGGAGCCGTGAGCTGCTTTGCGTCCTCCCACGATTTTCATTCTGTTGTTCAAAATTGAAGCGGGACCCGGCCCCTAGGAGGCATAACCCAACATTTCCAGCTTTACTGTCATTCCCAGAGGGCAATATTATTAAAAAAAGAAAAAAAAAAAAAAGCGCAGGTAGCAGCTGGGGCGGTGGGGCAGGCCCGTAATCCCACCTACCCGGGAGGCTGAAGCTGGAGAAACGCAAATTCCTGGCCAGCCTGGGCCGTTTGAAGAGACTCTATATTAAAACAAACAAACAAACAAAAAATAAGTTCCACCTGGGCCTGGTGGAGAATGAAGAGCTGTCAATTCACAGGAGAGGACGAAGGGCAAGGAGCCCTGGTCCGTGGGGCAGGTTCCGAGGCGCTCAGGGAACATCTTGGGTTGGGAAGCTCCAGTGGCTCCTCTTTGGGGATACAGCTCTCCTGCCAGTTCGTTTTCCTTGGGCTTCCTTTTCCAATAATCAGATAATACATGTTTATTCAGCTCATCTCATGTAAGACTGGTCCCTGGCAAGATATCCTTTTTTTTTTTTCCAAATCTATTTCGATGTGAACGAGATAACTAGAATGATGAAGGAAAGATCTCTAAATGTGATGCTTTTAAAAGTCTTGATCTCACTAGATCCGTATTAAAAATATAAAGGTTCACGTAAAACGCTGCTTTCTCAGGGAACCAGGCGTTGGGCTCAGGGCGTGAGGCCAGGCCAGGGCAGGGCTGGGCAGGGCTGTCTCCCACTGCCCCTCAGGTTTGGCATTTCATTCCCTCACCCTGTGGAGGCCAAGGGCGGGGCTCATTCAGCCCCCCCGTGGTGGCCACCGGTGTCACCCACCTTCTCACGGCCCGAGCAGCCCTGCGGAGGGACCCACCACATCAGCCCCTGGACGGCTTCAGATCACCAAAGAGAGTTCACAAAGAAGCCAGCAGAGATCATCACTATTAAAGGACCGGAGAAAGGCGCACAGTTGACAGTAAACAAAATCCTCCAGGATCTCGAAGATGTCTAGGAGCGCATCAGACTTGGGTGATCTCTGCCCAGGCGTCCTCGGCTCTATTCGAGAAGAGTTTATGCGGAGCGACAGAGTCCGTGTCCGTCTTTATATTTACCAAGTTGAACTCCGTTAGTGCAGATTTCCCGAGGCACAGAGTGCTAAATGATCATGACTCACCCCCGGGGTGAGGGTGGGAAGTTGAGTCAGATTTGCTGCTTCTCTTGAGCTTCACTCCTAGCCACTTGGAACTCACTTGCTATAGGAAGTGCACTCTGGAATCCCAGTGTCCCTCTCCCTCGGGGCCAGAGAAGAGGCCAGAAGGGAGGGAGGTGAGAGGGGAGGTGCAAACAAGAGGTGAGGTGAGGTGAGGTGGGAGGAGAGAGGTGAGGTGAGGTGAGAGGAGAGAGGTGAGGTGAGGCGAGAGGAGAGAGGTGAGGTGAGGCCAGGTGAGAGGAGAGAGGTGAGGTGAGGTGAGGCCAGGTGAGAGGCAAAGGGTGTGTGAGAGAGATTTAAAGAACACCCAGCTGTGAGTGTTTCTCCACCATCAACCATAGTCAAGTCTGAGGGCCTTTGTGTGATTCCTGCCCCAGCCATCAACAACCCAGCTAAAGGTTAGTGGAGCAGAAACAAGGTTTCCCCACTGTGCCCTGTGTGTTCCCCAGCCTCAGGATGTGTGGGTAAGAGAAATATTCATTTTATACACTTCAATCATGGGGTGATTTGTTACACACCTAGAGTAATTGGGGCAATGCTATTTGTAATCTGCTAGCTTCTTGCCTTTTTCCATCAACATTGTATTTCTGAGATGCATAATCCTCAGTAGGAAATGGTAGCTAACATTTTGAATCAAGTTGGATCTACCAGATGCCAAGTGTTCTCCTTGCTCTAGGTACTTTGCAACACTTGATTTTTTTTCAGGCCTTTTCATTGTTTTCAATTATTAACATTTTGGTCTTCATCGAATCATTTAATCTGGAACCATTCCTAAATCTGTATGTCTCATGATGTTGCTATTATTAAAGAGAATAGGCCTATTATTTTGCAGCATCTCTCTCACCCCCTGCCCCCACTTCCTCCCTCCCTCCCTCCCCCTCTCTTATTATGTGTTAGTAATACAGAATAGTGAAGTTCATCCTTGGAAATTGGTGCACGTATATGACCTTCTCAATCATTTTTTATCTAATTAGCCCTTCTCTCTTTCCTCCCTCTGCCTTTGTAGGATGTTTCATGTTTCCTCCTTAGGATTGCCCGTCATTTGGAATATAACCAAGTTTGCTGCAAATATCTATAGACCTATCTGGAGGTAACTGACATCTTTTATGAGTTATAATTTCTAATCCATGAGCATTTTCTTTTACATTTTCTTCAATGCTTTACAATAAAGTTTTATACAACTTTCAGCAAAAGTATCGCATATCTTTTGCTAGATTTTTTCCTATGTCCTTTATTTTAGAGACAGTTTTAACTGGTGTCTCTAAAACATATAAGGGCCAGTGAGATAGCTCAGCGGCATAAGCGCCTGCCTGGCAAGCACAAGGTCCTGAGTTCGACTCCCGGTACCCACAACAAAACAAAACAAAACAAAAAAATGTGTATAAGCTCTCAGTGATATAGTGTTTGTCTAGCCTGTGTGAGGCTCTGTTCCATCCCCAGCATACAAAAATAACAAAAAATTTTTCTATCTGGTTGAAAATAATACAACTGTTTTTATCTGTAGATATCTATAGATGATTCTAATAATTTCTCTGCATCTTTTCTACTTGATCAATCAAATCACTATCTTTCCAAAAACCTTATAACCTTTTTTTTTCTTTTTCTTGCCCAAACACAATAGCTAGGAACTCCAACATAGCCCTGAGTAGAAGTGATGATTGTAGGCACCTTTATTATGTTTCTTAAGGGCACAGGTCAATGTTTTTTCACTGTGAAATATGGTTGCAATATGCTTTTGTTGTAAATTTTCTTTGTAAATTTCTAAGTTTCTTTATGCTTCTAGTTCACTAAGAGTCATTAATTAATGTTGAACTTTATTTAAAAAATAAATTTAAAAATCATTTTCATCATCTATTCAGGTGAACATGCGATTTTTCTCTTTTGGTCTTTTAATCTGTGATGACAATGATTGATTTTCCCATGCTAAAATCAAGTTTTTTTTTTTTTTTAAACAGAATGTATGCTATACATTCTGAATGTATGCTATACAGGCTGGTCTTGAACTCACCGTGTTGCCCAAGCTGCCCAGGAACTCTGTATGATCCCTCACTTCATGCCTGTAGTCAGAGCTGAGAATTCGGGCATGAGCCACCATGCTCAGCTCAACTCTGAATTCTGGATTTAAATAGACTTAGATATAATGCATTACCACTTTACATGTTGTTGGGCATGGTCTGCTAAATTTTGTTCGGAATTTTTTTCCATCTGGATATTTAAGTGACAATGATCTGCAAGTTTCCTATTACCAAAATTGTGCTGGTCTCATAAAATTAGTTAGGGAGTGATTACTCTTTTTATATTTTAGGGAGTGTTTTTGTAAGACTGGAATGCTATCCTTAAATTTGCTTTGATAATTGTAGGAAAATGTTTTACTACTGGTCCACTGTATATTATTACTATAGAATATCTTTTTCATCTACGAGTTGAACATAGTTTTTAGTCCCCAAAGATATAAAAGTTTCTGTAGTTACCATTTTATTACTTGTTTCTAATGGATTTGCACTGCTGGGGCAAAGAACATAATTGGTATAATATCAGTCCTTTGAACTCTGTTGAATAATTACTTTTTTTGTGTGTGTGGGTGCCGGGGGTGGACCTCAGGACCTCGCGCGCCAGCAGGTGCCCGTGCCGCCAAGCGGTATCACCGGCCCTTTTTTCGTATGTGGGTTCCTGGAGTCGAACTCGGGCCCTCACACTTGCCAAGCAGGCGCTTACGCTGCTGAGCCATCTTACCGACCCCGAATAATTACTATTTAACTTTAAAAAATCCCAAATATATATTTTAAGAAGTAAAAGACTCTATTAACTATCTCCATAAGATAGTTAATAATTACAAAAGACAAAATAGGAACTTTGCAGTGGGTAAATCTAGCATATAGCAGCTTACCCAAGTAATCAATCAGTAATGAAATAAATCAATATCATATGCCTTCTGATGTGACACACCAAAAAGGATATAATGACCTTTCTATGGTATTTTTGCTGAAAACACATAATCTCAACCCAATCCAGGGAAACATTAAACATCCTACAAAGGAAGAGGGAGGAAAGAGAGAAGGGCTAATTAGATAAAAAATGATTGAGAAGGTCATACACATGCAACAATTTCCGAGAATGAACTTCACTATTCTGTATTACTAACACGCAATAAGAGGGGGGAAGGAGGGAGGAAGGAAGTGGGGGCAGGGGGGAGAGAGAGATGCTGCAAAAGAATAGACCTATCCTCTTTAGTAATAGCAACATCATGAGACGTACAGATTTAGGAATCATCCCAGATTAAATGAAATTTAAAAGGAATGAAAAGTACATGTAGAATATGATCCTAGCTTGAATCTTAGACCAGAATCATTTTTCTTTTGGCATGAAGACATTTTTTTAAATTTTTATTTTAAAGAGAAAAAAATAGAACAAAATTTCAAAACAACATAATAGGAGGGTAACAATGGTTAGTACATTGAGTATTGTTATCTTTTAATTAGCTACTCAGAGTACAAATATTGGCATTCAATCGTCCAAACAATATTAGCACTGCTTTGGTTGAGCAGTTCCTTTCCTCCCATCAGGAGAGAGGGCTCCACCTGACCTCAGCTTTTTGTCCCTTATCTTTATTTCTCCATCCTCTCGCTGTCCTGACCCCAGGAACTTTGAGAGCTGTACGGGACACAGCATCCTCTAAATACAGATTTTAGGACCTCTCTTCAGGCATGCTGACCTGGACTATCAAATAGTCCAGTGGTGAAATATTATCCAGAGGCAAAAAAAGTCATCCATACATAACACACATTCACGGGAATAAACATACACACAGAAGCAGAAACAGAAATTGTACAGTTTTCCTTTTAAATCTTAGCCATAAATTAAGCACAAATACAGAAACATAAAATTTATTAATTTATGCAAAAGTTGATTCCATCTTTGCTTTATTAATATTTTCCTTTTGATTTCATCTTTCCTTTGGTAATACAGGATGTCTGTTTAAGATGAGAGCTCTCTAAAAATCCTTCTTAGATTTAAGTCCAAATCTTCAAAGGTATACCTATCTTAATTGTGACTCTAAAGCAATACATTTTTCATGGCTTAGAAACAGTAAGCATTTCATGGCTTAGCCATGGATGTGAGAGGCATCCCCAAAGACATTCATTTTAGGTCACCAAATTTTCAGAGGTCTTAGATATTAGAAACATCAACAGCATTCCAAAAGATTTCCCTAGGGTGTCTGCTGTCTAATTAGAAAAAAAAATTAAAATGAATGACCTAAAGAAAAAGCATCTTATCTTCCTTTATAATGCCACTTGGCTTCCATATGCTCCCCTCCCACACTCTTTTGTAAAATTGTTTATGCAGATTAATGGGTTTCATTTTGGCAGATTCATACATGCATTTAACATACTTTGATCAACCCCCCCTTCCCCTCCTTGCCCTGTCTTCCTTCCTAGTTTCACACTGTGGTGGTTCAATGTGTGTGATATAATTTTGCACATATTCGTCTTCCCCTGTTACCAATGCTTACTCCCTTCTTCTGCTTGTCTAATAATAGTCTCTGGTCTAGTAATAGTCTCCCTTCTACTTTTTTTTTTTTTTTGTGGGTACCGGGGGGTCGACCTCAGGACCTCGCGCGCCAGCAGGCACCCGTGCCACTGAGCAATATCACCGGCCCCTTTTTCGTATGTGGGATCCGGGAGTCGAACTCGGGCCCTCGCGCTTGCCGGGCAGGCGCTTAAGCCGCTGAGCCATCTCGCCGGCCCTCCCTTCTACTTTCTTGTCATCTTTTTTAGATTCCACATATTAGGGAGAATATGTAATATTTGTTTGAGTTTGGCTTATTTTGTTTGACACCGTGGTTTGCAGATCCATCCATTTTCCTGCAAATGACAGAATTCCATCCTTCCTTAGGGTTGAATAATGATCTATCATGTATATATCCCACATTTTCTTCATCAGTTCATGGACACCTAGTCTGATTTCATATGTTGACTACTGTGAATTGGCGGCAATAACCATGGGTATGCAGGTATCTCTACAGTACAGTATGCTGAGTTTAATTGCTTTGTGTATATACCAGGAAGTGGTATAATTAAATCAAATAGTAGCTCTAGTTTTATTTTTTTGAGGAAACTCTGCACTGATTTCCCTAGTGTACTAATTTACATTCCCACCAGAAGTGTAGAAGTGTCCCTCCACACCCTACCCCACCTGCATATCCTCATCAGCATTTATGGTTTTTTGTATTGTTGATAGCCATTTTGACACGGACGAGATAGAATCTCAATGCGGTTTTGATTTGTGTTTCTCTAATGGATGTTGAACATTTTTAATATACTTATTGGCTATGTGTACCTCTTCCTTTGAGAAGTGTCGTTCAATTCATTTGCCCATTATTGATTGGGCCATTTGATTTTTTTGGTGTCAAGTTTTTTGAGTTCTTTTATATTCTAGATATTAACCTTCTGCTAAGGGTAGCTGGTAAAGATTTCTTCCCATTCCATACTATCTCTTCACTCTATCATTTCCCTTGCTGTGCAGAAACATTTTTATGATGTAGTCCCATTCGTTGATTCACACTGTTATTTCTTGTGCCATTGAAGTCCTATTCAGGAAGTCTTTGCCTATGCTTATGGCTTCAAGTGTTTCTCCTATGATTTACTTTAGCAGTTTCAAAGTTTCAGTCTTATTCCTAAGTTTCTGATCCATTTTTAATTGGTCTTCATATAGGGTGAGAGATAGGAATCTAGTTTCATTCTTCTACAAGTGGATATCCAGTTTTCCCCGCACCATTTGTTAAAGAGGTTGTCTTTTCTTGAATGTATATTTTTGGCTCCTTTGTCCAGAATCAGATGACTGTAGTGCTGCAGCAAAACTGAGTCGGGAAAAGGAACGACACCTGAGGAAGTCTGGAGGCAGTGGACAGTTTATTTTACACCAGTGGTCCTGGCCGGATCGCTCCCAACAAAGAAAGCCAGGTGCCCAGTGCTTGTGGGCTAGCACTTCCATAAGATGCACAAGCAGGAGTTACAAAGGCAGAACAGCCTGGCTGTTCCTTGATTAGTCAGCAGGGTGAGATCGTGAGTTACATGGCTACATTAATGATTATATAGCCTGTTACAGTCAGGTATCCGGCACGTTCACTTATGCTCTCGTAGTCACAGGGGTCAAGAAAGCAGTTACAGAGCTAAGCAGTTTTTAAATCGAACAGTTTTTTTCTTGAACGGTTTTCCCTTTCAGTAGCAGTGTGGGTGTGTTTCTGGGTCCTCTATTCTGATCCACTGCTCTTTTGGGGCCAGTACCGTGCTGTTGTTGTTTCTATGACACGGTAGTATAATTTGAGATAGGGTATTGTGATTCCCCCAGCCTTACTGTTTTTGCTTAGGCTTGCTTTGGTTATGCTGGGTCTTTTGTACTTCCAAGTGAATGTTCGGATGGTTTTTTCTAGTTCTGAGAAGAATGTCATTAGTATTTTGATGGGGATTGCATTAAATCTGTAGATCATTTTTGGTCATGTGGTCATTTTGACAATATTAATTCTGCCAATTCATGAGCATGAAAGGTCTTTCCATCTTCTGGTGTCTTTGCCAATTTCTTTCTTCAGTGTTCTGAGATGTTCATTGTACAGGTCTTTCACTTCCTTAGTTAGATTGATCCCTAGGTATTTTATTTTATTTGAAGCTCTTGTGAATCCCAATATGCATTTTTTTTTTGAGACAGGGTCTCACTATGTAGTTCAGACTGGCCTTGAATTCACTATGCAGCCTAGGCTGTCCTTGAACTCGCAGTGATCCTCCTGCCTCAGCCTCCTGAGTCCTGGGATTAAAGGTGTGTGCCACTGCATCTGGCCCAATAGCTAGGAAAGATAGCCTCTCAATGACTCCTTTAATTTCAACACCATTTTTACACCTAGTTCTCTACTGAAAAAAATAAGGAAAGTGGGGAGAGGTTCCTTATGGTATACCTTTATGACCATATAACAAGATCCTGAGCGTGGAGATTCCTATAGAATCTATTTGGCTTCTACTTGTTATAAAAACCCTCCACCAGAGGAGGCAGATGTTCTAGATGACCCAATTCTACAAGCCTCTTCTCACCTGAGACCAGATTCAGGACAACCAGGCCCCAATCCTTCTCTGCCTGCCCAGTATCCTTCCTTTCTGCCCCATTGGCCTGTCCCAAGAAGTCAGCCCTAAACTCTCCTATGGGGCTTTGTTCAGGAACAAAACTGGAACCAGCCACTGGAGCTTTCCTTTGAAGAGGTAACCAATGGGGAGTGGGAGGAGTGTCTCACTAGGGAGGATGTCCCTCCCTTCACAACAGAATTGAGACTATGGAAGGAACAATTTGAAAGATTTTCAGAAAACACTGACAAATTCCAAGATGAATTTATAAGCTTATTAAGATAGACTTCCCCGGCACAGTAGGACAAAGAGAGAGCTTGCTGCTTGAAACTTTATGTCTTGTGTTTCCAGCCTATTTGGTTGGCCACCTTCTGAGAGCCAACATTTCCACCCCTTAGAGGAGACCACAGACAATGACTTTACTCATCACAAGGTCGAGCTCTCAGGACACAAAGCAAGATGAGAGAAAAATCTCATAATTTTCCTCCTAATGATAAAGACAGAGGAAAAGGAAACAAGGACTATTCCTTGGAGGCTGTTAATCGTACCAGGATCTAATTCACAAAAGTCACAATTCAAATAATTAATTCTGAGAAATGTTTTTCTCTTGCCAGTCTGAATTTTGTTTTGTTTTGTGTTTTGTGTTTTGTTTTTGTTTTTTAAGGCAGGGTCTCACTATGTAGTCCAGGCTGGCCTTGAACTTGCTTATTTAGCCCAGGCTGGCCTCGAAGTCACAGTGATCCTTCTGCCTCAGCTTCCCAATTATTGGGATTACAGGCGTGTGCCACCATGCCCAGCCTGCCAATCTGAATTTGGAAAGGAGGGGACAAGGATAATTTTTTTCCCTTTTTACTTGGCACTACAGACAAGGATCTCAAAAAATTGACTTTGGTAATAATTCTTACCTTCTGTTGGTTTTTCTTGACTCACTGAGGATCACATTCACAGCTTCCAGGGTAAGAGGGCCATTTCAATCTTTTAGGGTCCCAACCTCATTGCCAGAAATTGTAGGGGAAGCAAAATTTTACCTCTAACCTCTGAAGGTTTTGGGCTGGGCCTGAGAATTTAACTGACATGTGACAAATTAACAGAAGGGCATACAGGGTGTGTGTGTGTGTGTGTGTGTGTGTGTGTGTGTGTGTGTGTGTGTAGAGATCAAACCCATGCCCTCATGAACATTAGACAAGGGCTTGACCACTGATCTGCACCCCAGCTCTAACTACACAGATCTTTACATACACTTGGGAGTGCCCTTCAGAAAATGACAACCTGAAGAGGTGGTAAAACCTGAATGCTAATATAGTCGGTCGAACAAAGAGTGATAACGGAAATGAAAGTATGTGTGGGAGCAAAAAAAGATAATTATTTGGGGACTGGTAGTGTAGCTTAATGGTAAAGTGCATGCTTAGCATTTTCAAGGCTGTGGGCTCAATCCTCAATGCAAAAAAAAGAAAGAAAGAAAGAAGAGGAAAAGAAAAAGGAAGGATTTTTTTGGGGGGGCTATTGGGAATCAAACTCAGGACCTCATGCTTGCCAGGTAGGTGCTGTGTCACTGAGCTATATCCCCGACCCAAGAAAGGATTATTTTAACAAGGTCTGTTTATATAGAACTTTTTAGCTGTGATTTCCACCAAAGAACGATTCTTTTCTACAGGTAGTACATCTTTCACATAAGAATTTTTCTTTCCAGTTTTTAGAAAGAAAAAAGATTAGGAGGGCCTTCTCACATCTGTCTTTAGTTCAAACCAGTGCAATAATGACACGTTTTGAGGTGATGCATTCTGCTACTTTTTAGTACCTTCGGGCAAGCAGAGATCTGTTTTATAGACTTCTTGGTTTCTGCACCTAGCAAGTGCCACTCCTCAACAAAAGCACAACACTCATGACAACTTCTCACAGTGAGCCATGGGAAACAAGGAGAGAACAATGCTTCCATCCTAATTGTGTCACTTTGTCACTGAGTCGCCCAAAATGTTTGTGCCCTATATTATCTCCATGTTTTATGGAATCTGGGGAGAGCTTTTTCATGCTTTGCTTACCCATCATCTTCTTCCTCTTCAAAAGGATGAGTTCAGGTTGCACCAGGAAACCAGCTGGAACACAAGAGGCCCTGCTGCACTGAGACTCACCCTTCCCTGTGCAAAGGCACTGAGAACCATCTCTCCCTAGACTGCACCATGGAAAATGCCCCCACCCACCATCTGGGAGATTGCAGAGTGGGGAGGGCCCACCAGACGATCCACATAAACAGGATACAAAATGGAATGTACACCACAGCTACAACTCTGCAGAAATATATCTGCCAATAGACTAACACTGGAAATGAATAAGCAAAAATGAAAAACAGCTGCATGTGTGGTGGTAAAAAATAGGGATGAGTTTTCTTTCGTGGTTCTCTATTTTTAATCTTTCTGTAATGTCATTATACAGCTCTTGGAATGAAAGTTAAATTTTTGAAAGTTTCTCAGTGTAGAAAATGCTTTTCTCTAAACATTTCCTGCTGTATAAGTTATTTGAGCAATCATATTGTTTTGGAAAAAACTTCTAGAAACTAACAATAACCAAGTAGGTTAATTTCACAAATATTTTAAGTATTCTCAACATGAAATCAAATAAATTACTGTCAACATGTAGGTTCAGGCTTTACAGTTTGATGTATAGGAAGCAGAAGAACATAGAGGCTAAAGTGAACTTTTGAGTCAAATAGACTTGGATTCAAGCCAGGTGTGGTGGTGCACACCTGTAATCCCAGCACATGGGAGGCTGAGACAAGAGGATTGCGACTATTTCAAGGCCAGCCTGGGCTACATAGTAAGTTCAAGGCCAGCCTGAACTACATAGCAAGACCTTGTCTCAAAAAACAACAGCAGCAAAATAGACTTGAATTCTGATCCTGGGTTCAGGATTTACTAGTTCTGTGATCTTGGATAAGGCATTTACCTTTTAAGTCACAGCTTTCTCAACTATAAATTAGAACTAATAAAGGCCAATATTTACAGTTTTCAACATATCAGACTTTATTCAAATGTAGTATTTATTTCAATTGTCACCTTTATCTCCAGGCATAGGTACAAACTTTTATCTCAATTTTACAGATGAGAAAATGGAGTCTTAGGGTCAGAGATATGGCTCAGTGGCACAGCACCTGCCTGGCAAGTGAAAGGTCCTGAATTCAATTACCAATACCACAAAAAAAAATTATTAAAAAAAAGAAAGAAAATGGAGTCTTAATGAGGTAATTTTACTTGCCCATCACACAAGTAAGAAAAAAATTCAAGGCCAGGGTTAACCTGACCCCAGGACTCAAACTACCTTATTCTATCTTGCTTGAGGCTGCTGTACATAATCCGAAGGGTGGCTGGGAGGTTAAAAGATATATATATATATATAATAATATATATATATAATATATATAATAATTTTCACAGTGTCTTGACAAATAGTAAACATTAAATATATATTAGCTGATATATATACGTGGCTAGTGTCTTAGTTACTTTTCTCATTGCTGAGACAAAATACCCAACACCCAAAGTTAAAGGAGAAAAGGTTTATTTGGCTTGCAGTTTGTAGAGGTTTTGGTCCAGCAGGCTCCAAGGCAGAGTGGCATGGCAGACAGGCCTCACAGAGGAGAAACAGTTCGTGGTGGGCAGAAGGTAGCAAAGCAAGCAAAGTTCCTTAGCAGCTTTTTTCTGCCCCTTTTATATTCTATCTAGGATACCAGGGTTGGGGTGGTGCCAAACCAATCAGTGGACTGATTTAGTAATCACCCACCCTTAATCTTAGCACCCTTAATCCTACCATTGCACCATGAATCAATCACACACTCTAGATTCAGCCACCTCTGAAAAAGCCCCACCTATGACCACATGAGGCTTTGGGGGGACATCTAAACACAAGCCATAACAGCTAGTATATATACATTAAATATGTATTAGCTAATATATATACACATATAAATATATATTAGCTAATACATATGTATAGCTATATATATATATATATATCAGGGGAACAGGAGTGGAGCTATAGAGGTATTTTGATGTATTAGCCATTGACTGGCAGGGTTTATTTGTCAATTCTGCCTAGCTAGAAGAGGAGCCCCTGCTTCTCTCACTGTCCACCCCTCTCCCCATCACCATTTGCCTCTTCCAAGCTGTACAACTGGGCAAAGAAGACAGCCTTTCCCGATTAAAACAGGGAAGAACATGAATTTCAAATGCAAATGGTCAACATAATTCTGAAGTAACAAACAATAAGGGAAAGTACATAGTGGCTGTATTTTACTTCCTCGTTTTTCACTTCTTTAAGGCTGAGAATGAAAGAAGGAACAAAGCTGAAACCTGATCCTATTTGTTTCAAAATCGGGTTTGCCTTCTTTCAGCTGAAAACTCCAATGAGGCAGCCTAAGGTCCCTCCTTCCACTTGTAGGTGACATAGATTCAGAAGGAAAATACTCTCCCTGGAACTCTCTAAATGTCCATTTTATTTGGTAACCAGTGAGATCTGCTCAGACATTATACCTATATTTCTGAGAGATTTTAAAGAAGGATGGTGGAGACTTTACATTTCAAATCATCAGGAAATATCTCCAAGTTTGTACTGGGAAAAGCCAAGATGCAACACTTTTCCAGGGGACCTGGCCATTAGTGTGGGGAGGGTCTGACCTTGGATGGGTCAGGAATATGACCAGAGTCTGATCCTGAGCTTTGCAGATCAAGAAATTCACATTATTTCCAGAATGGTCAGATGGGTCTGTGATGACTGATAGATGCCAACTATAAGAATGATAGCCTCATATACCCTGAATACTACTGACATTGGAATGAGGAGGTCAGCTTCCTTTACTGTGAGGCTCTGCTTGTATAACCGGGATCCCTACATTATTGAATGCACAGATTAGCAAAAGCCCCTCGCCCACTTGTTACCACGATCCTTGCTGTGAAGTTACAGAATGGCCTTTTCACTTACGTGCTGGGCTTTTGCAAGTTTGGTTAGCAAAAAGCCATCCCTGAGAGACTGATCTAGACTTGTAAAGAGGAAATAAAGTTCTTGACCTGTAAAGCTTGAGACCTATAAGTAGTTTGAGATGCTAGCCAAGGAGCTGCCCTTGATATACTGAGTCAAATAACTGGACTGCAGGACTACCCTACCACCACCTACAAAATAGGCCAGTGAGGCTGGGGTGCATTAGAAACACTTGGAGATGGAGGTAAACCAAAGGTGTGGTTAGGAGAGTAAGTCAGAGCGCATCACAGAAAGCCTAGAAACTGGTTTGGTTTGAATGTAGGGGCACTGGATGTATGTTAGCAGAGAATTACATAAAAGCAGTTCTCTACTTAAGGATAAACTCTTTGAACGACAAGATGAAACCTGGATTGGGCTAGGAAGCAGGGGACCAATTATAAATTTGCTGTAAGTGTACAGGGAGGAGAAGTGGACTAGGAGTGAAGGACCTGCCCTAGGAGACATTTCTGCGGCTCCAGGCCTTACTGATATGCCTTCATTCTTTCCTTGTAATAAGTAAAAAGGAGTAGCTGTCTGGGAGGTGGCACTCTGTTCTTCTTGGCTTTCTGTGTTATTCATAACGATTTTCAGAAGGTCGCCCTCTTTTCATAAAGCAGGTAGAGGTGTTTAATGGCTCTTGAGGCAAACCAGAGCCTATGAAACTCCTCTGACTGGGTACATTCTGGACTGAGCCCAAACACAATATTCCTCCCCAGGCCTGAGAACTGCTGAATACTGTCCAAAACAATGTGATCGCCCCGAACACCAGCAGCCTGGCTGAACACAACCTCTATTGCTCCATGGATCTTAATTAATTTCATTGCTCGTAGCAGTGCAAGTTTATAACGTCCTTGGTCCTCCCCTCTCCTGCACAAAATTGCCACTTCTTTGGGCAGATAGCCACACTGGAACAGACTCTGACATCTTTCTGCCACATAGTTTGCTATTTGTTCTGTTGTCAGGTTAGTCTTTGTCTCATACACCCCAGGTAGAGCCTGGGCATACATTGCTTCCTCATAGGCAGCTTCCTGGAACAATGCTAATGTGTCCGGAGACATGTTGGAAGGAGGGTTTTCTTTGATCCTCTTCATTTCCTCTTTCATGACCTTTGCTATTTCCAGAGCACAGTGGACCCTGTTGGTGATTGTTTTCCAGGGAAACTGAGCAGATGGAGGAGGGAGGCCACTGACATTTGCATGATGGACTTGGAAAGGGTCCAGGAAAAGCCAGAGGATCCCGTGGTGAAGGTTTTCACTTCCAGTCCCCTTCACCTTTGGGTAGGTGATGCTCCTAGCTTTCATGTACCAATCCCCATATTTACTGCAGAAATTCTCCGTCTCATCCATCACTATGTGTTGAATTTTTGCAAATTCGCCTTGCATGAAAGTTTTCCGGGTCACAGCTTGGCAGGTGGTCTGTTGGCTGTAAGAATGAAAGAACAGTGTTGCAGGCATATAAACAACGGAAACACTAGCATTTATCAATCTCTGTAGTGAAATCAGAGGTTAATTCTTCTCTTCCAGCTGATTAATCAAGTCTGAACACCACAAAACTGCTCTCCTTACAAGTTCCCTGATAGAATGCAGAATTTTACATTCAACTCCTTAGGGTTATCTAGTTAAATCTGCATGTGAAACTTCCATTACTATAAAAACAAGTAAGAGAACTTATTGCTTCTATTAATAATCTATTTCTGGCCCTTGATAATCCCTGAAGACCAAAATCCTCACAGCTAAAGGAAATATCAAAAGTAATTTATATCCGTTACTCCCATTTCTTTACTTTCTGTCCTTTGTAGAGTTGGAGAAAAGCCACCTTAAAGGCATATCGTAATCTTTATATTCAAAAGAGATATGAACCAATTCAAATTCCTCTAAAGCAAACTTATTTCCTTGTTTACTTGAAGTATAAAACTAGAAACTTCTTTAGGTTTTGGTAAGGAAAACACCAAAAGGTTGCTGAGTTTCATCAAAAAGAACAACAAATCTACAAGGTAATTCTTCTCTTAG
Source organism: Erethizon dorsatum (assembly GCA_028451465.1). Taxonomy (NCBI): domain Eukaryota; kingdom Metazoa; phylum Chordata; class Mammalia; order Rodentia; family Erethizontidae; genus Erethizon; species Erethizon dorsatum. Next base: position 45,399,267 of record CM051826.1, read on the forward strand.
CTCAATTTTCCTATTCCCCTCTTAACAAATTTGATTGTTTCCTACCTTATCTAATCTGGATCCAAATAATAGCCTGCCTTCCTACAGATTCCCTGATTTTACATAGGCAGTTCCTGGGGCTTCACTCCCTATGCCTTGGTTCACAGCTATTTATGTTCTTCTCTTCCAGTTTGAACTGTGCAGGCTCTTGAAGAAGAGCCGTGATTTTTACCCATCTCTGTTTCCCCCTCACATTAGAGGTTGACTGGGAAATTTTTTTTTTAACTTAAACATAAAGCTTAATAACAAACTTATCCTTAGCACAGTTTCCAGGATCCCTCATAATCTGGCATCTGCCTCCTTTCCAACACGCCATACTTCTGCACTGCTCCAGTCAAGTCTACCATTCCAATTTTCTAGTCTCTTTGCCTTTGAACTGGCTGTTTTCCTTGTCAAAAAAAAAAAAAAAGCCCTCCTCATTTCATTTATTCCTCCTACTGATTTCTTAAGAGTGTGCTCAAGGGTCTCCTTCAATAAAGAGTATTTGCTAAGCCACCTCTCGTCTAAGTTAAAATAAGGATATCTTTATTATCATACAACACTTGTTATTTTTTTGTTTGCAGTACTGGGGATTTAACCCATGGCCTTGCACAAAGCCTTTTAATATTTTTTAATTTATCCCCAGCTCTTTTCATTTTTTAAAATTTGAGACAGCATCTTGGCAAGTTGTCCAAGCTGGGCTTGAACTGGTGATCCTCCTGCCTCTGCTTCTCAAGTAGCTGCGATTACAGGCATGTGCTACTGTGCCCAGCTTTGGTTATTTTTTAGTGGCAAGGTCTTCAATAGGTTTTCCACTCTAACACTAAATGTCACACAACACAATGTCTAACATATAAATTCTACTCAAAAAGACCTATTGAGTAATAAGTAGATCAAGCAAAACACCAAAATTAATTTGCTCTCATCTGCTAAATTGTATGATGAACAAATTATTTTACTAAATTGAAAGCTAGAGATTTAAATCAAAACCAAGTTGGCATGCTTTCTTAAAATTATTATTCAGAACAAGTCAAACAGATGAAAGTATTTTATAAACAAAATTAAATTGTATTTAGCCAGGCATGCTGATGCACACCTGTAATCCCAGCACTCAGGAAGCTGAGGCAGGAGGACAGCCACAAGTTCAAGGCCAGTCTGAACTATATAACAAGATCCTGTCTCAAAAAACAAACAAACAACAACAAAAAAAACAAAGAATAAATAAATAAATTGTGTTTAAATTCAAGTGCCTGCTAGGTATAGTGACTAACCCTATGACTTTAAAACATTAAGTATTAAAATGGTATATTTAAAGCAAGATAGCTTTATTACTACTTTTCTTAGATTTAAGGACATGGATTGTGGGAAAAGTATTCCTAACTTAAAGTTATTCCTACTTGGCTTACTTATAATGAAATGTTTAAGCTCAAACATTATCAATTACCTGTTTGTACCTCAACTCTCTGGTCATTTGGAAATATGTATTTGATTAGGGCTCTTGCATTTATGCAGCAAAGAGATACTACATAGACCCAAACTGAAAACACAAGTTACTTTTGTGGCATTATTGAAAAGACTAAATACATTTTTTCAAGTAAAATTCTTACATCACAAAATCCCGTAAGGAGTCATTTTCACAGACATAGAGAATCTGTTTTGGTTTGCAGTGGAACAAGTCCTTAATTTTCTCCATGATCTTTATGGCTAGCGCTGTCCTCCTGGTTCCTGGCAAGCAGTGGATGAACAATTCCCAGGTTTCCTGAAGGCTCTTGGACAGCAATTCGCACTGCTCTGCTACAAGCAGGTTGAAAAACTCACAACCCAGCTGGTCACTCAGAAAAGATTGAGAGCACAGCAAGACGATCACAAGGGCTTGTAACAAGTCCTCCATTTCATCCTCACTGGCAAGACTGTAGGATTGGGGGTAGTGCACGAGATTTTCCGCAGGTCTACACTGTGTGCTGGTCAGGTGCATCAGCCTTGGAATGATGCACACCTTTCCTGTGTAGCCACCAAGAGTTTGCAGTTTCTGCTTTAGCTGACAAGCAGTGTCTCGGGCATATCCAAGTCCTCCAGTCCAACTGGGGTCTATTAGGATTGTATAGAGTACCGGGGGGCTGTTAACTGTGATCAGGAGTGCGTCACACAGAACCTTCTGCTCTTTCCTTAAGCCAATATCACCAGCCCAGCTTCTAGAAAATATCACAATCCCTTGAGTACAAGGATGTATCTGTGTCTTCATTAATTCCTCCAGTTCCTTATGATCTGAGAATAGCTTCTTACAGAGGGATTCTGGCTTAAAAAGTATTTCTTCCTGTGTCACTGAAAATTTAAGGAAGAGAAGTAAGCTACCAAAACTTAAAAAAGCATAGGGTAAGTATTTCTGCATCTGGGCAGGAAGAGGGGTTTCCTGCTTGTAAAGAGAACAACCTCTCCTCATAGCCCTCTTCCTGCCCAGATGCAGAAATACTTACCCTATTCTTTTTTAAGTTTTGGTAGCCTCCTAACACCTTTTCCTTGACCCAGGTCCACAAGAGCTGCGGAGGCGCTTCTTCCCGTTATTTGGGTTATTGGTGAACCTGATGCATCATTTGGAAAACTAAGAACTTTCCTTGATGATAGTGATTCTTAAGCAGAGACAATTTTGTCCCCTGCCTAGAGGACATTTGACAATGTCTGGAGAATTTTTGTTACAACTAGAGGGATGCTACTGATATATAGTGGGTAGAGGCCAAGAATGCTGCTTAAACTTCTGCAACACACAGGGTACACCGCCTTCTCCCAACGAAGGATTATGTGACTCAAATGTCAGTAGCACTGAAGTTCAGAAACTCTGCTTTAGAAGGGGTTCAGGTGAGTCCACAGCTCCTTCTCTATTGAAAGCCAGGTGGCAATTCTCTTTCAGTAGAGAACCAAAGAATACCCAGCACTCTCAAATTTGGAGAGCAAAAGCTATATGTGACCTGAAGTCTAATAGCCCACAAAGGTACAGTGGGGATTTGGTAACTGGGAAATAAAGATGTATATTTTTTCCAGGATGTCTGTTAAGTTCTACATTTGGCTTTCTTTAAGAAGAAATACCAATTCCTCCAAAGTTTTTTTCTTCAGTCTTGAGGACTGAACCCAGGGCCTTGCACATGTTACCCAAGTGCTCTACCAGTGAGTCACACCTCCAGCCCACAACTTAGTTTTACAAAACAAATAGTCCCCGCAACTGAAATCAAACCTGGAAACAAACGTTGTTGCAGAGCACCCTTAAATTCCAGGACTTTTATGGGGTATGCTGGGCTTCTTAGTGAAGATGAGGCTGATGAAAGCAGGTGAGCACTGTAGTCTGTGGCCAGACCGGAAGGAGCTGAACAATTGCATGGAAAGTTGTTTTAGACAAAAATAAAAGTGAAAGGATGCTTTATTGCTCTTCCTACCAGAGACATGAGCTGTGTATGGTGTCTGAGTTGCTATCTCACTTGCTACACCTCAGTTGGCATGTCAGGAAATGATGTCTGGGGACTGCCTCAGGAGTCAAGCGTATTTTAACTCACTGTATGACTCATCTTGGGTGAGTCATTTCACCTCTCATGCAAAAGAGAAATGATAATCTCTAAATTCCCTTCCAATGCTAGTATCTTAATCCAGGTCATCTCTAAGAGGAAAAGAAATCTTGTGGAGTTTAGAAAGATTAAGCACAAGTTGTTTTTATTGTTATGGTTATTGTTTAATCTCCAGCCAAGGTTAGATGGAAATGAACATTATAGAATCTCTAGTTTGGGGGCAGGAGAGATTTAGGATCAAATTTAGGACAAGAAAAAGAATAATCCAATAAAATTCTTTAGTCACTCAAGTCTTGATCTAATGATCGAAGCTTCTTTTATTGAACTTGGAACATACTGTGAAGGCAAGCTCATAAAATTAGTTCAGTCTATAAGACTTCTACAAGTTGATTAGGAATCACAAAGCTGATTCCAAACAAAATTGTAAGGAAAATAAAAACACTAGGGGCTCCTCCCCCATTGCCATCCCCTATCATAGTATCACCTTTTGCATCATTTCCCCAGCATAGTGATAAAAGTATTAGCTCCTAATATTACTAAAACAGTTCAAATTTGTCAAAAATGTATCCCTTGAAAGACTTAGTACAGAGTCATTCTTAAACAATCTTTCTCTAAAGATCGTCTTGAGAGAGAGGCTATTTAGAGCAAGAAAATCAGCCTGGAAACTTTTTTCAACAGGTCTTTACAGTGCATAAAAAAAAACTTTCACTAATTCATGGCTGATAATGTATACTACAACTTTCCCAAAACAGATTGAAATAGACAGGTGTGGTGGCACATGCCTGTAATCCCAGCATTCAGGAGGCTGAGGCAGGAGGATCACTGTGAGTTTGAGGCCAGCCTGGGCTACATAGTGTGTCCATGGTCAGCCTGAATTACAGAATGAGACCCCCATCTCAAAATGAACAAACAAACAAACAACAACAACAAAAAAAAAAAACAGATTGAAATCTAAGCATTTCTTGACACTGAAGAGTTCAGGTTCTGAGTTTTTGCCACTAAAAATATTACTTCCCTATCATGGGAGAACTTTTATAAACAAGAACAAATTCAATTTTTACCTAGAGTGTATGTCTGAATACCCAAAAAAGACAAGGGGGCTCCTCTCTGCTGATTGGATGACTTACCCCCTCTTTACCTGACTGAATGTCCAGCATCATGACTACCCACTGCTCAGCTGTCAGCCTGGTGACAAATTTGTCCCTCATGATCCAGGAATCTGGGGCCTCTGCAAACACTGCACAACAGAAGGGCTCTACTTGAACCACGCAGACATAACCATACAGGGCATCTTTTTGGTACACGTTCAAGATTTTGGTAGTGAAATTCACCTTGGGCTTCTCGCAACAGAAGTGGAACGTAGGCAATTTTTCTATGCAGTTTTCTATTTCTTTTTTTAATAAGTCAGGGTTCACTTTTTCTCTCTTACAGCCAAACACTTCTTTGCTCTTATCATCAACCCCAATAATTAGGTATCCTCCTTGAGTGTTGGCAAAAGCAGAGACATAATGAGGCAGCATCTCCTTAATCCGAGGTACAACCTTTTTGGTAGTGAACCTTTTAAACTCGACATGTGTTGATTCTGTAAAGTTGAGCTTCTCCTTATATGTGAGTTTATCCTTTTTTAAAAATTCCAAGGCAGCCATCTTCATATCTTCCTCTTGCTGAACATATTTTTTGAGAACTTTCTGAGGATGTGACTTTGGTCTACCTCTTTGGGCTCGATACGCCTTCTGTCTTAGAAGCTCCAGGGCACTGCTGGCACTCAAGTTGATAGCAGAGGTCACATCTCTCTGATATAAATTGGAACGCAAGCTGCAAATCCTTAGTGGGAGGCTGAAAACATCTGGACTCCATGATTTTACAAAAATCAGGAAATTATGTCCCTGCTGCACGTAGTCGAGGTATTTCTGTGAACCTGAAGGAAGAAGCGTTTGAAATGAAGTTTCCAAATCCTGCCCTAGCCCATGGATTTGGTAACTGTAGGTTTTATCGTCAATTTCTGCTTTGATCACACCCCCTCCAGAATTTAGCAGTGCACAGACAGCCTGGATGATTTTTGAATTCTCAGTTCTCTTCAAAGAGCGATTGTTCATCTTCTTCCTGTTTTCTTCTCCAAAAGTAATTCTGCCAACTTTTACGATGATCTCAGCATAGACCGTTTCCGTAGCAGTCTTGTGACTCTCCATATCGGCAGCCCCCCTGTGCCCCAGTGAGTAGCAGAAAAGTGCTCCTAGAAATAAGCAAGAGAGAAATCTGTTTCTCCATGAGAGAGAATTCCAGAGAAGACAATATTTCCTTTAAAACTATAAGTTATTGGAGATATATTTTAACATTGGAAATAGTATTTGATATTACTGTTTTCTAACAACATTGCCAAATATCCTTAATCTTTCTCACAAGCACAAGCATAGATAAAAGTGAATTACTAACATTTTGCCATAATGAAAAATTATATTGCTGAAATTGTCAGCTATTTTCATTTAGAATCAGGAAACAACAACATTGAGCCCAGCTGTAAAGGGCATGGGTTGGCAAGGAGCCCAAGTAAGTTATTACAGATTATGCAGAAATGAAGTTGAAATCAAGGAAGTCCTATTTATAATTCAAATGAGAATGAAAGAGCAGTAGACAGCTAGGAATATATGTATTGCAGATCTTGATATTAAAACATACAATTTCGCAACAACATGTAATCATTAGGTACTACAAACATGTACTAATAAAAGTAAAAGTTATAAAAGGGGGAAGAAGAAGATGTAAAAAGAATTAAGAAGTGTTATGTACATGTACCCAGTCCATATAATTAATGTAATCATCATGAACCACAAACATGTATTAATAAAAATGAAAAATTATTTTTTGTGTGAGTACTTGGGATCAACCTCAGGACCTTGCGCGCCAGCAGGTGTCCGTGCCGCTGAGCAATATCACCAGCCCTTTCTTCGTATGTGGGTACCGGGAGTAGAACTCAGGACCTCGCGCTTGCCAGGCAGGCGCTTATGCCACTGAGCCATCTCACTGGCCCCAAAATTTTTTTAAATAAAAAATAAGATATATAATTTTTGTATTTTAATGTGTTATCTTATAAAATTTAAAAGCCTTATTCTAAAGAGAAATCTACCTGTAAAAAAACTAGAATAAAAAATAAATAAACACAAGTGAAATTCTTTCAAATGTGTACATTATCTACTCTGGAAATATCTCTAGGTATTTTCAGACAATGATTGTCATGAAGATCTGTGGAGTGTGAAGGCTATGTAGTTTATCTGTGTGTATATGTGGGTTTTTTCCAATTTTTGTAGCTAATATGTCATAGTAAAGGGCAATGTTCTAAACCAAAAAACAAAACAAAACAAAAGGCTTATTCTCCTCCTAAAATATTGTCAATGGATACCAAATGCAGAAATCTCTTTTAGCTCTTCACACATTCTTATAAATTTTCAAAATGCATTTCTTTTTGCATAATGTGGTGAGGAAGTAGGGATTTTCCTTCCTCACTAGTAGCTTGGGCTATGGGAATCTCTAAAACTTGGAAAAGAACATGAGCCTCTGGGGTATGGTCATTAAACTGGCCAACCCTCCTTCTGCTTCATAGACCAGAGAACAGCCACCTAAACTGAAATTAGAGGTCTGAAGCAAATATTTCAGGAAGGATTCCCCTTGGCTTTGATTAGTTGCAAAACAAAATATTTACTAATGCAAGCCAAAGGTCTTGCTCTGGGAGAATGGCACCAGTCATTGCCTGTGTGATGTTTGCAAAGCAAGGTCCCTGTGGATGTTGTTTATCCTCAGAAGGAAAACCAAGCACCCAACGGGACATGTATCCTCCTCTGACATTAGTTTGCTCTTGGTTACCTTCTCGCTTCCTTCATACAAACCAGAATCCACCTGAGGAACTCTTTTTGTCTGTGAGCTCTCACACACATACACATAAATGTGATATTTTATGGATCCTCAAGGAAATGTCTCATAACATCTTACTTATATCATAGAGTCACACAAGTGTCGCAAGGGACTTTACAAATCTTCTAGCCCAACCATCCATCTGATTCTTAAATCCATTTTTTTTTTTGTGGGTACCAGGGGGTCGACCTCAGGACCTCGCGCGCCAGCAGGCGCCCGTGCCACTGAGCGATATCACCGGCCCCTTTTTTGTATGTGGGTTCCGGGAGTCGAACTCGGGCCCTCGCGCTTGCCGGGCAGGCGCTTAAGCCGCTGAGCCATCTCACCGGCCCAAATCCTTTTTATAATATTCCCAACTCCCAAGAAATGAACGTTTCCAGTGACTAGTAAAGCATTATCTTTTAAAGTAGCCCATTCTAATTTGTAAAGCTGTTGAATATGGATATGATTGCATAAATTTCAGAGTGTTTTATTTTCAGGTGAAAGCTTTGTTACAGCTTATAAAAGATATTTTCCTACTTAGACATCAGAGCTACAAATAATAAATGTGACCCCCAGCAGCTTCAGTTCTTGATATTCAAAAAGTCCATAATCTCTAAGTTAAACATAATATTATTCAGCTGAAGGAACGTGTTTTTCCCTTTTAAATCCTGACAAATTCTATCAAATGTTTTTTAAAGTCTAGGGAAAAATATATGATTATATAACAATGTGGAGAAGTTGTGGTAAAAGAATTAAAAATCACTTGCAAAATAAATATATTCTCATGGTAAAAAAAAAAAGTAGTGCATTCTATTTTCCAACAGCTAGTAATGCATAAGTGTAAAAAGTAGTCCATTCTATTTTACGGTAGCTTTTAAAGCAGTTCATTCTGTTTTATGTTGTTTTGTTGTTAGAAATGGCTTATTTTCAGCTACCATTTGTCTCCCCATAACTTTTACACTAATGGGACCCACAAGACAATTCTAACTGATTTTGAACTAGCAGACCCTATAGTCTCATGACTCCCAAGTCTCACTGATAGTACTTGGATGCTGATAACAACCGTGAAACAAGAAAGTGTTCTGAGATTCTAGATCCATCCGAGCATCCTTCCTACCCTTCCCAGACTTTCTCACTCATTTTCTTTTATAAGTTAGTAACTATTATAATAAGCCCCTCACACTCTCAGACATAACTGCACCTAAAATAAATGTGATTTAAAATGTTTATTTTTACCTGATGTTCTTGTATTTCCTTTTGCTGCTTCAGTTCCACATCTGGTTTGGTCTGAATGTTTGCTTTCTGTCGTGGCTCCTGCTGCCCTTTGATAGCGGACGGAGGGGGAGGAACTCTGCCAGGCTCCCCAAGTCTTCATAACATTGACCCACTGAGGAAGACTGATAAGGACTCTAGAAGAGGCCATGTCAGGGCAGATTAGCAAGCCAGGGTCTGACCTCAAGGAGTGAATCAGGTCCTTGTAATGGGAAAAACTCAGGGGTTCAAGTGAGTAGCCAAAGTTAAATTTATAACCTCTAAGGGCATGACCATTAATTGCACACATCATGCAAGCACCTCTGCCCTGGCTCATTTTGTTTGCAAGTGCTATATTCATTTTAAATTAAGCTTTACTGTACATATTCATTGAGAGCAATATTACTTTATTTCATTACCTTCCAAATTGCTTGTTCTAATCTATTCACGTTTATTCTTTTTCCTATTCTTCCTCTTTGATAGCATAAGTCCCGGCCTAGAAAAATGCACTCAGATAAAGAGCTGGCTGGACCTGGTTGGAGGTAATTTTTCATTTAATTTATTTTATTTCCCTTGCTTTTCTCCAACTATACTGTATTTAATGGCTTACAATGAGCATGCATTGTTTTGTTTTGTTTTTGTTTTTGTTTTTGTTTTGTTGGCACTGGGAATCAAACTCAGGACCTTGCACTTGCCAGGTGGGTGCTGCACCACTGAGCCATATCCCCGGCCCTGCATTGTTTTTTATAATTGAAAACAAATAGCAAAAGCAAACAGATATGAGTCAAGTATCTCATTTAGAGATGCTACCTAAACTGGTTCAAACTTCTTGTAGCAGGCTAACTAACAGCCAGATGTTGTTGTTGTAATGAACTTGTAAATGTTATGTTATACAGAAACACAGTCTATTCAGATGTGATTAAGGATCTTGTGATGGGGAAGTGGAGATTATCCTGAATTACTTGGTGGATCCTAAACCCAATCACAAGAGATTTGTAGGAGAGAGACACAGAGAGATTTGATCTACACAGAACAGGAGGAAGCAATATGATCATAAAGGTAGACATGGAAGTGACTGAGCCACAAGCAAAGGGATGCTGGCACTCATTAGAAGCTGGAAGAGAGCAGGAATGGCCTCTCCCAAGAGTTTTGTTTTCCTGTGTGTGTGTGTGTGTGTGTGTGTGTGTGTGTGTGGCATTGAGTATTGAACCCGAGGCCTTGTACCAAGCTACATCCCCAGCCCTGTTTACTTTTTATTTTGAGACAAGGTCTTGCTAAGTTGCCCAGGTGGGACTTGAACTCGTGATCCTCCTTCCTCCACCTGTCAGATACTGGGATTACAGGCTTGTGCCACCTTGCCTGGCTCCCCTAGAGATTTTGGAGTGAGCAGAGTCTTGCCGACACCAGAGGCCTAGGGAAACTGACATTAAACTTCTAGCTATAAAAGATCTCTTTTTAAAAAATACAGCTGGAGCCAGGCATGGTGGTACATTCCTGTAATCTCAGCACTCTGGGAGGCTGAGGCTAGAGGATCACAAGCTCAATCCCAGCCTGGGAAATTTAGTAACTTAGTGAGAGCCTGTCTCATAAAAAAAAAAAAAAATTGTCTGGCATGATGGTGCAAGCCTCAGGAAGATCACCATGAGTTTGAGGCCAGCTTGGGCTGCACAGTGAGTTCAAGGCCAATATGAAATATATATTGAGATCTATCTTAAAAATAAAATAAAATAAAATAAAATAAAATAAAAACATTAGGAAGGAAAGTATAGGATGATGTGGGAATGTGTAGGAAGGTGTAGGATGGTATGAGAAGCTGTGGGAAAGGTGAGTGAAGGTGTAGGAAGGTGAGGGGAACTTTGGGGCATTTGGGGGAAAGGGCATGGGTATGGAATATGCATGATGGGGTGGGCTGGAAGAGAAGCAGCCATAAGGAAGCAGCAGCCCTGAGTAGCCACAGTTGTGTACAAATCCCACCACTGGGCTTTAGACCTGAGGAAGGAAAAAGAAAAAAAAAATTAAACTAGACCAGGGATGTAGCTCAGTGCAAAGGCCCTGGGTTCAATCCCCAGTACCACTAAATAAATAAATAAATAAATAAATAAATAAATAAATAAATAAATAAATACTGGGTGTGGTCAGGTAGGCCTGTAATCCCAGCTACTTGGGGAGGTTGAGGCAGGAGGATTGCAAGTTGGAGGCCTGCCTGGGCAATTTAGTGAGACCCTGTCTCAAAATAAGAAACAAAAAGGGCTGGGGATGTAATTCAGTGTGAAGGCTCTGGATTCAATTTCCAGTACCAAAAAACAAAACACACATTTCTGCTGTCTCAAGCCACTAGTTTGTGATAATTTGTTACTTGTTATGGCAGCCACAGAAAACTAATATACTTCTTTCTAAATCAAACCAGTGATCAATTCTGTGTTTTTACTTCAATTTGTTTTTCAGGGTTTGTTTGTTTTCTTTGGACCGAGGTCTTGCTAAATTGCCCAGGGTGGGCTGAAATTTACAGTCCTCTTGCCTCAGCCTCCCAGACTACTAAGATTACAGTCGGGGACCCCCAAACCCAATTTGCACTTCAATTTGTTTATGATGGCATGACATTTTTAAGTAGGTCTCTAGACAGTCTTATTTTATCTTTTTAACTTGAGGCTTCTACCCCAACAAAGTTCTGCTTTGGCTGGCGTTACCATTTGCACACATATGGCTGAAAAGTTTCCAGGATAAGAGACAGAATGGAGGGCCGGTGATATCGGCACAAGCGCCTTCTGGCAAGCGCGAGGTCCTGAGTTTGACTCCCAGTACCTACATAAAAAAAAAAAGAGACAGAATGGATACTTTGACACATGATCAACCAACAACACAGTAAGCTTCCAAAGCTTGATCTCTCCTTTTCATTCATGTCACTTCTGAATCCAGTCTCACTTTTAATCTTACTATCTACCTTAATTCTCAGCCTCACTTTCATACTGAAATCTCTCTGCTATTATGTACTTTTAGAAGGATAAAAATAACCACCTCTTACTGGAAATGCATTACTAGATGCAAGGGACCATGCTGGTAGCTCTACATTCTACATGGAAACTGAGATTACAGGGCCAATCAGTGGAAGAGTGCTGGCTTAAAACCAGGTCTGCCTAATTTAAATGGTCTTATTCTTTTCACTGCCTTTTGAGCTTGGGATTCTGGGTTGCTCGAGAGCTTTCAAAATTAGAATTCTCTCTAAGTACCTTCCCTTTCCTTCTAGTCAATAGGAAGAACATTAATTGGGCAGGAGAACTACTAACTAGTTTGTTGTTCCCTTCTTATTTTTCTACACTCCTGATCAAACCAACAGGAAGGAGGATAATGTAAAAGATGAGCAAAGGGGGTTTCTTTTCCTTCTCTAAAGCTCCTTGGTCAAGTCCCCTGGATATGAAGAGTTAGGTTGTCAGAACAGAGAGGACCTTACATTTTGGCTTTGATATATCTAAAGTAAATGTTCCTTATACAAAGCAGCTTGAAATCAGTAGTGTGGACAGTGCTTTTTCCTCAGTTTTAGGAAAGTTATCTAGGTATACTTTTGATTGAAGAACCAGAACCAGAGCCCCCAATTTATTTAATATGTGTTCATTCACAAAGCATCTCTCAGTAGTGACCGTTATGACACAGCTTGCATGTTTACCACATACAAACCATCAAATACCAGCTGAAGGACAAGGGTCTGTCTCTTGACCATCAGGTGAGTGGAAATGTATTACAGCACAGTGACCAAGAGCAATAGTCTTTGCTCTGCCATGCCATTACCTGACTTTGGGTAAGTTTTCATTAATTCTTTCACTCAATCAGCTATTTTGGGGTACCAAAGGAGTTCAAATCCTAACTCTGAAATATTCTAGCTATGAGACTTTGGTTAAGCCAATCTAAACCTCAGAACCCTTCGGTGAAAGTGGGAGATAATAATGGTGCCTTCTCCACTCAGTACTTGTAAGCATGAACTGAGTGCCTGGTATACAATGTCAGCTATTCATTCAACAATCAACCATCAAACAATTATTATATTCCAAACATAGTGCTATGCTCTGGAGCCATCCACCAAAATAAAAATTGACATTTAGTGACTGCTTCATTTGGGCCAGATATGCAACTTTCATTCTCTCACATAATCCTCATAACAATGTGCAAGGCATGCATTATTTTCCCTATCTTATAAATGACAAAGCAGTTCAGCAATGTATGAACAGTGTGCACCAGGTACCCTGAGGAGTGACACCAACTATGCTCCTGAGAATCAGAGGAGTTCCCAAATGACATAATGGGTGAACTTGGAACCCGTCAGAAAGAATGCACTGGGTTGAGAAAAGGAGATAGAAAGAGAAAGCATAAATCAGGCAAAGGAAACATCAAGTGCAAAGGCACATCCTCTTCACTGTATAACCTATTCTGTTCTGTACAAGGGAGGTCCTGCATGGTTCTGGTACAGAAAGTCTCCATTTTCCCTTTCATTTCTTCACGTCTTTCTGTCTATACCTATCTGACACTGCAATCCTCATTTGCCTTTCCTTTGCACCTCTCCATTTCTACTACAAGTCTCATTTAAGCTCTCTCTCAATAGCTTCCTCTCTGCTTCCACTCTCTACTCCCTCTAATCTAAATACAGTTGCAGATTGAGTTCTCTTAAGTACAGCTCTGATCGCTAACTCTAAAATCTTCAATTTTTTCTTTCCCTAGAGCAGTCTAGGCTACAGAACCAACCAGCTAGTATCCTTAGAAAAGTTCTGACCTGTTTGTGCAATCTCCTATCACTCCTTTTCTTTAACACTGACATTAATCCTTAAACTTATAAAAAATTTTCCGGTAGTGGGGATTGAACCCAGGACGTTTGAATTAACACCACCCCACACCCCGCTCCTTTTTGGAGATGGGGATCTCGCTAAATCGCCCAGGCTGTGCTTGAATTTGTGATCCTCCTGCCCCGCCTCCCAGAGTGTTGGGATTAAAACTTGCGCCGCCATGCCCAGCTAGTCTTTAAACTTTGGTTAACCTCATCAACTGAACCAACTTAAATTTGGTAAACTCGCTTTCTCAGCTAATTGGTGAACTTAAAAGTTTTCCTTCTCTCAGGATCTCCTAATTCTCAAATCCTGCAACAACCCAGATGAAACGTCATTTCTCTCAAGAAGGCTTTCCTGCTCCCCTTCCACTTCTTTCGTATTAAGCTACCGAGGATTAAATTCAGGGCCTTCACACCGAGCTACATCCCTAACCCTATTTGTTTAAATTATATCTATTTATTTGCGACAGGGTGTCGCTAAATCACCCAGGCTGGGCTCCAATTTGCCATCTTCCTGCCTCAGCTTCCCAGAGCGCTGGCTTTACAGGCACGTGCCACCATGCCTGGCTATACTTGTAATCCCAGCATTTGGCCTTCACTCTTCCCTTTAAGGTGCTTCCTAAATAAGAAAAGGTACCAGAAGCGTCCAAAAGTCCAGCCAACCAACGAGTTCCCCCTGGATTTGGAGGGCCATCTTCATCTGTGACTCCACCCCAACTACTAGCTCTGGGAGGGAATCCGGGACCAGCTAATCCAGTGGGGTCACAGTCCGAATCAACATGGCACACACACACTAGGACCCCGCCGCAGAGGCCCTTCCCTAGTTATAAAACTAAGCACGGGCAAAATCGCTCTAACAGTCCACCCGAGGTCTGACAGTAGAAAACTGCACGTGGGGAGAGGAAAACAAAACCACATTACTCCGAGCACGAGCCACTGGTCGCTCGGATTAGACGCCACGACGCAATGAAGTTACGCAAAGGTGCGTCGGCTGGGTCGTCAGCCTCACCCCTGACGTTCCCCTTGGCCTCTGATTGGCTGTTCTTTATACAAAGTCCCGCCCCCCTAGTGCCGCCCACATGATCCTCTGGGGCCTCAGGATTGGTTGTCTGGTTAGGGCCGCGCGGGGCTGTGGGTTGCGGGCCTGATATCTAGGCGGAGGAGAGAGGACCCGCGAAGCGGGAAGTGAATCTGGACCGGTCCGAGGATGTAGGGGTCTGGGTGCCATCTTCTCAGGATGGGACCCGTTTCTTGTTTCTCCCAGGCTTAGGAGATATAGGAGTTCACAAAGCGAGTTACTGTTTTCTGATTGGCGGGGTTGGTTTGTGCCCTGGCTCCGGCCTTATTTCTGCTTTCCCAGAAGGATGGCTTCGGTCTTTCCTGAGGTAGTCGGGTTTGGACTTTATTCTGAGCCTCTGTTGTGTAGGGCATTAGCTGTCCCGCGCAGGAATCTGTGCATAGCGCCTTGAGGTAGAGATGGGGAATGAGGGCTTGGGGGAACTTGAAAGTATGGTCCTTTCCCACGTGACATATTGGAGGTAAGTCGGCTTTAACAAATTGTGCTGATATTTAGGGTTTAGTAGGGAGTGTCACTTATTAACTGAATTAAGTGCTTATTTATTGAACTCCTATGTACCAGGCACTGTAAGACAGTCCTGGTGGTTTAGGAAATCTTTGTGATTGGACTGCTGGGAGAGATGGAGGAAAACGCGAACTGATCAGTAGTTGACATGTGGTGGGGAAAAAACTGCAGTGGAAGTCAGAGGAAAGGAATACTGAGGGGGTTAGGGACACTTAAGGAAATGGGACATTTAAGTATGAGGTGTGATAAAAAAAATACGGCGATATGTTTAATTCCCCCAAATTTTATTATAGTAAAAGACACATTGCCATTAGTCCCCCTCGCTTCAAATACACATCCCATCATTCTTGCCACTTTCTGAAGTAGCTCTGGAAGTCCACTTTCATGAATGCCTTTAGTTGCCTTGTCATGGCTGCCTCCTTGTCCTGAATCATTCAAAACGCCTACCTTTTATGGTCACTTCGACTCTGGAGAAGAGCCAGAAGTAGCACAGTGCCTGATCCGATGAATAAGGTGGATGCGGACACACTGTGATTTTTTTTTTTTTTGACAGAAATTGCTGTAAACGTTTGGACAATGAGGGATGAGAAGAACTTGCTGTCTGCCATTAATCCCCTTCAAAATAGTCCTTGCTTCTAACACACCCCCATCATTCTTGGCTATGTGCTTTTGACTGTATTTTTTTTTTTTTTTTTTTTTTGTGGGTACCGGGGGGACGACCTCAGGACCTCGCGCACCAACAGGCACCCGTGCCGCTGAGCGATATCACCGGCCCCTTTTTCGTATGTGGGTTCCGGGAGTCGAACTCGGGCCTTCGCGCTTGCAAGGCAGGCGCTTAAGCCGCTGAGCCGTCTCACCGGCCCTTTTTTTTTTTTTTTTTTTGAGACAAGTTCTTGCTATGTAGTCCAGGCTGGCCTCAAACTCACTATGTAGCCAAGGCTGGCCTCGAACTCGCAGTGATCCTCCTGCCTCAGCCTCCCGAGTGCTGGGATTGCAGGGTGCACCACCACACCAGGCTGTAATTTTTTTTTAATTTAAATATTCGCCACAGTTTTATGATCACCCCTTGTACTTCTGGAAGTGTAGTTAGGCGTTCTCTGCATGAAAGTGGGGAAGGCACTCCAGGTGGAGCAAGGTGTACAGTGCAGAGAACTAGGAAAGTGTACTTGCCATATATGGCAAGAGCAAAGATCTTGAATTTCATGCCAGGAAGTCTGTTTATATCTTAAAATACAAAGTGAAAGAGGTTCTATAAAATAGATACTAATGTGCTTAGGAGAACACATTTTCTTTTGGATTGATGGAACAAGGCTTCATGCAAAAGGTGGCCTTTTGGGGATGTCACAAACTAGAGAGGTAGGATTGAAGTTCAGGAAGGGTTTCAAGTAAGGGGAAGAAAGACTTTCTAAATGGAAGGCAGAGGGTCAAATTGACAGGTTTGAGGACTTTGTAATAGTCTGGGTTGGATTTAAAGGTAAAGCACATGTACTTAGGGTTATGATATTAGTTAAGGATAAGTTTGGGTCAAGATTTTTGTTTGCTTTTGATGCTGTGGATTGAGCCCAGGGCTTCTTGTATGGGTCGGCTTTGAAACATCTTGAATGCTAAGCAAAGTAATTCAGATTTTATTTCTTGGACCATGGGTAGCAACTGAACACTTGTAATGATAATCACACCTCCATAAGGTTAAGGTATTTATGTTGGATGGGATGGAAAGTGGAGGCAGAACATCCATTGAGACAGCAGCGTGGTCACGTAGAAGGAACATGGGCTCTGAAGTCAGGTGTACATTGGTTCAAGATTAGTATTCCTTACAAGTGTCATGATTCTAGGCAGGTATTTAAATTAATGTCTCTCAGCCTTTGTTTGCTCATTTCTAATGTGGATCTGTTTCATCTGAAGGGGTTAATGTGGGTCAAGCATTGCCCCTTTATATATAGGCATCTGGTTGTTTCCCCTCTATGGCGCTTGGTTGCTGAATGGTGAACACAGACCAACAGCTGTCTGTTTTAAAATGTGGAGTATCAGTCTGTTGACATTTGTAGATGATAGAAGAAGGTATATGGTGCCTCCAGAATTATTTAAATATTAATAGTATCATGTTGAATGTTGGAAAGGATGACTTTGTGATGTGTTACTTTGCCATGCCAGCAATAGTATACCACCAGGTGTCATTTGAAATAATTGAAATGCATTGAGCTTTCTCATTCAGAAATTGATTACTAGGTTGCAAAATATCCACTTTGCCTTGCTTTATCCTGCTCATGGCCTTCCCCATTAAAGGGCAGGAACCTGGAAGCTAGTAGTGGAAAATACATATACATAAATCTGGCAATCAGACCTTAGTTCTCTTTGTAGCTTTGCTGTCAATTTACTATAGACCTTTGTCAAATTATAGCCTCTTGAGTCTTGAGTTCTTGTATTAGAAGATTCTGATATAAATATTTTTTTACTATATTTTTTGTTTTAGAGATGGGCTCTTATGTTGCTCAGGCTGGCCTCTAACTTCTGGGTTGAAGTGAACCTTCTGCCTCAGCCTCTAAAGTAGCTGGGACTACAGGCACATTCATTGTGCCAGGTATTGTGACTATTTTTATCTTTTTTTTTTTTTGATACCGGGAATTGAACTCACAACCTTGCACTTGCCGGGCAGGCACTGTGCTGCTGAGCTATATCCCCAGCCCACTATTTTTATCTTTACTGGCACCAGAACTACAAATTGAACTTTATATTAAATGAACTGTACTAATTTAGTAGAAAATCTTTTCTAAAATTTCTGCTTTAAAGCTGGGCTATAAATCCCAAACATCCCTGAGATTTTATCATAAGTGGCAATTGGACTCATATAAAAATTGTTTTTAAATGGTAAATGCTTCATTCTTTCCCCGTGTTTCGAAAACAAAAACTTGTTCTCTTTGGCACAGTTATGTAAAGCATAGTGAAAGATTAATTATTAAGCCCATAGTTTTAACTTACCTAAAAAGAAGCACTTTTCCCCCATAGGTAAGCTTACATTTTCTTCCATGTGGGATTAGGGCATCTGACTGCTTTTAGGTAATACAAGGAGGTGAGACACAATGATGCGATGATGAGTGAAGTATAGTCTGACCTGGTATTGCCAGTGCTTCAGTACTGGCTTTGACCAGGGTATGATCCCTTAATCTTCTCTCTGAGCTGATTCCAGTTGTGGCATTAGAACACACATACATCTATTTGGATATTGGTTTTATTGTGTGTAAGAGTGTTTCTTTGATATCCTTTTGAATTACTGATGCTTTCATGTTTTCCTTCTTAGGTCGAGGTGAAATATCTGGCTTTGAAATCTTCATTGAGGACATTTCAATCCCGAATCTGAATCACTTCCCTTGGTGCCTTATTACTGTATTAAAAGTGTTTTAATTGACTGGTACTTGTTGTGGTGAAAACCTCTGAGGTGTTACAAGAATTTAAAAAAAGAACCATTATACTCTTTTTATAGTGTGTAATAGTTTTAATATTTTGAAATCCACAGGATGGATATTCCATTTCAGTATTTAGCTGTATCATCTTCTTGCTATCAGAATGTACTTTAAATTGCTAAATGAAAGGTTGGGCATGGTGATGCATGCCTGTAATCTCAGTATTCAGGAGGCTGAGTCAGGAGGATCACTATGAGTTTGAGGCCAGCCTGGGCTACATAGTGAGTTCAAGGACAGCCTGAACTAATAGCATGACCCTGTCTCAAAAAAAAAAAATAAATTGCTAAGTGAGTTAAAGTGTTGAAAAAACATGTATCTCAGCAAAGATACACATTACTTTCACTTGTCCTCTTCTGTTGATTTTTTTTAAACCCATGTTTTCACCGCTAATCCAGCAGCATAGATTTTGCTACAAAGGCAATTTAAATGTTTCTACAGTATTTTTGATACAGAGTATTTTGCACAAGATTGTAGTCTTGCTGTTGGAGCAGATTTTTGTTCCTTGTATTAACAACAACAAAAATCCCCACATGTTAATACAAAAATACCTCAAAAACTCAAAGGTGATGTGTATGGAAATTTATTTTAAATGCCTCAAGTAAGATTTGTTTCCGCATAATCATGACAGTTCTTTTTTTTTTTTTTTTTTTTTTTTGTGGGTGCCAGGGGTCGACCTCAGGACCTCGCACGCCAGCAGGCGCCCGTGTCACTGAGCGATATCACCAGCCCTTTTCTTCGTATGTGGGTTCCAGGAGTCGACCTCGGGCCCTCGTGCTTGCCAGGCAGGTGCATACGCCGCTGAGCCATCGCACCGGCCCATCATGACAGTTCTTTGCCATCTACTCTTAAAATTTAATTAAATGTTTCATAGAAACTTTAGTAACAACCAGGATAATTCATGCCAGTTGAACAAGCAATTAAGAGTAAGCAAAAAGAGCTTATTAGAAGGTCTTTTTATTATAATTAGGTAAGAATTTTACTTATCTCTTCACTGCTTGTTAGCTTTGCTGTCACACTAAAATTTTCAGACTACACTCTGTAAATGCTCACCCCCTATTTTCCTTTAACCAGCTTCCTAAGAAAGATATGTATGGCTTATCCTCAAATGTTGAAAAACTGTAGCAGATGTCACTTAACAAATGGGTTACATGTTCAAGTATTCCTATAAAGAGCAGGTCTGTGTTTCATATTGTTTGTGAACTGATAAAACCTCTTTACCTCATAGGCAAATGAATACTTCCTTTTCTGAAGAGGAGGCCTGCTTCCCCTCACCACCAGTTTATGAGATCTAAGCTGGGGTTTTCCTGGGAGCTTCTATACTGCTTATTCTTTAAGGAAAAAAACAAGGAAAGCTTCTGTACTAGTTATTCTTTTTTATCCACCTCTGTGTTAGCCATCACACCTTCCACAGTCTTGATGCTCTTACTTTAACCAGCTTGGTCAGCTGTAAGTAGGGGTCTAGGGAACAGGCTAAAATGTGAGGATCAAACAGGTATATCCTTTTAAAGAAATCTCTACTGTAGTTTAGAGTTAATAGCTTTACATGAATTGGGGCAGAGAGATGTCAGTGCTATGTACTGTGCTAAAAAATAGCCCTGTGGCCTTACAGTGCAGTATTTAAGTTGTGAGATAGTACGCTAATCTCTTTCAGTTCTCAGGAGAGTACAGTTTAATTAGATGTTGTACTTCTGTTGGATAACCTGTGATGGGACAAGCTTGGTGACTCCTCACATAATTAAACACACAACGATAACAGAACACATAACCGGAGGTGGCAAGAACAGTATCATTCACCCGGGTTTTCCGACACAGCGGGCACACAGTCTTCATTTTGGGTAACAGAGGAGAATCAGAGTTGTAGTCTAGGTGTACAGGTGGTGGTGGAGTAGGCAAGGCAGTCAATGATTTGATGGTTTCTTGATTTTCAGATGAGTACCACCAGTCAAGGAACTGTAGGAAGAATACACCCACAGAAAGGCCAGTAGAGAGGGACAGGGCAACACCTCCCACACCTTTCTTCAGAGCTGACTTTATCTTCTCACCAATACTGCTGGGAAAAGAGAACAACGAGGCAGAGAGAAAAACTTTAGGTATAATCCTAGGATCACTAATACAAATCTGATTTTCATCAGAATCACTGATTTGGGCATTAAAAAGTTGCTAGGTTGACACTGTCTCCTTAAGAATCTATTCTAGATGGTTCCTTTCTGATAGTATTTTAGGTGCATAGGTGCTAAGATTCATTTTTAATAACAAAATATTAGGATTTTGTTTTGAGAAAGACACTAGAGAATTTGATTATATAGGCTTTTTTGGTAGAAGATAGGGCATCCAGAAATGGAAAAAAAAAAAATCACTTAAAAAGTAACTTAGCAGTGCTGAGAAGTATATATATTTGAACTTTTTGGAAAACATGAATAGTTAAAAGTGGCTACAGCATCATGGTAAAGAGCAGTCTTTAGAACTGTATTATCTGCCTTGAATCTCAGCTCTGCCATCTTACAGCCAGGCAGCGTAGGCCAAGGTATTTAGTCATGAGGGCTTGGTTTCTCCAACTGTTAAATGGAGCACATACTTCATTGCATTGTAATGAAGCTTAAGATAATATACATAAAGCAAACACCTAGCATGGGGCCTGGCACATAGCAAGTGTGCACCTAAAATGTAACTACTGTATATGATGGTTACCAGATGGCACTTCTTTATGAACACAGGAAAAACTCTCTGATTTTATGAAATGAAGTAGACTGAGGAGGATAAATTTCATAAAGTTGGAATAAGATTTTAGAATTTGTTAAAAGGTTTTTTTGGAAATGTTAAGGCTTACCTCCTGGCTGGTTGCTGCGTCATACTGGGTTCAGCTCTGTGCTCCAGAGCTTGTATATCCTGAACTGTCAGCCGACCTAGTCGAACTCCAGCCAGTCGCAGCAGGGGTGAGTGGTGCTGAGCTTTTCCTAGAATGTATCGGAGTTGTTGTACTAGAAACCAGCCTTCCCAAGCCATGTTAACAAATGGGTAGGCTGCCAGGAAGGCTCTGTAAAATCGCTTCCAGTTGGAAGAAGGGGGATGAATAGAATATTCATCCTCTTCTTTCAAGCTAGAAACCAGCTTCTCCAGCTTCACTTTCAGATAGGGAAGAAGAACCAGGAACATAATTGATTTCCAGAGGTGCTTCTTGGGGAGACCAGCACTGGCCAATGTCTGAAATCTGTGAGAATCCCCCATTACAATACGCTTTAAACCATAGAAGTTTTCGGAAAATGAGGCACTGGTTTTAGACAGATAATGCTGCTGAAGCAGAAGATCTAGCAGAGTAAAGATTTCATCAAACCACCTCCAAAGGAAGCCCCAGTGGGCAGGATTTGATTCTGCAAGAACCTAAAGCAAAATAAATGAAATTCATTCTTTTACACATCTATACCTTTATTTACATTTCTTTTTTTCCCCTAAATTCTACACACTTTTGGCTGAAGTCATTTCTTTTGGGCTTCTTCCCTAACCTCCCTGAAGTGCTAAGTATTCATTACAAGGCTCTAGAGACTAAATATCCATTAGGCCGTGGGATATAAACTATATGCAAATTGGTTATTTCCAACCCTAGACTGCCAAATAAGCAAAACTTACTAAATTTTAACCCAGTCCTTCCTGAAACCTTTCAGAGAATTAATGTCTTACCTTGACCACATGCTGAAGAGCAGGTCTCACTGCTGTCATTAAACTGTCTTGTGCTACCACCTCAAAGATGGATGGCTGGTCATCCGCCACAGAAGCAGTTGTGATATGAGCCCCGTACTCAGCCATAATATTCTGTGTGTTCCGGATTTCACTTTTCCCACAAACTCTCTAGTGAGCATGCGCTGGTGGGGGGGGTATCAAATGGGTGCTGTCCTACAGGTGATCTTTCTGCATGACACCCGAAACTCCAAACTCTCAATTTTACAAGTGAAATTCAACTGAGCGAAAAAGACCTTTGGACTCGGAGGGAAGGCGTCTCAAAGTGAAGTTAATTCCAACGCGGGTGAAGTGGTACGTGAGGAGGCGTGACGTGTCAAATGCTGCACCTCACAGGGCCGATCGTGACTCTGGAGAACAGGTATGGCTAAGGGGGCGGTGTCTTCTGCAGCTGAGAAACAGCCACCTTCTTTTGTGAGGGCTGAAAAGCCAGCCGGCTCTAAGGGGTCGGAGGTACCAGAGCGGGCCCGGGACTCGAAAACTGACTCCAGCCGTGGGCTGTAAAGTGCCCCCGCCCGCGCCTGTCCTTGCTCGCTGACCCTGGGCGAGGGGCGAAGGGCCCACGACGCCACCTCTGATGGGAGGTCTCGCCTTTATGACAGAATCCACACCCGGAAATAGACGCTGCAGGGATGTCGTGGAGCGCTGGCGGAAGACAGGCGCACACGGCTGTGAAACCGGAACTAGAGAACTCCACGCTCTCCCGGGGACTTCCGCTTCCGCCCCTCTGAAATTAAACAGGTGACTTGCGGGGTGGTTTTGCCTATAAATTCTCAGCTGTTTTGTTTTATTCTTCCTGGCTAACTGTGGAGCCTACCCTCGGTGTAAAGTCTCTGATCCTCTATCTACTGAGGTCCTCTGCTTGGGGCAGCACGCTGACGGCTGGCGCCGGGAGCCGGAGCTCGTGCCCTGGTGAGGGCTGTGTTCTCCGAGCCACCGATCTAGGGACAGAGGGAGGGAGGAAGAAGGAAAGGCACTGGGAGATGGAAGGCGCGGTCTGAACACCTACAGCAGGGGTGTTGCTCACTTTACCTTCTGCCACCTTCCGGAAAGGATTTGAAGCGACAACGCAGGAAATAGAAGCTGTAGCTTTATTGTCGCCAATTATAAAGAAAATTTAGTACGTAGGAGAAAGGTTCTACTTGTTCTTCAGAACTTCGGACGATTAATTTCTACCCAAGTTGGTAGTTTAACTGTCTTCCAGGTGTTACATCCAATTATAACTTTAGGCACTTGCTGTACGAAATGAAAATTATTCCTGCCCACATACCCAGTAGGATGTGTCACATTAGCGATATGAATATAGTGCTAAAGTGGAGGGACCTGACGAATCAAGCGTGAACTGGGGAAGCTTGACAGTTTGTATACCGAAAGTAATATAATCTGCCATACAGTTTGCAAAATGCAATTTGTATACAACTTTATCTCGTTTGAGTTACTGATACAGATTTATTGGATTTGGATAAGAGGTCAGCTTCTCTCTTTTAACTCCTTTCCCACGTTTAGGCTAAATATCCAGAAATAGAAGGTATTCACTGCTCTAGAGGACTTTACCTTGTAAATGTAGGCGATTGGTTTGCATAATGAGAATGCTATATAGTGAGTTCAAAACCAGCCTGAACTACATAGCAAGACCCTGTCTCAAAAAAACAAAATAAAAAAATAATAATAATAATGATAGCACCTTAAAAAAAAAGACATTCAAACAAACAAAAAGGTCTGGTTGTTTTCTTTCCACCTTAAAAGTTACCCTTGATTATAGCTCTAAAATGTTTTTTACTCTAGGGGCCGGTGAGATGGCTCAGCGGCGTAAGCGCCTGCCTGGCAAGCGCGAGGGCCTGATGTTCCACTCTCTAAACCCACATAAGAAAAAAGGGCCGGTGATATCGCTCAGCGGCAGGGGCACCTGCTAGCGCTCGAGGTCCTGAGGTCGACCCAGTACCCACAAAAAATAAAATCTTTTTTACTCTAATGAAATACCTGCCAGAGAAATATTCTTACAGCTAATATATCTGTATAAAATAGCTGGTCCCCAAGCCAATTATAACTACTATAAATATATATAAACATAAGTGAATAGCAAAAATACAAAGTTTAGAAATAACATTAAAACAAGTGGGAAATTAAACAGTTGTGTCAACTATGTTTCTTCGATTTCAAGCAACAGAAACAAAACAGGCTAATTTAAAATAAAGAAATTACTAAAAGTGTATGGAGTAGCTCACTAAACCTGTCCTGAAAGAACAGGGACTACACAGTCCTATTGGATTTCTGTAGCAGGAATTAGTTTCACGCAGGCCATGTTACAACGAATGAGCTTCAGTCAGTTTATATTTATCACTGTGCTTATGATTCAAATTCCAATTGACCAATTTTGGTTCACGTTCTTTTTCCACTTTATTTTACATTTAGCTAGAAGAGGGGTAAGGTGCCTCGATTAATAGTCCCATGAGGATACTCCGAAAGTACACTGAAGTTATATTATGAGAAAAAGAAGGGCAGTCCAAAAAATGTCAATTATCACAGTCAACAAATAAGTACCTCATCAAAAATCCCACCCTTAGTTGTGTGCATGCCTGTAATCCCAGGTACTTGGGAGGCTGAGGCAGGAGGATCACAAAATCTCACCCTTAAGTTTAGAGTATAATAGAAAATATGAGACACATAAAAAGAAGTTGTACTTTATATTAAAAAGCATCACATAGGTTAATATGGCATGAGTTTAGAAGAGGAACTACCAGCTGGGAGAAATAAGGCAATTCGAACTAGCTCAAACAGAAAACAAATATATTGCCCTCTGTAACCAAACAAGGGTAAGTTTGTTGTTTCTCACTTCATGTTTTATCTCAGCTTCTCTCTCCCAGTTGCTTTTATTACAGTGAGGTAAACTGGTACCTCCTGTACTTCATAACAGATGCCCCCTAAAACAGTTTTGTGGGTTAGGTGGACCTCGAAAGATGAGTACATTTGGGGTAGTCAGTAGTGGTGAAGGGCTTTCCAGGCTAAGGGAGAAGCATGAAGTAAATATAAGAAGGAAATGGCTTAGTTTGCTTTAACCTTAGGGCAACAGAAATAGTGGAGGGCAAGTTGAAAAGGTAGATTTAGATGGCTTATTGAAGGATTTAATTGCTGGTCTTACAACTTACCATGGAAGTTCATTTATTCAATAAATAATGAGTACTTTCTGTGTGCTGGGCATTATGCTTGGTATTGCATATAAAACTAATAAAAACAGACATGGTATCTGCCCTTGCAGAGTTTACAGTCCAGTAGGAGAGACAGTAAATAAGTAAACATATAATTTACAAATTAAGCAAGAGGGATGGGATGAAGGTGGCAGTGAGGGCTGGGAGAGAAGAAGCTATTAGACTGGGTAATCAGAGGATGCCTTTCCTGAAGCATAACTGAACTGAGACCTAAATTGTGAGAAGCTGGGGAAAAGAATATTAGGCAGGAGGAGTAGTGTTTGTGAAGTCCCTGAGGTCAGAAAGAGCTTGTGTGTTCAAAGGCTACTATAGTACTATAGCTAGAAAAAGGGAGTAAGAGGGGTGGCTGAAAGACATAAAATAATAGGAGCCAAACCATACAGGGAGACTGAATCTTTTGTTTTTTTCTTTTTTTTATGTGGGTACTGGGAGTCAACCTCAGGACCTCACACTTGCCAGCAAGCGCTTGTGCCACTGAGCAATATCACTGGCCCTTTTTTTTCCTTTATGTGGGTACCAGGAGTCGAACTCAGGACGTCACGCTTGCCAGGCAGGCACTTATGCCACTGAGCTATCTCACTGGCCCAGGAGACTGAATCTTATAAGATTCATGGGTATGCATTGAAGGATGTGTATACCAGAGACATGAACAAGTTTACATTTTTAAAAGATTTTTTTGATAGTTGGGGTTTATTTACTTGATATATCAAGCTTTTGCATTTATGATTGATGCACTTTTTGAATATATGCTAAACTTTAAAGAAACCCAAACACTTAGCTGCTATATGGAGAATGGTCAGATTTAGAAGCTTCTAGTAATCTAGGCAGGAGCAAGGTTGGCTTGGGTTTATGAGATAGAATAGAGGAGACTGGGTGAATTTAAGATATTTGG
The DNA here is from genome assembly GCA_028451465.1 of Erethizon dorsatum. Classification (NCBI taxonomy): domain Eukaryota; kingdom Metazoa; phylum Chordata; class Mammalia; order Rodentia; family Erethizontidae; genus Erethizon; species Erethizon dorsatum. Next base: position 45,425,655 of record CM051826.1, read on the forward strand.
AATTGACAATTTGGAGACAGATTGGATGAAGTAATTCAGTGCAATTTACTTAATCACAACCATAGCAAATGTTTACATAATCCATACTACATGCCAGTCATAATTCTAAGAACTTTATGTATCATAACTCATTTTTCAATATAATAATATTATAGCTAGATATTTCTATTTCCCTCATTTTGTAGATGATAAAACCAAAGAAAGCACAGAGATGGGGAAACCTAGAGCAGCAATAATACAATTTGAACATGTTAGGCAATGAGGAACCACCTAAAGTTTTTGAACAGGAGAGAAGTATGAACCAACATTCTTTTTTTTTGTGGGTACCGGGGGTCAACCTCAGGACCTCGTGCGCCAGCAGGCGCCCGTGCCGCTGAGCGATATCACCGGCCCCCTTTTTTTTTTTTTCGTATGTGGGTTCTGGGAGTCAAACTCGGGCCCTCGCGCTTGCCAGGCAGGCGAGTACACCGCTGAGCCATCTCACTGACCCCTGAACCAACATTCTTAAAGATTTTTCTGGTGACATTTTCTTTTCAAAATCTAACTGTCTACATATTTTTCTAATGTCCTTCATGCCCTTATTTGTTTAATTTTAGTGGGCCATAAATATAGAATTACTCAGAAGAGTGGTTAGTGATTTAGTGAATTTGGGGAATAGGTCAAGGCTAGAGATAGAAATTTTGGAGTCATAAGCACATAAAAAATGATTAAACCCATGGTGTTGCTAATGGGTTTAGTACAGAGAAAAATGTATTGCATGTAGAACTAAGCTTTCTTTCTTTATTTTTGTCATTCTGGAGATTGAACTCAGGGTCTCAAGCATGCTAGGCAAGTGCTGTACCATTGAGTTATCCCCAGCCCTTTTTAAAAATTATTTTTTCAGAGTCAAACTCTATTTTTATTTGTATTGTATTGTTTTGTTTTTCCTTTCTTAAAACAGAGTCTCACTAAGTTCCCCAGGCTGGCCTCAAACTTGTGATTCTCCTGCCTCAGCCTCTGGGGTACCTAGTGTTACAGATATACCTGTATACAGTTTTTTAAAAATAACTGTTACTTTCTTCTTCAAATATGATTACAATCCTGTAACTCTTCTTTCTTCAGGTTTTTTTGTTTTTTGTTTTTTAGACAGGGTCTTGTTATGTAGTTCATGCTGGCCTTGAACTCACTATATAGCCTAGGCTAGCCCCGAACTCTCGTCGATCCTCCTGCCTCTGCCTCCGGAGTGCTGGGATTACTGGCATGTGCCAACAGGCCCAGCCTCTTTCTTCAGTTTCTTATGAGATATCCACAACTCCTACTTCTGTTTCCTTAACTCCAGTTATAGTTTAGCAGCATGACTATAGCCTTCATATCTCTACTGATATTCACAGCAATGACATCAATGCCTGTGTTTCTAAATCCTGTGTACACTTTTCAGTCCTTTCTTCTTTCTAGCAACTGATATTGTTGACCATTTATTCATATATTTATTTATTCAACATATTCTATGTTTCTTAAGGGTATACTAGGCCTCAGAAGTATAAGTGAATGGATTTGTATAGTCTTATTTTCATATAACTCTAAAAACATCCTAAAACATCATAACCTTCAAGCTTGCTCCGCTACATATACATTATCCACTTTAGAGCACTTGAAAGTGTTAACTGTCACCATTCAGTAATTCACCACTTCTAACATTTGAATATTTTTTGGCCCTTATTTATACATAGGCAATCATACTGTATATATTTGGGTTTTTTTGTTGTTTGTTTGTTTTTGTACTGGGAATCAAACTCAGGACCTTGTGCTTGCCAGGCAGGTGCTGTGCCACTAAGCTATATCCCTGGCCCCTTTGTTTTGGCTTTTTAATTTAACATTTTATTGTGAATTTTCTCATGTCATATTTATTATTTTACAATGTTATGCAACATCTGATTTACCACGTTTACATTCTCTTGTTTTACACCTCAATTTCCAATTCTCCATACTTTTTTCTTTTTTCCTTTTTTCTTTTTTTGAGACAAGATCTCACTGTGTAGTTCACATTGGCCTTGAACTCATTATGTAGCCCAGGCTGGTCTTGAACTTGCAGCATAGCCATCCTCCAGCCTCTGCCTCCTGAGTGCCATGATTACAGGCATGCGCTACCACGCTCCGCTAATTCTATTTTAATAGAGGAAGTACACGTGAATTTCATATGAAATTTTTACATGAATCTCATTACTTACCTGAGAATTAAGGTTTATTTCATTATTATTATTATTTATTTCGAGACAGGATCTCACAAAGTTGCCCACGCTGGGCTCAGATTTGTAATCCTATGTCAGCTTTCCAGAGTGCTGGAATTACAGGTGTATGCCACCACACTGGTGAGAATGAAGGTTTAAAATACACACTTTTTTTTTTTTTAATGTGGGTACTGGGATCAGGACCTCGTGCTTGCCAGTGCTTGTGCTGCTGAGCGATATCACCGGCCCTTTTTTTCCTTTATGTGGGTACCGGGAGTCGAACTCAGGACCTCGCGCTTGCCAGGCAGGCGCTTATGCCGCTGAGCTATCTCACCAGCCTTTAAATACACACTTTTTAACTCATGGGGTTGACGGGCAGAAATGTGAGGGAAAAACCAACCAACCCTCCCTTGCTCTCTAAACTCCCTCACACTTTCAAATAAACCTTAGGGACAGCTAGTTTCACTTACCCTCATCATCCTTATTATCTTGTTAGATACTGGGTTTGAGATCTTAGTTTCAGAAACTTACTTTTGTGCAAGCAGTTCTATCACACGCTGTTTTACCCACTATATCATTTAAGTTTCAACAAGATAAGAAAACTGTAGTTGAGGAGATGTTAAACATTTTCCCAGTCACATTCAGGGAAGAATTCGAACACAGTTCAGATGGCTTCTCAATCCCCTATATTTGCCCACTGCCCATGTATAGTCCGGAGCTGCACCTCCACTGTGAGTGCTTTCAAATAAAGGGACAGGCTGTTTCGCGCCTCTGTATGTTTAAGAAAATCCCTATGCGAGGAAACAAATCCAGAGAATATTAGCTCGTTTAATATACCCATTGGGATAGACATTGACCATCTTGGAAGCCCCAGGCCTCCAGGATTCACCCCGACCAAGTGAAATCTTTCCATCTCCAAGGCGACAGAGACGCCTGCCCTTCTCATTCTTCGCGCACCCAGATGATGTCATGCCGCGAGGTCCTCTGATGTCAATGTTTCCGGCCCACCATCTTTGTCCCTGGCAAAATTGGGCTTTGCGCAGTGGCTTAGACCTAGAGAAAGAATCGTGACGGGCAGGAAACCATTACACCACCGCCCCGGCTGTGCTCTCTGGCTGCCGCCGCCACTCCCAGCCCTTGCCTCCGGTGAGTTCAAGTTTGCTAGATTTGGTTGTGTCGCTAATTGTGGGGGTGGAGATGAAGAGAAGGGGGAACCCCAGGTTCGGTCTGAGACCCGAGAGAGGAAAGGAAATCCTAGGAGCGTGACCGTTGAGGATGGAGGGAGCCGTCGGGTGTGACCGTTGTGAGGAAAGGGGTTGGAGAAAGGGGCTCACTCTCCGTGAAGCTGTGGTGGGAGGAGGAACTGCCCGGGTGTGGCAGCAGGTAGTTGGGGGCTTTGAAGGGAGAATATGTTTCGAGGTCTGGGGGCTTGAAGGGCCGAGGCCAGGGGTGTGGCCGGTAGACGCTGGAGGCGAGGGGGAACAGTCCTTCTTCCCGCTTGGCGTCGTTCGCGGAGAGACTGGGACGTGTCCAGGAGGAAAGGGAATCCCCCAACGGTTTCTCCGTTGAAACCTCACCTGTCTCCTGTAACTTGAGGTTTAGAGACCTCGCCCCTACCTGGTAATGGGCGAATGTGTCCCTACAGTCTTGACCCCCGGGGAAGGAAAAGGAGAGAAACCTACAGAAGTGATCCGGTGTGAGAGAGAGAGAAGCCAATGGGAGTAAATCTTAGCCTAGATTTCTTCTTTTTTTTCTCTCCCTGGGTTTAGCAGGAACAGCCTGGTTTGGGAAGGGTTGTAGATTACGCCAAAAGTAAAGAAACTGGAATTTCCTGTTATTTCCATATTTTTTGAATTCGAAGAATTTGTGTTGGTTTTCCGAGCAGTCCTCTATTTGGGAGTAGGCTTTTATTGAACTCACTTGGCTACTTCATTATGTGAATGTGGTGTGGGTGCTTCATGAACTTTTGACTTTTCAAAGAAAAGGTTTTTTTGTTTGTTTGTTTTTGTTTTTTTAACTGCTATTACAACCGTTGTGGTTTAAAAGAGAAAGTAATGAAAACACAATGAGCTCAGGAAGGCAGAATGACTCAGAAAGAAGGTGGTCTCAGTGAGGAAGGATTTAAATTATTAATTATCATCCTTGTATACAGTAGTTCTATTGCTTAGCCTAAGGGTACATTTACAAAGTAATAATAGAAAGCAGCAGATGAAGGACCTGCAGGTGTACAAGAATATGTGTAACACATTCCAGTGATGACTAAGCATGCTGGTAAGGTGAGAACTGTTTGCAGGTATCTTAACAGTTGAAACTCCTTAGAAAATAGAAAAGATAGTGTGACCTACAGGCAGCCTCACTGAAAGTTGGGTAGTGTTAATATAAAGCTAACATTTTGACTAAGTTGAAGAAACTCAAGGAAGTTCACTTCTTTTATTCTTCTGTAAAAGATCAGTATTTTAGAATGTTATTGGGCCGGTGAGATGGCACAGCGGCATAAGCGCCTGCTTGGCAAGCGCGAGGGCCAGAGCTCGACTCCCGGAACCCACATACGAGAAAAGGGCCGGTGATATCGCTCGGGCCCCTGCTAGCGCGCGAGGTCCTGAAGTCGACCCCGGTACCCACCAAAAAAAAAAAAAGAAGAATGTTATGTTTTAGACATGGGTTTGAACCAAGCTCAGCAAGAAATATGAAGACAGGACATGGTCTCTTCTTTCCTTCCAGGTTTAAGTTTTCCAGAATGTATTGGTATTTCATAACAATTGCATGGAAACGTTTTAAGCTTCTTTCTTTTTGTATAATACAGTACTATATTAACACATTACTTTGTAGTCTGTCATATTTAAACAAATTGCAGGTGATTTTAGCTTTCAAGTGTTTTATAATTTATAATGAGCTAAATGATACCTGAAGATGCTACTGGTTTTTTTTTTTTTTTTTTTTTTTTTTTTTTGTGGGTACCGGGGGGGACGACCTCAGGACCTCACGCGCCAACAGGCACCCGTGCCGCTGAGCGATATCACCGGCCCCTTTTTCGTATGTGGGATCCGGGAGTCGAACTCGGGCCCTCGCGCTTGCAAGGCAGGCGCTTACTCCGCTGAGCCATCTCACCGGCCCGATGCTACTGTTTTTATTATTGAATATTTGATTAAAAATGAATTTAGGGCCAGTGAGATGGGCCTTAAGCAACACTAATTTAGCTTCTGCTTCCCAGAGAGCCATTTGAAATTAGTATCTTATTAATTTTTTTCTGAATTTATTTCTACCCATGCTATTAGTCTTATTTTGCTGATGAGCTTCTCTTTTGGGGAACTGCAGGGAAGGAGGAGCGGAAAGAGAGGAAGGCCTTTCACAACCTATATTTGGAAGAAACTAGGTTATGTTAAATCTAGACCTATAATCCTGTGCATGGAGGCCTTTTGTAAAATGCGGTGACATCACACTCTGGGCTAGGACCAGAAAAAGTGATTACGTGCTTGGACTGTGGCAGCTTTGTTGTTTAACAAGGTTCCTAGGCCGTACCATAAGTTCTCAGAAAAACCAGTGACTTGTCGGGTTTGATCTGGTAGAAAGGTAGTGTGAGTTTAAATTTCATCATGGCTTTGCTTATTCTGGACTCTCCTGAGAAACAGCCTCTCCCACCCCCCACTTTGATTTCTGATGGATTTCAGGAAATACTTAATTTTTTCTTCAACTCCATCTTGTCTACTCTTTCTGTGGCTTCTAATGCACACATCAATTTTTACTGTATTTTGGAGAATCTGGCTATGTGTCCATATTTCTTTTTTAAAAACATATACATGTAATTTTTTTGAGGTGAAATTCACATTATGTAAAATTAACCATTTTAAGATGAACAATTCAGTGGCATGGGATATATTTATAGTGTTGTGTAGCCACTACCTCTTCTCATTTTGTTTTGTTCAGACTATTTTCACTTTTCATGGAGTTTCTTTTGGCTTAGAGCAAGGACTAACTTGTTATGCTTATAGTGAATATTTAATTCCAGTGGTGTCAGTTAAGAGAGTAATGTTTATCTCCTCTCTTTAGCTTTTTTTTCCCCTCTCTCCTTATTCCTGGGATTGAACCCACAATCCAGGGTTTTGTGCCTGCTAGACAAAGAAGAACTCTACCCCTAAACTCTATTCCCCAGCCCCTGTCTTTTTAGAGCAGAGATTGGTCCTTTAGGATCTCTGTTATGGGCTTCTAAAGATGTTTGACCTTATCCCTGAAATTTTGTGGATGGGTGTATTATTTAAGATAAGAACACTTAATTCTCACAATGAACAGAACAGAAATATATTCCTTCACCTTGAAATTTGTTAGGAGAGATAATGAAATGTGTGGTTTATTAATGAAGGTATTGATTTAAGACTTGGTTTACTGTTTAACAGAATGGAGCTCTAGAAAACAGTAATTCTGTGCACTTTTTCCAAGAAGCTGGGTGAAAATTTCCAAGCAAATTTTATTTTTAAATCTTAAGCAAGTTTTAAGTTTTGATGAGGCCGTTGAGAGAGGCAACCACCTCCTGGGGTGAAATTGGACAACTATTGGTTAACTGTACAGCTGAGCTCCCTCAGAAAGTTGATGGTTATGGCCACAGCCGTGGACAGGTACAGGCATAATGTAATGTCAGCAGAGCATAACGGCGCTGGAAAGTCCTGCCAGAGTTTCCCACTCCCCCTAACCACTGCTCTGCTTCTGTTCTGTAATCATTTCACTCAGCATTGTCCAGCAATGAGAGATTTTCCTGTATAAAGTAAGAGCAAAGCCTTGCTCAGCGCTCTCCAGAGGACATGAGTCCCCTGTGGAGACACTGGCTTCATTAAAGTCGCCCTTTCCTCCTACTCTGTGTTGGGGCGATTTGTTCTGTCAGGGGATTCCATTAATTTTCCTACTTCACCAGGGGATCTAAAATGGCCAACAACATCCTAGATAGACCACAGTGAATTTGAACTATAGCCCTATCAGTTTCTTGGTAAACATTTCCATATATTGGTTTATCTGTTTGTATATTTAGATAACTTCAGATTCATTCCATATCTTTTTTTATATGAAGAATTCCTGTCTGGTATGGTGGCACTGTAATCCCAGCACTCAGGAGGCTGAGACAGAAGGATCATGCTTAGGCTACATAGTGAGTTCAAGGCCCCCTTAAACTACACCGTGAGACCCTGTCTCAAAAAAACAAAAACAAAAACAAAACAAAAAAAAATTCCTTTCTTCATGTGTCCACTTTACATTTAATTTACATTGTGAATGGATTAAATGATTATAGCATTCTTTGAATATGTGCTAGAAAGCAATTATGAAAACATTGAATAAGGCAAGCCTCTGTTACAGATTTTTAATTATAACAAATATTAGAATGGAAATTAATGTATAATGATATTTGTGAGTTCCAGCTCACTTCTTTTAATGTGGTAATTCAGTGATGTTTTGGTACAACCTAAAGAGCTCTGCTATATTAGGATCAAGAACATAAATAGTAAATGACTGGTTGGAAAGATAGCAAATAAGTCTTAATTTCCACTAGGTTGTACAAGAAGCACATTTTAGTGATCAGATTCAAACCAGACTCTTTTTGTTGTTTTAGGTTTATCTGGTTCTTTTTCTTTTCTTTAGTTACGTGGATTGTTTGGTACTTTAGGTCATTTCTCCCAGATCCATATTTGTAATTGTTTGCCAAATGTATTATCACTCAAGTCGTATTGACTTGATAGTAATGAGTAGGTGCCAGGATGTCTTGTCCCGGAGCATTGTTAATTATGGTGTTAGGGAAAGAGATTTCCATTTTTGAGTGCAGGAGGAATATTATTTAAAGAAAATTGAATATATTTAAAGAAGTCAGGTATGTTGGACAAAGTCCTAGAGTTTCTTTTTCTTTTTAAAATTTTATTTTAGTAGTATGTTTGCAGTACATGAAGTTTACATTCTTGATTTTTTAAAATTTCCTTTCCCCTCCCTACCCACATCTCTGCCTCTGTCTCTGTATCCCCTTTCCCCATGTTTGTTTTAATTTGTTTTGTTTTTTATTTTGTTTGTTTTTGAGACAGGATCTTTCTGTATAGTCCAGGCTGGCCTTGAACTCTCTATGTAGTCCATTTTGGCTGTAAACTCAGTGTCCTCCTGCCTCAGCCTCCTCAGTATTGGGATTATAGACATGGGGCACCATCCTTGGCTAGAGTTTCTCAAATCAGAAAACATCATCTCATTATTTTGAATTCATACTGGGTTTTGATGTCAGCTGGGTAATTCTTCTGGGATTTGGGACAGAAAAGTTAGGTTGAGGCTGAGGTCCACGTGCTTTTATGTTTTAATGCCAGTTCTGATTCTCTTTTGTACTCAATGTGACTGAACGAATATCTGTCTTTTACCTTGTTTTTAACAGTTAACTGATACTTTTCGTTGGGAATATTATTGGGATAAATGTAGAATGTTGGAAATATGAGGACAACAACTTTAAAAAAATCCATGTATAAGACATGTTTGACTCTAGATGTTTGTTGTGAAGGGATATTACCCTACTAATTTAGTCATTTTTTTTTTTTCCTGAAAGAAATTCCTTTTACAGAAAGTATGCATGTAACATCGAATAGGTTGGCAGAATTGTTCCCTCTCTGTCTCTTTGTTTCTCTGTCACTCTCTCTGAGATAAGGTCTTTATGTATAGTCCAGGCTGGCCTTGAACTTGCTATGCTACCTAAGCTGGCCTTCAACTTTGGAACATTCTGCTTCAACCTCTCAGGTGCTAGGATTGCAGGCATGTATCATCATGCCTGACAAAGGAAAAAAAAATATTTTTCCTGTACCAGGGATCTCGAACCCATGACCTCATGCATGCTAGAGAAGCACTCTACCTCAACTGTATCCTCAGCTTGTTTTCTCTTTGGCCTTACACTACTTCAGAATATATGCTTTGGAGTATTCCCTCTTGAAATGGGGAAGTAACCAAATATCCCTGAGCAGAAGGTTATGGAAAAAGCTTCCAAACCAAAACAAAACAAAAAAAACTTTCCCTTACCCTAAATGGTTGAGTAGAGCCAGTGAGATGGCTCAGCGGCATAAGCGCCTGCCTGGCAAGCGCGAGGTCCTGAGTTCGACTCCCGGTACCCACATACCAAAAAAGGGCCGGTGATATCGCTCAGTGGCACAGGCGCCTGCTGGCACATGAGGTCCTGAGTTTGACCCCCAGAACCCACAAAAAAATTAAAAAAATAAAAAATAAATGGTTGAGTAACTAATTGAAGATATATATACAGTATTTACAAAGAAGTCCAGCTTTCACTCTTGAAGGCTTAGAGGAGATACTTCTGGATAAAATCACAAAGCCATAATAAGTTCAGATTATTGTCCCTTTCCATTTGGCCTTTATTTTTTAATTTTTTCCATTTGGCATTTAGAGTTTACCCCTATATAACTTCTTTAGGGAGGAGTTAGGAGTTATATATTTTATCTTTTGTGACACCAATGGTGGTATTAAGGAAGAAGAAACTCATTTTTGAGGGTAGAAATTCTTAAATAAAAATGTTCTTAAAATGAGTTCAGCAGGGCGTGGTGGCACACGCCTGTAATCCCAGCACTGGAGAGGCTGAGGCAGAAGGATTGCCACAAGTTCGAGGCCAGCCTGAAATACAGAGCAAGACCCTGTCTCAGAAAAAAAAAAAAAAAAAAAAAAATGAGTTTGATGTTCTTGGAATTGACCCAATGACTTGCTGGAGATATATATAACCTGGATAAGGATATTTGTTTCTCTTGCTACAGGTGTACATTAAAGATCCAGAATCATGACTGACTCCAAGTACTTCACAACCAATAAAAAGGGTAAGTAAAGCACCTTCTCAAATCTTGGGGATTTTTCGAAAGTTTTAGGGTTAGATTGTTCCAAATAAAATGTGCCTAACCTCCTCAGACATGAATTTTGTGGACAGTCTTATTGGCAATCTACTGCTTCTACAGATGAGTATTTTTGAGTAAGTTATTAAAGTATATAAGGTTTTGTTTTGTTTTATTGGGTTTTGTGGGGGGGGGTGCTGGAGACTCAACCCAGGTCCTGATGAACGCTAAGCAAGCACTCTGCCACTGAGCTCCCCATCCAGCCCTGAAGTATAGCTTTCTAAAGACAAAGCTGTGGTGCATATCATTTTGCCAAGAAGGTTCTAGTTTAGTGAAAGGAAGAGACTATTTGCTAATTGAAAGTAACACTTTGGTGCCAGGGATATAGCTCAGTGGCACAGCGCCTGCCTGGCAAGTGCAAGGTCCTGAGTTTTACCCCCCCAAAAAAGAAAGTAACACCGATCAATCGAAGACTTGACAGATCTGAGGAAGACAAGAAGCAGCATTTATTCTTTTCTAATTTTTACTTGGAAATAAAAAAAAATTATAACAATACAGTTAAAGCAAGTGAGAATATGTATTTTCAATTTTTCTATGCATATAAGTGCATTGTTAATACATCTTATTTTAAAAATTTACATTTAATGAAAAAGGGATAATGCAAAACAATACATAAAAACTTTATATTCTTCAAATCACTCCATATACATTTATGTCAGTCTTTGTCTAGATCTGCATTTGAAATGGGAATCTCTAAAGCTGGTTCTGTGATTTTTTTTTTTTTTTTTTAGGTCATAGACTGAATTACTTGAGTAGCCTTGATTAATTAGCCTCCTCATCTTTTTGATCAGTAATCTGATGTTGGTTTTTATGTATGAATTTGGGTTTAAGAACTAAGGGTTCTTGGAAAAGTCTAACCTCCCATCTTTTTTTTTTTAATGTATATTTACAATACATAATGATTATATTCCTTATAGGATAACCTCTCATCTTTTACAAAATTGTTCATATGTCATTTCTAGAGATATAGAGGGCTCTCCCATAAAAGACAGACTAGTTTAGCTCTTATCTGCATACTATGATGTCAGCTATCTTGCTTTGTTTCTCACGATCAGATTTCTGTGCTTTTGCCTTCAGCAGACCTTATATTTAGTGACATATTCTATGTATGACACCAACTCTATTCCTCTTTTCCTCCTGTTCTTTAAAAGGGTGGGAATCAAGTTGCTACAAAGGACATTACTGATGCCTTTAAATAAGGTCTGCAGATTAGATTAGATAATGTATCAGAGTTTTAGTAATTAAGGTTAAGAGAATTTCCTTCTTCTTAGAAAACATACACTGATGTACTCTGGAATGAAGAGGAATAATGCCTACAAGGTATACAAATATGTAGAGAATGGCCAGCATGGTGGTACATACCTATAATCCTAGCACTCAGGAGGCTGAGGCAGGAGGATCTGCCGACCTGAACTACATAGCAAGACCCTGTCTCAAAAAAACAAAAACAAACATATATATATATATATATATATATATATATATATATATATATGATACATAGAACAATAAAGCAATTGTGACAAAATATTAACAATTGGGGAGTCTTACAATTTTAAGATTGAAAATATTTATAAAAATTTTAAAAAGAGAAGTAGAAGGGCATATGGTAGTGGCCTGGACTAAGCACCAACACGTCTTCTAGAAAGCTCAAGAAATCTGTCATATTTAGAGTATGTGTGGGTAACCATTTTCTTCTATTATAATTACAGAAAACCCTGAAGTGAGTTGCTTAGTTATATCTGCTACTAATCAGTGACTTACAGCCTTGGCTACACATTGGAGTTGGTCCAGGAACTTTGAAACAATACCAGTGCTTTGATCCTATCCCCAGATGGCTGGTTTTAGAGGTCTGAGTGTGGAGATTTTAAAAGCTTCCCAGATTATTTTAATGTGTAGCCAAGATTGAGAACCATTGCTAGTTGCTACCAATGCTTGATAGATTTGATTAGAGAAAAGAGGAGGGAGGAAAAGATAAGAATCTAATAAAGTTGTGGTGTATACAAGGTTCTTTGCCTCTGGCTCTGCCCAACTTCTTCCTCCTTTATTATTTATACCTCACAAAAGCCATGAATCTCTGGTCATTCATTTCAGCTTCTCTTGACTTTCTTTTCATTTGAAAATGTATTTATTTTTCCTGTTAATATTTTGTGTGCTTCAGTGATCAACTTATTGCTTATGATAACATAAAGAGATTTTTAAAAACATACCTAGCTCTTCAAATCTTCTCTTTAAGGGATCCTGGTGACCTTTTTTTATTTGGGCATTTATTAAAGTTTGAGACTTACAGATTGAATCATGACTGGATAAATAACACATTCTAAAAAAAAAAAAAGGATAGCCTGTTCTTTTACTTCCTGCAGCACCCACCAGAATTGTCATTGGAACATACAGTATCCTTTAAATTTATGCTATTGGAACTGGAATAATTTCAGTTACATCCTGTTTTGATTCTGCAACTATTGCTGCTATTCATAGTTTAGGATTTCTGAAATGCTGTTATTTGTCCTCTACTGTTCCCAGAAGTAAATGAGGGGAACCCTAAGAACTGGATTTGGCAGCATAGGACTTGGAGAAGCAGATAATGACTTGTTAAAAGGGCTGAGCTTCTCTGGCTATGCTATTTTTGCAGCTGTCCATTAAATAGTGATTTTATAACAATTTGCTTACCTTTTGGTGATGAATATTGATGAAACAAGCTTTTAATGCTCACCTTATCGATTTCATCCGTCTCTCAGGACTTCAAGGAGGTCATATAGTATGCACTCAGGCTGGTCAATGAGGGCTGGGTGAAATTAACATCCAGGACAGTCTAGAAGGTGAATGAGGCAATAGCATGGACAAGTTTAAGGGTATAGATGGAAGGTAGAGATGGGATTCATCAAACTTTCCCTAATGGGCTTAGTGGTGTTTTTTCTTTTGTTTTTATTTAAAACAGATGAGGGTTGTTACCTTTTTCATTTCAGCCCCAGCATTCTGAAGATAAATGAACCTGAAAACTAGACCTTAAAGTAATGGTGACAGCCTCTGGCATTTCACAGTGCAGGGACTAGACAGTTATTCAGGATTATACCTTTAGAAATGGTCCTACTTTGTACCATTCTTGCAACATCAAAATTATTCTTGTTTGATTCTTTAAATAGGATGGGACTTTAAAGTTATTCCTATTATCTTACTATGGTACTCATTAGAGCAGTGATTTGCAATACTGGTTGTATATTAGAATCAGTTGGGGGAGCTTTTAAAAATGTGAATGCAAAGCTGTGCGTGGTGGTACACACCTGTAACCCCAGCATTCTGGGAGCCTGAGGCAGGAGGTTTGCAAGTTCAAGTCCAACCTGGGCAACTTAGTGACTTAATGAGAAGCAGTCTCAAAAACAAAACAAAACAAAACAAAAACACTGGGACTATAGCCCAGTGCAAAGGGCCTGAGTTCAATCCACAGTACCAAAACTAAAAAAGAGAGAGAGAGAATATGAGTTCTTCTTGACATTCTGATCATTCTGATTCATTTGGCTCACAGTAGAGCCCCAAGCATTGTTTTTTAAATATTTCCCAGTGGTATTAGTATGTGATCAGGGTGGAGAATGTCAGGATTCAAAGAGTCCGGAGAGAGCTATAAGAGTCCAGCTCTGTCGCTAACTCACTTTGACCTTTGAGCCTCATTTGTTTATCTGTAAAGTTGGGAGTAAATTAGATGATATGTGATACCTCTTCTGGTTTGGAAATACTAGTTTCTAAGCCCACTCCCTGCCTGTATTTATTGTTTTCTCTGGTACCTTAAAATTCTGATGGGAGATCATCCTTTGCATACTGTTCTTTCCCCATTGCAGTTAGATATTATGAGATTTGCTTTTTCCCATTTCTCTGGTTCCTAAAGATCTGGATTGCACCATAAGCCTCTAACTTAGACAGTTAAAAATTTATCGGTGGTGGGCCGGTGAGATGGCTCAGCAGCGTAAGCGCCTGCCTTGCAAGCGCGAGGGCCCGAGTTCGACTCCCAGATCCCACATACGAAAAAGGGGCCGGTGATATCGCTCAGCGGCATGGGTGCCTGTTGTTGCGCGAGGTCCTGAGGTCGACCCCCCAGTACCCACAAAAAAAAAAAAAAAAAAAAAAATTTATCGGTGGTGTCTGTGGCAGTGGGCCGAGTACTCTTCTAGGGTTTGAATTTTACATATTCTGTGATTTTTTTTTTTTTTTTTAAGTACTCTTACTGCAGTTCCTGCCATGCTATCCTAGTTTTATTGCACAGTGTAATGTTCTGCTCTAGTTCTCTGGTCCTGGAACCTCACCCATTTGCCCTCATCTCTTCTAGGAGAAATCTTTGAATTAAAAGCTGAACTCAACAATGAAAAGAAAGAAAAGAGGAAGGAGGCTGTGAAGAAAGTGATTGCTGCTATGACTGTGGGGAAGGATGTTAGGTAAGGTTAATTACTCCTGCCATTGGTCCCTATACAGATCTCTGTCCCATTTTATGACTTTTACTGCTTTTCCTTTAAAATCATAGACCCACTGGGCACAGTGGGGATACGCTTCTGAGCCCAGCTACTCCGGAGGCTAAGCAAGAAGATTCCCTAAGCCCAAGAGTTTGGGGCCAGTCTGGGTAACATAGTAAGAACTCATCTCCTTAAAACAAAACACAAAACAAAACAAACTCCTATAAAAATGAGTTTGTTACCAGACATGGTAGTGCATGCCTATAATCCCAGCACTTGGGAGGCTGAGGCAGGAGAATCATTGTGAGTTTGAGGCCAGCATGGGCTACAAAGTGAGTTCAAGGCCAGCCTGTACTGCACAGTGAAACCCTGTCTCAAAAAGACAAAGAATGAGTTTGTCCCACTAAAAATGCCATTAGGAAATATAGTTGCTATTCTGTTAACCACCGAACTGTTTTGTTTGTTTTATAGAAGAGTAAAGTGACTTTGATTTTGTTGCATGCAGATCTAGCATAAAATCTCCTGAGAGCTGGCACAGTTACAAATCTCTTGGCTAAGGTAGTTCTGAAGATGATAAAAATACACTGCGAAGCAGAAGCTTACATATTCTTTAATTGGCTCAAGCCAGTGCCCTCAGCTTTACAACTCTACATTCAGTTGTTGAATTTAAGATGAAAATCAGTGTCAACAATAATCCACTGAGACCATTTGAAAATAAGTAAGGATTGTCTACAGGCCCCTGAGGACTCCCATGACCCTTTCAGGGGATCCATGAGATCAACGCTATTTTTATAATAATGCTTAAATTTTACTTGCCTTTTTCTCCATTTTGACATTCACACTTAAATTATAAAGGAGTGGAGGGTAAAACTGCCAGTGCATTAGCATGAATTAAGGCAGTGATGCGGGCCATAACATTCGTTGTATTTTCCATCACCATCTACTTACAAGGAAAAAGGGCAGTTTCACTTAGGACTGTCCTTCATGAAGCATTAACAATTTATTTTATTAAAACTTGAGCCTTGAGTATTTTCAATATTCTGTGATGAAAAAGAATTTACCCATAAAGCTCTTCTGCTGACTGTGAAGTGTGATGGTTGACTGGAGAAAAGGCCCTGGGTGATTGTTCGAATTGCAAATACCATTTTTATGTGAAAGAATGATTGACAGACAAACTATATTTAATCAGACTTTGGTATTTGTGAGACATTTTATTAAAAGGAACAAAGTGAACCTGTCATTTCAAGTGGAAAAAATTTTGACAGTAGATAAATTTAAAGCTTTAAAGTAAAAATTAGAATTTTTGGGAAATGTTTGTTTCTTGTCATTGAGCTTGACAGCTACTTAATACTTAAGTGCTTTTTTTTAAGCACTTTTCTAATGAGATTTGGTGATAAAATTAATGTGATAATTTGCTATTATATAATGAAATTTGTCAGTGTGGGAGGATCTGCATAATTCAATGAACCAATATTTTCCAAATGACCATAGTATATATCCCAAAATTATGCATAGGTAAAAAAACTATTACAATGCATAATAAATAAATGGGTTTTTATGCAAACAAGTATAAAAAGTTTATTGATGTGGCTTCATATTCCACATTTATAACTTTTTTTTTAGTTCTTGAGACAGGGTCTCCCTATGTAGTTCAGGCTGACCTTGAAATTGCTATGTAGCCCAGGCTGGCCTCAAACTCTCAGTGATCCTCCTGCCTCAGCCTCCCGAGTGCTGGGTTCACAAGCATGCAGCACCATGTCTGGCTCACGTTTCTAACTTTTAAGAAACTACCATTTGTGGACTGAAAAAGAAAGAGAAAAACCACCACTTATGTAGTTTTAGTATAGTATCAAAGAAGACTATCCAGGTATATGAAAAAGCTATTAAAATATTTCTCCCTTTTCTAAGTTATGTATGTGTGTGAAGCTGTATTTTCTCCTTACACTTTATCCAAACCAATACAGTGTTCTACAACAGGTAAATGTAGAAGAAGATGCAAGAATCCAACTGTCTTTTTTTAAACTAGATATTAAAAGAGATTTGTGAACATGTAAAATAATGCCATCTTCTCATTCATTACTTTAAAATAATATATTGTCATTAAATGGGTTGTTTTAAGTGGATTACTTAATATTGTAAAATTTTCTTATATTCAGTTCCTGCTGTGGTAAAATATCAGTAGTATAATCCACATGAACAAAACTCACTGGGGATCTCCGTGCAAGCCACATGAGTAATATAAAATTTTCTGGTAAGCATGTTAAAAAAATAAAAAGAAACAGATGAAAATATTTTTAAAATAATGTTTTATTTGATTCAGTAAATTGAGAATCAGTATATATATATATTTTGGGGGGGGTAGTACTAGGGATTGAATTCAGGGCCTTTGCCCTAGTCTATAACTCTAGCCCTTTTTTGATTTTTTATTTATAAGGCAGAGTCGCACTAAAGTGTGCCGGCTAGGACACTTACATCCTTCTGCCTTAGCCTCCCAGAGTGCTGGGATTATAGGCATGGACTACCGTAGCTAACTTCTCATAAATAATCTTTAGTGAAATCTTTTATATTGCATTTATCACACAGTCTTTAGAATTTATTCTGTGTCTTACATTTATATCACATTTCATTTGAGGCCTAACCACATTGTAAGGGCTCAGTAGCTATGTGTGACTAATGGCTACCATATCGGGAAGTTTAGGTTTCTAGCTTTCTGGATTGGTACTTAACAGTTTTTACCTCTTGAACCTAGACGTAAATCTTATTGGTCTTCTTTGGATTGTTAGAATTATTTTGGATCTAAGTTTACTACTATATTGGAAAAAATTTTACTATTGATTAATGCTTCATATGTATTTACTGATTTTATAGTCATTTTGCACACAAGCTATTTTCCTAGAAAGTGGAAAGAAAACTCATTTGGAGAGTGTTTCTTAGATATTTATATGTGCATGAAACTGCACTAGGTGCTGTACAGACAAGTTAAACAGTTTGCTACCTTCCAGAACAGATAATCAGTGGTGGTCATTGGAGATGTAATGGATTCTTTGAATTTGCAGGTCATCTTCCCTTTTTTGTCCTTTTCTCTTTTATTTTCCTTTGGAGACAGTGTCACTGTATAGTTCAGGCCAGGCTTGGACTCACTATGAAGCCCAGGCTGGTCTCAAACTTGGAATCCTCCTGCCTCAGCCTCCAGAGCGCTAGGACTACAGGCATGTACCACCATGTCCAGCAGTCCCATCTTTTTATAAATAAGTTCTACTTTTATACCCTGTTTTTGTGTGTGTGTATAGGAATTACACTATTTGACCAATTATTTCAGTCATTTTCTTCTATAGAAATATGTTGACATTTTCTTCTGTATACTAATAACATATCGAGAAATACTTAAAATATATAAAGTACTTTAATAATGCCCTAGGGGGAAGTTAATTGCTAGCTTCCCATTAAATTATATTTAACCTATATTTTAAAAATATAGCTTACAGTTTAATATCCATCAACCTCAACCCTTCCAAGTTAATGGAAATATCAATTTCTGTCCTGTGTGGTATAGGACAATGATGTCATGAAATGACCAGAACTTGGGAAAGGTATAAACTTTTATATTTCATTACACTCCAGTTTTTATTGTTGTGAATATGTAATGTCTAAAAAGTAAATTTCACTAAAAGGGGTATCAGGACATTATAGAGAAGTAACCTATTCAGATCTGGGATTGGAAATGTACAAAATGAGCCTGGATGAAGCATCTTACTGTATGAAAAGACAAGGTAACCATTTAAAATGCAAGGTCACGTTACAAGGACTCAGGAAGGAAATTCCCAGTGGTCAAGGAAGAATATGAGCATTAAAAAGTATTAACAACTTTAGCATTAAAAATATAACTGTCATGCTTTAAAACTGCAGATTTTAGGCCGGTGAGATGGCTCAACGGCATAAGCGCGAGGTCCTGAGTTCGTCTCCTGGTACCCACATAAAGGAAAAAAAGGGCGGTGATATCGCTCAGCGGCACAAGTGCCTGCTGGCAAGCGCGAGGTCCTGAGTTCGACTCCCAGTACCCACATTAAAAAAAAAAAACTGTAAATTTTTTGTCTTTTTTTTGTTTTTTTTGGGGGGGGTACATGGGAATCGAACTCAGGACCTTATGCTTGCCAGGCAGGCGCTGTGCCACTGAGCTATATCCTTGGCCCCTAAACTGCAGTTTTGTTTTTTTTTTTTTTTTTTTGTGGGTACCGGGGGTCGACCTCAGGACCTCACGCGCCAGCAGGCGCCCAGTGCTGCTGAGTGATATCACCGGCCCTTTTATTCATATGTGGGTACCGGGAGTCGAACTCGGACCCTCGCGCTTGCCAGGCAGGCGCTTACGCTGCTGAGCCATCTCACCAGGCCCCTAAACTGCAGTTTTTGATGTGAAGAATTATTGTTAATGTTTTTGGTGTGATAGAAGTAATGAGTTTTTAAAAAGATTGATAAGTATATGCATCAAATACTGTAGATGAAATAAGATGTGTAGGATTTATTTTAAAATAATCCAGTGCCATGAGATAGCTCAGTGGCATAAGCGCCTGCCTGGCAAGTGCGAGGTCCTGAGTTCGACTCCCGGTACCCACCCCCCAAAAAATAAATAAATAAATAAAATAAAATAATCCAGAGGGCTATGGATATGGCTCATTTGTAGAGCACTTACCTAGCATGTGTGAAAGGCCCTGAGTTTAATCCCCAGCAATGTAAGAAATAAAAAGTATTCTGGAACAACTGGACAGCAGTGGGGATGGAGGAGTAAGAGCAATGGGTTGAGGGTTTGTATGAAACAATATCAGGCATGTATTAAGATTTGTGGGTAGTGGGCCGGTGAGATGGCTCAGCGGCAGAAGCGCCTGCCTAGCAAACGCAAGGTCCTGAGTTCTACTCCCGGTACCCACATACGAATAAAGGGCCGGTGATAACGCTCAGCGGCATGGGCGCCTGCCGGCATGCGAGGTCCTGAGGTCGACCCCCGGTACCCACAAAAAAAAAAAAAAAAAAAGGTTTGTGGGTAGTAACTTGTGCTCATTATGCTGCTTTCCACTTTTGCTTATTTGAAATTTTCCATAATAAAAGTTGGTATTTTGTCGTTGTTGTTTTTTCAAATAATATTCAGAGGGTAGGAGGGAATGCAAGTTCAGTGGTAGAACGCCTGCCTACCATGAATAAGGCCCTTGATTCGACCCCAGTACCACCAAAAAAAGAAAGAAAGGTCAAGAGAGAAATAAAAAAGAAAACCTTCTTAGAGACCTTGGGACCAGAACTATAATTGTAGTTATTCATTTCCATGATAATAATTGTCACTGTGGAGGCCTTGTCCTTGTATCAAATCATTCTGTAATATGAGTCTGTTTTTTCATTATCCAGCAGGTTGGCACTAATGTTTGTTCACTCTTTTTTTGTCTTTCTGTTCTTTCAGCTCTCTCTTTCCGGATGTAGTCAACTGTATGCAGACGGATAACCTGGAACTAAAGAAGCTTGTGTATCTGTACTTGATGAACTATGCCAAGAGTCAGCCAGACATGGCCATCATGGCTGTCAACAGTTTTGTGAAGGTAGCCTTTCCCAAGGACTCAAGAGCAGTTCCTTCTTACCTCAAACTTTTCGGAAATGAATCATGATATAGTGTCTGTATTGCAAATAAGCAACCTTTGTTCCAAAGGGAGGCTGCTAGAGAAGTGCTGGCAGTGAGTAAAGTATTCATATTTTAAGCCTTCTGTATGCCAGCATGTGTCATTCAGAGAAGTTCAAACCATATGGTGAGCTTTCTGTTGGCAGGGGTTGGTACATGCGTGCTTGCCAGATGCATAGAAGAGAGCCAGGTGAAACCTCACCATTTTACCTTGCAAGGGTGACAGAAGTTGGGCTTATCACTGTAGTATTACTTACCTGAGGATTTATCTATGTTATCGTTGTAGAAATTAAGCTGATGAGTCAGAAATAGTAAAAACCATAGGAGGCATTACATATGTTGTAATAGGTCTTACACTGTTTGATTAAATTTTTTATTATGGAAAATTTTTTGATATTCAAGTAGAGGGAATAGTATAATAAATTCCTAAGTATCTATCTTGCTGTTTTAATTACATATAGCCACTGTTGTTTAATGTATACTCCTTAGATATACCTACCTACCTACCTACCTACCTACCTTCCTTTCTTTCTTTCTTTCTTGACACAAGGTCTCACTGTGTAGTCCAAGCTGGTCTTGAGCTCATAGCGATCTTTCTGCCTCAGCCTCTCGAGCATTGGTATTACAAGCGTGTGCCACCATGCCTGGCATCTATATACAACTTTCTGATTCCCCCATCACCACTGTATAATTTTTAAGCAAATTCCAAAGATCATATAATTTCTTACATCTGTCAGAGTAAGATCTCTTTCTAAAAACATAACCACAATACCATTGTCATATCTTTTAAAAAGTGAGAAAAAATTTTAATGTGGTAGACTATCCAGTCAGATTTTTCCAAGCATTAGATTGATGAGCATAATAATGGGGTTGTTGACATTTTTTAAACTTTTTTTCCTCTGACTGAAACTTTTTTTTTTTTTTGAGATATGGTCTTACTATGTAGTTCAAGCTGGGCTTGAGCTCACTATGTAACCCAGGCTGGTCTTGAACTCACGGCAGTCCTCCTGCCTCAGCCTCCCAGGTGCTAGGATTATAGGTGTGGGCTACCATGCCCAGCACTGACTGAAATTTAGTAAAACAAAAAAGATTTTTTTAAATCAGCATTTCTTTTTTTTTTTTTTTTTTTTTTTTTGTGGGTACCGGGGGGTCGACCTCAGGACCTCGCGCGCCAGCAGGCGCCCGTGCCGCTGAGCGATATCACCGGCCCTTTTTTCGTATGTGGGTTCCAGGAGTCGAACTCGGGCCCTCGCGCTTGCCGGGCAGGCGCTTAAGCCGCTGAGCCATCTCACCGGCCCTAAAATCAGCATTTCTAAAATTAAATTCTATTTACATTTTGAAAAATAACCAGTATACTACTTCCTTTTCATAGACACTTTTCTCTTGTTTTTCTACGTTTTTCAGAGACAGAAAGAACGTAACATTTCATTCTCCCTGCCTGGTGGTTCAGAAGTGGACTAAATATCATTGGGAAGATTTTAGTTTATGTTTTTTTTTTTATGTGGGTACCGGGAGTCGACCTCAGGACCTCGCGCTTGCCAGCAGGCACTTGTGCCACTGAGTGATGTCACTGGCCCTTTTTTTCCTTTATGTGGGTTTTGGGAGTTGAACTCAGGACCTCGCGCTTGCCAGGCAGGCGTTTATGCCACTGAGCTATCTCACTGGCCCCTAGTTTATGTTTTTTGAAGGCTAAAGCTGGCCCTGTTTTGAATCCTACAGGGCCTTTCCTCATTGTGTATATAAAAACAGTTAAATGGTATAGTAGCACACAACGATAATCCCAGCACTCAAGAGGCTGAGGCAGGAAGATCACCTCAAGTTCGAGGCCAGTCTTGGCTACATAGTGAGTTCAAAACCAGGCTGAACTACATAGTGAGACCCTGTCTCAAACCAACAAACAAAATAAACAAATAAAATAAAAACAGTTGATTTCCTTCTAAACTATTTAATAGATAATTAAGATTGATTCTTAGGAAAGGAATGGCATGGGAAATTGAATTCTGAAGCACAATGTAACTGGAAACTTAATAAAATACTCTTATGGTTTATGTCAACTGGACTCTTTGCTTTTAATCACCTTATACACTTATAATTGATGATTTGTTTTTGTAGGACTGTGAAGATCCCAATCCTCTGATTCGGGCCTTGGCAGTCAGAACCATGGGGTGCATCCGGGTGGACAAGATTACAGAATATCTTTGTGAGCCCCTTCGCAAATGCTTGAAGGATGAAGACCCCTATGTTCGGAAAACAGCAGCAGTCTGCGTGGCAAAACTCCATGATATCAATGCTCAAATGGTGGAAGACCAGGGATTTCTCGATTCTCTACGGGATCTCATAGCAGATTCAAATCCAATGGTAATAAGCATCTTTTTAAAAAGAGCACTATTTAAAATGAGTCTCTTTTCAAGGCATGTTTAACATAGACCTTGTCTTTGTGACATGGAGCTGCAGGATAGTATGCGGAACACGACCTCTGTGTATTCACAGTTGTGTGTGTCACACCCTCAGTCAGTGATGGTGAACCTTTTAGAGCTTTCAGTGATACAGACAGCCCACTGTGGCACACAGTGGTGCCATAGGTCACCACCACTGCACTAGGTGTTTTTGGGAAAAGAACCAAGCACTAAAATAACAGGTCTTAAAGCAAACCTTTCTATTTTACTTACCGCATGTTTGTTTAGAATTAAACCAGTATTTTAATCATTTTCTTCAGGAGGTTTTGCCTTAAATTTATACAATACACTTTTAAAGAACTCTAGGACAAGGGATTTTTTTTTAGCCAATTTCATTATGTTCTAAAGTTTAGCAGCCAGAACTTAACACCTTGAAGTTGGAATTTTTTTTTTTTATGTTAACGTTTTAAATTTGCTTATGGGATCAAGTGTCAAGTGATGCATTGACTCTGCTAGTAACTGGATCTTACTTGAATCACGAAATGTGATTACTGAGCTGATGGAAGACTATAACCACTTCCTTCACAGCTCCGTTTTTGCTGGGCACTGTGGTATGCACCTGTAACCCTAGCTACTTAGGAAGCTGAGGTAGAAGTTTGCAAGTTTGAGTTCAGACCGGGCAACTTATTAAGACCCTGTCTCAATGTAAAAATAATAGTAATGAAAAGGGCCAGGAATGTAGCTTAGTGATAGGCCACTTGCCTAGCATGCTTGAAACCCTGGGTTCAGTCCCCAGCACTGCAAGAAGAAAAAAGTGCTCCTTTTTTGTCTGTGCAGTATTTATTTAAAAGTGAGTGACACTAAGAGTTAATCAGTGGGTAACTAAATATTTTCTTGTTAAACTCTTTCAAATGGAGGGAGAGTTGGAATTTGAATGTCTCTCATTTGCATATTGCTTGCTCATATCTGTACTTTGACACCTCATTTGGTTCATTTTATTCTATGGGTAGCCTTGGCTTCTATTTATTATTCTCCAGATGAGTAGTAATGTCAAAGGATGAAGCAAGGTACAAATTTAAAGATTCTTATTACACTGACTACCATCAGGAATCTTTCAGCTACCTTATCAGCTTAAAGGTGGTTGCAAAAGTGCTTGCCTTAAACCATGTCTTTTTTATTTTTTTTGTGGGTACCGGGGGTCGACCTCAGGACCTCGTGCGCCAGCAGGCGCCCGTGCCGCTGAGCGATATCACTGGCCCCTTTTTTCGTATGTGGGATCCGGGAGTCGAACTCGGGCCCTCGCGCTTGCCAGGCAGGCGCTTAAGCCGCTGAGCCATCTCACCGGCCCTAAACCATGTCTTTTGATAGAGTATCAATACCAGTATTGGATCGAACTTATTTTTTGTCCAACCCCTCTCCTCAGCAGCACCTTGTGGCACCTTTTTAAAAAAGATTCCATAAAGAAGTAAGTTCATAAGGCAATAATACCTGTTTTATGAAATGTTTAACTGGTACCAACTTTTTCTTATTGCTTTTAATTCACTGTTATTCTGAACAACTGTCTTTGAAATTCTCGACCTGAGGACAAATGAGATGAAGTATTTGGATTCCAACACCAAGCAGATAAGCAGAATGTCATGTATCCTGTAGAAACTTATTAAATATGCAGTAGTGCTAAAAATGGATTAAGGTGAAAGTGAATTCTACCTCCTGCAGGCCATTCCAGTTTGAGGGGAAAAAGGCATCTCTATATCAATGTAAATACTTCATGCAGAACTGAGGGTTTAGCAGTAAAGGCATTTTTCATCTTTTAAAACTCAAGTAGTACTTGCAGGTCTTTATCCAGATCAGTTGAGGGAATACCAAGTTTCTAGAACAGGCCTAGTTTGTCTGATTTATTCTGTTTTCTTCATAGAGGAGGGGGCTAGTTTTCATCCAGTTCATTGTACTCAAGCAACATGTGTGTGTCCTTTATTTATCTATGCTTTTTTTTTTTTTTTTTTTGTGGGTACCAGGGGTCGACCTCTGGACCTCGCGCACCAGCAGGCACCCATGCTGCTGAGCGATATCACCGGCCCTTTTTTCGTATGTGGGTTCTGAGAGTCGAACTCGGGCCCTCGCGCTTGCCAGGCAGGCGCTTACGCCACTAAGCGATCTCACTGGCCTATCTATGCTTTTTATTAAGGGAATCTTCAACTGTAGTTAAATTTAAAAAGAATAGATGAATATAATAAATAAATGAACTCATTTATTATCACCCAACTCATTAATTACCAATACATGTCCAACTTGTTTTACTTTACTTTTTCCCTAGCTACAGGCAACTATATGCCCTACTTTTTTAACCTTAAAAAAGTATTACAATTAAAATAAAATAAAATGAACACCGAGGTCTTTATCTAGATACTGTTTTATTATGAAATCTTCTCAGTTCTTTTATTCTAATAGAAATGACTCATTTTGCTGCTCTTGAGCAGTGATTTTGTTCCACTTTTTCAGAGGCTCCTCCACACGGTGGCAGCACTGTGCCAACAAATACAGTACAGGTACTGGGATCTATTAAAAAGGAAATGGATGCTTCCAAGGGAGTTTCGCCTTTATTGTTGTTTGTTTTGTGTTGTTTTTTGGTAGTAATCAAATGCAGGGGTTCTCTGCCACTGAGCTACATCGCCAGCCCTTTATATTTTTGGTTTTGAGACAGGGTCTCCTAAGTTTCCTAGACAGGCCTCAAAGTTGCAACCTTCCTGCCTCAGCTTCCTATGTAGCTGGGATTATAGGCATGTACCACATACCCAGCTCTGTCTTAGTGTTTTTGTAGCTTCTGAAGGACATCTTAGATGTGAAAGCACCAGAACACCTGCAGAAATGACTTTGAATTCATTTTAATACGAGTAAAATGTTGGGTTATGGTGACCTCTAATTTGGTTCCTAGTAGCAGTGTCTCGATGCAAGTAATAGAACGTCATTATATTGTTATTCTTTTTTAGGAGTATCACCTTAGTTTCCTGCAGTTGTTTTACCATTTATACTTCAGTTAAAGTAGACTTTCCATTTTCAGTGTAATACTAGTTGACAGAGAAAAGATGGACTTTGAGAGAAAACAGTCTCACTGGGCCAGTGAGATAGCTCAGTGGCATAAGCGCCTGCCCGGCAAGCGCGAGGTCCTGAGTTCGACTCACGGTACCCACATAAAAAATAAAATTAAAAAAAAAAGAAGAAAAAACATTCTCACTGTTAATTTAGGGCTTTGTGTTTCTGTTGTTTAATCTTCCTTTGACTGTTTCTACTTTTGGAAAATGAGATTACTGTCTTCGAGAGTTGTTGGGAATATTAATTGAGCTCTTGCATAAGAAGTACCTATTAAAATACCTGGCTATGGTACTCTAAGATGATGACTCATACAGTGATAGCAGCTACTGTAGTCAGGGCATAGACATTAGGCAAAAGTTAATATTATCACTAGAATATTAATTGATTCCTTCCATATCTATACAAACTGATATGGAACAGTCTGTTAGGAGGGAGTTAGAAATAAGCTTACTTTCAGCCGTGGATTTTATTAGTCCATTATTTTGAAAGTAAGTCTGTTTAGAATATAGAAACACTTCGGAGCTTTAGAAATACAGTTTTTGTGATTTCACAGATGTTGGAATTTTAGAAATGTCATCTCACATGTACATATTTGCAAGAAAAAAGTGCGCTTTTGAATGATAATGCATATTCTCTAGATTTTTGATCATATATTACAGTTTTCCTTTCTTCCTTCTGATTTTTCTTTTTGCTCTTAGAGGTATTTTGTTAGTCTGCTGCTTGAGGGAACTTTTGACAGGCCCATTACATGTACTTTGTTTTTTGCTTTTGAGCTCGGTGCTCCTAAGGCTCTTTTGCTTACTCCAGAGCCCCTCTGATCTCTATCTTTCTTTGTAATTCTGTGGAAATTGTGTTCTGTGTATTCTCTTTCTTTCTTAAAAAATTTTATTATTGTTCTTAGTATAATAAGCTTATTGGAGGGAAATAATTTTAATTTTATAGAAAAATTATGAAGATAGCACAGAAAGTTTCCATATACTTTTTAAAGTCAATTTCACTTAGTATCTTACATAACCATGGTACAAAGTAATTGCTCAAGGATGTACTAGTGGTAGAAACCAGAGCCTCACATGTGTTAGGGAAGAGCTCTCTACCAGTGAGCTACATCCTCAGCCCAAGGATGAACTTTTTAAAACGGTTCTTACCAGTTGCTGGCCAAAAGTTCAAGGCTTATCGATCGTTTCTCTTTAAGATGATCTTTAGGCTCTAATTTAGCAGGGGAATATTTTACTCTCAAAAGGAATATCATAAGCAGTATGATGATAAATGCTTTGTTTTGCTCATGTTGCAACATGCTGTAGTGAATTTTAGGATCTGTGGGACAAGTAACTCTGATTGTTGGGGGAGTGCACTTTAGTCTGTTTGGTTTTTGAGACAGGGAATTGCTGTGTAGTTCAGGCTGGTCTTGAACTCACAGCAGTCCTCCTGCCTAAGCCTCATGTTTTATTTACAGTGTTTTGGCTCTGACAAAAATCTTCACTTTGTCAGACCATACCTTAAGCTCCTTAAGGCAAACTTTATTATTTGTAAATCTTACTTGTTAATATATAATCAACTTTCCTGCCATAATGAGAATGTGTTGCTTAAACTAAGATAATTTTAGCTCTCATTCCAATAAAAAGATGGAGGAAAAATAGAATATTATAGAATGTAATATGTTAGGCATATTATCAGTTGGCATTTCTGGAGTGTCTTTTGGTTTGTGGTATTAGCTCTAATTTTTACTTATTTGAGGGGAGAATTTAATTGTTACTACCTAGTCATTGTATGCATGAGGAGATGGTGACTGAAATGCTTAGAATAAATATATGTTGCTTCATGCTTTACTTGTCATTTTTGTCAGCTCCATAAAGGAGATGGCAAGGTGCCAGACTGATTACTGATTGGGGGGGCAGTACTATGGATTGAACCCAGGAATGTTCTACCACTGATTACAAGCCAAGCCTTATTTATTTATTTATTTGCAGTACTAGGGCCCAAACCCAGGGCCTTTGCACTGAACTGTTTCTCCAGCCCTTTTTAAATTTTTTATTTTGAGACAGGATCTCACTAAGTTGCCCAAATTGGGCTCCAACTTGCAATCCTTCTGCGTGTACCACCGTGCCTGGTATATTCCTGATTTTTAGGAAGATAAAAATACATTCACCACCTGCGTATTTCCTCATACTACTTTTGACCATTATTCTTTTGCTTTTACTTTATTCAAGTCTTCAGGAACACTAAATCCCCCCACCAAAAAAAAAAAAAAAAAAGAAATGTTGTAAATTGAACAGAAAAAGCATAAATCTGTTCAGACTTGAATGTCGTGGCTGGAAATCAGTGCCCTCCAAACAATAATTTATTTAATAGGAGTAAATCACTGTACTAGAAAGCGATGTTTCTTGGGTTCTGATGTTATAAAAAGAATGAAATTAGAGTGTGCAGGGTAAAAAAATCATTCTAGGGGACAGGGACTTGTGAGATTTCTCATAAAAGAGCTTCTGTCTCTGATACTGCAATTCAGTGTGTATCTAGATTTAGAGTAATTTTTTACAGGATCGTTTTTATTCTAATCCTACTTACTGTTCTAGGTTACTTGTTTAGAAAAAAATGAGGTCAAATTTATGTCCTCAGAATTTCTGCATATGAATTGGATGTACTTATAAGTCAGATTTTATAGCTGGATAATAAATCTGACCTCTTTAAGTACTGCCAGGATTTGATGATCTCTGAAATATATAGACATTTTTTACTTGTATAAATGTGTTTTGATTATATTCTCTCCTCCCACACACATGCCTGTAGCTTGCTTCTCTCCCTTTTCCCCAGTTGAAATTCACAGGTCTTAGGACTTGTGTAAAAGCTGGAGACAAGAATGATTAGTGCATACTCAGACAGTGAAATCAAACATAAATCTTGAGAGTTCATATTTAAGCAGTATCTCTTTCTAGCTGTGTTGACCCTACTCAAGTCATTGAACTTCTCTGAATCTGTTTCCTCATCTCTAATAGGTGGATTTTAGTAGCAACTACCTCAGAGTTTTTATGAGAATTAATAGCATGTAGTAAGTAGTCAGTAAATTTTAGCTGGTATAATCTTTTACATCTTTGTGCAGCTCACGCTATTTGATATAAAATCAAAGTAAAATTGATTACCTTAAAAACATTCTGCAGACTCTAAGGGTCAATAAGGAACTATCAAATAGAAATCTAGTTAAGGGAAAGAAAGATTTTTCTAGGATTGAGTGTGATTTTTTTTGTATGTCTGTGTATGCTTTTGTAGATGTATGTGTATCTATAAAGTATTTAATACTTGTATCTATATTGTATTAGGTCTTTGGAGGATGAGGGATGGGCATTGTTTAGTTACAATCTCCAAAGAACAAAATTCAGCATAATTGGGAGGCAAGATAATAAAAGGGTGGGTGTTTTGTTTTGTAGTGATATTCCTTATAACCTAGAGACCAACTTGTTATACATCAGTTATTGTACTGACAAAACTCATTTAAACCCTATTTATAAATTCATTTTAAAGCAAACATTTCTTACAAATTAACCTTTTTCTCTTAGAAACTCTAATTTTTCTGAAATTATAGCATTTTCCCTAGGGGGCAAGTGTTACACGTCGTTGTCCTAACAGTTCAAAACCAAAGTGGTGCTTCAAACTAAAAAGGCAACCTTTATTTTAATATTCAGGGAAGGTAGGGCAGGCACTCTTAAGGGTTGAATGTGTTCTTTGTGATTTTTCACCAAGTCTCATGCGTGTAGTGTTACATTATTGTTTGGAGAAGGCTCTATGGGGAGAAAATTTTGTTTCAATCGCTTATTTTTAAAGTTAATTTTTGAAAACAGACAACGTGTCTACTTAGTTCCAAAGAAAAATAGTGTGAACGTCGACACGTGGGTGGTCCTGTGTGCTGTAGCCACCCAGTCGCAGTCTTGAAGTCAGTCCTTCTTCATCTGCCTCAGATTGAGTGTGACTGTCTTAGTGCAAGTTTCCATTAGCACGAGGGAAACAGCTTACTGATTAGGACGCTGAGCACTCCTCAAGGCCTGCCTCAGGATGTTTCTGGAAACACAGCCATCTAAATGTGAAGATGAAGAAATGAAATTAGAGAGGTGGAACAGAAGGAACTCACGGACTTTTAGAGGATCTGAGGTTAGCA
This sequence comes from Erethizon dorsatum, assembly GCA_028451465.1. Classification (NCBI taxonomy): domain Eukaryota; kingdom Metazoa; phylum Chordata; class Mammalia; order Rodentia; family Erethizontidae; genus Erethizon; species Erethizon dorsatum. Next base: position 45,455,479 of record CM051826.1, read on the forward strand.
CAGTGACAGGAGAGCAGCTCTTCCAGCTGGTTCCTGAGGAGTGACTGGCAGTGATCTCCTCTCCCACAGGCTTTGCACAGTGTAATCCTTTGATCTGATCTGCCTGCATCTTTTAATTAGACTGACTTTTCTCTATATCCTTTCTTGTTTTCATAAGATAATAAGTGGAAATTGCCTATTTAAATGCCAGAATTTATTCTTCATTAGCTGCATTATATACTCAGTTTAATTTCCAGTTGCCTATGATGATAACAGAGGAATTCTAATTACTCCTTCTGTTCTCATCCTGTCCTCTCCATTGGTCTTTTTAGTCTCCCTAATTCTCACTTGTTCTTCTGCATTTATTATCAAATCTCATATTTAACTTCAAAGGGGGGGGGAATTCTCAGCCAGGCATGGTAGTACATGTCTATAGTCCCAGCACTGTGGAGGCTGAGGCATGAGGATCGCCATGAGTTCAAGGCCAGCCTGGGCTACATAGTGGGTTCAGGGCCAATCGGAACTATACAGTGAGACCCTGTCTCAAAAAACCAAAAGGTGGGATTCTCTTGCAGAAATGGTAATTATAATAAGATTTATTTTGAACAACTGGTTACCAAGATTCGGCATATCTTGGCAGCAGCAGATGAAAATAGGATTTGGTCTTTCAATATATTTGATTTTTTTTGTACTAAAATAAGGTTAATCAGGTATTGTTCATGGGTAGTAAAATACCTTTTCCCTGCATTTGAAGCACGTGGAAGGGATTATTATTTTACTCTATGCCTTTTAGTTTTCCATAAATCTTCATGCTTAATGATGTCAGTGAACAAAATTGAGAAAAGAACCCATGTTATCCAGTAGGTCTTGATTTGTCTTCATAAGAATAAAATGTCTAGAATCATACTTAACAAGTAAGGCTTTTGATTTTTATCTGGGAGTCTTTGTCCTTATCACTAAATTATAGCTTGAGATGATTCTGTTTATGCCATTATTATCCTTTACATAATGAGGAATATTGCCTTAAGTATATTATGTGGTACATTATATTCTGTATCATTTGTCTTCTAGGCAGAATACACTAGAGTAGTATGCAGAATGTCCCAATAATCTGGGTACTAAAACCAGTAGCTAAACTGTAGCTGTTATGTTTCTTGTCTTGCTAATAAAAAGGATAGTTGTAAAACTCAGTTTCTCAAGCTTTTAGCAAAGAACCTTAAAACTAACTAGGTTCACATTTTTTTTTTTGTGGGTACCGGGGGTCGACCTCAGGACCTCGCGCACCAGTAGGCGCCCGTGCCGCTGAGCGATATCACTGGCCTTTTTTTCGTATGTGGGTTCCGGGAGTTGAACTTGGGTCTTCGCGCTTGCCAGGCAGGTGCTTACACCGCTGAGCCGTCTCACCGGCCCATGGTTCACATTTTTGAGAATCTTCTCAATATATATACTTGCCAACGCAGTTATTTCCTGTCACATTTTATTTATACTTATGGAGTATTTATATTCAGCCTCATCTTTCTAATCTTTAGTAATAACTGGAGTCTTCCCACAAAATATGTTTTAAAAGTCATTTGTACAGAGCTGTAGGATAGTATTTTTTGTGTTTTTGTTTTTGTAATTTTTAAATAACTTTAAATGTTTATTGTTATAGACTTGTTATATTAGAAATAATCTGTAATTTTGATCGTCTTGACTTTCTTATTACAGCTACAAGGATTCCTATGTCAGTGAGTCAGGATACACGTATACTTTCTTGTCAAGGGTAGCAGTTTTCATTTACCATTCTGTCTGCATGAAGAATATATTTGAAATGCTGTATTTCATTGAGTCTACAATTCCATTTATAAGATGCATGATTATTTTCTGTATTACTAGAAAAGAAAATTGCTTCCTATTAAACTGCCAGGCTGTTCGTTGTAAAATGCATCCAAGTTTTAGAGATGTCAGTGTAAATAACTATGCAACTTATAAATTATGGTACTATAACCACCTTAAGTTTTCATAAGCCTTTGTCAAAAGCCTCTACGTGCTGTCTGATTTTATTCTCACACTAAAACTAACCTATGATGTGGATTAAATTATCCCATTTTTTAGCTCCAGCACTGAGGAGGCTGAGGCGGGAGAATAACAAGTTCTAGGCTAGCCTAGAACTGATAGCTACATAGTGAGTTTAAAGCCAGCCTGTCAAAAATTAAAACAAAAGAACAATTATCCCCAGTTTTCAGATGAAGAAACTGAATTTCACAGAGATATGTTTTCTTAGCATTGTATACAAGTGAAGTAGAGCCTCAGCCTACATGTTTGTACTCCAAGATACGTGATATGATTGACAGAGTCCTCTCACCCTTATACCTATATACCTGTACCTCTAGAAAATTATTTGGCCTACATTTTTCTCTCTACTACCTAACATATGTATTTCTTATTTAGCCTTCACTTTTTATAGCTGTTCATATTATCTTGATTTTATTGATAGTTTTGAGTATTATTAAAATGGTTAACATGTATTTTAATGATAAATCGTGTGTGACTTTGCTAGTCAAGAAGCTATATATGGTATTGTTGTTGGCTTAATATATGTTTTGAAAGAGTTTATCTGTTTCTATCTGACCAGGTAAAATGTTCAGGAATGGTTATGAGCTGAGACCTGTGAGTGATCCAGCGAAGGTTGATGGTTTGTCATAGGTGTACTGTCCTGGGTGCATCAAGGTTGTATCTGTTTCTTTCCCAGGTGGTGGCTAATGCTGTAGCAGCGCTGTCTGAAATTAGTGAGTCTCACCCAAACAGCAACTTACTCGATTTGAACCCACAGAACATTAATAAGCTGCTAACAGCTCTGAATGAGTGCACCGAATGGGGCCAGATTTTCATCCTGGACTGCCTGTCTAATTATAACCCTAAAGATGACCGGGAAGCTCAGAGGTCAGTCAGTTTTCCTGGGTAATATCTGATAATCTTGCCTGAGTCAGTAGGTGCTAGTATCTGTTAGAAGATGAGTCTGTCAGGTTGAGGAAGGTCAGTGGCCTACTGGGTCAACATTGTTATCCCCAAGATATTTTCACACTGGATTTAGGAACGTAGTGGAGTAAACTATTAAAAAAAAAGTGGCTTCTAAGAAATGTACGTTTTTCATTTCTTGTTTGAACAGTACAGTTATTTTTGCTAATATCTCCCTCATCACTGTCTCCCATCTCCCAGTTCCTGGCCATTTGTAAAAAGGCTTATTGAATGTCTCTGTAGGAACACACTTTACATTGTGTTAGATACTTAGTGGCATCATGCTAGTTAATATACTGAACTATACCTAAAATTTAGTGGAAAAAATGTTAAAGTTAGGAAAATATACACTGCTTCCCATTGCACATAGAAATCATGTCAGTGTGAATTTGGAGGTTTTGGGAGGCATGCTCAGCCCTTTACCACCTTAGTGTTTCAGATTTTCTTTGACTATCAGAAATTGACCACTAAATTTCATCTACACATACATTTTTGTTTACAAAGTTATAGTTATCACAAATTTTTATTGAACATTTCGTGTAGATAAGCACTGTTCTAGGCAAAGTACTTCTGAAGAAATGTTGGCTCTTCATTAAAGTTGACATATTTTAATTATGGTAGATAAGAACCTTCCTTGCCTGGCTGAAGCTGATTTCCAAGCTACTAGAATGTAAGTGCTCTTCACTTGTCTGGGAAATTATTCCCTGTAGACTTAACTGAAGCCCCTGATAGTTTCTTTCCATCATTTTTCAACATATTTTGAAAAGGACTTTACAGAGAGTTTCATGTTCTGCTAGTCATTGACATTATACTCATTCATTCACTCAGCAAATATTTATTAAGCCCATGCTGTATGCCAGGCAGTGTTCTAGGCCCTAAGGATAATGCAGTAGGACAGACAAAACTCATGGACCCCATGGAGCACTTATTCTGAGGGACGGGGACAGGGATATACTGTATGTGTATAATACAATATATAACATTTTCAGGTGTTGATGAGTGCTAACAAGAAAGATAAAGTAAGGAAGAAATCCAAGAAATGCTGGGCATTTGGGATGAGGGATTGTGGGATTTTTTTGGTGTTTTTTTTTTTTTTTTAGTAGTCAAAGGAGAAATGACACATTGAGAAAGTGGTATTTGTGTAAAGACCTAAAGGAGGTCAGCAGACATCAAATACATAAAGGAAGAAGGGAGAGTTAACAGAACCTACTTATATCCTTAATATAGTAAGCTAGTTACTTATGTTACATAAAAAGCTATCAAAATAATCTATGAACACTGCATAGATGATTCAGTACCCAAGATTTCACCAGGCATTTAAGCATAGGTGGCAAGGACTTGGAGAAAGGGAAGAAGTTGGGAGAATATTGCAATGGTGTTCTGATATTTCCCAAACCAAACTCCTTTCAGAACTTCCCTTATTATCCTGAAGACAAGGGGTTGGGGAGTTTTTTCCTACCAACCCACCTTCTTCATCTTACTATGAAACCTTAAATCACAGGTGGGTTGATGTCTCGCACTATGAAATAACTTTCAGAATACTGAATTTGACTTTCTATAGGTTGAGTAGAAATGGGATGTGAGGCAGGGAGCCGTAACATAATATGGGGAGACAAAGAGGACTATAAAACAAGAAGGTAAATGGTGTGAGCTCAAGTGTTTGGGGTATTGCTAGTTTCCTTCCAGTTTGAACATCCCCTATTGCTGGTTCCTAAAGTCTTCTGCTATCCCTGCTCTGCCTGTATTTTGCTGGGAATGAGGCTTCTGCAGTGTTGGATCCCAATTTGACCTAAGCATGAAGCTTTGACTTTTCTCACTGATTCTTTAATGTCTTGATACTTGGGCCATGGGACTCTGAAACATTACCTTATAAAATGGATTGAGCACAGAAATTATGATTAAGGTTATTAATTTTCCTTTTCTGCCTTCAGCATCTGTGAGCGGGTAACTCCCCGGTTATCCCATGCCAACTCAGCAGTGGTACTTTCAGCAGTAAAAGTCCTAATGAAATTTCTGGAATTGTTACCCAAGGACTCCGACTACTACAATATGCTGCTGAAGAAGTTAGCTCCTCCACTTGTTACTTTGCTGTCTGGGGAGCCAGAAGTGCAGTATGTTGCCCTGAGGAACATCAACTTAATTGTCCAGAAAAGGTTGGGAAACAGTAAATTGGTGATTATGTTTTTTCAATTAAGCTTAATATCAATGTTCAGTTGGCCAGTGTTACACACTTTTTAATGTATGGAAATGAAAATGTTAAACAGAAGAGCAACTTACCTAGAATCAATAGGTCAATAGTAGATCTCGATGTGTTCCTATAATAAATGCTTGGGGTTGCTCTACAGTCCAGGTTGTTTTCCGAAAGGTCTCTTTCTGATGTACTATCTCGTGTCTACTTAATGTGGTTAAGGCAGTTAAAACCAGATTGTTAATGTATGGAAATGAAAATGTGAAATAGCAGAGCACCTTAACCAGAATCAGGCCAACAGGGATGTCAGTGCGTTCCTATGATAAATGTCTGGTGTTACTCTACAGTCCCAGTTGTCTTCCAAAGGGTCTCTTTCTATTCTACTATTTAGTGCCTGCTTGATATCATTCAGGCAGTTAGAACTAGATTGTTGTTATTCCAGCACTCTTCATGGCAACATGTACCCCAGTACTTACACAAGATAAAAATAGTCTGCCAAATGGGACTGATAAGAACAGGGGGGCTGGAGGTGGTACAGCTCAGTAGTAGAGTGCTTGCCTAGAATATGTGAGGTCCTGAGTTCAATCCCTAGCACCACAAAAAAAAAAGTAAGTTTGTTGAGATTTTTTTCCTGGGGGAAGTGTTACAGATTAGATACTATTACAGACTCATAAAGACATAAATGTATATCTTCACTGTCCTTTCTCGTGTTTCTGTGTAACACAGGCCTGAAATCTTAAAGCAGGAAATCAAAGTCTTCTTTGTGAAGTACAATGATCCCATCTATGTTAAACTAGAGAAGTTGGACATCATGATTCGCCTGGCATCCCAAGCCAACATCGCTCAGGTCAGACTTTAAACAGTCTCAAATTTATGATGCCTTAGATCTTAAGGTCTGGCCTTCAGAAGACGCTAGACCATAAGATTGCCATTTGACAATTCTTAATGCTTGTCCACTTCCTGGATATTTGGCAGGTTCTGGCAGAACTGAAGGAATACGCTACCGAGGTGGATGTTGACTTTGTCCGCAAAGCTGTGAGGGCCATTGGACGATGTGCCATCAAGGTGGAAGTAAGTGTCCTCTGGGAATGTTGAAGTCATACATTATGGGATTCTGGATGTTCTTTTTACTCCTTTTTCTAAAAATACATTTTTTACATTTATCAAAGTAATAAAGAACACAGTTAATAGATTTAAAAGTTTTCAGTGAAAAACAGGTGTCCCTGGTCTCTCCCTTTTCCTACCTATCACCTCATCCTAGAGAGAGTATTTTTTTTTTTTTTTTTTTTTTTTTGGGTACCGGGGGTCGACCTCAGGACCTCATGCACCAACAGGCGCCCGTGCCGCTGAGTGATATCACCGGCCCTTTTTTCGTATGTGGGTTCCAGAAGTCGAACTCGGGCCCTCGCGCTTGCCAGGCAGGCGCATACGCCACTGAGCCATCTCACCAGCCCCAAGAGAGTATTTTTTTACTCTAAATATTGTTTTGATTATTGTTTTGAAACTTACATTATCTCTAAAAAAAATATGCTATTATTTGTTGATTTACCAGTTGTAGACTTTTGCCTTTTAACTTTCTGCTATGAAATAAGAACCTGAGTTCAAATATTTTGCCATTCCTACTTCTCATTCCTATTTTCCAGAATAGTTATATCATGAGGTTTTTGTTCCTGTGTCAGTTATCTTGGTAAATTAAGATAATATGCCTTTATTTCTTGTTCTTCCAAATATAGGTTTGTGAAACTTATATGTTATATAAATATGTTGAATCAATACAATACAAATGGTTGCATCTTCTTATTCAGACTTTGGTCTTTTCTGGAGTTTCTTGAATTGCCCTTTTTTTCCCTTGCATATGTATCTTAATTACGCCCCTATCTTCTTCCAGCTTCTCAAGCATAGAGTTGGATCTGTAAACCACCTATTGTCCTAGACCTTTATCTCTTCCAGTCTTATTTTCTTGCTTGTTCTAATCTGGCTGGTTGTTTTCTTGGCCGGTACACATTGTTCCCTTCATTGCTGTACACAGCCTCCCTTCCTTGCTGCTGCTTATTGTTGGTAATTTTTCTGCGTACGCGCACGCGTGTGTGTGTGTGTGTGTGTGTGTGTGTGTATGTGTGTGTTTGCAATAGCTTCTTGACTCTCTTAAGGAAATGAATTACAGTTTTTTGTTTCTACATTTTTTTTTTTAATGTGGGTACCAGGAGTCGAACTCAGAACCTCGCACTTGCCAGGCAGGCGCTCGTGCCACTGAGCTCTCTCACCAGCCCTGTTTCTACATTTTGAATATCATTTTTCAGGGTTATTTATACTGTGAATTATATATCTCTGAATATAATTTTTTAAATTGAGATTATACCATGCATGATGTTCAGCCTATTTAAGAATGAAGTAGTATAAAAGTGATTAGGACTTCTCTGTACATAGGCAAGGCTATGATCAGGGCAGAAAGTCTACCTGGAAGGTCTCTTAAAGAATCCTCTGATTTGAGAGCACAAGTTGGTTCTGTCTTGGTTTAAGCATCCCAGTAGCTATTATGGGCTACAATTTATATTGCCCTGTTTCATCAGTCACCAGTCCTCTGCCTGTTTTCCTTATTCAGAAATTTGTTGTAATTAATGACAGCTTCTGTTCAGTGTTACTGTGTGTTCAGAGCCCCATACTTACTCTTGGCTACTTGATAATACGCAGTTCTGCTTAGAGTCAGTGGATTGGATCACATGACATCTCAAGGATACTAAAAAAAAATGTGTACAGTATGATCAGTACTTCAACAGAAGACCATGCTGTATCAGAGAAGTTTCTATGAATTTCAAGTTTCTAATTGGCCTTGTTTTTATGCAGTAGTGCTTCATGTATTTACCACTGATAAATCATTTAGTAGACTACTGTTATAGCAAGAAGTTAATTAGTCCTGGTTTCAACTCCCATTTCTTCTATTTCAGTTACTTCAGATATTTAATACAATTCTATAGCTTTACTTGAGAAATGGATAAGTCCATTTATTGGGTCTTGATACATTATATCTTTTTATTACCACACTTCATGTACCTTATGTTTCCTTTTTCCAATATCTTACAATTGTCTTAATTTACAGAGAGACTTTGGTAGCATAAGAGTGGGGTTGTGTTTTCATTGTATACATAACCATCGTTTCTACCAGGCTATCATTGTCTCAACTTGTCTAACAAAGCTTTAAGGAGTAATGCAAAATCTGTATTCCATTTCAAACTTTAAAGAAATTTTCTGGGCCTGGAATTACTAGAAAGTGTTCTTAAAACATCTAGATTTCTAGAGGTTGTTAGTGCCATGAATTGTGACTAATAGAAAGGTTCTCTGTTGTTTTCTGAAAAAGACAAGCCTCTGATGGCTTTTACTTCTTTCTTTAATGGTCTTATTGGGAGTATGGGAGGAGTATATGGAAATAAACTTTCTCAGAAAACTTAGGAATTCTTCCTTATGTCTGGTGTTATCTCAGGTTACCTGGATTTGCCTTGAAACTCTTTCTGGAGTTGTTGCAGATGAAAGTTAACAGTTTGCTACTAACTGTTAGAGCTGCTTTGCCCTAACACAATTACTGGATCAGGAGAGTCAGTGATTGTCTTTTTGTAACTAACTCATCATGGGACAAGGATGAGCACTCACAAAAGAATTCTAGTGAACACTGTATAGCTTTAAACTGACCTGCTGCTTTCTTTCAGGGTGTCTTTCTTTTATAAATGTGTGGCTGGTTTTAAAACTCTGACAAATGAGAGAATACAAATTTTAGTTTAGTGCTTAGCTAAGAGAATAGGGCCTGTTGAAAGTTTAGGTGGCTTTAAGACTTAATGTAGGGCTGGTGAGATGGCTCAGTGGCATAAGCGCCTGCCTGGCAAGCGCGAGGTCCTGAGTTCGACCCCCAGTACCCACACACAAAAATAAATAAATAAATAAATAAAAGACTTAATGTAAGTATTTCTATGTTGCTGTAAAGTATCATGAGGTAAAAAAATTTATAATTTTGTTATATTAAGTTAGGTTAATGATTAGCCCATAAGCTGTTAAGTAAATAGCACTGAAAAAGCAACTCCATTCTATTTTTTTTTCAGTAATTTTTGTGTTTCTTTAAGGAAGAGATAAACCCCCTGACCTTTTTTTGTTTTCTGAGTAAAATGAGTTAATTTTATTTATTTGAGATAGATTAAGGCACTAAGACCAGAAGTTCCTCAATTCCTACTATTCTGTTCTTTAGATATTTACCATTTTCCATTTTTATAGATCAGAATAAGACACTGATATATGTCTCATCCCTTAAACAAAAACATATATTTTCCTATTAGGAAAGCAAAATGTGTTCACTACTTAAAATCACAAAATAAGTTAAACAAAACTAGAATGCTCTGCTCTCTCTAACACGCTTCTTTCTATCCTCCCAGTAGATGTGATCCGGTAGGTATGATGTTAAAACGTTGTTTATATATTTTTCATACACAAGTATATTTTTAAAAAAATGATATCACACTGTGAATGCTATTTATTTACTTTTGTAGCCTGCTTTTTTACATATAGTATATCTTATATTTTAAATATCTTTCCATGTTGTTAGTAAAACTTTATATCACTTGTAGTTTGTGGTTTCGTTTATAGACATCATATGTGTTTGCTTCATAATATAGCCTTTTCCTTAATGGTCCGTATTGGCAGTATGAGAGTATATGGGAATAAACTTCAACTCTTTTTTTTTTTTTTCAAATGAGATTGTAAGTAGTATTTTTGTAGCCAAATCTTTGAACTCTAGTTGTGGTGGGGCATTGGGGAACTGCTTGTTCATGTCTTATGTACCTTTTTCCAGTGTGTTTTTTTTTTCCATGTTGGTTCTTTTAGTCTTTGATAATAAAGTATATTAACCTTTCTTCTAGCTAACATTACTTTTCCCAATTTGTTTTCCTTTTGATTTCTTGATGCATGGGAGGTTTACATTTTCTTATATAATAAGTACTATTCTTTTTTTCCTTAATGACACACACAGAAAGTTGTGCTTCACCTCAAATTATATAAAATTCACTTTTATTCTCTACTTTTATGTCATTGATTTTGTTACTTTTAAATACGTTGTTAATCAGGAAATAATTTTGGTGAAAGATTTCAGTTGGGTGGATCAAACACCTGAACAAATCACCCTTTGCTTACTATTATGAAATTTTGTCTTTATCATATATTAATTATGTGTGTCTGTGTGTGTGTGTGTGTGTTTCTGGACTTTTAAACAGTGATTGGATGTTTACTCTTGCTTCTCTGACATACTACTGTAATAGTTTTTTTTTTCAATATGATTACAGTGACAATTTGCTGGAGGATTAGTATCCCAGACATCAGTGTTGTTAAATGTTGATACAGCACGAGAAAAAGCCTTTAGTCTATCTCTACTATTATGACTCTGAGGCTTCATTTAAATAACAGGTTTACATCAAGCCCTGTGTTAAGCACTTACCTGTATTACCTAATCTATGATACTTCAATCCTTATAGCAACCCATATCCTACATACTTTATAATGTATCGTAATATAGTTTCCATCTGTTTTATTGTTGCAATAACAGCACAGGAATTCCTAGCTGAAAATGAATGATATAGAGGAAATAAGTAGAATCAGAAAATGAGCATTAAAAAATTGCAGAATCGGGTCGGTGAGATGGCTCAGCGGCGTTAAGCGCCTGCCTGGCAAGCACGAGGGCCCAAGTTTGACTCCCGGAACCCACATACGAAAAAAGGGCCGGTGATATCGCTCAGCGGCACGGGCGCCTGCTGGCACGTGAGGTCCTGAGGTCGACCCCCCCCCACAAAAAAAAAAAAAAAAAGATTGCAGAATCATTTCATGGTGCAACCAGATCATCATATAACCTCATACAAATGACGTAAAGATGAAATTTTGAAATCGTTAGTATGCTTAAAAGATGTTATTAAAGAAATTTTTGTTCTTGTTTTATCTCCTCCCACTCCTTCTCCCTCAGCCCCATGGGGTACTGTTGTATTTTAATGCAAGCCCCAGATGATGTCTCACTGGAATAGTCTAATGGGTATATCTGACAGTCTTTCTTTTTAATTGCCACACTGCTATTGCCATACTCAATAAGAAACAGTAATTCTTAATCTTACTGAATATCCAGTTCATGTTTAATTTCCTCTAATCGGTATCACATTGTCTTTACAGTCAGCTTATTCAAATCAAAATCTAAACAAGTTCCACACATTGCATTTGGTTAATACGTCTCTTAAGTCTTTTTACTCACTTATTTTGGTGTCACTTATTGAAGAGTTGCTTATGGAATTTCCCAGAGGCTTAATTTGGCTTGTTACATTTTAACAATACTGTTTATCTCATTCTATTCCCTTTAAATAATTAAATCTAAACCTTTGGTAATATTTATATTAAGAGTTTTGGGCAAGAAGCCAGGCATGGTAGTGCATGCCTGTAATCCCAGTACTCAGGAAGCTGAGGCAGGAGGATCGCTGCAAGTTCGAGGCCAGCCTAGGTAGTGAGTTCAAAGGCAGCCTGGACTACATAGTGAAACCTTGTGTCAAAAAAAAAAAGTTTTGGGCAAGAATACTTTTTAGGTGATGCTGTGTACTTCTGTTGCATCTTGTCAGGAAACATATAATGTGGTGACCAATAATAGGACATTGTAATATATGATGGATTGGTTTTTGATTTTTAGACTCTATTTTGGAATTCTCATCTTTTAAAAAGCTGTTGCTTATTGTTTCAATATTTTTTTGTCCCTTTTATATTCTTCCATTCTTCTGTATTAATAAAAGATTAATAGATTAAGTTCCATTTTATAGACGAATTATAGGCTAAGAAAATATAGTTTGTCTAAGGCCATAGACTTTAAATTACATACCCCTAAAGATGATATATTATCTAGTAGTTCTTAGAGTTGTGTGGATCACAAATACCTTTGAAAATAAAATATAAACTGTGAAGCTTGCTCCTGGAAGATAAGCTTGTGTGCTCATATAAAATTTGGCAATCTATTTTGAGAGGTTTAAAGACACCCTGTGCTGTCTCTGCTCATCCAGGAATTCCAGTTAAAGACCTTTCACTTTGGCTTAGTCTTTAATCTTTATTCTTTCCTCCTACCCTAGCTTACTCTTTCTTATTTCTACCTCCCAGCTATCCCAGGAGACTTTTTTTTATTTGAACTGACTCATATGTCAATATATTTTGTAATGAGTAAAATCTGGAATGTATCTAGAACTTCTGATTGTAGATTACCCAGCCTCTGGTATAGCTTAATCAAACTAAGTGCGTGGTGGTTTAGTTGGTACACCTATATGTTTCAGTTTTTTATACTGAGGTAGTACTATTGGGTAAATCATCTAACTTCTCATTTTTTATGTTCCTCTCCCTAGCAATCTGCAGAGCGCTGTGTAAGCACATTACTTGATCTAATCCAGACCAAAGTAAATTATGTGGTCCAAGAGGCAATTGTTGTCATCAGGGATATCTTCCGCAAATACCCCAACAAGTATGTCTGAATTCTAACCCTCTTCTACAAATCATTTAGGAAATATTTTAAGTAAGGTATTTTGAAAATGGCTAGGTAAGAACTATTCTTTTTAGTATACTTTATTAAAAATTAGAGCTATGTGAAGTGGTTAGCACAGGGACTGAAACCTGCTTTTCCGTTCTGTTTTATTACTTTTGGAAGAAATGAAGCCCCGCCTGAATATGCATGTCTTCTGGCATAGATTAAAGTTGACAGATTGTTTGATGGCGAAATTACCATTCAATAGGAAACATGTATTTCAAATTGTCTGAGCATGCTCTCAGTTCATGTCTATTGTGTAGACATGATTAATGATTATGTACTTTTTCCTCTCAGAAATGTCTCAGTTTGAATGATAAATCATATGCCCACCCTACCATGAAAGCCAGGAAGGTTATAGCTGTTCTGTTCACTTTGCATGTGACCTGCTACTTTGTGGAAATTTATACATGATGTAACAATAAATTACCAGTCTCAAGTCTTTTCTGAAGGGTTGTAGTGGCTGCTATACAGATATGCAAAATCTACATTTTCACTTCATAGATTTTTCAGATTGAGGCTTCTTAATTTATGAAGCAAAAATGCTTCCAGTTTGATTTACAATTCAGAAAAATGAGTGAAATAAGAGCAGGTCTTGTGAACGTCCTAAATCTCATTCTGCATTACAATCATAGAGTTATCTTGAGCTGAAGTTTCTGATTAGTCTTTAAAGACAGTGTTAAATAGCCTGGCTCCCATGGCCCACCCTTGTAATCCCAACTCTAGGAGGCTGAACTAGGAGGATCACAAGTTTGAATCCAGCGTAGAAAATTTAGCAACTTAGTGAGACCCTATCTCAAAATAAAAATAAAAAAGCCTGAGGATGTAGTTCAGTATTAGGGCCCTGGGTTCAATGATCAGTAGCCGGGGGTTGGGACGATAGAAATAGTTTGATGAAGAATCATTATTAAGCATTTTATATATGTATATATATATTTTAATTTTAGAAATGGTATTTTTGGAAAGAGGACCATAAACTTCTGTCACTGTCCTAGAAAAGAGGAAGGTCAGGTTTCTGAACTTTCTGATTAAGGGTGGAAATGTGTATCTCAATATGATCGATAGAGAAATGACTGATTTGTGTTAGGAAGGGGTTTTGATGGCAACCAAGAGCCTGTTTTAATGAGAGGAAATAGGTCAAACAATTAAGTGTAGTATTCAGCTGTCGAAATCTAATTTATTATACACTTTCATTACACTAGCCAAGGACATGGATTCAATGTGGTAAAAACATAAGAGAGCCGAGATCTGTAAAAATAAAAATAAGTATTTGAAGTACTTATTTATTTGGAGAAACAAGTCATTAGTGTTTGTTCCTTGAAGAGAACATACAGATCTCTTTTATAAAAAAGAAAAATAGGTAGAACAAGGAACAAAGTAACTGTTTCTAATTTGGACATTGTTGTTTTCCAGCTCCATTTTCCTAAAAATTATGTGGGATTTCTGTTCCTTGCTACCACAAAGGCAAAGTGGCATAATAGGAAGTTTCTCTGATCTAGTTATAAGAAAGATTGTTAAATGCAAGATGCTGCTATTATCTTATACCACAGTTTGATTTTTTTTTTCCTTGTGGAAAGGATAACTGATGAATTTTTATTAGTTTAATGTCATTATTAAAATATAATTGAGAAATTTAAGACATTTATAATCTTCTGACTTAAAGCACATGCCTTCTTTTAAGTAAAGGCCTGTATAGTTCAGTGGTTTAGTTTAGGATCCCTTGAACATGGTTTTGCTTTTAGTCTTCACTGTTAAATGCACTGTTAAATGTTAGTTTTGTCTTCAGTAACCATAGTCCATCTTATTGTTTTCAGGTATGAAAGTATTATTGCCACTCTCTGTGAGAACTTAGACTCACTGGATGAGCCAGATGCACGAGCAGCCATGATTTGGATTGTGGGAGAATATGCTGAAAGAATTGACAATGCAGATGAGTTACTAGAGAGCTTCTTGGAGGGTTTTCATGATGAAAGTACCCAAGTAAGTTCACATCTATCCTGTGTCCTACATCTCTTTGGGAAGATGCCAGAAAAAGTAAAAGGCCATTTCTTTGTGCATATATCTTGTTTGTACATTTTCTCCCAAAAGAGATTATTCTTTTCTAGTATAACAGACTTGTATAATTCAGACCAGTGATTCTCAAACTTTAATGAGCAGTAGAAACACTCAGAGGCCTTATTAAAGCATGTGTTGTTGGGCCTCACCTGCAGAAATCTGACTCAGTAGGTCCGAGATGAGCATTTCTTACAAGATTCTGGTGGTGGTGGCGGTGGTGGTGGTGGTGGTGGTGGCTGCTGCTTCTGCTTCTGCTTCTGCTTCTGGTCCAGAACCACACTTTAACAGCCACTGGTTTAGAGCAGTAATCCCCTTTTTATTTTCTGTAACTAGGATAGTTACACATTCTTGTTAGTAAAGGCTGTGGCTCACTACATGAGGGATTTTCTTGTGGTGCTGCGGTGGCTTGGAAAGACTCTTATGAATGATTAGAGTTCTTTCCATCTTCCATCCCTCTTCCTTACTAATATTAGAGCCATAGGCCCACAGAAGCAAACAGTTAGTAAGCCCTTTTCCCCTGGCATTTGTCCTTACAGCAAATAGAAGTTCATGTATCTAATTCATCATAGTAATTTCAATAGGCTTAATACAGGAAATATGTACAAGGTAGTAGGCTGTGGTTCAGCAGTCCACTTCTCATTGGCTGTAGTCTGACATAACTGTACAGTCATGCTTCTTGCTCCAGTAATGATTCCATAATTGCCCCAAACTTGTAGTTTTTTTTTTTCTTTTTCTTTTTCTCTTCTTTCCTTTTCTTTTTTTTTTTGGAACAAGGTCTCACTGTGTAGTCCAGGCTGGCCTTGAACTCCCTATGTAGCCCAGGCTGGTCTTAAACTCACAGCAGTTCTCCTGCCTCAGCCTCTTGTGTGCTGAGATTACAGGCATGTGCCACCACACTTGGCCAAACTTGCAGCTTTCTGTAAAGAAAAGAACTGGTTAGGAACCAATTTTATCACTGTCAGTTTGTTAGCAGTTACTTTAAAAATTATAGGTGATATAATCCCTGATTTGAAGTTATACTATAAAGCTACTGTGATAAAAACAGTATGGTATTGGCAAAAAAACAGACCCAAAGATCAATGGAACAGATTAGAAGGTGGAGAAACAACTCCAGACATACTAAGCCACCTTATCTTTGACAAAGGTTCCAAACACATTCACTGGAAGAAAGATAGCCTCTTTAATAAATGGTGCTGGAAAAACTGGCTCTGCACATGCCAAAGACTAAAACTAGACCCATATCTTTCACCATACACTAAACTAAATTCAAAATGGATCAAAGATCTAAATATTAAAGCAGAAACATTAAATCTGCTGGAAGGTAGGGTAGGTAAAACTCTTGAAGACATTGGTGTAGGCAAAGACTTTATGAATAAAACCCCAATGGCACAGGAACTATCACAAAGAATCAACAACTGGGATCTCATCTTACTAAAAAGCTTTTGCACAGCAAGAGAAACCACCAACAGAGTGAAGAGACAACACACAACGTGGGAAAAAATGTTTGCCAGCTGTTCCTCAGACAAAGGTTTACTGTTGAGAACATACAAAGAACTCAAAAAAAATCAGACCTCCCAAATTTAAAGACCCAATCCAAAAATGGGCATCTGAGGTGAATACACACTTCTCAGATGAAGAAATACAAATGGCAAATAAATGTACAAAAAAATGTTCAACATCGTTAGTCATTCGAGAGATACAAATTAAAACAACACTGAGATTCCACCTCACCCCAGAAAGAATGGCTATTATCAAGAAATAAACTAATAACAAATGCTGGAGGGGCTGTGGGAAAAAAGGAACACTTCTCCACTGTTGGTGGGAGTGTCAACTGGTACAGCCACTGTGGAAATCAGTGTGGAGATTCCTCAAAAAACTAGGATTGGAGGTCCCATTTGACCCAGCTACTCCCCTTCTGGGTATCCTCCCAGAAGAATTAAAAACATCGTACCACAGCGATATATGTGCACCCATGTTTATAGCAGCACAATTGGTAATAGCCAGATCTTGGAAACAACCCAAATGCCCATCAACTGAAGAATGGATAAAAAAGATGTGGTATTTTTATACAATGGAGTACTATTCAGCCATAAAGAAAGATAAACTGGAGACTTTTATAGGTAAATGGATGCAACTCGAGAAAATACTCATAAGTGAAATTAACCGGATGCACATGTGTAAACATCATACTGTTTCCCTAGCGTGAGAAACTGAAAGAGTAAATAAGATCCAAAATACACAATAGATATGGTAAAACAGGAAGAAACTGTGGTCAAAAGGAAAGAAACTGGGATGGGGGAATGGGGAAAAGAAAGAAGGGAAAAGAAAAAAATTATTTATATATATATATATATATATATATATATATATATATATATGATAGTTAAGATAGATACACTACTAATTTTGCTTAGTTCATTGAGAAGAAAGGTTTGTGCTAATATTGTTTGGGCAATTGAATGCCTATATCTTGTACCCTGAGTAACTAATTTAAAGATAACAATACATAATGTATTAACCATTTTTACCCTCTTATTATGTTGTTTTGAAATTTTGTTCTTTTTTTTTTCTCTTTAAAACAAAAATTAAAAAAAAATTATAGGTGATAATCTGTCCCATAAACAAGCTACTTTTGATTCCAGAAATGCAATTTGAGGATAGGAGACTAATAAGTTTTTACTTGAATACCTTTGTATTTTAGAATACCTTTGGCTGCTGTTGTTGATATTGGAGTTTTGATCTTTTGTCTCTTAACCAAAATTGGAAAGACCCCATAGTAATTCGTAGGTGGGAAAATACCACTTTGGAGATGATGCCAGGGAATAATCCAAATGCCTTTCTTTCATTTTATCAAATTTATCTGCTTAGGTCCAGCTCACTCTGCTTACTGCCATAGTGAAGTTGTTTCTCAAGAAACCATCAGAAACACAGGAGCTGGTCCAACAGGTCTTGAGTTTGGCAACACAGGTAAGAGAAAGTAAGGGGCTGATTTCTCTTATTTTAAATTGTAGCACAGGGTCTTGTCATGTGATTCAGGCTGGCCTGGAACTCATGATCTTCCTACATCAGCCTCCTGTGATATTTTGGGATTAGAAATGTGCATTACCATACTCAACATTTTTTTTCTATCTATCTGTCTGTCTGTCTGTCTATTTATGGGAATTGAACCCAGGGCTTTCACACATAGCTATATCCCCATTTTTAGGTTTTTTAATTTGAGACAGGGTCTCACTAAGTTGCCCAGGCTGGGATTGAATTTGCCATCCTCCAGCCTCAACCTCCCAGAGTACTAGGATTACATGTGTCTGTCACCACACTGTCTTCTTTTTTTTTGGTGGGGGTATATTTTGGCTGTTTTGGAGGTTGAAGCCCATGGTCAGCTAGCTCTGTTGCTTTTATGCCTGGGCAAAGCAGAAACATCATTGTTGTGGTAGAGGACAGGGAGGTTTTAATTGAAAAAAGTACAGTCTTTAGGTCCTGTTAAAATATTAAAGCAGTGCCTCTTAACATACTCCAAATTGTAGCTGGTTAGTATAGCTTTCCAGTAGCCGACTGACTCCAGATGATAATTCATAAAAACTTGGAGTTAGATTCTATAGTGTTAGTGATAAATGAACTTATGTGATAATGATAGTCTTCCTTGAATTTTTAAATATTTTTGGCCCTCCTTGGAATTATTTGGTATTTTTGTTCAGAAGAAAAAGAGGTTCAGATGAATTCTCATTTTAGGAATGTGGGCACTGGCCTAAAAGATCAGGTCACCATTTTCAGTCTACAGCAATTAAAATAATTACTTTTTCTAATGTAACATGTGACTGTGTATAATGATCATTGTCCGTGCTGATTTACTGTTGTTCTTAATTGAATTAGAGAACAGACTCACTTTAACAGGTGTCAGAGTAAAGATGCATATCTGCACGTGGAATCTGATTCAGATATTCAACTTATCATTTTTCTCTTTTTCATCTGTTTAGTGGTATATTATCAAAGTTTAAAACCCATTTATAGTACTTTACCTAGTTCTGAGCTGTCATTTTTTACTACAATTTTTATCTTTGTAAGATTTGTATGAGCTCTTTGAAATATTTTATCTGTATTGAATTAAATATTCTAGACTTCTGTGTTTAGACTGTTGTTTGATAACTCATGGGTTATTTGTATCTTCATTAAGATGAATTCCAAGTAATTTATTTTTCCTTTTATTTTGGCACTCCTGTTTTAATTTTAAACTCTTAAATAGTCATATAGAATGACAGAATTGAAGCAACTCACATACAGTCAAATCAATTTCCAGAAAGAATTTGGTCTTGTTCCCTCTCTGCTCACCTGTAAATAATGAAAAAAATGTTTTTGGTTATGTTTTTTCAGAAGTTCTCAACTCTATCTCGATCTTCATTGACTGTTAAGACCTATGTGTTTGTATTTAATAGGCAGGATAGGAGAGTTACATTTTGATTTCTTCTCAGAGTTCAAATTCAATCTCATTAAACATCAGTATTTATAAAAAGTTGACTAAGGTAAAATGTTTAGGGAACATTGCTTAAAGAATACAAGGTCGTGCTGTTTATACAGATGGTTTAAAATTCACTTCTGGATTTCTGTAGGATCTGTTGTGATATCACCCTTTTCATTCCTAATTGCATGCGTTTGAGTCTTTCTTTTTTTGATAAGATTGGCTAAGTGTTTGTCAATTTTATTTAATCTTTCAAAGAACCAACTCGATTCATTGATTCTTTGTATTGTTTTCTTAGTCTCCATTATATTAATTTCTGCTCTGATCTTTGTAATTTCCTCCCTCGTACAAGCTTTGGGCTTGACTTGCTCTTCTTTTTCTAGAAGCTTGAGGTTCAACATTAGCTTGTTTATTTGATTTCCCTCTGTTTTCCTGATATGGGTATTCACTGCTATAAATTTCCCTCGTAGGATTGTTTTCATTGTGTCCCATAAGTTCTGGTATGTTGCTTCGGCATTATCATTTAATTGAAACTAGAAAGCTATCTAGTTTCTTCTTTAATTTCATCTGTGACTCATTGGTTGTTCAGGAGGGTGTTTTATAATTTCCATGTGTTTATGAAGTTCTTGTTCTTGTTTCTTTTGCCATTGATTTCCAGTTTCATTGCACTATGGTCTGATAATATGCATGGGATAATTTCAGTTTCTTTGCATTTACTTAAGCATGTTCTATGAGCTAGTATGTGGTCTATTTTGGAGAACGTCGCATGTGCAGCTGAGAAGAATGTGTATTCTGATGCTATGGGGTGGAACACTCTGTAGACATCTACTAAGTCCATTTGTTCAAAAGTTTGGTTCAGTTCTAATACTTCATTGTTGATTTTTTGCTAGTTGATCTATTTGTGACAGTGGGGTATTGAGATTCCCCCATTACAATTGTATTAGTGCTTATTTGATTTGTCATGTCCATTAGTATTTGTTCTATATAGTTGGGTGCACTGTTTGATGCATATATATTTATGATTGTTATCTGTTCCTCTTGGATTGTTCCCTTTACAAGGATGTAGTGACCTTTTTTGTCTTTCTTAATCAGTCTTGGCTTGAAATCCACTTTGTCTGCAAATGAATAGTTACCCCTGCTTTTGGGGGGGGGTTCCTGTTGAATGGAGTATTGTTTTGCATCCTTTGACTTTCAGTCTATGAATTTCTTTTTGAATTAAATGTGTTTCTTGTATGCGGCATATTGTTGGATCTTGTTTCTTGATCCATTCTGCCAGTCTGTTTCTTTTGATTGGTGAATTGAGACCATTAACATTGATGGTTACAGCTGATACTTAATGACTTATCCTTGTCATATTATTTTCCTGTTGTTGGCTTCCTTTTGTCCCCCTCTGTATAATCGCTTGCCTTGATGGTTGATTCATTCTGTTGGGGGTCATGCAGTTGTAATCCTTGTTACCTCTTTTTAGAATATCCTTCAGAACATTTTGGAGTGCTGGTTTGGTGTTCATTAATTTCCTCAGGTGTACTTTGTCATAGAAGTATCTTATTTCTCCATCAATTTTTTTTTTTTTTTTTTGTGGGTACTGGGGGTCGACCTCAGGACCTCGCGCGCCAGCAGGCACCCATGCTACTGAGCGATATCACCGGCCCCTTTTTCGTATGTGGGATCTGGGAGTCGAACTCGGGCCCTCGTGCTTGCCGGGCAGGCGCTTAAGCCGCTGAGCCATCTCACTGGCCCTTTCTCCATCAATTTTGAGAGATAGTTTTTGTTCTCTTTTCGGCAGCACATGTACTAAAATTGAAAGATAGTTTTGCAGGGTGCATCAATCTGAGTTGGAGGTTGTTTTCTTTTAAGGCTTGAAATACTTCACTCCAGGCTTTCCTTGACTTGAGGGTTTGTATTGAGAAGTCTGCTGTGATTCTGATAGGCTTTCCTTCATAGGTGATTTGTTTCTTTTCTCTAACAGCTTTTAATATTTCGCTCTTGTGTTGAATTTCTGGAATCTTGACTGTTACATGCCTTGGTGTAGATTTTTTTGATCATGGCTAATTGGAGTAGTATATGCCTCACTTATTTGTATGTCGAATTCTTTTTCCCTGTTTAAGAAGTTTTCTGCCATGACTTCTGTGAACAGGTTTTTATGTCATTTGTGCTGTCTCCTGCTTTTTCGTTGACTCCGATCAATCTTATGTTATTCTTCTTTGCATCCTCTAGTAGCTGCTGGATTGACTTCTCGTGGTCCCTTAAAGTTTTAAGTAATCTTTATTTTCATGATTCCTCACTGCAATCCTGTCTTCTATATCTGAAATTCTGTTCTCACATTGGCTCATTCAATTGAATTTTTAATCTTCTGGATATCTGTTTGAATCTGTTTCATGAATTCCATTTCTTTCCTATGTTGGGCATTCATGGTTTCCATCATTTTCCTAAGTGCCTCAATTTTTTTTTTTAATCTGTATCTGCTCTACAGTCATTAAGCATGTCTTTCATTATGGTCACTTATCTCTGTAGTTATATGAGAAATTATTTCTGATTTGATTTTTTTCTAGAGCCTCGTTCATCTGAAGTGCCATACTTTTTAAAAGTACTTAGTTACATGCTTTTTTTAGTGATGTTTTGATTGTATAGATAATAGTTCTTTTTACACTATATTGTAATATTTAATACTTTGTGACCTCCTTAAAATCGGGAACCATATATTCTATCTTTTTTTGGCACCAGGAATAAAACTCACGACCTCACACTTGCCAGGTAGGCGCTGTGCCACTGAGCTCTATCCCTGGCCCTCTATCTTTATTCCTAGGGCCTAGCCAATGACTTCATAGGAGATAACATAAATATTTGAATGAGAAAAGAAAGTATGGGTGAAATATATCCAAGGTAAATGTTATAAATAATCCTGCTAATACTTATAACAATTGAAAAATTTATTTTTATGTCCCAAGGCCCTCTCAACCAGGTAACTTTCACCAGATTAAACTTTATTTTCCCTTTGAATTTGAGTCTTAGGACTAACCCATCTCAATTTATATTTAAATTCCTTGAAATATTAATGATTGCAGTATTATGACTGTATTAAAACTATAAAGAGTCTCAATGTATTATCTTAATAGTTAACCTGTGTAAATCACTGCAACGTTGCCTTGACAGTAAATCTAGCAGTTGGTGTTTCTTATGGAGAACAGTTCCATCTAATCCTTTGTGCATTTGTTTTTTCATTAGGATTCTGATAATCCTGACCTTCGAGACCGGGGCTATATTTATTGGCGCCTTCTTTCAACTGACCCAGTGACAGCCAAAGAAGTAGTCTTGTCTGAGAAGCCACTAATCTCTGAGGAAACAGACCTTATTGAGCCAACTCTGCTGGATGAGCTGATCTGCCACATTGGTTCTTTGGCCTCTGTGTATCATAAGCCTCCCAATGCTTTTGTGGAAGGGAGTCATGGGATCCATCGCAAACACTTGCCAATTCATCATGGAAGGTAAGCAGGTAAACTAGGTTTGAATAAGGAGTGACTTTGTTTAGACAGAGTTGGTCTTCCTCCTGCTTTTATAGCATGGAAAAGAACTTGCTATGCACTTTGCAAACCTACTGTTATACTTCTCCAGGGCTCCAATCTAGGAACATGGTAATGCTTTAGAAAAATGTGATGGAGAAGAACTTTTAAATTGATAAAGTCTGAAAATTGCTTAAGTTTCTCCTGAGTTGAGGCCTGAAATATTCCTAGTTGAAAACCTTGGGGGAAAAAGCCTATTTGTGTGTTTTGCTATGTTTATCCCTTACTGTAGCCTTGGTTGAGGCTTAGATGGATAAAGTTAGATACTACTTCTCTGACAGGATAAAACTATTAATGAAATAATGTTTGCAGGATTGTTTTATACAAACAATGTAAATTCTATATGCATATAGTTTTTTAGTTACTTGTGCCTGTCTTACCAAATTAAGTTGATCATATTAATAAGGAAATTCAGTTATGAACAGGCCTTCAGTTACCGTGGAGTGCTTGCTTTGTAGGTACCTGAAAATTTTAATTAGGGAGGAGAAATATTCTAATAAACTCCTGTAACAAGTAAGTTGGAAACTTTCCAGAACCTGATTCCTTTATCAATCACAAAAAAAACCTTAAATCTAAGTAGTATTTGCTCTCAGAGGGGGTCAGGATGTAGCTCAGTGGTAAAGCACTTGCCTAACATATACAAGACCCTCAGTTTGATCCCAGGCACTGAAAAGAAAAAAAAAGAATTGGCTTCCAGAATAATTGGCTTTCCATTAATGACTGTCTTGTACCATTGTTTAATGTATATTTCATGTGTGGCCAAAACATAGAATTTACTGCTTTACACATTGGTGTAATCAGCATTTAGGGCTCTATTTTATTTTTATTTATTTATTTATTTATTTATTTATTTATTTTTTGGTGGGTACCGGGGGTCGAACTCAGGACCTTGAGTGCCAGCAGGCACCCGTGCCGCTGAGCGATATCACCGGCCCTTTTTTCGTATGTGGGTACCGGTAGTTGAACTCAGGACCTCACGCTTGCCAGGCAGGCGCTTATGCTGCTGAGCCATCTCACCTGCCCCTTGGGCTCTATTTTAACAGACTCTAGAAACAGAGAAAAAGGGAAAGGTAATACCCAAGAAAATGATTATTAATCTTTTATGGCCTTAGCTGAGGCTTTGGTTTAGGGCCAGGTGCTTTGATTTTTAATTCAGAGGAGATATGTAAATTCATAAGGATTAGGCTTTGGAATAAGTTATGGTATTTCTCCTTGTAAGCCAGCATGTTTTAACATTCTCTGGATATAACTATTTGACTTCTAGGTATGTCTTGTGGTCTGTGCTTCAAGTTTTTATATAGATAGGATTTTCTGTTGTAACTTGCTCATGTAAACATATTTATATGCCATTTAATCTAGCCCTCTGATAACTTTTGGCCCTCAAATGGGAAGAAGAAAGCTAAAAAACATTTAACAAACAGAAACAACTCTTTCTCGAGCACAAGGAAAGAACACTGTGAAAGAAACACGTGTTATACATAAGGTCTTTAATTTGTTACCTTCACACTTCCTTGTGGTTGCTTTTAGGATAACCCTCTTGTGCTTGCCTATTGTTTTTAACAGGTGTAGGAAAATATATGAAAAATCTCCTTTGATATAAACGAGGATGATGCATTCCTGCAAATGACATGTCTGTCAGTTATTTCCTTTCTACCTACCTCAATAATCACCTTTCTGCACCATAAGATGAATAAGTGATACACTTCCAACATAAGTGAAAGCAACACTTTAAAACCTTACTCTGCCTCTTGTCAAAATTTAAAAATGCTTTTAAAGACCTATTTCACAAGGTCTTTTAAAATCACTTGGGAAAGGGAAAAGTGCTCTCTCCTTTTGTGCTTACTGTGCTTAATACTTGTCAGCTGTTCTATGGGGGTGAAGTGATAAATAGTTGTCTAATTTAGAAAACTTTGACATTTAAAAGTATTGCTTTGATGACATTTATGAAGTTCCTATGAGTTCACAATGGGAAGCTTTCATATTAATTTTTAGGAAATTATGCTATTTGGGAAAAAATGTATGCTAATCATTTACCATGTTCTTTCATGTTTATCATGCATCTACAAAATCATTCACTTGTCATCTAACTCACTTGATCACCTCATGTTCTTTGATTGTAGTAAAAAAATTATATGCAGTGCTACCTATTCTACCTTCTATTTAGAGGTTCTAATAAATCCCTGTATTCTGTCATATTTCTTAAATGGCACATGTAATTAAATGACATAATTTCATTTGTAGAAAATACTCTCTGAAGATTTCATGTTTCTTGCCAAGCAAATATGAAATTACTTCCCTTTTGACTTTTTATATTTGGCCTCTTTTCATTGTGGCTTCCTTGATACCTTTTCATTGTAAGTCATCTTTCTCCAGTTGTTTTTCTCTCTTTAATCTCTGCAGTTCCATGTTCATTCTCTTCTCTGATCATTAATCTTGGTTGTATCAAAAGGCTCGTCCTGAACTTTGTCTTTCTGTGCTTCTCTTTGTATTTTCTTAGGAAATTTATCTACCAACCACAGCTACTGCTGATATATTACAAGGCTTTACCATTTGTATGATGTTTGAATTTGATCCTTCCTATAATAGAGCCCTTTGTTTGGGTAATATTGTTAACCATTTTATTGATGAAGAAATTGTCTCAGAAGAGTTGTCCTCTGCCTAGAATCATGCAACTAGAAATTAGCAGAGCTGACACTTGATCCCATGTTCTTTTCACCATACCTTCCCGCGGTAATCCACCTGAAATGTGTACATGAAATTCTTCCCAAATTTATTGTCTAACTTGGACTGACAGTCCCCTGTCCTTAGCTGCCTGTTGAACTTCTGTACTTATTTATTCTGTACTTGAAATTTGTCTAATGGTCATACCACCCTGAAAATGCCAATCTCATCTTACTTCAAACCTAACAATTAAGAAGTGAGGATTCTGGGTGGTGGGTGTAGCTCAGTGGTAGAGCTTGTGCTTAGCATGTGCAAAACATGGGGTTCAGACCCAGCACCAAAATACAAAAACACTAAAATGTCTTATTTTATTAGCATCCTTTCAGATCCCCTCTGATTAATTACGAGCATCATTGATCTTTTTCTTCTTAGCTTGTGTTTTCTGTACTTTAATTTTTCAATTTTCCTTTGTTCTCTGTATTCAAGATTGTCAAAAACTACCTAGGTTTTCTTTAAAGAAAATAATTATTTCAACTTACTAATTGAATGTTTACAGTGTTTTATAGTTACTGACATTCATTTGTTGTCTTGTCATTTTGTCCTAGGTCAAACTGACTTTTCTCTTTTCTCCTCTGTGTGCATGTGACTGCAGCACTGATGCAGGTGACAGTCCTGTTGGCACCACCACTGCAACCAACCTGGAACAGCCTCAGGTTATCCCCTCTCAAGGTGACCTTCTTGGCGATCTTTTAAATCTTGACCTTGGTCCCCCAGTCAATGTGCCACAGGTGTCCTCCATGCAGATGGGAGCAGTGGATCTCTTGGGAGGAGGACTAGATAGTCTGGTAAGCATCTTTCTTCTCTCTCTCTTTTCATTGTTTTTATTTCTTGATATGCTAGAGAATGTTATTAAAGGTTTTTAGAATTAGACCTTTCCTTGAGGAACAGTGATGTCCTTTGGTAAAGGACAGCATTACTTGTCTTTAGAGAGTTAATTATAATAATATTCATCATTGATATGAGGTATTTCTGCAAATTAGAGTTATTTTGTTGTCCTGACTCTAAATAGAACTTTTGCTATTTAACCAGCCCACTGTTCAGCAATCTTAATGCTTAATATCCTTTCCAGAGTTTATTATTGTTTCTGTTTCTTAACTCTAGATAACACCTGTAAATTCTCCTTTTAACCTGAACAGTACTAAAATGGGCTCATAAAGATCATCCTATTTTGAGTCTTTCAAGCCCTCAGCCTTTTAAATATTTTATTGGATATGCTTTGTATAATTCTGAAAGGTTTTGAGACAGTTATTCAAACCATTTTTATATAAAATGTACCTCTGTTACAGTTGAGAAGAACTTCTCAATTGGTTCTTTTTCTCCTTCTTCCTCACCTCCTCTACCTTGTCATACTTCCAATTTAATTAGCTTCCAGGATTCTAATACTAAAAGGCTCCAGGGCTGGTGAGATGGCTCAGCGGCATAAGCGCCTGCCTGACAAGCGCGAGGTCCTGAGTTTGACTCTCGGATCCCACATAAAGGAAAAAAAGGGGCCGGTGATATCGCTCAGTAGCACAAGCCCTTGCTGGCAAGTGCAAGGCCCTGAGGTCAACTCCCGGTACCCACATAAAAAATAAAAATAAAAAAATAAAAGGCTCCGAAGTCTGGAATATCTGTGAATATGTGCCACCAACAGAAACCAAAATTATTTTTT